>CM073589.1:31550285-32813904 GCA_037074715.1 Magnolia kwangsiensis | reverse complement strand
GATGGGTGGACCAGCTTGATTTTTTGCACCAGGTGATTTTTCATGGTGAGGCCCATCTCAAAGGTCCTATACATTACACATCGGCATTTGAGCTGGGTTGCATGTGACTTTCACAAGCAATGGGTTGCATGTGAATTGTGAACAGCCCTTGTATTGGTCAATCTCAAATGCATAAATAAGCTTAACTGAATGTGGATTTCTGGTGTGACTCTGAGAATTACTGGAGCAGTGGGTTTTTCAGTGGGTTGTCCAGGGCTAGTTTCATAAAATGCATTAGATTCGAGTATTACTATTGGTTTAGGCCCTGTTTGGTTGCCAATTAAAAATGAGTTCATCTCATTTTAGTTAACTGTAACTATGTATTAGAGATTTTGGTGCGGATTCAAAATAATCTTGATAGCCAATAATTTATATAAATTATGATCTCTAATACATAATTACTGTTAACCAAAATGAGGTGAAATCATTTTTCAACCAAACAGGACCTTGAAAGTTACTACCTACCATACTACTTTTTCTGAAAGGAGTCGGTCAGGATGTGGCCTGCTGCATCTTGGCCCGCATTAGCTTATGGTGTTTGCTTCCAAGGAGTTCCCCACACACCTGCAACAGTTCATCGTTCATGTAAAAGAAATTAATGTAGACTTACATGAGCCCAGAAGTACCTCTACATACGCTGCACTGCTGGCCAACTTGGCACTTATAGTGGACGTATAAGCGGTGCATCAGGTGAGGCCAATGCATGGATGACCTGGGCTCAGTTGCATGTACAAAAACATTGCATGGTTTAAAAGAGAAGTTGCCTAGGTCCACATTCAACGTGTGAGTGGAGCAGCCTGTTTCTCGGCCAGGTCATCTAAGTTGTGTGACCAACCTGATGCATGGCTCAGGCTTCCCTTGTGGCATGTGGGCTTAGTGGAACTGTTTCTCAATTATTAATTTCTCTTGCTTTTATGAAGTGCCCTTCTCAATGATCTTTGTCTTTGATCAGACGCACATCTATTTTGGCAGGATGCAAGTATTAGTGGTTTGAGTAGCAAAACACATATGAAGATAATGCTAAAATGGATGAGAGGAAGGAAGATGCTTAAACTGTTCTGCACCCATGTTGGTTCCAACAAGAGATTCCTCCATTCAACTTTGCCTGAAGACCCTCAGGCTGTTCAACTGGAAGAATCTCCGGCACCGGTTCGTAAAACTACGAAGCCTTCAGCAAAAAAGAAAAAGAAATCCAAATGAGCTTTCACTCTTTGACGTCGTTCCTGAAAGACCTGAAGATGTGGGCTGCTAATGAATTCATGCTGAAATTGCATATGATATGCACTGCCCGAGGTACCCATTTTTGCTTCCTTTGTGCATTGTGAGGTTTTTTTTTTTTTGCTTAATTTCGGAACTCTTGAATACTGTTGATGGTTGTGTTGAAACGGTTTTTGAATGGACAGATGTGACTCAACATCTTAATTTTAGGCGTCGATGTGATTAGGTATTTCTGTTTTCTTTTATGAGGAGACTGATACTTGAGATGCTTCCTGTACAACGGTTTCAAAACCAACAAATTTCATTCCATGCTAGTTTAAACTTGGTCTTGGTTGTAATCTTGGAACATTTTGAAAGGCTTTAGTATCCATTTGGTTGTGATAATGGGGAGGCCAAGACCTGCTAAACATTTGGGAGTGTAGCAAGAAGAAGTTTCATATGTGCGCTTTGATTGCTTTGCATAGGCATTTTACCAAGTCGAGAAAAAGCTCCAGACTCCAATATGTGAGTCCAATGATGCGTGTGAACCAGCGAAAGTGCATGCGTTACCTCTCCTACATGGGTGTGTTGGATTAGTGTTCTCTGAGGGATACTGATTACAGAAGGCTCAAACAGAAAACCATCCCATGTGCCTGTGTGGCATTTGTTTGGGATCCCAGATGTTCATAGTGTGGCCCCATAGAGAATGCACCTTATCCCAGAAAGCGGCTGGCCATTCATCCCATGGGCTGCTGGAGAAATGGCAAACAATGGTTTGTTGCACATGCTGCTCACCTGATGAGTGGGTCTATCTGATTTTTAGGGATGGGAGACGCATTCACTATGAGGGCCACCCCATTAATGTCCCAGATCCCACATACTGGCACACTAGATTATGTTGTATCATTGGTGTTTGGTGCTTGAAGATAGAGCAAGGACGGAAGATGCAAGTGGGTCTTTGTTCCTGTATTTCATGTTGGGCAAATAACATTATCAAGATTCTCAGAAGGCTTATTGGGGTGTCATTAGATCGGTTCTTGGAATGCAGATTGAAGTTTGGATGTGGAACGGTGGAGCATCCGGCTACTAGGGGATGGTCTGTGATGTGATAATGTGGAACCACTCCAATCTTCGAATCTTTTCTTGATGAAATTTCAGTTATCTGCTCAAGGAGGAAAGAAGAAGAAAGAAGAAGAGCGGAACCACTCACTAGGCCAGATTCAGGAGAACCAAATTCCGCCTGAAATGGTAACAGCTTGCGGATGGAGTTCTTAAAGAATAGCATTCAAATGGATTCATGGGATGATATCTTAATGTGTTTGCCTATCTTGTAGATATTTTTATATTGTATATAAATTATTTACAAGTATTTATAAATAATATGAGGCTGAGTTAACAGCGGGTCCTTACTCGTGCCTCAGTGGTAGTAGACTCACAAGAGTCTCAATGAGTGCGTGGGTGTGCGTGGGGTGTGAGTGCGTGTAACAAAAAACAAAAAACAAAAAAAATAACAAGGCTTGATTTCCCTATTCGTTTCCTATTTGGTAGGTAGTTTATAGATATGGGGCCCACGGTTGGTCTATACAAGCCATTGATCTGAAGGCCCTCAACATGGATGGACCTCTCGCAAAGTCGCTGAAATTGGAAGAATAATAGCCACCCAATCTCTGGCCTTTCCTCCATTGAATGTGGTGTGGTGCATTTCTTTCTGACCATGTATTTACATGCCAACAATGGGAAGGCAGAGTCAATCAATTGAGAGGATATTCTTGGAATGGTCCTGTTTATATCCATTTTTGACACACTTAGGTGGACCAATGAGATGCTGCCATGTGTTGGCACTAGGTGTTAAGTTATGGGTGAAATTCTATTCACAGACTGAGAGTATTGCTTACACTGGTCCAGGAGATACTATGTGATAGCCTTGCCACATGTGGTGTATATAACTTTAACGATGAGTAGTAGATAACTTTAAAGATGAGTAAGAGAGATGTGCTGCTTGCCACATGTGGTGTAGATAACTTTAAAGATGAGTAAGAGAGATGTGCTGCTTGCCACATGTGGTGTAGATAACTTTAAAGATGAGTAAGAGAGATGTGCTGCTTGCCACATGTGGTGTAGATAACTTTAAAGATGAGTAAGAGATGTGCTAATAAAAGCATGTCTCATGACAAGGATTCTAAAGCCAAGTGACGTAAGGACTCTCACAATCTTTTAATGTGGGAGTTTAGGTACACGTGACCATATGTGATAACCTATTTTAATGTAGAAGAATCAAAGAGATTTCCACAACTAATTGCCCATATCCTTCACAACGTTGAAGACTACGCAATGCCACCACATCCCAGAAGCTTATATAAACAACACTCCATGAAGAGCTCATAGGCTCATTGATGTAGAGCGGGTCGCGGACAATTTCATGCCTAAGATGGATCAGAAAAGGCACGGTCGGCGACAGAAGTGATCCAGACCATCGGACCTTAGATCGGGCATATCTCACAATCCGGAATGAGTTATCCGACGTAAAATATATGATTTTGGGGTAGAACGAGCTACTTTAGCCAACCAACCCCGCTACGCCGGGTTGCGCAGCCCGGATTTGTGAAAAACCCCCTGATCGACGGTCGTTTCCTCGTTTTAATTTTGTTTTTACTATAAATAGTAAGTTTTAGTTTGAGTATAACTTTTCATCCATTGGGCTTTAGGAGTTGTGTCCAACATGAAAAGTGCTTAGGATAATTAGGAGAACGGTTTGTTGAAGCCAAATAGGACACTTACTATTTTTGGCCGAAAACCTTGCGCACTAGTAGACATCGTGACCGTCTATAAATAGTAAGTTTACTATTTATAGTAAGTTGCGAATTCTAGGAGTTTTAGTTGTAGTATGAGTTTGATTTCTTTCATGTTGCTTGGTTCCCTTATTTAAAGGGGTGTAAACTCGTTTTTAAGAATTCATCAATCAATTTCGAATTTATTAGAATTATTTCTATTTTCCTGCTTTCTTTCCTCGTGGATTCGAGAAGTCTCTGTGAGGAGTCCAGAGAAGCTCCGTGGATTCGGAGTAGTTATCCTTGAGGAAGACGGTGATCGACCTCATCACGTTCATCCCTGCGTCACTCATGCCAATACAACCAAACCTGTCTTTACTTTCCCATCCATCACTTTCCCACCTGTCATGGACATTCATCGTTTTATTTATTTAGTTTAGTTTAGCCTCATTGATTCTCACAATATGGTTTCCTTAGTTTTTAATCATTAGTTTAGCTCTCCACTCTTCATATATGACATGCTGCTCGATCACAAGGAAGATTGCTCAGGTTTGAAAGAAAGGATGTGGGGCTTTCTTGTTATGTGATAGGTGATTCCGCTAACTATCTCACCACTGGTCTATACCAGATGATGAGTAGATAATTGATCTACGACCGTCTCGCCATGTGTTTGGTTCCTAAAAGACCATGAACAAGTTTTCACTGACCATCTCACTACAAAGTCCAGTTTCAATTGAGCAACAAATAGATTGTCGAGGATCCGCCCTCTATCGGTCATCTGGCAATGACACTTGGTTCCAATCGAGCAATGGACAAACGTACACCCCGCACATTAAATCCAATTGTGAGTGCCATTATTGTAAAAATAATTAATAGAAGAGTGCTTTTGTCTTATGGCTTCTTTTCTCATTATTTTACTGTTGAACTTCGATAGCGAATCATGCTGAAAGAAAAAGTCTTTAGGTCCTTATATCTTTTGTCACACGGTAAAAGGAACTCATTCGGAAGGATTAACTTCCTTTCTTTCCATAATTCGCCTGAATGGAGTGCAATATAGGTGGCTCAGAGGACTTTGGATCCTGTGTCTAGTCTCTGGTATGTAACAATTTGATCAATCCTTGAGTAGTAGACTCCGGCACGCCCACACATCATAACTGCACACGAAAACCCAATCCAGGCCCTCGTCCATGCGTGAAGCCCAATCTGATTGAATTGAGCGGCTTGGATAGACCAACAATGGGCTCCATATCTACAAACTAAGTTCGGAATGAATAAGGAACTCCATCCTCAAATAATATTAATTTAATTATTAAATGTCGAGTTGAGTCAGGCAAAGACTATTTCGAGTCTTTGAGTCAACCAGATCCGACCTTCCTAGTGCAAACGTCGTATGAGGGATCGTGTCGGCCCAGCAGTTGGGCCCCATAGGTATGTTCCCTGCCCCAATAACTGAGCTGGCCTGCTCATTAGCAGACTAGACGCGCGTGAAAAGTGGCTGGTTAATCCTCAAATCCAGCAGTTAGGATCAGTTGATTGGCTTGCATTTGCACATTTGCTGCAAGTGGTCCATCGTGTCAACGGTTTCAAAAACGGTACTGCACAATCTCTGGGCACGTGCATGCTAATTCCTCTTTAAAGAATCGCTTCCATCACACACACTCCTAACCATGCAATAGAATAGGACATCTGAGAGATTGATTTTTTGTATGGTGGCCCATGAAGTGTCTGCTGGTCATAAGAGATAATTCGGATCTACTAATTGGACATTTGCAATTAGGACCACCGTAACTTTTAAAACTACGGAAGGCATTGATCATTTCTCGATTTGGATGCTCCAGATTGACGGAGTAGTCCTGTTCTCTGCTGTCTAAACAATGATGATATTCTCTACATGGGCCCCGTAAAATCTCTTTTAATGCTAAAAAAGTTGGGGTCATTTCGACTGGGAGATTTAGATTGCCGAGAAGCTGCAATGCGCAACACACCTCTACACATACATCACTGTGAAAGACGCCGATTGCATTCTAGTAGGGAGGCGACTACGGGACGGTGCTCTGTGGGCCCCACAATGGTTTATGTGTTTTATCCACAGCGTCCATCCATTTTGCCAGCTCATTTTAGGGCATGGCCCAAAAATGAGGCAGATCCAAATATCAAGGGGATGACACCCACAGCAAACGGTGGTGATTCAACGCCCACCATTAAAAACTTCCTACGGCTCACTATAATGTTTATTTACTATTGGTGTGCTCTCAATCACCACTATTTCTTGTGGTGCGGTCCGCCTGAAATTTGCATTTGCTTCGTTCTTGAGTTGATGCTGTAAAACAAGCTTGAAAAATGAATGTATGGCATGAATAAAATACATATATTATAGTGGGCCAGCAGAGCATCATCCATTAGGAAGCGGTTTGGCCGGTGACCCAACAATAATGAGCCACGTGGTGTCAAAGCTCTATAGACTCACCATGATGTATGTGTTTTATCCATGCTGTCCATCCAATTTTTTTTCCAACTAATTTTAGGGCATGAACCTGAAAACACGATAGATTTAAATTTCAAATAGACCACACCTTGGGAAAAGTAGTGATAGAACTCCGGCCTAAAAAACTTTCTAGGCCTGGTCATTTTCTATACAACATATATTGTCCACACAACACTGGATGAGTGGAAAACACAAATATCAGCTAGATCTAAAACTCCTGTAAACCCAAGAAATTTCAACACTAATCAATCAGAACTATTCAGTGTGGCGTGGTTCACCAAAGAGTTAAAATTGCCTTACTTTTGAGCTGTCTTAAAATGAGATGGAAAAAAAGAAAGAAAGAAAGAAAGAAAGAAAGATGGTACGGGTAAAACACATTATTTATGGTGGGCCACAGAGATGTGGCACCAGTTTGCTGGCGACTGTTAGGGTCATCAGCCAAACTGCGTCTGTCCAGTAGTGAGTCGTTACTAGCAGCATCAATACAGCTGGGCATTGAGTCTGAGTCGGACTAAGCAAGGGCTGACCCGACTCGATCTCAATTTAAAATAAATACGGCTGGAACTTGACCTGACTTGGTACCAAATCCAGCATAGTCTGAGTTTGACCTGGTCACAAGCATCAAGTGGGGTTGAGTCAACACCGAGTTGGGTTGGTGCAGCAGATATCCACAGGTTAAAATCATAGGTCAAAACTTAGGTATACTTGTCAGAATTGCAGCCTCTCAATCAGCTACACCACGTCTAAGATTTGAAACATCAGATGGTTGGATTTCGGTCGAGTCGAGTCGAGTCGAGTTACTAGGTGACTTGAGCTCTACTCAGTTTGAGTTCAGATCGAACAAGGTCTACTCAATTCGGATGGACTCACCCACTAGGTTTGGCCCAAGTTAGGTCTGAGCGAGACGAACGAGCTGAGTTTACATATAAAGTTGTTCGCGCCCTACTCTAAGCATCAGTATGCAATTCACATTCTACCCTGATCAACGGCCTCAGTAGTTTCCTCCGTACAACCCGGCATCACCCAATTCTCGTGCCTGTATAGCAGCGGATTGCCTACTAACTCAAGCGTATGGGCCCACTCTAAGTTATGTATTTCATCCCCGCTATCTTTCTATTATAGGATCTTATTTTAATGCATGAGCTTAAAATTAGAGCATATAAAATCTTAAATGGACCACACCATAGAAAACTGTGTGAATTGAATGCTTGTCATTGAAAAAATCTTTGAGACTATAGAAGTTTTTGATCAAACTAATATTTTACTTAGTTTCTGATAGATGTTTATGTGATCTCGTGAACAGGTTCGATGACAAATAAACATAAATACCGGCATGGGAATATTTCAATAGTGGACATCGTTATTCTGTTTGTTCCTCTTGGTGTGTTCCACTTGAGATTTGTATGTAGTGCAATTTTGGGATTGAGGTCTAAAATAATAAGAAAAATCAGATATATGACACGGATTAGACAGTTACGTGTACGGTGACTTACTCAGTACGCAATCTGCTTCTGCATGTAGAGGGACAGCAGTACCAGTCCGGCAACCAGTTGCACGTGGGAGCGGATTAGCTGTACGTCAGCTCGGTGGTTGTTTTACTTACTGTGTGGGCTCCATATTGATCATCTTTTCATATCCACGCCGTCCATCCATTTTTACAGATCATTTAAGTACGTTACCCAAAACATTAAGTAGATTTAAGTCTCTGATAGATCAGATCACACCACTGGAAATAGTGTTGAATGACCATTAAAAGCTTTTTTAGGCCAAAAAAGTTTTGTATTAAGAAGATATTTATTTTCCCTTAACCCAACTCTGGTTGCACTTATCAACGGTTTGGATGGAAAATAGACATTACGGATCTGCTTACAATATGCCTCGAGAAAATTTTCAATGGTGAGCATCCAATCACTATTTCTTACGATGTGAACCACCTGTGATTTTGTATACTTAATTTTTAGACATACATCCGAAAAAATGATCTGTAAAAACGGATGGATGGAGTGGATATACAACATATTATCAAGGTAGGCCCTCAGGTAAGGTTAACACCCAACCCAATCCACGCCCGTTGCACTGCACCCATCCCAAACTCATAAACTCCCAACTTCCAGTATAAAAACCCGTGCTCCGAATCTCTCTCGCTCTCTTATTCTATTCTAAATTCCAACCACTCAAAATCTAATACCGACAAATGAGTCCGGCCAACACCCTCCAGCAAATTTCAAATCTTACGTGGGCTCCATTTTCTTTTATTACACCAGCATGCCGTCCGACTAAGAGTCCGGAATAAACTCCCACCTCGGACGAGGCAGGGGCAGTGCCCAATCCACGTTCATTCCATTAACGGACCCAAACGAAGCAGGCGAAGACCAGGACGGGCCCGCACCGTCTCCTACCACCATGTTCCACTACAACTCCCCCCTTGTGCAGGTTAGCCTCATCGGACTCATCTGCTTCTGCTGCCCCGGCATGTTCAACGCCCTCACTGGTATGGGCGGTGGCGGTCAGGTGGACCCCACCGCCGCCAACAACGCCAACACAGCTCTTTACACGACCTTCGCCGTCTTCGGCATCCTCGGCGGCGGTATCTACAACGTCCTCGGTCCCCGCCTCACCCTCTTCGCCGGCTGCTCCACTTACGTCCTCTACGCAGGCTCCTTCCTCTACTACAACCACTACCACCACCAGGGCTTCGCTATCATTGCCGGCGCTATTCTTGGCATTGGCGCCGGCCTCCTATGGGCCGGCCAAGGTGCCATCATGACATCCTACCCGCTGCCTTCCCGCAAAGGCACTTACATTTCCCTTTTCTGGAGCATCTTCAACCTTGGTGGCGTCATCGGTGGCTTCATACCATTCATCCTCAATTACAACCGAACTGAGGCCGTCTCCGTCAGTGATTCTACCTACATCGCCTTAATGTGCTTCATGTCGGCTGGCACCCTCCTAACACTCTCTATCCTCCCTCCATCCAGTGTTGTCCGCAATGATGGCTCCCACCCCACCAACGTCAAGTACTCTAGTACCTACGCTGAGACCGTTGAGATCTTGAAGCTGTTCCTCAACTGGAAGATGATCCTAATCATCCCCTCCGCGTGGGCCAGCAACTTCATTCACACCTATCAATTCAACAATGTGAACAAATTGATGTTCAATCTACGGACGAGGGGGTTGAACAATGTGTGCTATTGGGTGGCCCAGATGCTGGGATCCGTCGTAATTGGGTATGTTCTTGATTTCAGTTTCAAGAGTAGGCGGACGAGGGGTTTCGTGGGGAGTGGGATTGTGGCCTTGGTTGGGACTGCGATTTGGGGTGGTGGGTTTGTGAACCAGTTGAATTATTCGTATGCTGATTTACCAGAACAGTTGGATTTTAAGAACTCCGGCAATGATTATGCGGGCCCGTTTGTGTTGTATTTCAGCTATGGGTTGCTGGACGCCATGTTTCAGAGCACGGTTTTTTGGGTGATGGGAGCTTTGGCTGATGATTCCATGACCCTTAGCAGGTATCATTTCTTATATCCAACAGTCCCCAGTTATTGTTCTGTTTCTTGAATTTTCTTGGTTTCAGTTCTCGATGATCTGCTCTATGAAAATGTAACTGTTTTTGGTTCTTAATTTTGTATATGGTCCATTGATTAAGGAATAATCCCAACAGTAGGGAGTTCATGTCTGTATATGTATGTTGCATTCTGTAACTAAGTGATCTGGACTGTAAAACTGGTGGGTCACGTCTTCAATGAGCCACACCCAAAAACACACCTGAATTATCCCAACAAACTGGAATTATATCTGATTCTGACCTCAAGGATATGCCGGTGGAAGTGGGTCCATGGTTCAGTAATCCAGACCCTTGATATGATCATCAGTCCCATGGATGGGACATGCCCCAAAAATCTCCCATATAGGAACATCCTACGCATCTAATTTTCCTCCTAAGTCAGTCGAATTTGGCCTGTTTTTCTATGTTTCTTCTCTTAACTGTCTATTTGCAGATGGCAATTGAACAATCAGGATTCTATTTCCTGGACACACTCCATCCACCATAGGCCTCATCAGACCAACAATGTGGTCACCGAACCATATGCAAACATGGCCCGGATGCTTATTCTCTGGTCAAGGATCATATAATTCCTCCCTATAAAATGAAATATCCCCTGCTGCTCATTCCTTTTGTTCAGTGCTCGAAAAAACAGGCCGCTGATTGAACGGACAGGAACCTCCAAGCATTGTGATTTTTTGGCAGTGACTGGCCAACTGATTACCCTTTAATTGAGAAGTATGGGTGCATTCATTAATGGTGGTAGTGGATTGTTATCTATCAACTTGTGGTGGATAGTTTGTTCTCTCCATTCTGTTTTAAAATGATGCAGTGTTTGGAGAAGTTTCAACCATATGAAGTTCATGCTTCTGCAAGTGTGCTTTTCTATCACATCTAGATAAGGTTTTCGCTGTCGCTGATTATCATAATTGATAATGTTTCTAGTTTATCTCAGGCTGTTTGATCAATTGGGCTTGTTATGGTTATGGCAGGTATAGTGGATTCTACAGGGGGTGGCAGAGTGCAGGGGCAGCTGTGGCCTGGCAACTAGACACGCGCAAAATCTCATTGCTAAGGCAGCTGGTTGTGAACTGGTCCCAAACAACAGTTGCTTATCCTTTGCTGATCTTGTTGATCCTCTTGGCTGTGAAGGACGACGATGGCAAGGTTGATGTGGAGGCAGCCGTTACCACCTCGAAACCATCCTCCCCTCCTGAAGGGGAGGAAGGTTTTGGAAAGGTGGAAGAGTCAATGAAACCTCTGTGAAGAATTTGCTCTCCTACTTTCTCTGTGTTCTTTGGGTTTTTCAACAGGAATAATGTTCTTGGGTGTTCGCAGGAATGTGGGAGCTTGGAGAATTGTAATATTTTGTGGGATACAGTGTTTTTTTAGGCTAACTCATGTCTTTGTTGGTTGCAATAATCTGCTTCTTTGTTCTTTGAGTTTTCTATTGTTTTGATTACTTTGATTGTTCCTTTCAAGGTATACTAAGCTCATTGAAGTGAGTTTGGACAAGTGGGGCCCATGGATGAGTGATCCAAACTATTAGTGTGATGGTCTTCTTGTGGATGGAGGATTCTCTGAAAGCTTCCCCAATTGAACAATCCTAACTCTTCGTTAGTGGCCCACAAACAGGTGTTGAGCATGGAAATGCAGCAAAGACCTAATATGGGATGGCAACAAGTTTAATGGTCCGTGGTCCATCCATTGGGCCCATTTCAATCTTATGTGTCACTGAGATGTAGGGTAATACAAGGGCATTTTCACACCGGGCTTGAGTGGGGTGGCCTGTGGGATGCAGGGGTACACTGGGGGTGGGCGGCTTGTGTGAGGTATGTGGAAAGCAACCCATGTGAAGTGGGGCCCATGAGGGAGGTTCGGCTAAGGTCTTAACTCATGGGATCTGGGGCCTGGGCTATGAGATAAAGGGATTGATTCCCCGTGTTCTATCAATTCGAGCTTTTAGAATAGGTGGTTAATCGTCTTGAATCAAAGTGGTATCAAAGCGGGAGGTCTCGTATTTGAAACTCCTCATGAATCTCACTATCCATTATTTTATCTTCTATTGCGATCACTCTTAGGCTGTTTCCAACGAAACCATTTGCAATACATTCCTTATGATACAAACATAGTAACTGACCTTTAATGCAATTCAATATTGTGCCAACGGAATGTATTGTTTTATGTAGCACCAATACAGACTGGACAGTCAAAGAGCTGGTAACAATCCTTGCTGCAAAGAGAGACCAAATAAGTTTTGTGGCTATTGGTTTCTCAATCATATACTACAGGTGGGCCACATTGGAGCAGTAAGCTTGATGGGCCATAAGCATCATCTCGAGGAGCACCAAGATGGGGTGCAAGAAGGGCTGAGATTTATTAACTACCAGAAGGTCCAAACATATTGACATTTTCGTGAGTTGCCAAGGCCAACAGGAAGTGATGATGGTTTAGATAAGAACAGAACCTCCCAAATATATTAACACCTTGGCCCATTAAATCTTAATAATTTTGAGAGAATATGGCCTGAAAACCATTTGGGCTGGGGCTTTGAGAAGACCCAATTGCTTGATTGCATCTAAATTTTCCTAGTGAGAAAGGAGCTTGATCAGGGCAGCATTGTAGCTGACCAGAATTGGAGCGAGGGGAGGTCCAATTTCGACTCTTTCATGCCATTTATTTGTAAAATGGATATATATATATATATATATATATATATATATATATATATATATATATATATATATATATATATATATATATATATATATATATATATATAATCCTTCACCACGAAGATGAAAATATTTTCTACATTGCACGCAGATGAGGTCGGACATACAATATCAATTTACCCCTTTTTCAGTCGACATTTTTGAATTTAGATATTCAAATGGGTGTATTGAAGACCCTGCAATTATTCCTCCTAATCTCTCCAGCATTCCCAACTAAAACTTGAATACTCCCCATTTTTACTAGGCATCGGCAAAATTTCTCAAGAAACCCAGCTCCATCCGACCCCAAGATGTAGAGCTATCAAGAGCAAGCTCTTGGTCTATCTGAAGTCTCTTCAAGAGAAGCTGATTGTAGTATTGATTATCGATCACATATGATGTGTTTTGATCCAAAAATGCAGTTGGGTCACTTTTCAATGGCCTTGATTTCTTCCCACAATTTTTAGTAAGCTGGGCTACTAGATTGGAATCCATTGACAGGTCTAGCTTGCCCGTCCCTTTAAAATTCAAGAGTCGGTCCTGAAAGAACCTGCAATGAGCCACACCCACTGTATGAATACCCAAGAGAGTGACCATGTCATTTAGCATAAGCCTTACGCTGTGAAATCTTGCAATACTCGCGAGACGGAGAATGCGGGACCTGATAATTTCACTTCATTAACATTGGAGATTAGCCCATCCCTTCTCCCAGTGGGCACCGCATAGTTTGGCCCGCCCGCGAAGGCAACCACATCTCTAGTTACTATGGTTATTATATCTGCACATGAGACAGTTGATGGACATTGCTTCTCTAGGCTTTTCTTGGCTTCATTGATGATCTCAAATCCTCGCACAGTTAGGTTTGGTCCTGCAGCCTTCTTCGATGTCTTCTTCTTTGTTGAATCTATTAGTATCGATTATGCATCACAACCCTACAAGAATGGGAGTGGAAGATGTGACTCTATAAGAAATAGAATGAAAAATCTATACTACTCTATAAAATCAAATAGAGTTTTTCTTTTTCCAGGAGTTGTGCATAACTAAAATACCCTCCATTAAAAGGCAATATATCTCTAAATGTGTATGAGCCTCACCATAAGGAACAATTAGGATGAGGATGTATGGATGACGCAAACGAGGAAGATCACCATCTACCTCAAGTGTGAGAAACCTTGAATCTACAGGGTTGTTCTTGAATCTACAAGTAAAAAAAAAAGGAAATTCAAAATTTTTATTAATTAATAATGTCTAATGTACCTTTTTTTACCATAAAACTACTAAAATAAGAAAAATAAAACCCTAATTCGTAATTACCAAAAATAACAAAAATTCTAACCCAAATAAAAGTTATCCAAAATAATAAAATTCATCTAAAGCCTAATTTATCAAAATTAGAAAGTTCAGATAAACCTCACTAGAAGAATGATTGCAAGTAATTTTTAAAAAAGACGAAAATCTAAAACTCTAAAATTAAGAAAATATGATAATAATTGAAATTAATAAAAATAGTAATTTTTCCTATAAAATTACAATTTTGAACTAATAGCAAACATTTTCTCATGAAACGGACGGACCCAATCCACTATGTGAGTCGGTTGGCCTCGGATGACATAATCCAGTCAATTCATAGGTCATGCATATGTAATGATACATGGATCAAAAGTTATCGTCGATGATTTACGGTTTACACTTCGAAATACAATTTTTACCTATCCAAAATGAATTTCTTCTATCAAACATGCTTGGGGCTAGTTACATCATGCCCTACCTAGGTAGGAATAGGCTGAATTTGACTGATTACTTCTGCTTCAATTTGGCTTGGTCCAGCCATGCTCGGAATGTACCTGTACCACGTCCTACATCAGTGGACCTAACAGTGCCATGGTAGGGTGGATTAATTTGCACATCGCTTGTAACGTTTCTTTTGGAAAGACTGCTCTACCGTACCACTGTTCTTCATACTCCACCGAATCATCTTCCATTCCAGAATGAAATTAGGGGAATGTATGGTAATTACTATTGGAGCTAGCTTATGCCCTAAATGGCGTGAGTGACATCCAAACATCGTACCATAAGACCCACCTGATGGACAACTATAACTTATTCACCTGACATGCCAGATTCCTTCTTTCATACACGTTTCGGGTGCAAACAGGAAATAGTCACTTCTTTGGGATCTTCGACAAAGGTTTGTAGAAAAAGCTTATATTACAACTCTTTTGCATGGGGCCCACATGATGTTTTCATGGCATCCAACCCTCTCATCAAGTGAACATCAACACGATGATGACATTTTGAAAAAATCAGGCCAGCTATACAAATTACAATCTTCAAGTGGGCCACCCCATTAGAGAAAAATGAACAATCACTCAAAAACCTTCATGTGATGTACCACATGATGGTTGGATCGAACTAGTTTTTGAGGCATCTCAATTTAATGTGGGAGCATCCCTTTTAAATGGGTTCTCTTATTTGTGGAACTTTGGTTAACCCGTTGCATTTAGTCTAGCAACTTTCTAGGTTGAGAAGTTAATTAATCAAGTGCCCCCCCACAATGCATGGACGGTTGACAAAAAATAGGCCAGTCCAGTCATCAGGTGGGGCCACCATTAAAAACTGAGAAAGAAATGCCTAATGTCGAAACCTTCCTGGCTCAACCTTGATGTTTATATGACATCCAAACTATTTACAATGTCATTACCACTGAGATTAACTGAAAACACAACACTTAAGACTGATACAAAACTTTTGCGGCCATACAAATGTTTCAATGTCAATCACCATTGTTTCCTCTCGTGTGCCCCACTTGTCTTAGATATAGTTCATTTCTTATTGCATGACATAAAATAAGCTCGTGCCTCTCGTCTTAGATATAGATCATTTCTTATTGCATGACCTAAAATAAGCTTGCAAATCAGATGAAGTAAGTGAATTTCTAAAAAACATCACAGTAGTGGAGCCTACGTAGGTTCCGTGGCAGGAAGCTTTGGCAGAAATCCGTGTCCTGTGTTGCCCGGGCCAGTGCTCTCCGGAGGCCACCATGATGTATCTGTTTTATCTATGCCCATTATCAATATTTCCAGATCATTTCAGTGAATGAGCTAGTCCTAAGAGAGGAAGATCCAAATCTCATGTGTACCATACCACTGGAACAGTGGTAATTGAATATCCACCATTAAAAACTTATTGGGACCACAAAAGTTTTGGATGAAGCTGGTATTTGTGTTTTCTCCTCATCCAGGTCTGTGTGACATAAGCAACAGGTTTGATGCTAAATAAATATTACAGTGGGCCCGGGAAAGTTTTTAATGGTGGGTGTTCAATCACCACTGTTTTCCTGTGGCGTGGTCCACTTGAGATTTGAATTTGTCTCATTTTTGAGCTTATACTCTAAAATGATCCAGAAAAAATATATAGACAGTGTGGATAAAACACATACATTATGGTTGGGCCCACTGAGTACTGTCGAGTAGCCCATGCATGCATGTCCAGCAACATAGCACTTAACTTGGATGTGGGTCTCACCGTGATGTATACGTTTATCCACTCCGTCTATCCATTTTACCAGATCATTGTATAACATGAGTTGAAAATGACCTAGATTCAAATCTCAGGTGGACCACACCAAAAGAAACAGTGGTGATTCAATGTCTATTATTAAAAACTTCTTGGGGGCCAAAAAAGTTTTGAATGAACCTTTACCTATATTTTTCCTTCATCCAAGCCTGCGTGACCTAGCCAACAAGTTCGATTGAAAATAAACATTATGGTGGGCCCTAGGAAGTTTTTAATGGTGTACATTTAAACACCATTATTTCATATGGTGTGGTCCACCTGAGATTTGGATCTGCCTCATTTTTTGCATCATGTCCTAAAATATTGTTGAAAAATGGATGGATGGCATGGATAAAATACATACTTCATGATGTGGGGCCCACATAGCACTCATGCGTAGCCTGTCCCTATGCAAGAAAAACTTAAGGATTTTTTTTTTAAAGTTTTTAAAAATTACATCATGGCTACTTTTTTTTTAAAAAAATTTCTTTGATGGAATTTTTTGTCAATTTAGGAAAAATTATAGCAAATGTTAAAATAAACTAATGGAAGGTACCTCTTTGTAAATAACTTTATTAGTGAGATATCTCATTAAAAACTGTAAAAATTCTATAAAGTGGGCCTTATTGATCAATGGTCTGAATTATCCTAAGGGTTGGATAATGTGATTGGGTGAACCAGTGGACTATACTCAACTCTGATGCATTTGAAATCATGTAAGGGATGGTATGCTAGAACTATGATACACATGATTTTTTAGTTGAACCCGAATTATCAAATTCGTGTGGGGCTATAGGGAGAGGAGTTTCGATGGGTTTCAAACTCCTCTACCCTCTATAACTATAAAACAAGGATAGATCCCCAATCCAATATATTACAAAAAATTAAAATTCCCATCAAAGCTTCCTTAAGGGTGTAAGGAGAGAAAGACTACGACATCAAGCCTACAGTAATGACGTCTCAACAATATATGCTATTACATTTATATGATCTTCATACTCAATGCACAACGAGGTCCTTTTGCAATTCTATATAAAGTCTTACAAAAACGTAATTTAAATAAGTAGTAGAACGTAAATACCATATTACTGATATAATCTCTTGTAAAAATCTCTTTTTTATTTTTTTAATCACATGTTATCAACGATATTTACATTTTTAGTTTTCTAAAGCAACCTCTAACATTTATAGGCATTTTTATCCGTCTAGGAAAGAATATAATGAAATGTAAGGAAAAGTGATGGAAGTCACGCATTTGACAATAACTTGGTTAGTGTGGTAGTTTAATAAAAACATAATTTAAGAAGGTACCAGGATGTAAATATCATATTAATGAGATACTACTTTGTAAAATTTTCTATAATAATAATAATAATATGAAGAAGAATAACAAATAATAATAATGAGATAAGAGACATCCGTGCTTACCACATGCGTGTTAATATTTTTGAAAGAATATGGTACGAAAAATCATGTAGGCCGGGGGCTTTGAGGAGACAGAACTGCTTTGATTGCATCTAAAATTTTCAGGCCGGAAAGGAGCCAGATTTGGAAGGGAGATCCATTTGTTTGTATTTCTGATAAAACAATTCCCTTCAGCACAAAGACGTAATTATTTTCTACATGGTACACAGTTGCAGTCGGACATAAAATATCAATAAACCCTTCTTTTAGTCATTTCAGAATTTAGATATTCAAGTGGGTTTATTGAAGGCCCTGCAATTCTTCCTAATCTCTCCAGCGTTCCCCACTAAAACTTGAATACTCCCCAATTTTACCATGGCATTAGAAAATTTCTCAAGAAACTCATCTCCATCCGACGCCAAGCTAGATACTATACCAGCTGTAGACCTATCCAGAGTAAGCTCCTGGTCTATCTGAAGTATCCCTCTCTTCAAAACAAGCTGATTGTAATATTGATTATCGATCACAAATGATGTATTTTGATCCAAAAATGCAGTTGGTTCCTTTTTCAATGGCCTTGATTTCTTCCCACAAGTTTTAGTAAGCTGAGCCACTAGATTAGAATCCATGGAAGGGTCTGGTTTGCCCGTCCCATTAAAATTCAGGAGTCGGTACTGAAAGAACCCGCAATGAGCTACACCAACTGTATGTGCACCCAAAAGAGTAACCATATCATTTAGAGTAAGCCCTTTTGCTGTCAAATCTTGCAATGCTTGTGAGATGGAGGATGCAAGACCCAGTAATCTCACTTCACTTACGTTCGAGACTAACCCGTCCCTTCTCCCAGTGGGCACTGAATACTTTGGTCCGCCTGAGAAGGCAACTGCATCTCTAGTTGCTATGGTTATTAGATCTGCACATGAGACGGTTGATGGGCATTGCTTCTCTTAGTTTTTCTTGGCTTCGTCGATTATCTCGAATCCTCGGACTGTTAGGTTTAGTCTAGCGGCTTTCTCTGATGTCTTCTTCTATGTTGAATCTATTAGTATCGACGCATCACAACCCTACAAGAATGAGAGTGGAAAATGTGAAAAATCCTTACTTTCATGCAAGTGTACGTGAGCTTAAGAACATGTTAGATGGAAAATAGATATGACAATGGGCCCCAGGAAAGTTATTTTCACCAATAGGAGTTCAATCTCCACTACTTCCTGTGTGTGGTCCACTTGAGCCTTCAATCTACCTCCTTTTGAGAGTCATGTCCTAAAATAATCTATCAAGATGGATAGACAGCTTGGATAAATTATATACATCACAATGGCCCCACAGGTCCCCTGACAGGGCCGTCCATCACAGAAACGGATTGGCTATTCCCCTGCCACCAGCCAATGGCTGATGGTCGGTGCTATGTGGGCTCCATCATGATGTATGTGTTTCATCCATTCCGTCCATCAATATTTCTAGATCAATTTATGCTAATGCATTAAAAATGAGATATATCCTGGTCTCAAGTGGACCACATTACAGGAAACAGTGTTGAATGAACTTTGATCCTTAAAAACTTTTTGGGGGCCGTAAAAGTATTGGATCAAGTTGATCTTTGTTTTTTCCCATCATTGGGTCTTTATGACATAATCAACAGATTGGATGTCAAATAAACAGTATAGTAGACCTTAGGAGGATTTAAATGATGGATATCCAATCACCGTTGTTTTCCGGTGGTGTTGTCCACCTGAGATTTATATCCCTCTAAATTTTTGGGATAAATACCTAAAATGATGTTTAAAAATGGATGAAATACAATGACGTGGGGTCTATAGAGCACCAACCATCAGCTCCGGGGCTGGTGTGAGGGATTAGCCAATCCGTATCCGTCCATCCATCACTAGCTAGGTTACGGGGTTAGTGCCCAATCCGCGCGGCTGCCACTGTGTACAGGACGGAAGCGGATTGGCTGTTGTACCACACATCAGCTATATATATATCTAGTGTATTGACGTCAGCAAGTTTCATAGGTCTCATCATGAGGTGTGTGTTATATCTAAACCGTCCATCCATTTGGCGAGCTCATCTAAATGCTTGAGACGAAAAATAAGACAGATCTAAAGATCAATTGGACCACACTGCAAAAAGAAGTGGGGGATTGAACGTCTACCATTGAAATCCTTTTGGGGTCACGAAAATTTTAGATCAATATGAAATTTGTTTTTCCTCTTCATCCATGTATTTGTGACCTTATTAACAGATTGGAGGGAAAATACACATTATGGTGGGCCATACAAATTTTTTAACGGTGAAAATAATTATCTCGCTGCTATTTTTGGTGTGGTCCTTTTGAGCTTCGGATATGATTCTATTTTTTGTAATGTTCTAAAATGGTCTCTAAAAATGGATGAACGGTGTGGATATAATAAATACATCATTGTGGGGTTGATCTCCTTTGAACCGTTTCGTGCAACTGGGAGGCGGAGGAGCGTCGTTGGGAAGCGGATTGTCTGGTGTACTTCACACCGGACGCTGATTGCGTCCTACCCCCGCCCCGACTGTAATCTGTCCGGGCAGGGGATCTATGGGGCCCACCGTGATGTAAGTGTTTTATCCACGCTGTTAATTGTTTTTATTATATCATTTTAAATTATTATCACATAAATTAATCAGGTCCACAGCTCCAGTAGATCACACCAGAGGAAGCTGTAGTGATAATGACACCCACCGTTGAAACCTTTTTAAGGGCTACAGTGATTTTTAAAAAACCATCCAACCTATTAATAAGGTCATGTGGACGTGGATGAATTGAAAAAACAAATACCAACTGTTGTAAAATATTGATTTTAATAAAAAAATATTTTAATAATAAAAAGTCGTTTTTTGAAAAACTTTTGGGGCTTTGGGAATAGTCCCACATGGGAAAGAGAAGAGAAAGAAAAGTGGTTTAAATGATAATAGTGGAGTACCATAATATTTGCCTACCTAGTCCGTGGACCATGGGACTTGCGTGTTCCAGTGCTTCGCACGCGCTCACGCTCGGGCTCGGTCACGGTCACGGTCACGGTCACGGTCACGGTCTCGGTGCGAGGGCGTGGGCATGTGAGGCAGTGTGGCTGTAGAGGCGCTAGTGGCGCACTTTGCACTTCGCACGTGCGCATCGTGTCGCAGAGGGTCGCTCCCTTCGCGAACCGGAGCGAGACGTGTGCGAGTCGCGGTGCGACGGCCATAAAACGGCTAGTTTTCTCAACAGCCAGAAAACGGTCATGGGATTTATTTCCCTGGACCATAACCCCCAGCCACCATAGCCTATAAAAGGAGGGCCTGGATAGGTTCCAAAACCATCTCAACTCACTCCAGCAACTCCATACGAATTATAGAAAATAACCTCTCCACTCATATATTCTAAGTGTTATCCAGCAATACAGCAAGGTGTCAACCTTAGCTAGAAGAACAGACCAGCGGTGTGGTCTAGGACGGTTCAACCGAACCATCAGGCTGAAGATTAGAACTTAATCGAGCAAACCACTTTTCTATTTTCTTCTTTTCTTATTTTTGGGATTTTTCTTTATATTGTAATACTGCCAGAAATAGTGAAATTGAGTTCCATTTGGTGGGCCTTCGTGTTTGCTGAACGCAGACCCACACCAGGCTCGTCGTATCCTAGAAGCAATTTGCCTGTAACCTATCAGCATACTCAATTTACTTGAGTTGGGGCAAATAACGCTTTAAGGACAGCGTTTTCAGACGTGCTTCAGCCTGTCCATATTATTTTCGGTTTCCATATTATACAGAAACTACATTAATCTGTATAAATTTACCAACAATCTTAAAGCGTTATTTCTAAAATGGAAGCCGATAGCGTTTCATCTATTAAGTTGATGAATCAGGACTTGATACGTCTTGATCGGTTCGATGGAACCAATTTTACAAGATGGCAAGACAAGCTGAAATTTCTCCTGATGGCGCTGAAGATCTACTACATACTAGATCCAAATCTGCAAGCATTGCCTGAAGCAACCGACAAAGACACACCTGAGCAAGTGGCTGCCCGTGCTAAAAGAGCCGAAGACGAACTATTGTGTCGTGGACACATTCTGAACGCACTCTCCGACCGCCTGTACGATCTGTACCAACAGACATCATCAGCAAAGGAGATCTGGGCCGCACTGGAATTCAAGTACAAGGCTGAAGAAGAAGGGACCAACAAATTTCTCATCGCCAGGTATTTTGACTTCAGCATGGTAGATAATAAACCGCTGCTGCCCCAAATCCAAGAACTGCAGCTAATAGTAAACAAAATCAAAGCGATCAAAATCGATCTTCCTGAATCATTCCAAGTTGGGGCTATAATCGTTAAATTGCCACCAATGTGGAAAGACTATAGAAAGAAGTTGCTGCATAAAACCGAGGACTACACACTGGAACAAATCCAGAAACACCTAAGGATTGAGGAAGAATCCCGTAACCGCGATAAAAAGAATGATAACGGGAATGCCTCGTCCAAGGTACATGCAGTAGAAAACACCAATAACAAGAATCCCGAGAAAGATGATTCCCTAAAACCCAATAAAGGGAAATTCAAGAAAAACGCCCAAAAGAAGAACGGAAAGTTCAAAGGCCCATGCCATGTCTGTGGAAAAATCGGGCACTATGCTCGAGTATGCCGATATCGCAAATCTAAAAAAGAGGCAAGTGCAGTAGAAGAAGGCGATATCGTGGCTATGATCACTGAAGTGAATACCATCCAAGGCAAAGTTCCAGGCTGGTGGTATGATACTGCCGCTACAGTACGTGTGTGCTACGACAAATCAGCCTTCAAAACCTATGAGGAATTGACCGATGGTCAAGAAGTCCAAATGGGTAATGAAGTCCGATCAAAGGTCGTCGGCAAAGGAACCGTCGAACTGATATTCACTTCTGGAAAGAAAGTGATTCTGACTAATGTACTGCACGTCCCAGACATGAGGCGAAACTTAGTTTCTGGGGATCTTCTGGGAAAACCAGGTATAAGGGTGGTATACGAGTCAGAAAAACTGATTCTATCCAAGAATGTAAATTTTGTTGGAAAGGGATATGCTTGTAACGGGATGGTTAAGTTTTCTCTGAATGAAAATAGCACTTCTGCGTATATGGTTGTATCTGCTGGACTGTGGCATGATAGACTAGCCCATATAGGGTATAGTACTTTGAAGTTCATGGCTAAGAATGGTTTAATCTCATACACAGATAATGAAACTAATAAATGTGAAGTGTGCATACGATCCAAAATGACGAAAAAACCTTTTCCAAGTGTTGAAAGATCGTCTCAAATTTTGGATCTTGTGCACAGTGATATCTGTGAGTTAAACGACATTCTTACTCGTGGAGGTAAACGGTACTTCATAACCTTTATAGATGATTGCTCTAGATATGTGTATGTTTATCTATTAAAGAGCAAAGATGAAGCATTGAACATGTTTAAGATATATAAAGCAGAAGTAGAGAATCAACTAAGTAAGAAGATAAAAATTCTCCGTAGCGATCGAGGAGGAGAATACTTCTCGAATGAATTCGATTACTTCTGTGAAGAACATGGACTGGTACATCAATGTACAGCTCCATACACACCTCAACAAAACGGAATAGCTGAAAGGAAGAATAGAACATTAGTAGAAATGGTCAACTCAATGCTAATAAAAGCAAAGTTGCCACTAAATCTGTGGGGTGAGGCACTGCTTGCAGCATGCCATATAATAAACAGACTTCCGTCTAAAAAATATAAAGTATCTCCATATGAAACATGGAGAGGTAGAAAACCTAACCTAGGATATCTTAAAGTGTGGGGGTGTCTTGCATACTGCAGAACTCCTGACCCAAAAAGAACCAAGTTAGGACCAAGAGCTATTAAGTGCACCTTCGTAGGGTATGCACAAAATAGTAAAGCTTATAGACTTCTAGACATGGAGTCTAATACAATTATAGAATCAAGAGACGTTGAATTCTTTGAGAACTCACTATCCTTGGAGTCAAAGGATAATGAAATTCAAACTCCTAATAGAGAACCAAATTCAAACTCCAGATATAATGGAAGCTCCCACTGAACCTCGTAGGAGTCAAAGAACTAGAATAGAGAAGAGTTTTGGAGATGACTACATAGACTCACAACGCATCATTTTCCATCTGGTAGAAGCAGATAGAGAAAATGTTATAAGACGAATACCTATAGTAATGACTATAGAAGATGATCCTAAAACATATAAGGAAGCTGTATCCTCTAGAGACTCAGCTTTTTGGAAAGAAGCTATAAATGATGAAATGGAATCTATACTATCAAATCAAACATGGGAACTAGTAAACTTACCTCTAGGTTCTAGACCCATAGGTTGCAAATGGGTATTTAGGAAGAAATATCACACTGATGGGACTATCCAAACCTTTAAAGCTCGACTAGTAGCTAAGGGTTTTAGACAAAAAGAAGGGATAGACTACTTTGACACATACTCACCTGTTGCTAGGATAACATCCATTAGGATATTATTTGCGCTAGCTTCCATACATCATCTTCACATCCACCAAATGGATGTAAAGACTGCTTTCCTGAACGGTGACCTCAATGAGGAGGTATACATGGAACAACCTGAAGGTTTTGTTCTACCAGGAAATGAAAACAAAGTATGTAGATTAGTCAAATCGTTGTATGGATTAAAACAAGCACCTAAACAATGGCATGAGAAGTTTGATTCCAAAATACTATCTCATGGTTTCATGCATAATGTAGCTGATAAATGCATATATTCTAAAAAAGATGGTAGTTATATCATTATTATCTGTCTATATGTTGATGATATGTTAATAATAAGTAATAAAATGGAAGGTGTGACTGAAACAAAGAAGTTTCTTTCTTCCGTATTTAAAATGAAGGATCTTGGACAAGTTGATACCATCTTAGGTGTCAAAGTTAAAAAATATTGTGGGGGTTATGCTTTGTGTCAATCTCATTATATTGAGAAGATACTAAATAAGTTTAACCATCTAAATATAAAGGAAGCAAAAACCCCATTTGATCCAAGTATCAAACTAAAAGAAAATACTGGAAGAACAGTTGCACAATTAGAATATGCGAGTGCTATAGGAAGTCTTATGTATGTTATGCAATGCACTAGACCTGATATCGCATATGCTGTGAGTAAACTTAGTAGGTTTACTAGTAACCCCAGTAATGAACACTGGAATGCAATCAGTAGAGTCCTTGGTTACTTAAAAGCAACAAAAGACTTAGGACTATTTTATTCAGAGTTTCCTGCCGTATTGGAAGGATATACCGATGCGAGCTGGATATCGAGTGCAGGGGACAATAAGTCTACTATAGGGTGGGTATTCACCCTAGGAGGTGCTGCTGTATCTTGGGGATCCAAGAAACAGACTTGCATAACACACTCGACTATGGAGTCTGAATTTATAGCCCTAGCTGCAACAGGCAAAGAGGCTGAGTGGCTAAGGGATCTTCTATTAGAAATTTCTTTTTGTGTAAAGCCTATATCGGCTGTATCACTACATTGTGATAGTGAAGCCACATTAGCTAGAGCCTATAGCGGTACTTATAATGGTAAGTCTAGACATATTAGTCTTCGACATGATTATGTCAGACAATTGATTCAAGATGGAATCATTGCTATTTCATATGTGAAATCAAGCAATAACCTGGCAGATCCTTTCACTAAACCTCTACCGAGAGAGGTAGTAAAGGCTACATCTAGAGGGATGGGGTTGAAACTCTTCAACCAAAGTTCCACCAGTGATGGTAACCCAACCTAAAATCAGAAAATCTCTAATCTTGGGTTTAATGGGTAAGAACAAGTCACTGATAAGTGGAAAGTTTTTCAGCACTAAATTATATAACCTCATCCATAATAGATAAGTGCTGAGCGTTACGAAAGAGGGTTGAGTCTTAGAACTCTTAATGAATTCCAGTCTTTAGGACAAGTGTCTTATAGTAACGGAGACACTGGAAGGATTTCACCTATATGAACGTAGAGATGGTGCCGTCTCTCATGAGAGTTAAGAGTTTTCTCTCGGGATCGTTCACGAATTAGGATAAGCACATGGCCATTAATTGTGCTGAGCAAGATTGTGGGAACTCTAACAACACATAGCGAATATGTGTGTGGTTTCTCCAACTCTGTTATCTAGAAATAACTGGTTCAAAGCTGCGACTACCAGTCATTTCGATAGAGTTTTGAGATACTTACACTAAGGGAAGATTAAAATCGAAAGATATCTTTCTTTATGCATATAAGCTAATTATTCTGGCAGTATGTTTAACCGAGAAAATATTTTTTATAAAAAATCAAGTGGGGGATTGTTGTAAAATATTGATTTTAATAAAAAAATATTTTAATAATAAAAAGTCATTTTTTGAAAAACTTTTGGAGCTTTGGGAATAGTCCCACATGGGAAAGAAAAGAGAAAGAAAAGTGGTTTAAATGATAATAGTGGAGTACCATAATATTTGCCTACCTAGTCCGTGGACCATGAGACTTGCGTGTTCCAGTGCGAAGCACTGGAACACCGCGCACGCGCACGCGCACGCGCTCGCGCTCGGGCTCGGGCTCGGGCTCGGTCTCGGTCTCGGTCACGGTCACGGTCACGGTCTCGGGCTCGGGCTCGGTGCGAGGGCGTGGGCATGTGAGGCAGTGTGGCTGTAGAGGCGCACTTTGCACTTCGCACGTGCGCATCGTGTCGCAGAGGGTCGCTCCCTTCGCGAACCGGAGAGAGACATGTGCGAGTCGCGGTGCGACTAGTGGCTAAAGCAGATGGTTGGTTGGATGAAAATCTAAAGGACTGAATGAGAGTCCCTTAGAATATATAGAGGGCTGAAAAAGAGCTGTTGCAGAAATTCTGTAACAGCTGTGCAATAAGTGCAGGGTCCAGCTGAAACTGCTGCATGGCTAGCCCCAACAGCTATAAAACGGCTAGCTGCTGTCTCACAACGGTCAGCATGCAGCAGCTTAATGGCCCATGCACAACGGTCAGAAAACGGCCATAAAATGGCTAGTTTTCTCAACAGCCAGAAAACGGTCATGGGATTTATTTCCCTGGACCATAACCCCCAGCCACCATAGCCTATAAAAGGAGGGCCTGGATAGGTTCCAAAACCATCTCAACTCACTCCAGCAACTCCATACGAATTATAGAAAATAACCTCTCCACTCATATATTCTAAGTGTTATCCAGCAATACAGCAAGGTGTCAACCTTAGCTAGAAGAACAGACCAGCGGTGTGGTCTAGGACGGTTCAACCGAACCAGCAGGCTGAAGATTAGAACTTAATCGAGCAAACCACTTTTCTATTTTCTTCTTTTCTTATTTTTGGGATTTTTCTTTATATTGTAATACTGCCAGAAATAGTGAAATTGAGTTCCATTTGGTGGGCCTTCGTGTTTGCTGAACGCAGACCCACACCAGGCTCATCGTATCCTAGAAGCAATTTGCCTGTAACCTATCAGCATACTCAATTTACTTGAGTTGGGGCAAATAACGCTTTAAGGACAGCGTTTTCAGACGTGCTTCAGCCTGTCCATATTATTTTCGGTTTCCATATTATACAGAAACTACATTAATCTGTATAAATTTACCAACACCAACTTGATCAGAAACTTCCCTAGCTTCCAAGAAATTTTTAATGGTGGAAGTTAAATACCCACTTTATGGTCCACTTAAGCCCCATACCAGCCTCCTTTTTTTAGTAATGCCTTAGAATGATATGGGGAAAAGATTAAAAGTGTGGATAAAACACTTACATCACAGTGGGCCCTACAGAGGTAGGATGCAATCTGCGTCCACCTCACACCTGTATTGATGTTAGGAAGGCTTGTGGATCTAATCATGGGGTATGTATTATGTCCAACTCTTCTGTCCATTTGGCTAGCTCTTCTTAGGGTTTGAGACTAAAAATAAGACAAATTTAACTATTAAGTGGACCACACCATGAAAACCAGTGGGGGATTGAAAGTTCATTGAAACCCTTTTTAGGGTTATTGAAGTTTTGGATCAATATGAAATTTGTTTTTTCTCTTCATTAAGGTATTTGTGACCTTATGAGCAGATTGGATGTAAAATAAACATTATGGTAGGCCTTAAAAATTGTTTTACGGTGAAAGTCATTATCTCCGCTGCTATTTATGGTGTGGTCCAGACGATCTATGGATAAGATTCATCTTTTGGATTATTCTCTAAAATGATCTCCAAAAATAAACGAACGGTATAGAAATAATAAATACATCACTGTAGGGCCATGTAACTTTGATCTCCTTTGAACCGTTCGTACAACTTGGAGTTTGAGGAGTGTCAATGCTTGCCTTTGCATGAGCGTACCTACAGCAGTTATATAGATGGTGTGAGGTGCACCAGCCAATCCGCTTCCACGTCGTTGGTCGTCTTCGCGGGAGCGGATTGGCTACGCTCGTGGCTAGTGTTCGGTGGTCTGTGGACCTTACTATGATGTATGTGTTTAATCCATTCCGTTCATCTATTTTTAAAGATCATTTTAGGACTTTATTCTAAAAATAAGAGATCTTAGGTGGACCACACCACACGAAAACAATAGTGATTGGATATTCATCATTTAAACCTCCTAAGGTCCACTGTACTATTTATCTGACATCTAATCTGTTGATTAGGTCATAAAGATCCAGATGAAGGGACAAAACAAAGATCAGCTTGATCCAATACGTTATGGCCCCTAAAAAAATTTTAATGGTCAACAGTCATTCAACACTGATCCTTGTAATGTGGTCCACTTGAGATTAGGATATACCTCATTTTTGTGTAATTTCATAAAATGATCTATAAAAATAGATGGATGGCATGGATGAAACACATACATCATGATGAGGCCCACAGACCACCGAACACTAACCATTGGCTGGTAGCAGGGGGAGTAGCCAATCCGTTTTCCATCTTCGGTACACCAGCGAACCCATTTCCACACAGGACAGTCCAATTATCCGAGCGGAATGGCTAGTGACCCGGCCACCATCCAATGGCTAGTGGTTAGTTGGCCCACTATGATATGCATGTTGATTGAACTACCGACATTAAAAATTTATTGGGCCCACCAAAGCTTTCTATCGAGATGATATTTGTTTTTTTTTTTTTTTTTAAATTATCTAAGTCTGTATGACCTAATTTGGTAATGTCAAATAAACATTACAGTGGACGTCGGGATGTTTTTAATAGTGGACATTCAATCACTACAATTTTCATGTGGTGTAGTCCACATAAGGTTTAGATCTGTTTCAATTTTGGGCCCTTAAATGATCCATAAAAATGGATGGACAGCGTGGATAAACAACATATACTATTGTTATGGGAAATCTGAGCTCACAATACAACGCTGCTCCCAGCGCAAGTCCGAGCCGAGTCGTAACCCTCCCTACCTGTTTCAAGACGCAACCCGTCCGAGTAGCCGATTTGGTTGAGGTCGGACTCCTGATTATGATCTGATCGGATGATCCTTCACGTTATAGCCGCTCTGCTCTAGCCTCCATTCCGAGGCGAACGGCGTTCTGAGCCAAGCATACAGTCCGAACAGATCGAACGTTCCAAGTCGAACACATGTTAAGATGCGCATATCCCACTCGCTGAACGTGAAAACTGCCATAACCAAACAGGGCCGATAACCTCGCTCGCAGATACGCATGATTCGCCGGATATGCTACATGATCAATAGATTGCGGGGGGTATCTCCACGATTCGGGAATCTCCCTGATTGTGCTGAGATTATCGGATTCGGACCACTCGACAGCCAAGTATAAATACTACATCACACCATGTTTACAGGTACGCAAAATCAAGCTCTCCTCTACACTTTACTCAGACCCTTATTCTCTTGTCCTGACTTAGGCATCGGAGGGTCCCCCGGCTTAGCCAGGGTCACATTTTCCTGCTTTCCTGGTGCAGGTTCCAGGGATCATACGTAGTGATCGACGAGGAGGGAGGGCTGACCAGATTTTGGCATCAACATTTTTTGGCGCCGTCTGTGGGAACCTGAAACTAGAAGTCAGGTTCTCATTTCCCCTAAGCAATGGCGAGGAAGAAGAAAGCTACAGCAGTGCAGCCGCAACCTGATGAGCAGACTCGGTCGTCATCACTACCTCATGCCGAGTCCACTCCGAGGCCTTCTCAGCGTTCGCGTAATCGGTCGAACAAGTACCGCTCCATGCAGAATGAGATCCAGGCCCTGCTTGAGGGATAAGCCAAATGAAACAACAGCGGGAGCCAGAACTGCGCCCGGCTCAAGAACAACCCGTTCTCGAGCCGGTGGGGCTGTTTATGGAAACTCGCTTCGTGTCGAGGAGTGTGAGGCTCGAAGTTCTCCAACGTTCAGGGGTATCGCAGTCGGGTCAAAATCTTCCTGCGGCACGTGGCGAGGCATCCGCACGGAACGAGTCTGTTCGGGCTCCGACAACTGTCCACTCAGCCACATCCGTCCTGCCACCCACGGACCTCCGTCATCAGTTAGAACGGAGGAGAGAAGGGAGAATATCGGAGGCTGAACATACCCCAGAGGTCATCGCTGAAAACAAGGATCCCTGGGAAGCACGCTTTACGGAACTGAAGGATAAGTTCCTGATATTGGAGAAAAAGCAAGAACAATCGACAGTTCTGACCGCGATCCAGGCGATGATGGAAGACACCGAGCCTCCCTTCAACTCGGCCATCATGGCTGAAGTGATGCCACATAGGTTTCAGATGCCTCCCGTCCTCCAGTATTCGGGATCTGAGGACCCATCCAAACACTTTAAGTCCTATCGATCCTGGATGTAGATCCAGATAGCAACGGATGCAATGATGTGTAGGGGGTTCTCTATCACCCTCACAGGGTCCGCTCGGATCTGGTATCGCCAACTGAAGCCTGGTTCCGTGGGTTCATTCACGGAACTGAGCCGACTATTCCTTACGCAGTTCATAAGCGGTAAGAGAAGTCGGAAGCCAAACACTCACTTGCTCACCATTAAGCAGACCCCAAAGGAGTCGTTGAAGGATTACATCGCCCGCTTCAATGAAGAAACATTGCATATCGAGGACTACGATGATAAGATGGCCCTCACCGCCATTCTGAGCGGACTGAAAGAAGGAAAGTTTGCCTTCTCCATCGGAAAGAATCCACCGAAGACGCTAGCGGACTTCATGGTGAAAGCTCAGAAGTACACTAACGCAGAGGAGTTCACCAACGCCCGAAAGGGTACACAGGTGTCTGACTCGACGAACAAGGGAAAGAGACCCCCGAACGAAGACTCCCAGTCGACTAGCAAAAGGACGGATGACCGCGCGTCTCGCGATCGTCGTCCAAGCCGTAGGCCGGAAGGGAAATTTTGTTCCTACACTCTACTAAATACATCCGCCGAGCAGATCCTGCTAGACATCCGAGGAGAGAGACTGCTCAATTGGCCAGTTTATATGAGAGCTGATCCCGAGCATCGGGACAAATGGAAATACTGTCGTTTCCACCGGGATCACGGTCATAACACGGACGATTGCATACATCTAAAGGATGAGATTGAGTCCCTCATCTGCAAAGGACATATACGTCGTTACGCCAAAAAGAATAAATCCTCTCGGAGAGAAGAACGGCGACAAGAGCAGTCGAGCAATCTCCCAGAGGAGCCCGCCGAAATTCGCACCATCTTCGGAGGCTCAGCTGGGGGAGGAGATTCGAACAGGGCACGGAAAGCCCATTCTCGGAGCTCCGAGTTAGAACACCACATTCACCTGACGGAACGTCCCAGCAAGGAACTCCGTGTCGCTCCGTGCAGCCTGACCTTCACAGAAGATGATACATGCGGGATCTAGCATCCGCACGACGACGCGCTAGTGGTCACTATGACCATAGCCAATCACAAAGTGTACTGTATCCTGGTCGACACCAGGAGTTCAGCTGACGTAATGTATTCTGAGGCGTTTGAAAAGATGAGAATTCCACAGTCCAAGCTTCGACCCATGAAGACTCCCTTGTACGGCTTTGCCGGAGAGAGAGTCATCTCCGAAGGAGCCATCTCCCTCCCAATGACAGCGGGAGAAGGGTAACATCAAGTCACATTTTTGGTTGACTTTTTAGTTGTCAATGTTTCATCAGTCCACAACGTGATTCTGGGCCGACCCTCCCTCAATGCAATGAGGGCGGTCGTCTCAACTTATCATCTGTTGATGAAGTTCTTAGCCGACGGTGGGATCGGTTATCTCCGAGGCGACCAACGCGAGGCCTGGAGATGTTATGCGATAGCCGTAAGGAAAGGCGCCGCCAAACAAACGCTTGTAGTGGACGCCTTGGACCCTCGAGGATTGGCAGAAAGTTTCTCAGTCGAAAATCTGATAAGAATGCCGCTCGATGAATCAGATCCGAGCAAAACTGTTTAGCTCGAATCATTACTGAATCCCGAGCGGAGGAACGAGTTAATGGCCTTCTTAAGACAACACCGGGACGTCTTCGCATGGTCACATGCAGATATGCCGGGGATCTCACCCGATGTGCAAGTCCACAGGCTGAACGTGGACCCAGACCACCGGCCGGTTAAGTAGAAAAGAAGGTCGTTCGATGCCGAACGATATGAAGCCATTGCCGAGGAGGTCTCCGTCCTGCTCGATGCGGGCTTCATAGAAGAAGTATACTATCCTGACTGGATAGAAAATGTCGTGCTCGTCAGGAAGTCAAACGGGAAGTGGCGAGTCTGCGTAAACTACTCTGATCTTAATAAGGCGTGTCCCAAAGACAGCTTCCCGCTACCTCGGATTGACCAACTGGTGGACTGCACTGCAGGACATGAGTTACTCTCGTTTCTGGACGCCTACTATGGGTACAATCAGATCGCCATGCATCCCCCAGATGGGCAGAAGACCACCTTTGTCACGGACAGGAGACTCTACTGTTACCGGGTCATGCCATTTGGCCTGAAAAATGCTGGGGCAACGTATCAGAGACTGGTGAATCAGATGTTCGCCAAACAGATAGGACACACCATGGAGGTGTATGTGGACGACATGCTGGTGAAGAGTATCAAAGCCTCCGACCACCTTGTTAATCTCGAAGAAACATTCAACGTCCTCCGTGAATACTAGATGAAGCTTAACCCCGTCAAGTGCATGTTCGGGGTTGAGTCAGGAAAATTCCTGGGCTTTCAAGTTAGCCAACGGGGTATCGAGGTCAACCCAGACAAGATCAAAGCCCTCCTGGACAAGAACTCGCCTCGGACTCTCAAGGAAATACAGTGTTTCACGGGAAGAATCGCAGCCCTCGGACGTTTCATATATAGGGCTATAGACAAATGCTTTCCTTTCTTCCAGCAGCTGAAAGGCCACAAGAGGGCGGAATGGATGCCGGAGTGCGAGCAAGCCTTCCAGCAGTTGAAACAGTACTTGGGATCGCCACCTCTCATGTCCAAGCCGGAAGAAGGAGAGCCCTTGTTCCTCTACCTCGCCATTTCGACCTCAGCCGTCAGCTCGGCTCTGATCCGAGAAGTCGGAACCAAGCAGTATCCCGTTTACTATGTACGAAAAGCCATGGTACCAGCAGAAACAAGGTACCAGTCCTTAAAAAAATTGGCGCTCTGCCTTGTCGTCTCAGCTAGAAGACTACGGCCATACTTTCACGCCCATTTCATAATCGTGCTAACGGACTCCCTTCTGAGGCAGATCCTGCAGAGACCCGAAGTATCAGGCCGGATGACCAAATGGGCTGTAGAGCTCGGAGAGTTTAACATTCAGTTCCGGCCCCGGACGACATTCAAGGGACAAGCCGTAGCCGACTTCATCGCCGAGTTTACGACTCCGGACGAAGAGCAAGCCAGGAAGGAAATCGAGATGACACTGCCTGCCCCGCTGAGCAATCAAGAGCCCGCATCAGATCTGGGGTGGATCTTTTATGTTGATGGATCCTCCAACGTTAAAAGAGTAGGAGTCGGTATCGTCCTGGTGGCACCTGATTCAACGACGATTCAATACGCCATCAGGCTCGGGTTCAAAGCTTCAAACAATGAGGCTGAGTACGAAGCGCTGCTGGTTGGGCTCAGGCTGGCAGCGAGCCTGGATGTTTAGACCCTGCAAGTCCGCAACGACTCACAATTGGTGGTGAACCATATCTCCTCGGAGTACGAAGCTAAGGAAGTCAGAATAATCACCTACCTCGAAGAGGCGAGGAAATTGATCGAGAAATTCTGGAGCTGCACCGTCCGGCAGATCCCTAGAGCCGAGAATTCATGGGCCGACGCCTTAGCAAGGCTCGCCTCGGCCTCCGAGGGAAAGATCCCATGTTTTGTTCCGGTCGAGTTCGTTGAGCACCCAAGCATCGGCCAATCGGAGGAGGTCAGCACCGTCCAGTTCATCCCCAGTTGGATGGACCCCATTTCTAATTATCTATCAACTGGCGAAACTCCCTCGGATAAGCTTGAGGCGAGGCGACTTAGGGTCCGAGCGGCCCGGTATGCCATATTGGACGGAGTGCTGTACAAGAAGGGGCATTCTCAGCCTTACCTTAGATGTCTCTGACCGGATGAAGCCGATTACGTGATTCGGGAGATTCACGAGGAAATCTGCGGAAATCACTCGGGCAACCGTGCCTTGGCCATGAAGATACTTCGTCAAGGGTATTTCTGATCAACTCTCAAGAAAGACTCCAAGGATTTTGTCAGGAAGTGTGACAAGTGCTAGCGTTTTGCTGCTGTGCCGAGACAACCGGCAGAAGAAATGACCCCCATGAGTGAGCTATGGCCATTCGCTCAATGGGGAATCGACATCATCGGTCCCTTACCCACCGGGAAGGGACAAGTCAAGTTTACTATAGTCGCGGTCGACTATTTCACCAAGTGGGCCGAGGCTGAGTCAGTTGCAAAGATCACCGAGCAGAAGGTGATCGACTTTGTGTGGAAAAATATCATCTGCCAGTTTGGGATCCCGAGGACCATCTTTTCTGATAACGGTCGCCAATTCGATAATGATAAGTTCCGTAGCATGTGTCGAGGGCTCGGCATCGTGAACGTTTACTCATCGCGTCGGCACCCGCAATCGAACGGACAAGTAGAGGCGGTCAACAAAATCATCAAGCATCATCTTAAGACGAAGCTGAAAAAAGCAAAAGGAAATTGGGCCGAAGAGCTCCCCTTCGTTCTCTGGGCCTACAGGACTACAGTCCAGACTTCGACTGGCGAAACCCCATTTTCATTATCCTACGGCTCGGAGGCAATGGTGCCGGTAGAAATCAGACTCCCTATAGCGCGGGTCAGGGGTTTCGAAGAAAGTCAAAACTCCGAGCAGATAGCGGCTAATCTGGATCTACTCGAAGAACTTCGAGAAGTTTCTAAGCTCCGAATAGTGGCTCGGCACCAGCAGGTAGCGCGCTTCTACAATTTCAAAGTTAAAGTTAGGCGCTTCCAACCAGGAGACTTAGTCCTCCGACGGGTCTTCCAGAACACGACCGAGCCAGGGGCAGGAGCGCTCGGACCCAATTGGGAAGGTCCATATCGTGTGGTCAGATCTCCTAAACCGGGCTTGTACCACTTGAAAGACCTCGAAGGCCATCATCTCCCTCATCCTTAGAACGCTAAGCACTTAAAGATCTACTACCCTTGAGGAAATAGCCTTTAAGACTCATGATGCAATGTATGCCTCCGAGCGACTGGCCTTTAAGGCTCTTAATAAAAGATCGATTCTATCTTTGAATGCTTGTTCGACTGCCCTATCCGCACAAGTACGAGATAATCAGTCTGATCCCTTAAGGAATCGGAACCTAAACTTACGAGAGATCGACGAGGCATCCCTTAAGGGAAGAAGCCTAATAAATGGTCTGATCCTTTAAGGATCGGAACCTAACCCCACGAAAGATCGACAAGGCATCCCTTCATGGGAAAAGAGCCTAATAACGATCCGACCACCCGATTAAGTGTTCAACTCGGCGTACAACAAAACAGAGGCGACGATCCAAGTATCCTAAGGGGTCGGACCCAACTAAGGCTTGGGCCAAGAAGGCTCGGATAATCGACCCCAAAAATTAAACGGCAGCAGACAAACCATCAACTCAACATCTCAAGCAAATCAACAATATAACAAGAACATTTTTCATTAAATCCCCTCGGAGGGGAAAAAGTACATAGATACATTGATAGGAAAAAAAAAAGGGGGGTCTTCAGGCAGGAGGAGCTTGGGCATCAGGAACCTGGGCGTTGGGAGCTGATTCCGAGCGGACGATGTCAGCCGAGGTATCTTCGGAGTCGTCGGGAAAGAGGGAATTGAGATCTAAGTCCAGGTACAAACCCAGAACTGTCTCGAGGCATGCGTCGAAGCCGCGATTGTAAAACGTTGCGGCCTCAACATTCTTCTCTTTAGAAGTCTTGAAGCTTTTGACCGCAGCAGCAACCGCTGCATCCAAAGAGGCCTCGTCCTTCACCCTCTGAGCCTCCACGGCTTGATTCACGGCTCGCGTCCGCTCCTCAGTCCCCTCACCCGTGGCACGATTTAGAGCTTTCCCAAGCCGAACTGTCTCTACGGCCAAGGAGTACTCGTGGGCCCTAGCACGGATCAGCTCAGCAGTCGCTGTGTCACTGCTCTTCTTAAAATCATCTGCCTTTTCCTGCAGATGTAGCTCCATGGCCTCCAAGTCCATGATAACTCTCTGCAGTGGCCTGACCCTGGCTCTCTCGCCCGTAATCTGTTGGCGGAGGCCAGTCTCTTCCGACCTTAAAGCCGCCATCTAGACACGGAAAGCCTCCAACTCTGCCTCCAACTCTGCCTCCTTCCCCTTGTTCTCTCGCACTCTCTGCCGAATGGAGAGCAGTACCGGGACTGCCTAAACAGAAAATAAAGATCAGTACCTACGGAGTGTGCATAACAACATCAAAGAAAGGATGTCTTCTCGGAGACTTACCATGTAACATACGGAGTCGAAGTCATTCAGGAAGCCTCCCTCCGATTGCTCAAGGGTCTGGGCGATGTCTTCCTCCTTGACATGCTTGGCGGCCCACGAAGCCAGGCACGCCATGTGATAGCCGGGTTCAAACCTCCCCCCGCTTGTCCCCGCTTGGGCTGAGGCCTTAGCCCCCTCGGCCACTACCCGACTGCCGGCCGAGTTTTGACCCTCGGCCCCAACCTCTCCCTCAACCTCGGGGGGGGGGGGGGGGGGGGGAGGGGGGGATGGCACATTTTCAGCCACCCTGTTGGCTCCCTCCCTCTTAGAGGATGAGGGAACAATGATGGGGGGCTTGGGGGCTGTGGTGGGAACGGTGGCGGGAGGAACGACGTCGGAGGGAGCCCGAGCAACAGAGATCGGCGAGCCGGGGTGTCAGCCTCGGTCACTCGAACAACCCCAAGAGGAAGGCGTACCACTGACCGAAGCATAACCGGAGGAGCCGCGGTAGTGCTCGGGCCCTTCGGGGCAGGCAGCGCGGAGGGAGTGCTGACGGGCCTCCGTGCCGGACTTGATGGATTTGGTGCAGCAGAAGATTCTCCCACACGAGGGGGAGCTAGCTTCTTCCGAGTGATCTTCACTCGGGGGGCTTCTTTGAGTAACTCCGCTGCGCTCGGAATTGCCTTCCTCTTCCGCGCCCTGGACGCCTCAGCTATGCCTGCGAAAAAAAACTGTCAGCTACTAAATAAGTGAAGAAAAGATTATTGAAGAGGTCAGGACAGCTTACTCAGAGATGTGGCCAGAGGTTGGGATTTACAGAGCCCGGACCAGTGAAGGTTGGCCACAGTTATCAGATCGGCCCAGGAGCGAAGCGACTCCAACTGCGTTCTAGCCTTCACGACCTGATTCTTCTGGTCCGAGTCTAAGAGCGGCAACCCCTTCGCAAAAGCTGCGAAATAAAAAAATGTCACCACTACAAAAACAGGTGAAAATCAAAATAGTGATTCAGATATAAAACGAAGTCCGACCTGGCTTTGTAAAATGGGTCGGAACCCGAGTCGTCAAGGTCCTAAACTCAGCCGTCGGGGCCTCCCAATCACCTGCTGCCCAGAATCATTTGTTCTTCCAGTCCTTGTTGGAAGACGGCAGGTGCATCACCAACCCCGACCCCTTGCTCCCCCGAGTCGCAAAATAATACCACGGGTTGTTGCTATCATGCTTGACCATGTACAGGCTCAGCAGCTCCTCTGGGGTCAGCTCGGGGTTCCCAACTTGCTTCCAAATTATGTAGGCCGAGATCATCACCCTCCACGCATTCGGAACAAACTGTCCAGGGGCCAATCCGAGATAGGTCGCTACCTTCCGGATAAAAGGATGCAGTGGGAGACGGACACTGTACTGCAGTGCACAGAGAAAAATGACCACCTCACCCTTAGTTGGAGCATTAGCAACGTCGAAAGGACCAGGGGCCCTTATCTACATGGAGTCGGGGACATAGAACTCCGAACGGATCCATTCCATTTGGGATCCTGACATGACAGAACCCGCAGGGACAACCTCTGCAGCCCACAGGCTCGCAGGCATATCAGTGGCGGTAGGAGTTTTGACTCGGCATGCTTGGGAGGCAGCCTTCTTGCTGGGTTGCTTTGTCCTAGAACCTAGTGTCTTTTGCTTCCGAAGCGGTGGGTACGGGAGAATAGCTTCGAAAGGGCCCTTAGAAGACTCGCTTTTGCTCCCGGAACTCCCCGGCTCGGAGTCGTCGCCATACTCACGGACCATCTCCAGATCAGAAGACATTGAAGAAACAAGGATGGAGGTGAGCGAGACTCACCAGATGATGGCCGGAAATCGCCTTTCTGCCGGAAACCTCGAGTTTGGCAAGAATCGCCTCTTGTCGAAAATCGCCTCTCCGGTGCGCTCTCGTAAATCAAGACGTCAAAATGACTAACCAACGCCCGGAGCGCCTTATATAGGCAGCGAACGGTTCTTGCATTGATGGCGAGCTTTAATGGCAGCAGCCGAATCGGCACGAGCCGATCTCCAAGTACACCTGGCGACGTTGCATTGGCGGGATACGAACCGATCGTACAGCTCTGACATCGGGCTGCGTACCTCGACAGGTGAAGCGACGCCTAGGCACTCGGAGTCGTCACGCGCAAGCCTCCTCCTGCCTGCGTGGTGACTTCTCATAGGCTGGAAGGAGATTCAGGATCGTAATCATCGCCACGTGTTGGCTAAGGCGGCTAACGCGCGTGATTCGAGATCCGTCATCATGGCGGCGAGGGTGGGAGATTTCCTACCTAAGTACTCTTCGAGCTGGCAAGCAAACTCGAAGAGCAGGGGGCTTCTGTTATGAGAAATTTGAGCTCACAATACAACGCTGTTCCGAGGGCAAGTCCGAGCCGAGTCGTGACCCTCCCGACCTATTTCAAGACGCAACCCGTCCGAGTAGCCGACTTGGTTGAGGTTGGACTCCGAATTATGATCCGATCAGATGATCCTCCACGTTATAGCCGCTCTGCTCTAGCTTGCATTCCGAGGTGAACGACGTTCTGAGCCGAGCATATAGTCCGAACAGATCGAACGTTCCAAGTCGAACACATGTTAAGATGCGCATATTCCACTCGCTGAACGTGGAAACTGCCATAACCAAACAGGGCCGATAACCTCGCTCGCAGATACGCATGATCCGCTGGATACGCTACATGATCGATAGATTGCGGGGGGTATCTCCACGATTCGGGGATCCCCCTGATCGTGCCGAGATTATCGGATACGGATCACTCGACAGCTAAGTATAAATACTACATCACACCATGCTACAGGTACGCAAAATCGAGCTCTTCTCTACACTCTACTCAGACCCTGATTCCTTTGTCCTGACTTAGGCATCGGAGGGTCCCCGGCTTAGTCAGGGTCATCTTTACCTGCTTTCCTGGTGCAGGTTTAAGGGATCATACGTGGTGATCTACGAGAAGGGATGACTGACCAGATTTTGGCATCAACAACTATGATGAGGCCCACAAAGCACCGAACATTAGCCACCCGGCTAGTGGCAGCGTAACCAGCCAAACCGCGTCCCAATTATCTGGCTGAAAAGGATTAAACAGTGATTGCAGGTGTCGCGTTAGGGTAACATAAAAGGGTGCAACGCATATGGTACCGAGCTGCTGTGGACCCACATTAACTTTGCACCTGATCTACCCTGTCCATCATGTTTTATCCCTCATCCTCACCGTATAAACATAAAATCATGTTGACTCAAAAAGTAGGCGGGCCACAACGTAGGAAGCAATGTAAAATCATGAATAGGACCTCTAATTTCACACCTTATGGCCCACCTATATTTCTAAATAGCCTGATTTTTTGTTTGACCCTTCATTCTAGTGGATCACGTCTGATGAATGAATTAGATTTCATATAAACAACACGGGTCGCACAAACAGTGGGATGGTTTTATTGGTTGGGCATACCCTCCAAACTTTTACCAGTCGAGTGGCCCACATGAGTTTATGGTACTTCTGATTTTTTACTCCAATACCTAAAATCAAATGCCACATCTAATGGACGGGGTGGATCATACGTACACTTCGCCTGGAGCCCACAGAAGCCCGGTACAACCGCTAGTTGGTTATCATGGTGTTAGTTGACCGTTGAAAGGTTTTCTAAAACCATCTTCAACATGCATACGTACGTATATGAATTTTTACAAGTTATTTAAAACCATGGTATGTGTAATAAACGAATATCTTACTCTAATAAAACAGTCAGGAAAATGCATGCGAAGGAAGGCTGCTGTGATGGAAGGAACTGCGGTGAAGTGCTTTTGCACCACTCCTTTGATGATGGATTCTGCTTGTGGGCATGTGGAGTTGTAGAAGCCCACTCGAATATCAGCTAACACAATGGAAAGAAAGGAGAGAAATAATAAGAGGAAGATCTTCATTTCTTCTCTCTACGTGCAGTAGATGTGGGTTTTTGAGGTTTTAGAACTGGGTATAATGTTGGTACGGTGGCCGTGACGCAGGCGAATAAATAGAAAGAGGGGCATGAATGGCTAGAGTTTTGTGAGTTTATACCATTTTACAGGTCATGGTGATTCATCTGCTGCACATTCTTTTGGATGTGTAAGTCAATCAAGACCGTCCAAATTGTCTGTTTGGTTGTGGATGGAGCACGTCGCCACACCAATCGGGCAATTTAAACTGCATAATTTTGGTTGATGAATTTTATACTCTCCATATCATGGTCGTGGTTTGGATTATCCAATGATTGTGATTTTGCTAATGTAGTAGGTGGACAATGGAGACTCGTGATATGGATTGCAATGTATTGGTTTGGATGCGGATTAGGTGCTATGGCCAACACCAACCCTGGTGGTGGGTTGATGTGTCAGGCGCTGTGGGACCCAACGTGATGTATATGTTTAACATCCACGCCGTCCACTTGTTTTGCCCTCTCATTTTAGGTATTTACTCTAGAAGGAATCAGATTCAAAGCTCAAGTGGACCACACCACAGAAAATAGTGGTGATCAAATGCCTACAATTAAAAACTTCCTGTGGCGCCACAAAAGTTTTGGATTAGAGGCTGACATTTGTGTTTTCCCTTCATACACGTCTGAGTGAACTTAACAAACGGGATGGAAGTCAAATAAACATTACCATGGGCCTTGGAAAAGTTTCAAAAGGGGTGTTATTCTTAGGAAAAAAATGTTGGATATACCGAAAATTAAAAATGAAATAAAATAAATCTTAATAGTTTCGTTTCACTAGGCTGAATCATATAAAATGATATATATTATCTTTAAAGCGTGATTCGTCCCCTTATCAATTGATAATAGGATACAAGCGAATTGCTTCCAGGATAAGACAAGCCTGTTTGGATCCGATATGCAATAATCACGATGGATCCATTTAGGAACAATTCAACGCAGTAGATTTTGTTTTGGCAGAATTAAATAGCGCATAATATTCTATGAATGAGATCCATAAAATCTGATGGAATGAGAGAGATTAGTGTTGAGTTGATGAATTTTGGATCGGAATGGTCCAGTTTATATAAGCACTTTGGAGTGGACCATTGTTAGGTGGCCATCAATGGTTCAGAATGTTTGAAAAATGTTTATGACCATTTATCATTAATTACAACTGCTTCTGGTTGTCAGATTGGAATATCTAATCGTTGGATCATTATGCCCCGCCTGTTTTCGAACCGTTGTGGCTTTCAAGGTAGGTAGCCATTTGCAGAAACGACTAACTATTTCAAATTTATGATCCGACCGTTCTCAGTCGCCTATAAAGCCCTAGCTCATTTCAGACCCATCGCACCTAGGCTCCTACTAGACCACTTGCACCGTCTTATGACAGTTTGCATAAGGTCGCGAGGGAGTAACTACTCTACGACACGATGTGCACGTGCGAAGTGCGCCAACTAGCGCCACTAAAGCCACACTGCCTACGCCCATGCTCGAGCTTGAGCACGCGCGCGCATGAGTGCGTGTATGTGTTCACACTGGAACACACAACCCGACTATCTTCATTTCCAAAACATCTAAATAAGAATACTACACACACATCCACATATAAACTCCGAAATCCTTTCTATCATTTCCAATGTGGGACTAAAAGCACACACCACACTTTTCTATTTGAAATTCTAGAAAAACATTTCAATGATAAATTCTCGAAAATTTAAAATTTTGTTTTTTTTTTTTTTTTAAACCACAAATTTCAACGGTTATTATCTCCCTTGTTTCTTGTGGTGTGGTGTGGCCACTGGAGCTTCAGATCTACTTCATTTTTTGTTTCATGGCCTAAAATGAGGGGATAAAATTACACACAATGTGTGTAATATCTTAGTGCCTACGTATGGCCAAATTCTCTGCCCGAGTATCAAAACTTTCCTCTGAATAATGCGAACCACCGTGATTGTGTGGTGACCCAACACCACTCAGCTAGGTGGTGTTAGACTTGGTGGGACTTACCCAAATGTAAGTGTTTTATCATGTTGTCGTTCTATTTTGTCAGCTCATTTTAAGGCATGAGCCCACAATTGAAGATTATTCAAAACTCAAGTGGACCGCACCACCGGAAATAATGGAGCTATGGCTGAAAACCTCCTGGTGGCTACAAAAGTTTTGGATCAAGGGGATATTTGGCTTTTACTTTCTTCAAGTCTATATGACCTTTTATTTTACACTCACACTCACTCCACACTACAGTAGGATTTCACAACCATTGTGTACTCGAACCCATGATCTCCTGTTAAAACTTAAACAGTATCTATTTGACCTTTTAAATAGGTTTAATGGCATATAAAGATCATCGTGAGTCCCAAGACCGTTTCAACCGTGGACATCATTATCCCCATTGTTTATTGTAGACGTAGTCCACTTGATCTCCTGCCTAAAATGAACCTGGATGGTGTGGATAAAACACATACATCACGGTGGGGCTCATATTCCTACACCACCTAGCTACATAGTGTTGTGTTCACAAGGCAATCGGCGTCCAACTACCATGGGCATGTAATCATTGACATGAATACATACAAATGGATATGTTGTTTGATGCCTCCAAACAAGGAAAAAGAGAATTCATGATTCTTTGCAGATGGAGCAGAATCAGGGAAAGGGGAGTTATTTGATACTATGCCAGAGCATGACGCTCTATGCACAGGAACTTTGAAATTATGCACGTGGAATACATCAAGTGAAATCAAACCACTCAAATTGTGGTAGTCACAGCCGCTAAGTCACACTCCCAAAATCAGGTTGGTTGAACAATTCTAACCGCTGATTCAATGGACACTTGTCTTTTTGAAATAGGAGGGTTGGATATTATTCATTCTTAATTGTATGATTAAATGTCCACTAATCTGACAGTCTAATAATTAAATATATAAACATAATGTTCTTCTTCATACATCTAAACTTGGACCCACGTTTAGTACAGCTTAATTTCAATTAGGCGTACATAGAAAGGGAGATAGATAGGTCTTAATTAATATTTAATAAGAGTTTAGAGTAAAACAATTTCTATTATTTTTGTTAGGCATGCAACGACATCTAATCCAGCTCATTGATTACGGATCAGCTCGTTGATTATCAATCAGGTCCACTCAATCATGGGATTCCATTTTGCTAGGGATCGATACCAAGTGTTGAAACAAGGTATCTCCACTTAGTCTGCCAGTTGAGCTATGGACCTGGGTGTTTTAAACATTGTCCATATTCATTATATCTTGTAAGCATTCTTTGTATTTATATGCTATTAACGTAGAGAAAATATATAAGAAAAACTCATTTAGAAAATAATTTTCGTCATCGTCATTACAGACATTAATCTGATCTGGTCCATTAATCCAGTAGCCTATTTTGTAGACGGATCTGGTCCATTCACAATCAAAATACCATACATCACATCCTGTGTGCATTATCTATATAATATTCTCAAATGGATGATAGTGGCGATACTACTTCGTTGGTTGGTCCTATTCTCACGGATGGTTCAACTCCTGAATAATCTTGTTGAGTTCTTGGACTCCTTGAACAGAAAAAGCCTCAACCTATAGCTCACCAAACAAAATTTTCACGACCAATGACCAATCTTGCATGTATCTCTATTTGTTCAGCCACTTCTAATAAGATCTAATCCTTGGATAATTAATACTGGAGCAACGGATCATATAGTTTGCACTGTCACTTATCTCTTATCTGTTTCCTCACTTGGTACCACTTACGTGACACTTTCAAATGAAAACATTGCCTATTAGCCATTGTTGCCCTTCAAAATTAGCATCTTTATCAGTTGGATGTTAATAATGCCTTTTTACATGGAGAATTTAATGAAGAGTATATATGACGATTCCATCTAGATTTGCATAAAAGGGAGAGACTAGGGTGTGCTGCCTCAACAAGTCATTGTATGAACTAAAACAAGCTTCACAATAATGGTTTGCCAATTTTCTACAACAATACTAGATGTTACCTACACCTAGTCAAAGATAGATTATTCTCTTCTCACGCGATCCACTAGTTCATCTTTCACTACAGTTCTTGTTTACATAGATGATATCATCATTGCCGGGCAATGATATCAGCTTCATAGATGCCCTTAAAGGCTTCCCTCAAGATAGATTCAAAATAAAAGATCTTGGTATTCTTAAATATTTTTTAGGCATTAAGGCGCCCGTTCCATCATAGCATAAATCTTTCTCAAAGAAATATGCTTTAGACATTCTTGAAGACATTGGTTTTCTTGGAGCTTGTCCCACTGCCTTTCCCATGGAACAAAATTTAAAAAACACCAACTACAATGGAAGTCTTTTTTCCTGATCTGTCAAATTACTGCAGCCTCATTGGGCGCTTCATCTATCTTATAACCACGTGGCCGAATGTTGTCTATTTAGTGCATATCTTGAGTCAATTTTGTTGTAAAAAATATTGATTTTATAAAAATATTTTAAATAATAAAAAAATATATAATATAATATATAAAAGTGTTTAGAAAACACCTTTTGTGGTTTTTTGGAAATAGTCCCACATTGGAAAAAGAGAAGAAGGAAATATAGTTTAAATGATAATGGTGGAGTACTATAATATTTGCTTACCTAGTCCGTGAACTATGGGACTTGCGTGTTCCAGTGCGAAGCATTGGAACACCGCGCACGCGCTCGGGCTCAGGCACGGGCTCGGTCTCGGGCTTGGGCTCAGTGCCAGGGCGTGGGCATGTGAGGCAGTGTGGCTGTAGAGGCGCACCCACTAAGGCAGATAGTTGGCTGGACGAAAATCTAAAGGACTGAATGAGAGTCTCTCAGAATATATAGAGGGCTGGAAAAGAGCTGTTGCAGAAAATCTGTAACAGCTGTGCAATAAGTGCAGGATCCAGCTGAAACTGCTGCATTGCTAGCCCCAACAGCTATAAAATGGCTAGTTGTTGTCTCACAACAGTCAGCATGCAGTAGCTTAATGGCCCATGCACAATAGTCAGAAAACGGCTATAAAACGGCTAGTTTTCTCAACAGCCAGAAAACGGTCATGGGATTTATTTCCCTGGACCATAACCCCCAGCCACCATAGCCTATAAAAGGAGGGCCTGGATGGGTTTCCAAACCATCTAACAACCCATTCCAGCACTATCATACGAATTTGAGACAGCCCACTACTCCTCTCTCTATACTCCAGTAATTCCAGCAAGATAGCAACGGTTAAACCCTTTGCAAGAAGAACAGACCAATGGTGCGGTCTAGAACGGTTCAATAGAACCAGTAGCTGAAGACTTGACCAGTGCAGTGGTCTAAAATAATTTTCTTCTTATTTTCTTTCTTCTGAAATTTTTTCATTCATTGTATTTCTGCCAGACTGTGTAATAGAGTTCCATTAGTGGGCCTTCGTGTTTGTTGAACGCAGACCCACATCAGGCTCGTCGTATCCTAGAAGCTATTTGCCTGTAACCTATCAGCATACTCAACTTACCTGAGTAGGGACAAATAACGCTTTAAGGACAGCGTTTTCAGACGTGCTTCAGCCTGTCCAAATTTTTATAGCATTTGCGATTTTCGGTTTTCACATTATACAGAATTATATTAATCTGTATAAAATTTCATAACAAATTTATGAATGAGCCTCATCAACCACATCTTGATGCATCTCATCAGATTCTTAGTTATCAAACAAACAATCGGTCAGGGTATATTACTCTCTTCTTCTAGCTCTCTCTAACTCAAAGCATTCTGCAAGATTTGGATAGTTGCCCAAAAACTCGTCTTTCCATTGCAAGTTACTGCATCATGTTGAGGGCATCTCCCATTTCATGGAAGTCCAAGAGCAGTCCACAGTCTCTCACTCCTATACTAAGGCAGAATATAGTACCATGGCTACTACAATTTGTGAGATCACTTGGCTTTCTTACCTTCTTCGTGATTTACAAGTGCCTTTTTCACTCTTTTGTGATAACAAAGCTGTTCTACGTACATAACATTGCCAATTCCGTATTCCATGAACACAGAATAGATTGAAATTGATTGTCACATCATTCGAGAAAAAATTCAATCCGGTGCGTCACCAAGCCTCTCGGTGCTTCCCACTTTCATCACCTTATTTGCAAGTTGGGGGTCCTCAACATTCACATGCCAACTTAAAGGGGAGTATTAGGCAATGGCATCTCATCCAACTCTTTGATTACCTATATATCCAGCTCATTGATTTTCAATCAGGCCCCTGAAATCATGGGATTCCATTTTGTAACGTTGTTCATATACATTGTATCTCATACGCCTTTATATATATATATATATATATATATATATATATATATATATATATATATATATATATATATATATATATATATATATATATATATATATATTGTTGAGGGTCAAATATTGCATATTAGATCCAGTTATTGTTTGAATTTATGAACATGATACTGTTTAACGCCCTATTTTAATCTTGTTTTTGTTGCAGGGTGAATCTAGGAGCGTGGACTGGAAATGACATTAAAAGCATGGATTTAATGCTCTGGCATCGCCAAGGCAATGGACGGGACTTTATGGGACCAAGATCGAGGATTTACACACCAGATATCAGAGAAATTCCATCCACTCACTTCAAACAGGCCTGAAAAACATCCAGAATGCAAGATCACAGGGTTCTCACCATCTGATCAGCTCAAAACTTCATACAGGGCCCGAGGAACATAAATTAATTGTATACATCAAATTTGAGCCCTTGGATCCATGTGGAAGTGGCCCAACGGCTAGATTAGCCCCTAAAATCATGATTTGGGGCCTGCCTGAAATCTGGATATACTTCAATTTTTGTCTGAACGGTTTAAATGATATGACAGAATGGATGAACGGAATGGATTTCATGAAAACATCAAAGTGGACCCTATGATGTAGTGCGTGTACACCATGTACACGAGGACTCGCCGTGCACTGAACGGACGAAGTTGGTCAGCAGGCACTGACCGACTTCCTCTTCAAAATTTCTAAAAAACGCAACAACGTTAATGCTGTCCGGTGTTGGGTTTGGTTAATGGGCCCCACTCATCATGTAATTCGCAGATCTAGACCGTTCATTAGAATCTCAAGGTCCGTATTCCCAAGGCCTAGGTGACGAAATAAGATGAAACAGCAAGGATGGGTTCCTGTTCGTTCAAACACAAGACAGACGGTGGAATGAAATCATCTATGGGCCACCAAGAAGCTGATCCAAAAACAGTCATGTTCGACCTATTTTTCGTGACTAAACTAATGGACAGATTGGATTTCTCAAATAATGATGATCAGGGGCCCCACCAACACCTCAACGGAAGAAGATCCATGGCCCACTTATAAGATTGAAGTAGGTCGGTTAGAAACAGTGAGAGAAAGTCGGGAGATATTTGTATTTGCAATAGTCGGTCGAGATGTGTTCGATCGAGGAGAGGACTTGGTGCACCTCGCGCACGTGTTCTTGTGTGCATGTCCCGTGTCGCGACCCACTGGAATGTTGTTACTATAATCTATACTGTTCATTTGTATTGGAGGACACCATCTACGGCCCCTGGCTTATGTTAGGTTGATGGTGAGCCCTAGGTAGCCCACTATATGCACCATTGGGCCATCATTGGCTTATATGCCATGATCTGTTGATCAGGTGGGACTGATAATCTTTTTCAATGGTTAATATAGGGTATTAGTCATGATGAATGTTTTGTTTGTTGTCAACAAATTCTCAGTTGTTGGTGACAAGTGTTTTACACCAGCATTAACTATAATGGCTCCACATTTTAGAGTATTCGAGTAGTCTCACCTTCCTGACTGTCGTAGGACGTGTTCTGACTCTTGGAGACCCTCATGGATGGCTTCAATGTTGACCGAAATCCCCATCCTGTATATGTTGAGTTCAAATCTTTGGTTAACCCAATATCATTTTAGTTTAGTGTGGGTTTAAAAGGTAACACCCATGTACTGAAAGTACGGGGTGTTACAGAAACCTTATTCTGAAGTCCCTTCTTCCCCTGATCCTAAACGTCTAGCATTAAAGGAGGAAGAGTTGACAATGGAACCGAAGTCTGATACTTCGGAATGTGTTGAGATTACATCACTTCTTACGAATTTTTCTAAACTTTATTTACTTGTAATCTCTGATTCACCATGGAATACTAACATTGAAAATTCTTCTGTCACAGGTGAATCGTATATACTTTAGATACCTCAAGCAATTCAATAAAAAATTTCTTATGAGGTACATAAGTATCTCTGGAAAGTCATGCTCTAGGGTGCCCAAGCCTATTACAAAAAGGGCTTTTGGATGATCCTATTGAGAAACTTACTGAGAAACTTATTAAGATATTGGCCGGAAGAGAAACCTTGCAGCATGATTGAGTAGTTTTTTCTTACTTTCATAGGACTAGGGTAGTTTGTTTTATGTTGTTTAGGATAGACGGTAAACTTAACGCTCCTGGGAGACAACCCAGATTTTTATTTCATTTCTTTTTTCTAGTTAGTTAGTTCAATATTTGTGGGTAACATTGCTTCAAACCCTCACGAGACTACAACTCGTCCACTAGGGGCAACCTAAGGGTTTAAAGGCTTGTTGCATGCGCTAAATGTAATTGAGAGCACCTGCGAAAGTGGTATAGGTAGGATTTTATTTTTAATATTTTTCTTTTACTTCTGTTGGTTTCTCTCTTGTACTGACCCGCTCTTACATAGATATCTTTGAAAAGCCTCTTGATTCTTTCGTTTAAGTACTATCTTCCCATCACATCTTATTTACTTTCGTTGTCCCATATGCATTGCATGCTCACATCTTTTACATTGAGGACAATGTAGATTTTATGTTGAGGGTGGGAGATTAGGTAACCTAATCAGTATTTTCTTAGCCTTGAGCAAAAATTGTGAAAATTTTTAAAATTTTCTGTGATTTCTTGTGAATTCGAGGTGATTTTGATGGATATCCTTAATTTAGATTTTCAAGATACATGATGTTGGTAATGTATGACTCTTGAGTTCAGTTATTTAGTAGATTTCACATTTAAGTTTGAATTGTTAATCTAGAATTAGAAGTTGTAAATATTGATTGAGTCATGATTTCACATGTTAAATCTCGCTTTCACATTATGGTTTCAGTTTGATATTAAAGGGTTAACTTGGTAATCACTAAGCATATAAAAATCCAACCTGAAAAATTTGTCCGTCATGATCATTTTTTTTTAAAAAAGTATATTTGAAAAGGGTTGGGCGAATAATCTTTACCATAGGTTTGCTCCTTATAGGTGTGGATTTAATTCCCCATGAATGATATGTGAAAAAGGTTTGGGTGTATATGGTCTTCACCATAGGTTTGCTCCCTGTAGGTGAGGATTTGATTCCCCTTCTTGGCATTACTTTTAATAAAAAAAAATAAAAAGATGATCTATGAGGTAAGTTTTGATTTAAGGCTTGGTTGTCATGAATTCTCTTGTTGGTAACCAATGATATCTTAAAATAGAAAAGTGAATTTTAATGATGCTAAGCCGAGATTACATTATACACCCATTGAACTTAATGTATAAAATTGTTCTAATTGGTGAATTAATACTTTGAACTTGATTATGAAGTTTACCGTACGCTTGAGTCCAGGAGAAAGTAATACCCAAACATTCATAAATCTTAGAATTCTTGTATCTGGATTATTTTGTAAAATTCACTCGAGTACATAGAAATTATCCTGTAGTTCTCAACTTATTTTTCACATACTTTGCTCGGGACTAGCAAGATGCTTGTTAGGGGTTGTGTTGAGGGTCAAATATTACATATTAGACCCAGTTATTGCCAGGATTTACGAACATGATACTGTTTAACGCTCTATTTTAATCGTGTTTTTGTTGCAGGGTGAATCTAGGAGCGTAGACTGGAAAGGACACTAAAAGCATAGATTTAACGCTCTGGCATCACCAAGGCATTGGACGGGATTTCATGGGACCAAGATCGAGCATTTACACACTAGAGATCAAAGAAATTCTAGCCACTCACTTCAAACAGGCCTGAAAAACATCAAGAATGCAAGATCACAGGGTTCCTACCATCTGATCGGCTCGAAATTTCATATAGGGCCTGAGGAACATAAATTAATTATACACATCAAATTTGAGCCCTTGGATCCATGTGGAAGTGGCCCAACAGCTAGATCAGCCCCTAAAATCATGATTTGGGGCCTACCTAAAATCTGGATATACTTCAATTTTTATCTGAACGGTTTAAATGATATGACAGAATGGATGAATGGAGTGGATTTCACGAAAACATCAAAGTCGACCTTATGATGTAGTGCGTGTACACCATGTACACGAGGACTAGCCGTGCACCAAACAGACGAAGTCCGTCAGTGCCTGTCGGTCAGCAGGCGCTGACCAACTTCCTCTTCAAAATTTCTAAAAACGCAACAGCGTTAACGATGTCTGGTGTTGGGTTTGCTTAGTGGGCCCCACTCATCACGTAATTCGAAGATCTGGACCGTTCATTAAAATCTCAAGGTCCATATTCCCAAGGCCTAGGTGACGAAATAAGATAAAACAGTAAGGATGGGTTTCTATTCGTTCAAACACAAGATGGACGGTGGAATGAAATCATCCATGGGCCACCAAGAACCTGATCCAAAAATGGTCATGTCCGACCTATTTTTCGTGACTAAACTAATGGATGGACTAGATTTCTCAAATAATGATGATCAGGGGCCCCACCAACACCTCAGCGGAAGAAGATCTGTGGCTCTGTTTTCGCAGCCGGACGCTGTCTGGTTTTCATGGGCCGTTACGTGATCTCAACGGTGATCGAATGGCCGATCTAGACCGTCCATCATGTCGAGTGGTCAAAAATGTCCCAGGGGATGTTCTCCTTTTCAATAGAAAGCGAAGGAAGAGGAGAGTTGTGAGGCTCCGATTTTGACTGTGTAATGCTTATGCGTGGCACCGATTTCCAAACTTGCGGATTACTGTGTGTAAAGACTCCAGTAAGGTCGGTTCTCCAAACCGACCTCTCCACCGTCCCTTACATGTATAAGGAGAGAGGAGAGAAGAGAAAAAAAAAGGCTTGGAGGCTGGAACGTGAACGTCAATGAGAAAGAGAGTTTAGTTTTTATTTAATTTTTTTTTTCTTTTTTATTAATTTCTAAGATTAGCCTAATCATGCCAAGGTCAAGCTAAACCTCTTAACTAGGGCTAAGAGGTGAAGCTTGTAGCGTGATGGGGGACTTGTTGCTTGTATAATTTGTTTAGACTGAACTGATGTTGAATTTGGTTTAATTAAGTGAATGTTTTTAGTCTTTAATGGTCTATTGTAACTGAAATTACAATGAGTCTGCAATAGCTTTGAGCATGTTCTTTTCCTTTTTTATGTTTATGACGTCAGGAAGCCCTGTTGTTCACCATCGTCTCCTGGGCATGGTCGGATGACGGTACCCTTCCTAACCTTCATACATTGTTGATTGGTTGGTAATTAATTTAATTATGTTATTTACTTTGTCTCCTGGGCATGGTTTGGTGATGGAATCCATTCTAATTCATATACCTTTCATCTCTTGGAAACTATATCAAATAAGTTCAATTTAATTTCCATGATTCTTGAAGCAGGCGTAAGATCTCCCTGATCTCTACAAGTGGATCCTCTGAATCCCTAGTTTCTTACCTCTGATTTCCCTTAAGTTTTAGATTAATCTCTCACCATTATTCATCAATTTATATTCAATTTATATTTCATTTTAGGCTAGTTATATTTCTACCTAGTTTCAGATAACGTACAGGTATCAGTCCCTTGGGATTCGACCTTAGTCTTACCGAGTCTATTACTACATCACAACCCTGCACTTGGAGAGTAAACACACACACACACAGATACACAAACACACGCGCGCGCTATTGATATAGAGAAATATACAAGAAAAACTTATTCAGAAAATATTTTTTGTCAATTTCTTCCCATATCCCAACATTTAAGGGATTGTGTTGTGACCACAATTGCCTTCTTTCTTATTATTTCACTGAAAATTATTTGATACTCTAGTTGAGGGTGATGATTGATATGTAGGCATTGAAAACCATACACATGAAATAAATTTATTAAATTAAACCATCCAATCTATAGGATCCATGGTAAATAGGTGTGATTTTCAAACAATCCCGACCTCTGATTTATGGAGAATTGTAATTTGAATTAAGGCCATTGACTAGCTTCCATTGCAGTCGTTTGCTAAATGTCCATCAATAGGTTATCTAGATTATAATTGTTTACACCTGTTTTTTGGCACACCTATGTGGACTAATGAGATGTCGCCATGTGTTGACACTATGCACTAAATAATGGACAAAATCTTACTATCATACCGAGTGTTTACACTTGGTCTGACATGCGCAGATCGAACGGTCCAGAAAGTGCCACGAGGAAGATTAGAGACACACATAGAAAAAAGTAAATATTAGATTTCTATCAAAAGTACTCTCTCTCTCTCTCTCTCTCTCTCTATATATATATATATATATATATATATATATATATATATATATATATATATATATATATATATATATATATATATATATATATATATATATATATAACAAGAGTCTCATTAAAATAAGCATCACTCTCAGCATTAAATGACAAAATCCTATTAAAGCATATCTCTATCTAGCATTAAATGCTAGAATTCCGACAAAAGAAACTCTTTACGAATGCCAAAGTTAAGTGATTTAAAGACCACCCCAACTTTCTAATGTGGTAGTCCAGTAACAGAGGAGTATTCCAACCAACATATGATTCGAAGAAGCGAGAGTCTCTCTCTTGTATATGTGGTTATTTGTAATAGAATATGATGAAGTGGAAGAATCAATGATATTTCAATAGCCGATCATCCTGATCTTTTACGATGCTGAAGACTACATAAGGCCACTACCTCCCGGAAGCTTATAAAAGGAGCATGTGATGAAGAGCTCAAGGCCTCATGCTAAATACAAAACTATCTTTTTTATATTACATTTATCTTTTAATTTATCTTATTATAGCATAGCCTATTCTAGTTCTAGCATAGATCACTACTATCCGACGTCCATCACTATAATACTGTATGTATAAATTAAATGTCTACAATCTTAAATTACTAGATCCTAATCAACTAAGTACTTAGTTAGGTGATCACACCTCTCTATTTGTCCTGCTGATCATTCACTTTGATCATCTGTGCTGACAAACAGATCATGTATTTATCTCTCTCTGTTTTTTTTTTTTTTTTCTCTCTTTAAGTTATTTTCAATAATCTATTAATTAGCATGAACCACATATTTAATTATTAATAAAATCAGCATTGTTTACCCCTTTTTATTTGCATGTTCATCTTTATTCTTTTAAGAAATTTATTGCTATTACCGTTGAAAGAACAAGTCTTTAAAGACAAGGCAAAAATAATTCATCAGAAAGGATTAACCCTTACCATTTCACAAATCTCTTGATCGCTGATCACAACCGGTGGTTAAGAGGATAATTAGATGTAGCGTCGATCTTAAATAAGTTTAACTCAATGCAGGGGCACCAATGTTGAATCAAACATTGAGTTGAGTACTAACTCTGGCATGCCGTCACTTCTTAATGGCATATTAAATCTAAATATAGGCCCTCGATCACATGTGGTCTTATGTTTGATTGAATTGCTAACAATAGTAACATCAATGTTAGTTTTGATTTACGATCCATCTAAATCAAGCACCACAATTTGAAGGGTGCGATTTGAGTTATTTTTATGCCACATATATATACATATATACATATATATATATATATATATATATATATATATATATATATATATATATATATATATATATATATATATATATATAATATTAGTGCCTTTATATCAACCATTATACTCCATTAGATTACCAATTAATTTTTTTCCCATGGCCTTTTCTCTTCTTACCATAATGTCAACTGTACAGAATAAGAAGAAAAAGAATAAGAACAACAACAACAACAAAAGAAATAGAGATACAGGAGAAGAAACAAAAAAAAACAAAGAAGATATTAAATGTTAAAACAAAATAGCTAATGTAATATAAGTAATTTCAAGGGAAAATTCATAAAATCAAGCTGACAAAAATATTGTTCCAATCATATGATAAATGTCCAATAAAATTAGGACTATGATCGGGTACCTGGTATGTGGGATATGGATTCTACGTTGGCCCGATTAATAGTCACGTCGGCTTCCTATGTTCAAGTCCCAAGTATAATTGGATTCACGTTGGTCAGCTGAGTTTTTGGTTTTCGTGCCCATTGGGCACCCAAGTAGCCTCGAATATTAGATTTTCATGGTATTATCAGCCAGCTTTATGCATGTGTACAAGGTAGCTCATCTACACACCACCCGTGAGCCAGCATTTTTATTTTTTTTATTATTTTTTACACATGCACACACACCTACACTAGTGGAATTTCACCACCTATGGATACTCAAACCCTTGACCGGATGTTGAAACTTCTGAGAGTCTACCACCCGAGCAAGAGTAAGGATCCAAGACTAACTCACACCTGCAAATTAATAAAATGCTTTATCTTTAATTCAAATGCATTCATTGCACATACTCCAAATATTGATGCTTTAAAAAAGTTGGTGGTGTTTTATCCGTGGGATTAAATGCTATGGAATTGCATTAGATGGAATTAGCATTATTTTTGCACAATGATTACATATTTAGAAATATCACGGTATGCAAGCCATCCAAACCTCATATTTGAATCAAATCTGCGTTAAGCGAAAACTTAGGTTTGGTGGACCGTGGAATTATAATCAACGAACCATATTCACACTTGATGTCGGTCATTTATACAGTTTGTGTGTGAAGAAAGAAAGAGAGAGCACCCATGTGCACATTTACATACGTGTCATGGGCACAAAATCTGAATGGTCGACCTGATGCGGCACCCCTTGAAACCTTGCTAGCCCAACTTTCAGCCCGATGCAAAACTCTAGTGTGCTATGGAAAAAAGAAACATTTTCCTCCATTGATTTTCATTTCTCTTTGCTATGGCCCACTAGAGTTTTGGATCAGCTTGAAAATTGGGCTTATGAGATTTCAAGGGGTGCCACATCATGTGGACTATTCAGATTCTGCGCCCATGATGCATGTGCAAAGGTGTGCACAAGTGCTCATGTAAAAAGGTGCACAAGTGTGTGTGTTTGGGAAATGGTACTATAAGGTCGACCTTATGGAACTTCCCATGAGGTTGAGCTATGTGGGTCTCACCATGATATGCGTCGAACATCAACACTATGCATTTGACTGGTCCCTTTTAGATTATGAGATATCTCAAAAATCAGCCATATACAGAATTCAAGTGGGCTGTACCATCTAAAACCATGTGAAGACATGTCTAAAACATATAAAAAGCACTTGGTGGGGCCAGTTGAGTTTTGGACGCTGCTTAAACTTGGAATGACCCCTCATCCAAGTGGGACACACACAATGGATGGGCTGGATTTGTGAACCACATCTCAGTGGGCCCAATAAATGATTATGAATGTTTTAATGGGAGGGTAACCCTCTCAACTGTTGTATGTGGTGTGGCCCACCCAAGACATGGATTGACTTGATTTTTAAGCCCGTGGCCCACCATGGAATAATGGATCCACACATCACAGTGGGGCCCACACAGCTTGACCTCATGGGAAGTTCCCATGAGGCCAACCTCATAGTACCATTTCATATATATATATAACCGCATGTGTAGAAGGCACATACAGATAAGTGGCATGGATAGAACATATGCATCAATGTGAAGCCCACTAACGTATTGGATTTCAAAATCCATCAGAAATAATTTTACATGATGCCAAATGCAATTCCATTCAATATAATCTCATTCTTTCTTGTCATCTACAAACACGTGGAGGAGCTTTCACGGGACAAGATGCAATTCTATCCCACCTAAGCCCATGGACCAAATAGGGATTGTTTGGCACTGCAAATTTGGAGGGATATGAGGCCAGGTAGATTAGAGGGTATTTCAAATCCTTACTTTTGGACACCCAGATGCATAGCTCAAGTGGTAAACTAAGTGAAAGATACCTTACTTCAACACTAAGATCTTGGTATTGATTCTCTAGAGGGGGTGGCTAACAGTGAAGTGTGAACTTCCAGTGGGTGTACTAACAAGCTAAATAATAATAATAAAAATAATAAAATCCTTGCTTTTGGTGAGTTTGCAATCTCTCCCCTTTGCTTATTACTAATTATTTCCTCTCTCTCTCTCTCTCTCTCTCTCTCTCTCTCTCTCTCTCTTTTTCATTCTAAAGGCAAGAGACTCACATGTGTAACATATGCATCATTATGTTATTAACCCATTGTACATGTGGCTTATTAATGATATCCCAAAACAATTAGATTGACAATCTGCATCATTAAAATTACATCAATAGAATGATACGAGCAGTCCAAACATTGACCATGTAAATCAACGGTTAAAAGATTTGTTAGTCACTCAATCATGATCCTATGCTTGTGGCTCATACGGAGCTTGGAATTTTATCATTTTTTGCCCAAGTATATTTTTCAATGGGCTTATTACAATCATTATCTTAAACATCAATATGTAAACTAATTAAGCATATTAAATTAAGTTGGTTTAGTAATTAAATTTAAACTCTTGTAAATATATTACATAATTAAATTTAAACATCAATATGATTTCACATGTATACATTGGAGTGATGCCATGATCTTACCCCCATGAGCATCATGTATTAGAAGTAGCATTGTGGAGATGGGGCCATCCACTTGTTGTACTGCTGCTACATAATATGGAGCTGCTTTATCTTTATGGATCTATTTGATTGTTTGACTTAGCCCATTTCAACTGCTAAAGTCATATATATAAACTGTCCATTCTGAAAGGTCTCCCATCGAATATCAATTTCCTGAGAATAAGATCTGTTGATGCAAAAATCTGGTCCATCCTCTTTAGACCTTTGAGTACCTGCACAGGAAGAAGACAAAGGAGACCCAGGCTTTGTTCCCTGCAGAGCCCTCTTTTTATAGGCGTGAAGGGCCCCGGTGTAAGGCGATTCTCTCCCCGATTTTTGGAGGATTTGATTTAGTTGTTAATTGTTTATGGATACTTCCCGATCCCGAGATTTTCGGGGTTGGGAATCCTCTTACAAGATTTTTGGAACGGTGTTTAAGATTACACCATCTTTCCTTTGCTGGCTCGGTTTTGCCTGTTGACTCGAACTTGCCTGTTGCCTCGGTCTTGCCTATTGACTCGGACTTGCCTATTGCCTCAGTCTTGCCTCTTGCATCGGTCTTGCCTCTTGCCTCTTGACTCGGTCTTGCCTCTTGCATCGGTCTTGCCTCTTGCCTCAGTCTTGCCTCTTGCCTCGGTCTTTCCTATTGCCTCGGTCTTTCCTATTGCCTCGGTCTTGCCTCTTGCCTCAGTCTTGCCTCTTGACTCAGTTTTGCCTCTTGACTTGGACTTGCCTATTGTCTCAGTCTTGCCTCTTGCCTCTTACCTCGGTCTTACCTCTTGCCTCAGGTGAGTTTAGCGGGGTTGTTCTATTCTATGACCGAGTCGCTGGACTTCTCATTTTTTTCTCCCAACAAGATCAATTGTAGTTGTAAAACTGGGTGACTGCACTCGAAACTTAGCACTCAACACAGTGAGATTTTGAGCAAACTAGCTAACAACATTGACTCGGTCCCAAATGAAACTCATTTAGTTGACTTGAAATGTTGCTCGAGTACTTGATGAGACTGATAGTGACTTGAGCGGGGAACTTGTTTTGCCACGACTTCTAAAAGTTTCACCTTCAAACATCCATTTTGACACGGGGAAGAGCGTGAAACATCATGAAGAATATGGCTGTCTTCTTCAAGTAGGTAAAATTTTGAATCCATGGGTAGTTTTTATATACACAAAAAAATTGGAATTACATTATTTAATATTAATTTTAAAATGCTTGATTACACTAATTATATGAAAGACAAAACTCTAATGGAAATTGTTGATGTGAATTTCTGGTGAGCCCTTCGCTCCTCTCATCTCTTACCTGCACAATGTCAAATACAAAGGAGACCCTGGCTAGAGCCGAGAAACCTCCGATGCCTAAGTCAGTTATTAGGGTAGAAAACGAAAGCTTTTTGGGTTCGATTTTTCCGTACCTTTCACTGTGATGAAGATGACTCTTTATAGGCATGAGAAAGCCCAATCGTATGGGGATTCTCTTCCTTGATTTTCGAAGATATGATATTCTGGGCGGATTTCTCTCGATTCCTGGATCCTCGGGATCGAGTATCCAGATTTTCAGGATGATATCATTAACTGCCTTTCCTTCACTCGGCTCAGTCGATTCCGACTCAGGCGATGGGTGAGTCTCGGCTGGCTTATGAGGTAAGCTTTATGCCTTCTGTCGGGTAAGAACAGTTTTGACTCTCTTCTGTTATTCTTTCTTATCCCATAGCCGACATTACCAACTTTGTTCGGTCGGTTTCTTCTGTCGGTCGGGTGGCTTATAGCTTTCTGGCCTTTAGTCGGCTTACGCAGACGCTGCTAACTCGCTGACTGAGTTAACTTAAGTCGTCTCATACTTTTGCCTCTTGGCCTTGTGCACTATTCTCTCAGCTCTAACTATTGTCTCAAACACCTCGGATAGTGTCAGCAGGGTTGACTTACTCCATATTCGAGTCTCCGGACTAGACATATTTTTCCCCAACAGTGAGCCCCCTTACTCCTTGTGCCTTTCACGGCACCAAAGAGTAATGAGTTCTTAGGTCAGTTCACATCAGAGGCCGAGGTCATAATGAGACATTTAATGTTTTTTGAGTCCTCCTCAACGGGTGATGGTTCGTTTCCCAAGGCCACACGAGCGGCCAGCTGTCACTTCATTTTTTTCACGTATGGGTGCCGGACGAGTGGCGAAGACGTTACCGCCGTCAGTCGGCATGTGCCACGTGTTGAGCGAGGGAGTCGAAGCAAGCGTCGTTTTGCCTGCTCATTTATTACCTCTGCCACATGACAGGTCTATAAAAAGGAGGGAGAGGCGTGCGTTTCGTATTTTCGCTGCTGCCTCTCCCTTTCGGCTCTTATTCTTTTTTCTTCTCTTCCTCCCGCACTGTCAACGTTAGGCTTCCATTTTCGTTATTCCTTCCTCGTTTTCTTTCTCTAGTAGTTGTCGTTGCTATCCTCGGTGAGTTCTTCCCTCCCTCTTCATTAACATTGATGGCAATGCATGGCTCTCAGAGCCCCCGGAGGAAACTTCTGGTGACGAGGGTGAAGCGCAGCATTTTTGGAACGTTGTGGAATCACCCTCTTTACTGACGGAGATTGCCGTTGATGCAAATGCTGCTTTCCTTTCAGAGAGAACCGTTAGACCACCAGCGAAGCGTCCCGCTCCGGCTGGTCCTTCGCGAGGTGAATCCTCTTTGATAAGTCGCCCACAGAGACCCAATCCTATAATGGATTCGTTGGAGGAGGAAGAGGAAACAGGGATCGCTGAGGGAGCCTCTGAGTCGGCTCCTGTAAATCAGTCGGCATAAGCTTCTGAGGCATCTTCTGAGGGAGAAGAGACCGAGGATGACTTGAGTGGTCCGGTTCCCTCTGTCCTGACTGAATCGGATTTGAATCGAATCAGGGCCGGATATCATGTCCATGACTCGGTTATAATTCATCTCCCTCGTCCGGACGAATTACCCGACCATCCACCTGTTGGGATGGTCGTGATTTTTCAAGTTTTAATGCAATGTGGCTTGCGTCTACCCCTTCAGCCTATTGCCCGAGACTTTCTGTCTCAGCTCCAAATCGCTCCCCGACAGGTTGTTCCGAATGAATGAAGGAACTTGTTCGAGTGCGCGGTGTTGTGGGCTGAACTCGAACAACCCCCATTGACGATCGATGAATTCCTCCATTTATACCAAGTCCGACCGAATCCGAACTTTCCCAATTTTTATGTCTTGAGTGCCTGGCGTGGTAAGGACGGTTCTCTGCTAACCGACCCTCCAACTTCTAACAAGCATTGGAAAGAAAGGTAGTTTTGGACGTGTGGTCGCTGGAAGACCGCCGAACCAGTACCTTTTGAACCTCGAGTCTCTCGGGTGTTTCGCAAAGCAGGTGACCCAACAGATCCTTTCTTTCCTATCTTTTCATGCCGAGTTACTCTGTATCTAACTGATAATACTTTGCAGACATTCCGAAGAAAAGGCAGAAGTTTGGATCTGGCGCCTTAGCTTGGATCAAAGACCTGAAGACGCTAAGTTCGGAAGATTGAACCTGGAAGGTGCTACTGCAATCAGAGCGTTTTCATCTTGCAGGTTTAGATTTGGTTATCACAGGTAACCCTTACTGTGTCATTTCATCTTCTTTGAACTTTATCCGATCTGTCTTTTTCCTCTTTCAGATCTGCCTGAAGCTTGGCCTTTTCTTAAGTCGACTCCATCGGAGATGGATAAAGCTCGCCCATCCCTCAAGCCAATCTCTAAGGCAAAGGCTCCTCCGAGGTCGGCACTCTTGATAGAGGCTCGACTTTCAAAGAAGCCGAAGACGACTCCAAAAGCTAAGGAGCCTGCTGCCTCGGCTGCTTCTCCTCCGGTCGCCCCGACCGTGGTAGTACTCTCGGACCTTGACGAAAGGGTAGAAGAGACGACCGTGCACCTTCAGAGTCTCGGGCAGTTTCCGAGCCAAGGCTTGCAACCGAGGAAGTCTTAAGGCAAACAGAGGCTCCAAGAGGGGAATCTTCGAGAAGGGAGATGACTCAACAGGAGCCGTCGCCCTTCCAGAGGGTTATATTGGGGATGGTTCCTGTAACACCCCAAAAATTAGAGGTCGGGTAGAAACCCAACACCCGAGTTCCAGAACGTCACTTATGTAACATAGATAATGATAAATGCATGTTGTCTGTATAATGACATTAAACAAGATTGAGATTAAGCCAAAACAGCATATCATACTCTAGAGATAGTTAAATTAGCAAGCGGAAGACTGTGATAAATACATAAAATATATAATTGATTGTAAGTCTCCAGAGTGTGAACATGTTACCAGGTTAATTAAATACACGTATACTCCAAAAATGGAAAGAAAAGAATATACATGAGTACTCCAAAAATATAAAATGACAAGTGTCAAGGCGTCTAATCAATCTCCCTGTAATCCCGTCAATCAGAACACTGAGGAGAGGTCCTCCTCATCATCATACAAGTCCGTCTCCGCCTCACAAGCAACGCCATCATCTGCAACTACAACCGGGTCTTGTGGGTGTCCGGAAACACCGTCCCGTAACGTGGGAGTGAGTGATCAACTCAGTGGAATAATAGAGCAAAGATTAACATGTTATCAAATCAATCACGCGATAATAACAAAACAATCAATCAAACATTCCTAAATACTGTTGTTAATGTATACATGAAATGACATGATGGATGCCCTCACTGACATAATCCCTCATACGGCACCATCTTACGCCCGCGGCATGCTTTCTTCCCGCAGTGCTCCACATCTTCTAGGCACATGCAATGCGATATGGATAATGATTACCAAGTTGTTATTAGTCCTTTTCATACAGCAGGACTGGAAAACTAGGGTACCTTCCTTATATCAATCCTAACACAGATCCTGTCTAGGGTCGTCACTCCTAGTAATCTCATACGATGTTATATTTATAAGTCACTGTAAGGGCTGTCAGGGCTGTTGCACGCACTCGTTACTCCTCTCCCCCATCACCTTATCAATACAGGCCTATTATATCCTTAAGACTACATCAGGACTTGTCGCCCCCATGCGGTGTCAGGATAAACTCAAGGTCACTACAAAGGGCTCGTCACCAATCAGTGTAAGCCGACAGCAAGAATATAGTGTCCCATACCACCATAATCTGCTCAAAGCAGGGTGCTCACTGGTCACTACGGGGAGGTTTGTGGCCCCATCGTAGGCCGACAGCTCGACCACGGTGTCCCATACCACCATGCCCGGCTCATGAGTCTTTATGGATCAAGGTACCATGGTTAACAGGATTTTCAATGGTAAGTTCAGTACCCTAGGTTCAAGCAGTTATGACTCATACAAGGTAAACATACAATGGCCAGTCGGGTTACTTGACGGGCTCGACTAGTACGAGCGCATCTCAAGCTGAGCGACATGAAGTGCATAAAATACCTTGTGTGGCCTAATCACTGCCGCCAACTCAAAACACGACTCTCATTCATCGACGCGTCCTTCGTGGAAAATAGAAGCCAACCACGAATTTAATCCATTACCGACTGCCTGGACTAGGTCATAGCCCCAAGCATTTGTGTATCAACATCAGTAAGCATATGTGAGTAACAGAAAAGAATATAAACAATACAAGCATGTTGACACATGTTATATCATACTACGTAAGCAAATCAACCAACACATGCATTCCATATATGTATAATGAAATCGATTCATATAGCCAACATGTGGAAACCGTATACATCAGCATATTAATTGAGAATTAAATCTCAAAACTAATTCACAACACCATTTACTCAATACCTACTAATACAAACATTTATACAAACACTTAGTCTACACACTTTAGTCTACATAGCGTATGTCGACTCAAAGTGCGCATTAGGGCGAATCTCTTCGCCAAACAGATCATGCACGCATTCTTAGTATCATAACACGACAAATAACCATGGCAATCATTTCAGCAAAATACGGACGTATACAGTATTTTCTATAAATGACTAAAATACCCTAAATCTCAAATTCACCGTACGTATACGAAATGAAAAATGGACAGCATGTTCTACATGTCAAATGGTGTTCTCGTCGATAATCTACTATTAAACGACATTGAAATCTTTGAAATCAGTCAATCTAAACATCTGAAATCCTCACCTTAAACCAGAAATTGTGAAACGGAGTTGATTCAGACGATAAGTCTTCGTCAACGGCGGGTACGCTACCTATGGTATGAAACAGGTTAACTATACCAACACTACAACTATTCTAAGCTTCAAATCAGGTTAGGGTTAGGATTTCTTACCTAAGAATGGAACTGAAAACACCGGAATGGCAGTGCAGAAGCGGCGGCTATGGAACATGGAGCAGCAGGGAAGAATCCCAGGAGAGAGCTCCAAATCTCCCTCCCTTTCTCTCTCTTTCTCCCTCTCTTTTCTCTCTTCTCTCTCCAAATTCGTATGGAATGAAAGAGTAAGGGTTTAAGCCCTTTTTATAAGTCCAAAAGTGACGAAAATAGACTTGGGGCCAAGGTACACTTATTTTATGTCCAAATACGGATTGTTCCGCCTCAACGGAGCATTTCTGGAGGTCCCCTGGCCGAATGCAGTCGGACTTAAGCTCATGGATACTGGATCCTGCTCACATCAAGTTTTCAGTCCGGTAGTGTTCCCAGATCGCACGTGGCGGACCAGTTTCAGTTCAACGGCTACCGGTACTCGATCAGGGTCACAGGTGCGTTGACATGTAAGGGCCACCTATCCTGATCCGAGGGTAAAATTTGATCGAATTCTAACGATCAGAACGCTTAGAAAATGTCGCGCAAGCGACACGTGCCAGATTTCATAAATTTTATTAATTTCTAACATTTCTCACACTCTTCACTCTGGACTCAAGAAAATCGTTGTGGGATATCATTTGGACTTGATTTTTGAGGTGATTGTCAAGTCCAACTAGGCGGTCAGGATTGTCTAAGTTTGGGGTAATCAGACTTCCGACGTGCGGTCTAGAGCCGATACAAAGTTTCAAGGTGCTCCCGAGAGCAATTGGGAATAGAGTTTGATCCTAGATTTTACGGTATTGTAGCGTCAACTATTCTATACGTTTTGACTCTAGCAGATCGTATTGAAAGTGATTGGTGAGAATTTCACAAGTCATCTAGTACAACGCTAGTTAATTCTCGTTAGATTTTTAAAGGAAGTAGCCTTTATTGATTTTTGTTTGAGATGAGATTTGAAGGGTGGAGCGAGGGTGTTTGGAAACGGAAGAAGGAAGAGTTTGGAGGGGTAGTTTTTGCCAAAAATCAGATGTTTGGGAGAGAAAGGAGAGCTTAGGGGGTCACTTTGTGAAGGAGATGGTAGATTGGGGCTGTTTTGAGGGACGTCCCACGTATGGGGGAGGTGTCCTAGCCATTTAAAGGCATCGACCTGAAGATCAGCCCAAGTGGGGCCCACCTTACGGTGAGCCCTCGCCGGTCCTCGCCGGTGAAAGTGAGATCCAACAAGTCCGGCCTCATGGGCTGGGTTTTCCCTGCCTTAGGGACCCCAAATATATGTGGGACCCACCCTGGTTCATTATATTTAGGCTTAGATAGGCCCAAGACTCCATTTAAGGCGTTTCTAGGCCAGTTTGTAAACCAGAATGATTTTATGCATCATGTGGCATGATTTTGGGGTAGGAGAGGCTAATCCATCCAACTAACCCATCTATTTTGTTAGATTTCAAAAGTTTAAGGTTCGAAATCCATTTTACCCATTTATTTACTATTCACGGTAATTTTTAGCTTTGGTATTGTTCTTCATCATTAATATCCTAGGATTGGTGTTCTTTACTATGTAAACTTGAGGAGTCGTGTTTAATATGAAAGTACTTGGAGAAATTTGAAAAATGAGGTGGTGAAAGGTGAGTTTTGAAGGAAATGGGTTGAAGAGTGATTTCTTTGGCTTTGGGATTGAGCTCTGAAAGTGATAAGGTTGACCCATTTTCTAAGGACGTCTAACCCCAGGTTGGCAAAAATTCGGGGTGTTACAGCTCCTTGGGCCATCACTCACGGGAGCGAAAAAGACTTCGCAAGTCTTTACAATGCTCCCACAACGCAAACCCTCAGTCATACGGCGAAGATGCTCTTCGAGGTAACACAACTTCCTTCCCTTCGTTCCTTTCTGTCTGGTCTTGGGTTTTTTTTCTTAACTCGACATTCGTTGCCTGCAGCTGGCCCCTTGTATGGTAAAAGCTTGCTCGGAACTGACCGCGGCTCAGAGGCTTGCAGCCGATGCAGAGGGGCGCCGCGAGACTTCCAAAGGTCGGATAGGCATCATGACGGGCGACTTGTCGCTTGTCAGGAAGGCTGCCAAAGATGCGAAGAAGGCGGTCGAGGATGCTAAGGCCAAGAGTGCCCACATGGCGTCACTGCTATCGTCTGCTGAAGAAGAAAACCAACGACTTCTTCGCGTCCACGCCTCCTGTGAGCACACTTTGGCTCGGGCCAAAACCGATGTTGCGACACTCATCCAGCAGGCTCAAGAAGAAGCCAGCTGGGCTAATGAAGCAAAGGACCGGGCTATAGAAATCTTTCTTGAGTCCAAGGAGTTTGAGGAGGAGAGAGACTGCTTGTATCAGGTGAGATACAGAGATTACGTCCTGCAAATGAAGGAGGCTTTCCCCGACGTTGATCTCTCTGGCTTTGAGAGCGCTCCAAGTCCTGAAGATACAGTGGCTGGCGAAGAGGCTCCTGTTGCTGCCGAGGCTGGCATCACTTGGACTGCTTCGGGAGTAGTCCAATTTGGGACTGCTTCGGGAGTGCCTCTGACCGAGGAACAGTGACCGCACTCCATTTTTAGCACTCACACCAGCATCGTGTCGGCTTTGGCGGTGACCGAGTCTGAGCTTCTTTTTGGTACCATCATCGGCTCTAAGGCTGACTCAAGAGCATCTGCAACCGAGATAGATTACTCTTTTGGTCGGAGCCAGCTATGTACTTTTTCAATGTAATTGAAGTAGGATCTGATGTAACCCGATGTAAAACACTTAATGTGATGAATGAAAATTCTTGGTTTTATTGAGTCGACTTAGTTTACATGTCTTTTTGTTCTTTCAACTCATTATGGTCGACTTAAGGATAATAGATTTTGAGATGCTCGGCATTCCAGGGGTGAGGCAGCAGCTGCCCGTCTAGGTTTTCTAGCCGATATGTTCTGGGTCGGATGGTACTTGAGACAACATTGGGTCCTTTCCAATTAGGTCTCAGTGTGCCTGTACCAACTTCTTTTATATTTGGGAACATTCTCCGGAGGACCATGTTCCCAACTCGGAATTGTCTGTTTTTCACTCGGGAGTTATAAAACTGAGCTACTTGTCTCTACCAAGCCATCATTCGCAACCGAGATTCTTCTCTTTTTTCTTCCTCTAGGTTGAGCTCGAGTGACAGAAGTTCTTCATTATATGGTTCATTGTACAAATCGACTCGTACTGAATGTATCCCAATCTCGACCGGGGTAACCGCCTCCAAGCCATAGCTGAGGGAAAAAGGTGTTTTTCCCGTGGTGGTTCGGTAAGCCCATAGTATTTTCGGGAGCTCCTCGGCCCATTCTCCCTTGGCTCGGTCGAGCTTCTTTCGAAGATGTTGTTTGATGATCTTGTTGACAGCCTCAACCTGCCCGTTTGTCTGAGGGTGATGGGACGAAGCATATATGTTTCGGATCCCGTGGATGCCACATATCTCGTAAAACTATCTGTTATTAAACTGTCTCCCATTGTCAGTAATGATAGTCTGAGGTATTTCGAACCGACACATGATGTTCTTCCATATGAAATCTATGATTTTCTTTTCGGTTATTCTGGCTAATGGCTCGGCTTCGGCCCATTTGGTAAAGTAGTCTACTGCCACCACAAGAAACTTGGTCTGACCTTTGCTTAAGGGGAGTGGTCCAATGATGTCGATTCCCCACTGTGCAAAGGGCCAAGGGCCAGTCATGGGGGTCGACTCTTCGGGAGGCTGTCTCGAAATTACCACGAAACGCTGATACTTATCGCACCTTTAGACGAGCCTCCGAGCGTCATGGTGTATGGTAGGCCAATAGTATCCTTGTCATAAGACTTTGTGGGCAAGTGATCGTTCACCTAAGTGATTTTCACATATCCCCTCGTGTATCTCCCGTAATACGTAGTCGGCTTCGTCGAAAGTTAAACACCGTAGTAAAGGGGTGTAAAAATTCTTCTTATATAGCACCCCATTTAACATGGTGTAGTATTGAGGGTCAAATATTACATATCAGACCCCATTTATTTCCTAGATTTACGAGCATGATACTGTTTAATGGCTCGTTTTATCCGTATTTGTGATGCAGGGTGTTTTTATGAGTTTGAACTAAAAATGGGTATTAAAAGCATGGATTTAATGATCTGAAGACACCAAGGCAAGGGACGGACTCCAAGGGACCAATATCGATGGAATTACATGCCAGGGATCTGTGAAAATCGAGAAACTGAAGCTCAAGTGGCCTGAAAGTCAGCCAGAATGCAAGATCACAGGGTTTCCACCATCCGTTCAGCTCGAAACTCCATACATGTCCTGAAGATCATAAATTAACCGTACACATCGAATTTTGGCCGTTGGATCACTGTGGAAGTAGCCCAAGGGGAATATTAGCCCATTAATCTTCAATTTGGGACCCACATGATCCCTGAATTTTCCTCAATTTCGTACTCAACGCCTAAAATAATATGTGAAAAGAAATGGACGGATTGGATTTCTCAAGACTATCACATTGGACCCTCCTTTGCATAATGCGTGTACGTGCACAAATGCACCAGCCGTGCACTGCACCTCCACCTTATTCAAACCAAGGTATGACCCATCTCTCTCTGCGTAACGAGTCCAGCGGACGGACGCTGGCTCCCCATTTTTGAGTAGTGGGCCCCACACATTACTCATAAGGGAAATCCAAACCGTTCATTCAGTCCGTAGTGGGGGTACAATCCTCGGCGAGGTGAAATTTTGGTCCCATGCACACACACAGAGGCAGATTGCATATAAACGCAGGAATGGACGGTGTAACACCAAGTCTTGTGGACCACATTGAAAATCAAACGAGTCTCGTCCTTTCCCAACGATTTTTCGTTATGAATCTGGTGGACGGTGTGGATTTCCCAAAAGTCAGCTGAAGTAGGCCCCACAAATACATCAGCGTAAGTTGATTTACGGAGCGTGCGGACGGGCATCTGCTGTGATGAGTTATGGGCCACCTCCATCATTCGGATGGATGATCCGCACCATCTAATGTGTCTGGGAGGGGAAATCGACCAAAACCCAATCAATTCCATGCATCCATGCATCCATTCAAGGTCATACTGGCAGCAAGCGCAAGAATCGCACCTTGGTTTCGCGTCCGAAAAAACTGAAATTTTCGGAGAGTTGCATGGCCCAAATCATGATATCTTCGACGATTTGAACTGTCCAGAAGACTCATAAGGTGGTCAAGACCCTAACCTAGGTGTCAGAATCAAGTTTGGGACATTCACTGTCCCGAAAATCCAATCCGAACGTAGGTATGTTTGCATTTTCAAGTGCGCGCGCTGCTGGCTGCGTCAAGGAGTTTCGACCGACTTTCCATAGCCACCGACTGCTCCCAACCGACCTTCCATCTGTATAAAACAGAAGAGAGAGAACGTGAGTGAGGAATCATATACGGTTGGAGGAAGGAATCTTGGCACGAGGTTGGACGTGGGAGAGAAGGAGAGAGATTTTTTCTTTTCCTTTTCTTTCTTTTCTTCTTCCTTTTCTTTTAGTTTATTTTGGATTTTTTGCCCACTCATGTCTATGAGTGACTAAACCTCTTAGTTAGGGCTAAGAGGTGAAGCTTGTAGCGTGACGGGAACTTTTTTCTTGCGTGTTGTTTAATACTGATCTGATTTTAATTATAGTTTAATTAATGGCATGTTTTTAGTCTTTAATGGTCTGTTGTGATTGAAATTACAATGGGTCTGCAATGGCTTTGAGTATGCTCTTTTCCTTTTGATGTTCATGATTTCAGGAAGCCCTATTGTTCACCATCGTCTCCTGGGCATGGTTGGATGTCGGTACCCTTCTTGACCTTCATGCATTGATTGATTGGTTGGTAATTAGTTTAATTCTGTTGTTTGCCATAGTCTATTGGGCATGGTTTGGTGATGGAATCCATTCTAATTCACATACCTTTCATCTCTTTAAAACTATATCTACAGCAGTTCAGTTAATTTCCATGATTTTTAAAGCACGCAAAAGAACTCCCTGATCTCTACAAGCTTCACCTCTTAGCCCTAACTAAGAGGTTTAGTCACTCATAGACATGAGTGGGCAAAAAATCCAAAATAAACTAAAAGAAAAAGAAGAAGAAAAGAAAGAAAAGGAAAAGAAAAAATCTCTCTCCTCCTCTCCCACGTCCAAGCTTGTGCCAAGATTCCTTCCTCCAATCGTATATGATTCCTCACTCACGTTCTCTCTCTTCTGTTTTATACAGATGGAAGGTCGGTTGGGAGCAGTCGGTGGCTATGAAAAGTCGGTTGAAACTCCTTGACGTAGCCCGCAGCGCGCGTAGTTGAAAATGCAAACATACCTACTTTCGGATTGGATTTTCGGGACAGTGAACGTCCCAAACTTGATTCCGACACCTAGGTTAGGGTCTTGACCACCTTATGAGTCTTCTGGATGGTTCAGATCATCGAAACTATCGTGATTTGGGCCGTGCAACTCTCCAAAAATTTCAATTTTTCCGGACACGAAACCAAGGTGCGATTCTTGCGCTTGCTGCCAGTATGACCTTGAATGGATGCATGGATGCATGGAATTGATTGGGTTTTGGTCGATTTCCCCTCCCAGACACATTAGATGGTGCGGATCATCCATCCGAATGATGGAGGTGGCCCATAACGCATCACAACGGATGCCCGTCCGCACGCTCCGTAAATCAACTTACGCTGATGTATTTGTGGGGCCCACTTCAGCTGACTTTTGGGAAATCCACACCGTCCACCAGATTCATGACGAAAAATCATTGGGAAAGGAAGAGACTCGTTTGATTTTCAATGTGGTCCACAAGACTTGATGTTACACCGTCCATTCCTGTGTTTACATGCAATCTGCCTCTGCGTGTGTGCATGGGACCAAAATTTCACCTCGTCGAGGATTGTACCCCCACTACGGACTGAATGAACGGTTTGGATTTCCCGTATGGGCAATGTGTGGGGCCCACTACTCAAAAACGGGGAGCCAGCATCCGTCCGCTAGACTCCTTACGCAGAGAGAGACTGGTCATACCTTGGTTTGACCAAGGTGGAGGTGCAGTGCACGGCTGGTGCATTTGTGCACGTGCACGCACTATGCAAAGGAGGGTCCAATGTGATGGTCCTGAGAAATCCAATCTGTCCATTTCTTTTCACATATTATTTTAGGCGTTGAGTACAAATTTGAGGAAAATCCAGGGATCATGTGGGTCCCAAATTGAAGATTAATGGGCTAATACACCCCTTAGGTTACTTCCACAGGGATCCAATGGCCTAAATTCGATGTGTACGGTTAATTTATGATCTTCAGGACATGTATGGAGTTTCGAGCTGAACGGATGGTGGAAGCTCTGTGATCTTGCATTCTGGCTGACTTTCAGGCCACTTGAGCTTCAGTTTCTCGATTTTCGCACATCCCTGACGTGTAATTTCATCGATATTGGTCCCTTGGAGTCCGTCCCTTGCCTTGGTGTCTTCAGATCGTTAAATCCATGCTTTTAATACCCATTTTTAGTTCAAACTCATAAAAACACCCTGCATCACAAACACGGATAAAACGAGCCATTAAACAGTATCATGCTCGTAAATCTAGGAAATAAATGGGGTCTGATATGCAATATTTGACCCTCAACACAACCCCCAACCAGCATTTTGATAGTCCCGAGCAAAATATGCGAAAATTAAGTTGAGATTGATATAAGAGATTTTGTAAACCCGAGTGATATTTGAAAAATAATCCAAGCATTAGAATTCTAAGATTCATGGATGTTGGGCATTATTTTCTCTTGGGGCTCAAGTGCACGGTAAACTTCATAGTCAATTTCAAAATATTAATCCATCAATCAAAAAAATAAAAAATAAAAAATTCTAAACATTGAGTTTCATAGGTGTATAGTTTAATCTCGACTTATTATCATTAAAATTCACTTCTCTATTTTAAGATATCATTGATAACCAATAAGAGGATTCATTACAACAAAAACCTGAACCAAAACATGCCTCATAGATCAACCTACCAACTTTTAATTTTTTCATTAAGAGTAATGCTAATGAAATAAATTAAATCCTCACTTATAGGGAGCAAACCTATGGGTGAAGACCAGTCATTCAATATTTTTCGCATGTCATTCTTGGGGAATCAACCTTCACCTGTAGGGAGAAAACCTATGGTGAAGACCATTCACCCAACCTTTTCAATTCATCTTTATGATCATGATGGTAAAATTTCTCAGGCCGGTTCTTTTCATGCTTAGTGATTACCAAGTTAATCCTTCAATTTTGCGATGAAACCTTAATGTGCAAGCGAGATGTGTGTGTGAAATCATGACTCAATCAATGTTTAAAACTTCTAATCATGGATTAACAATTCATACTTAACTGTGAAATCTAAGAGATACTGAATCCAAGAGTCATAAATTATCAACATCTCACGTATTTTAAAATTCTAAATCCAAGATGGCTGTCAAAATTAATTTGAATTTACAATAAGATCCAGAAAAATTTTAAAAAATTTTCACAATTCTTGCTCAAGACCAAGAAAACACTGATTAGGTAACCTAATCCCCCACCCCCAACCTAAAATCTACATTGTCCTCAATGTAAAAGATATGACATGCAATGCTCATGAGAAAACGAAAGTAAATGAGAAGTGATGGGAGGATAGTACCTGAATAATAAATCGAGAGAGATTTTTCAAGAGATCACTGGGAGAGAGCAAGTTAGTACGAGAGAGAAAGAAAAATAAAAATAACAAAAATGAAATCCTACCTATACCACTTTCGTAGGTGCTCTCGATTGCATTTAGCGTATGCAACAAGCCTTTAAACTCCTAGGTTACCCCTAGTGGACGAGTTGTAGTCTCGTGAGGGTTTGCAGTAATGTTACCCACAAACATTGAATCGATCATGCCGCAAGGTTCTTCTTCCGGCCAATATCTTGATAAGTTTCTCAGTAAGTTCCCCAATAGGATCATCCAAAAGCCCTTTTTGCAATAGGCTTGGGCACCCTGGAGCACGACTTTTCAGAGAGACTTATTTAACTTAGCGAAAATTTTTCGTTAATTTACCGGAGGTACCCAAAGTATATATGATTCACCTATATCAGAAAAAGTTTCCACGTTAGTATCACATGGTGAATCAGAGACTACAAGTAAATAAAGTTTAGAAAACTTCTTAAGAAGTAATGTAGTCTTAACACATTCCGAAGTTCCAAACTTCGATTCTAGTTTCAGCTCCTCTTCCTTTACTAGTAGACGTTTAGGATTAGGGGAAGAGAGGGTTTCAGAATAAGGGTTCGTTCGGTCAGCGATGACTATCGAGATGTTGTCTCACAAGGCATCCACTTTATCTTTTAACATGTGATCGTTTAAAACTGCAAAGTGTACCAAGCAATCCCACGAGTTGGAAAATTCAGATGAGCGTGACTTGTTTTCGTCATTGAAGTCCGTGATGATCTGCCCAAGGGATCCATTATCCTTGAAAATGGATGGATGTATGCTCTCTTGCTCCAGTCCTGCACAGACGGATTGAAAATCAATCGGTGAAGCATCGATGTCATCACTCTGTTCATTGAAATTACTCAATTGAGGCGTTAAATTGTCAAATATGTGCAGCTCAGATGGTGGCCTCAACTGAGTAGTTTCAAATTCCAGAGTTGTAGCAGGCAACTCCTCCTTCTCCCAAATCATATCATCATTCAATTCAGGGGAGTGGTCCAAAAGTGTTTCACAAGAGTTAGAAGGGTCGGTCATGAGGGGCTTATCCTCTACCTTTAAATCAGACATGTCAAGTGATGGGAGTGGATCATTATGACCAACCACTTCATGTACATCTTGATCATTGATCTGGACCAAACTTGAGAGGAATTTCAGGGGGACTGTGGCTGCACATTCAGGATCGCAATCATATTCTAGTCCAGTGCAGTGCACAGTTGGGATGGGATTGCCTCCCTCACATTTTATTCCTAAATTCAGTTGAGGTTTGAATAAATTAACCTCCTCATCATTGAAATCTTGCGTGTCATGTAAGGAAGATGTGTCATCATCAATGTATTTAAAAGATACCAATGTATCTTCACCATTCTTTCGAACAGTCATCGAGATCGACTCCTCAGAAAATTGAACCACATGCTCATTAAGGGAATCCCACTCCTCATTCCAAATTCTAGATTCTTTTAAAAGTAAATGCGGATCACATTTCTTGCATTGTGTTTCTAGATTGGGTTGGGGCTGAGACGACCTAGCCTCCATTAGCCTATCAAGGCGTGATTCAAGTGTTTTTACTAATTTTCTCATGCCAGTAATATAGTCTGTATAGCTCAGAGATAACTTCTCCCGGATCGTTTCAGGTGGATATTCATAAGTGGTTGATCCACGGGAGTTATTACCGTGATGTTTTACTAGCTCATCTTCAAAATATTTTTGTTTCCATTTATTAGAATCATATGGGTCATCTGTCGGGAGTTGATATGCGTCATCATTCCAATAATCACATAGTGTTTTCTTAACTCGTGGAATGCAATTATTCTCCCGCAGATAATCACCAAAAGTCTTCTTAATCGGTGGAGCATCATATTCCGATTGGTTCTTGAAGATATTTTCAGAAAAATTTTGAGGCATAGGTTGTTTTCCATAAGCTATCTCAACATACGGACGTGCCCACTCATTCATATACATGATGAAACCCTTAATCTGAATCTAATCCTAAAGAGTAGAAGAAAAGATCCTACAACAATATGGAAAGTAGGTAGAGAAGAAGTTGGAGAGAAGTTACCAGATTGGAGTACTATGTTAAGATCCTGCGAAGAAAAACAAAAGAGATTAGTTTCCTAAAGTAGAAATAGAAAAGTTAGAAATTTCTAAAAGAAAACTTAGAAGCTAAGTTAGTTTCTAAAACGGAAAACCTAATCCTAAAATAGAAAGTTTCTAATAAAGGAAGGAGAGTTAATTTCTAAAATTAAAAAGAGTTTCTAAAAAGAAAAGGGAAGTTTCCTAACCCTAGAAAATTTCTAAAATAGGAAACTCTAGAATTAGAAAGTTTTTAAAATTAAACTAGTTCCTAAAAAGGGAGAAAAGTAAAAGAATTGGGAAGGGATTACCGAATTAGAAGTTTATGTTAGGCTCGTACAAAACAGGAAAACAAGTTAGTTTTAGGAAAAAAAATAAAAATAAAAGTCTAAAACTAAAGTTAGTACAATCCTAATTTTAATCTAATTCTAAAACCACTTAATTTTAGAAATGCAACCATCAGTCCCCGGCAACAGCGCCAAAAACTTGTTCACTCCCCAAGTGCAGAGTTGTGATGTAGTAATAACTCGATAAGACCGAGGTCGAATCCCAAGGGACTGAAACTTGTACGTTATTTAAAACTAACTAGAACTAGAAGTAGAATGAGATGAATTCTAAATCAAATAGCAATTAAGGAATGATTGCGAAATAATTAATCTAAAGCTAAAGAAAATTCAGAGAAAGGAAAACTAGGGATTCAGAGGATCCACTTGTAAAGATCAGGGAGTTCTTTTGCTTGCTTTAAAAATCATGAAAATTAACTGAACTGCTGTAGATATAGTTTTAAAGAGATGAAATGTATATGAATTAGAATGGATTTCATCACCAAACCATGCCCAATAGACTATGGTAAACAAAAGAATTAAACTAATTACCAACCAATCAATCAATGCATGAAGGTCAAGAAGGGTACCGACATCCAACCATGCCCAGGAGACGATGGTGAACAACAGGGCTTCCTGACATCATGAACATCAAAAGGAAAATAACATACTCAAAGCCATTGCAGAGCCATTGTAATTTCAGTCACAACAGACCATTAAAGACTAAAAATCTGCCATTAATTAAACTATAATCAAAATCAGATCAGTATTAAATAACACGTAAGAAAAAAGTTTCCGTCACGCTACAAGCTTCACCTCTTAGCCCTAACTAAGAGGTTTAGTCACTCATAGACATGAGTGGTAAAAAATCTAAAATAAACTAAAAGAAAAGGAAGAAGAAATGAAAGAAAAGGAAAAGAAAAAATCTCTCTCCTCCTCTCCCACGTCCAAGCTCGTGCCAAGATTCCTTCCTCCAACCGTATATGATTCCTCACTCACGTTCTCTCTCTTCTGTTTTATGCAGATGGAAGGTCGGTTGGGAGCAGTCGGTGGCTATGGAAAGTCGGTCGAAACTCCTTGACGCAGCCAGCAGCGCGCGCACTTGAAAACGCAAACATACCTACGTTCGGATTAGATTTTCGGGACAGTGAACGTCCCAAACTTGATTCTGACACCTAGGTTAGGGTCTTGACCACCTTATGAGTCTTCTAGACGGTTCAGATCGCCGAAAATATCGTGATTTGGGCCGTGAAACTATCCAAAAATTCCTCTTTTTTCAGACACGAAACCAAGGTGCGATTCTTGCGCTTGCTGCCAGTAGGACCTTGAATGGATGCATGGATGCATGGAATTGATTGGGTTTTGGTCGATTTCCCCTCCCAGATACATTAGATGGTGCAGATCATCCATCCTAATGATGGAGGTGGCCCATAACGCATCACAGCGGATGCCCGTCCGCACGCTCCGTAAATCAACTTACGCTGATGTATTTGTGGGGCCCAATTCAGCTGACTTTTGGGAAATCCACACCGTCCACCAGATTCATGACGAAAAATCATTGGGAAAGGACGAGACTCGTTTGATTTTCAATGTGGTCCACAAGACTTGGTGTTACACCGTCCATTCCTGCGTTTACATGCAATCTGCCTCTGTGTGTGTGCATGGGACCAAAATTTCACCTCATCGAGGATTGTACCCCCACTACGGACTGAATGAACGGTTTGGATTTCCCGTATGGGCAATGTGTGGGGCCCACTACTCAAAAAACGGGAGCCAGCGTCCGTCCGCTGGACTCCTTACGCAGAGAGAGACGGGTCATACCTTGGTTTGACCAAGGTGGAGGTGCAGTACACGGCTGGTGCATTTGTGCACATGCATGCACTATGCAAAGGAGGGTCCAATTTGATGGTCCTGAGAAATCCAATCCGTCCATTTCTTTTCACATATTATTTTAGGCGTTGAGTACGAAATTGAGGCAAATTCAGGGATCATGTGGGTTCCAAATTGAAGATTAATGGGCTAATATGCCCCTTGGGCTACTTCCACAGGGATCCAATGGCCGAAATTCGATACGGTTAATTTATGATCTTCAGGACATGTATGGAGTTTCGAGCTGAACGGATGGTGGAAACCCTGTGATCTTGCATTTTGGCTGACTTTCAGGCCACTTGAGCTTCAGTTTCTCAATTTTGGTGTAGTGTGACGCTCGAATCTTTAATCATCGGGCCTTGGCATGATTCTTGGGCAGCGTGCCTTCGTTGAGATATTGGACGATAAGATCGAGCCAGGTGGGTTCCGACTCAATGGCATGTACAGTCGAGTTGATCGATTCTTGGATCGGTTCGTTGATACTCGGCTTAGCGACGAACTCGATCGGAATTGACCTGGGTATGTCACTTTCTTCAGTCGAGGCAAGTTTTACCAGTAAATCAGCTTTAGAATTCTCGAACTTGGGTATCCAAGATACTTTACATTGTCGAAATCCGCTAATTAATTCTTTCACTTTTTCCATGTATGCCTTTAATTGTTCTTTACATGTCTGATAAGCGCCAGTGACCTGATTGACGACCAACTGTGAATCGCTGAAAACATTAAGGTGGGTCACACCCAGACTTGCCGCGAGTTGAAGGCCGAGCAATAAGGCTTCATATTCTGCTGTGTTGTTAGAAGCTTGAAATCCAAGTCGTAAGGTATACTGCATGTAGGTTTGATCAGGAGTTTTTAACACTATTCCAGCCCTGCTTGCCTTAGAGTTGGAGGAGCCGTCGACAAACAGATTCCATGGGATAGGGTTGGGACCTGGACAGGGAGAAGCGGACGTTAACGCAATGGTGGATGGGTCAGATTTGGCTTTTGCGTCGTCTTGAGGAGTTAATTCGGCAATGAAGTCAGCCACGGCCTGTCTTTTAATTGTAAATCTTGGTTTGTATTGTATGTCGAACTCGTTCAATTCAATAGTCCACTTCGTAAGTCGACCAGAAGCTTCAGGTCTCATAAGGATCTGACGAAGGGGGAGGTCGGTCATGACGACGATGGTATGAGCTTGAAAGTATGGCTGGAGTCATCGTGAGGAAACTACCAAGATTAAGGCTACTTTCTCCAGGGGCGGGTACCTTGTCTCTGCTGGTAGTAACGCCTTGCTGACATAATACACTGATAATTGCTTTCTATCATATTCTCGTATCTAAGCCGAGCTAATCACTGCATCAGATATAGTCAAGTATAGCAACAGTGCTTCTCCTGACTTAGGTTTTGATAGAAGCGGTGGAGACCCGAGGTAAGACTTGAGTTGCTGAAACGCTGTTTCACATTCTTCCATCCATTTCATCGACTGTCATCCCTTCAATTGCTTGAAGAACGGGAGACATCTATCGGTAGCTCGGGAAAGGAAGCAGTTAAGCACGGCTACTCGTCCGGTCAGTCTCTATATATCTTTAATCGTCTTTGGGGACTCCATGTCGAGCAATGCTTTAATTTTCTCAGAATTTTCTTTGATTCCTTGTTGACTGACTAAGAACCTTAGAAACTTACCCGAGCTTACACCAAAAGTACATTTGCTCGGATTTAACTTCATTTTGTATTTGCGCAAAGTCAGGAACATTTCTTTTAGGTCGGTCGCAAGTATACTTTTGACAAGCATGTCATCTATGTATACTTCCATGGTTCGACCGATCTGCCGAGCGAACATTTTATTTACAAGCCTTTGATACGTTGCGCGGGCATTTTTCAAACCAAATGGCATCACTCGGTAACAATAAAGTCATTTATCAGTGATAAAGGTAGTCTTAGATTTATCAGGCTGATGCATTACAATTTGGTTATACCCAGAATATGTATCCATAAAACTAAGTAATCCATGCCCTGCTGTGCTGTCTACCAACTGGTCGATTCTCGAGAGAGGAAAGCTATCCTTAGGGTAGGCTTTATTCAGATCTGTATAGTCAATACAGACGCGCCACTTCCCGTTGGCTTTTTTCATCAGAGCGACGTTAGCCACCCATTTTGGATATTATATTTCTTCTATGAACTTTGCCTTGAGGAGCTTGCCAACTTTCTTTTCAATGACAGCATACCTTTCTGGACCAAGAGGTCGTCTTTTCTGTCAGATTGGCCGGTAGGTCAGATCAATGTTGAGTTGATGCGTCATGACCGAGGGATCGATCCCAGGCATATCATCATGGCTCCAAGCGAATATGTCCGCATATCGCTGAAGTAGAGCTATTAGGCTGTCTTTGATCGGGGGCTTCAGGGATGAACCGATTCGTACTACCTTTGACTCATCTGTCTCGGCCAGGGCGACCGAGATAAGATCTTCCACCGGTTGCCCACGTTTGTGCGTCTCAATTCTAGGGTCTAGTGACTCAATCATTGATATCTCGACCGGAGCTTTTACTGTTATGGCTTAGCAGCGTCGAGCATCTTGTTGATCTCCTTTAACGATTCCTACTCCTGAGTCAATCGGGAATTTCATGGAAAGGTGGTATGTGAACACCACAGCTTGTGAGAGACTCAAAGTAGGTCGGCCAAGTATAGCATTGTAAACTGACGTTTTGTCAACAATCAGGAAGTCTACCATCACTGTCGTTTGATGCGGGGATTTTCGACGGTGAGCGGTAATGAAGCAATCCCTTCTAGGAGCACTTGTCCTCCAGAGAATCAGCTCAATGGGGTTCGAACCGGGCATAATGCCGATCGTTCAATACCCATTTTGTCGAACGCTTGAGTGAAGAGTACGTTCACGGATGATCCAGTGTCGACGAGAATACGAAACACTTTCTTGTTTGCAATGGTAAGAGTGACGACTAGAGCATCATCATGAGGATGATGGATACCTCGAGCATCTTCCTCGGTGAATGAGATACAATAATTTTCTCATTTTTTTTCCTTCGGAGGCTGATGCTGAACGAGAACCTCAGATTCAGGCCGACTGATGCTCCTGACATGATTTTTCTGGGCATTATTGGAATCGTCCCCGCCCCAAGGACCACCGGCGATCGTTCAGATATCTTCCGTGACTCGATTTTCGCTTAGGCATTCCTCGACAGACCCGGTTCTCTCAACATGTTCTTCGAGTCGTCCTTCTCTGATGAGTCGCTTGATTTCCTCCTTCAAGTGATAGCAATCACTTGTATTGTGCCCGTGATCACGATGATAGTGACAATATTTATTTTGATTCCGCCAATTGGGATTGCCTCACAGTTTATTAGGTCAGTTGATGAAACCTTCATTTTTTATCTCGATTAACACCTGCTCCTGAGTTTTATTCAGAGGGGTGTACGTGAAAAATTTTCTGTCGGGCCGCTTGCTTGACTTTCCTTCATCGCGAGACCGATCGTCCTTATGCTTTCTCCCTCCGGCCGAGTCAGCTTCTTTCTTGACTGGCTCTTTGGCCGAGGACTTTGCGTTATGGGCCTTTTCACGCAAGAGTCGCGTTTCCTCGGCATCTGCGTATTTGTCTGAATGAGCCATAAATTCACCCAAAGTCTCCTGCGAATTTTTATCCAGAGATGCTAGGAAAGGCTTGTCTTTAACTCCTTGCATGAGCGCGTTAAGTGCTGTCTCTTCCAAGTATTTTCGAACCTGAAGAGATTCGAAGTTGAAATGTTTGATGTAGTCCTTCAGTAGCTCTCCTTCCTTTTAAACTATGTTGTTCAGGTGTGCGAGATGCTTCATTTTCTTCTTTTCGCCGATAAAATTGGTAAGGAAGGCATCACTGAGTTCTGTGAATGAACTGATAGACTTCGGTTTCAACTGTTTAAACTAAAGTCGAGCTACGTTAGTCAACGTGAGAGAGAAGGCTCGGCACATAACAGCATCCGAGACATCATGCAACTCCATATAAGTTCTGAAGCATTCAATATGCTTAGTTGGATCAGTTTTTCCAAAAAAAGGAGTAATCTGGGGTAGGCGGAACCTCTCTGGTAACCAAGCCTGCATTACTTCATCCACAAATGGAGAAACTTTTACCTCGAACTTGGTCGGGTGTGTATTTTGCCCATGCTTCATGTCTATCATCTATCTCGTCATCTCTTCTCGAACTTTCTTTTTGAAGTCCTGGATATCAGCCCTCCAATGTTCTACGCTCTCTGTTGTTTCTTCCATGAGAAGCCGACTGCGCCTCCTTTGATCTATTCTATGGCGTAAATCAGAGGAGGGCAATACGGCTATTTCCGAACGAGCTGGTGCTAGTTCACTCAGACCTTGGTGCTGAATCGGCTGATGGAGCAACCGAGGGGCAGCAGGCTGAGCAACAGATGCCGGTGGGGGAATCTGCGTTATCTCGTGATGCGACTGCAGCCGTTGATTATACAGCTGCTCCAACATCTTCTTCATGACATTCATATCGAAACGTATCTCTTGAACCTCCTGATCTACTTGCGCATTCCCTCGGTTCTGCTGACTATTAGTTGCGGCAGATGCCACAGGCGGAGCTGCTGGCGGGACCGCTGGCGGAGCTTCTTGAGCTACGCTGGCAGCAGCTTCCCCTACTCATCTTGATCCACTCTTCTAGTTCTTGCCATTGGAACTTGTAAATTTATTTGTTAACTCATCAAATAGAGCATGAAAAATGGCTTTTTGCACGTTTCTCACAGACGGTGCCAAACTGTTGATGTGAATTTCTAGTGAGCCCTTCGCTCCTCTCGTCTCTCACCTGCACAATGTCAGATACAAAGGGGACCCTGGCTAGAGCTGGGGAACCTTCGATGCCTAAGTTAGTTATCAGGGTAGAAAACGAAAGCTTTTTGGGTTCAATTTTTCCGTACCTTTTACCGTGATGAAGATGACTCTTTATAGGCATGAGAAAGCCCTATCATGCGGGGATTCTCTTCCCTGCTTTCCAGAGATATGATATTCTGGGCGGATTTCTCTCGATTCCGAGATCCTCGGGATCGAGTATCCAGATTTTTAGGATGATATCATTAATTGCCTTTCCTTCACTCGGCTCAGCAGATTCTGACTCAGGCGATGGGTGAGTCTTAGCTGGCTTCACTATAAGAAAAACGGGCAAAGGCTATGGCCAAAAACCTTAGTAAAATCCCTTTTTCTACGGATATAATCCGTAGCACGTCCGTCGCTATTGATGGGGTAGCTAAAGGTCTAGCTACGGATTATATCTGTAGCAATAGATACCAATAGCTACGGATTATATCCGTATCAATAGATACCAATAGCTATGGATATAATCTGTAGCAATACCTTTAACTACCCCACCAATAGCGACGGACGTGCTACGGTTTATATCCGTAGCAGAAGAAATTTTATCTGTAGCAATAGATACTAATAGCACCAATAATATCGGTAGCAATAGATACTAATAGCTATGGACAAAAGCCGTAGCGATAGCTACAGATTATATTTATAACCATTTAAAAAAAAATTATAATAATACGACTTGTTTCCATTGCAAGAACCTGCTGTGATTTATAACTCATCTAAGCTTAATGCTGATAGAAATAGTATATAAAATGCAATCAGTAAAAAAATGATGCATTTATTACAAATAGCAATCAAATCATACAATGCATCCTACTTTCACATTTCTAAATAAACAATACTTCACTTTGCTCAACCTATCATAAGAATTATAACTAAGGCGTGCCCTCATTTGCAAGAAACAAATACACTCCAACACTGCATTCAATAATGCTCACATTTTTACAGAATTTTCTTCCGTCAGACTATCAATTTTAACAAATGCAGAAGATAAAGCTTCTTCTTTCCTTAAAACTACATATGTAACTTCTGTGGACTTCGACACAAGATCACTTTTAAGTTCTGAAACTCTTTCCTTGAGAAAATGAATTTTATCCTCTACTGACTTCTTTAGCTTGTCAACCTGTATAAAATAACATTTGTAGACACAATCAAACAAGCATGCCTTTGTACACATCTCAAAAGGAAAAAAGTAAAAATAAAAATAAAAATACTTATATATAAAGAAATAAAAAATGTACCTATAAATCTTCTAAACTATAGCAAATCCAACATTAGTAATGTGTTTAAACCTAGGATGGACTTTTAAACTCAAAACCTAGGTTTAGGTTAAGGTTATAGGCTTAGTTTTAGGTTTTAGGTTTAGGTTAAGGATATAGGTTTAGGCTATGTTTAGGTTATAGGTTATAGGTTATAGATTTAGGGAATTGAGAATAGGTTAAGGTTTAGGTTTAGAAAATCAGGTTCGGGATCGGGTTTAAGTTTGGGTTTTCAAGTTTAGGTTTAGGTTTAGGTTAGGGAGTTGAGATTAGGAATATTAGGTGTAGATGTAGGTTTAGGTTTAGGTTAGGGACTTGAGATAGGATTAGGTGTAGGTTTAGGTTTAGGGATTTGAGAATACATTTAGGTTTTAGGTTTAGGTTTAAGTTTTAGGTTATAGCTTTAGGTTATGGTTTTAGGTTTAGGTTATAGGTTAAGGTTTAGGTTATAGGTTTTGGTTTAAGTTAAGGTTATAGGTTTAGGTTTAGGTTAAAGCTTTAGGAAATTGAGAATAGGTTAAGGTTTAGTTTAAGAAAATCGGGTTCAGGTTTGAGATCGGGTTTAGTTTGGGCTTTTAAGTTTAGGTTTAGGTCAAGGAGTTGAGATTAGGATTAGGTGTAGATTTAGGCTTAAGGATTTGAGAATACATTTAGATTTTAGGTTTACGTTTAGGTTTTAGGTTTAGGTTAGGTTTAGATGTAGGTTGTAGGTTATAGCTTTAGGGAATTGAGAATAGGTTAAGGTTTAGGTTTAGGAAATCAGGTTCGGGTTCGGGATCGGGTTTAGGTTTAGGTTTTCAAGTTTAGGTTTAGGTTTACGTTAGGGAGTTGAGATTAGGATTAGGTGTAGAGTTAGGTTTAGGGATTTGAAAATACATTTAGGTTTTAGGTTTAGGTTTAGGTTTTAGGTTTTAGGTTTAGGTTTAGGTTTTAGGTTTAGGTTAAGGTTAGGTTATCGGTTATAAGTTTAGGTTATAGGTTATATGTTATGGGTTAAGGTTTAGTTCATAGGTTTTGGTTTAGGTTAAGGTTAAGGTTTAGGTTTAGGTTTTAGGTTTAGGTTAAGGTTTAGGTTTAGGTAATATGTTATAGGTTATAGGTTATAGCTTTAAGGAATTGAGAATAGGTTAAGGTTTAGGTTTAGGAAATCGGGTTCAGGTTCGGGATCGGGTTTGGGTTTAGGTTGTATGTTTTTTTGGTAGTACTTACGAGGTAAGCTTTATGCCTTCTTTCAGGTAGGAACAGTTTTAGCGCTCTTCTGTTATTCTTCTTTATCCCATAGCCGACATTATCAACTTGTTCAGTTGGTTTCTTCTGTCGGTCAGGTGGCTTATAACTTTCTGGCCTTTAGTCGGCTTATGCAGACGCTGCTAACTCGCTGACCGAGTTAACTTAAGTCGTCTCATACTTTTACCTCTTAGCCTTGTGCACTATTCTCTCGGCTTTAAATATTGTCTCAGACACCTCGAGCAGTGTCAGCAGGGTTGACCTACTCCATATTCGAGTCTCCGGACTTGACATATTTTTCCCCAACAGAAATCATAATTCAACTATAATAGAAATAATTCATAATAGTAAATTTTGTCAAAAATAAAAAGTCCTAAATTAATTTTATTAGAGCATTCTTACCATGATTATAATTAATTTTATTTTTTAAAGACAAAAATCTAAAACTCTAAAACGAAAGAGGTATGACAAAATTAAAATTTATTAAAAATAATAATTTTTTTCTAAAATAGTAATTTTAAACTAAATAGTACATTTTCTAGTGAAATAAACAGACATGCCCTATGCAAGTTGGTTGACTCGAGATGGCCTGCTACATAAAAATTGATAATGGCTCTTTATATAAAAATTAGTAAATCGTGCATTTCGTGACAATGCTTGGATTAAAAGTCACGGCTAATTCACTGTCCATACTTTAACGGTAATTTCTTCAAATCAAACATGCTTGGGCTTAGATGTAATGGACTACGCACATCCACCGAACCGCGGACTTCTTCCGGTCCAGTTGTGCCAAAAGTATGTCTATTAGCCACTCTATATACATTACAATTTCCCATAATCCAATTTATCAATCTCTTAGAAATTGGAACTAATCAATGGCCAATCAAACAAATGACCCAGATCTAGACCGTCCATCTTGTGGCCCTGCTTGATTACTCCATTTAGATCAAGACTTGCATTGATCATAAAATTCTAATAATCAAACCACCAGCATGCAAAGGTCCATTCATTGACTTTGGCATCCTTTTTAGAATCAAATTTGATTGAGGGCCTGTTTGGTTTTCCAAATTACACTGTAATTGGTTGTAAAGACATCATAATAACTTCTTTAGATGTATTTCTAATCATTGGAGCGATATCGGGATTCTGCTTTCCCACGCTTGTTTTTTGAAATTTTCAGAGTGTAATACACACTAACTGTATGACCGGTCATTTGGTAATACATTGTACTAGTCACATCAATTTGTTAGGCTTATGGTGTCCACCATTCCAGTTATACATCTACTCAAAATGCCTATTTGTTTTTTAGAATAGACTGTTTATGTTTGGGAGGTTACAAGTGAGAACATCGGACCTTACAGGGTCTTATACGACCAAGACCAAATCCACCATCCTCACGTCCATCTGCGTACAGGGGACAATGCAGCAGCGTAGGATCTAAGTATTCTCCATGTACAGTGAACAATGCAGCAGCGTAGGATCTAACTATTCTCCATGTACAGTGGATAATACAGCATGGTAGGATCAAACTACTCTCCATACCTATGCATTTTATCTACATAGAGTTGACCTGTTAGGAAAATGGATGAACATAGAGATTTGCACACTATCATGTAGAAGGGTGCTGATAGACCATACACCCCTGATAGAAGATGTTGTAATATTACATATCCTGGTTTACCTGAAAGAGTCGTACATTATGTATGACAAGAAGATGATAGTCCAAAACATATTATCTCTAAAACAAATATCAGTGTCAATGATGCAAACCAACGTCCAAAATATTGTCTAAAACAGTTCAAAAAAAAAGAAGCCAAACAGCCAACACACATAGCTGCCTACTTAGATGACCACTGCGTCCAGCCATCAGTACCGCCAAGACATGAGGTGAAGGGTGAGGATTAGAACCAGGTAGGCGAAGATAATCTTGATTAGTGTCGAAAGTGCATTCACTGAATCTTCATCAACATCCTCCCGCATGCAGTTCTCACTAGCAGATGGATAGTAAAAGGATAGAGAATTCATGGGAGCGGTCCCAGTTCGTCGTCCAAACGTGGACCCGCTGCTGTCATGATCCTCCTGCATCTCAAGTGTGGAGGCATTTGTCACATCCATGCTATCGTCATATTCTTTCCATTGAACTAATGCATCTGACGTGGATTTGTATCCATGAAAGCGGGCACAGGAATACCCCTCCACCTATCGACGACATTCCTCCCAGTTGTGGTAAATACCTAGAAGACGTCCGTCGAAGACAACATAAACCTTTTTAGTCATCTACACATATTGGGAAATATCATAGGAATGTGTCTTAAATATTGTAGGAAACATAGTTTAGAATACCTGATATAACCAAAGTCTAGCAATATGAAATATGGCCTTTTGCATTATAAGAGTATAGAATACATGAGCTAACAATGAAAATTACATCATACCTGATATTGTGACTAAATAGACCTACATAGCTAGTACGTACTCTATGCAGATATGAAAAATAAAGTCCGACATAATATGAAGGTTACGTCTAAAGTAAGAGTAGGTAATATGAGTTTTTAGGCAGTGAGGAATAAACATTAACTACAGGCCCAAATCCAAAAATGTAACAATTATCATCCAAAAAATTACAGTCATCCAGCTGCTTCTCATCACACAGGTAACAGTAAAACAGAAAAATAGAAAAAAAAAAAAAAAAAAAGGTTTGTCCAGCATTTCAATCGCTAGTACACTTCACTAGCCCATTCAGAAAACCCAAAATATTGTCCAAAAAACTAAATGGCTGATCAACCATATTCAGAAAACCCAAAATGTTGTCCAAAATATCCCAAAAGAGAATATTAATGGATAAAAGATCAGTCAGAATACTAATCTGGTGCAAGTATCATTAGCACAAGGTCGAGTCTCATGGACTCTGAAAGCAAAAGGAACGATGCAGATTGTTATTCATCTTTGGACAAGATCCTTGTTGCGTGTAAGACCTCGTTACTTGTGAGGTCATCAATCTTCTCGAGTGCAGGTACAATCTGCTCCATACGTATCACGTCTTTCCCTTTGTGTATTGTTAGTGTTAGGGACTTGATAGCTTCTGCCACCTCACTCATCCATTTGTCAATTACGTCGCAAGGGCGTTCCAATTTGTCTCGCTTCCTAGAACTGGTTGTGCTGCCCGTGTTGACGAAGTTATTACCATTGTGAATCGGACTTATTTTTGTAATATGCACACCGTCATGACTTTGAAATGACCATTAGATGTTATGTCCACTATCTCCCACATCATCACTTGACAGAACAAGTGTTTCATCATTAAGATCAATCAATGCAGTCGGTGTAACATCATCATCACGAGACTTTCTCGTACCTCTTTGTGTATGCATATTTTCAGTCGAAGCATGAAGTCCAGTAGCTCGATCACTTCCAAATAAGAACATCAGGTCATCATACCTTCTTACCGATTTCCTACAAACATGTTGGGCATAAGGATGTGACTATTCACAAAGATAGAGATATATTGATTAGTAAACCTCAATAGAGCAGATTTGGATAATCTAAATGAAAAATAAAAAATTAACATCTTACTCGTATGTAATCCTCTCATACGTCATCTGGCGCAGTAATTAACTTCTTATCGTCATCCAACCGAACCCACTTGCATTCAGGGTGTCCCGAACCTCAAATACAACCTCTTTAGTGTTCGGAGGCGATTACCAACATGTTTCTCCACAACTAATATCCCTAGTGCTCTCCTGACACTTTCCACAACTGTTTTATACGTTTCCTCTTTAAATCCATTCTCACTCTTGCGGCTATTAGAAATTACATCCATCAATGTATCGATGAGACAGTCATCCATTTGGTCAGTCCACCACAGAACATCACCTGAAATAACGTTCTCATCAAGTGATTTTGATTTGTATTTGCGTGGTATCTTTCTGGGTGTGTCACACCGACCTTGCCCAGACTGTTTCGTTGGTATAGTCTAGTTGTCACCAATATTTGGATCCATATCATCGTCACTATATACTTTGATAATCTAAAAATAGCACAAGGAACACATTTAGTCTAACAAGTACAATCAAAACGTCTAGGTCAGGAGGATGCATTATTTTACAATGGCTGAAATATATATATGCAAAAACTTAAGATAATATATAGAAATGATGATATTCATCATTACAATCATCCAAAAGTATATAGGGATCTTATAACACAGGCCGTATAGGCAAGATAATACAATTAACTGATGATATTACTTATTGTAATAAGTGAAATTATAATTCAAATTTTAAACCATACGACTCAAAGGGTGAGATTTGTTCCACATCCTAATAGCAATATTGTCTCGATATGTCGCCCATTCGTCTTTCTCCCGTTATGTCACATTGATATCGCATGGAGACAAATCTATACTCTCAGCAACATCTGTAGATGTGATTTCTTCTTCCACCAAACCATCTCCTCTAGATATGCAGATAAAGTTGTGTAAAACACAACATGCGATGACTATCTTCACCTGTATTAGAAGGTTGTATGGTGAAGCTGATTTGAGGATTGGAAAGCGGGCTTTCAATACCCAAAAATTCTCTCAATAACGTTTCTTAGTTGAGCGTGCCGAAAGTTGAATAGTTCTTTTTTGTTGGAAGGATTGCGGCCCGTGCAGTACTCATTGAGATGGTACCGTACACCACGGTAAGGAGCCATGAATTTCGGTGAATGAGTATAACAAGTATCAACTACGTAATACTTACTTACAATTAATTGTGATAAATTATCAATTTAATTAGGTGGAAAATCATATTATCAATTGGTTGTCAGACAATTATAAACTCAGTACCCGTACGCAAAGTTAATCAATCAATGGAATGTGTCAAAGCACTTTGTAAGACGCGTACGTTAGAAGCTGATCCCTCCCATCCGGCAAGCACATATACGAACTTCATGTCAAATGTACATACACCCAACACGTTTTGAGAAAATACCTATTTCCTGTTACAGTAAGTTGCACTTTTCAATGCCAGTACATAAGCAGGGTATATGAGTCTCATCAATTGCACCAATGCAGTCCTATTTTCACTGTGAATAATCAGGAAAATAGATAAAGTATATGACATTGCGCAATATTGTATAATTTGATTTTACCATACCTGAAAGTAATTACTCCAATTAGGATTGGTTAGGATCTCGATTGGTGTATCCGCACCTGGGAGTTTCACGAATTCCGGATACAATCCAACAATAGCATCCATCGCTTTACTAAAATAGCGGCTCACCATTTTTTCAGATCTTATAAACCGATGCCTAATGACACGGTTTCTAATATTATGTCCTACAGTGTGAAGGAACATGACAAGTTGTTCCTCTATAGATATATGTTTTCCGTCTGGAAGTAAATTTTTATCCCTAAAAAATGAATATAAGTTGAAAAATGTAGCTTTGTTCATATGAAGTTATGCTACACACTCATTTTCACCTGCTCTAATAATCTCATTTATTAGCTTTCCTCTTTCAAAGTCTCCGAATTTGGAGGGTGATTCAAATAAAATAATATTACAATATTCACTGACAACAATTGTTGTATTTATTGCAGCAAGTGTAGCTGTAAAGGCAGTCATTTCTTCATCTGTCCATCCATGTTCTGTTTAGTTTTCTTGGAAAACACACCGACTGTTTGGCTGATTCAGCAGCATCAAACACATCAATATTTAGCACCAATTATCTATATCTGGTCTAGAGAATTTTGAAAGGTTCAATCTATATTTACTATCCTATAGCTTCTTAAATGAGATTATTATATTGGTGTTTCAGGTTCTACGAAAAATCATGCGTATTTCTAAGCTGTCCATCAAAGGACTGTTCATTAGACCATTCAGGGTTATGTTATACATGAAGGTTCTACATGAGATGCATTTGAACTGTGTGCAATCAAACTCAGCATGGTTGATAGCTGTCTCAACATGTTCAGTTAACCAAGGGAAATGTAATATAACAAACGATAGGTAACCATGTTCAGATAGTAGAACAAATATCTGTCGTGGTTGTTACCTGTCTCAAAATGTTCAGTTAACTTCAACATGAGAGGATGTAAGAAATCACCCCAACACACTGCAACATCCCGAAAAAATCCGTACAAAGACCCGAGTACCACCTCAGACAAAAATCACTAAGGACCAAATCCTTTAGAAATTAAGCGAGAATTAACTAGCACTAAACTAGATTCCCTATGAAATTAGCACTAATCACTTTAAATATAATCTGCAAGACCCAAAACTTTTGAAATCATTAACACTACACTATCTTAAAACCTAGGATCAATCTCTAAACCCAGTTGCTCTCGGGAGCACAGTGAAACTCCGTATCGGACTTGGACCGCACATCGAAAGTCCGATAGCGACGAAACTATATGATTATGACCGTCTAGTTGGACTTGACAACCATCTTGAAAAATCAAGTCTAGAAGGTATCCTGGAACTATTTACTTGAGTCTGGAGCGAAGTGTGTGAACGTGAATTTCTTTACAAATAAAATCTGAATTTAAGTAATCCGAGTCGTGTCGCTTGCAAGCCAAATATCAGGATTCAAACCGTCAGAATCTAACCCAATTACACCCTCGGATCAAAAAAAAATTCTCATACATGGCAGTGTACTTGTGGCCCTGATCGAATGCCGGTGACCGTCGAACTGAAACTGGTCCGCCACGGGCGATCTGTAAATTCAATCGGACTAAAAACTTAGCTTGACCTGGATCTAATGTCAGGGAGCTTAAGTCTGACCGCATTCAGTAAAGGAGCCTCCAGAAGTGCTCCGTTGGATCGGAACAGACCCGATTTGGCTAAAACCTAAGTATACCATGGCCCTGGGGCCATTCCCGTCAGTTTTGGGCCTATATAAGGGTCTTAAACCCTCTCTCTCTATTGCCTTATGATTTTACTAAAACCTTAGGAGAGAGAAGAGAAGAAAGAGAAGGAAAGAGAGAGAAAGTGTGTGAGAGAGTTGGAGTATTCCTGAGATTCTTCCCTACTGCTCTACGTGCCAAATCCGACCATTTGTATCTCTATACAGGCGATCCCGATTCCGTCCGTATTTGGGTAAGAAAATCTAACCCTAATCTGTTTTAGGATTTCAGATAGTGTAAGTGATGATATAGCTAATCTAATTCGTGCTATAGGTTGTCATTCTGTCGTTGACAAAGGCTAGGTGTCTAAAACGAATCTGTTATACATTTACCGACGTAAGGTGAAGACTATATACATTTAGGTTATGGTTTTCAAGGCTTTCAATGTCTTTTAATGATTTATTACTGACGTAGGTGCCATTTCATATGCCAAACGTGACGTTTGTTTTGCTTTACGAATACATATGAATTATGTCAAGTATAGTGTATTCTATGTATTTGTTGAAATAATTGAATATGTATGGATTTTGGATTTATGGTTGACATGATTATCTGTCGTGCATATAAACTTGTGGCATTGGCGACAATTCCTTGACGAAAGGAGTTGCCCTAATACGTAATATAACTAACATACGTCGTATATATTGGAATGTGTAGTCTAAGTATTTGTAAAAATGTCAGAATGAGTTAGTAGTTAGTAAATTATGATTTATAGGGGAGTTGAGATATGATTCCTAACTACCTTGGCTATGTATATGATTTCCTCCATGTACTATATATTATAGTGTCTATTTAGTCATGTTTAACTGTGTGTATGATTTCCTCCATGTACTGTATATTCATGTTTCCATAGTATGCTCAAATGATTGTAGGATGGACTTATTTATTCATTACTGCTTTGAAAATCTCATATGCTTACTTATTGTAATTGCACATGGTTGAGACTATATTATAGTCCAGGCAATCGGTAATAGGCCCTGATCTGTTGGCTGAGGTTATTTTTGCCACACAGGACATGTCCGATGAATCCGAGCCGTACTTGGGATGTCGACAGTGGTCAGGCCACACGGAGTACTTACACACTTCATGTCGATCAACTCAACGTGCGCTCGTGCTAGTCGAGCTCGTCAAGTAACCTGATTGATCCGATGTTTGTTCACCATGTTTGGACACTACTGCTTGAATCTAAGGTACCAAACTTACCAGTGAAAATCCTTTAACCTTAGTAGCTCGATCCGCTAAGACTCATGAGCCGAACATGGTGGTATGGGACACCGTGGTTGAACTGTCGGCCTATGCCGGGGTGACAAGCCCACTCGTAGTGACCAGTGAGCAACCCAGACTCATGAGCCGAATACGGTGGTATGAGACACTGTATTCGAGCTATCGGCCTATACTGATCAGGTGACGAGCCCTTTGTAGTGACCTCGAGCATACCCTGAGACTGCGTTGAGGCGACGAGCCTTTCCGTAGCAACTAGGGTATAAACTAGGCCTTCATTGATCAGGTAACGAGCCCTTTGCAGCGACCTAGAACCGCAACATCGTATGAGATTTACTAGGACTGACGACCCTAAAATGGATCATTATTTGAGGATTGATATAAGAGAGGTACCTTAGCTTCCCAATTCTACTGTATGAATAAACCTAAGTAAGAACCTGGCTAATCATGTACATGCACAACATTGCATGTGCTTTGGCGAGGAAGAGCACTTTAGGAAGGATTGCATGTGCGCCGTGAGATGAAGACGCTGTGGGAGTGTAGGTAAGGGCATGTATCATTATCGCATATCATTATTGCATTAATAAGAGTACTTAGAACCTTATTGTTGTACTGCTTTATCATTACTGCTTGACTGAATTGATAACATGTTAACCTTTGTTGTATAGTTCCACTGAGTTGATCACTCACTCTCACGTTCTGGGACGGTGTTTTAAACACCAACCAGACTCTATCTTAGTTGCAGATGACGATGCAACCCACGAGGTGGAGCTAGATTTCGAGGACGATAAGGAGGCAGACGGGTTTCTATAGACCGTTTTGATCGACGGGGCTTCAAGGTTATACTTGTAGTGGACTATCAAATTTTTGACATTCTGTATTTTGAAAACAATACTTGTAAATATTGACCTGGCAATGCATACATACTTTGGGGACCCATACTGGTTTATATAGTTATACATATTCCTTTCAGTCTTCCGCTTACGTATTACAACTGTCCATGAATTATGTTATGCTGATTTGGCTTAATCTCATTCATGTTTTATGCACTAATACAGATAACATACATCCATCATTAAAAATGTTACATAAGTGATGCTTTGGAACTCGAGAGTTGAGTTTTACTCGACCCCCGATTTTCAGGGCGTTACACATACACAGCCCAAATCAGTCTCATCCATGTTCAGTTAAACAGAGCATGCGATAATGGTTAGTTGACTATAGCAGGATCAGATAAGAGATTAGTTAGCTACACAGACATGTGAAATCAGTCCCGGAATGGTTAGTTGACTATAGCAGGATCAGATAAGAGATTAAATCACTACACAGACATCTGAAGTTAGTCTCAACATGTCCAGTTAACCATGACAAAGATAATGCACGAAGTAATAGGTAACCATGTCCAGATAGTAGAACACATATTAGTCATGGTTGATAACTGTCTGCATTTGTTCATTTAACCATGACACTGATAATTCAAGAAATGATAGGTAAACATGTCGATATTGTATACCAAATATCTGTCATGGTTGTTACCTGTATCAGAATGTTCAGTTAACCTGAGCATGAGAGGATGTAAGAAATCACGTCTTTACACATAGCTGACATTAGTATCATCCATGTTCAGATAACCAGAGCATGAGATAATGTAAGAGATTAATTATCTACACAGACATGTGAAATCAGTCCCAGAATGATCAATTAACCTGAGCATGTTATGATGTAAGAAATCATGGCTACACACATAATATAAATCATTCATAGCATGTTCAGTCTCATCATGGCTCTGTTAGAATACCAAATGAGAGCTACACGCAGCTGAAATCAGTCTCAGTATTTTAAGTTAACCATAGGGAAGATAATATAATACATGATAGGTAACCATGTTCAGATTGTAGAACAAGTAATTGAATATGGTTGATAGCTGTCTCAACATGTTCAGTTAACCGTGGCAAAGATAATGCAAGAAGTGATAGGTAACCATGTCCAGATAATAGAACAAATATCACTCATGGTTGATAACTGTCTGCATTTATTTATTTAACCATGGCAATGATAATATAAGAAATGATAGGTAATCACATCCAGTTTGTAAAACAAATATCAGTCATGGTGGATGACTGTCTCTATTTGTTTAGTTAACCATGGCAATGATAATATGAGAAATCATTAGTAACCATATTCATGTAGTAGAATATATATTTGTCATTGTTGTTGCCTGTCTCCTGCTGTTTAGTTAACCTGAGCATGAGATGATGTAAGAAATTACCCCAACACACACAGCTGAAATCAGACTCATCCATGTTTAGTTAACCAGAGCAGGGGATGATAAGAGATTAATTAGTTACACAGACATTTGAAATTAGTCTCAGCATGTTCAGTTAACCCTAGCATCGTAGGAATGAAAAATGATAGCTACATAGAGATGAAATAAGACTCAGCATATTAAGTTAACCATGGTAGAGGTGATATAACTTCCGATATTTACACACACAGTCGAGCGAGTAGTCCATGACCCTATTGGACTGGGAATGTATTAAGGAAAGAGGCTTGCAATGAGCACATTCAACTTGAAAGTAGAAAAAGGAGAACATAATGCATGTTCAGCTGTCGGCACCTATACGATGGCCCACTATTTTTTCTTTTACAGGATCAAGGTTAAATATGTGGGCCACAAGTGTCTGAAAGAAGCTAGAACAGGACATCAACATCTAATTCATAAGCACACTACTAACTTAGTCATGGTCTTCAGATGCTCAACAGAGTTACATGACTTATTTCTTTTGGCGTTGTCATAGTTGATGGTGGGGGGTGGATGTCAGTCGCAAACGACAGAGGATATTTCTGCTTGATAAAGTAATAGATTAATTACCGTAAAAAAAAAAAACTATAGTGGAATAAAGGGATTTTCAATCGAATCGTAATACATATAGTACCTGAGTGGGGTATTGGAGAAGATGTCAGTAGCAGAAAGCAGATGGATCAAGCCCCGGAGATTGCAATGAACATCACAATCAGGTGATGAAGTTGACAAATGGAAAACATGACATTCCAACAACATGTAACGCAAGTGGGATCATGGAAATAGTAATATGTTAGATGGCAGTAGACATGTAGTGACATGCAAGCTAACGAAAAAATGGACATTAAGAAAGGCGACCGATCTGGATGAAGATGAACAAAAACATCCCGGTCAAATTAAAATGCATTTTTCCCTGTTTCGATACATCAGATAGTATGGAAACAGAGGATGCGCAAGCGCACGATGTCCGCCAAGATGGGAGCCTTACCACCAAATAGCCATCGAGTAAGGAACAACCATTCAGAGGTTTGGACAATAAACACGGAATTGAAAGAATAGACGATAGGCGAAAGCTCTCTGGTAGAAGGGTGCGTCGTTTACCTAGCTTGAGATCTAATGCTCTGAAAGGAGACGAGTGCGTCGGTGAGAAATGGAAGAGAAGGAGATGCTTTTGATTTTTTTTTAAAACCTGAAATCAAGGTATGTAGCACAAGTTATGCTCATGCGGACCACCGAACTATGTTTGTCAGTATCATCATACTTTGAACTACCGTACGCAAGAGATGTAAATCCTGTTTCTGCCTAATGCATCTTTACCGCTGATTCGGGCATTGTCAAACTGCATCTGAATCTTCGATTTTCAACCAGACAGCCTGAGTGTAATGATGACTTATTACACCCAAATACCCGTAATTGGAAAAACCAAATAGCCCCGAATGATCCAGAGCATCTTATCACCTCTCGATATGAATTTCATAGGACAATCCTACCAGTGGTGAAATGGATAGTTCATATGATCGTAATGATATGATCCAATCACCGTTATAAACTACTCATCTTGTGGGCCCCACTTTTCAACAACCAATAATCATGATCTCAACCATCCAATTAATGGCGTAGAAAGCGAAGAGTCCAAATCAAATATTTCTAATTGAAAAGATTTGGTAACGGATGCAGATCATCCAACGTGGGCTCCACTTGGATTGCTGATATGATATCACCCAAGAAATCACTTTAACCAGGTGATTTTAACCATCTGATCAATGGTCAACAAGACGCACATCAAGATGAAATGGTTTGTTCATTAATCTGGACGGTCCAACTCATGGACCACACATTGCCCATCCCTCTGAAGAACCACTTCGGTTAATTAGTTAATCTTGACCATCCAATCGAACACCAAAAAACAAATTATCCAGATTGACTTTTATCCGAGATCTTCCATCATCAATCTGGAAAATCCTTCTTGTGGACCCCACGTCGAGATAGCTAGTCTGATCTAGTCCATACGTCCATGATGCTTCAACTCCTAGAATCACACATTTCGGACAAGAAAAGACCGACAATGATCACATGCGTACGAAGGTCGGTAATTACCATACGTCCAAAGTTTGTGGGCCCACCCGTGATATGCAGGTAGAATTCAAACCGTTCAGCGGGTCAAAAGCTGAGAGTGATTGTGAGAACCGTACATTCCAATAATCATCCATGTTGCAGTGTTTTTATGGGACGGCTTCCCTAAGGCGGACCTTCCTTCACCTGCACAATCAACAACGTCAAGGTGACCCTGGATAGAGCCGGGGAACCTCCGATGCTTAAGTCAGTCGTCTGATCAGTAGCAAAGGGCTTATCTCAGTTCAGTACTGCGTACCTTCTTCCATCCCAAGCTTAGAGATTTATACGGTTTACGAATCCTCATCTTCCGAGGATTCTCCTCCTGATTATTTGGAGATTTACTCCTTTCCACAGATTGCTCTCGATCCCGAGAATCTCGCGATTGGCTACCCGTATTGTTGGATTTTCGGAGCAGTATCTGTTCTCATTCCGCCACTCGCTATCTCACCCAGGTCGTTACCGACTCGGGGAGAGTCTCGGCCAGGTCGTGACCGACTCTGGGAGAGTCTCGGCCAGGTTGTTACTGACTCGGGGAGAGTCTCGGCCGACGCAGGAGGGTGGGTTCTCGGACTTTCCACGGACGGAATAATCTCGATGTCTATCCGTCATTCCTTGTTCCGTGATCGACAGAACCAACTCGTTGAGACGATCTTGTTGTATCGGCTAAGTGGCTTGAACACGCTCGGCCTTTAGTGGGCTTTTGCAGATGAGGTTATCACTCTGACAGAGTGACTTTAATCGTCTCTTGCTTATGCCTCCTGGCCTATCCTCTGTTCCGTCGGTATTGTCTCGGACTCTTCAGGCAGTGTCAACAGAACCGACTTACTTAAATCCGAGTCTCTGAACTTAACACATTTCTCCCCAACAATCCATATAAAAAAAAACTCACGCATAACACCCCACAGGGAGCAACGTATGTGTTATCATGCCTACAACTTATATATTCACTTGTCGTGGTCCCACGTAAATTTAGGAATATTTTAAGTTTTAGTGTGACCTTTAATCCTGGTGGGGCACACATGATGAGTGGGTTTGATGAGATGTACATAACTGGTGCACCCACATTCCCTCTAGAAGTTTCTATGGTGGGGTTCCCTCCCCAATGTCCCTTATTGTTCCTTTTGGTGTGGCCCACCAAATTTGTGGATCAGAATAGATTTTGAGATATAGATTTAAACTTTGGGGGGCCATCTAATGGGTTGGATGGGACTTAAACATGACGGTAGGCCCGATTACCATGCATTGAGCGCATGTGATCTTGCCATCTCAAAAGGTCGAAAGATGCTGACGGTGTGATAGATGAGTGAAAGCTTCGCTTGGTTCATCCAATTGAGGACAGATTCAATGTAAGGTCCTGATTCATTAGAATGAGAATGATGTCCTGATGTGACTGGCCAAAATAAATGGAGCCCATGGTTCTGTGATCCAGACCGTTGAATCGAGGACGACGTCACTAATGGACGACTTCTCAATTGCAAGAGTTAGCTGTCTGATTCTGGGCGGTACATTTTTATGGATCCTTGTTGTATGATTCCCTCACTGTCTATCAGTCGGCCACTGATCGAAGGGTTAGAATCCTCCAACCTAGGAGATTTTTGTAGAATCGACCGCCCACAGTCGCTTCCATCATATCAACCGTCTGGATCACCCAACCATGGGCTCCGCTTTCACACTGTGATGCATCAGGGGACCATTCACGTCCCCATTCATTTCCTGTTGGTCCCCAAGCTTTCATTGTAGCAAAAAGGGCTGTCAATGGGCTGGACCGAAGTCTTTCCAACCCTGGCTCTCAAAGCAAAACGGAGCCCGAGCCTAGCCTGGGGCTGTGACTGGCCAAATGAAATTGGCCCATGTAATTAATACTGTAGGATTGCTGGATCATTTATACACTAATAATGAAGATTCAATATTTTCCTCGTAAGGCATATATGATTATTGGAAAAACATTTCTGATATCACATTATTGCTGGGGTCTTTTGTACCTCAAACATTTAGGAGAACTTTAATGGAATTAATATTTTCTCTCTCATGTGTGGGTCATGTTAGAAAAGCTTACCCATCATACTTCTCTCCTCTAGTGTTTAGGTTTTCATAGTGGGCTTCATAACCATGTATAGGATCACGATTCAAGTGTCCATCCTAAACATATCTATAATTATTATAATTGTAGTGTGGCTCATTAAATCGCTCAATTTAAATAATTTAATAGTCAGATTTAAACCAATGATCATGTGTGGCTCACCTAATAAGAGTCTTACAGCCTACTCCTAGCTGGAATAACCAAACACAGCCCCAGCCTGAGTCCAAATATGGCCAGCTGTTTTCGTGCAAGATCTAGGCTGACCATTAAATATGGCCATAAACGGGTTTCGAAATAACAAGTTATAGATATGGCCCAAGCCTGGACGGTTTAATAAAGGGTTTAAATTTTAGGCCTGGTGACAACCACAGGCCCAATATTCTGTCCAAACCTGGCCTGAAGCGAGCCAGGCCCAAACTCCGATGGGCCAACCCCGCCCTTGAAAGGCCAACTGATAAAATTGAGGGGACCCACCAAGCATTACGTGTGTTCCAACTGAACATTCCTGCGTCCCATGTCCGCTTTGGAGCTCCAGAAAGGGACGTGAATTTCCCAGGACTTGCCAAAAAAAAAAACTTTGTGGGGCCCAATTTGATTAGTATGAGACATCTAATCCTTCCATCATTTGCAGCATCTCATTTTTGGACATGATCCCAAAAATAAGGCCGATCCAAAACTAAAGTGGGCCACTCCAGACAGAAAAGTGAGGATGATGATGCCTACCACTTGAACCTTCTTGCAGCCACCAAAGTTTTGGATTAAATTGATATTTTGATTTTGTCCTTAATCCTGTTCGGAGTACCTTATGAAGGGGTTAGATCGCATATAAACATCAATGTGGGCCCCAAAAAGGTTTCAATTGTGGTCGTCCTGACGCAGGGATGAACGTGATGAGGTCGATCACCGTCTTCCTCAAGGATAACTACTCCGAATCCACAGAGCTTCTCTGGACTCCTCACAGAGACTTCTCGAATCCACGAGGAAAAAAAGTAGGAAAATAGAAATAAACTCCAATAAAATTTGAAATTAATTGATGAGTAAATAAAAACGAGTTTACACCCCTCTAAATAAGGGAACCAAGCAATAGGAAAGAAATCAGACTCAAACTACAACTAAAACTCCTAGAATCTGCGACTGACTATAAATAGTAAACTTACTATTTATAGACGGTCGTGATGTCTACTAGTGCACAAGGTTTTCGGCCAAAAATAGTAAGTGTACTATTTGGCTTCACTAAACCGTTCTCCTAATTATCCTAAGCACTTTTCATATTGGACACAACTCCTAAAGCCCAACGGATGAAGAGCTATAAGCAAACTAAAACTTACTATTTATAGTAAAAACAAAATTAAAAAGGGGAAACGACCGTCGATCAGGGGATTTCTCACAAATCCGGGCTGCGCAACCCGGCATAGTGGGGTTGGTTGACTAAATTAGCTCATTCTACCCCAAATTCATATATTTTACGTCAGATAACTCATTCCGGATTGCAAGATACGTTCGATCTAAGGTCCAACAGTCCAGATCACTTATGTCGTCGACGGTGCCTTTTCTGATCCATCTTGGCCATGAAATTGTCCGCGACCCGCTCTACATCAGTCCTCTCCACTTGAAAGAACTCGTCCTCGAGTTCTCATCCTGCGCTGGTTCATGATACTCGGTCAGGTCCGCGACGTCGAAAGTCCGTGAGATCGTCAGGTCATCTAGAAGATCAACAACATAAGCGTTGTCATTGATCTTTCGGATGATCGATACCGGTCCAATCTTCTTATTTTTCAACTTGTTATATGTCCCGGTCGGAAATCTCACTTTATGTAGATGGACCATAACACGGTCGCCCACCTCGAAAACTTTTTGTCGCCGGTGCTTGTCCGCTTGTTCTTTGTACTTCTCGTTCGAGGCATGTAGCTTAGCCTGCACTTCTGCATGAATGCCCATAATCTTATCTGTCATATGTTCTGCTACAACGCTCGTGCCTGAGTGCTTGGACAAAGGGACCAAGTCAAGTGTGTGGCGAGGCACTCGTCCGTAGATAATCTAGAACGGCGATTTTCCTGTCGAGCGGTTCACCATGTTGTTGAACGCAAACTCTGCTTGAGACAAGGCCAAGTCCCACTGCTTCGGCTTTTCTCCTGCAATACTGCGAAGGAAGTTTCCCAATGTGCGATTCACAACTTCGGTCTACCCATCAGTCTGTGGGTGGTAAGCACTGCTGAATTGAAGTTGTGTATTGAATTGATTCCACAAAGTCCGCCAAAAGTGCTAATGAACTTCGTGTCACGATCAGAAGTGATGGTCTTCAGGATCCCATGTAGTCGTACAACCTTCCTGAAGAATAGATTCGTCACATGTGTTGCATTGAGAGTCTTCTTACATGGGATAAAGTGCGCTATCTTGGAGAAATGATCGACCACCACAAACACCGAATCCATGCCGCGTTGTGTTCGTGGAAGACCAAGCACGAAGTCTATTGATAAATCCTCCCAAGGATCGTCAGGCACAGGTAATGGGGTGTAGAGTCCCGTATTCTCAGATTGTCCCTTGGAAGTTTGACAAATATGACAACGTTGTACGACTCTTCCCACATCACGTACTAATTGCGGCCAGTAATACCGTTCTTTTACAAGAGCTCGCGTCTTATCTCGCCTAAGGTATCCACCGAGGTCACCTCTATGTAGCTCCTGAATAATCTGCGAGAACTTTGGGGGATGCATAATCGATTCCCTTTGAAGAGAAAATCATCATGTATATGAAAGTCACTGGGGTGACCTTCTTGGCACTTCAACCAAAACTTTTTGAAGTCCTCATCCTCGGCATACAACTCCTTGAGACAGTCAAAGCCGACCACCTCATTGCTCATCGTAACAAGTAGTGATGCACGACGGCTAAGTGCATCAGCCACCTTGTTCTACTGTCCTGACTTATGCTTCAGAACGAACGTGAATTCCTGTAAAAATGCAACCCATCTAGCATACACACGCTTCACGTTAGTCTGACTATTAATAAACTTTAGTACTCGATGGTCAGTGTACAGAACAAACTCTCTTTGAATCAGATAATGTCGCCAATGTCGTAGTGCCTGAACAACTGCTTACAACTCAAGATCATAAGTTGACCACTTCTTTCGGGCTTCGCTGAGCTTCTCGTTGTAGAAAGCTACCGGCCTACATTCCTGTAATAATACTCCTCCAATTCCGACGTATGAAGCATCACATTCAATCTCAAACAATTTGTCAAAATTAAAAAGCACCAAGACTGGTGTTGTAGACAAACGATACTTGATCTCGTGAAAGCTCTTGTCAGCTTTATTGGTCCACTGGAACGGTCCCTTTTTCATGCAATTTGTTATAGGAGCGACTATGGTGCTAAAGTCTCGCACAAATCGACGATAAAAAGTCACCAATCCGTGAAAACTCCTCACTTCATGAATGTTTATCAGGATCGGCCATTCCCTAATAGCTCGTACATTTTCATCATCCACTTCAATGCTTGTGGACGTTACAACAAATCCTAGAAACAATAGGCTGTCAGTTAAAAAGCTACACTTTTTCAAGTTAAGGTACAACTTGTTATCTTGTAGGACCTGCAGCACTTGCCTGAGATGTTTCTTGTGCTCCACCTCATCCTGGCTATAATTAATATGTCATCAAAATATACTACCACAAATCGGCCAGTGAACGGTTTTAAAACTTGATTCATCAAACGCATGAAAGTACCTGGTGCGTTTGATAGGTCGAAGGGCATGACCAGCCACTCATACAACATTTCCTTTATCTTGAATGTCATTTTCCACTCATCACCGGGTCGGCGAATCTGATGGTACCCGCTCTTTAGATATAGTTTAGAGAATACCTTGGCCCCTCCTAGCATATCGAGCATGTCGTCCAACCGTGATATTGGGAACCGATATTTGATTATAATTTTGTTGGTTGCTCGGCTGTCGATACACATGCGTCAGCTTTCATTTTTTTTTGGCGTTAATAATGCTAGTACAACACATGGGCTCATGCTCTCTCTTAATAAACCCTTACGGATCAATCCCTCCACTTGCCTCTGAAGTATCTCACACTCCTTCGGACTCATCCGATTGAGGTCGATTGGGTAGGCTAGCCCTAGGGACGAGATCTATGTGATGTTGGATGTCCCTCATGGGGGGCAATCCATCAGGTAAATCTTCAGGCCAGACTTCTTTGAATTCGTTTAGCAATAGTCTTAAGCTTGGAGGGATGTTTGAAGGTTCCTCTTCCTTGCCCTTCACCACTATAGCGTAATACCTTGCCAGTTTTCTTTGATTCCTCTATAAAATTCTGAATGGTCAAGAGAGAACTCCCCTCCACTTTAGAGGCATCAGGGTGGTTCTCTGGTGCTATAGGGGCAAGGATTATTTTTTGACTATCCTTGACGAATATGTAGACATTGTCTCGTCCCCAATGGGTCGCATCACGGTCTGACTGCCAGGGTAGACCGAGTAGCATATGGCAGGCTTTCATGTCAACCACGTCATAAAGTATCTGATCTTTATAATGTTTACCAATTAAAAATGAGATAGTGCATTGTTCAGTTACTTTAGTCTCATTCACTTTTTTTATCCAGCCAATTGAGAACGGGGAAGGATGTTTCGTCGTTGGTAGCTACAACTTTTCCACCATCACTCTTGAGACGATGTTCTCGCTGCTACCATTGTCTATGATCACATCACAAACCTTTCTGCTGACAGTGCATCGAGTATGAAATATATTGTGCCGCTGTAGATGTAATTCCTTTCGCGGGGTATACAGTAGTCGCCTCACAACGAGAGATTCGCCACGATCCTCGTCTGTCACTTCACTGTCACCTGCTATTTCTTCAGTGGTTTGTTTATATTCATCAAAGCCATGATCTTCTTCTGCGGCCTCATCTTTAGTGCCTCCTTCATTTATAGTCAAGTGTGTTGCCGGACGTTGAGGACAAGTGTTTGATAAGTGGCCTGATTGGCCACAGTAGTAACAATTGTTCGGCCTTGGCCAAGCATAAAGATTCGGAATCCTACTCGACCCCGCTGTTATGGGTGCTGTCCGTTGAGGTCTGGATGGTCCGCTCCCCATATCACGGTTCACGGGTGGAGAAAGTTGAAGACATTTTCCTACCGGATCTTTTTCTCGAGTCAGCACTAGATCCTTTGTGGGACCCGTTATAGGGGGTCGATTTAAAGGATAGGAACGAGCAGGAGCACTTACAAGTTGTGTTTCTTCCCTTCCTACCAATTAAACTGCTTCATCTACGGTCCCGACTGGGTATATCTGAACTCGGTTCTGAATTGTCAATCGCAACCCACATATAAATCGTGCCACCTTCTGTGACTCAGATTCTAACAGATCGTTTCGTGTAGCCAACCGCTGGAATTCTTCAATGTAATCTGTAACAGTTTGATTTCCTTGTCGGCAATTCTAGTACTGCTGGAATAAGATCTGCTCATAATCACTGGGGAGAAATCGTGATCGAAGAAGACGTCTCATCCTATGTCATGATGCGATGGGCGCCTTGTTCTGGCAGGGTCATGAGAGTTGTAATTTTTTTCACCATGCAGAAGCACCAGATTTTAATTTAAACGCTACTAATTTCACCCTCTTATAATCTGGCACATCCATGTAATCGAAATATCTCTCTACTTTGGCTAGTCAATCGAGGAAATCTTCGATACGTAATAAATCGTTAAAACTAGGAAGTTCAGCCTTACCTCGATAGTCTCTTTAAGCACGATATAGACGATCGCCCCCCTGGATTGGTCGTCGGTCAAAACCCTCATTAATGTCCTCGTCGCCAGAACTTGAATCATCTGGTGTAGCCCTATGGTTTGCCACTGGTAGTGCTCTGCGATAATCGGGGTCACGTCGTACAGCAACCACAGGTGGTGGAGCGACCATATGTGGTGGAGCACTGCCTAGGGCTCGGGACGAAAATAGCGCATCCGCAAGACGGTCGAGGGTTGTCTGCAGCCCTTGCTTGGTCAACTGACTCTCCCGATGGAAAGCTTCCATTCTTTCCGAAAGATAACGAATCTCGAGATCACCGTCCACAGGATTTTGATTCATACCTTCGTTGTTTGCCATCGGCCCGAGGGGAAACCTCACTCTGATACCAAATTGACGCAGGGATGAACGTGATGAGGTCGATCACCATCTTCCTCAAGGATAACTACTCCGAATCCACGAAGCTTCTCTGGACTCCTCACAGAGACTTCTCGAATCCACGAGGAAAGAAAGTAAGAAAATAGAAATAAACTCCAATAAAATTCGAAATTAATTGATGAATGAATAAAAATAAGTTTACACCCCTTTAAATAAGGAAACCAAGCAATAGGAAAGAAATCAGACTCAAACTACAACTAAAACTCCTAGAATCCGCTACTTACTATAAATAGTAAACTTACTATTTATAGACTATCATGATGTCTAATAGTGCGCAAGGTTTTCGGCCAAAAATAATATGTGTATTATTTGGCTTCACCAAACCGTTCTCCTAATTATCCTAAGCCCTTTTCATGTTGGATGCAACTCCTAAAGCCCAACAGATGAAGAGCTATAAGTAAACTAAAACTTACTATTTATAGTAAAAACGAAATTAAAATGGGAAAACGACCGTCGATCAGGGGGTTTCTCACAAATCCGGGCTGTACAACCTAGCATAGCGGGGTTGGTTGGCTAAAGTAGCTCGTTCTACCCATAATTCATATATTTTACGTCAGATAACTCATTTCAGATTGCAAGATACACCCAATCTAACGTCCAACGGTCCGGATCACTTATATCATCGATCATGCTTTTTTTGATGTATCTTGGCCATGAAATTGTCTGCGACCCGCTCTACATCACGTCCCCATCACATTATTCCCTCTCGTGTGGAGTCTTGGATTGGCATGACTTTCTTGCTCACGTCTTAGCATAAGCTGTTGCAAATGCATGGACGGACTGGATTTCATACGGGTATCAAGGTGGTGCCCACAGAGCTTCTTGTCTCGACGTGTAGTTTTTAGATCCCGAGAGCATCGTAGGTATCAAGACCTTTGTTCTATTAGTTCTTTAATTAACAAGGAAGAAACGCAAGTGTACTTTTAAAGTACTCGACCTACATGTCAACGTCCACACGGGCGCGAGATCCACTGTGCATCGGGTGGGAACACTGTAGATTTCCTGGATTAATGATCAGGTTAGCGTGTGTATCCTGCTTAGATATGACCGTTGGTCAATTTCTTTTAACCGTCCACTTTTTTGCAGTATGCACCCGACTGGACGCGGTTTGGCTCATGACCCCAACACTAGCTAGCTAGCTGTGTCAAAGCTCCGCGGGCCCCACATTGTTGTATCTGTTTTATCCACGCCGTCCACCCATTTTTCCAGATCATTTTAGGGCATGATCCAAAAAATTCTGCAGATCCAAGTCTCAGGTGGACCACACCATAGGAAAACAATGTTGGTCGAACTTTCACCAGTAAACCTTCCTATAGGTTACTCTAATGTTTATTTGACATCCAATCCGTTGATAACGTCGTACAAACCTTAAGAAAAGGAAAACACAAATATCAGCTTGATTCAAACTTACTGGGCATTTATGTTGCCCAGGAAGTTTTTAACGGTAAGCATTCAATCCCTACTGTTTCCCATGGTGTGGTACATCTGAGATTTGGATATGCCTCATTTTTAGTTTCATGCCTTAAAATGAACTGGAAGAATGGATGGACGGCGTGGATAAAACACATACATCATGGTGGGATCCACGGAGATTTGACATCAGCTATGTGACCACAAACCGCGCCCAGCCGGCCTGCTGCAATCATCAGTCTGATTTTCGGCCCAAGCATCCACACGCTGCGGCCCAAGCGATGCGTGTCTTGAATCTCTGGCACCTTTTGGCACACGTGAGTGGATCTCTAGCGTGTGTTATCAGACGTGTGTGAAAAGTACCAAAAAAAAACAAAAAAAGAGTTGACTGTGCGAGTGCACTTAGCTGGGCTGCATCATTAGACCCCTTTGGACCCAAAAACATCATTGCACACTCCGTGAATAGCACGCCTACTGTATAACGGGCAGAACACGAGAAAAAGTTAAAATGGATGGGTATACTCGTGATCAGTGAACACGTGCCAGTGTATGGCACGCGTGTGACAGATTAATCCGTTTAGTCTAGCAGACCTGCATTGTATGTGCAGTGGTTCCAAAATCAGGCTGATATGGTGATCGGGTGGGCCACATAGGCGTGAGAGAATGCCAGTAAAAGCTGACTGGTCTACATTAGACGTACTCATATGGCTCATTAGGGCAGGACCGGCCAAAAATTTCGGACTGTCGCAGACATGGTATGCCTGCCCGATGAACGGCCTGGATCTCCCACACATATGATCTCGTATTAGTCCAGCAGAGTACGGATTACCATACACAAGCAGGGAAGGGAGTCGATAAAGACAAATGACTCCGAGGAATGGCAAATGCCCACGTGCCGGCTCACTTTTCTGCACGTGGAAACTTGTCACACGTTTGCGGGACCGAAGGCACTAAGCCGATGGATCCATTGTGTTGATATCTTCTGTTAGAGCACAGGATGATCTGATCATCAGATGGGCCACACGTGTATCTCTAAAATCAACCATTTATTCTGCAAATCGGCCAGAATTTTCAGATGATGCATCTCAATGGTGGGAAAAAACTGATAACGGCTTCGATCTTACATACATTAGCCATGTGGACTTGTGTTTCAACCGTTCAACACTCTTCCCATGTAATAGAGTCTTCGAGTAGTATTCGGAACACCAGCATATATTTAATACACATCACTTGTCTTGGTATACCTGGACATATATATTAGATCCACCGTTCACCTGATCGTCCCTATTATCAACGGCCCATATGCCTAAAATCACATTTAGTCAAACGATCCTATTGCAGATTAGATGAATTTTTCGTGTTGAATACTAACAACTGGATAGATTTTTTTACAACCGTCCGATTGTTCTCCTTTTGCCCCACAATCAGTGTAAATTTTAGGTCTACGAATCTACAACAGGACTAGACTGATGATCTGTCTAATCTCATATATGTTGAGGAGAAGCCTTCAATCTTCAAGTGTTCATATTGCTCGACCGGTCATGGGACATCCATGACTGGTCGTGGGAGTCGCTCGACCGGTCATAGGTTCGAGCCCTGACACGACTCGAAGTCCAGCGAGTTGTGCTGTTTTTTTTTTGCGGTCTAGGATTAGTCGTAGATAGTCTACGACCAATCATAGAAGAGTTACGACTAGTCGTAGGTTACGCAGTTTGTTCCGCGATTTTGCGCGAAACTGTAAATTTGAGTCCTTTCACAACTAGGATGCGAAAGGGAAGTTGTCTAAACTATAAATAGCTGTTCCTAGGACTTTTTTAGGATATGGGAAAGCTTTCTAAAGGAGTTCCAAGGTAATTAAAAGGGTGTAGCAAGGGTGAGATTCGAAGTTGTTCGAATCGGGTAAGTCCTTTCTCTTTGTAATTTCTATTTTCATAGTGGAGATTTGTCGCTTTGTGCCGTGGTTTTTTTCTGAAAAGATTTTTCATGTTAAATATGGGTGTTCTCTATGTTCTCTTGTGTGCTTTGTGCCATTAGATTGTTATCCTAGATCTAGATCTGTGTGATTTCGCAGGGCAAAATCCTCAACAAGTGGTATCAGAGCGATCGTTGGAGCACATATCTGAATATGAGGGATTAATAATAATGGCGAGTGTCAGATATGAGTTTGAGAAGTACTCAGAAAAAAATAATTTTGAGTTATAGAAGGTTAAGATGATTAGCCTGTTAACCAAGTAAGGCGAAGATGGTGCTCTTGAGGAGCGGAAGTCTACTATGAATTATGCTGATTGGAATACTTTTGATAGAAAATTTTTTCATCGATCCGTTTATATCTCACGGATGTGAAGCACTTCAAAAGGTGGAGCTATAGTGGATGTAGCGGATTCCACCTCTGCACGTGTGTGGCATGTTGGGCATGGTTATATGAGGGGGCAGGGTAGGAAGGTTGAACCATGCGGATAGGGATACGGAGCAGGTGGAGCAGCCACTTGTGTGAATAATCACACGATATGATCGCAAGACATCGGCGAGGTACATGGATGACTCTAATATCACAGAAGATTCATCTTTAATTCAGATGGCTCTAGGTGAGCCTGGTACTGAAAAGTGAAAGGTGATTGTGGGTGATGTGATAGATTCGTTGTACCCGATCGACATATGGGAGCAGGTGGAGCTTCCAGTAGGCCGAAAAGCGATTGGATGCAGGTAAATCTTCAGGAGGATACAACATAAATACATAACGAGGTTAGTGGCGATGGGTTATGCTCAGGGAGAAAGGATCGGCTTCTCAGAGATATTCGCACCGGCGGTATAGCAGGTGTCTATTAGATCAATGATTGGCATTGGTTGGCAAATGTGATCTTGAGCTTGAAGGATGGATGTGGAGTCTGCACTTCTGTAAGGGAAATTGGAAGAGCAGATCTACATGAAGCAACTAGGGCGGTTCGAAGTGAAAGAGACTGAGAAAAGACTTTGTAGGAGGTCGTTGTTCGGCCTGTCGCCTAGGCAGTAGTTTGATTCCTTCATGGTGGGTCAGATATTGTATGTTGATGACATGTGGATCGTCAATTGTGACATGTCTGAAATCCATGTACTGAAGACTCAGTAAAGGATCGAGGGATCTGCAAAAATGGTTCTTAGCGTTGAGACTGAAGGAGGAGTAGGCTTTGGTAATCACAGGAGGAATACCTTGTGTGTAGGTATTGATCCAGGATGTGATGGGCCAGGTAAAGCCGGAGAGCATTCCCTACGTTTCTCTCCTCAAGTTTTCCTTTGGATATGTTCAAAAATATATGAGGAAAAGCAGGATATCTCATGAGCCTTATTCGAATGAGCTGGGCAGTGTATGTCATGGTCTGGTTTAGACCGGTATTTCACAGGCTATCAATGTTGTGAGCAAGTACCCCGGCAAGTAATATTGGGTAGTGGTGAGATGGTAAAAAGACTACGTCTTTCTCTTTTTTTGAGAAGATAGGAGCAAAGGTGGTTGAGCACATGGATCTTTGTCTGTGAAACTTCTTTGGGCTTGGCGATGGCGGAAAAGAAAGACGGAGTGTGCACAAGGAGCTATGATGAGATGCAGAAATAAGAGAAGAGCTCACATAGCTATACGGTTGAAGAATGAAGACTTGGTGGAGATTGTTGAGGAGAAGCCTTCAATCTTCAAGTGTTCATGTTGCTCGACCGGTCATGGGACATCCACGATTAGTCGTGGGAGGCGCTCGACTGGTCGTAAGTTCGAGCCCTGACACGACTCAAAGTCCAGCGAGTTGTGATATTTTTTTCTGCAGTCTAGGACTAGTCGTAGGTGAGCTACGACTAGTCGTAGGTGAGCTACGACTAGTCGTAAGTAGTTTACGACCAGTCGTAGGAGAGCTACAACTAGTCGTAGGTTACGCAGTTTGTTCCATGATTTTATGCGAAACTGCGGATTTGAGTCCTTTCGCAACTGGGATGCAAAAAAAAAGTTGCCTAAACTATAAATAGGTGTTCGTAGGGGTTTTTTAGAATATGGGAAAGCTTTTTAAATGGGTTCCAAGAAAATTAAAAGGGTGTAGCAAGGGTGAGATTCGAGATTGTTCGAATCGGATAAATCCTTTCTCTTTGTAATTTCTGTTTTCATAGTGGAGATATGTCGTTTTGTGCCGTGGTTTTTTTCCGAAAGAGTTTTTCACGTTAAATCTGGGTGTTCTCTTGTGTACTTTGTGCCATTGGATTGTTATCCTAGATCTAGTTCTGTGTGATTCCACAGGATAAAATCCCCAACAATATATATATGCAAGATGAATGTAGATGGAGTACTTGATAAGTGATAACTAATGTAGAAATCTGTGTTAGCATTGGATACTTTGTATGTGAAAGTATAGTGCATTAAATGGGCCATTGTATTAGGTTAGGCCATAATCTCTGAATAGTAGAATCTACAAAACATCATCACATGCAACATGGCCCACCATCGCACAATGATGATTAGATTAATTAAGATCACTTGCTAATGGATGATACCCAATATAGAATTAGGGCTAAAAGCTGATTGTAATGAGAGCCAATTACCAAAGGTAGGCTAACTTTTCATTCTGGCCCTTCTTTCCTGAAAACAAGTCACTTTCCTAGGACATCTGTCTCATGCAAAGGATAGGACCCACCATGGAGATCCTCTGTCTCGAAAATCAGGTATATCCGCTCGCTACGTGGGTCACATCTACATGTTAAATCATACTGACGGTTATTCATTGTTCTAACAGTGTGGCCTACTTGATGGACAGAACAGCCTGATTTTTGTGCTCGATAATCTTCATGGCAATTTCTGTCATTTGCGTGGTAGCGATTCCCCACAAAAGTGGCATCTTTGCTGGAAAGATGGGCTTGCAAAACACGTTACCTGTCCTCCCCGTGTCTAATCATGCACGCGGAATGCTGACCGAGTTCGGATGGTGGGAATAGAAGTGAGGATCTGGGGGTGGCCCACCACCTATCAGAGCACGTGGAGCCACTTCATGTCCACACCTCCTTGCATGTGGTGGGCCATCAGATCATGATTAGAGGGAGGATTCCGTTGACCATCAAATGATCCGCTGTCATTTCTGACCACTGTTAAAATAATCATATGATCATGTCTGTACAAGTGGGGCCCTTGATTCTGTCATACAAACCGTTGGTCCTTCGTGGCTTCCCTTGTATACATAATTCCCCAACGTCTTTCTCCCAACGTCTTTCTTGCTAATCAATCCTAACCTTTCAATGTTTGTCCTGCAAATACAGCAGTCGTTCACATTCGACACGATGGAACAAATTTGGATGGATATGATATTCAAGGGGATTTATGGCATGGTGGGGCGTCAGGCCAATGGTCTTGATCACTGATTCATTGGCCCCACTTGTAGAAACTGAAAACCCGAGGACACCGCATGTCAACGGGTGGAGGATAAGGTGCTGTATGTGAACACAAGTAGCAATTAGGATTTAGGAATGACTATGAGGATTCATATGATCCTGAAGTGGACAATCTACGCGAGCTATTCGAGCCTATGGTTTGATAAGCGGTCCCATCGATCAATTATCTACCCCACTAATCAGGTGGTTTCCAACGTGGATAGGCCATGTCCCCAAAAACATCTTGGAATTTCACATTCACCCACGCTTTCGTTATTTTCAAACGTAGGCCTACTGTCTATTTTCTGAGCACCACAGCATGACTAGGATTGTTCAATTAGGGTTTTTTTTTTTTTTTTTTCTTTTCTTTTTCTTTTTTTGGGTGAATCCTCATCCATGTAGGGGCCATCAGATCGACAGTCTGGATTGACGAGATGTGGGCCAAGATTATGCTCAACGATACCGTGTAGATCCTCAGTTTGAGTTTGAGTATCACGTAAAATGATGAGGGGAGGGGGAAAATCTCATCCAAAGTCAAGGCTCGAGGGTAATCAGGCGGGCCAGGCAAGGCCTCGTTTGGGCGGGCTTTTAATCGGGCCTGACTTCAGTTTTGTGCCCTGCTTGTTTAGCCATTGGGCTTTACTTTCAGGCCTAAGCTTGCTTACTAACTGATGTAGAGCGGGTGATGGACAGTTTCATGGCCAAGATGGATAAAAAAAGGCTCGGTTGATGACAGAAGTGATTCAGGCTGTCGGACTTTAAATCGTGTGTATCTCGCAATCCAAAACAAGTTATCGGACATAAAATATGTGCTTTTGGAGTAGAATAAGATACTTTACCCGTCCAACCTATTATGCCGGATTGTGCAAGCCGGATTTATGAAATACCACTGTATTGATGATTATTTTTCTATTTTAATTTCATTTTTATTATAAATAATAAGTTTTAATTTCATTATAACTCTTTACCCGTTTGACTTTCGGAGTTATGCCCAACATGAAAAGTGTTTAAAATAATTAGGATAACAGCTCGGTGAAGCCGAATGAAACACTAAATATTTTTGGTCAAAAACCTTGCACACTAACAGACATCAAGATCATCTATAAGTAATATGTTACTAATTCTATGATTTTTAGTGATAGTTTGATTTTGATTTCTTTCCTATTATTTGGTATTTTTTTAAAATGATTGTGAACACGTTTTTTACATTCAACAATTAATTTACAAATTTATTTTTATTTTCTTACTTTTGGATACAAAAAGTCTATGTTAAAAGTCTTTACTAGGAGTCCAGAGAAGCTCCGTATATATGGAATAGTTATAGTTGAGGAAGACAGCGACCGATCTTATCACGTTCATCTCTGCATCACTAGTGGGGCATGTCCGCTATAACGGGTCCACCCATTGAAGAATTAGGCCTCAAAATCAATCACCAGCTCACATTTCTGGTACCCGAACCCTGCGGACTCGTAGCCAAGAACGAATGCGCAATGAGTTATCTGGCACTCACGGTAGCGTTTGACACCTGATACGCAAAAACATATAAATCGTACACAGCATACATTACCTAAAATCAAGCAGAGTTAATTCTAGAGCCTACTGTCCTTAACTTTTTCCAAAATCAGATTGGTTGAGCAATCTCTGTTTTCTGGTCCTCTGGACACTTTTTCGTTGAAATAAGGCCATTGAATATTTTTATACTTTTTACTGCCTAATATAAATGTTTATGAATCCGAGAGTCAAATAATCAAATTAGCCTAACTCTTCGTACCATGAAACATCGAAATTGGAAACCATAAATTAGATCTACGTGCAATTTCTAAACAATTTTTAAGTGAATGCGTTTGGACCATCACACCCTTTCAGAGTATTAAATCCTTCTCTGCTTTGTCATTGTAATCGAGTAGGAAGATCAATCTGGAATCCTGCCGGATCACTCCAAATTGTGCCCGGCCTGAACTCCTACCCCCACGTGGACGTTAGAGGATCATGTGGACCATTCAAGCCGCTGATGTCTGATTATCAATGGGCCACGACGAGGCCCATTAATTAAATGCTTCATTCATGAGGTGCCATAATTTGAAGTAATCATGCAGGCTACCGTAATGCAATGAGATGACAGCTTGGATGCTGCACGCATTAGATTAGAATAATTTTTTTTTGTCGCCTAGTGGAAACGCTGGTCAACGGTATCCAACTATTCAAATATGGGCCCATCATATCATGGTTTATCCCATCATTACACACGCGTTTTCATCACTGACAAGCAGGGTCCATTGCTCAGTAATCCAGACCATTAGTCCATTGAGCCCCACCATTGATGATCATACGCCCAAAAAATCCCACATTTGGAGATCATAGGAACCTGCATCAGCACCTTTTTCACTTATGTCTATAGTAAGACCAGAAATTAAAAGGTCACGATGGTCCTCTCGAGGAGACTTATTCTGCCATTGGCGACAAAGTGAATTTTCTTCTGGCAGTGGATCAGGTGTTACAACTGTAGTGGGTGTTTTCATGATCGTCCAGCTCACTTTAATGTATTTGTTGTATATCCATGCCGTCCATCAGTTTATTCAGCTCATTTTAGGGAAGTTTTCGTAAAAAGAACCAGATCCAAATCTCAAGTGGACCACACTACAGAAAACAATGATCAGTGAACGCCCACCATTAAAAAATTCCTAGTTCTGGTCATAATGTTTATTTTCCATCTAGAAGGGAAACACAAATATCAGCTAGATTCAAAACTTATTTTGGCCCATAAAATTTTTTAATGGTCAATCACCGTCATTTCGTATAGTGTGGTTCACCTGAGATTTGGATATGCTTAATTTTTGGGACAATGCACTAAAATGATCCGAAAAAACTGATGGATGGCATGGATATAAAACACATACATCAAGGTGGGCCCCAAAGTCTGGGAAACGCCCACCATGATCTAACCCGGGTAACACCTGATCCGCTCCCCAATTATACGGATTACTGAAACATGGCCCCACCAGGCAAGCGTGTATACTTGCAATGATGCGGACTACCTTCCTTTTTGTGCCCTTTTGAAATGAAAGGCCCTGATCTTTCTATATAAAAATGCCAGTTGGGATTTCTCTTTCTCACCAGCTTCTTCATTTCACAACAATGGGGAATCTGAAGAAGGCTGTTGTAGCATTCGTGGCTCCCCTTCCTTCCGTGGCTTTCTACCTATATTTCCTTCACAACTCTTCACACCCATCTCCATCCTCTGCTCATCTGGGTTACCTCTGGAAATGGTGCTCACACCACCCTCTCTACCTCGCAAACCTCCTCTTCTTCTTCAACGTCAACCTCCTCTTCTGGGTCATCAGTCTCATCCAATCCAGCAACTGGGTAACCCTCATAATTCAAAGACACCCACTAATTTCTCCCAATTTTAGTTAATTTCCACGATTTTTATTTAATTTCCTCTTCTCTTTCCATGGTTTGGTGCAGATGATAGATTTGTATTGGACTGTGATACCTGTGATGCTTGTTCACTACTATGCGAGCCATCCCCTTTCCAAGTGGGATGCTGTTCGATCGACGGTCGTGATTTTGCTGACGTGGGTGTGGAGCATTAGGCTCACACATAGCTATTTCAGGAGGGAGAGGTGGGAATGGGGTGCTAGGGAGGATTGGAGGTTCAGTGATATGAGGAAGGAGTATGGGAAGAAATGGTGGTGGGTTTCATTTTTCTCGGTCTATGCCTCGCAACAGGTACGCCGGTTTTGTGTGTGGCTTCGAAAATGCAATGTTGGGTTTTCTTTTTATTGGGATTGGTTTGTCCAATTCGTTTTCTTTTTGTTGATTTGAATTTGGTATTTTTGCAATTGAAGTGACTAAGTAATTGATTTTCTTAAGAAGGCCTTAAGATTCTTGTTTGTTGATAGGATGACCAATGTACCATGTTATTTAGAAGTGAAGAGATTATTTCATCGAATTTCAACAGAGCCGGTTTGGAGAATTTAGCATTTTTATTGGTTTTGCCGAGTTTCAGTAGCTTTTTTTTTTCTTTTTTTTTTTTCTTTAAAACGAATAGAGGCATAGAGGCTGTGGTTAGGTTATGCTGAAGATTTCTGGATGAAGAAACACCCAAATGTTTTAAGAGCTTGTCTATGGGGTGAGTTTGTGATACCATGACATAAGCATTAATAATCCTTCAACAGTAGATGTGGCGTACATGTAAATAAATCTAGAGTTTCCAAATTGTAGGCCGTATTTTAGATGAGCATAACCCAAAATTCACATTGATTGGATGGTCTGAACCATCTGCTTTAGGCTGTGAGACTATTTTCCTTTCGACTGTTCACAATTGTAGCCACGGTTTCGAATGTCTAGATTCTTGTACACGTTTGCCGTGCATCGTATGAATCTTTTGATAATATTGTTAGGTGAAACAAATGTTGTGTAATGTCTTAAATCTGTCTGTAACAGGGTCTTTTGATGTCATCGACAGACCACTTGATTTCATCGAGCATATGTTGATGCCATTGACAGAACACTCGACAAACCACCCGATCTCATCGAGAAAATCTGAAAAATAATAATAATAATAATCCTAGTTGATTGCTAGACAGTTTTGGAAGTTGCTACTCGATGGCATCAAAGGATCTTCGATGTCATCAACTGGTCCTTGATGTATGTCGATGCCATCAAAGGACACATTGAAGGTGCATACAGAATTGAGTAAGTGCGCGATTTATTTCCTATTCTAGTTGGGTAGTATATATACTAGGTGTAATCATGATTCTGGCAAGGATTAAGAAGGATTAGGGCTTTGGTATAGCTAGGGTTTCAAAGGAGAATCAAGGGTTGTTCGAATCGGTAAGATCTACTCTCTCTTGTAACATTGCTTTTATAGCGCATTACTCATCGATGTGTGTTGTGGTTTTTTTTTTTTTCTAAAAGGGTTTTTCCACATAAAATTCATATTGCTTTTTTGTTGGGTTTGTTTGTGCGATCGTGATTACTTTGCTTGATTCTGCTTTTAGCAAAATCATGTTGTAGTCTAGCCCATCGTATTAAGCACATCGATGTCTTCATGAATGAGGCATTCTGCCTGTCCTATGTTGGTTCCAAAATCACGGTCTTGTGATTTTGTCGAATTCACCATCGTTGCACATGTAAAGAATTTGGTTTTGCTGTTAGGCTGCGTTTGGACACACAAGAAAATTGAATTGCAAGCATTCCAATCAAGAGCAAATGACAAAAGTTACTAACATTTCCTAGTAATCACAATTGAAGTAGCTCTCAATTACAATTATGTTAATTTCAATCCAACAGAAGGTAACATAACTGCAATTTGGATCCCAGACCCCCTATAGAAAGGAAATCACAATTTGGTAGACTCCAAACTGCTATTCAAAAATATATTTCATCCAAACGCACCGTTAATTTCTGTGGTAATGACGTTTCTGTGTGGTTGTATCACATCTTGACAGTTATTGCATTCATCCCTGATGGACTACAGAAAAACATTTCCCAATCTTTCATCAGTTCTTTCTATTTTCTCTAACGTTATGGCATTGCAATTTGCAGGTCTTTCTGATTGGCATATGCCTACCCATGTATGCAGTCCACTCAAGCGAAAAACCCTGGAATGCCTGGGACATCATCGCGGCAATTGTCTGCTTAAGCGGGATCATTATTGCTTACTTTGCAGACACACAGCTCTTTAATTTTGTTCAACGAAACAACTTGTTAAAAGAGCATGGTCTGCCTCCTTTGCCCAATCTTGACAAGGGCTTATGGCAGTATTCTCGCCATCCAAACTACTTCGGGGAGCAGTTGTGGTGGTGGGGATTGGCTATATATGGATGGAATGTGGGGCATGGATGGACCTTCATTGGGCCTCTTGTTAATAGCTTATGCTTGGTATATGTAACAGTTCTAGTGGAACAACGGATGTTAAAGCAAGAAAATAGAGTGGAAGCATACAGACAATACCAGAAGACAACATCTGTATGGATACCTTGGTTTAAATCAGCTCCAAGAAGTCCAAAAGAGAAGAACAGCTGAGGTGGTCTGTCTATCTGCATTATTATCAGCTCTTTCAGTCCTTATAAGTGAGGTTTCATTTGTAATATCTTTCTTATTTGATTACATTTCTTTTGAAATGTCCCATGCAATTGTATGCAGTCTTATGTTAGAGCAATGATTTCCTCACCAGTTCTCTTCATGACGCGTGCTGTTATTTTTGGAGTCTTTGCCTTTCCGCTGATTGCTAACAGTCTAGTGTGTGTTTGGATGCTTCGTTGAACTGAATCACAACTCATTCAATTCATTAGAGTGGAAATGTAGAAAGTGTGGGCAGCACCATTTTAATTCATGAAGCAAGCAAACCCCAAAAATGCTAATCTTTACAAATCAAAATGATAGCAATTGCAATTTAGGGGCTAGTCTTTCATTGCAATGGAATGCCGCTAGCCCCAGTTGGGGCTTTTTCGTTTTACTAAATTGAATTATTGGAATTTAATTCGAGTGAACAGACAAACTCAACCTCAGATTTTGTTAAGTGGTCTAACCTAAATTCCTAATTCCTATCCTATTCTAATTCTTTAGCATACATAACAATATGAAGAGTTTGATTTTATCACATCAGCTTTAGTATGTGTTTGGGTGTAACACCAAATTTCAATTGGAAGGCCCTTCCATGGCAGACTTGAGTACCCTTGGCATTAGGGATGATACGCAAAATGGAAAACACATTATTTATTATTATTATTATTTATTATTTTGGTTTTGTAAATCTTCCCAAATCTTTCTCATGATTTGGATTAGCACACTGTTCTGTTCTAATACATTGAAAATCCAACCACAAATGCAAAAGAATAAAGAGTCGATCTTGATTAAGGAATACAACAGTACAGATCCAATAAAGACGTCAAACAGTGTGGCTCTTTCTAGAACCCGAAATTGCAATGTTGTACACAATCTCTTAGGCATTTTTAAAATTCGGGCAGCATGATCAAGAATCATCCTCAAGCAGAAACGGGAGATTTTAATACGTCTTTCTTCTCTAAGACCTCAGATTTCAAAGATGCCACTTTAACCTCCACATTGGATTTCTGTGTCTCATGCACTTTTTTCCGCAGTGTTTGTTGCTGTCACCTTGGTTGCAGGAACTGGGGCTGCTGTCACCGTGGTTGCAGAAACTGCAGCCACTGGGGCCGCTGTCACTGTGGTTGCAGGAACTGGGGCCACTGGGGCTGCTTTTACTGTGGTTGCAGCAACTGGGGCCACTGGGGCCGCCGTCACTGGGGTCGCAGCAACTGGGGCCACTGGGGCCGCCGTCACTGGGGTCGCAGCAACTGGGGCCACTGGGGCCGCCGTCACTGGGGTCGCAGCAACTGGGGCCGCTGGGGCCGCTGTCACTGGGGTTGCAGCAACTGGGGCTGCTGTCACCGTGGTTGCAGACACTGGGGCAAGATCTGCTGTCTTCTTCACCTCAACATGATCGACTTCTGGGACCTTCTTGGGTTCATCCGAATTCTTCACTGGGTCTGATAAAACAACTGGGTTCGACATACCTATCTCAGAAACTAGATCTGTAATAGCAGTTGTCAATTTGGCTGTCACTTCTCCGTCGAATTTGGGGGCATCAGGCTTTGGGTCTGAAATATCTACCAATGGCTCTTCCTTGATTGCATTTTCTACAGCTTGGTTCTCGCCTGCATCGACTTTCTCCTGAAATTTCAGTTTTCAAGAACATGAAAAGTCATGGCATCAAAATCAGACACAATTTAACAGTGTCTGCAGGAAATTTGAGGGTTTTGAGAGATCTGAACCATTCATTAAATGGGTCTGTTAGAAAAATCATTGGCCCAAAAAATCACGCAGACCCCTCATCAGGTGAGCCAGACATGAATGACAGAAATATCTGGATAAGAAAACATCATCCACATTCAACATACACTTATAGCCCACCCAATGAGTAGGCCCTTCTGATTTTTGGGTCAGTAATGTTAATGGTGGGCTCCAACTGATGAATAAATAGCTCAGATCTCCCACAATTGTGGAGAAAACCTAACCAAGATCATCTTTTCTCAAATCTTCTCATATTATTTCCCAAAAAGATTGCAAGAACAAAAGACAACGAAATGGGTAAGCTGCACCCTTACATCTACGACGGCAGGATCGCCTTGGACAGCTTTCGGCTCCTGCTTTGTGCTGTCTGAATTCTCATTGGGCGAATTCTCACTTGGCAGCGACTCAAGAATATTTTCTCTAGGCTTTGTCGCACATCCACCCATGTTTTCTGATTTCTGGTTTCTGAGGGAATTCGGATGAATGGCGATGTTTGGAGCTCTTCGACTATCCTATTTATATGAAGTAGAAATTTGGAGGTTAGAATGAGAAGGTTAGCAAGAGCTTGAAATGGCTCTGATTTTAGGGAGAAATTGTAGGGAATTGATGGTAAAGAAGAGTTTGAAAGAGAGAGAAAGAGATCTGTTGGAGGGTCACGTGGACCGTTTCAGATGGAAGTTTGGCCGTTTGGAGATGGTTGCTGTTCTGCTTAAAAAACGCGGGAATATTTTGAAAAATTCCTTTAGATGGCCGTTTCCAATGGAAGGATGTATGTGGACGCTGGATGTGAATGGCTTGGCATGATCTGTGCACACCTTTGGAGGGTTGACCTTTTGTATCACGTGTAATGCCCTTGTATTGGACACGTGTAAGGTTGGTAATGGGCCAGGCAGCTTGGGCTCCTAAACTTATGTATTGGACACGTGTAATGCCCTTGTATCACGTGTAATGCTCTTGTATTGGACACGTGTAATGCCCTTGTATCACGTGTAATGCTCTTGTATTGGACACGTGTAATGCCCTTGTATCACGTGTAATGCTCTTGTATTGGGCACGTGTAAGGTTGGTAATGGGCCAGGCAGCTTGGGCTCCTAAACTGAGTCCCAGTGTCGAGCCCAGGCTTGAATGTAGGCCCACTATCCAGTTACTTACTCATCATGGTCCCACTGGTCAAGTCCAATCATCAAGATGGATGGTTTAAAGACACCTGTGAGTGCTTGCCATTCATCATACTTATGTAGTTCAAAAATATTCCCAATGATCGAGGCCGTTTACGCCATGGAAGAAACATTTGAGATGGACGACATCCAGAAAAATTCTTACATTGGACTGCTTCAAACCTTTGATTATTTAAATCCTAGGGCCAGGGTAGCCTGATCTGAGCTAGGGCCATGGCCTAGGGAATGGCTATGACCAACCTCAGCCTAGCCCATTGCACTAGAGATGTGGACAGCCTGATCATGGATTGATTTGGGCTGTTTTCCCTATTAAATTTAGTGTGACTCATCGGATTGTTATTGACACATGTATATAAATATTCATTGGATTATATTGAGGTTTTCTCATGCTTAAGTTTATATATATGGTTGTGGTCACTCACATAACAATTAGATTGACCATCATCATGATATATGACCAATATTCATTGATTAAATGATTGGTCTGGTTCTTGCACAATGCAAACGATTGTGCAGGTATACACAATAGAAGTGATGCACATTGAAATGTATTTTTGAGATGATCAAGATGAGCGCATATAGAGATTGGCCTGATCGCTGTTTACATAGTCAAATCATATAAGTATATATAAATTACAATGAAGTTGGATTATTAGTTAATCGAATGAATCCCATGTGATGATTACGTAAACAATGAACGCATAATCATTCATAAAGAGTGAATTAAGTCGCACAAGTTACGAGATCAATTACCTACGAGTAATAGATTCATTAATTCTGTGTAGGTACGGCAGTCCCGTAGATGACTCCTGTGTCTTTATTACTCTCCACTCCATGCCAAGGTTATGATGAAGTAACACTACTTTAGCGTGCATTCTGAAAGCTATGCGCACGTGATTGGTTGGATCAAAAGCATGATGGAAAGGTGACTAAATTGAGATCAGGCCGTGAGGATGGTTAAGAAGAAGATTGCAGATGATTCAATGGTGGATGCACATGGAACTTATCAAAGGCATCAAATTGAATAGACGTTTGAATTTATTGTGAACTATTTTAAAATAAATTCATATATTATTATATTAATTTTTTCAACGGACTTTAATAGATTAAGTTTGCAACATAATATAATATCCATTCGATCTCAGGAATAGATAAGTGCCCATCACTATCAAAATATTAGAATTTGTCCATGCATGCATGAAATCAAATATGCTCAATTTAGTATGATCAAATCAATGGTCAAGAATAATCACTTGGAGAATAAGGCAAATAATTTACAGTCCACTTATGAATTTAATGCGATGTATCCCGTATGGAGAATTATAGTCTCAAAAGTCTCACTCAAATCCTACTTAGTTGGAAGGTGTAGATTGAGTTTTCTAATAAAAAAAGAAACGTGATAATTCAGTACACCTTATTACATCCTAATTTGAGAGATGATAGAGTAATTCTCTAATTAAGATTTATTTATAATAGAGTTTCAAATATATAGGTGGAGGTCTTTTGTTTGAGGGACTTCTCTCTTCTCCTGTCTAAGCCCTGGAGAAATCTTCCCCCTCATAAAATTTGTAGTCCATCAAATTTAAAGATCTTATAATGTGTTGTATTCTCTTCCTTTGTGGTTGAGAATTTACATCTTTAATGGGTTTTTATTTGTTTTCATATGTATTTTTGTACAGAAAAAAAGACTATTGTAGCTATGCATTTAAGATAATTTCATTTATGAAAAATTTAAAATTAGCCTATCGTTTGGCGTTTCCACTTACATGCACAGTGGGTCTCCCCTTAGATTGCTTGTGGCTATAAAGGTTCTCCCACTTACAATAACTTGGATTAGTAGTGGGAAGAAAGAAAAAGTAAAGGAAACTTTACAACAACAACACACAAAAAAATAAAATATAAAATAAAATAAAATAAAAAAATAAAACTACCTAATAAATACGTAATTTGCATTTTGGTACCTTTTTTGAGAGGGCTAGCTTTTAAAAAGCTATCTCATTAATCGGTATAATTGTCATTCCCTTCCTTACATTTCTTTAATGGCTGGTTGGGCAGGCTTATAGTGAATGGGTTGGTTGCTGAGGTAGGCTTCACCTAGCTGCTTATGTAAAATCTATCCAGACCACTAGGTGTGTCACCCAAAATCACCTCCATTCGTGATTTAAGTGAACCACATGATTAGAAACAAGTAATAGATCACTTTCTAAACTATTTCCCTTGGTATGACCCACTTAAATCAAAGATAAACTTGATTTTAAATCCCAATGATGAAATTTTGGTGTCGCATCTAATCATTGGAGTGGATTTCATATGAACACTATGGAGGGCCTTGTAAAATTCAAGGATAAAAGTCTCTCCTACTTATTTTCTTTGTTGCAGCCCACCTAAATCACAAGACAGCCTTAACTATTATTTTTTCCTTTTGATATGGGCCTAAATTGGGATTGCGCATCTAATGGTCAGAGTGGATTTTGCATACAAATCACAATGGCCCTGCCGAAGATAAGTCCCCACTCTCTCTAAACTGTGCAAAGAATTATTTAGAAAAAAAAAAAAAGGAGGAATGGTACACCCCTGTTGATTTTGACAAGGTGCATTGTGATGTTTATGTGAGATCCACTCCAGTCATTAGATATTTATTCCCACATTAGGCCTAGAGAAAAAAATAATAATAATAAATAAATAAAAAAAAAGGAGAGAAGAAGGCTTACCTGTGATTGTGATTATGGTGGTCCACACCAAGGGAAACAATTGGGAAAGAGATGTCTACCATTCAACTTTAGAGGACTCAGCATGATAATTATATAAAATCCACTCCAATCATTAGATTCCAAAAAAAAAAAAAAAGGCTTGTGGTCCAAAAGTTGTACTCATCCGTCAGTCATTCACATGGGCCACACTAATAGAAAAAGCTTAGAGGGCAAGAGTTGCCACGTACATTGTACACTATTTATAGTCATGTGGTCCACTCTAATCACCAATGGAGCTTGTTTTCAGTCCCTTGGTCTAATATGGGGTTACGCACTGGGTAGCTAGGGTGGATTTTACATAAAAATCACGTTGGGGCCCACACGTGCCAAATGGAAGGTAGTAGAATGATAATCATGTCAATTAATGAGGTAGCCTTTCGGAATAGGTATTGCAATGCAAATTTCAGATTAATTAGGTACTTTTTTGTAAAATTTCAAAAAGAAAAGGCAGGCAAAGGTCCACCTTTGTTGGTAGGAAATATCATTGGCCTGATGGTTAGGATCATTCAGTTATAGCACTCTCTAGGCAAGAGCCAAACCAAGTTGGGTTCACTAGGAGAAGATGATCCACCATTAGACCATGGGTTGGCATCCTATTATGATGCACATAGCAGATCATAACCCATTTAGTGAATGGATGAAAATCTTCTATTAGGGAATTCATTTAATGAAAATTTCCAATCCTACCAGATTGTATGGGCCCCACTTAGAAACATTATCTTTAGCAATAATCAGTCTAAAGAGGCCTAAGATGGGCAGTCCAAATTGACAACCAGACCATAAACAAGCATGTAGCAGGACAACTTGTATCATGCTATCATGCAATAGGTCCCATTTGATTCCTACTCAAATGTTTTTACAATCCATTTGCATAAGCTTTCACGGATTAGCAAATTATAGTAATTTTCATGGTTAAATATATGGATCTCCAACAACGACACATAAGAATTTTATAAGGTGGGTCATATCGATCAACAGTCCAGATTGTCCTAAGGGTTAGATAATATGATTGGGTGTACCGGTGGACTCTACTCAATTGTGATACATGCAAGATCGTTCAAGGGGTGGTGTGATACAACTGTGATAGACGCGCTGTTTTACTTAAACTCGAATTACAAAATTTGTGTGTAGCCTTGAGGGTGTTTGGCGCTGGGCATTAGATGGGATTAGATGGGATAGAATTGCATTTAGTCCCTTGCAATTCCATCCAGCATTTGGAGAGGATGGGAAAGGTTGGGATTAGGTGGGATGGAATTGCATTTAGTCCCATGGAATTGCATTAAGTCCCTAGCGAGATTTATGTGGATTTTGAAATCCAATATACATGCAGGCCCTGCATTGATGCACACGTTTACCCATGTCATCCATCCATATACACCATTTACATGTGACTTTATGTTTATATATGTGTACGAGTGAAGGACATTCGTTTTGAATTTGGTCCGTCGATTACAATCCATGGTCCACCAAACATGATTTTGCTTAATCCCATGTTTTTCCAATGCAAAAATTTTATCCCAAACATGGGATTGGATGGCTACAATACCATGATATTTCGAGACACGCAATCATTGTGCAAGCTCCAAGCTCCTCAACTCTCTAAAACTATAATGCTAGGGCTGGTTTCCCAATCTAACACAACAGAAGCAAGAATTCCCATTTCGATGCTTTTATAAGGGTGCAAGGAAAGAAAAGCTACGGCGTCAACGAGAAGAAGGAAGGCTACAGCATCAAGCCTACAACGGTGGTGTCGCGGAATCCTTTTGCAATTCGGCGTACAGTTTACATGGAAGGCTACTTAGAAATAGACATACACAAATGCTCAATAAATAAAAGAAAGAGACGTTATTTTGGCCTTTGTGGTCCTGACCGACAAGCGATTAATAATACAGTGCAGATGCTTCTAGAGACTCTATCAAAGTCTAATTCGTGATGGCGAGTCGGCCATATCATGAACCCTGTTAAGATTCTAATCAGGAACAAGACTCTAATCAACACATCGACTAATGGGAATAGATCAAGCTAGTCTCCTAATCGACTGGAGATTGGACCACACCATCATGCAATCAAGCAAACATCTGCAATGGTTAACCCACTGGCAGGACCCACCTGGCCTATGTCAACCTAACTAATGCACAAAAGACCTAGAGTGATGGAATGCATTAAACTAGACCCCTAAACACTAGAACAGTAATAAATCGCATAAAATCTACATTGTATCAAGAAAAAGTTACGGCTGAAGTACTTTAAGGAATGATTTTTTTTTCTTTTTTTAATGCCAGTGAAAAAATCAATCTTGCTCATTCTCCAGTGACAGGCGTTTCTGAAACAAGTGGTATACTAAGTGAAGATACCTCATTTCAACACTGAAGTCATCGTTTCCCTAGTGGGGGTGACTAACAGTGGAGTGTATACTGACACTGGGTGTATACTAACAAGCTAAAACACACACACACACACACACACACACACACACACAAAGGCGGTTCTAAAACAAGTGGGGCGCAATATATATATATGGTCCACTCAGCAGGAGGGCCATCATTTGAAACAACTAGTGGGGGGGGGGGGGGTTAGAAAACTTCAGCCAAGTTTTTCTTTTCTTTTCATTGCCCAACATTTGTTTTTGCAAACCGTGGCCCACCTGATCACTCGATCAATCTAATTTTTGGACCAAGCCAAGTGGAGCTGACCAGTTAGGCTCAAAGACCAAGCTGAGCCGAGTTCAAGCTGGGGGAGCCTACTATGGCCAAGCTGAGTTCAGTTTGGCTGTGTACAGCTCTAGATGAGTCCCACCATTTGCATGTTTTGGTGGGCCACATTGTCCTAAAGAAATGGACAGCTTAGAAAACTTAATAAGTAGGCATGGCTTTTTCGGGTGATGGTTGATTCACTTGCAGAGGACAACCATGGTACAATGGCATACATATACCACAACACAAAATATCCAACTCGTGGGGGGCCATTGTATATAGTTCCCATTTTGAAATCAGAGTAATTGGATAATCCCAACCTCTTATTAGTAGATTTCTATCCGTTGATGAATTGGATTGGTGACCGTCTTATTATTGGGGGACTGGAAGCACACAGAGATGAATCGAAGATAGCAATCTAATAGAATCAAGCAAATACAAAGGAAACAGAACAATTTTAACGTAGAAAAACCTTTTAGGAAAAAACTATGGCACAAGGTGACAGATGATCACTATGAAAGCAAAAATAACAAAGAGAAAGCTTACCCAATTTGAACAACCTCGAATCTCACCCTTGCTACACTCATTTGAAACTCTAGGACGATTTAGAATCCCTTTGAATACCTCTCATTCTTGTTTATACACACACATATGTTGGGGGCCTTGCATAAAATCTAAGGATCTAGCCTCCCAAAACAAACCAAAATTATGAGATAATAAAGCAATGAAATAAATCAAAGTATAAACCACACGACACCAGAGAATTTTACATGGAAAACCCTCAAAGATGTAAAAATCACTGGACCTCGTCCAAATCAACAATCCACTATAAAGCAGAACGTTACAACCGATCACAAGCACACACCACTTGGATCAACCCTTCATTACTTACATAGAAGTGGATAAACAGCAAGAGAATAATGAAAAATAGAGAGATCTCAACGATCACAAGGACATAGAAGTGCTGAGACGTGGACTGTGAAGTAGATCACCTCTACGAGCAGAATCTCCCTTCCACAAGCTTCCTCTCTCTCTCTCTCTCTCACCTTTAATAGCCCTAAGCCCTCCTAGAAAACCTTTAGGAAACCTTAGAAAACCCTGGAATACACCTCAATCCCACATACACCCATTTATATAAGAATAGAAAGATGTAGAATCAAAATAGGAAACAATTTTCATAGAATCTGTGTTTTTGCAATCGCATTTGCATAACTCTTCGATAATATCGAAGGTCTCTCGATGACAGCCTTCGATATCATCTAAGGTCCTTCGATGATATCGAAACAGGACCAAAAACTGTCCAGTGACTAGGGGTGAAAATTTTTGACAATTATCAATGTCATCGAGCAACCTTCGATGACAGCCTTCGATATCATCTAAAGTCCTACGATGATATCGAAACATGACAAAAAACAGTCCAGTGACCAGCGGTGAAAAATTCTGGCAATTAACGATGATATCGAAACTGGTTCGATTTCATCGAACTCAGTAATGAAGAGAAAATCTCCATCAAATCTCTCCCCTTTCAACTTAGGAGGAATTCACCTTCTTCAATCCAACCTAGTTTCTACAAACCTCAAACTTACCCTTGAGTAAAGTCTTAGTCATCATGTCTGACCCGTAATCGTCCATGTGGACCTTCTCAAGTTGTAACACCTTCTGTTCCAAAGTATCCCTGATCCAGTAATACCGAATCTCTATGTGTTTCGACTTAGAGTGCTGACTTGGATTCTCACTGAAGTGTATAGCACTTTGACTATCGTAATAAACCACGTGCTGCTCCTGCTTCAGGTTAAGTTCCTTTAAGAATCTTTTCATCCAAAGCATCTCTTTACATGTCTCTGTGACTACAATATACTTGGCCTCTGTCGTCGACAATGTTACGACCTTCTGTAGTTTAATTTGTCAATAAATTGCTCCCCCTGCAAACATGAGTATGAACCCCGATGTAGACTTCGTGAAATTTATGTCACCTGCCATATCTGCATCTGTATAGCCCTCTAACACAGGTTTTCCATCACCATAGCATAGTCTCAACTTGAATGAGCCTCTTAGATACCGCAGTATCCATTTCACTGCTGTCCAATGTTCTTTTTCAAGATTAGCAAGATACCGGCTGACAACAGCAACCGCATATGATATGTCTGGATATGTACACACCATAGCATACATCAAACTTCTTACTCCTGACGCGTAGGGTATCTTTTGCATCTCTTTCACTTCTGCCTTTGTCTTGGGACACTACTTGTCGCTTAATCTGAAGTGACCATCCAGTGGAGTACTGACCGGCTTCGCTGTATTCATATTGAACCACTTTAGGACTTTCTCAATATACCGCTCTTATAACAGCCAAAGATTTCATCTGCTTCTACCATAGTTTATATCCATTCTTATGATTTGTTTAGCCGGGTCCAAGTCTTTCATCGCAAATGACTTGCCTAACTCATGTTTCATCCTGTCGATCTTCTTGATGTCTTTTTCCATAATGAGCATGTCATCAACATATAACAACAGAACTAAGAAATCATAATCTTTTACATTGCACCAAATTCATAAGTATATCAGAAATGATTCATCTCATTCTTCAATGGTTTGTCTTACATTGTTGATTTGACCACACTTAATCAAGTTATTTGATTCTACATGTGCATGCGCATGAATTCCAATTCTTCTAACACATTTATTTTTTAGATCGAATAGATTTTATCTTTGTAAACTTAATTTATCAAAACATATTAAAATATTAATATAAAAATATAAAAGTATTTTTCACAAGCAGTTCATAATAAAATCCTCCCATCTATTCAATCTGGCATGTTAGATGAGCCTTTTGTGTGTCATCTCCATCATGTAATCATTTATGATTTTTATCTTACCCATCTTTACGAATTTATTTTAACTTAGTCATTTTTTAAGAGTACTTTTTAGTCGACAGAATTTGCGCACCTACCCTCTAAAATGCACACAAAAGTATTGTCACCTCATCGTAATCTCCCAATGTAGAGTTATAATGACACAAGAATCACTCGTGGGTCTGGCATATTCATACAACAATTATATTTGAATTGATCCAAGGTCTCATAGTACTTGTAGTTCAATTTACACTTCCGTCAACTTCACAATCATCACATGAGATTCATAAATCAACCGATGGTCCATCTCCACAGCAATACACACACACACACACACACACACACACACACACACACACACACACAAGGGCTGAAAGTTGGGCGGGTTCAACCCGACCGACCCGACATTGGGTTGGGCTCGGGCAGGATATTTCGAGTCCGATCTTAAGCTTGGACTATACAAACACCAACCCGATAAAACTTGGGTTGGGCTCGGGTTGCCATACCCAACCCGAACCCGATCAATATATTTGAGTGTGGATCATTTGTGTTGAAGGCACACTAGTGATGTCGAGTCTCATTTGTCCACATCATTTCCAAGGACTCAAGCTAACAAGATATGCCAGATTTCTCTCTCCCAAATAGACTTCATGTTATGCTACATGACTTTTAAAGGAGTAGTTGTCTTATATTTTAGCTTATTTTTTAAAGGAAAAAATGAAGTTCTTTATAATGAATAATTAAATATATATATACTTAATAAAATTATAGATTAAAAAATAAGTCCTATATTAAAACTTAATAAACTAATGTAATAACGAAAATAATAGCATATATATACCTGTCCAACCCGATCAATCCGACCGAGCCCGCTTGAGTTGGGCTGAGTTGAGAATTCCCAACCCGAGATTGGGTTGGGTTGGGTTAGTGTTGAGGTATAGGAACCTTGGGTTGGATTAGAGTTGAGCACTAACCTGACGCAACCCGCCTGACTTTCAACCCTAATAGACACACACACTTATACAATTTGAACAAATATAGAGCTACTGATGGTACAAATGTATCTACGATCTCATCCTAATTGTTTCATAAATTAAGGTGGAGTCCATTTCATATGTACATAAATTTTAATATGCATCATTCATGTGTTGCATGCATGCATAATGATTTTGCCACTAGAGAAGCAAATTTAATCAACAAATATTAATAAGATTTTATAATAATGACTAATCTGGATATCTTTTTGCACATAACATCACGGAACAATTATACAGGTACACATAGAATAAAATAAAAAATATTTACATAATTCAATGAATAGACAGAACACATGCCAACGACAACATAAAAATCCGTACAAGTCTAATAATTAAGTTAATGAAAGCTGCTGGTTCAAGTGGTTGTCAGAAACCTACCTAATTAAAGGATTGTATTTTATTTATTTTTTTTGTATTTTCTTATACATTAATAAAAGTTTGACAGCACTGCACATTTAACAACATGAAAGGTCAGTGGATCCGTACTCATGCCTCCAGTTTCAACACGATGTCATGAGTTCGAGGAACCATTGCAGTGAAATTTCATTATTGTGTGAGCAAACGGGGTGTGATGAAAGCTTTCATTGTATCTTATTTTCAGAGAGATGATATAAAGCTACACTTGATTGAATTATATATCTTGACCTTTGTTTGTTGAATCTATACCATTGACTAGGATCAGATGCTTTATGAAGCTTCTGTACTTTACAACACAGCTGGAGTGGAACCAGCAATTTAGGTGGTTTAATCGAAGATAAATGCATGTCGGGTGAGGAATTTCACTGTACAAGTGCATGGAGCATCACACGCTAATAGAGTATCAATTTTTTTTTTTTCAATGATAAATTAAGCATCTTCACAGCTTCCAAATTCAGGACTCTCAATACGTGGAGGTATAGATTATGTAGAACTAAAACACCCTTAATTCTTATTTGTTAAACCTTTTCACGGTGAGTTCCGGGTAACAGCTTAGTGAGTGAGTCCCTGACCGTAGGACACCTTGATATATGTATTGTATATCCAATCTGTTCATTAGTTTTTTCAGCTTGTTTTAAGTTAGGGTGCCCAAAACGATGCAGATCCATGTTCAAATGGACCACACCATAGGAGACAGCAGTCATTGACCATTAAAAATTTCTTGTAGGCCACAAAACCTATGGATCAAATTGATATTTGTGTTTTCCCTTCATCTAGGATGGTATGACCGTGCCAACAGGTTGGATGGAAAATCAACATTATAGTGGGCCTTCAGAATTTTTTAATGGTGAGTGTTCAATATTGATCATTGTTTCCCGTGGCGCGTCCACTTGAGATTTGGATCATGTCCTAATTTAAGCTGAAAAAATTAATGGACGGAACTCTCTTGGTATATCCAGATAATAGGTAGGAGCATAAACCAAAACATTTCATAGCTATAAAGATAGTTTAGAATGGCTAGCACCACATAAAAACATTTCTCCTGTAATAGCTGTTAATACCAATGACGGAAACTATGTTGACATACAACACATGCATTAAGGTGGGCCCTACAGTGAGGGACTCACCCACTAACCTATTAACCTAGGGTCATTACTAAACGAGGAGCTGGGCGGAGCACATTTCAAAGATCCAAATGGACCACAGATATGTCAGAGATCAAGCTATCCGTAGCGCACCCTGAACATTGCAGGGTGCCAAAAATCAGAATGGTACCAATAGGCTAATTAAGCCTTGCTGTCCATTGAACACTTTTTCTAATGACCATTTTAAAAAAATTTTAGATGAGAAAAACTTTTGTATTCCGGCAAAGTGCGATGGATGATACACAGTCCCAGGTAAATTTACTAAAAATTATATGCTATCATACAAGTAATTCAAATTAAACTGTACAAATTGTGCAAACCAATTTAAATTATTATCATTATTAAAAAACTAAGCTTATTTTATTATTTTATAATAATATCAGTGGACATTTATTGGACGGTTAATAATGAAAAATATCCCAATGTCTTATTTCAAAAACCAAGTGACCACGTTGTTCAACCAACTCTAGCAGTTTCCACAATCTAATCAACTCGATTTGGCTTAAGATATGCCAAATGTAACGTTTATACGTGCATCAAGCTTAGTAGCTGCCAAAGTATTATATATCTCCCATATGTTCATTTCATATTGTGATGAATAGCCCATGTGTAACTGGCACCTTTGCCATGGACAGTTAAACCAATGGTAATTTTGGTACACATTGAATTACAACCCATCTCATTTTGGAGAGCAGCCAGATGTTGATCCCAGGAAATACCTATCCCTAACCACACTTGCATGCCCACCGGATATAGAACTGAAGAACTCATTAATAAAAAAGAAAAAATAAACAAAGGAAAAAAAGAAAAAGAAAAAAAAAAAGAAACTCTCCGTACACTAATTACGCAGTTCTCCCGCTCTAGTTTATGTCACAATTTATAACTTTTTAGCCGGATGTTACTGCGTGTGGAAAGATAGAGACAATGTCGAATGTCACGGTACCTTGTGAGACACACAGGACTTATTCGTCAACTCACCTTTTTCAGGTTATGGTGGAGAACGCGTGACGACCAATCGGGTTGTCACTTTTCACCCCTTCTTAGGATGTGACCCGAACCAACAATTTAGGTGGTTTAGTTGGGAGATAAATGCATGCTTTGCAGGAATTTATCTCTAGATGTGTACGGAGTAGAACAGTAATATATATATATATATATATATATATATATATATAAATGCTCACACACAACTAATTAGACCGTGAGTTTTAGTCCAACTAACTGGTCATTTAATGAAAAAAATTCCTCCTCTGATATAATGCATACACTTATATTGCGGAATTTCAGAATGCATGTCATATTTATGTAAAGTGACATGTTTTAAGATCTAAGCCATACATTAGTTAGGATCCACCAAGGAGAACTTATATGTTAAAAACTAAAAAATTACACTTTTAGGAAAAGTACAAGTGTGCGTGTTAAATCTAGATCATTGGACTATTTTATTGACAACCTATTATTTTGCATAAGTATTTGACATGTTTGATCATAAGATCATCATTTTATTTTTATTTTTACTCTAACAAATTGATAATGTAATTTATCTAATGTACAGATCTGATTTTTAGTTGGATGGTCCAAATCTATAATAAGTGTGTAGTCCATTCTACATTTAATGAAAAAAATTGAAAAGAAAACTCTCTTAATTAATGTAAGTAAATGCTTCTATGGTAGACTAATTACATTTTGGCATGAAAAAGGGCCCACAGCTTGAGTGGGCCCATCATTGCATTAATGTAAAATCAACCCCATCCATTAGGTATGTCACCCATGTTAGATCAAGGTCTCAAGTTTCATTCCCATCCTTAGTTCAGGTGAATCACATGATTAGAAATAGTGTATATGGAAAGGTTCACCCTCTAAACTATTTCCATCAGTGTGGCTCACATGAATCATATATGGACTTCATTTTTGGGACTCAGGCTTAATTTTAGTATGATATCTAATAGCTGGGCACTAAAAGGGTGCTACATCATGTGAATGGTTTAGATTTTACACTCATATAACAGGAGATGAGTTCTGAAAAAATATCAATGTTTTCATGAGAACTAGTGCATATATATATATATATATATATATATATATATATATATATATATATATATAGAGAGAGAGAGAGAGAGAGAGAGAGAGAGAGAGAGAGAGAGAGAGAGAGAGAGAGAGAGAGAGAGAGAGTCATGCTCACCTACGCACATGCGCACCTTTGTACGTGTGTCATGGGCGTCTAATCCATATGGTTCATATAATGTGTAATTTTATGAAACCCCAAGAGACAAATTTTCACCCTGATCTAAAATTCTAATGGGCCATAGCAAAGAGAAATGCAAATCAAGAGAGGAAACTATTTTCATTTTTCATATCCCACCAAAGTTTTGGATAATAGTAAAAAATTTGGGCCCAGGGGGCTTCACGAGGCGCTGCTTCATGTGGACCGTTCAGATTTTAAACTCACATCAGGTATGATGTGTTTTAAAAAAAAATTGCACTAGTTCCATGCAAACTAGTGCACAGCTAAGTGCACGCGCACACACACATATATATATCTGCAATGCCTCCACATTTAGGAATCGCAATAGTGCAAGGAGCAGAATAAGCATGGCCACAACCTCACCTAACATGGCGCGGTCCTGAACGAGAGCCCACCATGATATATACACTGTATATCCACGCCATCCATCCGTTTTTCTAGTTCAGTTGAAGGATTTTAGACCATTAAGGAAACCTAGCGAAGGTTTTACCGCCTCGATAACATATAAAATGAGCACGCGATGAACAATTTGAGGCACATGCCAAACACAATCCATCTTCTTTTACATTTATCCTAACATAGCTTAGTTTTAATATAGATTGCTATTGTCCAGTGCCAACGTTATAGTACCCTAGGATTAAAATAAACATCAACAACCTTAAGTTGTTGAATTATGACCAACCGAGTCCGTTCTTTTGCGATCAATCATCCCGATCGTATCTTGCTGATCATCTGCCTGGATCGCCTGTTCACATAGACAAATTACGCGTTCATATTTTTCATTGTCTCTAATTGTTTTTACTTTATCGATTGTACTGAACTACATCTACATGTTCATAAAATTGATATTGTTTTAATTCTTTTTCATTTATTTGTTCATTTTTCATTCTTTTGATAAATATATTAGTTGCAAGTAGTCATGAAAGAATAATCCTTAACATAAGGTAAAAAGAAACTATCAAAAAATCACATCTACCCTTTCATAAATTGCTTGATCGTTCCTTACAAACAATGGTTAAGACAACAATTAAATCTCTGAATTCAATGTTACTCAGTCATTTTAGCATGGGTCACCCGCGTTCAATTAAGGGCTTGTTTGGTTTTATGAAGTACAGTCATTTGGGTGTAAAGAAGTCATCATGACTTCTGACGGATGTTTGGTAAATGAAATAAATTTAGGTATTAGAAAATTTTCTGAAATGGTGGTATTTGGATGTAAACCAGCCACCTGAATCGATCAGACACTGTAGGTAATCGATTTGGATTACCTCTTTTGCAGATCGTACATAAAGGAGAATGCTTGGTCCGCAGGAGTACAGAAGTAGTGCCCATGCATCTCAGATAGTTACATAATCATATTTTCCTTCTTTCTTCTTCTTCACTGCTAGTTGAAATGAGATTTCTTGCATTTTCACTCCGTTCAGGTAAATCGACGACGATCGGATTCTTCAATCCTCTTTCGAATAGTGATCATCCATTTCTACGAACTTCTCATAGATGGATAGTTAACGTAAATCCCTTCATTCAGTCCATTAAATTTTCTTGTTTCCATGTCAATAGTCACAAACGACATCGGACAGAAGAAAGCTCGGTAGTCACCGTGCATTTCAAGAGCACATCTAAATGAAAACGGGTAGCTTCCAACAATCTTTTTGGTCCTTGCAGCAATCAAACGCGAGTGGGTTTAGTCAGTAAATTTTCTGAAATTGCCACAGTGGTTGCCTTGCATGTTATCTTCATTTTCAGTATTACTTATTCAGGGATTTCCTTACCTTGCATGTTATCGCAAGTATCATTCCTTACATGTTATTGTAATTTTTGGGTCTTGTATGTTATTGCAATTTTCCTGAATTGCATATTTGAGGAATTTTTTCCTTGTTAATGGTACTGATTGCTTCCTTCTTATAGCCAATTGCTCGGTATCCAGCTCGTGACATCTTCCTCACCACCTACGCATACTCCCTAATAGGTACAGATTCATCTTCCTCAGTATATACTCTTCAAGGGATATTGCTTGAAGTGTTTCAGATTTTTGAAAAAATGACGTGGATTTGCTAATAACATTTGGTCGGATATATGTGGCCCTTCTGATGACATTGATGTTCTATGAAACATATATGGCCCATCTAATGATATTGATATTCTGTGAAACTTGTGGCCCATATGCTGGAAAATCAGATTTTCTCTAAGAAATGTGATTATCCATTTCTAGATCTTCTTCGTTGTCATTCTTTAGTGATACTTGTTCTTGTTCTTCTTCTTCTTCTTCTTTAGTATTGATTATTTAGGGATTTCCTTGGCTTTGCATGTTATTGCAAGTGTCTTTCCTTGCATGTTATTGTAATTTTTAAGTCTTGCATATTATTGCAATTTCTTTGAATTGCATGTTTGGGGAATTTTTTTTCCCTGCTAATGGTACCAATTGCTTCCTTTTTACAGCCGACTACTCGGTATCCAGCTCATTGTTGAGGAGAACCTTCAATCTTCAAGTTTTCATGTTGCTCGACCGGTCGTGGGAGGTGCTCGACCGGTCGTAGGTTCGAGTCCTGGCACGACTCGAAGTCCAGCGAGTTGTGCTATTTTTTTTTCCAGTCTAGGACCAGTCCTGGAATTTACAGGACCAGTCTTAGGGGTCTAGGACCAGTCGTAGGAGGGCTAGGACCAGTCGTAGGATAGCTAAGACCGATCGTAGGTTACGCAGTTTGTTCCGCGATTTTGTGCGAAACTGCGGATTTGAGTCCTTTCGCAACCGGGATGTGAAAGGGAAGTTGCCTAAACTATAAATAGGTGTTCCTAAGACTTTTTTAGTAAATGAGAAAGTTTTATAAAGGGGTTCCAGGAAAATTAAAGGGTGTAGCAAGGGTGAGATTCGAGGTTGTTTGAATCGGGTAAGTCTTTTCTCTTTGTAATTTCTGTTTTCATAGTGGAGATCTGTCGCTTTGTGCCGTGATTTTTTTTCGAAAGGGTTTTCCACGTTAAATCTGGGTGTTCTCTGTGTTCTCTTGTGTGCTTGGTGTCATTAGATTGCTATCCTAGATCTAGATCTATGTGATTCCGCAGGTCAAAATCTCCAACAAGTGGTATCAGAGCGAAAGTTGGGGCACAGATCTGAATCTGAGGGATTAGTAATAATGGAGAGTGTCAGGTATGAGTTTAAGAAGTATTCAGGAAAAAATAATTTTGAGTTATGGAAGGTTAAGATGATTAGCCTGTTAACCAAGCAAGGCGAGGATGGTGCTCTTGAGGAGTGGAAGTCTACTATGACTGATGATGATTGGAATACTCTTGATAAGAAGGCTTTATCATCGATCCGTTTATGTCTTATGGATGAGGTTCTCTACAATGTCATGAGGGAGAAAACTGTGGCTAAGCTATGGGCGAAGTTAGAGGATGTCTATGCGAAGAAATCCTCGAAAAATCGCCTACACTTGAAGCGACAGTAGTATAACTTCAAGATGACAGAGGATGGAAATCTAGAGGCTCACATCAGCAACTTTAATAAATTGGTTTGCAAATTGCTGGATATGGAGGAAGTGATGAAAGATGAAGAATAAGCATGTATGTTGCTGAATTCTCTCCCGGCGTCCTATGAGGCATTCAAGGACACTATGTGCAGCATGAATAAAACCCTAAATGTCGATGCTGTTATCTCAGCCCTTCAAGGGAAGGCTATGAGACAACTAAATAATGACATGAGGACGGCTTCTGATGCACTGTTTACAGTGGATAAGAATTCTAGACAAGGTACAGGTTCTTCTGGTTCTAGATCTAAATCCAAGGGCAAGGGCAAAGGAAAGGTAAAGTACTGGAATTGTGGGAAGGAAGGACATGTGAAGACGGATTGTAAAAATTCTAAATCGAAGAGGGAAGATTCTGAGACTTCATGCAGGGAGACCAATGTTGCCACGTCAGATGCATCGAGTGGATGTGATGGTGATGTTTTATCTGTGTTTTCGCTCAGACAGTCATACGATGATCGTAAGGATAAGTGGATGCTAGACACATGGGCATCTTTTCACATGACTCCTCATCGGTGTTGGTTCACTAGCTATAGGGAGTGCGATGGTGGACAGGTATTTATGGACAATGATATTGCATGTAATGTTGTGGCTGTTGGTTCTGTGCGCATCAAGATGTTTGATGGGGTGGAGCGTACCTTGACAGATGTGAGGCATGTTCCTGATTTGAAGCAGAATCTGATTTCTCTTGGTGTGCTTGAGGCAAAAGGATGTAAGTACACAGGTATTGATGGTGCTCTTAAAGTATCCAAGGGGGCACGGATAATCATGAAAGCGCAACGACTCGGTAACTTGTAGAAGTTGATCGGAGTACTTCAAAAGGTGGAGCTACGGTGGATGTAGCGGATTCCACCTTTGCACGTGTGTGGCATGTTGGACATGGCCACATAAGCGGGCAGGGCAGGAAGGCTGAGACGCACGAACAGGGATACAGAGAAGGTGGAGCAGCCACCTGTGTGAAGAATCAAATGGCATGATCGCAGGACATCAGTGAGGTACATGGACGACTCCAATATTACAGGATATTCATCTTCTATTCAGATGGCTCTAGGTGAGCCTGTTGCTGAAAAGTGAAAGGTGACTGTGGGTGATATGATGGATTCGTTGTACCAGACCAACATCTGGGAGCGGGTGGAGCTTCCAGTGGACCGGAGAGTGGTTGGATGCAGGTGAATCTTTAAGAGGATACAGTATAGATACAGGGCAAGGTTGGTACGAAGGGTTATGCTCAGAGAGAAGGGATCGGCTTCTCAGAGGTATTCGCACCAACGGTATAGCAGGTAACTATTAGATCCTTAATTGGCGCTGATTAGCCAATGTGATCTTGAGCTATGATGAGATGTAGAAATAAGAGAAGAGGTCAAGGAGCTACACGGTTGAAGAATGAAGACTTGGTGGAGATTGTTGAGGAGAAGCCTTCAATCTTCAAGTTTTCATATTGCTCGACCGGTCGTGGGAGGTGCTCGACCAGTCGTAGGTTCGAGCCCTGACACGACTCGAAGTCCAGCAAGTTGTGATATTTTTTTCCCAGTCTAGGACCAGTCCTGAAATTTCCAGGACCAGTCTTAGGGGTCTAGGACCGGTCGTGGGAGGGCTAGGACCAGTCGTAAGATAGCTAGGATCGATCGTAGGTTACGCAGTTTGTTCCGCAATTTTGCGCGAAACTGCGGTCCTTTCGCAACCGGAATGCGAAAGGGAAGTTGCCTAAACTATAAATAGGTGTTCGTAGGGCTTTTCTAGGTATGAAAAAAGTTTTTTAAAGGGCTTCTAGGGTTTCTAAAGGGTGTAGTAAGGGTGAGATTCGAGGTTGTTCGAATCGGGTAAGTCCTTTCTCTTTATAATTGATGCTTTCATAGTGGAGATCTGTCGCTTTGTGCCGTGGTTTTTTTCCGAAAGAATTTTCCACGTTAAATTTGTGTTCTCTTGTGTGCTTGGTGTCATTGGATTGCTATCCTAGATCTAGATCCGTGTGATTCCACAGGGCAAAATCCCTAACACTCGTGACATCTTCCCCACCACCTACGCATACTCCCCGATAGGTACAGATTCATCTTCCTCGGTATATAATATTCAAGGGATATTGCTCGAAGTGTTTCGTATTTTTGAAAAAATGACATGGATTTGCTAATAGCATTTGGTCATACATATGTGGCCCTTCTGATGACATTGATGTTCTGTGAAACATATATGGCCCATTTGTTGATATTGATATTCTGTGAAACATATATGGCCCATCTGCTGGAAAATCTGATTTTGATATCGATTTGTGATTATCTATTTCTAGATATTCTTTGTTATCATTCTTTAGTGATACTTGTTGTTGTTCTTCTTCTTCTTCTTCTTTTTTTAATTATCAATACGCCTATGAATAGGACTCCAGATTTAGTAGCTTGTTTGGATATTTCTTCATCATGCGGCCCACTAAGCTAGTGAATGATTTTTTGTATAAGGGCTGCTAAGAATGGTTGTGAGAGTTAGACATTGAATCGTACTCTTCTGCTTCATGTAGGTGCATGATCTACGCCCTTCAGCGGGTTGGTGCCACTAACTGTAATGTGTCCAATGCAGCTATACATGTTATGCGCTGTTGGTGAATTTCATCCCGCGCTTTTCATTTTAGACCATGTAATAGGATACAGATTGGGCCCTACCCGTTGTAAGGGGAAAAGTAGGACTCGAAACTACGGAATCACCACTGCATTTTCTAAGGATCTTTTGGCTTCAAAATCTGATTGTTGATCATGCATGGAATCAATTTTAGGTGGGGCCTGTTTAAGCAATGAAGCATCCCATACACCTAGAATTAAAAGGTTATGTTTTGGTTGTGCGATTGAATAGAGCCCTAATGTTCAGTTAAAATATGCAATTAACACTGGTAACAATGCTTCTTCCAATTCATAATAACTACTACTGTAGTTAATCAGTTCAGGTCTCCACAAAACAGAAAAGCATTTTGTTCTTATCACCATCATAAAACAACTTATTTATATTGATCTCCCGGTGTCTATTCAGGTCGTGATTTTGATAGATGTTATCATTATTTTCTCTATTTCTTTCTTGTAAATGATTTTATCACCCCTATTTAATCTTGAAGAAATGATGTTTAAGTAGATTTTGGGTCATCAACCATTAAATTGAATGCACTGATCTAGCGGATAGATGTTCATAAGGGGTCCTTTGGATACCTGTAAGATTCTAAGCTGCAAGAAATTTCCAGCTGTGAGTAATGTGCCAATCGTTCTAAGCAAGTCCGAGTTTACTCAGATTAGTTATAGTTGTGAGTCACCCGAGAATGAGCCAATTGATCCGAGCATTGTACATATTCCTTGTGATGTCTTCCTCTGTGGATTTCATTCCACATAATTTCTCTCTTGATGTGATGGGCAACAAAATCTGATGGTATTATTAAACCCTTTTGATCAGTCAGACCAGGACCCAATGTGAATAATTGTACTAAAGAAATAATTAACTATAACGAACAATTTCAAACTCTTGTTTTGATTGACTCTATGAAACCCGCTGTTTGAAAAAGAATTATTTGATATCGAAGTTGTATTACATGTAGAAATTATTTGATATCAAAGTTGTGTTACATATCAAAGCTAATGTATATTTCGAAGGACATTTACTATTACATCCAGATATGAAACTGATGCTTGATATTGGTATGGTAGATGCTGACTCAGTTTCATTCGGTGTATTGTACAAGAAATAATCATATCATGGAGGGACATGGATGGACAGAAGAGGACATGACTACTTTTGTAGCTACACTTGCTGCAGCAACGACAACTATTGCAGTAAGAGAATATTGCAGTAATTACTTATTTAGTACACCATAAAGAAGCATGATAATAAATGAGATTATTAAAGTGGGTGACAATGAGTATGTAGTACAATTACGAATAAACAAGGCCACATTCTTCAACTTATGCTCGTTTCTTAAGGATAAAAATCTCCTTCCTGATGGGAAACATGTTTGTATGGAAAGAACAACTTGCGATGTTCCTTCATACAGTAGCGCATAATGTGAGAAACCATATTATTGGGCATCGGTTTATAAGGTTTGGAGAAACTGTAAGCTGATATTTTAGTAAAGCTCTGGATGCTATTGTCGGACAATATTCGAAGTTTGTAAAACTACCAAGCGTGAAAACACCTATCGAGATTCTAGCCAATCCCAATTGGAGCACGTACTTTCAGGTATGCTCAATTGTAATCACATTATGCAACATCCAGTCTTGTAATAACATTCTCATATATTTTTGCTAATAATGTATGTTGAAATTAGTACTATATTGGTGAAATTGATGGCACCCATGTACCCGCCTATGTACCTGCGTTGGAAAGTGCAACCTATTTTAACAGGAGATGGGTCCTCTCTTAGAAAGTAATGGCCACATGTACATTTGATATGAAGTTTGTATATGTAATTGCCTGATGAGATGGATCTGCATCTGACACACGCGTCTTAAATAGTGCATTGACACATTCCACTGATCAATTCATTATCCTCGAGGATATTTCGCGTAAAATTATATTATGAAACATCTTCATAGGATGATTTCTAGCTTTATTTATATTAATAATTACTCATAATCAATTGTAGGTAAATACTACGTAGTTGAAGCCTGTTACGCTAATTCACCTGGATTTATGGCTTCTTACTGCTGTGTATAGTACTACCTCAATGAATACCACACGAGCCACAATCCTTCGAACAAGAAAGAAATTTTCAACAACCGACATGCTCAATTATGAAATGTTATTGAGTGGATATTTGGAGTACTCAAAGCTCGGTATTTAATCCTCAAATTAGCTCCACCATACAACCTTCTAACACAAGTGAAGATAGTGATCGTATGTTGTGTGTTACACAAATTTATCCGTTTATTTGGAGGAGATGGTTCGGTCGAAGATGAGGTGACATCAACCGATGTAACAGAGAGTATAAATCTATCACCATGTGAGGTTAATGTCACACAATGTGAAAAGGACGAATGGGTAACATTTCGAGATAATATTGCTTCAAGGATGTAGAATGAATCTCATCCTGTGAGTCGTAGCATATGATAATCATATGTTAAATTATCATTTTGTAGTAGGTAATAAAAATATATGATTCTAATCTCAGTTACTTATAAGCATGTGTATAGATTATCATCATTTTGAATGTTTCAAAATATGATTATCCTCCCTTTCAACTTTTATATCATGTTTAAAATATGTATATCTTCCTTCGACTTTGTTAAAATTTTGCATTTATTATATGACATATATGCAAGGTTATAATGCTTATTAAATATCTTCATATCACTATTTGTAAATAATTGAAGTTAGTGACGAAAAAATGTCACCAAACAAACGAAACAACCAATCCATCCTAACGAAACAAACTGGTCAAGACCCATGGGTTACACCACGAAAGACACCAAAGAAATATATATAAATTAAAATCACTCAATGAAAGTAAATCGTCAAGTGGTGTAATGCGCTGGACCGATGGAATGGATTACTACCTTATTGATACGCTGATGGATGTTGTTGTAAATGACTGTAAGAGTGTAATGAATTTAAAAAGGAGACCTATAAAACAGTCGTGAAAACTTTAATGAGTGCATTAGGGATATCAATTCAGGAGAAACATATTGGGAATCACCTCCGCACATTAAAGAGATTGTATTATGAATTTCGGGACACTCTAAACGCCAGTGGGTTTAGATGGGATGATGACTTGAAGCTAGTGACCGCTTCGGACGAGGTTTGGAAAGAGTACATACGGGTGAGATTAATGTCGAATTAACTTTATTTATAATTTCAGCAATATGTTTCGTTTTAAAATTGTACATATATTCTCATGTAAGTTTACTTGTATCAATTTCTCTTCGTGGTTATCAATAGTCACATCCTTACGCACGACATGTACGAGGCAAAGTGGTGCGAAGATACGATGACCTAACATATTTATTCGAAAATAACCAAGCTACTGGATTGCATGCCTCGACAGGAAACATGCGTAAAACTCAGCCTTCGAGAAGGTCTTGGGATCTTGATATTTCATTGACATCATCTGTTGATTTGAAATACGACACGCTTGTGTTATCGAGTGACGATGTAGGGTACAGTGCGCCTAACATCCAGTGGTCGTTTCAAAATCGTGATGGTACTCATATTGTAAATTGAAGTCCGACTATAAACGGAAACAATTCGGTGAACACAGGCAACACATCCAATTTAAGGAAGCGAGCAAGAATGAATCGCCCTTGTGACATCATGGGAAAAGGAATGAGTAATGTTGCTGAAGCTGTCAAGTCACTAACTATAACCATACACCAAGAGAATGATTTGGTATGTATGTCACAGATTGTACTAGCCCTGGAGCAGATTGAGGGCCTTATAAGTCATGAGATCCTGCGTACAACAAGGATATTTTCAAAAGATGAAAAACAATCTACCTCATTTCTTTCTCTCCCTAAGCATAAAAGGTTGGACTTTGTATTGGTGTTGCTTTCACTAGATTAGTTGTCTGATTGAGCGCAGTGCCCTTCACCTGGTCGAGAAAGATTATGTTTGCTTTGGCTGGTCAGCCAAATGATTTTTTGGACAAAATTTTTTTTTTTTTCTTATTATAGGTCTAGTTGTGTTGACTAGCTGGATTAATGTGGTTTTTTGGTTGATAACTTAATTTTTTAGATTCTGATGTGGACTATAATGCTTTATCTTTTAATATCTTCTAACCCGTATTACTTGTTTTGAATCTGCTGGATAATATGTTCATATTATGACTATGTTGCTCATATGTACAATTAGTATAGGAAATATTTCACGTGTTAAACACTTTCCTCCAACACTTCAAGTATGCTATTTTTTATTCGTTATATGACTAGTTTTCCGATGTAGGCGGAGACAAATAGTGATTTTTATATTAATATGTTTCATTATTGATATAATCGGTTTAACCTTGTGCATAATATTTTCATATATGCAGATAGGTAAGAAGATGTATATAGTATTCAATGGACGTTGACCCGGCATCTACTATATACGGGAGGAATGCTGTGAACAGGTTGAAGAATATTTCATGGCTCGTTTCCATAGATACAAATCGGCGACGGAGGCATTTTCTCATTGGACAGCGTATTACGAGCCTTTGGAGCCAAAAAATGCACCAATGCATGAAAATGAAGATGACCATGACAACAGGGGGTCGATGCATGGACCACATTGTGTTGCCAATTGCATGAATCCTCCTTTAGGCACCTCCTCAGCACCATCCTATTGTTGTCTATCCATTGGTCGCAACAACATACAAGAGCTTGGAATAGAGAAAACGCCGCGTTTACTTGCAGTCTTGATTAGGATAACCTTCGCTTGCTTAATTTTAATCCTCACCATTCAGCTCATGTCGTAGCGCTAGTCTTATAGCTTTGTGATTACAGATATTTAATAGGACTGTAAAACACTTTTTTTGAAATTTAATTGGCGTTGGTTTGTTAGTATGGAAGTCTATGGAAACTTTAGGGTTATCTTTTATTATATTTGTTCTCCCTATATCTCTGTAGGCAATACACATATTTCATAACTGACATATAACTTCTAGGATTAAATTATGATACAGTTCAGGTAAACTATATATTTTCATATATTCAGGCTTACCATCGCACAACATGTACAGTAGGTTGTTGATCCCACATCTATATATTAGGTTGGTAAATATGCTTAAAGGGCATGAATGAAAGTCATACGGAAGATATGAAGATATGGGTCACACAGGCCATTGGCCACAGACCATCGGTCAGGAGATTAATGGGAGACTACAATTCATATTTATAGTAAGGAGTGCAGATGATTTCAAACAATGCAGGGCATTTCTAATAGAGTTGGGTTGCTAGACACCATATTAGCAAAAGCAGACTGACATGACTAATACACTGTAAACACTGGGCTTGTGCATTCACGCCTATTCTACCGAATAAATGGTAAAAAACAAACCCGTGAGAGCAGACAATTGGAATACATACAAATTACAAATATAGGTGAAACGTTACCATACTTCTTTACAACCAATTACCATTGGCATTGGAAAACCAAACAGGCCCCAAACTTAACTTTAGCATGCCTGCACTTCTTAATCTTCCGTATAAATTAAATACAAGCCCTCAGTCCTATATTTAATTAAATTGTGTAAACATATATGAATTTATCAACAGGTTCCGTGACAAATAGACATTACTGCGAGCCCTAAGCAGTTTTTAATGCTATGCTATTCAATCTCAACTGTTTCCTATGAGGTGGCCCACTTGAGATTTGGATGTGTCTCATTTTTGGGGTCATGCCCTAAAATGAGCTACAAAAATAGATGGACGGTGTGGATAGCCCACATACGTCGTGGTAGTGCCCACAGAGTTTTGACAACAGCTGGGTTGCTGGTGACCGCGTCAGCAGAGGAAACTCGGGTAGCGTCTTTTTATTTCTCTTATCTATATTTATTTACTTCTCTGAACCTCCGCCGAATATTCTTTTAACATTTCTGGCTATGTATATAATAAGCAAGAAAGAAAAAAAGAAGGAAAAGCGAATTAGCGAACCCGAAAAATAAAAATTCTGTCCTCCAAACGGGAACTAGAAATTTAAACTGAAAAATAGAAATATCCGAATGCCTTCCAAACCTTCATTTTCTTCTTTAATTTCTCTCTTCCTCTGCTTCTTCATCTGTTTTCCTCTTTCTTCTCTTATCTTCCCTGCAGATGCGAAACCTTCTAACTCTCCATCTCTCCTCCGTTTCGGCCAAAACGGCAGATTCAAGATCTTGCAGGTGGCTGACATGCACTACGCCGACGGTAAGAAGACGCCCTGCGAGGACGTCTTGCCGGAGCAGGTCGCTGGATGCTCCGATCTCAACACCACCGCCTTCGTCGAACGGATGATCCGAGCTGAAAAGCCAGATCTCATCGTCTTCACAGGTACATCAGAACCTACGTACATGGATTTTCTTTTTTCTTTTCCAAAATCGAATTATTTGGGATTTAAAAAAAAAAAAAATGTTTTTCTACTCTTTTTATTTTTTAATCCTTTTATTCATTTCGAAGAGTAAATAGAGCTCCACCAGTCTCTCTTATTTATGAATTTACAGAAATGCCACTGTCAACAACCAAATGTGAAGAGGATAATATAAGGAATTTCGGCGTTTTAAAAGGGTGTTCTTATCCAATCGAAATAATTTTTCATAATTACAGGAAGTATTTTTTAAATTTGCTGGCAATTACTTCGTTGACCAATCCGATTCTATTTCTTGCGGGGCATTCGATTCTACTCGCGGGAAAGGCTAACGTGCGCCGTAGTGGCTCCGTAAATAACAGGGTCCGTGACTTCTCAGATACTTGCGGATGCTGCCAGCTGGCTCAAAGGACCCGTGAAACGGAACGCGGATTAGCTCCGACCCCAGATTCAGCCGGGTGCGTGGCGCCCTTCACGTGGGGTCCACCTTAATGTATGCGTTGTATAATCATGCCATCCGTTTTGCCAGCTTATTTTAGGTGGACCATAAAGCAGGGATTGAATTTCCACTATTAAAAGCCCTACGGGGACTACAGAAGTTTGGATTGAATTTCCACTATTAAAAGCCCTACAGGGACTACGGAAGTTTTGGATTTGTGTTTTTCCTTCATTCGGTCCATGTGACCTTGTGGTGTGGTTCACCTGATATTTGCATCTGCTTTACTTTTTGGGACCCGCCCTAAAATAAGCTAGCAAAACGGATGGATGGTGTGGATGTACAACGCATACATCGATGTGGACCCACGGTCAGTGAAACGGTAGGACGAGTGGTCAAGCTGATCCACAGACACCGTCCATCGAGTGGGCCTAACTATATATGGTCCACATTACAAAGCCAAACGGTAGGATAATCATAGACGTTGCTTCTACCTACTCCCTACAGAACGGAAAAGCAATCCATTGCGGCAATGATCGGATGGACAAGATGTGGCTAGAACTGTTTTTCTTGACGCAAATTGCCTGCAGCGCCTGGTATATGATGCAGCAGGGCGTTGCAGGGACCACCGTGATGTATGTGTTTTATCCACGTTGTCCATCCTTGCCAAGTGGACCACACCATTTTAAGGAGTGGTGATTGAACACCCGCCATTAAAAACTTCTTGGGGCCAGAAGTTTTCGATCAAGCTGATCTTGTGTTTTCATTCATCCAGATTTGTGTGACCTTATGAACAGGTGGATGGCAAATGGAAATCACGGTGGGCGTTATCATCCCCACTGTTTCCTGCTGTGTGGTCCACTTGATCTTTGGATCTACCTCATTTTTGGGATTATGCCTTAAAATGAGCTGGAAAAACGGATGGACGGCGTGGATAAAACACATCTATTATGGTGGGCCCCAAAGAGTTTCAGCCAGGTTGTGCTGCAGGATATTCCCGGAGACGACCGCTGCAGGGCAATCTGCTTCCTTTTTTTCTTTTTTCTCAGGTGTGGGGTCGTAGGATCACGGGTCGGAAACCGCAACGGGAAACATGTTGAACCCGCGACCGTAGATGCATAATCCCAACTGACCATCCACGTGTACGGTGGAAAGCAAGTTGCTGTGTCTCCCTCTGGCCTTTTCCGAACTGCTATCCGCAATGGCGTGAGTTCGTATTTTCTAGGAAAAGCTAGATGACTCAATGGGGCACACGAACCACGAACGTACCCACCATAGACGGTTGAACCCTTGTAGGCTCCACTGTGGAGTATGGAGAGCTCTCAGTAAAAATATCAGATGATCCTCACCATCTGATCTGTAGTTTGGGAAAATGGGTATTTGTGGGTTGGGTTGGGGCCGGACCCGTTTGCTAATTGGGCAAGGAATTTTCGTCCAAAACTGATCCATGACCCGTTACTCTGTGGCCTGGTCCAACCTACCTAGAAGTAGCAAGCCCCTTGCCTATTCAAACCGAACCATGTAATTATAATTGGGTCGGCATAGGACCTATTTACAGCCCTTTAAAAATTACAAGCCCAATCTCAGCCCAACTGGACCCATTTAATTGTATTTGGGTTGGACGCGATTGGCACCACCTGGCATGCCGGGACCTAGCTCTGGTTTTAAGAATGTAACGTGAGGGTGAAACTGTGTACAGCCTGGCTTGATTAGTATAAGTAAATAAACCATCTATTCTTTTTGTTTCAGTTTTTGCGTGCCCAACCCAATAATAACCCCACATGGGTGGCTCAGGACTGGTAGAGTGCAACCAAGCACAGCCCATTTACCCAAATGGGTCCCAAGCTGCATATGCTACCCTTTTAGCTTGGCCCTAAGACTCGTAGCGTGCCTAAAATGCAATGGTTCGACATTTGCCAATGCCGGTTGGGTCGGTTGACTAGACACAAACCATTGCCAATGCTGGTTGGGCTAGTTGACTTGACAGGGCTCATTGCCACCACTACATAGAGGAAGGGTGAAGTTTTCACCAGACATTTTTATTTCCTGGGCTACACTGGCACATGGATGCACATGATGAGGTTGATCAAGGTTGATCACCGTCTTCCTCAAGGATAACTATGAATCCATGAAGCTTCTCTGGACTCCTCACAGAGACTTCTCGAATCCACGAGGAAAAAGGCAATAAAAATAGAAATAAATTTTATAAAATCCGTAATTTGATTGATAAAATGAAATAAACAAGTTCACAACTCTTAAAATAAGGATGTTAAGCAATGGGAGAGATTTCAGAATTAAATAACAACTGAAACTCCTAGAATTCGCAACTTACTATAAATAGTAAACTTACTATTTATAGACGGTCATGATGTAAGGTTTTCAGCCAAAAATATAAGTGTCCTATTTGGCTTCACCACGCTGTTCTCCTAATTATTCTAAGCACTTTTCACGTTAGGCGCAAAAGCTCAACGGATGAAGAGTTATAATCAAACTAAAACTTACTATTTATAGCAAAAAACGGAATTAAAATAGGGAAACGACCGTCAATCTGCTGGTATTTCGCAAATCCGGCTTGCGCAACCCAGCGTAGCCGGGTTGGGTGGCTAAAGTAGCTCGTTCTACCCCCAAAATCATATATTTTATGTTCATTAACTCATTCCGGATTGCAAGATACACCCAATTTAAGGTTTGACAATCCGGATCACTTATGTCGGTGACCGGGCCTTTTTTGATCCATCTTGGCTATAAAACTGTCCGCGACCTGCTCTACATCATACACCTACACATCGGCTGGGATATCGAGCTGAGTGTGAGAGGATAAATTGGTAAATGGTTAGAAGGGTTAAGTAGTTCTTTCTTTCTTTCTTTCTTTTTCACCACCTTGGCATCCATGCTGCAGTCAGCATGTTGGGTGCAATACGTGGTTCAAAGACTTGGCAAGTCAGATTCACTCGTCCAGTCTAATCAAGTCGCAAATCGGCTGAGTAGGAGTGAGCTGGCCCATCTCAGCCGACTAACTCATGATGTTGAATCGGATTGGGTCCAACTGAGGCTGAGTCGACTTGGACGACTTGCATGGGACTTGACCAAGTCTGGTGCACCAGTTAGAAATTACTACTAACAAATTGCATATGTGGCATACACATTGAGTTAAGCTAAACTGTCTAGATTGTAGGGCCTGGTTAAGATGTATCATAAACTACAAGTTACATTTATTTGATCATCTGACCATTGAATTGGGGGCATTTATTGGAAGGTCATCATCATCTAAGCCTTATATCAACTAATTGGGTCGGCTACATGAATCCTTTTCTGCCATTTCACTGTGTCAGGGGAAGTGAGAAATATCCTGGGCCCTATTTCAAAAATTAAGCATTTACGAGTCATAGACTAGGATTGTTTTAGACTGTGGCTTAGTCACAGTGGGACAACAATTAAGTGGGTTTAATTTCAGTTAATGAATGCAACGTATGCAATTTCTGGGTTCCTGCGTATCAAGCCTCGTACTCTACCGAAGTATCAAATCTCTCCTTGTTTATAAGTCCCTGGACTACCTCTCACCCCATAAGCTGCACACTAATAATTGATGGAGTTATTTGGGGCCCGTTTGGATATCACCAAATAAGTTTCATTTTCTACTTACAGCAGTAAATAAGTAACTTATTTGAGATAAGTAACTTTGGTTTATGATCAACTATAAGTAACTTTTCTACTTAAAGTTACTTAGTCTCTTCAGCTTAATAAGTAGAAATCAAGATAAGTTACTTGAGGCATGAGTAACTTAAGATCCAAACACCCCCTTAATGTCTTTTTTGAAGAGTGATGATTGATAGGCAGGCACTCAGAAATTGTACCACACACTTAAAAATCATATTAGAGGAACAACTTTAACCTCTGGTTTGTCCACACATGTTTTCTTAATTCGAAACGTTGGATATTTTCCTTTCAACTATCCATTAAAGGTCCACCAATTACTAGTAAGGTGGTCAAGGTAGTGTAATTTTTGGTTTCTAATCCATCTAAATTGGGACCCCAACTTTTGACAGTTCAATTTGAGAATACTTCATTTACATGTACAATTTCTAAATCCATGTGAATCAGCCATCAAACTGAAAGGCCTGGATGTTTTGAGGAATAACTGTGTGGGACCCAACCACTAGTGGTTACCCACAAATGTTATCGAACGGATAATCTGCCAGAATATCTAAGGGCCTGTTTGTTTCACCAATTACATCAGTAAAGTAAACAAAATGGATAATGATTACAAATTGTTTTACTTATTTGATGGCATCAATGGCATTTGACTGCAATGATGACATCTTATCTAGGTAAAATTGTAAAGATGACAATTTTACAATGTAAAATGTAATGATTACAAATTCATTTACTCATCTCCTATTACATCTGCATTTGATCCTCGAATTATGTGTCAATACTTGTTTAAACAAATATTATGAAATAGTTGTGAAGGGCTCATTTACATTACATTACCATTGAAATTAGTGAAACAAACATGCCCTAAGTTTTCCTCATTGCTGATGTGTTGCTTGCTAAACGTTTTTTCGTCTTCGTCCATTGAGTAGGTGACAACATCTATGGCCTCGACGCGACTGATGCTGGGCAATCGCTAAATGCTGCTTTTGCCCCTGCAATATTGTCGGGAATCCCATGGGCGGCCGTCCTGGGAAACCACGACCAAGAATCGACATTGTCGCGGGAAGGTGTGATGCAGCAAATTGTCCAAATGAAACACACGGTGTCTCGCCTCAATCCGACTACCGATTCCTGCCATGGAGAAGGGATCGATGGCTACGGAAACTACAACATGGAGGTGGCTGGGGTCGTGGGTTCAAGCATGCAGAACAAGTCCATTCTCAACCTGTATTTTTTGGACAGTGGGGATTACTCAATGGTTCCATCCATTCCTGGCTATGGTTGGATTAAACTCTCTCAGCAACTTTGGTTTCAACACACTTCGTCTAAGCTGCAGGTATGGATTTGTTTCTCTTTCCTTTTATCTTTTTTCTATCTTTGAGGAATAAAAAACTGAGTGTGGTGGATGATATGCAAGGAATTAGAAATTGCTTCGAAATTGCATGCGCAGAACACAAATCAAATTAAACTGTTCAAATTATGGGGCCCAATGTAGATGTATCATGACCCAAAAAATTACACTTATTTGATTTTCTGACTATTGGATTGGCGGATATTTTATTGGACGGTCAAGTTTCCTGGAATCAAAAGTTGGGATTGTTCGACCAATCTGATCTTGGGTCTTTGAGTTAGAGACGATGAGATTCACAATTTATTTGATGTATGCCATGTGTACAATTTCTAATTGCCTGCGTATCACGCATCCTCACTGCCAGACTATCAAATAACTCCTCTTTCTCTTTTAGTTGGAAATTCCAATGCCAAATGCTGGTTGTTAATTGATGAGGAGATCCACATCACACGTGTGAAAAAATAAATATTTGTGAACTATGGGGATATAATTTGAAAATGATTACTTTGGATCCAAACTTGGGATCCTATAGATGAACCCAACTTTACATGGATCATAAACCAAAAGTTACAGTGACTTGATTATTTAATTAGTGGATTAGTGTACATTTATTGAATAGATGAGATAAAAGGGCAAAAAAATAAAAAAATCCAAAGGTTTGAATTCAGTGAACAAGTATCCCCAAATCTGAGACTAAGATTTTTCAATCAATTTTAATTTGAATCAGTGTTAGGAACGTGTACTATTTCTGAATGTGTGCCCATCAACCATCAGACTCTTTATGAGTATGAAATAGCTCCCTTCGGAAAAATGCTGTTTAGGTGGGTAGATTTTACTGTCAAGACTAGTGGGTGCCCATAGCCTTCCATTGTACTGTCTTATCAAGTGCAAAATTTTATTACACTAGTAGAGAGTGATGGAAAATATACAGGTACATGGAAATTACTTGGGGCCTGTTTTGGGTGCCACTTAAAAATGAGTCATCTCATTTCAGTTAATCATAATTATGTATTAGAGATCATGATTGTTTACTATCAAAATTATTTTTAATCCTTACCAAAAGAAATATTTTTAAGTAGCACCCGAGCAAGCCTTTAGATATTGCATCCATGCAATACAAGTCAAATTTAACTGTCAAGATTATGGGTCTTAGTCTAGATGTATTATGAACCAAAAGTTACACTTATTTGACTATTTGATTATCAAATTGATGAACAACTATCGGCCGTTCAAACATGAAAATATATCCAGTGGTCTTATTTCAACAAACAAGTGTCCATTAGTGGTTAGGATTACTCAACCAATCAGATTTTGGGAGTATGAGTTAGTGACAATGGGTTCCACAATTTAATCATGTTAGGTTCCCTTAAATGTATGCCATGCATACAAATTTTTAATGCCCATGCACCAAGCCTCATATGCTGCTAGAGTAACTAGCAACTCCGCTATTACTAAAGTGCCCAGTGCATGGTCATGTTGAGCCCTACCCTGAGGAATGATGCCGATCTCTGACATGAATGTCACATGGGCACTTGTGTCCTAAATCAAATGTTGAATTTTGGTGTGGTTTCAAACTATAATATCCTTTGGTAATCCGAATGAAGCCTTTTGTTGGATGTTGTTGAGCATAGGGGAGGGGACAAATAAAATGATCCGGTTTGATGCACTGTTGCCCTTTCATTACACACCTGGTCTCTCCAGAATCATGAGGTAGTTTCTTATGGTTTTGGTGATAATAATAAGATTAAAAGGGACAAGGGGGTAATGGAGTCCACCACCACTTTGTGTTGCCTCGTCCACCGTATGCAAGCATACACTCACTTTGATCCTGATTGTCGAAATTGCAGAGCCCATTTGGATGGATCATATCACGAAAATCACACCGACTGAATGATCCTAATCATAAAATAAAACGTTCAATGGTTCTAATTTCATTGAACAGAACCAGGTGCTAAAGATTGTTAGGTTAGAGTCAAGTGAGGCTTTGCTTTAACAAGAATCAGGCCCACAAGTTGGAAAGTCCAGATTGCAAAACATGTATGGTGGATGACACTCCACAATTTAAAATGGTGGTGAACTATTAGTCTATTTCCCTATTCTATATATCTCTAAGATTTAGTTGTCAATAATTTTTCTTTTCATCGAAAATTGCCAAGCATGTGTGCACCTCTCTACACCCACCTCTATGGGAGGTGTGCCACACCACATGCAAGGGCAAGTGAGCTGAAACTAATCTGGTCCACTCATCAGGTCCGCAACATGTGTACTAAACAATGGATAGTTTGAAAGATTGTCAGCAGTTCACATTCAACATGTAAGCAACCGGTTGAAGAGTGGAGAGGACTGACATTTATGTCGGGTTGCGTATGTGCTAGGGTTCGAGTACCCATTGTGGTGAAATTCCACTGCAGATGCCAAGGCCATGGGCAACACCACACATGGCCGCACATGACAACATGGAACAGTTGTTGGACATCCAAGCGACGCATCATACAATCGCCATTCTGAAGATGACAAGGCCCAAAAGATCAGACCAGATCATTCTTCATGTGGAGCGCACATGTATGCTGAATGTGGATGATTGGCAATTTTTCTAGCCCATCCTTGCTATCATGCCGTCATGCATGTGCTGCCCACCTGATGGGTTGATTAGCCAAGTTGGAGGACAGGTCATCTATCGCCCACCTGTTTGTGTGCTCAATTATCCCATGTAGGTATTAGGTTGTCACGTATGGCCTCATGTGGGGGTGCATGATCCGGTGGTGGACCTGATCGGCACCATTGGTGAACCTTATGGGCATCTCATCCTGGACCAGCCCAAATTCCCTTGATGTTTTGCCAGTTTGCAGGATCATTTGATGCATGCTTCTCATAACATAAGGTTCACAGATACCCAAACACTGGTATAAATGCGCAAAGGAGGATGACTTATCCTTGCATGGAAACAAATCCTCGGAGAAATGTACAAATGGGGGTGATTTCTTATCCTTGTATGGAACCAAATCCTGCATTGTTCCCTATAAATTAACATGAATCTGCATTCATGCTGCGTGTGTTCGTGATCTAGACCGTTTCTGCTTCCTCCATAGTTGATGGACTCCATGGAGAACTACTGACCCTAGTTGGGCAATTAGGAAATGCATTTGAAGTGTGTGCTGATTTGTCCACCTAAGCAAGGTACTGACTCGTATTTTTTCAGTCAACATCTAATGCACCTATTGCTTGTGTTGATCCTTGAGTAATAATTCCACATGTTCTATTTGTTGAATCCATGCACATACCCATGCATCCAGTTATGGGCCAGCACTTGAGTAGGCCATAGTCCCAAAATTGGACCATAATGATCCTAGAGTTCTTCAAAATTGGACTGCTTTATGGACCCTTGCGCATGACTTTAGATAGCTTTCGCAAAGCAGCCCCATCGATCCCACAGCTTAAGCTGCCTGACTACCAATTTTGAAGCAGTGCGCCGTCTGAGCAGTGGTTCATCAATCAAACCCAATACTTGACCATATTCATTGAAATGGATGGAAAAGCTGGTATACCCAGTACATGACCATGCCTTTGAATTGATGGAAGAGATGGCAGATGCACCGAGTCCAGTGTATAAAATTTTCTCCATGTATAAAATTTTATACAGGATCAAATTTCTGAGTTGTGTGGTTCAATCGTATGCTCTGTTTTGTAGAAAGAGTACATGGGTGGATCCAAGGGTCAGAAACAACCAGCGCCAGGGCTAGCATATTTCCACATCCCATTGCCAGAATTCAGTAGCTTCGATGAATCGAATTTCACGGGCGTGAAACAGGAAGGCATCAGCTCAGCTTCTATAAACTCGGGCTTCTTTACAACCTTGGTTGAAGCAGGGGATGTGAAGGCTGTCTTCACTGGCCATGATCACGTCAATGACTTCTGTGGTGAGCTAATGGATATACATCTCTGTTATGCTGGTGGGTTTGGATACCATGCCTATGGGCAGGCTGGGTGGTCGCGGAGGGCGAGGGTAGTTTTGGCTTCTCTAGAGCGAACAGAGAAGGGAGGTTGGGGAGTGGTGAAATCTATCAAGACTTGGAAGCGCCTTGATGATCCACAGCTGTCTACAATCGATATTCAGACCCTCTGGGTCAAGAGCTCCCCTGGTATGCTTTTCTCAACTACATTGCAGAGTTCATCTAAAGGCTGATTAGGTTCTGCCTAATATGGGTGACACTGTGGTGATGGTCTCTTTAGAGTTTGAACCCTGCTATGGCTGCTGGTAAGCTGTACATGCTAATGTTGTACTTGTGTGCAGGCTTGGGTCTGTTTATCAAGTGGACCCCACCATGTGTTTATTGTGTGCTAAAAATATGGCCAGTTGATCATCAGAAGTGCATAGTGAATGTCAATGGTGTCTCAAAATTTTGAAGTGTCTATTTTTTCTAATACAAGTGTGATACACCTGTTGACTGGAATGGCTTGATTTTTGGGTGATAAATGGTGAGGCCACGGTGGAGTGATTGAAGTCAAACACGGCCAAACTCAAACAGCCTTGTGTGCCAAAATGGCAACCACGTCCAAAATCCAGGCATCGATAAGCAGCCTTGCTATTGATGTTCCCTAGCCCAAAAGTTAGGGCAGTTTATTCATCAGGTGTAAATGTGTTGATAAAAAATGGATGTTTGAAAAGAACAACCAACAGTCCACAGTCAACATGTGAGGCCCACCTGGTGAGCCAACCTGTCTGATGCCCAAGGCATGTTCTTGCTAGGGCCTGCCTCATCATGATTGGAATGGATCTGGCACATGGCAGATGTGGAGCAGCTGGGCTGATATCTGTCCTCTTATAGGTATTATATAATGATCAGGGTGCGCTTACCATGATAGCATGTCACGACTCGGTTGTAGTTGATCATATGCATAGGATTCAAGGACATGGTTGTCAATGGCTGGACTAGCCTGTGTATATGGCCAGCCCTGGCCTTATTTCCAGGCCCAAAAGACAAATAGGGTATCTCATGGAATAGGTTTCTCTTTCTCTATCACTCATGGACATGAATTTCTTTGGACAGGGAGGCGCAGAAAGGGAGCTCCCACGGGCGTTTGAAGAGATGATGTTTGAAGATTTCCACACCAAGACTCGTACATGTGAGAGATGGGAAATTTTATTGAAGCAGTCATTTTTTGAGGTACAGTATGGTTGCATAACTAGATGACTGAGACTGGTTTTTTAGGAAAATCAATAGAACATTGTCATTAAGAAATTTAGAATGCCCAAGGGTATGGTATAAAATGTCGAGTTCTCTCTCCCTACCAAGGTGGGTAACATTCTCTAGCTATTATATTAAAGTGGCTAGTTTCACAGTATTCTCTGCCTCTGATGTAATAGCAATTTTCTCCACAATGGCTGTTATATGATAGAATAAAGACACTATTATATGATGGAACAATGGGCATTGTTTACACAAGACTTTCTTTTTTATATTTTCTTTTTTAATTCCTCATGTTATGGAATGTAACACTGAAGAAACAACCACTATTTTCCATGGGTTGGCCTTAATCTTGTTTCTTCTTCTTCTTTGTTTCGTTTTTATTTATATATATATATATATATATATATATATATATATATATATATATATATATATATATATATATATATATAGTTGGGGCATTCGTACCCCACGAAAGTTTTACATGCATTATGAAAATGGACATATATAAAAATCTATCACCATCAAATTTCTCTCAATTGATAGTTGTGGGAAATCATAGGGCAAATCAATTTCATGTAAGGGTCTTTGCTGTGTCTTATTTGGATAGCAAGTGACAATATCACATTCTTCTTACAGTGGTTACCTCATATCTATTGGGTGAGAATTTAAACTATGAACCAGGGTGATGATTGCCATGTGGAATATATATATATATATATATATATATATATATATATATGTCTTTTCTTTCCCTCTATCCAAAAAGGCCCTCATGTCCTTTCTTTGGTTGTGAAATACATTTGCTTTAAGTACATTGAAAATGAACACCTTTGATTACGTACTAAGAAGTTTCCTGCCCTAAAAGATTACATACTTTGCCAACGCATCCGTTTGCATTGGTGCCCTGAAGGTACGTAAGATTAGGTGCTAAGGGATTTTGGGTGTTGGTAGGGTCCAAGCAAACTGCAAATGAAGGAGCAGATTTGTTAACCTCTACTGTATATAACATGAGTATAAAATCAAAATCCAAGGTCCAAGGAAACTCGGGCAGACTCAGTTCAAGATCAGGACCCAATTTCAGTTTCTAATTTATGCTTGAAAATGAACTCGGTAATAGGATACTCAGTTCTTGTACCACATATATATTACAGGAATTCAAACTTAACGGGACCCAGATCTGAATCAGTGAGATTTGGATATGAGACTGTTTTCCAAACCTTGCAAAATGTTCAAGTGAAAAGACCAAAATAAGTAGAAAGAATCACAGAATGGCAGTACATCAGGTAAGAAATGCCTGGCCTGTTTGGTTAGAGGGAAAGGTAAGCACATAAAAGAAAATGAATGACCCTTTTTTTTTTTTCATGGTGGATGTTTCACAATGTTTGCATAGCAAAGAAATGTGGAATTTCAATAGTCCTTACCCAAAATATATGGAAATCTTGGGAAATTCTCATTTCGAATTTACTATATTTTTTATTATGAAATAATGGCTGAGCCCAAGCTCAGAAAAATCAAAATTTTTAATAGGGCCTGCCTGTTGCTCACCTGACCAGTCCAAATCAGGGCCTGTGGCCCACTCGATGACTGGGTATTAGGCAACATGCAGGATGATCTGAATCGTATCCTGATGCCCTCAATCTGTACAGGAGGGTCCTATTGTTTGATGACTGAGAGATGGACATGGGTGATTTTCCCACAAATTCCGGACATCAGATTCCCCGGTCCTTGTTCCGGACATTTTCTTGCTGACCGTCTATTTGAAGTCCGCAGATTGAAGGGTAAGGATATTCCGAATCGTTAAGATTTTTATGGAATCCCTTGTAATGTAGATCCCATTATATAAAGGGTCTACACCAACAGATTATGGGCCCCACTGTAGGTAATGAGCGATTCAAGACATTATATGTACTGTATCTGCCCGTGCAGGGTGATCCGAATCGTATTTGAAGGAATCCCCTGTCTAATGTAGATCTCATTAAATAAACGGTCTGGGCCAACGAATACTAGGGCTCCACTGCAGGGAACGAGCGGACCGGGTACTACCCCAACTGTTCTCAGCTTGGCATGGGTACCGGCTCTGAATGGACGCCATGTTGTATGGGTTTATCCACACTGCCTATTCATTTTCCTATATCATATTCATTCAATTATATATATATATATATATATATATATATATATATATATATATATATATATATTATTGTATAAGCCCAAAAATAGCTAGCTCCAAGGCTCAAGTGGACTGCACAATGGGAATTAAACCCTTATTTTGAAAACTTCTTAATGGCCGCACAAGTTTTGGATTAAGATGATATTTGTGTTTTTCCTTCATCCAGGTATATATAATTTTATTGTTGTGGAAAAACACTCATGCACATGATCGATATAAGACAAGGCAAATCACCAAAAAAAAAAAAAAGTCGAATAAAAAGTAAGTAAAAGACACACAAATTTACTTGGTTCAATAATATGCCTAATGTATGAAGCAACAATACAGAGCTTTTTTATTTATCTAAAAAAGAAAAAGAAAAATATATGATTTGCCTCTCTTCCACTATACAAGAACTTTTCACCCAAAATATTTCAAAAAATAAATAAATAGAATACATCTCTCTACTTGTGTCACTCCTTATATAGATCACGTAAGAGAGTGAATGTGGAAAGTTCAAAAGAAATTGAGCTTTAACAACATACATATTTATTTTTAAAAAAAGGAGGGGTGAGGGTAGATGCCTTCTAGACGGCATTACTTAAAAGATGTGTAGAGATACTCGTCTCCACCACCTCAACATCTATATACTTGAAGACTAGTTTATTTACTAATGCAAAAAATTCTCATAGTAATAACTGCTCAAATGTCACCAAATACTAAGTAACAACAAGCTTAAGAGAAGTCTTTCATCGAATAAAATTTTCTCTTGTAATAAGATTCATAGCATATTTTTTATGTTGTCATCAATATGAATCTTATATAATGAGATTTATTCATTTTTTACCACATTGTGAACAAAGTAATACCAAACATCGATGTACTTAGTGTGAGCATGAAATACTAAATTCATGGCCAAATGTACTGCGCTCTGACCGTCACAATAAATTATCACCACTTTCTACTTAAATTTTAATTATTCTATTAACTTCTTTAACTAAATACCTTCATCACATGCTTGTGTAGCTGACATGTACTCTGTTTTCATAGTAAACAAGACCACTACTGACTACAATCTTGACATCCAACTAACTATACAATCAGCTAAAGAGAAAATATAACTTACAATAGATCTTCTTTTATCATGGTCTCCTATGTAATATGCATCTACAAACCTATCCAACTCTAAACTTTATCCGCTACAACAAATAACAATATCAAAAGTACTTTTCGAGTAACAAATGATCCACTTCAAAATAGTTCAATGACTTTTATTAGGGTTCGTCATGTATTTATTGACTATTTGTCATACCCCGAAAATCGGTACCTAAGTACGAAGACTCTAATCCTGAGTTCCCGAGTGTAAACTTAGCAAAAGCGCACGCGGGCAAGTTCCCACATGCCCACGCAGACTAATTAACATTCACAAATCAAAGTAGTTTAAATCAACAAATATAAAAAAGTAAGCATAAATAACTAAGCTAAAAAATAGATGGATAATATTTAAAATGTACAATTCTAAGAATAATGTATGCCCAAATGAGTATTATACGAGACACAATATACATACACAAAATGATTAAATTATAAAATTTTCAGTTTTCGCTCAATCCTCCAAAACATAATGTTATTGGTGCAAGTTGATCTAAGCCTACTCATCGGAAATCTCGATAGTACTTGCATCAATAATATTGGCAGATTGATGTTTTAAAACACTATCCCAGGTGGGAGTAAGTATCTAGCTAATTCAATATTTTCATTAGTTCTAAGTTATATATGTTATCAACTTAATTAACGTAATTAATGACAAGATTATAAAACAAACAATTCCTAAGTTGACTATTTAAATGCATAGATGACATGATGATATGCGCAATGGTTGGCCCGCAGCACAACCCAATAATGTTTAGCATGATGAATGCCTGGGAATACAATAATTGTAAACTTTCCACATCAATGATATTGCTAGTGACAACATAGCATATGCACAATGGCTGGCTTACAGCACAATCCAATAATGTAATGATATACATTATTAGCTAAGTAATTATTATTTCTAGTTCAAACAATAAGTTGGTGAAACTAGGATACCAATGTTATATCATTAGTCTTTATCCGGATCATGTGACTCGTTACAATACGTAGTGGCTCCTCACTAGTGACCCTTAATCAAAATTTAGATATCACCCATTATATCTCATAAGTCTACAATTTCAAAGGTACAATATGATACCCAAAGGTACATCATGATTTCCAAAGGTACGAGAATCAACACGAGATAGGTCGTTACCCAAACACTGAATATGATCACTCAGTTCAGATGTGCGAGCATGTCATATAAAAAAATTGAATCAACACGAAGGAAACAACTTATCTTCCAATTTCATTCACATATGGGTCGTTCGAATAGTACTCTGACATAAAATCATCATCCGGGTATTTGATGAGGATCGTTTGAACAATAATCAATTACCTCCATTAGAGTTTACTGGCCTGACATGGAACCATCGTCTAGGTATTTAATGAGAGTCGTTTAAACAACAATGTATTACCTCCATAATAGTTCACTAGTCACTATGGGGAGTCTTATCACCCCAGCATATGCCAATAGCTCGGACATGATGTCCCATACCACCATGTCTGGCTCATGATTCTTAGTGGGATCTTAATGCACTAATGGTTATAAATGGACTTGTCTATGAGAACGTGGTATCATATATTCAATTTAGTCATATCATACATGATGAACATATATAATCAGTCAACTGATAGACTAATTTAATTGACCTAGGAGAACCCTAGTACAACCGCCATTAGGTGCAAGCATCCCTTGTAATATAGCTACTCTCGGTCATTCGTGTTCAACACAGGTCGATCGAACAAACCTTAGGTGGCCGACCTAACTCGGACTACCCCTTAGTTCGAGGAATTTACTAATTAACCCAACATTATAAACAATTATAAATATCACTAAGGGCTAACAATTCATTAGAAAATCATAACACGATTTCATATGAAGCTTAAATTTAACAACACAGTCACTCATTTCATTGAACATGTAAGCATCAATAACATGACACAATTACTTAGGCATTTCATCGAACATGTGAGCATCAATAACACAACACAATCACTTAGGCATTTCGTCGAACATGTGAGCATTAATAAACAAGTAATAACAGATGTTTCAATCAAAATCGAAATATGGACATGTTAGCATACGTCATACCATCTACAACAATAAATCATTAACTGAGACATTCAAGGGTCAATATATGGTAACTTAAGAATAATGGTTTACACCTTAAGAAAGAATTTTTAATTTTTGAGCTCCTAAATGTAGGGTTTTAAGAGAAAATTGATTCCTACATCAAATTCAAAGGAATTAGGTGAGATTCATGCAATTCATCATAGAAAAACCTAGGTTGGGAAGTAATATTCATTTCTTACTTCTCAATCGTGAGTGGGGTAGATTCGGCGGAGGAGAACAATCAAGGTTAGGGCTTTGATTGAAGTATTCGGTAAAGGAGACACTAATCTCTCCCTCACTTGATCTCTCTTGTCATTTCTCTCATTCTCTAGGGTAAAAATTGAATGAGAGCAAAGGTTACCCATAAATGTCCTATTTATAGCATAAAAAATTGTGTAAATGGCTATAAGGTCTAGGTTTTCATTATATTAACCCTATGAGAGGGTGTTTCTAACCTTTGGGGTCCACTACAGGGTGTAAGGGTCGATATACACTATAGGATAGCTAGCCCTGGTGATGATCTATGTATGTATATGATCGGCTTGCCATTTAGATGTGTTGATCGACAAATATAATCAAAAGTCAATTTGACAATTACCGATGGTCAATTAAGATCGTGGCTATACAGATATATGTAGGGCATTACCTTAAGTTATTATTCAAAAATTTGGTCACAATTTAAAGATTTGAATGCCAAAACTTTGGCAAAGACTAGATGCCAACAACTAACTTAAGTTCTTAATTAATTTCAAGAATATTCACACATCTCATGCACTGGCTTTGCAAGTTGAAGTTGAGCGATTTGAGATGCGAACTTGACTAGATGTCCCGCAATAGACAACAAGCAAGCAAAGACAAATGTCTTTATGTATTCTTGGGTTTAATGACCCCACGAACAAGCATTCTAAAACTTGTTTGGAAAATAGAGACATTTCTGGAATAAATTGGATAATGAGATTTCCTATACCTAATGATTAAAGTTTGGATTAACTAAGTTCATGGTGTAACGTATTTACAATTAACGATTCGATCCTAATCACCCTAAACCGTTGTTTCTTAGGCTAAGGGCGTATTTGATTTTCAATGGTGGTGTAAATACCTATGAAATTGGTAATTATTACCATTTCACCCATTTAATTTTCCTTTGAGAATTCACCGCACTTTTCACCTCGAAAACTGGTTTAAAAGAATTATTTTAAATTTGTGGACCCCATGGTCCAATCCTTTTAACACAATATTCTAAGGCATGAGTAAAAAAATGAGGCAGATTGAATACTCAAATGGTTCACACCAAAAGAAACAGTGGGCCTGAGAGGTTTTTAATGGTAAGTGTTTGATCCCCTTTTTCTTATAGCGTGGTCCACTTGAGTTTTCAATATGCCTTGTTTTTTGGCTCATGTCATAAATTCATCGGGCACAATAAATTAACGGTGTGGATAAGCAATACGCATCGCGGTGAGACCTACAAATATATTATAACTTTTTTAATTTTTATGTCAAAAAGGCATCTAGTCAAATCAAATATAGGAAAAAGGGAGGTAAATACGAAGGAAGTAATTATTACATATTTTCATGAGTATTTATCCAGCCACTGAAAATCAAACACGCCCTAAAAGAGTAATTGGATCAGTTTATGTGATACCCCAAAAATCGACATTTAAGTACAAAGACTCCGATCCCGAGTTTCCAGGTATTAATCTAATGAGAATGCACACGTGACCTTATTTAGATTCACATTCATTTTTCACAAGGATAATCAGAGTAAAGCAATTCACTTAGCGGATATAAAACGAGGTAGAGATAATGAAATATTCAGAAATATAAGGCTAAGTGTCAAAAATGTAATTCCAGTTGTGATGATCACCCAAAATGGGGTTATACAAGTCATGGTATACATACCCAAGATAATTAAAGTGTAAAGCTTTCAGTTTACGTCCAATTCTCCAAAACATAACGGCATTGGAATAACCCGATATAAGCTTACCTGTCTGAGGTCTCACTAGTATTTGCATCAATGATATGTCTGGTTGGTGTTATAAAACATCATCCCAAGTGGGAGTGAGTAGCTAACTCAGTGGTTCCATTAGTTCTAAGTTACACATGTTATCGACATAATTAGCACAGTTAATGATAAATAAGAAATTAAACATTTTCTAAATACTCTTGTTAAATGTACATATGAAAAGACATGATGTATGCCCTTTCCAAACAACAATATCTCATACGCGACTTCAACACCTATTTTACAAATGTCAACACTCCCTCATCACTTGACACCAACGCTAGGCCACCACATTCTATCTAATGCAATGCGAATGATGCGTATGTTAACCGAGTAATCATTAAGTTTTATTCATTCAACATATTGACAAAGCTAGGATACCGATATTATATCACAAGTCCTTATCTATATCGCGTGACTCATTGCTGCACGTAGTGGTTCCTTACCATTGTCTCTTGATCTAAGTTTATGTTTTACCCGTTTATATCAAAAATCAATAATTTCAAAGGTACGATATGATACCTAAATATATGAGGATCAACCCGGTATGGGTCGTCACCCAATACTGAGTATGATCACTTAGTTCTGAGGTGTAGGCTTATCACATAAAATCAAATCACTATAAGGAAAAGGGCTCGTCACCCAATTTTATTCACGCCCAAGTCGTTCGAATAGTACTCTGGCACAAAATTATTAACTAGGTAATTTGATGGGGGTCATTTGAATAATGATTTATCACCTTCATCAGTTCTCACTAGTCACTATGGGGAGGCTCATCACCCCAACATAGGCCGATGGTTCAGACACGGTGTCTCATACCACCATGCCCGGCTCATGAGTCTTAGTTACTCACTGGTCACTATGGGGAGACTTATTACCCCAGCGTAGGATAACAGTTCAGACACGGTGTCCCATACCATCATGCTCGGCTCATGAGTCTTAGTGGGATCGTATCGCAATAACAGTTATGAATGGACACATCCATTGGGAATGGGGTATTCTAGATTTTATTTAGTCATGTCATACATTGTGAATATCCATGATCAGTCAACTAGTAAATTAATTTGATTGACTTAGGAGAACCATGATATAATCGGCATTGGGTGCAAACATTCCGTGTAGTTCAGCTACGATCGGTCGTCCGTGTTCAATACGGATTAATCAAATAAGCCTAGGGTGGCCGCCCTAACTTGGGTCACCCCTCGGTTTGGGCGATTTACCGACTGACCTAATATCTTAAGTAATTCTAAACATCACTAAGAGTTAACAATTCATCAAGAAATCACATTCAGATTTCATATGAAACCTAAATTTAACAACACAACTACCTATGCATTTCATCGAACATATGAGCATTGATAACATAATACCATCACTTAGGCATTTCATTAAATGTGTGAGAATTAATAAAAATCAACCATTCACTTAGGCATTCCATCAAACATGTGAGCATCAACAAAATAACACATCCATTCACTTAGGCATTCTATCAAGCATATGGGCATCTATAACCAAGTAATAACATATGTTATGATCAAATCAATGTGTGAACATGTTAGCATACACCAACTTATTTATAAATAATAAAATCATTAACTGAGACCCTCAAGGGTCGATAAATGAAAACCTAGAAATAATGGTCTACACCTTTAAGAAGAAATTTTTGATTTTGAGCTCCTAGAGTTATGGATTTGGAAATAATCACAAATTCTTATATACATACCAAGAACTATGTGAGATTCATACAATTTATCATAGAAAAACCTAGTTGAAAGTAAGATTTATTTCTTACCTCCTAAACGTAAGATTTATTTCTTACCTCCTAAACGCGATTGAGGCGGATTTGGTGGAAGAAAACTATTGATGCATGATTGGAAGAAACCAATGAAGGAAAGCACCAAAAACTCCTAACTCCTACTCTCACTCTTCTTCTCTTCTTCTTTCTCTTTCTCTTTCTCTCCTTTGGAAAATGCAAATTCTTATGGAGAGATAGGGTGCCCAAATGAAGCCCTAATATAGTTCTAAAAGTTGTGCAAATGGCTTTAAGGGCTAGGTTTCCATTATACTAGCCCTATGGGAGAGTGTTTCTAACCTCTAGGGCCCATTATGGGTTATACATATCGATATACACTGTAGGATAGTTAGCTCTAATGATGATCTACGTATGGATATGATCGGCCCGCCATTTGGATGCGTTGATCGACGGGTATAATTATAAGTTTGTTCAACGGTCACCGATGGTCAATCGAGGTCAGGGCTATACGGATATGTATCGAAAAATATCTTTAGTCGGTACCCCAACTGTAGTCATGAATCGATGGTCCAAAAGTTACAACTTTATGAAAAAATAAATGAATTTATTTCACTTAAGTTTCAAACTTCGGTATAGGATATTTGCACATTTTAAACACTCGGCCTCTGTCCAAAGTAACACCATTCTGGATACTATCTTGATTCTTTACCTGCAATAGACGTCAAGCCCAGCGAGACAGACATTATTTTATAGTTTTGGAACTAGTGGCCCACTAACGAACAGTCTAGAGCTTGTTCAGAAAATCAGGATAACTATAAAATGAATTAGGTATCAAGATTTCTTGTGCACAATTATTAAGGTTTAGATTAGCTAAGTTTATACTGTAGTCTATTTGCAACCAGTGGAAATGACGATTTGATTATAATCATTCTAAACCGTCAGTTCTTAGGCTAAAAAGATATTGCCTCAGTTTGGTTTGTTAATTAAGATCTGATCCCTAGTTATCTCAACTTTAGATGGGTCTTCATTTAGTTGCAGTTGCCTTGATTATTCAGTGATAGGTCAACTAGATTTGGGCCCCATGTGAACAAATCATATGGCTAAACCCAATGTTTAAGTGATCGGCAAGATTTGTTGGCTTCCTACGGTTGATTAATCAGATTTGTGCAGCTCTTTATTAGTACCACACACGTATAAGCTAACATCGAGTGTTAATAGTTAGTAAGTGATGACATAAGTTAATCATAATGAAAATTTTCAAAGGTTTTTGGAAAATCCAAAATAGCGAAAATCCAAGACATTACAGTTTGGTTTGTTACTTAAGATCTGACCCCTAGTTGTTTTAGCTTTTGGTAGGTCTTTATTTGGTTGTGATTATCTTAATTAGTCAGTTATAAGTTAACTAGATTTGAGCTTTAGATGAGCAAATTACAAAACTAAACTCGATGTTTAAGTAATCAGGTAGATTCGTTGACTTCATATGATTAGTTAATCGGATTTGTGCAGTACTTTATTGGTTCCACCCGCGTATAGGCTCATCTCAAGCATTAAGAATCAGCAAATGACAACGTAAGCTAATTATAATTTTAAAAAAATTCAAGATCTTTTGGAAATTCAAAATAGTAAAAATCTGGGATGTTACACTACTCCCACTCCTTATGTAATGTTCGATCTGATGAACACCATGGAAAAAATAAAACCCTCTATCACTAATGAATATGGTAAATGTAAGACATATGATCTTCTCAATTTTTTATGATTGGACATTGATGTAAAGATAACTTGTAACCAAAATGGAATAAAGTACTTAGTTAGAATTTTGCATGTTGAAGTGGCGCAAAACTCTTTTAACATAATCCTTTTCATTATCTAAATTGTCTTGTTATTCTTGTTTCTAAGTATGGTCATCTTAAGAATCTAATTAACAAAACCCAAATCATTCATATCAAATTCCCTAGTCAAATGAGTTTTTCATATTGCAGTGGTATATTTACCAGTGCTTACAACTAGTACGTCATCCACATACAGTAATAAGATAATAAAGCCACATTTATCATAACTACAAAAATAGACATAATAATTTGCATCACATCTTTAAAATCTTAAACTCAAAATGAAGGAATATCTGCTTATACAAATACTTTAACGCCTTCTTTAAAATGTAAAGCGATATGTTTCTGTGAATATATTGAAAATTTTCAATTCATTTCATTTACTTACATCCAAGCAAAATATTTGAATTTCAATGAATTTCATTTACTCTCATCCAAACATAACTGAGTAAGTTATTTACAATCGAAATGAGAGTAAATGTGAAATGGATTCCATTTACTTCAATTTACAAGCTCTCGAACAACCCCTAAGAATGTGTGTTTGTGTGTGTGTATAACAATTACAATAGATGAAAAAAGAGAGTTGAAAATTAAGAATTTCTACACGTCATGACATTCCAAAGCCTACAAGGCATGTCAAGTAGGGTGTGATAAATGACAACCAATCTATGACACAACCTCTATAACAATCATTAGGCGATAAAAGATCTACGACAAACATTTGTAGCTATTTCCTATGAGAGAGAAAACATGACATTATATCTTTATTCCTTTGAATGTCTTCCAAGCTTATATAAGGGTAAAATAAAAATAAAAATAAAAGTAGGGTTTTTTTTACCTATATACACTCAAGATTACATGGGAGTGTTGAAATAGTATCCCTTTTCAAAATATTATTTTTCTACACGTACGTGCACTATTGTCATTTTTCTTGAATGAAAATGCCATATATACCTTTTTTAATTTTCAATTTATTGAAAAAATGTGTTAGATATACTGAAAAATAAAAATAAAATAAGGTTTAATTATTTCGTTTCATTAGGTTGAATCGTGTAAAATATATGATGTCCTTAAAGCCTAATTCACCCCCTTATCAATTGCTAACAGGTAACAGGCGAATTACCTTCAAGATAAGACAAGCCTGTCTAGATCTGGCATGCAACAATCACGAATGGTCCACTTAGGAACAATTCAACGCACCAAATCTTCTGTCAAAATCAAACTGTGGATGTGTTTACAATATTCTACGAAGGAGATGCTATCTGGAGATCTGATGGAAAGGGAGAGATGTGTATTTGAGTTGATGGGATTTGTTGAGGGTCAAATATTACATATTAGACCCCAGTTGTTACATGTATTTATGAACAGAATACTGTTTAATAGTCTGATTAATCGCATTTGTGATGCAGGGTGTAATTACAAGCTCGGACTGAAAAAAAGGTGCTAAAAGATGATATTTAATTCTCAGAATTCACTAGAGAAAGCGACGGACTCCATGGGACCAAAATTGGTCCAGAATGCAAGATCACGGGGTTCTCACCATCCGTTCGACTCAAAACTTCATATATGGCCGGAGGACCACAAATTAACCGTACACGTCGAATTTCAGCCCCTAGATCCTTGTGGAAGTGACTTAACAGATAGATCAGCCCATTAATCTCTAATTTGGGGCCCACCTGACATCTGGATATGGCCCAATTGTGTTCTCAACCCCTTAATTGGAATGACAAAGTAAATGGACAGAGCAAATTTCTCACGGACATCGCAACTGGGACCCACTTGCAGTGCACACACACCATTCACGTGCATCGGATGTGCACTAGACCAAACAGAGTCGGACAGCGTGCACTGACTCGATTCTGTTTGGATTCAAACAACATCTTGAACAGGGGATCGCGGACGGCATCAGGTGGGCCACCATCATCATATATGTCAATGATCCACACCGTTCAATAGCTTCAAGTGGTCAAACTGAATGTGCCTTAATCTACAGATGGATTTACTCAGTCATTTCATGCACTTGAAAGATCCAAACAGAGAATGAACGGTCGGTTTAAAATTCAATGGGTCAACTACCAGCCAAAACCGTCAATCTCGGAAGGTGTGGATTTCTCAAACATCAAGGAATATGGGCTCTACTGTTTACGCAAAATCGATTTCTCGCAGGCGTTACGTAGTAACGCACGTCCGAAAATCGCCCGGCTTTTACGGGTTGTTGTGCGACCATGGTGTTGTCCGAATCCATGATCCGGATCGTCCGGAGGATGCAAAAGGTGCGGTCAACCCCATCTACGAAGCCAACTTCCAACGACAGGTTGTACGGCCATCCCGAAAATCCACCAAATGCAAGCTGGTTTGCGGTTTTTTTGCGTGAAACAGGGAGTTCGACTCTGTTGCAAACAAACTACGAAAGAGAGGCTGACGCACTGACGTCAGCCATCCACCGTCCTTCCTACCTATAAGAGAAAGAGAATGCTGAGAGAGAAGGGGGTTATCAGCCAGCTGTGAACGTCAGTAAGAGACAGAGAGAAGAAGCTTTTGGTTAGAATTGTTTTTATTTTAATTACTAGTTTGGTTTTATTATGATTTTTAAGGGTTTTAGTCAAATTATGTTTGGCTAAACCTCTTAGCTAGGGCTAAGAGGTGAAGCTTGTAGCATGATGGGGAGACTTCTTGTTTGAATCTTTATTTATACTGAACTGATGTTGATTTTAGTTTGATTAAGAGAATATTTTTAGTTTTTAATGGTCTGTTGTGACTAAAATTACAATGGGTCTGCGATAGTTTTGATCATGTTCTTTTCTCCTTTTATATTTATGACGTCAGGAAGCCCCGTTGTTCACCATAGTCTCCTGGGCATGGTCGGATGTCGGTACCCTTCCTAACCTTCATGCATTGTTGATTGGTTGGTAATTAGTTTACTTCTGTTGTTTGCTTTGTCTCTAGGGCATGGTTTGGTGATGGAATCCATTCTAATTCATATACCTTTCATCTCTTGAAAACTAAATCAAAGTAAGTTCAGTTTGATTTTATGATTCTTGAAGAAGGCATAAGATTTTTCTGATCTCTACAAGTGGATCCTCTGAATCCCTAGTTTCCTTCCCCTGAATTTCTTAAGCTTTAGATAATTATTTCACAATTATTCCTTAAATTCTAATTAATTTAGATTACATCTTAATCTAGTTTTAGTTATACGTAGTTTTAGACAACGTACAGGTATCAGTCCTTTGGGATTCGACCTCGGTCTTACCGAGTTTATTACTACATCACAACCCTGCACTTGGGGAGTGAACAAGTTTTTGGCGTCGTTGTCGGGGACTGGCGGTTGCGTTTCTGAAATTAACTAGTTTTAGGATTAGTTTAAGATTAGGATTTCTCTAATTTTAGGTTAGATTATTTTTGTTGATTTATAAAAACTAACCTATTTGTTTTGTAGGATTTTAAGATAGAAACTTCTAATTCGGTAAGATCTTTCTAATTTTTACCTTCTATCTTTCAGATCTCTTTTATTAACTTACTAGTTTAAGACTTTCCTAATTTGTTTTCTACTTTCTTTTTTAGAAATTTTTTCTTTTTATTTAGAAATTAGTTTACTTTTAATTAGGAATTTTCTATTCTTAGACTTTCTATTTATAGAAACTAACTTGTTTTGTTTGTTTTGCAGGTTTTTAACTTAGGGACTTCAAAACTGGTAACTTCTTTCCATCTTTCTTTTTATTTTTTAGATTTCTACTTCTTCCTTTCTCTTAGGTCTAGGTTTAGAGCTTAAAATTTAGGGTTGTGAGTGTTTCTTGTCCAAGTGGGCCCGTGATAACACTCGACGTCTCTTAACTGAAGGAGGATTAGTTGAGGGGCTGACTGTCCATCACAGGACTAGGCACCACTTGAATTTTCCTGAGTTAGTTGAGGTTATGCTGAAAATCAACCTCAAGCACTACCCCAACCTAGGGTAGAGGAAGTACAAGCTAAGAATGAGGAGTATCAGGCACCCCTGCCTCGTACTTTATGAGATTATTTACAACTGACAGGGGTGAGTACGCCCTCATGCATGATTTTTCTTGAGAATACCGGACAGATGGACATCAAGCCAGGGGTTATCCAACTCCTTCATAAGTTCCATGGGCTTAAGTCTAAAGAACCGTATCTACATCTGAAAAAGTTCGACGAGATTATAACCACCTTATACTTTCTTAATGTATCCGAGGATACAATTAGGCTGAAACTCTTTCCATTTTTCTTAAAAGAGAAGGCTAAGAAGTGGTTACATTCGCTGCATCCTAGATCCATTAGCACATGGAATGACATGCAGAGGGAATTCATAAAGAAAATTTTTTCACATCATAAAACGATTACCCTCAGAAAAGTAATCATGAACTTTGCCTAAAAGGAAGATGAAACATTCTTTCAATGTTGGGAAAGGTTCAAGGATTTAGTCAATTCATGCCCACAACATGGCTTTGAAACGTGGTGCATTACAAATTTTTTCTACGATGAACTGACATCTTCCATGCGCCAAATGGTCGAGACAATGTGTAATGGAGAATTCATTAATAAAAATGTTGACGAGGTGTGAGATTACCTTGATAGTCTTGCTGAAAAAACTCAATCATGGGACTACTACCCAAGTTCATACACCACGTCTAGGCCGACTCAATCTAAGAAGAAAGGTGGATTGTATCTTTTAAAATAAGATGATGATCTCAAGTATAAGGTATCTACGCTTATAAGAAAATTTGAGGCCATAGAAGGAAAAAATGATAAGGTTAATGAAAGTGTTTGTGGCATCTGTGATTGCAACATTCATACAACTGAAAATTATCCTACAATACCTGCCTTTCGAGAAGTATTGAATGAACAATCCAATACCGTAAATAACTATCAAAGACCTTTCAATGGACCAACCTCTAATACGTACAATCCTGGCTGGAAAAATCATCCCAATTTTAGTTGAAGGAATGAACAAACTACTACCCCTTAATGTTTTTTCAATCAAAATTCAAATTAGGGAAAACGTCAAGAAGAATCGGTTCAAAATTTCATACAAGAGCTGGCTCAAACAATGCGAGAATGTCAGATTTTATGTAAAAAATAGATTCACGTATGACGACTATAGAAAAGGGGACGCTTCCTGCACAACCACTCCCTAATCCTAAAACGTAATACGAAGGTGATCCCAACTCTTCAAATCAAATGGGGCACGCTAAATCCATCACTACTCTTAGGAGTGAGAAAGTTATTGATAAAACCCTTCTGGTTAGGACCGAAAAGCCTCAAGAACCAGAAGAGGACAATAATAATGGATCTAATGATGCCCCATAAAAATTTGAACCGAAACCTCTAGAGAAGTCAATTGCTCCGTTCCCCCAACAGTTGGTTACACTAAAACGTCTCTCTAACTCTCAGGATATCCTAGAGGTGTTGAAATAAATGAAAGTCAACATTCCTCTACTTGATGTCTTAAAATATATACCTTTATATGCCAAATTCCTAAAGGACTTATGCATGACCAAACGACGGCAAGGTGTTTAAAAGAAGATTTCCTTAATTGAGAAAGTGAGTGTCATCCTAAAACAAGAGATGCCGCAGAAATTCAAAGATCTCGGTAGCCCAACCATATCATGTGTAATCGAAAACTATCGAATTGATCATACACTTCTTGACTTAGTAGCGAGCGTCAATCTGATTCCCTACTCGATATACAAACAGTTAGATTTAAGTGAATTAAAACTCACCTGAACCATGCTACAACTTACTGATTGCACTATTCGTGTATCAAGAGGGATAATCGAGGATGTATTGGTCCAGGTTGATAGATTTTACTACCATGTAGATTTTATCATCTTGGATACCGAACCCATCAATGACATGAGCACTCAGATTTCTGTCATTCTTGGTCGCCCATTACTTTCCACTTCAAATGCAATTATCAATTGCAGGAATGGTGTCATGACTATGTCTTTTGAAAATTTCACATTGGAGTCAAATATCTTTTTCAATAACGGCAGTAACTCAGAAGATGATGACGATTTTCATGACATTAACATGATTAATTCTTTCATGGAAGATAGAACACCCCTTACCTTATCCTCTGATCCTCTAGAGACGTGCTTGGCCCACTCCCATGATCTTGATGATGATACGATTAGGGAGACGTGTGCCATGCTTGATACTGCACGGGTACCTGAAGTTAACCGGTGGAGGCCGCAATTTGAAGAGTTGTCCCAAACCGATGTAGTGCCTCTACCGTCTAACCTCAAGCCATCGAAGCTTAACCTAAAACTTTTGCCCTCTGATTTGAAATATGTCTATTTAAGTCAAGATGAGACATAATCGGTGGCGATCTCTGCCCACCTGGAGAAAGAACAGGAGAGTATGCTCATATCTACTCTCATTGAGCATAAGGGAGCTCTTGGATGGACGATAGCGGACCTCAAAGGAATTAACCCCTCAATTTGTACTCACCGCATATATCTTGAGGATAATGCAAAGGCTGTTCGGCATCACAATGTAGACTAAATTCAAATATGAAGGAAGTGGTTAAGGCCGTGGTTCTTAAACTATTGGATGTGGGTATCATATACCTTATATCCGATAGTCAATGGGTGAGTCCAACTCAAGTGGTTCCTAAGAAGTCCGGGATCACCATCGTAGCCAATGCCAATAATGAACTCGTGCCGACCAAAGTTACTACTGGTTGGAGAATGTGCATTGACTACAGAAAGCTGAATACTGTCACGAAGAAAGACCACTTTCCTTTGCCCTTCATTGATCAAATCTTGAAAAGGCTAGCTAATCATTCTTATTATTGTTTCCTTGACGGGTATTCGGGTTACAATCAGATTGAAATCGCCCCTGAGGACCCGGAAAAGACCACATTTACATGTCCCTACAGCACCTTTGTTTACAAAAGGATGTTGTTCGGGTTATGTAATGCCCCTGTCACCTTTCAGCGATGTATGATGAGTATCTTTACTGACATGGTGGGGAAATATTTAGAGGTCTTCATGGATGATTTCTCTATTTTCGGTTCATCTTTCAGCGAATGCTTAGAGAGGCTTAAATGTGTGCTGAAAAGATGTGAAGAAAAGAATTTGAGACTTAATTGGGAGAAGTGTCATTTCATGGTTCAAAAGGAAATTGTCTTTGGACATATCATTTCGTCTAAAGGAATCGAGGTAGATAAGGTAAAAATTGATCTTATCTCTAACCTACCTCCACCCAAGAACATCAGAGACGTGCGATCCTTCTTAGGACACGCAGGTTTTATAAACGATTCATAAAGGACTTTAGTCTCCTCTCTCGTCCTTTATATAATCTTCTTCAAAAGGATGTACCATACGAGTGGACTGAACAATGCCAAGAAGCTTTTACTAAGCTTAAGGGCATGTTAACCACTGCACCTATCATGCAACCACCCGATTGGAGCCTGCCTTTTGAGCTTATGTGCGATGTCTCTGATTATGCTCTTGGAGCAGTTCTAAGCCATAGAAAAGATAAGAGGTCCTACGTTATTCATTACATAAGTAGGACTTTAAATCCTGCCCAAGTGAACTACTTGACTACGGAAAAGAAACTCTTAGCCGTGGTATTCACTTTGGACAAATTTAGGTCCTACCTGATCGGATCCAAGATCATTATCTACACAGATCATGCGGCACTTAAGTATCTTCTTTCTAAGAATGATTCTAAGCCCCGCCTGATATGATGGATCCTTCTACTCCAAGAATTTGATTTAGAAATTAAAGATAAAAAGGGAGTAGAAAACGTAGTGGTCGATCATCTTTCTCGCCTTAATACCTCTAATTCCCTTAAGGCGACCCATATCAATGACATGTTCCCTGATGAACAACTGTTCAGAGTCTCCCATTCACCTTGGTTCGCTAATATTGCTAATTATCTTGCTACAGGTTTCATACCGACACACTGGACGGTATAAGATAAGAAGAAATTTTTTACCAAGGTGCGTAACTTTTTTGGGATGATCCATATTTATTTAAATATTACCCAGACCAAATCTTAAGGAGATGTGTGCCAGACAATGAGCATCAGTATGTCATCTCCTTCTGTCACTCACAGGCCTGTGGTGGTCACTTTTCTGCTAAAAAGATTATGGCCAAGATTCTACAATGTGGCTTTTACTGGCCCATTATGTTCAGGGACACTCATGAGTTTTGCAAGGCTTGTGAGCGTTGTCAAAAATTGTGATCATTGTCCCGTCGAAATATGATGCCTTTGAATCTCATCCTTATCATTGAAGCATTTGATTGCTGGGGCATCGATTTCATGAAACCATTCCCCCAATCCTTTGAAAATTTATATATTTTGCTCGTTGTAGATTATGTCACTAAATGGGTCAAAGCGATTTCATGCCGCAACAATGACAATCGTATGATCATTAAATTTTTAAAAGAAAACATTCTGTCGCAGTTCGGAACGCCTCGAACCATCATTAGTGATGGGGGCTCACATTTTTATAATAGACCATTCGAGAGCTTAATGAAGAAATACGGTATCTCTCAAGGTAAGCACCCCATACCATCCACTGACAAGTGGACAAGCTGAGATTTTCAATAGGGAGATCAAACATATCCTAGAGAAAACGGTTAACCCTGATCGTAAGGATTAGTCAATCCGATTGACCGATGCCTTATGGGCATACCGTACTGCTTTTAAAACTCCTATTGGAACATCTCGCTTTAGACTTATCTATGGGAAGACATGTCACTTGCCTGTGGAGTTGGAACATAAAGCGTACTGGGTGATTAAAAATCTAAATTTTAATCTAGACAACGCTGGTTCGTTACATAAACTTCAATTAAATGAACTTGAAGAAATTCGAAACGATGCGTATAAGAACTCGAGAATTTTCAAGAACAGGATGAAGGCGTTTCATGATCAACATATTCTACGAAAATTATTCACGCCAGGTCAGAAAGTCCTTTTGTACGATTCTCGACTACATCTCTTTCCGGGTAAGCTTCGATCTCATTGGACCGGTCCTTACATTGTTGTTACTGCTTATCCTCATGGGGCCGTCAAGATAAGAGATCCCGACAATAGCAAGGAGTTTAAAGTAGATGGACATCGATTAAAACCATTTGTCGAGAAATTTGATTCAGAGGACATGTTCATGCCTCTGACTGCTCCTGTTTACCAGGATTGATCTCCTAGTCTAATGGAGGTATAAGTAGGTTTATCGCTTTCATAGGACTAGGATAGTTGCTTTATTTGTCTGACTGAAGACGGTAAACTTACCGCTCCTGGTAGGTAACCCAGCTTTTCATTCTATTTCATTTTCTTAGTTAGTTAGTTCAATGTTTGTGGGTAACATTGTTGCAAACTCTCACGAGACTACAACTCGTCCACTAGAGGCAACCTAAGGGTTTAAAGGCTTGTTGCATACGCTAAATGCAATCGAGAACACCTGTAAAAGTGGTATAGGTAGAATTTTCTTTTTATTTTTATTTTGCTTTCTCTCTCGTGCTGACCAGCTTTCATGCTATGATCTCTTGAAAAATATCTCTCTTGATTCGTTATCCAAGTACTATCTTCTCATCACTTTACTTTCATTGTCTCATTTGCATTGCATGCTCATATCTTTTACATTGAGGACAATGTAGATTTTAGGTTGGGGGTGGGAGATTAGGTTTCCTAATTAGTATTTTCTTGGTCTTAAGCAAAAATTGTGAAAATTTTTAAATTTTTCTGAAATTTCTTATGAATTCGAAGCAATTTTTTCATCCATCTGTGACTCAGAATTTCAAGATACGTGATGTTGGTAACTTCTGACTCTTGGATTCAGTTGTTTGTTAGATTTCACAGTTAAGTTCAAGTTGTTAATCTAAAATTAGAAGTTGTAAACATTAATTGAATCATAATTTTACATGTCACATCTCGCCTATACATTGAGGTTTCAGTTCAATATTGGAGGGCTAACTTGGCAATCACTAAGCATATAAGGAACCAGCTTAAAAAATCTGCCCATCATGATCAATTGAAGAAAAAGAAAATACCTAAAAAAAAAAAATAGATACCTTTGGAAAAGGCTGGCGAATAATCTTCCCCATAGGTTTGCTCCCTATAGGTATAGATTTAATTCCCCATGAATGATATTTGAAAAGGGTTGGGTGTATGATCTTCACCGTAGGTTTGCTCCCTATAGGTGAGGATTTGATTTCCCTTCTTGGCGTTACTTTCAATAGAAAAATCAAACAGATTGGAAGAAAAAAAATGATCTATGAGGCAAGTTTTGGTTTAGGTTGGTCGTCATGAATTCCTTTGTTGGTTATCAATGATATCCTGAAATTAACGATTGGACCTCCTAATAGTGATAAGCCGAGATTACACTATACGCCCATGGAACTCAATGTTTAGGATTTTTCTGATTGATAGATTAATGCTTTAAACTTGATTATGAAGTGTACCGAGCGCTTGAGTCCAGGAGAAAGTAATACCCAACATTCATGAATCCTAGAATTTTCGTATTTGGATTGTTTTTCAAAAATCACTCGAGTTCATAGAAATCATCATATAGTTCTCAACTTATTTTTCGCATACCTTTCTCGAGACTAGCAAAATGCTGGTTGGGGGTTGTGTTGAGGGTCAAATATTACATATTAGACCCCAGTTGTTACATGTATTTACGAGCAGAATACTGTTTAATGGTCCGATTAATCGCATTTGTGATGCAGGGTGTAATTACAAGCTCGGACTGAAAAACGGTGCTAAAAGCTGATATTTAATTCTCAGAATTCACCAAAGTAAGAGACGGACTTCATGGGACCAAGATCAACGAATTTACATGCCAGAGATCCACGAAAATCGAGAAACTGAAGCTCAAGTGGCCCAAAATTGGTCTAGAATGCAAGATCACGGGGTTCTCACCATCTGTTTGACTCAAAACTTCATATATGGATGGAGGACCACAAATTAACCATATACGTCGAATTTCAGCCCCTGGATCCTTGTGGAAGTGACCTAACAGATAGATCAGCCCATTAATCTCTAATTTGGGGCCCACCTGACATCTGGATATGGTCCAATTGTGTTCTCAACCCCTTAATTGAAATGACAAAGTAAATGGACAGAGCAGATTTCTCACGGGCATCGCAAGTGGGACCCACTTGCAATGCACGCACACCATTCATGTGCATCAGATGTGCACTAGACCAAACAGAGTCGGACAGCGTGCGCTGACCCGATTCTGTTTGGATTCAAACAATAGCTTGAACAGGGGATCGCGGACAGCATCAGGTGGGCCACCATCATCATATATGTCGATGATCCACACCGTTCAATAGCTTCAAGTGGTCAAACTGACCGTGCCTTAATCTACAAACGGATTTACTCAGTCATTTCATGCACTTGAAAGATCTAAACGAAGAATGGACGGTCGGTTTAAAATTCAATGGGCCGCATCAACTGCCAGCCAAAACGGTCGATCTCAGACCGAAATGTCACCACGGAGCTGACGGAAGGTGTGGATTTCTCAAACATCAAGGAATATGGGCTCTATTGTTTACGCAAAATCGATTTCTCGTAGGCGTTACGCAGTAACGCACGTCCGAAAATTTCTCGGCTTTTATGGGCTGTTGTGCGACCATGCTGTTGTCCGGATCCATGATCCGGACCGTCCGGAAGATGCAAAAGGTGGGGCCGACCCCATCTATGAATCCAACTTCTAACGACAGGTTGTACAGAAATTCACCAAACACAAGCTGGTTTGCGGTTTTTCTGCATAAAACAGGGAGTCCAACTCTGTTGCAAACAAACTGGGAAAGAGAGGCTGACGCACCGACGTCAGCCATCCACCGTCCTTCCTACCTATAAGAGAAAGAGAACATTGAGAGAGAAAGGGGTTATCAGCCAGCTGTGAACTTCAGTAAGAGACATAGAGAAGAAGCTTTTGGTTAGAATTGTTTTTATTTTAATTACTAGTTTGATTTTATTATGATTTTTTAGGGTTTTAGTCAAATTATGTTTGGCTAAACCTCTTAGCTAGGGCTAAGAGGTGAAGCTTGTAGCGTGATGGAGAGACTTCTTGTTTGAATCTTTATTTATACTGAACTGATGTTGGAATGTTTTTAGTTTTTAATAGTTTGTTGTGACTAAAATTACAATGGGTCTGCAATAGCTTTGAGCATGTTCCTTTTTCCTTTTATGTTTATGATGTCAGGAAGCCCCGTTGTTCACCATAGTCTCCTGGGCATGGTCGGATGTCGGTACCCTTCCTAACCTTCATGCATTGTTGATTGGTTGGTAATTAGTTTACTTCTGTTGTTTGCTTTGTCTCCTGGGCATGGTTTGGTGATGGAATCCATTCTAATTCATATATCTTTCATCTTTTGAAAACTAAATCAAAGTAAGTTCAGTTTAATTTCATGATTCTTGAAGCAGGCGTAAGATCTCCATGATCTCTACAAGTGGATTCTTTGAATCCTTAGTTTCCTTCCCCTGAATTTCTTAAGTTTTAGATAATTATTTCACAATTATTCCTTAAATTCTAATTAATTTAGATTACATCTTAATCTAGTTCTAGTTGTACTTAGTTTCAGATAACATACAGGTATCTGTCCTTTGGGATTTGACCTCGGTCTTATCGAGTTTATTACTACATCACAACCCTGCACTTGGGGAGTGAACATAATTTGGACCCGAATAGTCCAATTAATATAGGCACTAGGGAGTGGAACGTTGCTAGGTGGCTATCAATGGTTCGGAACGTTTGAAAAATATTTCCGACCGTTGATCATTAATTGGAGTCATTTCTGGACGTCAGATCGGAAGATCTGACCATTGGATCATCATGGCCCGTTCGTTTTCGAACCGTTGTAGCTTTTAAGGATGTTATCCATTTTTAAAAATGACTGACTGTTTTGGATTAATAATCTGACCGTTCTCAGTCGCCTAGAAAATCATAGCTCATTTTAGACATATTGTACTTAGGCTCATACTAGATCACTCGCACCACGATCGTCCTATCTCACGACGTTTCGAGTAAGGTCGTGAGGGAATGACCACTTTACGACACGTGCGAAGTGCAAAGTACGCCATTATAGCCACACTGTCCATGCTCGAGCGTGCATGTGTATGCGCGCGTTCTAGTGCTAAGCACTGGAACATGTAACTCGAGCTTCTCAAACTCTAAAACTTTAAGTAAGAATACTACATACACATCCACATATAAACTATGATTTTTCACTTTTCATTTTCGATGAGGGACAAAAGTGTTTTGGTGGAAAAATAAAAATTTTAAAATTTTTGAATTTGATTTTTCAAAAAAACAAAAATTCAAACATTATTCGCCTATACCTTTTTTTATCATTACTCGTTAGCAAACTCTTTTACCTATCCATGTTTATCAAATTTTTATTCACTTTTTTCGATTTCTTATACATCTCAGAAGCTGAGTTCTTCTTTCTTTAAAAGAATACGATCAATGGGCATTTATTGGACAACTAATAACTAAAAAACCCAATTATCTTATTTCAACCAATTAACAAGTATCCACAATACCGATGCTCAACCAAATAGCATTTTAGCATCTAACTTAAGGGTAGTGGTTTCCCCAACCTATTCAGCTCAATTTGAGTTAATATATGCCAAATGTAACATTTATATGCCCCCTGCGCATCAAGATGAGTAGCTGCCAAAGTATGGTCGATCTCCCATTTCTACATTTCATGTTGTGACGAATGGCCGGTGTGTTTCGGGCACCTTTGCCGCACACATTAAATCACAACTCATTTCATTTTTAAAAGCAGCCAGTTGTTGATGTTTTGGCCACATCTGTCCATCAGATAGACAGAAATGCAGAACTCATTCAAATAAAAAGAACTTCTAACTCATGTTCAATTTCCCAGCTAATTAGAGTAGTCTATTAACTCCTAATGTGGATGAACAGAAAATTCGTACTATGGCATTGTGATTGATCTAAAATTCGTACTATGGCATTGTGATCGATCTACGTTATTACTGGCATTGTCAGCTCTGATGGTCGAAATTGGATTGAGTTACTCAACTAGCTTTTATCCTACGGAGTAAACTTTGTTGGGCTCACCATGAATGCATGTGGTTTATCTGGCCATACATCTTTTTTTTACGGCTCATTTCAAAGATTGATCTTAAAATTGAAGCATATTGCTATAGTGAACCATATCTAGGAAACAAGAAGAATAATGATTTTCACTATTAAAACCTTTTTAGGGCTCATAATGATGTTTATTTGTCATCCAACCAATATATATCAGCTCAATGGATAACTTTTATGGCTCCATGTATTTTTCAATGGTAGAAATTGAATTCACACAGTTTTCTGTGACTGTAGTGTGGTCCACTTGAGATTTGGATATATTTCATTTTTAGGTTCAAACTCTAAAATTATCTGATAAATTAGATGGAGGAGTGGATAAAATACATAGATCACGGTGGACCCCATGGCGTACTGAATTACTCAGTAAGCAGTTCGCTTCCCTGCTGGTCAAGCCCGCGGTATTAAATGTAATGTGTGGAGACATGATCAGCTCTGCTGTATTAGTGTGAGCTGATGTGGCCCAATCAAATTATAATATGTAGAAATTTTCAGTGTGTGATAAACAAGGACCCGGATTCATTGGATTCATTCAACAATCTACGGCTTTTTGGCTGGGTGTTATTTTGCTTGGAAAGACACAGGCAATGTGGAATGCAACCGTACCGTGTGGGACGCGGATTGCGTACTAACCCCGCCTGTCCTTGGCTCCGAACAGGTAGTACTGTGGGTGGGCCCACCATGATGTATCTCTACATCTAAGCCGTCTATCCCTTTTCTCAGATTATTTTAAGGCATCAGAATAAAAATGAAGCAGATCCAATGGTCAAATGGACCCCACCACAGATGACCCTTTCATTTAATGCAACTAACATTTAATGCTTTGTGATGCAACTAAGCTTATTTTTCGGTGTGGTCCACTTTAGCGTTAGATCTTCTTCATTTTTATGCTTATTCTTAAAATAATCTAATAAAAGGGATTGACGGCTTTGATGTACATATACATCACGGTGAGCCCACCTACAGCACTGCCCGTTCGGAGCTAGGGACGGGCGGGGTTAGTAGGCAATCCGCGTCCTACCGTGTAACACACATCCAGGACTTGTTGACCTATTCACTAACTCACATTTTATAAGAGTACTTGTTGACTTATTCACCAAGTCACATTTTATATGAGGACTTGTAGGCTTATCCACTAACCCACATTTTATATGAGGACTTGTAGACTTATTTACCAACTCACATTTTCTAGTGGGGAATTATCGTCAGAATATCGTGAAGCCCGTGTGACATCCAATAATAAGGAAGCGGATTGAGTTTTGAGTAAGTAAACTTTGTCGGGTCTACTGTAATTTACATATTTTATCTACTCCGTCCATTCATTTTAAAAAATAAATTTATAACTTGATCCCAAAAATTAAATATATCAAAATCTCAAGTGAATCTCACCACAAGAAACAGTGTAAATTGAAATTCCACCGTTGAAAGTTTTTTGAGCCCACAGAAGTTTTGGATCAAGCTAATATTGAGCTGTGTAGGCCCCATCGTGATGCCTTTCGAACATCTACCCCATCAGTCAGATGTGCTATTCCACCGTGGACCTAGGTCTCAAAAATCAAGTCAATCCGTGACTTGTGGGGGCCACACCACATACAGAAGTGGAGAGGGGCTGTGCAACCATTAAAACATTCATAATCATTTTTGGGGCTATGGTTTGCAAATCCAGCCCATCCATTATGTGTCTCCCAATTGTATGAGTGTTCAAACCAAGTTTCAGCAACATTCAAAACTCAGGTGGACCCCACCAAGTGCTTTTATATATTTTAATGGTGTCTTCACATGATTTTAGATGGAATGGCCCACCTGAGTTCCATATATGACTGATTTTTGGGATATCCCATTATTTAAAGGGGAACCATCAAATGCACGGTGTTGATGGTCGACATGCATCACGGTGGGACCCACACAGCTTGACCTTATGATAAGCTCATCGTGAGCTCGAGCGCATAGTACCTTTTCCCTATATATATATATATATATATATATATATATATATATATATATATATATATATATATATCCACTGCTCAACCGTTGAAAAATTCTTGTGGTTCAGAAAGGTTTTGGATCAAGCCGACGGTTTTTTCGCTTCATTTATATTATACGCGTGACATCATGAACTGGCTTGATTTTTTTCGCTTCAATCTTGTACGTGTGATATCATGAACAGGTTTGGATGACAAATAAACATAACAGTGAAGCCTACGAATGTTTCAACCGTGGAAATCATTATTCCCATTATTTCTTGTGATATGGTCCCCTTGAGCTATGGATATACTTTAATTTTTGCATCAACTCCTAAATTGAGCTGGAAAAATGGATGGACGGCGTGGATAAACGAAATACATTCACAAGTGGGCCCAACAGAGTTTACTTACTCAATACGCAATCCGATTTCGAATTTTTCACAAGCATCATGGTGGGCCCCAGCTGGCTTTCCGTTGCATTGCAGAAAGTTCACAATCCGTGTGAACTCGCATCGCGTCCTTTGATTTCTCTCGTTTTTATTTAAATCAATTACTTGTCTAACCTCCGCCGAACACTCCATTTCTCCGGCTATATATATATATATAATACGCAAGAATGAAAGGAAGTAGGAAAAGCAACCCCAAAGAAATCTGTCCTCCAAACAGGAACCAGAAATTTAAACTGAAAACTAGAAATATCCAGAATGCCTTCAAAACTTTCTTTTTCTTCTTTAACTTCTCTCTTCTTCTGCGTCTTCATCTGTTTTCCTCCTCCTTCTCTTTTCTTCCTCGCAGATGCGCAACCTTCTTCTAACGCTCCGCCTCTGCTCCGTTTCGGCCAAAACGGCATATTCAAGATCTTGCAGGTGGCTGACATGCACTACGCCAACGGTACGACGACGCCCTGCAGGGACGTCTTGCCGGAGCAGGTCACTGGATGCTCCGATCTCAACACCACCGCCTTCGTTGAACGATTGATCCAAGCTGAAAAGCCAGATCTCATTGTCTTCACAGGTACATCAGAACCCTTCTCTTTTTAGAGGAAATAGAGCTAAGCGAGTCCTTCTTGTTTATGAATCGATAGAAATGCAACTGTCAGTCTTCATTAGTGACACACGGATGGGTTCTGTCCGGTTCTGGGGTGAACCGGCCGAACCCAACCGTTACTAACGGTTCCAAGAAAATCGGAACCGGAACACCGTTTGCACCCTGAGCCGAACCGGAACCGGACCGTAAAAACCGGTTCGGTTCATGATCCGTTCTAACGTTCTGGCCAACGTGGAAAACAGAGATGGAGAGAGAGACAGAGATGCCAGTAGCGAATGGTGATTGGTATAGAAGAGAGAGAGAGAGGGGCATCGGGCTGTGGACGGTGGGCAAAAGGTGATTGTCCAGAGAGAGAGAGGAATGGAATAGGGGCAGCACTGCAGCAGGGGCTGCATGAAGAGAACGAAGAGTTAGGTTTTTTTTTTTGTTTTTTTTTAATATATGATCCGGTTCTGAGTTCGGTTCCAAGATCGGTTCAACGGTTCCGTTTATGGTTCAATTCAATTCTATGTAACCCCAAATCAAGAATTGAACTAAACTAATCACTACTTTGATTTTCAAAACTGTAACCGAAACCGGAGCACTCTAGAACTTTAGAACTATACAAAACCGTACAGTTTAGTTGGTTCCAGTCTTGTTTACCAGTTCCATGTGCACCCTTACCGTCAATAGCCAAATGTAAGCAGCCAAATGTAAGCAGGACTAATTTAGGAGTGTTTTTAAATGAAAATTTAGATGAGTAGATAAGAATAAGACAGGATAATTTATGTTCTCATCCTAACTCTCCATCCTTCACTATAAATGGAAAGATGTTCTCTCATGAATGAAACATCAAGCAACGACGAGAGTCCACATCGTTCCCAAATCATTCCCTATAAACGAGAAGAGGTTCTCTAGTGAATGAAACATCAAGCAACAACGAGAGTAAAAAGATATTATTGTGAGATTGATATTTGTCCATCTAGTTTGTCCTTTGAAGGATTTAAGTTATATATTGTAATTAGAGCTGGGCATCGGTCCGGATCGGATTGGATTAGGTCGAACTCGATCTAATCCGAAATCTCAATGGCCTGACTCAAACTTGATCTAATCGGGGATCGAGTCCAGGTCACCTAACTCGGACTGATTCAATGTATGGTTAACCTAACCCGAATCGAGTCCGACTCGATTAGGAAAACCGAGTCGGATCGGGTTGGGTATGATTCGGACCATATGAATTTAATTCAACTGTTTCATATGGTGTGGTCCACTTCAACCTTTAATATATTGCCTTTTTATGCTCAATGTCTAAAATGATATGTCAAAATGGATGAACGGCTTAAATAAAACATATACATCAAGGTGGGCCCCACATGGCTCTGAAAGAACTATTTTGTCTACCGTATGCGTGCTTTTATCGGACATATTATAGTGTTGACGTGCACTGCATGGAAGTACAATAACGTACTTTTCACGCAAGTGCAGCTATGCACGGTGCATTGCTTACTTGCTATATTGATGTTAGTAAGTTCTATGGGGCTGATCATGGGGTATGCGTTATATCCAAACCGTCCATCCATTTAGTGAGCTCATCTTAAGGCTTGAGACGAAAAATAAGATAGATCTAACTATCAAGTGGACCAAACGAATTGTTTAACGGTGAAAATCATTCTCTGCTGCTATTTGTGGTGTGGTCCAGATGATCTGTGGATATTATTCATTTTTTTTATAATGCTCTATAATGATCTCTAAAAATATATAAACGGTGTATATATAATAAGTACATCATTGGGGGGCCCATATAACTATGATCTCCTCTGAACCATTTGTACAACTCGGAGCCCCAGTACTCGTCTTCGCACACGACACGTACCTACAACAGCTATATAGCTGGTGTGTGGTACACCAGAAAATTCACTTCTGGCTCTCTTTTATCATACTGAGTAAACTCTGTTGAAGCCCACCGTGAAAATGCATGTGGTTTATCCACTCCGGATCGGATCGAATCGGTCCGGCTAGGTATGGATCTGAACTCGACTTAAAAAACTTTTGGATCTGGACTGCTGTAATGCCCCGACTTTTCAAGACGCGAGTACACGACCCGTTTTCCAAAAACCCAAGTGTTAATCCTAAAGGATGGTCAAATTCCAACTGAACATCCACGTGTATGGTCGAAAGCAAGTTGCTATATCCCCCCAAGAAAAGGTCGATGACTCAACGAGGCACACGAACCACGAACATACCTAGGTGCGGATTAGATACTGACAAGGTCATTAGCCAAATCGCTACTGAAATGACATCATCAATCTCTGTAAACCCCACCATAATGCATGTGTTGTATCCATACCGTCCAACCATTTGTATAGATGGTTTTATGGCATGAGAAAAAGAATGAGATAGATTTAAAGTTCAAGCGGACCCACCACAGAAAACCATGGGATCAGTCACACCCATTGTTGAAACATTTATAGTTCCCACCATGATGTATTTTTTAGATCCAACCTATTCATAAGTTAACATAGAGATAGGCGAAGTGAAAACAAAAATATAAGCTTGATGAGAACCTTCTGTGGCCCCTAAGAAGTTTTGAACGGTGGATGTCACTGTCCCCACTGTTTTCTATGGTGGGGTCCACTTGGACTTTAGATCTATCTCATTATTTTTCTCATGCCATAAAATGATCTCTCCAAATGGATGGACGGTATGGATATAACACACGCATCATGGTGGGGTCCACATAGCTTGGTGATGTCACTTCAGTGGCGATTTGGCCACTGACCTTGTCAGTATCTAATCCGCGCCCAACGTACCCACCCCACTGTCGAGTATGAAAAATTCGGATGCGGCTTCCCTGGATACTTAATCCGCCTATGTAGGTGGATCCTGACTGCGGAGCCCACTTGGACGTATGCATCTTATATCCATGCCGTCCATCCATCGATTTCGTTATATCATTTTAGGGCATAATTCAAAAAATTAAGCTGATCCAATTCTCATGTCGACCACACACAGGAATAGTGGTGATTGACAATTAAAAACTTCTCTAGGCTCCAAAAGTTTTGGATCAAGCTGATATCTGTGTGGTCCTTTGTGACCTTCTTAACAGGTAGGGTGGCAAAAAAACATTCCCGTGAAACCCAATAATTTTTTAAGAGTAGGTGTTCAGTCGCCACTGTTTCCTTTGTTGTGGTCTATCTGAAATCTGGATCTACTCCATTTATGGGCAGATATCCTGAAATGATTCGGCGAAACGGAGGAACGGAATGGATATAATACACCTGCATCACGGTGGCCCCCACAGTCTAGGATCAACGGAATCTGTGTCCACGGAGAGCGGGATTAGGTGAAAGCCCGGCCTCACCCAAGACAGTGCCGCCCTTACCGTGGGGCCCACCTTATGCATTATGTATCCACGCCATCCATCCGTTTTTCTATGCCATTTTGGGGCATTATCCCAACAATGAAGCATATCCCATTATCAGGGGAGCATACCATAAGAAACAGCGGTGATTGACCGTTCTACCATTAAAAACTTCTTAGGCGCACATTAATGTTTACTTGGGTTTATTTACCATCTAATCCGTTGATAAGGTCACATAAGCCTGTATAAAAGGTAAAAACAAATATTAGTTTGATTTAAAACTTTTGTGGCCCATTAATGGTCAATCACCACTATTTCTTATGGTATGGTCCACCTGATAATTGGATCTGCTTCATTTTTTGAAAAACAGATGGCCGGCGTGGATATGAGTAAAAATATCAAATCAGATGATCCTGACTATTGGGTCAGGTTGGGTTAGGTTTGAGCCGGGTTTGGGGCGAACCTTTTATAAATTTTTATACAAGCATGCCGTCGTAGGATTTCACCACCTATGGTATCGAACCTAAGATCTCGTGTTGAAACACCTTAGAGTCTACCACTGAGGTAAGGACTTGTGGCCTAATCCAACCTTCCTAAATGTAACAAGCCACTTGCTTATTCAACCCAACCCATTTAATTATAATTGGGTCGAGAATTGAAGCCCAAACTCAGCGTATGACCTATTACTCGCCCAATACAGCCAATTAAATATTATAAGCCCAGCCCAACTGGACACATTTAAATGTAACTGGGTTGAACCCGACTGGCACGACCTAACCTGCCATGACCTAACTCTGGTTTTAAGAGCCTAAAATGAGGGTGAACTGTGTACAACCTGTTCCGATTAGTTTATGTGTGAGTAAATAAATCATCCGTACTTTTTCCTCTTTTTGTTTCAGTTTTTGTTTGCCCAACCCAATCATAACCCACATGGGTGGCGCAGGACTGGTACAGTTCAACCTAAGCCCAGCTTATTTTCCTAAACGGGCCCGAAGCCCCATATGCTACCAATTTAGCTTGGCCATAAGGTTCGAAACCTGCCTAAAATGTATTGGTTCGGCCAGTTGACGGATTGGGCTGGTTGACTTGACAGGGCCCGTTGTAAATGCTGGTTGAGCTAGTCGGCTTGGCGTGGTCCACTGCAACCCCTAGCATCTCCCTTAATGAAAGGGAGAAATTAAGAGGATTAAGAGTTCGGATATGACAGGCTTATATATCCTTATCACTTCCGATTTCACTTCCTTATAGAGTTGGGCATCAAGTCGAGTTGGACCGAGTTAGGGCTGATCGGACTCGATCCAATTTTTAAATAGGCCTGACCCAAACTCGATTTGACTCGGTACCGAGTCCAGCATGCCTGACCCAATTTGCCAACTGAGAACACAGCTCCCGATTGAGGGGGCTAGGAATAGGTTAAAGAGTATAAAAGGTCATTTCTTCATAGATTTCTTTTGTAAAAAGACGAGTACTGAACACAAACATCTCGAGGTAGCACTGAATACCTCTGAATCCTTCCTTCTTTTTTCGGTATGCCGCTCCATTCTTGATATTATTACATCAGCAAGTATTTCGAGTCATTCCCAATCACAATCTTTAGTCCTAGAAATGGGTCCAAAATGGAATGCTTTTTCAAGACTTTGAATTCGAACTAAATAATTCAATTGTTTCTAGGGGGGTACACAAGTTGCCATTGCTTGAAGTGGGGAGTGACTTCAAGCCAGCCAAGAAGGGCAACTTGTTCACCTTGAAGATCAAGGTCGAGTCAAGTCTGGCCTGGACTGATTTGGACTGAGTCCAATCCAACCAGGTCAGAAGTACCGAGTCGGGTCTAGTTGGCACCGAGTAAGAGAGAGAGAGAGAGAGAGAGAGAGAGAGAGAGAGGGTGGTTGGTTGGAAGAGGGATGAAAAGGGGAGAGATTGAGAGTTTGGGATCAGGTTAGGGTTGGGTGCGGGTGCGGCGAATAAGGTTAAAGATAGTTAGAAATGAGGTGTGCGTGTGTGTGTGTGCGCGTACGTGCACGCACAGGGAAATGATATTATGAGGTTGACCTCATGGGAACTTCTCATGAGGTCAAGTTGTGTGAGCCCCATCGTGATGTGTGTCAAACATCTATCCCATCTGTCGGATGCACCATTCCATAGTGGGCTACAGGCATAAAATTTAAGTCACTCCATAACTTGGGTGGGCCACACCACATTCACAATCATTTATTGGGCCCACCAAGATGTTATCCTCCCATTAAAACATTCACAATCATTTATTGGGCCCACCGAGATGTGGTTCAAAAATCCAGACCATTCATTATGTGTGTTCCACTTGGATGAGAGGGTCAGACCAAGTTTCAGCAACATCCAAAACTTAGGTGGGCCCCACCAAGTATTATATGTTTTAGGCATGTCTTCACATGGTTTTAGATGGTTTGGCTCACATGATTTTTGTATACGGCTGATTTTTGAGATATCATATAAACTAAAGGGGACCCATCAAATGCATGATGTTGATGTTTGACACACATCATGGTGGGGCTCACACAGCTCGACCTGAGGAGAAGTTCCCATGAGGTGAACCTCATAGTACCATTTCCCATATATATATATATATATATATATATATATATATATATATATATATATATATATATATACATATATAGTTGGGTTTCTAATTGAGTTGAGCATAATTGAATCGAGTTTCGAAATGAGTTATTGGGTAACTCGAACTCAACTTATTTTGAATTCAGATTAGGTGAAACCTATTTGGTTCGGACCAACTGACCTATTCAATTCCGATCGAGTCGACTCTGAATGAGTAGAATCATCCTAGCCTAGCTCTACTTCCTTATTATAAGCTTCTTTCATTGAATTTGAATTAGAAAATGAGATTAGAAAACTGAATATCTAATTAGAAATATTTCAAGAAATAATTATGTAACACCCAACCATTAGTGGTTACACACGATTGTTATCCAATGTATATTCTTCCAAATAAATGTGTGTGTGTAACATATCTGGTAATATCAATTATATTTAACTGTACGTTGGTATTGCTTATATTGTTTGTTTTGTTAGAATAAAATTTATCATATTAAGATAAAATTATAATGTAAAATTTTAGTGATTATAAATTCCTTAATTCATATCCCATTGCATTGGCATTTGACTTTTAATTTAGGTGCCATAATACTTATTTACACAAACATAAAATCGTAACGATGGCTTATTTACGGTACCTTACCAAGAAAATCATCTAAACAAAAAAGCCCCAAGTTTTCCTCGTTGCTGATGTTTTACTTGCTGAATTCTTTTCATCTTCGTCCATCGAGCAGGTGACAACATCTACGGCCCTGACGCGACTGACGCCAGGGAATCGCTAAATGCTGCTTTTGCCCCTGCGATATTGTCGGGAATCCCATGGGCAGCCGTCCTGGGAAACCACGACCAAGAATCGACGCTATCACGGGAAGGTGTGATGCAGCAAATCGTCCAGATGAAACGCACGGTGTCTCGCCTCAATCCGACTGTCGATTCCAGTAATGGAGAAGGGATCGATGGCTATGGGAACTACAATGTGGAGGTGGCCGGGGTTGAGGGTTCGAGTATGCAGAACAAGTCTATTCTCAACCTGTATTTTTTGGACAGTGGGGATTACTCGAAGGTTCCGTCCATTCATGGCTATGGTTGGATTCAACCCTCTCAGAAACTTTGGTTTCAACGCACTTCGTCTGAGCTGCAGGTATGAATTTGTTTCTCTTTCTTTCTCTCTTTGAGATTTTTTTTATTTTTCTTTTAATACTCTGGCAGAGTGTGGTGGATGATACGCAAGCAGTTGGAAATTGCTTCAAAATCACATGTGCAGAACACAATTCAAATTATGGGGCCCAGTGTAGATGTGTCATGACCCAAAAATTACGCTTATTTGATTTTTTTTTCTGACTATTGGATTGGCGGTGGTGTTCCATACCACATGCACGGGCAAGTAAGCAGAAAATCATTTTGTCTACTCATCGGGTGCTCGACATGTGTACAAAACAACGGATAGTTTAAAAGATTTGTCTGCAGTCCACATTCAACATGTAAACAACGGTTTTTTTTTTTTTTTTTAATAACGCACGCACGCATAGCTCACACACTCATGCCGTAGCAGGATTTCACCGCCTATGGGTACTCGATCCCTTGACCAGGTGTTGAAACTCCTGAGAGTCTACCACTGGAGCAAGAGTAAGAACCCACATGTAAACAACCGGTTGATAAGCAGAGAGGACTGATATTTGGTTAGTTATCCATGCGCTAGGGTCCTCAATTTTTAGTTTTTTTAATGCACACACCTTCACACCCACACACACTCCAGTGGATGCTAGAACCCAAGACCTTATTGTTGAAAGTCTTATGAGTCCAATGCTAAGCCATGAGTAGGGCCCCAGGGTACTCTCATGCCTTGCTTAGAGTCCTACAAATTTCTTATATTGGCAAGAGTGTTTTAAATAATGAATGACATGGTTTAAGACCTCAGTCGAACTCCTCTCGTGGGCCTCACTTTGCGTGGGTTCCGCTTCACATGAATCACTTACTTCATACTGGTCCCCCACCCCAAGCATGCCCTTGCATCCCACAAGCCACCCCACTTGAGCCCAATATGAAAATTGACATGCATTAGTTAGGGTTTCTGTTGCCTTCCTTCTTTGGATCAAACATAAAGAGAGAGGGAATGGTTGGGGTTTTTTTTTTTTTTTTTTTTTTTTTGTATAATACCGCCGCTAAGATGTTGAGCTATTGATGAACGGTCCTGTTAGGGGCTTCGTGGGGCTAGCCATGATGTATATGGTCTATCCAAACCGTCCATTCATTTTGATTCTTAGTTTTAGGGCATGATCCCAAAAAGGAAAGATCGAAGGCCCAAGTGGACTATACCACATCAATGGTAGGCACGTAACCTCAACTATTTCCTACGGTGTAGTCCACTTGAGCCTTCAAACTGTCTCCTTTTTTGGCTCTTGCCCTAAAATGAGCTATCAAAATGGATGGAAGGCTTTTAGATAAAACACACTTTGCAATGGCCCCACAGAGCCCGTTAAGAGATTGTTAGTACTTTGGGTGCTTTTAGGTCCGGATTAAAGCTATAGTAATATATCTATGGTTTATATTGGTAGGTAAAAACCCACATGGTGCATAGCTTTTATTCCTTTTTTGGTAGTGCTTTTTTTTAATTAATATTATTTTACATTTGAAACAGTTTAAAGCTGTTCCAAATTTTCCTAGACCAGCCATTCCAAATTTGCAATTTTGGTGAAGTGTGTATGTTGAATGTGGATGGTTGGGAATTTTTCTTACCCATCCTTGCTATCGTGCATGTGATGCCCAGCTGATAAGTTGATTAGCCCAGTTGGAGGACAGGTTATGTATCATCCACCTGATCCAGTGCTCAATTTTTCCACATTGGTGTTAGGTTGTCACATATGGCCTCATTTGGAGGTGTATGATCCAGTGGTGGACCTGAAACCTTATGGGCATCTCATCCTGGACCAGCCCAACTTCCCTTGACGTTTTACCACTTTTCAGGATCATTCAATGCATGTTTCTCATAACATAAGGTTCACAGATACCCAAACACTGTTACAATGCACAAAGGAGATGACTTCTTATCCTTGTATGGAACCAAATCCTGCGTTGTACCCTAACAAATTAACATGAATCCGCATTGGTGCTGCATGCATTCATGATCTTAGACCGTTTCTGCTACCTCTGTAGTTGATGAGCTCCATGGGGAACTACTGAACCTAGTTGGGCAATTAGGCAATGCATTTTGAGTGTATGCTGATTTGTCCACCTAAGCAAAGTACTGACTTGTATTTTTTCAGTCAACATCTAATGCACCTATTGCTTATGCTGATCCTTGATTAATAATCCCACATGTTCTATTTGTTGAATTCATGCACATACCCATGCATCCAGTTATGGGCCACCATTTGAGTAGGCCATGGTCCAAAAATTGGACCATAATGATCTTAGAGTTCTTCAAGATTCACCAATGCTCAAGACAATCAACTCCTTTATGGACCCTTGCTCATGACTTTCAATAGCTGTCGCAAAGCAGCCCCAACAATCCCACCGCTTAGGATGCCTGACTACCAATTTTGAAGCAGTGTGCCATCCAAGCACTGGTCCATCAATCAAACCCTATAGCTGACCATATCCATTTAATGGATGGAAGAGCTGGTATACCCAATACATGACCATGCCTTTGAATGGATGGAAAACGCACCGAGTCGGTGTATAAAATTTTATATAGGATCAAATTTCTGAGTTGTATGGTTCAATAATATTCTCTGTTTTGTAGAAAGTGTACATGGGTGGATCCGAGGGTCAGAAACAACCGGCGCCAGGGCTAGCATATTTTCACATCCCATTGCCAGAATTCAGTAGCTTCGATGAATCGAATTTCACGGGCGTGAAACAGGATCCCATCAGCTCAGCTTCTATAAACTCGGGCTTCTTTACAACCTTGGTTGAAGCAAGGGACGTGAAGGCTGTCTTCACTGGCCATGATCATCTCAATGACTTCTGTGGCAAGCTAAAGGATATAAATCTCTGTTATGCTGGCGGGTTTGGATACCATGCCTATGGGCAGGCTGGATGGTCACGGAGGGCGAGGGTAGTTTTGGCTTCTCTAGAGCAAACAGAGAAGGGAGGATGGGGAGTGGTGAAATCTATCAAGACTTGGAAGCGCCTCGATGACCCACAACTGTCTACAATCGATATTCAGACCCTCTAGGTCAAGAGCTCCGCTGGTATGCTTTTCTCAACTACAATGCAGAGTTCATCTAAGGCCGATTAGGTTCCTGCCTACGGTGGGTGATGATCTCTTTAGAATTTGAACCCTGCTATGGCTGCTGGTAAGCTGTACATGCTAATGTTGCACTTGTGTGCAAGCTTGGGTCTGTTTATCAGGTGGACCCCGCCATGTGTTTATTGTGCCCTAAAATTATGGCCAGTTGACCATCAGAAGTGCATTGTGAATGTCAGTGGTATCTCAAAATTTTAGTGTCTATTTTCTAATAAGCACATGATACAACTGCTGACTGGATTGGCTTGATTTTTGGGTGATACATGGTGAGCACCTAGGTGTGATTGAAGTCAACATGGCCAAACTCAAACAGCCTTATGTGCCAACATGGCAGCTGTCTCCAAGATCCTGGCATTCATAAGCTGCCTCCCTATTAATATTCCCTATCCCAAAAGTTAAGGTCATTTCATTCATCAGGTGTAATTGTGTAAGAAATGGATGATTGAAAAGAATAACCAACAATCCACAGTCAACGTGTATCTGAGACCCACCTGGTAAGCAGACCTGTCTGATGCCCAAGGCATGTTCGTGCCAGATCTGCCTCGTGATTGGAATGGATCTTGCACATGGCAGATGTGGAGCAGCTGGGATGATATCAGTCCTCTTATAGGTATTGTATGCTGATCAGGGTGCACTTATCATGATAGCATGTCATGATTTGGTTGCAGTTGATCATATGCATAGGATTCAAGGACATGGTTGCCAATGGCTGAACTAGCCTGTGTATACGGCCAGCCTCAGCCTTATTTTCAGGCCCAAAAGACAACTAGGGCAGCTCATGGAATAGGTTTCTCTCTTTCTCTCTCACTCGTGGACATGGATTGCTTGCATGGACAGGGAGCAGTAGAAAGGGAGCTCCCACAGGCGTTTGAATGGATGATATTTAAAGATTTCCACACCAAGAACTCATATGTGTGAGAGATGGGCAGGTTTATTTAAGCAGTCCTTTGTCGAGGTATGGTATGGTTGCATAACTAGATGACTGAGACTAGTTTTGCAGGAAAATCAATAGAACATTGTCATTAAGAAATTTAGAATGCTCAAGGGTATGGTGTAAAATGTCCAGTTCTCTCTCTCTACCAAGGTGGGTAATATTCTCTACCTATTATGTTAAAGCAGCTAGTTTCACAATATTCCCTGCCTCTTATGTAATAGCAATTTCTCCACGTGGCTGTTATATGATAGAATAAAGACACTACTATATGATGGAACAATGGGCATTGTTTACGCAAGACTTTCTTTTTTCTGTTTTAATTTCTCATGTTATGGAATATGACACTGAAGAAACAACCACTATTTTACATGGGTTGGCCTTCTCTTATCTCTTTCATTTTCTTTTCAATTATATGCGAACCCCACAAAAGTTTCACATGCATGATCAAAACGGACATGTATAAAAATCTATCATAATCAAATTTCTTTCAATTGATGATTGTGGGAAATCACATGGAAAATCAATTTCATTTAAGGGTCTTTGTTTCATTTTATTATATTTTCTTTCCCACCATCCAAAAAGGCCCTTATGTCCTTTCTTTGGTTGTGAATTACATTTGCTTCAAGTACATTGAAAATGAACACCTTTGATTACCTACTAAGAATTTTCATGACCTAGAAGATTGCATACTTTGCCAACACATCTGTTTTTGTTGGTACCCTGAAGGTATGCATGATTAGGCGCTGAGAGATTTTAGGTGTTGGTAGCATCCTACAAGCAAACTGCAAATGAGGGTGCAGATATATTAACCTCTAGTATATAAAACATGAGTACTATAAATTAAAATCCAAGGTTCAAGGAAACTCAGCCAGACCCATTTCAAGATCCAGACCTATTTCAATTCCTAATTCATGCTCGAAATTGAACTCAATGATAGGACACTCAGTCGATTCTTGTACCACATATATATTACAAGAATTCAAACCTAACAGGACCCAGTTCTGAATCAGTGAGATTTCGATACGAGACTGTTTTCCAAACCTTGCAAACATCTTCGAGTGAAAAGACCAAAATAAATAGAAAGAATCACAGAATAGCAGAACATCAGATAAGAAATGGTTGGTCTGTTTGAATAGATCAGGGAAAGGAAAGCAGAAAAGAAAATGGATGACTGTTTTCCTCGCAATGCTTGTATAGCAAAGAAATATGGAATTTCAAAAAATAGTCCTTGCCCAAAATACTATGGTCAAATTCAAAGGGATAAGATATGAGGAAACTAATGTAAGAGCTTTATCACATTTTCACTTTCTATCCGAAGAAGACCCCCAAAATGAAATTAATGGTATTCCGTCTCATGGTTACCTTGGGAAATCATCAGTTGGTATTCACCATAGTTTTGATTATTTTTATTTTCTTTTTCCATGTCCAAAAGAAAAAGGGAAGCCATAAAATAAAGGAATCCCCTGTCTAATGTAGATCCAATTACATAAACTGTCTTGATCAACGAATTATCTGCCCCACTGCAGGGAATGAGCAATTCAAGGTAATGCATGATGATTCGAATTGTATTGGAATGAATCCCCTGTCTAATGTAGAACCCATCATACGAACAGTCTCAGCCAACGAATTCTAGGGCCCCACTGCAAGGAATGAGCACATTGGGTAGTACCCCCACCCATCCTGAGCCCGGCATGGGCAGGGGCTCTTAGTTGCCGCTGTGATGCATGGGCTTTATCGACACGATCCATCCATTTTGCTATATCATTTTAGTATATAAGGTCAAAAATGAAACAATCAAAGGCTCAAGTGAACCACACAGTGGGTATTAAACACCTATTATTGAAAACTTCTTGGGTGCCACATTTTCTCTTTATATAGGTCTATGGACCTTATGAACAAGTTAGGTAGAAAATAAATATATCAATAGACCCTAGGGAGGTTTGAACAGTGGGTGTCATTACCACTGCTGCTCCCTAGGGTGTACTCTACTTGAGCATTGGATATGCCTCAAAAAAAATTTTAATTTTTACTTATAACCTAAAAAACCATGTGGCAAAATGGATGGACGTTGTTACACCTTGGTGGCCACTCAAAGCCCCTACCTGTGTTGAGTTTGGAATGGCCGGGGTAGTAACCAATCCGCGTCCAATAATGCTAGCTGGCAACTGATGTGGATTGGTACTACCCCACCTATCTTGAGCTTGGCACAGGCAAGGGCTCTACTGTCAGGACTCGTGGAAACACACAAAGCCAAATTAAGCAGAGTATACACAATCGCATAAATAATTTCAAACAAGGAATAATCTGAATTTTATGTGCAAAACCCTTGTGGGAAAAAGCCACAACACAAAGTAATGAGTAATGCACTATGAAAGCAAAGTTACAAGAGTTAGATGATCTTACCAATTTGAACAACCCTCGAATATCCTTTGAAACCCTGAATATGCCCTTGAACTCTTTAGAATACCTTAGAAAGCCCTAATCTCTTCCCTAATTTTATTAAACCTGGTATATGTAATACCCAATTGGAATAAGAAACAAATTGCGCACTTATGCAAAATTGCATGCACCTTCATGAGACATTTGATGACATCAAATAGACATCGAAGACCAATCGATGACATCGAAGATCCTTCGATGCCATCGAGTAGCGATATCCAAAACTATCTAGCAATCAAAAAAGGTTTTTTTTTTTTCAGATTTTCTTGATGGGATTAAACATCTGTCGATGGCATCGACATCTGCTCGATAGGATTGAGCTGTCTAGCGATGGCATTGACAGACCCTATTACAGGTAGATTTAAGACATTTGACAACAATCTCAACATGTCTTCAATCTTCATTCTTCAGTGCTCATTTATCACCAGCATCTCTAAGTGTCTTTCATCATAGCTTCATCGTCGCTTCTCGTGCATACTCCGTCCTCATTATAGCTTCGCCAAGCCCAGATAAGTTACACATACTTGAACTTCTCCGTGTAAACCACATTCGTAAGCATGTCAACCGAATTCATGCTTGTATATATAACTCTCGAGTTATGTCTCCTTCCTCAAGTACTTTTTTTTTCACAAAAAAGGGGCCCAAATCTAAGAGCGGCCTGGATTCTATTACTGAAAAAGATCTTTACAACCTAGGTAAATTCGAGCAAAGTTGAGAATAACAAAAAGCAACAGCCCTGCCTATCATAAACTATACACGAGCAACCCTTAAGGGGCCCACCTAAGACGATCGAATAGACCCAAGACCCGTTTTATCAAGAAACATGAAGCCTCAGATATGAGCTGGAAGATGTTGAGAGAGATGGAACACGACAGACGATTAATTAGCACTGGCCATACGGGCGAGACCATCAGCAGCGCCGTTGCCTTGTTCACTCCCCAAGTGCAGGGTTGTGATGTAGTAATAACTCGGTAAGACCGAGGTCGAATCCCAAGGGACTGAAACTTGTACGTTATCTAAAATTAAATAGAACTAGAACTAGGCTAAGATGAATTCTAAATCAATTAGCACTGGTGAAATACTTGTAAAATAATTAATCTAAATCTTAGGAAAAAAATCAGAGATAGAAAACTAGGGATTCAGAGGATCCACTTGTAGAGATCAGGGAGAATTTATGCTTGCATCAAAAATTATGAAAATTACTGAACTGCCGTTGATCTAGTTTTCAAAGAGATGAAAGGTGTATGAATTAGAATGGATTCCATCACCAAACCATGCTCACAGACTATGGCAAACAACAGAATTAAACTAATTACCAACCAATCATATGTATGAAGGTTAAGAAGGGTACCGTCATCCAACCATGCCCAGGAGACTATGGTGAACAACGGGACGTCCTAACGTCATAAACATAAAAGGGATAAGAAAATATTCAAAGCATTGCAGATCCATTGTAATTTCAGTCACAACAGACCATTAAAGACCAAAAATATTTTCATTAAAATCAAACTAAAACCAACTTCAATTCAAAAATTAAAATTAAATTAAAAGCATATAATCTCTCATCTCACTACAAGCTTCACCTCCTAACCCTAGCTAGGAGGATTTAGCCTGCCATGGATGGGCTCAATCCAAATAAATAAAGAGAAAAAGAAAAGAAAAAGAAAAGGAAAAGAAAAAACCAAGCTCCTCTCTCTCTCCTCTGCCCACGTTGAAACCCAAGCTCGAGCCCTCTGTTCTTCCTCCCGAGACCTTGAATGAATGCTCCCCACGTCCAAAAATCTCTTTTTATAGCTGCTGGAAGGCTGGAGTCAGTGACAGAGTTGTAGCAGGACACGGAGTGTAATTTTCGCAGCCAAGTTTGGTACCATGAAACACGCCACTTTCCTCGCTCAAATTCAAAAGAAACACCGTCCCTTAGTACTTTCTTGGGTCCTCTACATGATAGACGGTTCAGATCTGTCATATGATCAAAGATGGTGGGCCAAAACCGTCCGGAAAAGTCAGTTTTCGCGGATGTGCGAAACCTTTCGCACCATTTCGCTGTTGTGGTCGGTGGCCCCACAGAAGCATTTTCTGGAAAATTCACCTCATCCATTGGATTCAGAACGAAATTTCAGTCAAGAATGGGTGGTTTTGAACGTCCATTGACGTGGTCCAGAGAAGAAATCACAAAAGAATCAGTTTTGAACGCTACCGAGCAGCCCTTTTGTGGCCTCTGTATCTCACACGTGTGCACGCATGGGTACAAAAATTCAGCATGTTTTTGTAGTATTCGAGCCCCTCTACACGGTGAACGAATCAGATTTACCATACGAGCAATGGGTGGGGCCCACTACCGTTTGCAAAAACGGCCGCGGCCGTGCGTCCGCTGCGAAAAATTTATTATTATTATTTTTTTTTTCTTTCTTTCGGTCAGAGACGGCTTGACCGTCTCTGACACTTGCCATGCACGGTGAGTGCACCTGTGTACTGTACACGCTCATCTCATATGGGGTCCATTGCACTGTTTTGGAGAAATCTGTACCGTCCATCTGTTTTGACTCCTCATTTAAGGCGTCAATAATAATTTTGAGGCAGTTCCAGATATCAGGTGGGCCCAGAATCAACGGTTTATGGGCTGATCTGTCAGTTGGGGCACTTTTTGAGATCTTCAATGGCTGAAATTTTATATGTACGGTTAATTTATGGTCCTCAGGCGACGTATGAAGTTTCGAGCCGAACGGATGGTGGGAACCTCGTGATCTTGCATTCTGGACGTCCTTCAGGCCACTTGAGCTTCAATTTCTAACTTTTCTCGGATTTCTGACCGTGTATATTTGTCAATCTTGGTCCCCTGGAGTGTGTCCCTTGACTTTGGCGTCATCAGATCGTTAAATCTCAACTTTTAACGTTCTTTTTCCATCCATGCTCATAAAATCACTTTGCCACATAAGAATGAGAAAACGAGCCATTAGACAGCATTATATTCGTAAATCTAGACAATATCTGGGGTCTAATATGCAATATTTGACCCTCAACACAACCCCCAACCAGCATTTTGCTAGTCCCGAGCAAAGTATGCGAAAAATAAGTTGAGAATTATAGGAGAACTTTCTATGAAATCAAGTGAGATTTTGAACAAAATACGAGAAATTTAATATTCATGAATGTTAGAAATTGTATTCTCCTGAGCTCAAGCGCACCGTAGACTTCATAATCAAGTGTAAAGCATTAATCCTTCAATTAGAAAAATTTTAAACATTGAGATCCATGGATGTATAGTGTAATCTCAGCTAATCATATTAAGATTGAATTTGTTATTTCAGGATCTCATTGGTAACCAGCAAGAGAATTCATGATAACCAAACTTGCCTCATAAATTTCATCTTTTGATCTTTTCAACTTTTTATTTTTCCATTAATAGTCATGCCAAAAAGAGGAATCAAATCCTTACCAATAGGGAGCAAACCTATGGCAAAAGACCAATTACCTAAAAAATATATTAGTTTTTTTTTTTTTTTAATGTTTAACCTTGGGGAATCAAACCTTCACCTGTAGGGAGCAAACCCATGGTGAAGATTAATTGCCCAACCTGTTCAATTTTTATACCCTGATGGCAAGATATTTCAGGCTGGTTCCTTTCATGCTTAGTGATTACCAAGTTAATCTTTCGATATGGAACTGAAATCTTAATGTGTAAGCAAGACGTGTCCTGAAATCATGATTCAATCAATGTTTACAACTTCTAATCATGGATTAATAATTCACTTAACTATGAAATCTAACAGATACGAAATCCAAGAGTCATAAATCCACCATTATGTACCTTGAAAATTTAAATTAGGGATATCTATCAAAATCACTTCGAATTCATAAAAATTTTCAGAAAAATTCAAAATTTTTTCACAATTGTTGCTCAAGACCAAGAAAATACTGATTAGGTTACCTAATCCCCCACCCCCAACCTAAAGTCTACATTGTCCTCAATGTAAAAGATATGAGCATGCAATGCACATGGGACAACGAAAGTAAATGACAAGTGATGGGAAGATAGTACCTGAATAACGAATCAAGAGAGTTTTCAATAGATCACGGCATGGAAGCTTGTTAGCATGAGAGAGAAAGCAGAACAAAAATAACAAAAATAAAATCCTACCTATACCACTTTCGCAGGTGCTCTCGATTGCATTTAGCATATGCAACAAGCCTTTAAACCCCTAGGTTACCCCTAGTGGACGAGTTGTAGTCTCGTGAAGGTTTGCAGTAATGTTATCCACAAACATTGAATCGATCATGCCGCAAGGTTCTCCTTCCGGCCAATATCTTGATAAGTCTCTCAGTAAGCTCCTCAACAGGATCATCCAAAAGCCCTTTTTGCAATAGGCTTGGGCGCCCTGGAGCATGACTTTCCAGAAAGACTTATGTACCTCATAAGAAATCTTCCATTGAATTGCTGGAGGTATCCGTAATATATACGATTCACCTAAGACAGAAGAAGTTTCAACGTTAGTATTACATGGTGAATCAAAGACTACAAGTAAATAAAGTTTAGAAAACTTCTTAAAAAGTAATGTAGTCTCAACATATTCCGAAGTTCCAAACTTCGGTTTTAGATTCAGCTCCTCTTCCTTTACTAGTAGACGTTTAGGATCAGGGAAAGAGAGGGTTTTAGAATAAGGGTTCGTTTGGTCAGTGATGACTACCGAGATGTTGTCTCGCAAAGTATCCACTTTGTCTTTTAACATGAAATCGTTTGAAACCGCAAAGTGTGCCAAGCAATCCCACGAGTTGGGAAATTCAGATGAGTGTGACTCGTTTTTGTGGCTTGTGATGATCTGCGCAAAGAATCCCTCATCTTTGAAAGTGGATGGAGGTGCGCTCTCTTGCTCCAGTCCTGCACAGATAGATTGAAAATCAGTAAGTGAAGCATTGATGTGATCACTCTGTTCATTGAAATTACTCAATTGAGGCGCTGAATTCTCAATTGTTTGCAGCTCAGATGGTGGCCTCAACTGAGTGGTTTCAAATTCCAGAGTCGTAGCGGGCAATTCCTCCTCCCGAATCATATCATCATTCAATTCAAGGGAGTGGTCTAAACATGCCTCACAAGAGTTAGAAGAGTCGGTTGTAAGAGGTTCATTCTCCACATTTAAATCAGGCATGTCAGATGAGTGGAGTAGATCTTCCTGACCGATCACTTCGTGCACGTCTTGATCGTTGACCTGGACCAGATTTGAGATTGATTCAGGGAGAATTTGGGCTGCACATTCATGACCATCATCCCAATACGCATCATTGTCTAGTCCAGTGCAGTGCACATTCGAGATGAGATCACTTTCCTCACATTCTACACCTAACATGGGTTGAGGTTTGCATAAACTAACTTCTTCCTCATCATTGAAATCTTGTGTGTCATATAAGGAAACTGTGTCATCATCAATGTATTTAAAAGACACCCATGTATCTTCACCATTCTTTCGGACAGTCATCGAGATTGACTCATCGAAAAATTGAACCACATGCTCATTAACGGAATCCAACTCCTCATTCCAAATTCCAGATTCTTTTAAAAGTGAGTGCGGATCACTTTCTTCGCATTGTATTTTTAGATTAGGTCGTGGCTGGGATGACCGAGCCTCCTCTATCCTATCAAGACGCGCATCAAGTCCTTTCATTGTTTTCATTACTTTTCTCATTTCCACAAGACAGGCTGAAAGATTACGCTGATATGAATCCTCTTGGATCGTTTCTGGATGGATTTCAAAGGTAGGGGATCCAAGAGAATAATCATCATAACATGCAGTTGGTTCATTTTTCCAATTTTGATGTTTCCACTGGTTATAGTCATACTGATTATAAGTGAGAGAATCTGCTGGTTGGTAATACTTATTATCACTCATGATACAATCACGCATTGTTTTATCGGATGAGTGATAATAATTCTCACAACCATAGTTATGATAACCCCAACACTCACGGACTGTTTTGTTAATCCGTGGGGTGTAATTGTTCTCCTGCATATAATCACGTAAGGACTTCTTAACCGGTGGATTTTCATATTTTGATCGGTTCTTGATGATTGTTTCAGAAAAGTTTTGAGACATAGGTTGATTTATATCATCATCATTCCAAAATAAGTTATTCTTCTCAGCATACTGATGTCGCCACTCGTGCATATGCATGATAAAACCCTTAATCTGAATTTAATCCTATGAAAAATAGAAGAGAAGATCCTATAGCAAAGTGGAAAGTAAGAGAGGAGAAGTTTAGAAAGAATGTACCAGACTAGATATTCCTATATTAAGATCCTGCAAAATAATAATAATAATAATAATAATAATAATAATAATAATAATAATAAAATAAAACAAGTTAGTTTCTAAAACAGTTAGTCTAAGATTAGAAAATTTTTAAAAACCCTAATAGAGAAAAAATAGAGAAATTAGAAAAAATATCACCAAATTAGAAGTTTCTATTTCAGAATCCTACAAAACAGGAAGAATAGGTTAGTTTCTAGAAATTAGGAAAATAAAAATAAAAATCTATGGTTAAAATAATCCTAATCTTAACTAATCCCAAAACTAATTAATTTCAGAAAAACGTAGCCGACAGTCCCCGGCAACGGCGCCAAAAACTTGTTCACTCCCCAAGTGCAGGGTTGTGATGTAGTAATAACTCGGTAAGACCGAGGTCGAATCCCAAGGGACTGAAACTTGTACGTTATCTAAAATTAAATAGAACTAGAACTAGGCTAAGATGAATTCTAAATCAATTAGCACTGGTGAAATACTTGTAGAATAATTAATCTAAATCTTAGGAAAAAAAAATCAGAGATAGGAAACTAGGGATTCAGAGGATCCACTTGTAGAGATCAGGGAGAATTTATGCTTGCATCAAAAATTATGAAAATTACTGAACTGCCGTTGATCTAGTTTTCAAAGAGATGAAAGGTGTATGAATTAGAATGGATTCCATCACCAAACCATGCCCACAGACTATGGCAAACAACAGAATTAAACTAATTACCAACCAATCATATGTATGAAGGTTAAGAAGGGTACCATCATCCAACCATGCCCAGGAGACTATGGTGAACAACGGGACATCCTAACGTCATAAACATAAAAGGGATAAGAAAATATTCAAAGCATTGCAGATCCATTGTAATTTCAGTCACAACAGACCATTAAAGACCAAAAATATTTCCATTAAAATCAAACTAAAACCAACTTCAATTCAAAAATTAAAATTAAATTAAAAGCATATAATCTCTCATCTCACTACAAGCTTCACCTCCTAACCCTAGCTAGGAGGATTTAGCCTGCCATAGATGGGCTCAATCCAAATAAATAAAGAGAAAAAGAAAAGAAAAAGAAAAGAAAAAGAAAAAACCAAGCTCCTCTCTCTCTCCTCTGCCCACGTTGAAACCCAAGCTCGAGCCCTCTGTTCTTCCTCCCAAGACCTTGAATGAATGCTCCCCACATCCAAAAACCTCTTTTTATAGCTGCTGGAAGGCTGGAGTCAGTGACAGAGTTGTAGCAGGACACGGAGTGCAATTTTCGCAGCCAAGTTTGGTACCATGAAACACGCCACTTTCCTCGCTCAAATTCCAAAGAAACACCGTCCCTTAGTACTTTCTTGGGTCCTCTACATGATAGACGGTTCAGATCTGTCATATGATCAAAGATGGTGGGCCAAAACCGTCCGGAAAAGTCGATTTTCGCGGATGTGCGAAACCTTTCGCACCATTTCGCTGTTGTGGTCGGTGGGCCCCACAGAAGCATTTTCTGGAAAATCCACCCCATCCATTGGATTCAGAACGAAATTTCAGTCAAGAATGGGTTGTTTTGAACGTCCATTGACGTGGCCCAGAGAAGAAATCACAAAAGAATCAGTTTTGAACGCTACCGAGCAGCCCTTTCGTGGCCTCTGTATCTCACACGTGTGCACGCATGGGTACAAAAATTCAGCATGTTTTTGTAGTATTCGAGCCCCTCTACACGGTGAACGGATCAGATTTACCATACGAGCAATGGGTGGGGCCCACTACCGTTCGCAAAAACGGCCACGGCCGTGGGTCCGCTGCGAAAAATTATTATTATTTTTTTTTTTTCTTTCTTTTGGTCAGAGACGGTCAAGCCGTCTCTGACACTTGCCATGCACGGTGAGTGCACCTGTGTACTGTACACGCTCATCTCATATGGGGTCCATTGCACTGTTTTGGAGAAATCTGTACCGTCCATCTATTTTGACTCCTCATTTAAGGCGTCAATAATAATTTTGAGGCAGTTCCAGATATCAGGTGGGCCCAGAATCAACGGTTTATGGGCTGATCTGTCAGTTGGGGCACTTTCTGAGATCTTCAATGGCTGAAATTTTATATGTACGGTTAATTTATGGTCCTCAGGCGACGTATGAAGTTTCGAGCCGAACGGATGGTGGGAACCTCGTGATCTTGCATTCTGGACGTCCTTCAGGCCACTTGAGCTTCAATTTCTAACTTTTCTCGGATTTCTGACCGTGTATATTTGTCAATCTTGGTCCCCTGGAGTGTGTCCCTTGACTTTGGCGTCATCAGATCGTTAAATCTCAACTTTTAACGTTCTTTTTCCATCCATGCTCATAAAATCACTTTGCCACATAAGAATGAGAAAACGAGCCATTAGACAGCATTATATTCGTAAATCTAGACAATATCTGGGGTCTAATATGCAATATTTGACCCTCAACATGCCTTCTCTCCGAATGAGCTTGATGGAGATGCTACCCTTGCTCATAAGAGCTTTGATCCTAGAGACCCAGAAGCTGATTCTCCAACCAACATCAGCTTGACCTAACAGGATATCAACCGTCACCTGAGAGTCAGATTCAATCTCAACGTTCCATTGTTGAATAAAATGATGACGCACATCAACATGTTTAATACATGAGTGACGAATAGAATTCTTTACCAAATTAATCGTGCTTTCATTGTCATAATTAACTGGCATGATCTCCTATTGAAATCCTGACTGATTTATCATCCCTTTCAACCAAATTGCTTCCCTGTTGTCATAATTAACTATTTATCATCATTTTCTATCACTTAGTGTCTTATAATAGACACAATGATCATGTTCACTCTTGGTAAACCTCTAAATCATCATGAAAGAATCAAATTTCTTGTACCACTGCATAGGCAACTGTCTCAAGCCGTACAAGACTCATCAACCTATAAACCTTGTTCTCTGCCCTTTGTATTTGAAAACCTTCTAGTTGCTTTATGTAAATATGTTATTTCAATTTCTTATGTAAGAATGCAGCCTTTACATCCATCTATTTCAGTTTAAGATTGTATTTGGTAACGAATGTCAATACGAATCTAATAGATGCTTGCTTCATTACGAGCGCAAATATCTCGGTGAAGTCAATGCCTTAATTTGAGCGTATTCCTTCGCTACCAGCCTTGCCTTATATCTCGTTTTATAACCAACGGAAAGCTACATCAACTCATATGTCTCATTCTTGTACAGGGAATCCATCTCGTTATGCATCGTTGCTTTCCACTTTTCGGTATATACATCATCAAGGGTTTTTTGAAAAGTAGACGGATCCTCATCATCCGTAATAAGGGCAAATACAATATTCGAGTCATACCTGTATCTCGTCAGTGTAACCTATGATACCTTGGTAGGTTCTGTCTCATAGGTGGTTGTTTCATCTACTCGTGTACGTCTATTTGCATCTCAATATCAGCCCATGTCTCATCTCTGTCTATCTGAACGTCCACATCCGACTTTTTTCCTTTCTTATGCTCACCCTTATGGAATAAGGATCCATCGTCGAATTTCACATCATGACTGAGGATGATTTTTTATGTGACCTGGTCATATAGCACGTACCCTTTCACAACATTTCCATAGCCATCAAAGATGTACTTTTTAGCCTTTTGGTCCATCTTTTCTCTCGCAACTAATGGTACATGAGAGTAAGCATCGCAACAAAATACTTACAGCTTCGAGTAGTCTACCTGTTGACCACTCCACACCTCCTCATGAGTTTTACAATTTATATCCATGGAAGAAGACTGATTCACTAAGTAGCTAGCTGTGTTAACAGCCTCAGCCCACATTTCCTTACCCAACCCAGCATTATTCAACATGCATCAAGCCCTCTTCATGTGGTGTACTGTGTTATGCCTCACGATCCTTTCATTCTTACAAAATTGATTAAATTCCCCAGAAGTAAATTCTCCACCATTATCTACCCTCAACACTTTTGTCCGTGTGCCCTTACTGTTTTTCCACAATTGCCTTCCACTACTTAAAGTTGGTGAAAACCTTAAATTTACTTTTTACAAAATAAACCCACACTTTTTTAGAATAGTTGTCAATGAACGTAACAAAGCATGAAGACCTTCTAACAAAAACTTCGGGCAATGAACCCCATATATCATGATGCAGATAATCTAGAACTCCCTTACGTACATGTTTCTTAGATTTTAAAAGACAACATTGATGTTTACCATATATATAATGCACCCATATACTAAAATCAATATTTTTAAAAAATGAAATTAAACAACGGTTAAAAAGTACCTTTGTACCCCGCTCGCTCATGTGACCTAGGCGTGCAAGCCACATATGTAAAGATGTGGAATCCGCTACAGTTAGTGCAACTCCACCCGATGAAGTGCTTTTGATCAACTTGTAATTCCTTTGTGCTTTTATGACTATGAGTCCCCACTTTGAAACTTTAAGGAAATGATCGAATCTGGTGAATTTGCCTCCAAGTGCTTTGAATACTCCAAGAGATATCAGACACTTCGTTAACTTAGGAACGTGTCTCACATATATCAAAATACGCTTCATGTCATCAAATATTTTAATGCGCACCAACTATGTTACAACATTACTATTGTCCATAAACACCTAGCCACCATCGCACTCACTATAACTAGTGAACCAACTTCTGTGAGAGATCATATGATACGAAGCCCCCATATCTAATACCCTTTTATCACTACCAAAAAATTAACTAAAGGCTATGGACCAAAACCGTAGCCATAGGTCTATGGCTACAGTTTTGGTCTGTAGCTTGACCGTTGTCGTAGGTGCCATAACAATAGGTCTTGAACCTATGGCTACGGATTTAATCCGTAACGATAGGGTGTAGTAACTACAGATATAATCCGTAGCAATTATATATGTAGCAAAAACTTCAAACAGCTACGGATATTATTTGTAGCTAAAAGTCTGTAGCAATATGCCTAAATTGAAAAGGCTATACCTGTCAGATTACTGGCTACGGATATTATTTGTAGCTGATAGTTCGTAGCAATATGCTTAAATTGAAAAGGCTACACCTATCAGTTTAATGGCTACGGATATTATTTATAGCTAAAAGATCGTAGCAATATGTCTAAATTGAAAAGGCTACACCTATCAGATTAACGACTACGGTCAATATCCGTAGCTAGTTTGTACATTAAAAAATTATATATAATCATTTGTTAATTCAATTACCACCTGTACAATCATTCATTCATTTAATTACAATCATTCATTCATTCAATTACAATCAAATTACAATCCTTCATTCAATCAATTATAATTACAATCAATTACAATTCAATTCATTCAATCAATTACAATTACAATTACAATAATGCTAAAAATACAAATGTTTAACTTTATTAGAGAAATGTTCTCGACTTCACCCTGAAATTTCAACAGCTTTGTATATTCCATTATCCTACAAACAGTCATGTCATACATAAATTAGAATGCCCATTAGGAAAAAGAAAGACAAAGTGAAAGAAGTGCATCATGTATAACTACTTTTTTTTTCTTAATAAATTAAAAAAAAAACAAACTCAAAGAGGAATGAAATTGACACAAAAGAAATGGTCTCACCATATGATTATAGGTTTTGGTTTAGGTTTAGGTTATAGGTTTAAGTTAAGGTTATAGGTTTTGGTTTACATTAAGGTTATAGGTTATAGCTTTTGGGAACTTGATTATAGGTTAAGGTTTAGGTTTAGAAAATTATTGGGTTCGGGTTCGGGATCGGGTTTAGGTTTGGGTTTTGAAGTTTAGGTTTAGGTTAACGAGTTGAGATTAGGATTAGGTGTAGGTTTGGGTTTAAGGATTTGAGAATAAGTTTAAGTTTAGGTTAAAGGTTTAGGGAAAGGTTATAAGTTTAGGTTTAGGTTATAGGTTATAGGTTATAGCTTCAGGGAATTGAGCATGGGTTATGGTTTAGGTTTAAAAAATCGGGTTCAAGTTCAGGATTGGGTTTAATTTTGGGTTTTCAAGTTTAGGTTTAGGTTTAGTTCAGGGAGTTGAGATTAGGATTAGGTGTAGGTTTAGCTTTAGGGAATTGAGTTTAGGTTATAGGTTTAGGGAAAGGTTAGATTTAGGTTATAGGTTTTGGGATTTAGGAATAGTTTTAGATTATAAGTATAGGTTAAGGTTTAGGTTTAGGTTTCAAATTTGAGAATGAGTTCAGGTTTAGGTTATAGGTTTGGGTTTTGGTTTAGGTTATAGGTTTTGATTTAGATTATAAGTTATAGGTTTATGTTAAGGTTTAGGTTTAGGTTATAGGTTTTAGGATTTGAGAATGAGTTCGGGTTTATGTTATAGGTTTTGGTTTTGGTTTAGGTTATATGTTTTGGTTTAGGTTATAGGTTATATATTTAGGTTAAGGTTTAGGTTTAGGTTAAGGTTTTGGTTATAGGTTTTGGGATTTGAGAATGGGTTTGGGTTTAGGTTATAGGTTTTGGTTTTGGTTATACGTTTTGGTTTAGGTTAAGGTTATAGGTTTTTGGATTTGAGAATGAGTTCAAGTTTAGGCTATAGGTTTTGATTTTGGTTTAGGTTATAGGTTTTGGAATTTGAGAATGGGTTCAGCTTTAGGTTATAGGTATTGGTTTTGGTTTAGGTTATAGGTTTTGATTTAGGTTATAGGTTATAGGTTTAGGTTATAGGTTTTAGGATTTGAGAATGGGTTCGAGTTTAGGTTATAGGTTTTGGTTTTGGTTTTGGTTAGAGGTTTTGGTTTAGGTTAAGGTTTTGGTTTAGGTTATAGGTTTTGGGATGTGAGAATGGGTTTAGGTTTAGGATATAGGTTTTGGTTTAGGTTTAGGTTATAGGTTTTGGGATTTGAGAATGGGTTCGGATTTTAGGTTATAGGTTTTGGTTTTGGTTTTAGTTTATGTTATAGGTTTGTAGATTTGAGAATGGGTTATGGTTTAAGTTTAGAAAATTGGGTTCGGGATTGGGTTTAAGTTTGGGTTTTCAAGTTTAGGTTTAGGTTTAGGTTAGGGAGTTAAGATTAGAATTAGGTGTAGGTTTAGCTTTGGGGAATTGAGTTTAGGTTATGGGTTTAGGGAAAGGTTAGGTTTAGGTTATAGGCTTTGGGATTTGGGAATAGTTTTAGGTTATAAGTATAGGTTTAGGTTAGGTTATAGGTTAAGGTTTAGGGATAGGTTATAGGTTTTGGGATTTGAGAATGGGTTCGTGTTTAGGTTATAGGTTTTGGTTTTGGTTTAGGTAATAGGTTTTGGGATTCGAGAATGGGTTCGGGTTTAGATTATAGGTTTTGGTTTAGGTTATAGGTTTTTGGATTTGAGAATGGGTTATGGTTTAGGTTTAGGAAATCGGGTTCAGGTTTGGTATTGGGTTTAAGTTTGGGTTTTCAAGTTTAGGTTTAAGTTTAGGTTAGGGAGTTGAGATTAAGATTAGGTGTAAGTTTAGCTTTAGGGAATTGAGTTTAGGTTATAGGTTTAGGGAAAGGTTAGGTTTAGGTTATAGGTTTTGGGATTTAGGAATAGTTTTAGGTTATAAGTATAGGTTTAGGTTAGGTTATAGGTTATAGGTTTTGGGATTTGAGAATGCATTTGGGTTTAGGTTATAGGTTTTAGTTTTAGTTTAGGTTATAGGTTTAGGTTAAGATTTAAGTTTAGGTTTAGGGTATAGGTTTTGAGATTTGAGAATGGGTTCGGGTTTAGGTTATAAGTTTTGGTTTTGGTTTAGGTTAAACTTTAGGTTTAGGTTATAGGTTTTGGGATTTGAAAATGGATTTGGGTTTAGGTTATAGGTTTTGGGATTTGAGAATGGATTCGGGTTTAGGTTATGGGTTTTGGTTTTGGTTTAGGGTATAGGTTTTGGAATTTGAGAATGGGTTCGGGTTTAGGTTATAGGTTTTGGTTTTGGTTTTGGTTTAGGTTATAGGTTTTTGAATTTGAGAATGGGTTATGGTTTAGGTTTAAGAAATCGGGTTCAAGTTCGGGATTGGGTTTAAGTTTGGATTTCCAAGTTTAGGTTTAGGTTTAGGTTAGGGAGTTGAGATTAGGATTAGGTGTAAGTTTAGCTTTAGGGAATTGAGTTTATGTTATAGGTTTAAGGAATGGTTAGGTTTAGGTTATTGGTTTTGGGATTTGAGAATAGTTTTAAGTTTTAAGTATAGGTTTAGGCTAGGTTATAGGTTTTGGAATTTGAGAATGGGTTCGGGTTTAGGTTAGGTTTTGATTTTGGTTTAGGTTATAGGTTTTTATTTAGGTTATAGGTTTAGGTTATAGGTTTTTGGGATTTGAGAATGGGTTCGGGTTTAGGTTTTAAGTTTTGGTTTTGGTTAAGGTTATAGGTTTTGGTTTAGGTTAAGGTTTAGGTTATAGGTTTTGGGATTTGAGAATGGGTTCGAGTTTAGATTATAGGTTTTGGTTTTAAACTGAAAGAATCAAAAGCCAAATTTGAACTGAAACGAAGAAAATCAAGACAGAATCCATACTCAGAGAATAGAAACACCAACTTTCAAAGCCAAATTAGCAATATCACGGGCAAAAATCCTTCAAAAATGTGACGTTTGAAATCATTACTCACATTATCCTACACTAACAACACTAGATTTTCTCAAAAATAGAGATTCAAAACCAAAATGAACAGACAAATCAAAAGGCAACATCACCTCTTCAAATTGGCAATAGGTTGCAGCTCAACAACGTCTATTGCTGTTGATGACCGGAGATGCGGTAGGGTTTCAGCAGTTGGTGGATGCAGTGTAAGGATCGCAGATCGAGAGTCGGACAAAGAGAGGGAAAATGAGAGAGAGACAGAAGGGGAAAATCAGAGCCCGAATAGAGATCCAAGTTCCAGCATCTACAATAGGTTGATCGATTTGGTGCTCTTGCTAGCGCTTTCCGGGATGGAGCTTGCTCTGAATGTAACATCTCTTGTTCAGAGATCGGGCTTAGGAGAAGGAACCGCGAACCGATGGCGAAAACGAGATGTATTTTGGTGATCCAGGGCTCAGAAGGGTTGAGAGTCCATGGATTGAGGTGACGTAGAGGGATTTTGTAAGAAGATGGAGTGAAATTGGGTTGGTTCTCGAGTTAGGGTTTGGTAGAATTGAATGATTTTAGAAAGGAGTTGGTGGAAGACAGCGAACACAGACCTCTGCATTGAAAGGGAGAATATAGAATGGAAATAGCCAACCACGAGAATGAAATAGAGATTTGGGTACGCACGGGAGAGGAGGGTGACAGACATCACCATCCTCATTTAGTTTCGAACTTGTGGGGCCCACCATTGTGTATTTTATCCATCCACTCAGTTCATTCATTTTAACGGCTCCTTTTTAGGGTTTATCCAAAAAATGAGTCAGATCAAAGATGTATATGGACCACACCATATATTAACGATATAAATATATTTTTCATTGTTTCTTATGGTGTGGTCCACTTAAAATTTTGATCTTCCTACTTTCTAGGCTCTTGCACTGAAATAATATTTTAAAATTTATGGACGACTTAGATAAAACAAATATATTGCAATGGGCCCTATGGAGCTCCTTAAGCATCATCAATCTATAATAAAGTCCAATGGGAGAGATATGTTTTAGCCACCGATTAAGTAGGTTTTAGCTACGGATTAAATCCATAGTAATATAGCTATAGATTAAATCCGTAGCTAAAAACCTACATAGTCTGTAGCCTTTCTCAATTTTTTGGTAGTGTATCGCTCAAATATCTAGATTTTGATGCGATCAACATGTCACTACCACCCGCCTCCTCACTGGATTCCGCTGTATTCGCCTCTCTAAAAAAACCTTTCTGATTTTTCCTTTCTCGACTTAGGATTCTAATAATCCTTCTTCTTGTGCTTCATCATGTCATAATTCTAGCACTTCAGCTTGTCTTTTGTACTTAGCTTTAGATTTAGATCATAATATTGAAAATCCACTATTCCGCTAAGAATTTTTCTCCTTTATAACCAATGCATTTATAAAAGCACCCATGTCACCGCTTTTCTTTCTCATCGTCTTCAACTGAAGTGTTGAGATAATGGTTTCAACGTTGATTGTTATCCTATTGGTGCACAAAGAGTCTTTAAACAACTCATACAATTCTGAAAGAGAATTCAACATAATGCATGCATAATCTTCATCTTTCATCGTCTTATCCACATCTAGCAATTTACAAATGAACTATTGAAGTTATTGATGTGGGCCTTAATATTAGCCCCTTTCGTCATGTTCGGATTGAACAATTGTAGCTTCATATACTAGTCATCTTCAAGAGACTTCTTTGTATAGATGTTCCCTAGTTTTGCACATGTATCTGCTACAATTTTTTCTCTCATAACATTATCAAGGGCATCATCCATTAGGCACAACTAGATTGACATGTTGGTCTTCTTATCTAACTTGTTCCATTCTTCTTCTTTTATGATTTCTTTTCACTTTGCAAGAAGTGTGTCTTCTGATTCTTGTTGAACTAGAATGTCGTTCATCTTAACTTTTCATAGTTTAAAATTATTTTTACCAGAATACATTTATACGTCGAACTTCATGTTAGATGTCATTAATACTTTACTTTCAAATCCTATTTGCTTCCTAGCGTTAACTCTGATACCACTTGTTGGGACTCACGAAAACACACAGATCCGAATCAAGCAGAGTATACACAATCGCACAAACAATCTCAAACAAAGAATAATTCGAATTTTATGTGAAAAACCCTTACGGAAAAAAATTCATCACTACAGGAAATTTCTTTTTTACCGATGAAATATTTCATCGTTATTTCATATTTTTTCATTGGTAATTATTATTACCGACGAAATATGTCATTGGAAATATCGTCGCGATAAGACCGCGGCTAAAGGCTTTTCTTGATGAAATATTACTTTGTCGGCAATGATAAAATAATTACAGACAAAAAAACTCGTCGGCAAAACATGTTACTTTTGGTAGGAAAAAAGAATATATTTCATCGATAAACACATCTTATACTCGGTAAAACTATGGATTCAACTTTTATCTATGAAATATTTCGTAAGTAAAAACTGTGGAATAAACTGTTACCTATGAAATATTTTGTAGGTAAAAAATTTAGATTAAACTTTTACTACGAAATATTTCACAGGTAAAAACTATGGATTAAACTTGTACCTATGAAATATTTCATCGGTATAAACTGTGGATTAACTTTTACCTACAAAATATGTCTTTGGTATAAACTTTTACCTACGAAATATTTCATCGGTATAAACTATTTGTATTAATTTCTAGCTACGAAATTTTTCGTCGGTATAAATTTTTGTATTAATTTCTACCTGCGAAATATTTCGTCAGTATAAGTTTTTGGCTTATTATTATCGATGAAATATTTCATAGGTAATAGTCTCTTTTTCTTTTTTCAAAAATCAATAAAAATTCCTGATATACACTTGTAAATACACCTATTACAAAATATTTTCATCACATCCACATCCATCCAAACACAAACTACATCTAAACATAAAATAAATCATAAAATAAAAAAAAAATCATGAAGATGAAGATGGAGGTGGTGAGGCATCAGATGAAGGCAGAGGTGGTGGGGCAGCGGTGGCTAAGCATACAGTGAGATCCTGAAACATCTCCTGCATCCGTCACTCATGCTCCACCCGTATCTCCTCAATCCTCCTCCTCTGCTCCTCTCGTCGTCTCTCCTCCTCTCTCCGCATCTGCTCCTCCTTCTCCAGGTGCTCTCTAATCTCATCGACGATGACCTGTAGCTGTTGAACCTCTCTCTCTGCGATATCAACTCGGCGTAGGGCGCTCTCGCCAGTGACGAATCGGCCGGAGGTAAGTCTAACGGGTGTCATGAGCTTGACACCATGGTCAAGCCCATGCACATATCAAGAACAGGTGCCAAGCACCTCGTTCAAGATATCTGGCTCACTTCGCTGACTACCATCAGGAGTAGACTGACTGCGAATGGTATCCATCGCTGCCTATAATGAAAACATATGAATTTTCATAACAAATGACCTTACTATAATTCAATGTAATTAAATTTTACAATGTAAGAATTTTTATCCAATTCTCTCTAGCTCTAGGATGAACCCAAGATCTTGTCGTCTGCCGACAGTGAGTCCCTCTGTAGAGGTCTACTGGTCCAGGCTCCTGGCCGGTGACGGAATCTCACTGCGCAATTAAAAGGACAATAGAGTTAATATAAATGACTTTTAATATATCAACTTAATAATCACCAAAATTTTCTTATTATGTCGTGACGATGTCGTACAAATGACTTTAAACCAGCTACGTGGTTCACTTTTAACTTTTTCCTGTTCGTAAAATTTATTTTGTTCCTCTTCTGAACACATTATTCATAATACATTGTTATTAATTATGAATTTAATTGTTACCTTAAGATATCGTAGATATGTAAATATTACCTAAAAAGCCTTAAAGAAAATCTATCACAGAGTGTTCGCCAGTCATCTGTAATCACCTGCGGCGGTGCGGACAGTATGACCTTCTCGTGACTCCTACACCGCTTGTATCGTAGGTGTAACTCCTCGCGATACTCCTCGAACCGCTCCTTGACCATGTTGTCGACAACATGAGAAATGTAGAGAATACTCAGATCTAAGATAAATTTATCCTGTAGTTTCGTTAATAATAGATTAAGGCAATAAACTTATTAAGAAAATAACTTAATTGTAAATGAACTTTTAGAAAAGAAAATTTAATTTATTAAAATTTACCTAAAGGTGTTGACGGATGAGCTGGCGCATATTATCTATCGCGTCTGCCCAACGGGGGTGGTGGCGGGGATCAGAAATTGGCATAAGACACCGACCTCCAACGTAAATAATCTGGCATTATCCTCAACAGGTCTAAGGCAGTCCTATGGAAACTCTACCGTCACCTTACCCTCACGCGTAAGTCACTCTAAAACTAACTCACGCGTGGGTCCACGTCCTCGTTGGCTGGTCGACGATGCTGTCGTAAAATAAATATGTAAGTCTAAACATAAACAGAAGTCACTAAAAGAAATATATGCCTACACTTACATGCAGTGCTCGGTGTATCCTTAACCGAGGCCTCGGACACATGTGATGCTCATTGTGATGTTAATATTGTCTCTTCCACATCAAGGGTGGAAGGGATAGATCCAGTGTACGAACAACGTGATCTCCCACCTAGTGTCATAACTGAATATGTGCAAAGTACAAACTTATAAATTTAAACAATGTCAGTACAAGTGTAAAACATCAATATAATAAACACATTAAACTTTACAGTGCAAGTGGAATATATTAAAACATTATACAAGTAGTGTTGGTGGTAGAATGAATTTGTGCTTATGCTTATGCTTTAGGTTAAGGTTATAAGTTTAGGTATAGGTTAAGGTTATAAGTTTAAGTATAGGTTTAGGTTAAGGTTATAGGTTTAGGTTTAGGTTTAGGTCATAGGTTTAGGGTTTAGGTTTTAGGTTATAGGTTTAGGTTAAGGTTATAGGTTTAAGATTAGGTTAAGGTTATAGGTTTAGGTTATAGGTATAGGTTATAGGTTATAGGTTATAGGTTTAGGTTGTCATAGGTTTAGGTTTAGGTTTAGGTTATAGGTATAGGTTATAGGTTTGGGATTAGGTTATAGGATTAGGTTATATAGGTTATAGGTGTAGGTTTAGGTTTAGGTATTCGGATTCGGGTTTGGGTTCGAGTTCGAGTTCGGGTTAGGGTTATAGATTTGGGTTTAGGTGTAGGTTTAAGTTAAGTTAATTAAGTTTAAGTTTAGCTTATAGGTTTAGGTTTATGTTTAGGTTTAGGTTTAGGTTATATGTATAGGTTATAGCTTTGGGATTAGGTTATAGGTTTCGGTATAGGTTATAGGTTTAGATTATATAGGTTATAGGTTTAAGTTTAGGTTTAGGTATTCGGGTTCAGGTTAGGGTTAGGGTTATAGGTTTGGGTTTAGGTGTAGGTTTAAGTTAAGTGAATTAAGTTTAAGTTTAGGTTATAAGTTAAGGTTATAGGTATATGTTTAGGTGTAGGTTATAGGTTATAGGTTTAGGTTTATATTAAGGTTATAGGTTTAAGTTATAGGTTTAAGATTAGGTTAAGGTTATAGGTATAGGCTATAGGTTATAGGTTTAGGTTTAGGTTTAGATTAAGGTCATAGGTTTAGTGTAACATCCCGAAAATCGGAGGGTCGAGTAAAAAACTCCACTCCCGAGTTCCAGAACATCACTTATGTAACATAAATGTGTATGATTGAATGTTGTCTGTGTTAACGTATTAAACATGAGTGAGATTAAGCCAGAACAGCATATCATACTCCAGAGACAGTTAAATTTACAAGCAGAAGACGGTGATAGTATGTATAACATATATAAACTGTTGTATGCCTCCAGAGTGTGAACATGTTACCAGGTTATATACATACATGTATACTTCAAAAGTAAACAAAAGAATATACATGAGTGCTCTAAAAATATCAAATGACAAGTGTCAAGGTATCTAATCAACCTCCCTGTAATCCCGTCAATCAGAACACGCATAAAGGAGAGATCCTCCTCATCATCATCAAGTCCAGCTCCGCTTCTCAAGCAGCGCCATCATCTGCAACCAAAATAGGGACTGGTGGGTGTCCGAAAACACCATCCCATAACGTGGGAGTGAGTAGCTAACTCAGTGAAATAATAGTGCAAAGATTAGCATGTTCTCAAATCAATCATGCGATAATAGTAAAGCAGTAAATCAAACATTCCTAATACTGTTATTAATGCAATATGACATGACGTGATGTATGTCCTCACCGACGATCTCTCTCATACGGCACCATCTTACGACCGCGGCATGCAATCGTCTCTCAAGTGCTTCACATCTTCCAGGCATATGCAATGTAATGGTGATATGATTTTTGAGTTGTTATTAGTCCATTCAAACATGTAACACCCCAGATTTTGGCCAACCTGGGATCAAACATCCTTAGGCAATGGGTCGACTAAAACACCTGAAAAATCGCTCAGAACCCAATTTCATAGCCAAAGAAATCACTTAGGATTAATTTCTTTAGAAACTAAGCATAAGTTAGCTAGCGCAACGCTAGAGTAGCTGGAAAATAGTCCCTGATCACTTTAAATACGTTCTACAAGACCCAAATCGAGTAGAACCAATGGTGCTATAATACTCTAAAACCTCGGATCAAACTCTAAACCGGTTTGTTCTCTGGACCTCTTTGAAACTTTGTATTGGATCTAGACCACGTGTCGAAAGTCCGATACCTACTATCTTAGACCGTTAGAACCGCCTAGCTAGACTTGACAATCATTTTGAAAATTAAGTCCAACCGACATTCACGGGCTATTTCATTGAGCCTGGACTGAAGAGAGTAAGAATAGGGACAGATTTGAAATTTGAAATTCAAATCTGGCACATGACTTGACATGTCAGTATTAAGCGTTCTGACCGTCAAAATTCAGCCAAATTACACCCTCGAATCAGGAAAAATTTTTATTTTATATCATGAGATTTGCAAGCCTGATCTACGTGCGGTGACCGCTGAACTGAAACTGGACCGCCACGTGCCATCTGCGAACCCTGCCGGACTGAAAACTTGATGTGTGCTAGATCCAGTATGCATGAACTTAAGTCCGATCGCGTTCGGCCAGGGGACCACCAGAAATGTACTTTTGGACCGAAACAGCCTCGAATTGGATATACATCAAGTAAACTTTGTTCCCGAGCCTATTTCGGGCATTTTTGTGCTTATAAAAGGGGCTGAAACCCTCACTCCTCTCTCCCATCCGAATTTGAGAAAAACCCTAGATTGGGAGAGAGAAAAGGTGAGAGTTTGTGAGAGAGAGTAGGAGAGGATTTTTCTGCTGTTGTGCCACCTGTTGCACGTGCTTTAGCAACACGCTCCGATCACTTGGCCTGTGATTTCTCCACGTTTTTAGATAAGAAAATACCCTAAAAGTTGCTGATTTAGTGTTCCTTCATTTCCGTAGCGAGATAGCTGATACATCTTGTAAATTAGGTTCACAGTTCGCCGTAGACGAAGCGTATACGCTCCGTTCGAATCAATACCTTTATAAGAGATAAGGTACGGATTTTAGACGCTTTGATTGACTGTTTTCAACGCTTTCAATGTCGTTTAATAGTAGATTATTGACGGCAACGCCGTTTGACATGTACAACATGCTGTCCGTTTCCTGTTTCGTAAACCGACGAAGAATATGAGATTTAGGGCATTTTAGTCATTTGTAGGAAGTACTATTTTCATTCATATTTTGCTGATGTGATTGACATGGCTTATCGTCACATTAGAATGTTAGAAATACGTGCATAATTAGTTTGATGAAGAGATTCGCCTAAATGCACACTTTGAGTCGATATACTATATGTAGGCTTAAGTGTGTAGTTTAAGTGTTTGTATAAAGGCTTGTATTAGTATGTATTAAATTAAATGGTGTTATGAATTAATTTGAGATTGATTTCTCAATTAATATGCTGGTGTAAATGGTTTCCTACATGTTAGCCATATGTACGATTTCATTATATGTATGAAATACATGTGCTTAATGATTCACTTAAGTGGTATGTTATAACATGTGCTTGATGATTTTCTTATGATTTAGTTTGAGATTGAATTCTCAATTAATACGCTGATGGAGATGATTTTCTATATGTTGGCGATATGCATAATTTCATTATATATGTAAAAGACATGTGTAAGATGATTTACTTAAGTTGTACGTTATAACATGCGTTAACATGCTCACATGTTTGTATTCCATTTCCAATACTCTTACCTGATTACTGATGTGGATTCATAATTGTTTGGGACTATACTTAGTCCAGGCAGTCGGTAACAGAGAAAATTCGTGGCTAGCTTGTATTTGCCACGAAGGACGCGTCGATGAACGCGAGTCGTGTTTGGAGTTGAGGACAGTGGTTAGGCTACGTGAAGTGTTTCACGCACTTCATGTCGTTCGACTTGCGATGCGCTCGTGCTAGTCGAGCCCGTCAAGTAACCCGACTGGCCATTGTATGTTCACCCTATATGAGTCATAATTGCTTGAACCTAGGGTACTGAACTTACCATTGTAAATCCTGTTAACCATGGTACATTGATCCACGAAGACTCATGAGCCGGGCATGGTGGTATGGGACACCGTGGTCGAGCTGTCGACCTACGCTGGGGCCACAAACCTCCCCGTATTGACCAGTGAGCACCTATGTCTCGTGAGCAGATTATGGTGGTATGGGACACTATATTCTTGCTGTCGGCCTACACTGATCAGGCGACGAGTCCTTTGTAGTGACCGCGAGCGTATTCTGAGTCTACGGGAGGCAACGACTCTTCCATAGTAGTAGAGTACAGTAGGCCTGTATTGATAAGGTGATGGGGGAGCGGAGCAACGAGTGCCTGGCAGTCCTTGCAGTGACCTACAAAATATACCTCGTATGAGATTACTAGGAGTGACGACCCTAGACAGGATCTGTGTTGGGATTGATATAAGGGAAGTACCTTAGTTTCCCAATCATGCTGTTTGAATGGATTAATAACAACTCAGCAATCATATCACCATTACATTGCATGTGCATGGAAGATGTGGAGCACTGAGCGGGATGCATGCATGCCGTGGACGAAGATGGTGTCGTATGAGGGAGAATGTCGGTGAGGGCATCCATCATGTCATGTCATAATTATATTAACAACAGTATTAGGAATGTTTGATTTACTGCTTTACTATTATTGCATGATTGATTTGATAACATGCTAATCTCTGCTCTCTTATCCCACTGAGTTGATCACTCACTCCCACGTTACGGGATGGTGTTTTCGAACACCCACCAGTCCCTATTGTGATTGCAGATGATGGCGCGGCCTGCGAGGCGGAGCTGGACTTGATGATGAGGAGGAGGATTCCTCCTTTATGTGTGTTCTGATTGACGGGATTACAAGGAGGTTGATTAGATACCTTGACACTTGTCATTTTATATTTTTAGAATACTCATGTATATCCTTTTGGTTTACTTTTGGAGTATACATGTATGTATATAACCTGGTAGCATATTCACACTCTGGAGGCATACAACAGTTTATATATGTTATACATACTATCACAGTCTTCCGCTTGTAAATTTAACCGTCTCTGGAGCATGATATGTTGTTTTAGCTTAATCTCACTCATGTTTAATACATTATCATAGATAACATTCAATCATACATATCTATGTTGCATAAATAATATTTTGAAACTCAGGAGTTGAGTTTTTGCTCAACCATCCGATTTTCAGGATGTTACAAAACAGCAAGATTGAGAAACTAAGGTACTTCCCTTATATCAATCCCAACACAGATCCTGTCTAGGGTCGTCACTCCTAGTAATCTCATACGAGGTATATTTTGTAGGTCGCTGCAAGGGCTGTCAGGGCTGTTGCTCGCACTCATTGCACCGCTCCCCCATCACCTTATCAATACAGGCCTACTGTACTCTCACTGCTACGGAAGGGTCGTCGCCTCCCTAGACTCAAAATACGCTCGCGGTCACTACAAAGGACTCGTCGCCTGATCAGTGTAGGCCAACAGCAAGAATATAGTGTCCTATACCACCATAATCTGCTCACGAGACATAAGTGCTCACTGGTCACTACGGGGAGGTTTGTGGCCCCAGCGTAGGCTGACAGCTCGACCACGGTGTCCCATACCACCATGCCCGGCTCATGAGTCTTTGTGGATCAAGGTACCATGGTTAACAGGGTTTTCAATGGTAAGTTCAGGACCCTAGGTTCAAGCAGTTATGACTCATACAGGCAACGGCCAGTCGGGTTACTTGATGGGCTCGACTAGCATGATCACATCTCAAGTCGAACGACATGAAGTGCGTAAAACACTTCGTGTGGCCTAACCACTACCGCCAACTCCAGAACACGGCTCGCGTTCATCGACGCGTCGTTCGTGGCAAAATATAAGTCAACCACGAACTTGCTCGGTTACCTACTGCCTGGACTAGGTATAGTCCCAAACATATATGAATTCACATCAGCAATCATGTGAGAGTATTGAAAATGAAATACAATCATGTGAGCATGTTAACACATGTTATAGCATACAACTTAAGTAAATCTTCAAGCACATGCATTTCATACATATAATGAAATCATGCATATAGCTAACATGTAGAAAATCATTCACATCAGCATATTAATTGAGAAATCAATCTCAAACTAATTTATAACACCATTTAATTCAATACATACTAATACAAACATTTATACAACACTTACACTACACATTTAAGTCTACATATAGTATGTCGACTCAAAGGGCGCATTTAGGCGAATCTCTTCGCCAAAATAATTATGCACACATTCCTAATATTCTAATGCGACAATAAGCCATGCCAATCACATCAGCAAATTATGGATAAAAACAGTATTTCCTACAAATGACTAAAATGCCCTAAATCTCATATTCTTCGTCGGTTTACGAAACAGGAAACGGACAGCATGTTGTACACGTCAAACGGCGTTGCCGTCAATAATCTACTATTAAATGACATTGAAAGCGTTGGAAACAGTCAATCAAAGCGTCTAAAATCCGCACATTTTCCCTTATAGGTGAAACGATTCGAACGGAGCGTATACGCTTCGTCTACGGTGAATAGGGAACCTAATACATAAAATCTATCAGTTATTTCTCTATGGAACCAAGGGAACAGCAAATCAGCAACTATTAGGGTTATTTTCTTACCTAGAATTGCAGAAAAATTACCGGCCAAGTGATCGGAGCGTGTTGCTAAAGCACGTGCAACAGGTAACACCACAGCAGGAAAATTCTCTCCTACTCTCTCCCAGAAACTCTCACCTTTTCTCTCTCTCAATCTAGGATTTTTCTTAAATTCGGATGGGAGAGAGGAGTGAGGGTTTCAACCCCTTTTATAAGCCCAAATGTGCCCGAAATAGGCTCGGGAACAATGTATACTTGAGGTATATCCAAATCGGGGTTGTTTCGGTCAAAAAGGACATTTCTAGTGGTTCTCTGGCCGAATGCGATCGGACTTAAGCTCATGTATACAGGATCTAGCACACATCAAGTTTTCAGTCCGGCAGGGTTCGCAGATCGCTCGTGGTGGTCCAGTTTCAGTTCAGCGATCACCACACGTAGATCAGGCCTACAAGTCTCATGATATGAAATAGAAATTTTTCCTGATCCGAGAGTGTAATTTGGTTGAATTCTGACGGTCAGAATGCTTAATACTGACATGTCAAGTCGTGTGCCAGATTTGAATTTCAAATTCCAAATCTAACCCTATTCTCATTCTCTTCAGTCCAGGCTCAATGAAATAGCCTGCGAATGTCGGTTGGACTTAATTTTTGAAATGATTGTCAAGTCCAACAAGGCGGTTCTAACGGTCTAAGATTGTAGGTATTGGACTTTCGACGCGCGGTCTAGATCCAATACAAAATTTCAAAGAGGTACAGAGAACAAACCGGCTTAGAGTTTGATCCGAGGTTTTAGAGTATTATAGCGTCATTGGTTCTACTCGATTTGGGTCTTGTAGAACGTATTTAAAGTGATCAGGGACTATTTCCCAGCTACTCTAGCGTTACGCTAGCTGACTTACACTTATTTTCTAAAGGAATTAATCCTAAGTGATTTCTTTGGCTATAGAATTGGGTTCTGAGCGCTTTCCCAGGTGTTTTAGTTGACACATTGCCTAAGAACGTCTAATCCCAGGTTGGCCAAAATCCGGGGCGTTACATTTAGGTTATAGGTTTGGGATTAGTTATAGGTTTGGGATTAGTTATAGGTTTAGGTTATATAGGTTATAGATTTAGATTATAGGTATATGTTTAGTTGTAGGTTATAAGTTATAGGTTTAAGTTTAGGTTATGTGCCTGTTTGGCCAGGCAGATTGGATGGGATTGGATGGTATTAGAGTGAATTGCATAGATTTCAAGGTAATGATAGCTGCATCAGTGGATTGGTGCAAGATCTATGGGATTACTATATCCGGTCTGTTTAGCACGCCCAGCCAATTCTAGGATTAAACCTTCCAATCCCTCGAACCAAACACATCCCAGGCAATTTTGAAGGGATTAGGGTGGATTGGATGGGATTTAAAGGTAATGATGGTGATGTCAGTGGATTGTCTTAAGATCCATGGGATTACTATATCCCGGGATCAGGATCCCATGCTTGTTTGGCACACCTGGCCAATCCCGGGATCTATCTTCCAATCCCATCCAATCTGCCTAGCCAAACAAGCCCTATAGGTTAAGGTTAAGGTTATAGGTTTAGGTTTAAGTTATAGGTTTGGGATTAGGTTATAGGTTTAGGTATAGGTTATAGGTTTGGGTTATATAGGTTATAGGTTTAGGTTTAGGTATTCTGGTTCGGGTTAGGGTTATAGGTTTGAGTTTAGGTGTAGGTTTAAGTTAAGTGAATTAAGTCTAAGTTTAGGTTATAGGTATATATAGGTTTAGGTGTAGGTTATAGGTTATATGTTATAGGTTTAGATTAAGGTTATAGGTTTAGGTTTAGGTTTAGGTTATAAGTTTAGATTTAGGTTATAGGTTTAGATTATAGGTTTAAGATTAGGTTAAGGTTATAGGTTTAGGTTATAGGTATAGGTTATATGTTATAGGTTTATGTTAAGGTCATAGGTTTAGGTTTAGGTTTAGGTTAAGGTTATAGGTTATAGGTATAGGTTATAGGTTTGGGATTAGGTTATAGGTTTAGGTTATATATATTATAGGTTTAGGTTATAGGTTTAGGTTTAGGTATTCGGGTTCAGGTTAGGGTTAGGGTTATAGGTTTAGGTTTAGGTGTAGGTTTAAGTTAAGTGAATTAAGTTTAAGTTTAGGTTATAGTATGGTTATAAGTTTAGGTATTCGAGTCCGGGTTATAGGTTTGAGTTTAGGTGTAGGTTTAAGTTAAGTGAATTAAGTTTAAGTTTAGGTTATATGTATAGGTTTTAATGTAAGGTATAAGGTTATAGGTTATAGGTTTAGGTTCAGGTTATAGGTTATAGGTTTAGGTTTAGGTTAAGATTATAGGTTATAGGTTTAGGTTTTAGGTTATAGGTTTAGGGACTTGTTCACAAGATCACATATATAATGGTGAAGGAAAAAAATAAATATCAGTGGTTCCCACCTTTCAGGGACCCTCACTTAACATTCAGATAGCTCCGATATACATTCAGGTCTGCTCCATCAATTTCGAGCTAATACATAAACACAGGGATGTCCAAATGGACAGGGTCACCTATATTATTGTACATAGAAAATGGACAGCTTTATCATGGTTATAACAGCGGTTCTCACCTTTCAGGAATCCTCTTTCAACATTCAGATAGCTCCGACGCACATCTGAGTCTACTTCATCAATTTCAAGCTAATACATAAACATGGGCCTATGCAAATGCCTAGGCCACCCATATTACTGTCCATAGAAAATGGACAGCTTCATCATAGTCATAACAGCGGTTTTCACCTTCCAGGGACCACCACTCAGTTAAATCGTAAATTAGTTACCAACCAAAGGTTGGATAGATTGTAATACTTTCATATTCATATTTAAACGTCCACGTCGAAAATCCGACAACATCTCCTCATGCCTCTCCAGATAAGTTGATCTTACATTACATTTCGATGTCAAATATCTAAAACAATGTAAAGATATTTAACATTGGATACGGAATGGAAGAAACATATCCAGAGAGAAATATGAAAATGGACCGCGGATCAGGGATGAATATTTAAATAGATTATATGAAAGCATACTATCGATCTAACCTTGAACTGTCCAAAATGAGATAATTTGAGCGATTTCTATTCTACCAAAAACACACCATATTTATGTATGGCCACATAGAAATCCTCAAACATATAACTAATTATCTAACTTACAAATCATAATCACAAGTCACAACTATAAACTAACAAGTCACAATAATAACTTAAGAAAAAATTATAATACATATTAAGCATACTACCCATATTAAGCATACTGACAATGGGTGTACCAACAAGCTAACAAAAAAAAAGGTCAAATCAATGTATAAAATCTATTCTGGTCTTAATAGATCAGTTGGACCAGTTCAAGTGACTAGATTCAACTAAGAGCACTAAAAATTAGGGTGAACTAGAGCATTTCTCAGTTTGATGTTTACTTGTCATCCATCCTGTTCATACGGTCACACAGACCTCTGTTGAGGGAAAACACATATATAGTTTGATCTAGTACTTCTGTGGCTCATGTGAAGTTTTCATCCGTAAGTGATCAATCCCCGTTCTCTTCTATGGTGTGGTCTACTTGAGCTTAGAATGTGCTTCAATTTATTGATACATGTATTTCATTCAAAAATAATGAAGATTTGTAGGGACATGTATGATACAATAAGTGTTGAGACATAGATGGTTGCATATGGGTATGGGATTTGACACAAATGATGTAAGTACATATTGTAATTATATGTAAATGTAATTAGAATTCGTCCTAAGGTTGATGTTGACAATGAGCTTGTTTGCTAAGCTTTCCATCTTGGAGGATGGAATTTGTATAATTCGTACATATAAAAATTATGGGGCCCACTATGATATTTATATCTAATGCAGGTCATCCATTTGTTCTACCAGCTTATTTTAGGGCATGAGTCAAAAAATGAGGTAGATTTGAAGCTCAAGTAGACCACATTATAAGAAATTGTGTAAATTGAACCCCTAGCATTAAAAACTTCTTAGGGGCTACAAAAGTTGTATCCTCACCGTACATCCATTTTTCCATATCATTTTAGGGAGTGATCCCAAAAATGAGGTAGATCAAAGTATCAGGAGGACCACAATACAGGAAAATTGTGGTGATTAAACGACCACCATTAAAACTTCTCAGGGCTACAAAAGTTTTGGATCAAGCTGATAGTTTCTTTTTTTCCATTTATCTAGGGAAATTGGATTGTGTACTGAGTTACTCAGTACACTCTTATCATACTGAGTAAACTTTGTTGGGCCCACCATGAATGTATCTGGTCTATCCACGTCGTCCATCAATTTTTCCATCTTATTTTAGAGGTTAAGACCAAAATTTAAGCATACCCAAAGATCAAGTGGACCATTTTTTATTTTTTTAAAAAAAAACTTAAGGAAATTTCATTGATCAGGAAGGCCAGGTCCGACATACAAGAACTTCAGGAAGGCCCAAAACAAAAAGGGGAGCTAAGAGGCATAAGAAAGAAAAACAACATCACCTAAGATTGACGGAGTGACCCGAGCCAGACTTTGTCGAGAAACAACAAACCTTTGATGACAGGAGGGAGTGAATCTCTTCTCAAGAAACTGGAGTGGGCCTGAGCCTCGCTCCCCATGCGGGCCAAACCATCCGCAACCGTGTTCGCTTCCCTTGGGGTATGAACAGTTTTGAGTTGAAGGGAGCGGGCGAGGGAGGTAATTCTTTCCTTCAAGTACCAGATTTTCCAAGAAAAGTGAGCCGAGTCCAACAGGGCCTTCACCACCACCAAAGAGTCACTCGCAAGAACTATATGAGAATAGGAAAGTTGGTGAGACAGAGCAAGAGCATCCAAAACTGCCTTAGCTTCAGCCCTCGTGTTTGTACCGATACCATAACCCCTGACGAACCCGAACAAGAATCTACTTGTTTCATCTCTCCCCACCCCTCCTCCCGAAGGCCCCGGGTTTCCCCTAGAGGAACCATCCACGTTCACCTTTATCCAGCCCGAGGGAGGTCTGCTTCATTTCACCACGGAGAATTTAGACGGCCTTAGGTGCGGGTTCTTGTTCTCCAACCTGTGTTCATGGTGGCGACTGATCTGAGAAGGGTTTTAAGAGTGGTAAGCATGAAACTGACAAGCTGCGCCTAGTGGAGAACTCGATTGATAATTACGGAAACTCCAGAATCGGTGTTGCTGAATCTGTTAGCATTTTTAGCTTGCCACAGTTCCTAGAAGATGAAAACGGGGATGAGACCCTTCAGAGGAGAAGATGATATTGCGGAAGTATCCCACCATAAAGCAGCTCTGGCAGCCGGTGTGGGGGGCAAAGGCTGAAGGATCCCGCAATCTCGACGAAATCGTTCCCAAACCCCGTTGGCAAAAGACCTCGTGGCAAACAGGTGGTCCACCGATTCGCAGTCTAGCTAAGCAGGCGGAGGACGGCAGGCACACTTTGAGGCAATACTGATACCTTTCCTTTGGATATTGACGTCGACAGGGACTGCATTATGAAGAATTTTCCAGGAAAAGAGAGAGATCTTGGGAGGGACTTTAGAGTGCCAAACCGAGGAGGCCCAACTGATTCTTGGTGTGATGGGCCTGATGATCTGCTAGGCATAGGCAACCGTAAGCTCCCCATTCCCCGACGAAAGCCATATTCTTCTTTCATCAGTGGACATACCATAGTAATAGTTAGAATAATGACTTCCACCGTTGAAACCTTTCTAGGGCCCACATTGATGTTTATTTCTTATCCAACCTATTCATAAGATCACACATACATGGATGAAGGGAAAATAAAAATCCAAGATTGATCCAAAACTTCTATGGCCCTCAAAAAAATTTCAATGGTAGAAGTTCAATTCACATTGTTTCCTATAGTGTGGTCCACTTAAGGTTTGGATATACTTAATTTTTAAGCACGAGCGCTAAATTTATCTGGTAAAATGGATGGACGGAGTGGATAAGATACATAAATCATGGTGGACCCCACAGAGTTTACTCAGTACGGTTACCATACTGAGTTACTCAGTACGTAATCCGCTTCCTCATCCAGGTCTTTGTAACCTAATCAACAGGTTTGATGGCAAATGAATATTACAGTGGGCTCTAGGAAGTTTTCAATGGTGAGAATTCAATTGCACTATTTTCAGGTGGTGTGGTCCACTTAGAAATTTGAAGATACTCTTAATTTTTTGTTATATGACATAAAATAATGATCCAAAAATGAATGGATGGAGTGGATAAAACACATATATCATCCAGGTTTGTGTGACCTTATCAACAGGTCAGATGGAAAATAAATATTACGATAGCCCCTAGGAATTTTTTAATAGTGGGTGTTCAATCACCACTGTTTTCTAAAGTATGGTCCACCTAAGATTTGGATCTTCTTCAGTTTATGGCTCATGCCCTAAAATGAAATGGAAAATGGATGAACAGAGTAGGCCCCACCTTGGATTATGGACGGCCAGAAAAAATCCCCAAATCTCCTATTTTTGACATTCCACCCTAAAATCCCCAAATCCCTAAATCATCATTGAGATTGAGAGAGAGAGAGAGAGAGAGAGAGAGAGAAATACCTCAACCGAGCTTCAGAGAGAGTGAGAGAAGACGTGTGTGGCTAAGGCTTCGACAACAAGAGCGTTGGTGGAGAGCAACAGAGAGATAGAGAGAGAGAGAGAGAGTGAGAGTGAGTGAGAGAGATAGAGAGAGAGAGAGAGAGTGAGAGTGAGTGAGAGAGAGAGAGAGAGAGATCAGAGAGAGTGAGAGTGACAGTGAGATGGGCGCTCGAGTCATTTCGACTTAAAACTTAATATTATTACTGACAAAACTTTTCATCAGTGATAGTTTTAAAATTTCGTCGGTAAAAGGATTCCAAATTATTTGGGCCCACCTGTGCTTTATTAGCACCATCTACTCCGTACATATGTTTTTAAATATGCTTATTAGCTATAAAAAAAAATTACAAATCAATATCCATGATCAACCATATAAAGTGAAATAATATGTCCACCGTTCATTTTGTCTGCCTTTACCGATGATTTATTTCGTTGGTAAAAATCTTCTTTACCGATGATATTGTTTATCATCCGTAAAAATAGCCTCTCGGCAGGAATTGATTTGGTGTGGGCAGGAATTTTATGCCGACGAAATATTATTTCGTCGGTAAAAGTAATTTTTACCGACGAAATAATTTCGCCGGTAATAAGTTCATTACGGCTCTGTGAGGCCCACCGTGATGTAACTGCTTTATGCACTCCATTCCTCACTTTTCTCAGATCATTTTAAGGTATGCTCCTAAAAATGAAGCAACTTCATAACTCCTGTGGACCACACCAAAGGAAGCTGTAGTGATGATGACACCCACCATTGAAACCTTTCAAGGGCTACCGTGATGTTTTTTTTACCATCCAATCTATTCATAATGTCATGTAGACATGGATGAAGTGAAAACACAAATATCAACTTGATCTGAAACTTCTCTAACTCCCAAGAAGTTTTTAATGGTGGACGTTCAATCCCCACTTTGTGCTCCACTTAAGCCTTGGACCTGTCTCATTCATAATCATATGTTGGACCCACCTAGATGTGATTCACATATCCAGCCTCTTCATTATGTGTGTCCCACTTAGATAAGGGGTCAGACCAAGTTTCAGCTGCATCCAAAACTTATGTGGGCCCCACCAAGTGCTTTTATATATTTTAGAATGTCTTCATATAGCTTTAGATGGTATGGCCCACCTGAGTTTCATATACGGATGATTTTTGAGATATCTCATAACCTAAAGGGGACACATCAAATGCACGGTGTTGATGTTCGACGACACATCATGATGGGCCCCACAAAACTTACTAGCATTAATTCTTAGGTTCTCACGGGGTCAATAAGTTGGGCCACAATTTTGACCAGAATATTGGTCCATTTTACATGTCTAGTCTATTCACTCTATTTTATTGATCAATACCCTCAATTTGACTAGTTACTCGCCCCAATCATGCTACATATGAGAAAGATATTGGTCATACAAGATTAATCAACAATTTGAGTGAATTTTGATTTGAACATCTGAAGTTATTTACTCTTCAATATGGACTGATCAGATTGTCCAAAAACAGTTAAAGGTTGTTCATAATATCAAAAAGATATGAATGAAGAGAAAACACAAACATCAGCTTGATCCAAAACTTCTATGACCTCGAAGAAATTTTCAATGGTAGAGGTTCAATCACACTATTTCCTGTGGTGTGGTCCACTTGAGCTTTGGATATGCTTCCTTTTTGTTCTTTAGAGACCTCAAACTATCTGTTAACTTAGATGAATGGAGTGAATAAAATAAATAAATAATGGTGGACCCCACAGAATTTACTCAATATGCTAAGGGTAATGAGTAACTCACCTAAATGTAGTGGAGATGGGTTTCCTTAAAACATTCAAAATCATATATTGTGTCTGCCTAGATGTGATTTACATATCCAACCCACTCATTATGTGTATCCCACTTGGATGAGGGGTAAGACCAAGTTTCAGCCGCATCCAAAACTCATGTGGGCCCCACCAAGTGCTTTTATATTTTTTTTAGGATGTCTTCATATAGTTTTAGATGGTATGGCCCACCTGAGTTTTGTATACGGATGAGTTTTAAGATATCTTATAACCTAAAGGGGACACATCAAATGCACGGTGTTGATGTTCGACACACATCATGATGGGGCCCACAAAACTTAACTAACATCAAATCAAAATGTCGATTTTTGTCAATGATGTATCTATTTCGTCAGTAAAAGATCCTTTACCGATGAATATTTTCGTCGGTAAAAAGATATTTACCAACGATACTGTACAACGTCGGTAAAAATTGATCTTTTGTCATCGAACTATTTTTTTTGTCGGGAAAAATAACATTTACTAACAAACTAATCGTCAGGAAAATATTTTTCACCGACGATACATAATTTCGTCGGTAAAAGGGTCCAGCCCGTTGTTGTAAATGGCGCCGGGAACTATTTGGTTATGGTGGGAATCTTTTGCCGATGAACTAATATTTCGTCGGTGAAAATCCTATTTACCAACGATTTTTTTTTTTTGTCGATAATACGTTCGTTGGTAAAAGGTCAATTTCTTGTAGTGCATGACACAAAGCAATAAGTAATTAATGCGCTATAAAAGCAAAGTTACAAATAATAAATGATCTTACCGATACGAACAACCCTCGAATCTCCTTTGAAACCCTATCTAGGCAATTGAACCCTTTAGAATACCTTAGAAAGCTCTAATATTTTCCTTAATTCTGATTACACTCGGTATATATATATTACCTAACTGGAATATGAAACAAATTGTGCACTTATACAAAACTGTGAGCATATTCGATGGGACTTTCAATGGTATCAAACAGATATCGAAGATCAGTCAATGATATTGAAGATCCTTTGATTCCACCGGGAAGGCTTGTTCCATCTGAAAAATAGTCACTTCTACGGACTAGGAAGGCTTGTTCTGTTTGGAAAAAAATAAAAAATAAAAAATAAAAAATAAAAAATGATCCTTCGATTCCATTGAGTAATAACATCCAAAATTATTCAGCAATCAAATAGAATTTTTCAAAATTTTTTGTTCCATCGAGTGATAACATCTGAAGTTGGCATTACGTCGATGTCATTCACACTTATTCTTTTCTTCTTCTTCTTTCTTCCTCTTCTCTCTCTTTTTTTTTTGTTAGCCTGTTAGTACGCCCTGCTGTCGGTTCACGCTTCACTGTTAGCTATGTATCTGGGTGTTCATTGACATTTACTCCATGGCATGATAGACAAATTTAAGATACTCGACAAAATCTACCCAACGTGATGTATGGGTTTCATCCGCACCGTCCATCCATTTTGCCATAACATTTTGCGCGTATTTGGACTGTGATATGGAATGTCTGCCCATCACTACTTTTGGATTCGCGTTTAGATACCCGTAGTTTAAGAGGTGCATGCTTTGATTGAAAATTATAACAGGTCCTTCTAGTTGGATATGGGATTCCACCGATTTCTAGAGGTCCTCCTTAAACCTCTCTCACACTCTTTCTGTTTAAAATTTCATTCATTTTCATCTCTTTCTCCGTTTCAGTTGCTTCATCTGTTTCTGAGATTCTCCGAAGTCTGACTCTCATTTGAAGTCCTTGATGTTATTGCTGATTGGAGCTGTTTCTGTTCATCTGATCTTTCATTTCTATTCCGTTTGCTTTTGATCTTTCTCAGCTAGAAACCCTAATCTCTTTGTTCCCTGTTTCAGATCGTGCCGTTTGGTTATCTGTTTGGATGGTTTTAGCTGCTCCCCCACTGTTTTATTCCTTTTCATCTTTTTAAACTAGAAATGGGACTGTTGGATTTGAAAATCTGTTTAGCTCTTGATTGTTTGCCAAAGCGGACGTTGACAACTGGCGGAAGGAAAGGTACGCAACGAGCGGACGTTTACGCGCCATTTTCCTCTCTACTCGCACATAAATACGTCGTTAAACAAGCACATCTGGCCAAATGTTGCCCATCAAAGCCGTTCATAAGGTTGGCCTTACTGTTTAAATGCTCTAGATCAGAACTCAGTTTGGTCCGCTCATAAGGCGGGACACGCAAGTATTACAAAATTGGACGGTGGAATATGGAATATGCACGTGGAATACCATATCTACTTCGAATGCATCTGACACTGAACACCATTTTAATCCAAACAAGATATTAACCTAAATTTACTGATTTACCTCATTCAGCAATTGCTATCCGAACAGTGGGAGCGTACTGCCTGTGAACACGGGCACAACAGAGATATCTCTATTCTCGGAGCTGTGTGGGATCGACAGAGATGTAAGCAACAATCCACTCCGTCCATCTATTTTGAAAGACAACAATATGACAGGATTCTAAATATCAGACATATCCAAGAATCATGTGGGCCATCCTTACGAAACAGTGGGTATTGAATGCCTATTGGTGAAAGAAGTTTTATATCAGGATGATATTTGTTCCTAAAGTTTATCTGAGTGTTAATAATTCTAGGAACGGTTTGGATGACATATAAACATCATGATCAGCTCCAGAAAAGTTTCAACGGTGGACGTTGCTATTCCCACTATTTTGTTGCTGTGGCTTACCTGAGTTTTGGATCTGCCTTATTTTTAAAATCATGTCTCATCATGGTATTTCAAAACAGATGGACGGACTGAAGTTCCCACGAACATCTCTGTAGACCCCACACAGCCCCGGGCAGGTACGGGAGTTTTCACGGACATCTGTGTAGACCCCTCACAGCCCGCTCCCCGAAACAGTGACCTTGTTTTGTTGCCAGAATTTTTCTTTTAAAGGAGACAAACCTTCAAATTAGTAACCATTGCAATACTACTATACACCGCGTTGCTCTAAACACGCACATCCAACGCTCAAGTGGACCACATCACAGGAAGCAACGGTGATAATGACACCTACCAGTGAAATCTGTTTAGGGCCCACTGTGATGTTGATTTATATCCAACCTGTTCGTAACGTAGATATCGGAGAAGGGAAAACCCAAAACTTCTGCGGCATTCAAGAAGTTTTAATGGTGGAGGATCAATCCCCCTGTGTGTTTCATTTGAGCCGTTTATCTGTCTCACTTTTGGCATTATTAGATAAAAGGATATGGAAAAATGGATAGACCGTGCGGATAAAATCAACACATGACGGTGGCCCATCAGAATCCCTGCCTGTGCCGAGCTTGGGACAGGCGAGGTAGTACCCAATTCCCGTCCGCTGGCAACGGTCTGGAAGACTCCGTCAGCCTCTCCACCAAAAACAACTGAAAAGACCCGACCTCAGCCAGGATGGCTTCCGTCCGTTGAGAGAAGGGCGAGCTCCGTCCAGCTCGCCTCTCTCCACAACCCGCAACAATGTCCTCTTCCAACAACCGTCTCTTCCTCCTCCTCTTCCTTGTATTCTCCCTCTTGTCCTCAGCCGTCCGATCCGAATCCGATTCCGACTTTTCTTCCTCCACGATCCGACTCCCAACAGACGACAACGACACCATCTGCCTCAGATCGACGGCTCCAGTTTCTTGCCCCGTCAGCTGCTTCCGCACCAACCCCGTCTGCGGCGTGGATGGCGTCACGTATTGGTGCGGCTGCACGGAAGCTATGTGCTCCGGCACCCGCGTGGCGAGGTTGGGGTTCTGTGAGGTCGGAAATGGCGGGAACGGACTCTTATCAGGACAGGGGCTTCTGTTGGTCCATATGGTCTGGCTCATCGTCCTAGGGTTCTCTCTTCTGTTCGGATTCTTCTGATTTCTCTCGATGGACGATCTCAGGTACTTCTTTTACATATACATTGTACATCTCTCTCTCTCTCTCTCCTTTGTGAACATGTTCGAAATTTAATCCACTGCTGCACTCGAATTACATTACGTTTTGGCCAATTCCTCTTGCTTGAAGTGAATCTCTGCAACAATGTTACCTAAATCGCCAACTGCCAATGTTTTCCCGACCCAAATTGCGCAATCCTTGCGATCGGATCGCAATTTTACCAATGATTGGCAATTGCCCAAGTGGGATGCGACCAATCTAAGTCGATTCGAACTCAGTCCATCCTCATTTGGTTTGTACAATGAGTCAGCATCGGAAACATGGGTTACTTTGCCCAACTCATTTGAGTCACCCTGACTTGGCTTGAGTCGTGACTCTACTCGGGACCCAGCAAGTGACCGGGTCTTGAAACCATGATTTTTATTTTTGGTTTGATAATCTTACTGTAGATAAAGCTGTAAAGTGGGTGGTGATGTATGCTTTGATTTAGGTAAAACAATTGTTGGGGAAAAATATGTTAAGTCTGGAGACTCGGATTTCAAGTAGGTCGGCTCTGCTGGTACTGCCCGAAGAGTCCAAGACAACGGTCAGAGCCGAGAGAATAAGGGATAGGATAAGAGGCATAAGCACAATACGACTAAAGTTACTCTGTCAGAAAGATAACCTCGTCTGCATAAGCTTACAGAAGGCCGAGCATGTTATAAGCCACCCGATCGATAGAATAAAACCGACCTAATGAGTTGGTTCTGTCGGCCACGAAATAAGGAAGGACGACAGATAATCATCGAGACTATTCCATTCGTGAGAAGACAGAAAACTTATGTTTCTGAGCCGACCAAGACTCTCCTAGAGTCGGTAACGACCGAGCCGAGACAGGAGAAGGCGGTATGAATACAAATACCGATCCGAAAATTCAGAAATACGGGTGTCCGATTCCGAGGTCCTCGGGATCGGGAATAATCAGTGAAGAGGATTAAATCTCCGGATAATCAGGAGAAAAATCCTCGTATGATGAGGATTCTTAAGATCTATAAATATCCAAGCTCTTTACAGAGGAAGGTACGCAATACAAAACCTAACAAATCCTTTGTCATTGATGGGAAGACTGACTTAAGCATCGGAGGTTCCCCGGCTCTAGCCAGGGTCCCCTTTGTACTGTGGATTGTGCAGGTGGAAGAAGATCTGACTCAGGGAGCCGTCCCATAAAAATACGCCAACAGTTTGACGTCGTCTGTGGGAAACAAGTAAAAAGCCATTTTTTTACGATTTGTTGAATGGCGAGAACTAGGAGGACGGATCAAGATGAAACAGGGGAGGCCACTGCCAGCACAGCACAGGGAGCTCCCCCAATGATACCTGCAGTGGCACCGCCTGCGACATCTGCTCCGACTACCAGCCACCTGAACCGAGGGAACGCACAGTTGAATCGAGAAGTCCAAGAGATGCGTTCCGAGATGGCCGTAATGAAACACATGTTGGAGCGACTGTGTAATCAGCAAATGCAGCAGCGTCACGAGTCAGCGGAGGTTCTCCTGCCACCATCTGTAGCACAGCCTGCTGCTCCGCAGTCACCTCGAAGAACGAGTCAGCATGAAGGACCGTGTCAGCATCAAGGACCGAGTCAGCCAGAACCGGTTCGCTCTACAACGGCCGCTTTACCTCCCTCTGATTTGCGGCATACAATATATCAGAGGAGGCGAAGTCAGCTTCCTATAGAAGAAACGGCGGAGAGTGCGGAACCTTGGAAAGCCGACATATAGGACTTCAAAAATGAAGTCCGAGAAAAGATGGAGAGAGAGATGGCAGACATAAAGTACGGTCGGAACACAAATCCGACCAAATTCGAGACAAAAGCTTCTCCCTTTGTGGACGAAGTAATACAGGCACGGTTGCCGGAGAGGTTCCGCTTACCTCAGACAACTCCCTTTTCTGAAAAAATCGATCCGACAGAGCATATCGAATGCTTCAGAACCTATATGGAACTGCATGATGCCTCGGACGCCGTTATGTGTCGAGCCTTCTCTCTCACACTAACTGACGTAGCCCGACTTTGGTTCAAACAATTGAAACCGAAGTCGATTAAGTCATTTGCTGAACTCAGTGACACTTTCTTCAACAACTTCATCGGCGGAAAAAAAAAAAGCTAAAGCCGCCCGCACATCTGAACAACATACTTCAGAAGGAAAGAGAGCTGTTGAAAGATTATATCAAGCGTTTTAATTTTGAATCTCTGCAGATTAGGAAACGCTCAGAGGAGACAGCGCTAAATGCACTCATGCAAGGGGTACAAGATAAGCCCTTTTTGGCGTCTTTAGACAAAAATTCGTCCGAAACTCTGGGAGAGTTTATGATTCGTTCGGATAAATACGCCGAGGCTAAAGAAACCCGACTCCTGAAGGTTCAGAACGTAAAACCCTCGGTTAAAGAGTCGGCCAAGAAAGAAGCCAACTCAACCGTAGGGAAAAAATGAGAAGATGATCGGACACGAGACGATGGCAGGTCGGGCAAACGACCCGATAGAAGATTTTCTACATACACCCCTCTGAACAAGTCTCAGGAGTAGGTGTTCCTGGAAATAAAAAATGAGGGTTTCGTCAACTGGCCCGGGAGACTCTGAGGGAACCCGAATCGGCGAAACAAGAACAAGTATTGTCATTATTATCGTGACCACGGCCATAATACAAGTGATTGTTATCACTTGAAAGACAAAATCGAGCGGTTCATTAAAGAAGGCCGACTCAAAGAACATTTGGAAGGACCTGGTGCTCCAGCAAAACCGAGCAAAGATCGGCCCACGGAAGAAATCCGGACGATTATCGGAGGGCATCAGGGCGGTGAAGATTCTAACAATGCACGAAAGAATCACGCTAGAAGCATCAACCGTCCGGAATCTGAGATTCTGCTGCTGTCCCGACCTTCCAAGGAGTAGAAGAGAGAACGATATTGCATCTCATTCACTGAGGATGACGACCGAGGCATCTATCATCCCCATGATGATGCACTTGTCGTTGCTCTCACCATCGTCAACAGGAGGGTGTTCCGAATACTGGTGGACACTGGGTCGTCAGCGGATGTGTTGTTCACCCAAGCGTTCGACAAAATGGGAGTTGGACGGTCGGCCTTACGTCCAGTCCGAACCCCGCTTATAGGATTCTTGGGTGGACAAGTACTTCCTGAAGGAGTTGCTTCATTACCACTCACTACCGGAACTGCACCTCACTAGACAACTGCGATTATCGACTTCGTGGTCGTCGACCAACCTTCGGTGTATAACGCTATACTCGGTCGGCCATCTCTAAGCCTTTTTCAAGCCATAGTATCTACCTACCACCTTTCCATGAAATTCCCGACCGAGTCGGGAGTAGGAATTGTGAAAGGAGATCAACAAGACATCCGGCGATGCTATGCGATCGCGGTTAAAGCGCCGACGGAAATATCGATAATCGAATCACTGGACTCCCGTATCGGATCTCATGAACGGGGGCAACCGATGAAAGAACTTGTCTCACAACCATTAACCGAGACAGACGAGTCGAAAGTAGTGCAAATCGGCTCATCTTTGATCTCACCTCGTAAAGAGGAACTGATCGCCCTACTTAGGCGGTATGCTGATGTGTTCACATGGAGCCACGAAGATATGCCCGGGATCGATCCCTCGGTCATAACGCACCGACTTAACATCGACCCGACTTACAGGCCAATCCAACAGAAGAGACGTCCTCTCGGTCCAGAAAGGTACGCTGTTATTGAAGAGGAAGTCGGCAAGCTCCTTAAGGCCAAATTCGTTTAAGAGATTTACTATCCAGAGTGGATAGCTAATGTCGTGCTCATGAGAAAAGCCAATGGGAAGTGGCATCTCTGTATAGATTATACAGATTTGAACAAAGCTTGCCCCAAGGATAGCTTCCCTCTTTCCCGCATTGATCAGTTGGTGGACAGTACTGCAGGCCATGAATTGCTTAGTTTTATGGACGCCTATTAAGGCTACAATCAAATTGTAATGCATGAGACTGATAAATCAAAAACTACCTTTGTTACCGACAAAGGCCTTTACTGTTACCGAGTGATGCCGTTTAGTTTGAAGAACGCCGGAGCAACGTATCAAAGGTTAGTGAACAAAATGTTCGCTCAGCAGATCGGCCGAACTATGGAAGTATATATAGATGATATGCTCGTCAAAAGCATACACGCAGCAGACCATGTGGCAGACCTAGAAAAAATGTTTCTGACTTTACGAAAGTACAGAATGAAGTTGAATCCTAGCAAATGTGCCTTTGGTGTAAGCTCGAAAAAATTCCTCGGTTTCCTTGTTAGTCAGCGAGGGATCGAAGCAAATCTCGAGAAAATCAAAGCTTTGCTTGACATGGAATCTCCGAAAACAATTAAAGACATTCAAAGGCTGACAAGGAGAGTAGCCGCGCTTAACCGCTTCCTCTCCCGAGCCACAGATAAATGTCTCCCGTTCTTCAAGCAATTAAAGGGACGACAGACGATGGAATGGACAGAAGAGTGTGAAAAAGCATTTCAAAAATTGAAGTCTTATCTTGGTTCTCCACCGCTGTTGTCCAAACCAGAGTCAGGAGAAGCTTTGTTGTTATATCTAGCTGTATCCGAAGCAGCGATTAGCTCAGCCCTCTTACGAGAAAGCGAAGGAAAACAATTACTTGTGTATTACGTCAGCAAAGCCTTACTACCGACAGAGATAAGGTATCCTCAGCTCGAGAAAGTAGCCTTAGCCCTGGTGGTGTCCTCGCGACGACTCAGGCCATATTTTCAAGCTCACACCATAATTATTGTGACCGACTTACCTTTGCGCAAGATTCTTCAAAAACCAGACGCTTCCAGCCGACTTACAAAGTGGGCTGTCGAATTGAACGAATTCGACATACATTACAGGCCGCTGGTAGCCATAAAAGGACAAGCCGTTGCCGATTTTCTTGTTGAAGTAACCTTCAAACATAACACAATGTCTGACTCTGAAGAGGTTACTAAGGCAGCAGCTTCTTCTTCTTCTCTCGGCCCATCTCCTGACACAGTTCCTTGGAAGTTATTCGTCGACGGCTCATCCAACTCTAAGGCAAGCGGGGCTGGGGTAGTATTGGAAACTCTTGATCAAACCTGTATACAGTATGCCTTACGACTCGGATTTCAAGCGTCGAACAATACAGTAGAATATGAGGCCTTATTACTCAGCCTTCGATTTGCCGCAGGTTTAGGTGCAACTCATCTCAGTGTTTTCAGCGACTCGCAGCTAGTCGTTAACCAAGTTTCTGATGTCTATCAAACTCGAAAAGAACAACTGAAGGCATACATGGAAAAGGCCAAAGAGTTAATTTGCGGATTCCAGAAATGTGAAGTGATTCGGATACCCAGAACCGACAATGTCAAAGCTGACTTGTTAGCAAAGCTCGCCTCAGCCGACGAAGACGACATACCTCAGTCGGTTCCAATCGAATACGTAGCCAAACCAAGTATAAATCAGCCGACAGACTCGGTTATACTCCTTATCGACTCGGAACCTGTATGGTTCGACCCCATCGTCCGTTATCTCAACAATGGAGAGCTACCGGAAGATCACACCGAGGCACGACGGCTAAAGGTTCGAGCATCGCGTTACACTATCTTGAATGGGGTACTGTACAAGAAAGGGTTTTACGCTCCCTTGCTACGATGTGTGGATTCCCATGAAGCCGAATATGTCTTACGAGAGATACACGAAGGAAATGTGGGAACCACTCAGGAAGACGTTCGCTCGCCAATAAAGTGTTACAGCAGAGGTATTACTGGCCGACTATACAACATGATACCAAGAGGTTCGTCCAAAGGTGCGACAAGTGTCAGCGATTTGCGGTAATCCCGAGGAAACTGACTCCGATGTCTGGACCATGGCCCTTCGCACAGTGGGGCATCGACATCATCGGACCCTTCCCTCTGGGGAAGGGTCAGACCAAGTTTGCTATGGTTGCAGTAGACTATTTCACGAAGTGAGTAGAAGTCGAGCCATTAGCAAAGATTACCGAGTAAAAAATCACAGGCTTTGTTTGGAAAAATATCGTCTGTCGGTTCGGGATACCTCAAACTATCATCACCGATAACGGGAGGTAGTTCGATAACATGCAATTCCGAGAGATGTGCAGCAATCTCGGGATCCGAAACGTGTACGCCTTGCCTCATCATCCTTAGACAAATGGACAGGTCGAGGCCGTTAACAAAATTATAAAGCGGCATCTCCTAACGAAGCTCTATGAAGCAAAGGGAGCATGGGCCGAGGAACTTCCGAATATATTGTGTGCCTATCGAACTACAGCTCGGACTGCCACGGGAGAAACTCCTTTCTCCCTCTGTTATGGCTCGGAGGTAGTTGCCCCAGTTGAGATCGGTATTAGCTCGTCCCGAGTCAATACGTTTAGTGAACAAGAAAATGACGAAGTCATACCACTCGGGCTCGATTTGCTGGAAGAGAAAAGAGAAAGAGCTCGAATACGAATGATGTCTCGACAGAGGCAAGTGTCTCGATTTTACAACAGCCGAGTCAAAGTCAGACGATTCCAAGCCGGGGATATGGTCCTCCGAAAGACGTTTCCAAACACAAAGGAAGTTGGGGCGGGCACATTGGGACCCAATTGGGAAGGTCCTTATGTCGTCTCAAGCACCATCCGCCTAGGAACGTATCGGCTAGAAGACCTAAATGGGCAACTGTTGCCTCACCCTTGGAATGCAGAACATCTCAAGGTCTATTACCCGTAAGGCAAAATAGAAAGTGTTAAAGAATAATGAAAGAGAGATGTAATTGAATTCAACTCAATAAAACTCAAAATTTTCATTTTTATCTCCATTTTTTCTAAGTATTCAGCATCAGATTATAGCCTATGGTAAAACTACATGAGAGATAGACGACACTATTTTCAACAGAAAGAGTTGTCTCCCTCAGTCGAGGACCATTCTTCAAGCAATCCCGGAGGGACCGGCCTGGTCCGCAGCAACGTTCGCAGCAGGGACTTCTCCGTCGGCGGCCTCGACACTAGTAGCCTCGGCCTAAGGACTATCAGCATCGAAAGCAGAAAGATCGAGGTCGGGGAATACAGACTTCATCTCCAAAACGCAGGCCCTATAACCACCTTGATAAAGGCGGTCCCTTTCATCTGCAAGCTCCACTGACTCAAGGAAGGCTTCCACGGCCCGGTCCTGTGCCTCCTTGGCTCGGCGGGCCTCCTCCTGTGCTTCCTGGATTAGAACCGCAGCGTCGGCCCTAGCCCGAGCAAGAGTACTCTCGCACGCGCTGTGAACTTGAAGAAGATGCTGATGCCTTTCCTCAGCCTCCTTTAGGAGTAAGGTCAGATGGGCATTGTCAGCTTTGGCCCCTTTAAGAACCATCCGTGCATCTTCGGCTGCCTTCCTGGCGTCTTCGGCAGCCTTCCTGGCGATTGATAAGTCTCCAGTCATAATGCCGATGCGACCCTCGGCGATCTCTCAGCGACCCTCTGCCTCGGCCGCAATCCTCTTCGCTGTCTCTGTCTCGGTAGCGAGTTTTTGAGCAGCGGTCAGCTCTAAGCAGGCCTTAACAATGCAGGGGGCCAACTACGAACGGGAGATGATAAGTTATGACCAAGAACTTAGCCGAGAGTAACAGAGAATTAAAAAGAAAGGATTTTACCTCCATTTTTATCTCCATTTTTTCTAAGTATTCAGCATCAGATTATAGCCTATGGTAAAACTACATGAGAGATAGACGACACTATTTTCGACAGAAAGAGTTGTCTCCCTCAGTCGAAGACCATTCTTCAAGCAATCCCGGAGGGACCGGCCTGGTCCGCAGCAACGTTCGCAGCAGGGACTTCTCCATTGGCGGCCTCGACACTAGTAGCCTCGGCCTCAAGACTATCAGCATCGAAAGCAGAAAGATCGAAGTCGGGGAATGCAGCCTTCATCTCCAAAATGCAGGCCCTATAACCACCTTGATAAAGGCGGTCCCTTTCATCTGCAAGCTCCACTGACTCAAGGAAGGCTTCCACGGCCCGGTCTTGTGCCTCCTTGGCTTGGCGGGCCTCCTCCTGTGCTTCCTGGATTAGAACCGCAGCGTCGGCCCTAGCCCGAGCAAGAGTGCTCTCGCACGTACTGTGAACTTGAAGAAGATGCTGATGCCTTTCCTCAGCCTCCTTTAGGAGTGAGGTCAGATGGGCATTGTCAGCTTTGGCCCCTTCAAGAACCATCCGTGCATCTTCGGCTGCCTTCCTGGCGTCTTCGGCAGCCTTCCTGGCGATTGATAAGTCTCCAGTCATAATGCCGATGCGACCCTCGGCGATCTCTCAGCGACCCTCTGCCTCGGCCGCAATCCTCTTCGCTGTCTCTGTCTCGGTAGCGAGTTTTTGAGCAGCGGTCAGCTCTGAGCAGGCCTTAACAATGCAGGGGGGCAACTACGAACGGGAGATGATAAGTTATGACCAAGAACTTAGCCGAGAGTAACAGAGAATTAAAAAGAAAGGATTTTACCTCAAAGAGTATTCTCGCCGTATGCCCGAGAGTCTGCACAGTCGGGGCATTGTGTAAGCTGGCGAAGTCCTTCTCTCCCCCATGAGCGATGGCCCAAGGGATCATCCTCGAGATGACCTTGGAAAAGGGAGCAACTCCTGTTGAGTCATCTCCCGTCTTGGGGATTCCCCGCTTGGTGCCTCTCTCGGTCTCGGGACCTCTTTTGCCACAGGTCCTGGCTCGGGAGCCGACTGAGAGACCGGAAGGCTCGGCTCCACTTCTTCCACCCTCTCATCAGGGTCAGAGAGCACAACAACTTGCGGGGCGGCGGATACAGGAGCAGACGGGGCAGCTGGCTCCTTGGCCTTTGCAGCAGTCTTCTGTTGCTTCGAAGGCCGAGACCCCTACAGAAGAGCCAACATCGGAGGAGCCCTAACCTTAGAGATTGGCTTTAGGGATGGACGAGACCCGGCCATGCTGTCAGAAGCCGACCTAAGGTATGAACAAGCCTCGGGAAGATCTGAAAAGAAGAATGAAGACAAATTAGACAGGAAACCGAGAGAATGAAACAGAGCGGGATGAATTACCTGAAACAAACGAGTCTAAACCCGCGAGATGAAGACGCTCGGGTTGTAGCAGCAGTTTCCAAGATCGGTCTCCTGCACTTAGCTTCCTCAGTTCTCTGATTCGAGCTAAAGCGCCGGACCCGAGCTTCCCTCTTTTCTTCAAAATGTCTGCAAGGTATCATGAGGTCAGGGTTACCACGAGACAATGAGGAAGAATAAAAATTATGGGGCCGAGTCACCGAGTCACTTGCTTTCCGGAACAAGCGAGAGACTCGAGGTTCATACGGCCATGCATCGGCCGACTCTCATTGACCACATGCCCAAAACCACCTCTCCTTCTAGTATTTGTTAGAAGTGGGTGGGTCGGTTATCAGAGACTCACCTTTGCCTCTCCATGCACTCAGGAAGTATAGTCTAGAAAAATTTGGGCTTGGTCTAACTTGATAGATGTAGAGGAACTCGTCGACTGTTAGCGAAGGTTACTCTAATTCGGCCCACAGCACAGCGCACCCAAACAAATTCCTCCACCCGTTTAGAACAATCTGACCGGGAGCGAGTTTGACTCGGGACAAGAAATCACGAGCAATGGGCTGAACTGGTAAGCGCAGGCCACATTGCATCGCGACCTGAAAAATAACGACCATCCCCGCAGGGGGATGGTCGGGCATATCGTCCGAACGAGGAAGACGAAGAACGACCGAGTCAGGAACATGAAATCCAGCCCGGATTCGATTTAGGTCGGACTCAGTTAAAATTGAGGCGACCATACCGTTCGAATCGTCTTCGTCTCCTTCTCCCTTAGAAGAGGATTCAGAAGCTTCTAAAGCTAGGTTTACAGGATCTGGAACATCCACCCCTTCAGCTATAATCGTTTCATCTTCTCCCTCTTCCTCCAATTGATCCATCCCGAGATTAGGTCTCCCTAGACGGGTTATCAGAGACACTCCACTATCGGAAGGACCGGCTTGGGCGGGATGCTCAGCCGATGAATCATCAGCCCCCCTTACAAGCCGGAATGCGACATCCACGCCAACGGCGAACTCCGTCAATAAAGGCAGTGGTTCCGCAACATTCCAGAGACGTTGGGACACACCCTCATCTCCGGACATTCCCTCCCGGGGGCTCTGGGAGCCACGCTCAGCCATTTACGTCTATAGGAGTGGGAGGAAAGAACTCACCGGGGAAGATAGCAGCGGATGCAATAGGAGTTGACGGAGGAGGAAACGACAGCGGAGGGAAGAAAGAAGAAGAGGAAAGAAAGCTTGAAAGAGGATACAAAGGCGGGAGGAAGGAAGGCGAAAATGAAATTCATATGCTCCTCCTGCCCGGTCGTCTTATAGCCGTGCCACGTGGCAGAGATAATTAATGAAAAAGCGAAACGACGTTCGTCTCGACTCTCCCGCTCGACACGTGGCGCACGCCGATTAACCGCAGTAACACCATCGCCATGCGTCCAACTCCCATAAGCGGACGAAATGACCTGACTGCTCGCCGCACATGCGGCCTCGGGAGACGCACCGTCACACGTTAGGGACGACACAAAGGGCATTAAATGCCTCATCATGACCTCGGACTCTAATACGAACCGACCTAAAAACTCATTACCCCTTGATGCCATGAACGACACAAGGAGTAAGGGGGGCTTACTGTTGGGAAAAAATATGTTAAGTACAGAGACTCGGATTCCAAGTAGGTCGGCTCCGCCGGCACTGCCCGAAGAGTCCGAGACAACGGTCAGAGCCGAGAGAATAAGGGATGGGCTAAGAGGCATAAGCACAAGACGACTAAAGTTACTCTGTCGGAAAGATAACCTCATCTGCATAAGCCTACAGAAGGCCGAGCATGTTATAAGCCACCCGACCGATAGAATAAAACCGACCTAATGAGTTGGTTCTGTCGGCCACGGAATAAGGAAGGACAACAGATAATCATCGAGACTATTCCATCCGTGAGAAGGCAGAAAACTTATGCTTCTGAGCCGGCCGAGACTCTCCTAGAGTCGGTAACGACCGAGCCGAGACAGGAGAAGGTGGTATGAATGCAACTACTGCTCCGAAAATCCAGGAATACGGGTGTCCGATCCCGAGGTCCTCGGGATCGGGCGCAATCAGTGAAGAGGATTAAATCTCCGGATAATCAGGAGAAGAATCCTCGTATGATGAGGATTCTTAAGATCTATAAATATCCAAGCTCTTTACAGAGGAAGGTACGCAATACAAAACCTAACAAATCCTTTGCCATTGATGGGAAGACTGACTTAAGCATCGGAGGTTCCCCGGCTCTAGCCAGGGTCCCCTTTGTACTGTGGATTGTGCAGGTGGAAGAAGATCCGGCTCAGGGAGCCGTTCCATAAAAATACGCCAACAACAATCATATAATGTAATGCTATGCAAGAGGAGATCTATAATTAGTATCCATCATTATGTATATAAATTATAATACCAATTCATGTTAGTGTTTTAAATAGCTACGATGTGGACATAGCATAGCTTAGACTTAATGCTACGTAGATCATGAAAATAGGTTGTCTCATGTAGCCTATGTTACATGCTAATTTACATACACCACACGCTACATAGCTTATGTTATATGAACCAATCAAAGAAAAAAAAAAAAGCTTATGTTATATGCTACAAGCTATTTTTCACTAAAACAAAAATCAATTTACATTTTCAATGATTTGTTACTTTTTTCTATTTTTCAATAAAAAATTAGTTTATCTTTTTAGTAATATTAGTAAAATCAATAAAAGCAATAGTATTAAACCATTTTTATCGATCTTTCCTTATCTTTACTTTGCCCTATTTTTCCTATATTTTATATTGTGTTTGGTTGTATCAGATATCATGAAATTTCATTAGTAGTCATTCTAATTGGGTGCAAAATATCATGAAATTTCATGATATTTAATGCAACTGAATGCAACCTTAATTAAAAATTTAGAAGTAGCGTATAGCTTACACCACACACTATGTAGCATAGCCTCACACTTTAAAAAGTTAAACGATGCGCTACATGCTATTGGCTATTTAAAACATTGATTTGTATATAAAACGATATTGCATCTCTACTATATATAATGCCAATAGCCAAGGGTGAAATTTCCCATGCAGTTAGTTTTTGGAAGAGGTGGAACTTTGCCTTTTTAAAGGACATGGAAAATGGTTTTAACCTTTAAAATAAATGGAAAGTAGTTTTAGCCAAAAGAAAGGGTTGTTAGGTAAGTTAATTATATACATATGACCAGCCATCTGTTGGAGAAGGTTCTTTGGTTCTTGGAATAAGGAAAACGTTGATACTCTGATAGAGTAAGATAGTTGATGCACAGGCACTAACAAATTGTATGCATGGAATCCTATAAACTCAAACTAATGTGTACAAATTATGGGCTTTAATTTAGATGGAGATTAAACAGGAAATTATGTACAATTAACTCAAAGTAAACCATCGAAATTAGCGCTTGATTGTAATCAACCTATCTAACACTATTGCATCGCACTTGTGGGAGTTTTGTGCTCTGATTGTTGGGTTTCATGATGTAAGTTATGGCATAAGTTTGACACCAGCTGCCAACTTGGCACAACCCTCCTTTACCCGGGCTTGGGAACAATGACGAGAGCATAAAACTCTGGAAGGCTACTTCCTCATTATGAATAATAGCATACATCATCAATCTTTATCATTTCCTCCCTTTTTGTATTCCTCCTCTGTTTTTAATATATTCTCTGTTACTTCAAAAAGAAATTTTAAGAAAATGATGATTTTAGTTGTTTTGGCACCGCCAACATAATGATTAAATCCTTTTTTTTGGGCAGCCAATTCTAAGGTTTTGGATGGAGGTGGCAAGAAGAAAACAATTTGGGAGAGGGAGCCATGAGGATCGATTTGGAAAGGATGAAGGATGCTATTATTTCTTTACCAGAGTTCAAAAACCCAAAAGCTTGACTCGGCCCAATGTTCAGCTGAGTTGGGCTGACTCGAAGACTCGACCCGACTCAACTCGATATTTAATCATCGTAAATTGAAAATGCAAGGAATGTAAGTGGATATTTAAAATCATTGAATTCAGTATAAAAAGTGTAGAATGTAACTCAAACCAACAATAACACCAGTAGCTCTCACTGGTTAAGGGTGTTGCTTCCTTTGGTGTTTCCTTCTTCGATTGAGGTTGGGATTCAAATGCCACTTCCACATTTTATTTTTAATAAAACCTCCATTCAGGAAGCAAGTCGGTTCGAGTTGCACCAAGTCGTATTGAGTCGACTGAGCCATCGAGTCAACTCAACAAGTCTATCCAAGTTCAGGCCAAGTCAAACCTAGTACCGAGTTTCATAGCAACTCAGCTCGAAATCTTGCTGAGTCGAGTAGATTTGATCATGTTTCGAGGTAAATCAGCGAGTTTTGGACCTATTTTCTTTACCAGGTTTGGATGTGGTGCAAAGGTGATATTGCTAGCATTTTATTAAGGCTGTGTTTGTGCACGAATGAATTAAAAAACTCAATAATTTTCATAGTATCCTCAATGTGGAAGTTGCTCTCAGGTTGCAGTTATCTTCTTTTAAATTCCAGCTTGAAAGTAACATAATTACAATTTGGAGATAGATCCCCTGCGTTATTATGAATTTTCTCTAGTGTTGATCAACTTTTCTTTATCCCTCTGTTTTTGTCATCAAATTCAGCTATTAGGATTGTCCAAACAGTTTAAAGTTCAAGTGTATGTAGGAACGAAATATAAGATTAGGATTCTTGTGTATCTGATTGGTTTGTGTTACAGCCTCGCTTAATTCGGATTTTTGTCTATGTGCCCTACCTAGGATGCACCTCTACAGAAAAGCCACACCAATGCACATTTCTAGCTGTCTCGTTTCTGGCCATTGTATGTATGATAGCATGAAGATGGGTCTGGAATGTGCATTCAAAGAGGAAAAGTCACTTAATTAGCAGCTAGGATTGTCCAGTTTGTTAAATCCTGTCCTCTGGACATCCACCAAAGTCGGGCCCACTAGATTAGTGATCCTGATATGGCACAATCAATTCTGCAGTGATGAATTGGCAAAATTATAATGTCCTCTTATTTAAAATTCGATGCTTCAAGCTGTCCTCAGAAATTTGTTTGAAGGAAGAAAAAGGAATGACTAGCAAATGCTATATTTTCTAAGAACCTTTTAAAAAAATTTAAGGTGAAAATTAGCTATATTTTTACCCTCAGAAATGTACTTGAGAAATAGGTGACTGTCATCTTGACTTGTTTGGATGCTGAAATGAACTGAATTGCTATAATAAAATCAAACAAAGAATAAACAACAGAGTGGTGTGATACCAAGCCCTTTGTTGTGATTCCTTTGATTTCAAGTTCGATTCGAAACAACCGCAATTGTAATTTCGGGGGCTTGCTGTAACCATCAATGGAGTGGGCTGGGGGGTCCCGTGTTATATTGAACTGAATTATTGCAGAGCATTTCAACTAAAGCATCCAACTGCATCCAAAAACATTGAAGGTAATATTGCACTCTCAAGTGCAGCGAACCCAACATACACATGTTCATGGCTCCTGATCATGATTTTCTCAGTTGTTGCATCTATAGGTTGCTCGTCTTTGAAGGCTACCTTGTCTTTCTTCCTCTGTTCTTTCACTCCATGCTCCTCCAGTAGATAATTATCGAAATAAGAAGACCGTGGTCCAATGTGCAGCTGCTGTTCATCATCATTGTGTATTCAGAATCTGATAATTTCTATAATGCACCATGGCTACCGAACATCTCACTCAAAACCACTTGCATATTTGATGATTCGGATGCCCTGATTGTCGTCATTTTGGTATGGAGCAGGTTTAGTTATGGAATATGTAGGTGTCAAGAATATCTTCTTAATCTCCATGTGTAAGCGTCAAGACCATCTCCTTGATCTCATGATAGAGCCATATTTGGATGTCTACAATCGGCTACAGTGAGCTTCTTGGCCGAGGCAGCCGTGGCTTGGGTGGAAGTGGTGCGCTGATATGTGGGGAAGAAGGAAAGAAAAGAGGGTGTATCTTTGCAAAAGGGAGGTTTTGAACATAGTTCTAAAACTGGCTAACTTTACTTGAAACTCAGCCAATTCGACTCAACTCGGCAAGATTTTGAGAGGAGTCACTGGGAAACATGGTACTAGGACCGACTCGGTTCAATCTAGGGAATACTCATTGAGTCGGCACAAACTGAGTTGCTCACCTTGTCAAGTTAATTTACTAAAAAAAAATCGTAAGGGGAGAATGAAAGTCACCTGCCACCTCTGCCAAGATAAGCAACTTCTTTACCAGCAGGCTACAATACATCTTGTTGTTTGATGTTGTATTATATATTTCATATAGAAAAATAGAAGTTTCAAATATTTACTGCTGATTCCATTAATTTTAAGTTTGTAATTAGCAAATATTAAGTTGATTTGGGTTGAATCTTTGAGTCAACCTGACCCAGCTATACATCCAGTTGAGTCAAGTTTTCGGGTTGTTTAACGATGGTTTTGAATGGATTTCTGAGGAGGGGAAGGTGTGATTTGCATGCAAAACAAGGGAGCTATTATGCTCAAGCATGGCACTCATGTAAGTAAATCCAGACTCTAGAAATTGTGGGGCCTATGTGGGATGTGCGTATAATGAAATAATCAGATAATCTTAGCCATCTTAATTTGCAGCTGCTGAACGAGGAAATGAGGGCATGAATTTGGATTGACAAATGTCCACCATACTGGGGTAGGTGGCCATTTGATCAAAAGAGGAAGTCATCTCCCCTTGAATAGACAATCCTGATGACCTACCCTGAATAAGGTCATCTGAACCACTATTCGAAAGCCACACCATGTCAGGCAGATGGATCATTTTGTGTAAATATTACATTGAGATAGGTGGGTCTTTTCTTTTCTTTTTCTTTTTCTTTTTTACACACACAACATGGGCACTTGAACCCATGACCTGACCATTGAAATGCACTGTGTCTACCACAGTACCGCTGAGCCATGGGTTGGAACCCACATTGAAATAGGTGAGTCATTTGTTCAAAGGATATCTCATTCACAATGCCTCATCCCAACCGTACAATTGATGGGTCCCATGGCTAAGCATGTATATGATTTGCTGTTTTGATCTCCTACAATTAGGGCCTGTTTGGTTTTCCATAATACAGGTAAATTGCTGTAAATCATTGTAAAAAAAGTAATTATTACTTTCTTTTACCTGTTTGGAAACGAGTGAGTAATTTCACCTAGGAAACTGGTCCAAAAATGTTGACTTAAATTCGTGGGCCCCACCATAATATATATAATATATCCGTGTCGTCCATCTATTTTATTAGAATATTTTGAGGCTTTATCCGAAAAAATTAGGAAGATCTAATGTTCAATTGGCCCACATGAAAGGAAACGTTGGACTTAATTTGTCCACCGTTGAAAGTCGATTCTTTTATTGGGCCCACGTTGAGGTTTATTCACCATCTAGCCCGTTCAAAGGGTTACATGTACATGGATAAGTGAAAAATATAAATATAAGCCTGATCTAAAATTTCTAAGGGCCTCAACAAGTTTTTAATGGTAGGCATTTAATTCTCATAATTTTGTGTGGTGTGGTCCACTTGACCTTTGGATTTGCCTAATTTTTGGGCCCATGCCTTAAATTCATTTGGCATAATGAATGGGCGGTGTGGATAAGCCACACACATTATGGTGGGCCCATATTTATTTTACAAATTCCTCGATTTGAGTGCTTAAAAAGTAACCAGTCAAGTCAGCATCGAGGAAGATGAAGGTAGATGAAGGTAATTGCCTTGGTAAATAATGATTGCTCATTTACTATGTAATTACACTTGAGCCAAAAAACCAAACAGGCCCTTAGGATACTATTACTGTGCACCTAGGAAACAATCAGCTTATATCCTAACCCTAATAGATCTCCCACATTAGCTATGTTAGCTTACATGTGGCATTGTGTAAGTTAGTGCAAATGAAGAGACCCCAATTCTTGTTTGGAAGAAAAATACACCATGTTTTTCTAGTCATGGTAAAATAATGGCACCACTTTCTACTAGTTGTGTTTCATTACCGAATATTTTTAAAAGACGGGTGAGCATATTATAAGTGAAGGTGAGGATATGCTGGCATCAAACTTCCACCACAACTTCTTATGAAGCCTGACAATTTGAAGTTTTTGAGGTCATGTGAGGACATTCCATGAGAGTGACCGCCTGGCACCAACCCTTGATAGGGTGGAATGGTAGAACATGATTTGTGTAGCTGACCTCAATTAGTTGAGATAAGATTTAGATGTTGATGATGATAATGATGATGTAGATGATGATGATAATAATGATGATTATGAGAATTGGTCATCTATAGGCATTTGCACCACTCCTTGTGATATTGGGCATTCTTAGCCATTAGATGCATTAAATGGGAAGATTAAATAATGAAAAATCATTATTTAATGCATCCAATGGCTAAAAAAGCCCTGTACCACAAGGAGTGGTGCAGGCACCTATAGATGATTGGTTTTGTGTGTGTGAGTGTAGAGGGGTTAAGATAACAGCATAGTTGAATTTGATTACTTACTAAAAGAGGAAAGCCTGTCTTAGTTCTCTGAACCCTTCTAAGAGGGTGGATAGCTCTTCAGTGTAGGCATGATTTGAAAGTGATTTGAGACCCACCAACTATGGGTTGCACAAAGTGGGCGACACGGTGGCGCATGCGCATGTCTAATATCTTGGTGGCTGTTTCTTTCATCTTCTTTTCTGCTCTATTAAAATTTATTTTACTTAAAAAGAAAAAGCTTCCCACCAGATAATGGTTGGGAAACCACCATGATCTAGGGTTTCCTTTTTTATAATTACTACTCCAACGACAAATCCTATTACCACTGTGAGAAAGATTTTATTGGGCTTTGAGTTAATCTGTAATTTTTTGGCTTGTATATCATTTGACAATGAAAAGGACTTCCCCAGATGGCAGGCAAGAAAATGACCTGTTTATGCCTTTTAACTGTAATGTTGGTGGTCATTTTCAGCATTGTTTTTCATGGCACTTTAATCATTTAAGCAGGGATTTTTATTTTATTTTATTTTTAATTTTATTTTGTTTTTTTGCCAATTCGTGACTCAGACGTATTTGGATTCGTATATATCCGCTTGTTTGGTACTTCATCATGATTCGTAAGAATCCCATGTGTCTAGATATCATCTTATGCATCCAGAAAGTCGTATGCTTTGAACAAAGCATGTAGAGTTTGTCGAGGTATTTTATTAATTTGAGAGAGAGAGAGAAAGAGTCATGCATAACATAGAAATGGCATACGTGAAAAGATTCGAAGCTCAAGTTTAAAATGTCAAAGGTCAAAAGGAAAAAAAAAAAAAAAAAATGAGGATTGGACTGTATTTCATCAAGATTCACAAAAGAAAAAATGTAAAGTGGATCGACCCACTGGAAACTTGTTAACTTAGTCAACTAAAACTCGGGTCTCTGTCATAATACTTGTAACTTTCAAATATGAAAAAAAAAGTCTCTGTATTCAAGATTCAAATAAACCATGCCTAGTTACTAAGACTAATTGGGTTAGCCTTCAGATTTCCTGGAGTTTCCTAAATTAGATATGAAATCATGAGATACACCTAGATCCATAGCTCAACTGGCAGACCAAGTGGAGATACCTCGTTTCAACACTTGAGGTCTTGGCATCGCTCCCTAGCGGGGGTGGCTATCATGGAGTGTGTGTACTGACATGGGTGTGTACTAACAAGCTAACCCAAAAAAAAAAAAAAGAAGAAGAAGATATGAAAGCATGAGATAGTGGACATTTCAATGTCCGATTTCTTTTACATATGGACCCACATAACACTTGTCATATGTTTTTATATCCTAAAGGTTTACTTTTGAGGTCCAAACTAGTCTACGAAAAAAGAACTGATTGTGAACCAAAAAATTAGGGACGGTTAAAACCGTCGCAAAATTTTAATTTTGTTTGTCACAAAACATTAGGGACGGTTGAAAACCGTTGCAAAGCTTCAATTTCGGAACAGTTATATATATTTAGGAAAGACCTATAAAAGCCATGCAACTACTAGCACGTAATTTATTTATTTTTAATTATTGGAACCTGTATATTTTTAATTTTGAAAACCAAAAAATGTTACAATACAATTAAAAATGAATATTATACAAATATTGTACTTACAAGAAAAGATAATATTTACAAAAATAAGTTGAAAATTATCTGAATACATTTAAAAAATCATCCATGTGGTCCACCAACAGGAAGAAATGGTGGTTGAATGCCCGCCATTAAAAATTCCTAGGGCCCACCACAATGTTTATTTATCATCCACGCTTTTGAAGGGAAAATGGAAATATCAGCTTGATCGCATTCAATCACCACTGTTACTTGCGGTGTGGTTCATCTGGGATTTGGATCTGATTTTGTATTTTGGAAATGCCTTAAAATGAGTTGGCAAAACCGATGCGGATATACAACACATACATCAAGGTGGGGCCCGTGGTCACGGCCTGACCAAACTCGGTGTTTCCCCAACTTACCTGACCAAATCAGCTCCTGAAAATCAAGTGGAAAATCTGTAAAAGTGAATTGAAAGTAGCTAATGCTACTATGTTGATGCCCCAAGGCAGTTTTCTCCAAACACATCTTGGAGAACTATGCTTCTGTTGGATAGTATTGCTTAATCAGCTATCTTCTTCCTCTGTTCTTTATTTCTCTCACATGCTATGCGAAAGAGATTGTTTTTGGAGTAATTTCTGCTAAAGAAAAACTTTGATACTCTGTCAGTGTGACAGATGATATGCGGGGCTCTTTGAAATTATTTAAAATTGCAATCTTGTCCTAAAAGTAATTCAAATTAAACTGTACAAATTATGGTCCCAGTTTGCAAGCATCTTGAACCAAAAGTTACATTTATTTGCAATGGTTGGTGCCACAATTAAGTTGGTTTCATTTGAGTTAATGTCTGCCACCTGTATATCAAGCATGCCAAAGTATCAAATAACTCTCCCCTTTTCATAATGTGATGCAATCCATATCTTAAACATGCAACAGATACAGACCCAAATGGAATTAATCATCTTAGCTTGGAGAATTCCAGCATGCACTCAGCAAGCACAAGGAATAAAGGAGACTAGCTCCCAACTTTAATCCAATAATAATTACTTCAACTAGAAAACTCTATAACAACAAAGAAAATCAATTTTTAAGGTGTGTTTGGATGCACTGGTGGATTGAATTGCAAGCATTCAGTTTAATCAAGAGGAAAATGACAAAATGATTTTTGCTATTATCATAGATGAGGGATTACCTACCACCACCCGTAGGTTCAATCAACCTACAGCCCATTTTTGCAATCATTTTCTGTTGAATATATGGTATTTTCGACAGCAAAAATGGATGCAAGAAAATTCCTTACTGTGTGAGAGATTGGTTGTATTGTACTTCCAGTTGTAGGTGATCAGTTCCTGTATTCACATTAGCCCTCAACTGCAAGTTATGTTCTTTTCAAATCCAACTTGGAAGGAACAAAATTGATATTTGAAGTCCATAATGACACTGTGAAAGCTAAAGGAGGAAACTACAAAAAATCAACGCCTTCATAGCCATATCAACCTTGTATTAATGCCGCTATGGCCTATACCAGCTTCTATCAGCATATGCAACCCTTTTCTCTAGACATCCCAATTGACATTCCTAATGCTATTCCTGCAGGTAACCATCCCATTGTTTTAAATTGAGAGTGCTCAAAGGTCTTCTAGGAATTGTTTTCCAACAAGGGCACGAGCATTACACAAATGAAAATTGCTGTGAACTTCAAAGATCAAAGATCGTAAGGGAAGACATAATTCAGTCAGCATTAACAACAAATTCTGCTTACAGAGTTCACCAGCTGAAGAGTCATTTGGGTGTAAATCTCATCAGTATCTCTCTCTGCCTGTAGTTCCAAGCAATATATGCACAGAGATTGAGGATAACTTGTGCCTAAGAGCGCTGCACAAATTTTTAACATGAAAGAGAAAAGTTTGCTCAAAACAAAATTCAGAATTAAATGAAACCAAATAGTTATAAATCCTGAAAACAAAAAAAGTAAAAATTGAACAAAATAAGAAACCAGAAACAAATGATTATCACCTGAGGGTTTAGAGCAACCGATAATCATTTACCTTGCAATTATAAACCATCTCTTTTAGTTTTAGCATCAGAACACGTGATCTATTTATTATGGGAAAAAACTGCATAGGCAAAAGAACTAATAATCAAATCAAAATGAAAAAAAAAAAGAAGAAGCATTTCTAGTAAAGGTCAACTCTGGTTCTTGCAATGAACAAATCTTGATTCATTGCCAGTTGCCACCATCCACCGTACATGTGGCTGTGTGGTCAGTGGATCTAGACTGCTAATGGATCTTGTGGTGTAATGTCAATCAAAGTCTCCATAAGAAGGCCGGACTGATTCACCTCAATTGATGAATTTTGAGGTATAATTATTTTATCGTCTTCAACCTGCAAGCAAAATGGTACCTTAAATAACTTTCAAAGAACCATATGATATCTTCAGCTTGCAGATAAGTTTAGAGTCCTGAAGCCCTGAGTTCCTACCAGTATGGACTACAGTGCAGCAATCCAGACCATTGATCAGATGAGTGGACCATGCCCAAACAGTCGCCCAGATTGGATGACACCAGCAAACCATTAAATGCCACTTTCCATCACTAAAGAAAACAACAGAAGCTACTGATTTCAGGTTTTTTCATACATTTCTAAACCAAACATAGTTGCAGAAATCCACTATGCACCTGATACATATAAAGTTCTCTAAGCAAAATATAAGTAGAATGGGAAATTGCAGAACAACATTACCAAATTGGTTGCCAATACATGAGAAGGTCTATATAATGCTTGATCGACAATGGTAGAGATGTCGCCCACCTTTCGATAATACAAGCTATTGATCTGGTGGTACTTTCATCATTGGTTATTGATAAAAAAAAAATTATTAAAAAAAAAAAAATCACCCTACAACTTTCTTTTTACCAGAATTATTAGTGTGATTTGGTTAAACCTGTCAAGCCTATATGGTGTATTAAATGTGATACAATTGCAAGCTTACCTCTGCCAACAATCACAAATGATCTGAGCAACCATCGGATCAACCTCACTTGGTATATCGAGGCATCTATTTTGGAACCCAACAGCTCCAACTACCTGCATTGGGTTCATTCCACTCCACGGCATGCGCAAGGTAGCTAACTCTCACAGTATCACACCGAAGCTGTAGACATCACATCTGCAAGAAGAAAACTGCTTGTATTATTACCAACAGGTATAAGTCTTAAAATGAAATGGAGCTGCTATTATCAATAGTTTCCAAGAGAAATAAAAGTTGCCACTCATTTCTCATTGGATGGTTCATTTCTTAGAACTTCCGGCACCATCCATTTGGCTGCAGTTCAACAAAGAGCATTTCACTAAAGAACTGATGCAATCATAGAACAGAAACCATACTGTCCATTCACACATGCAAATACCTAAATTTTGAAGCAATGCATGGAATCAAGGCTCCATGAAATTTGTCAGATCCTGATTGGTCCTCCGGCCTTTAGGGTGTGAGGTGTTCTTAGAAAGGATGATGTAACTGTTGGAATGACCTTCTCAGGATCGTCCAGGTGAGATTGTTCTAATGGAGTATAAGGGAAGGAGCTTGGCAACTTAAAAGGTGCTATTTGATGTTATTTTGTAGTGACAAACATACATTCCAAGCCAAGAGGCTTCCATTGATTTCTGAGGTTCAACGAATGGCTTCTTGGCTAGAAATTTTGTTTGCTCAGGAGGAGAATCTAAAACAATCGCCAACACATCCATTAAAGTTGTGGCAAGATCTCCTGTAAAAAGAATGTGTTTCCTTTACCTCAAGTTACTCCTCTTATTTAATGAAGTTCAGAAAAAGAAACACTCGAAGTAGTTTCACAAACAATAAGCACTAAAGAAGAAACATTTATTGATGAATAATAGTAGTTCGAGAAAACCAAACACAAAAATATGTCCCTCAGAGACAAGGCCATCCCGATAAACTCTGGATCTTACACCAAAACATAGAGAAGGACACAGTATGTGAAGTTAACTAACAGGTGCTGAAATACAAAATGTTAGAGTCATAAAGGATTACCATTCCAGCTATAGATTTTGAAGACAGAAACATGTGGTGCTTCAACCGTGACAAGCTAAAAAGATCTTCTATTAGTCTCTTATTGAGATCTCATTGTCACATGATATCATTTGAATCGTTCCGGTGAAAACAATAATATATACTCGGACCTACAAAAGAGTCTACATTAATGGATTGCAATGTCAATATGTCCCAGTGCATCTAAATTAATGGACTGTAGTGCCTAAATGTGCCAATGCACCTAGGAGCACTATAACTTATAGAGCTAGTGCTATAGGCGAGTGGAGCATTCCTTCCGGACGTAATGAGTACAGTTTCGAAAATGTTATTTTGGTCCTCCATAGTTGATACGTGGATGAATGCAGAAGATCTGTACTCGGTGGATCCAAGAAACTGTTGGCTTTACAAAGCCTTAGAACCGTACACACCACAAGTTTGTTGGCTTTACAAAGCCTTAGAGCCGTACACACCACAAAGATAAAAATTAATTTTACTTGCTTTTCACTTGCTACACTGATTCTACAATCGGATATACAATTGCCTTTTATAGGATTTTGCACCAACTATGAAATGACTACAATACCCTCACTAGACTCTTCCATTATTTAATTTTCCTAGAAACTGACATTGCCCATTCATCTTCCAAAACAGCTCCTTTAGAGCTTCAACTGTTATGCATGGGGAGTTCAATGGTCTCCGGCTGTTGCTGGAAACGTCTGTTTGGGTTTGCTGTTTCCAACACTCCCCTTCAAACCAAAACAGACTTCATTCCAAGCATCGATCTAAATTTCTTGAATGTATCAGTCGGCAATGCTTTGGTGAAAATATCCGCCACTTGTTCAGTAGTATGACAGTACTCTAGCATCACTGATTTTTGCTTCACTTGATCTCTTAAGAAATGATACCTAGTATCAATGTGCTTGCTCCTTCCTTGCTGCACCGGATTTTTGGTAAGTTCGATTGCCGACTTGTTATCCACATATATAACGGTGGATTCCTCTTGTGGATGTTTCAGCTCTTTTAGCATGTTCTTCAACCATATTGCTTCACAGACTGTGGACGATGCTGCCACATACTCTGCTTCACATGTGGACAAAGCAACAACACTTTGCTTCTTTGAGTTCCATGTGAAAGCAGTCGATCCAAGATAGAATACATATCCTGTGGTGCTTTTCCTTTCATCTTGATCACCTCCCCAATCACTGTCTGAGTATCCATACAGCATTGCTTCATCTTCATATGGATAGAAAAGACCAAATTTCATTGTTCCTTTGACGTACCTGAGGATTCTTTTTGCAGCTAGCCAGTGTGATTCTTTTGGCGCTTCCATGTATCTGCTTAGAAGTCCAACACTGTAGACGATATCTGGCCTTGTGATTGTGAGATACCTTAGGCTTCCAATTAGACTCTTGAATAGAGTCGAGTCCACGCTTCTTCCATCTCCTTCTTTTTTCAGCTTCAGGCCCATTGCTACAGGCATGTTCATGGCATTACAATCTGCCATCTTGAACTTTTTAAGCAACTCCTTGGCATACTTTTTTTGTGATATATAAATGCCGCCAACTTGTTGTTTTACTTCGATGCCCAAGAAGAAGGACATCAATCTACCATCAATCATCTTGAATTTATTGAACATAGCATGCTTGAATTCTTCAAACATCACCTGACTATTTCCTGTGAACAACAGATCATCAACATATAGGCATGCTATGAGGATGTCGCCATGAGCATTTTTCTTAATGTAGACAGCATGCTCATATGGACATTGGGCGAAGCCGTTCTCTTGAAGATAGTTGTCGATGCGTGCATTCCAGGCACGAGGAGCCTGCTTCAACCCATAAAGGGCTTTCTTCAGTCGATACACTTTGTGTTCCTCCCCTTGAACAACAAAACCTTCAGGCTGGTCAACATAAACCTCTTCTTCCAGAATTCCATTCAGGAATGCAGATTTCACATCTAGTTGGTAGATCATCCAACTGTGATGGGTTGCAAGGGAGATAATCATCCTCACAGTGTCAAGGCGAGCAACAAGAGCGAAGACTTCTTCATAGTCCACCCCGTACTTCTGTTTGTAGCCTTTTGCTACGAGCCTTGCCTTGTAGCGATCGATCTCACCATTAGCATTTCGCTTGATCTTGTACACCCATTTGAGACCAATGGTCCTCTGGCCTTTAAGGAGTGAGATCAGCTCCCACGTGTGATTCTTTTCGATAGCATGGATCTCTTCTTCTATAGCCTTTCTCCAACATGCTTCATTCACGGCCTTTTCAAATGTTAGAGGCTCGTGATCAGCATACAGACATAATAAATTTACTTCCTCAGTTTCTGCATATATGTCATCGAGGCTTCTCATTTTGATCGGAGCCATGGGTGAGGGAGAACCGGAGGAAGATGTGTTGGCTGAATTTTGATTTGATGAAGTACTTCCATGGGAGATGGAACGTATTCCTGGACTTCTGCGTGCAGACGGTTCGGCAGAAGAGGGTGTTGCAGGTGTCTGTTCCTGGTTCTCATGCTTATCTTCTTCATGTTCTTCAACCTCGACCTGATTTTCTCTGGCCGAATATTCCTCGTTCCATTTCCAAGCTTCTTCCTCCCAGAATACTATATCTCTACTCACCACCACTTTATTGGTTAGTGGGTTGTATAGTTTGTATGCCTTTAACTCTTCAATATAGCCAATGAAGATGCATTTCTCTCCACGATCATCAAGCTTCCTTCTTCTTGCTTCTGGAACTTGAGCATAGGCGACACACCCAAAGATCCTTAGGTGCACCACGCTCGGTTTGTGACCACTCCATGCTTCCTGTGGTGTCATATTTCTGACGCTCTTGGTTGGACACCGATTAAGAAGGTAGGCAGTACATGCAACTGCCTTTGCCCAGAAGCTCTTTGGCACCCTTCAGCATGGTCCTCGTCATGTTGAAGATGGTGCGGTTCTTCCGTTCTACAATGCCATTTTGCTGTGGCGTGTAGGCTGCAGTGTATTGTTGCTTGATTCTTTGATCCTTGCAATACTCTCGAAAGGCATTTGAGGTGTACTCTTCACCTCTGTCAGATCTAAGGGTTTTGATTTTAAGACCACTTTCTTTTTCAACAAGGGCCTTAAAATTTTTAAAAATAGTAAAAGCAGCAGACTTTTCTTTGATTACATACACCCACAATTTTCTACTGAAATCGTCAATGAAGGTAATAAAGTATTTATTACCTCCAAGAGAGATTGGCTCCAATGGTCCACAGATATCAGTGTGAACCAACTGCAACGGTTCTCTTGCTCTTTGGGATACTCCACTCGGAAAGGAGTTCCTTTGTTGCTTGCCAAGTGTACACGCCTCACACACGTATTCTGGAGCTTCAATAGCCGGCAAGCCATGCACCATACTTGATGAGGATAAGAGTTTAAGGCCACTGAAATGGAGATGCCCAAAACGAAGATGTCATCTCCATGAATCATTCTTCATGAGTCCATAGAGACACTTTTCAGCCTTTGTGTTAATATTGAGCGGAAACATGCGATTCTTTGCCATTTGGACTTGAGCCACAAGTCTCCCATGTGCATCTCTTATAGAGAGAGAATGGTTTTCTATGTGTATGACATACCCCTTCTCAAGGAGTTGGCCGATACTGATGATATTACTTTTCATGTTTGGTACGTAATACACATTGGAGATAAAATTCGGCACACCATTCTTCTGATAGATTTTAACTTTTCCTTTACCTTTCACAGGAACTTTTGATGAGTCTCCTAGACTCACATTGCCACGAGCATTTTCTGCCAGTTCCACGAACAGCTCCTTCTTTCCACACATGTGGTTACTCGCACCAGAGTCGAGATACCACACGTCATGTTGATCACATGCTTCTTCTTGTGCAAGAAGAAGTGTCGAGTCTTGTTTTTCATGATTTGATGCTTCTGCATAATTAGAATGCTCATCTTGATCTACTGGTTTGCTCTAGCAGTCTGAAGCATAATGGCCGAACTTGTTGCAATTGTAACATTGAATATTTTTTGTATTTCCACGTCCACGCATGGATCGACCTCTACCATTTCCTCTTCCATGGAAATTAGTAATCTTTTGGTGATTTTGTGATTGGCTTGGATAATATCCATGCCCTCTGCCTCTTGCACGATTGCTAGTGCCACAGCCCCCTCGTTGTGTAGGACCATTCTTTAGAGTCAATGTAGACTCTAAGGCATGTTCAAGCATTGAACCTGCGTTGTTTTGCAGTCGTTGCTCATGTACTTGCAACGAGCCCATCAATTCTTCAATGGACAGATTTTCCAAGTCCTTTGATTCTTCTGTGGCAACAACCACATGCTCAAATTTGGTTGTGAGGGATCGAAGTACTTTTTCAACAACCCGTACGTCTTCGATCTTTTCACCATTTCTTTTCAAGTTGTTAATAATAACAAATAACCTTGAAAAAAAAAATCAGAAATGGTCTCACCTTCCTTCATGTGTGAGGTCTCAAATTCGGCTCTAAAAGTTTGGAGACGAACATTCTTCGCACAATCAACTCCTTTGAAGATTGTGCTAAGAATCTCCCATGCTTGCTGCATGTTGTCACTGCAGCGATCCGTTCAAAGGTGGACTCATCCAACCCTTGATAGACAAGAAACAGAGCCTTCTTGTCCTTCTTTCTTTGATCTTTAAGGACCGCCCTTTGATCATCGGTGTAGAGAGCTTCTTCTTCTATTGTGGGTTCTACATACCCATCGGTAACAATCTCCCATAGATCCTGAGATCCGAACAAAGCCTTCATCTGGATGCACCAGTTTTCATAGTTATCCTTAGATAACTTTGGAATCTACGGTTGGATCAAGGACGCCATCACTTCTTCACACCACGGATCAACAACGCCTTTTTCTTGACGTAACAGTGGCAACACCTTGATCACACGATCTGAACCTTCAAGCTATACTTGGTCCCACGGGATTGTCATGCTCTGATACCAATTTGTTGGCTTTACAAAGCCTTAGAACCATACACACCACAAGTTTGTTGGCTTTACAAAGCCTTAGCCGTACACACCACAAAGATAAAATTTAATTTCACTTGCTTTTCACTTGTTGCACTGATTCTACAATCGGATATACAATTGCCTTTTATAGGCTTTTGCACCAACTGTGAAATGACTACAATACCCTCACTAGACTCTTCCATTATTTAATATTCCTAGAAACTGACATTGCCCATTCATCTTCCAAAATAGCTCCCTTAGAGCTTCAACTGTTATGCATGGGGAGTTCAATGGTCACCGGCTGTTGCTCGAAACATCTGTTTGGGTTTGTTGTTTCCAACAGAAACACGGTGGTCGGTGGATATACGCCTCATCCATGCATTTTGACAGGTCATTGTAGGGCATGAGCCCAACAATGAAGTAGATCAGTGGAGCGCACGACAGGAAATGGTGGTGCACACTACAGGAAGGGGTGGTGATTGAATGTGAGAAATTTACCATTTCCAGGCCCACTTCATTTTCCCTTTCAAAAATATGCCCCATGCGTACGGATGCCTTGCCAAAGGTCGAAATTGCCCCTGCTTTTCCTTCAAGTGGATCGGCCGCTACTCGAAGATGAGCGCTAACACTCCTCGAAGTCCGAGTTGTACGAACGACTCAAAAGATATCAAAGTTACATGGGCCCCACAGTTACGTATTTATTATATCCACAACGTTCATCCATATTTCGAGATCATTTTGGACCGTTATCAAAAAAAAAATAAAAAATCATATCCAAAGATCAACTGGACCACACCACAAAGAGCAGCAGAAAATTGATTTTCACCTTTGAACTTTTGTAGGGCCCACCGTAACATTTATTTTCTATCCAATCTATTCATAAGGTCACAAAGACCTGGATGAAGAGGAAAAATAAATTTCGTAATGATCCAAAACTTTCGTGACCCCTAAAAGGGTTTCAACGGTAGACTTTCAATCCTCCACTGCCTTTTACAGTGTGGTCCACTTAATGGCTAAATCTATCTTATTTTTCTTCTCAAGACTTGTAACGAGTTCACCAAATATATGGACGGTTTGGATATAACACATGCCTCATAAAAGGACCCATAAAGGCGGAAAAGATTACAACAAGGAAAAAAAGAAGAAGCTGGAATCTATGGCTACGGATATAATCCGCAGCCATAATTGCAGCCCATGTATTTTTATCATGTCGTTTGTTATGTCTTCGATTAATCGAAAAAGGTCCAGAGCTGTCTAGTGACTTTGCATAAAAAATCCTTTAATTTTCGATATATCGAAGTGTACTCGATATTATCGAAGATAAAGATACGGATTATAGCCGTAGCCATAACTGCAGTCCGTACAAGTCTGTGCAATTTTTTAATTTTTTATATTTATATTTATATTTTTTACATGGAGAACTTTATTTTACCTATAATTTTCTCTAATACATATTTATATAAATATATATATGTAAGCATATAAAAAAAAATTTCTCGCTTTTTATTCATTTCTTTCTTTATTCATTTAACAAAAATATCTTCTAAACCAAAATTAGTTACTTGATGTACCTTATATGATTTTGGGGTAGGAGAAGCTACTTTAGCCAACTAACGTAGTTATTTTCAAAGATTCCATCAGGTCGATGGTCAAAAATCCATTTCATATTCACTTTGTGGTTAATTTCAATCAGTTCGCGGTCAATTTCGTTCATTCATTTACTTCATGGTCATTTTCATGCATATCACGGTCATTTCCGCTTATTTTGTGTTGATTCACGGTCTTTTCGGCGCATTTCACAATCAATTCCCTTCACTTCACGGTCAATTCCCTTCACTTCACAGTCATTTCCATGCATTTCACGGTCAATTCTCTTCACTTCACGGTCATTTTCATGCATTTCACGGTCAATTCCCTTCACTTCACGGTCATTTCCATGCATTTCACAGTCAATTCCCTCACTTCACGGAAATGACCGTGAAGTGAAGGGAATTGACTGTGAAATGCATGGAAATGACCGTGAAGTGAGGCGGAATCGTTGGAATTGACCGTGAAATGCATGAAAATGATCGTGAAGTGAAGGGAATTGACCGTGAAATGCATGGAAATGACCGTGAAGTGAAGGGAATTGACCGTGAAATGCATGAAAATGACTGTGAAGTGAAGGGAATTGACTGTGAAATGCATGGAAATGACCGTGAAGTGAAGGGAATTGACCGTGAAATGCATGGAAATGACTGTGAAGTGAGGCGGAATCATGGGAATTGACCGTGAAATGTATGAAAATGACCATGAAGTGAGGGAATTGACCGTGAAATGCGTGGAAATGACCGTGAAGTGAAGGGAATTGACCGTGAAATGCATGGAAATGACCGTGAAGTGAAGGGAATTGATCGTGAAATGCACAGAAATGACCGTGAAGTGAGGGAATTGACCGTGAAATGCATGGAAATGACCGTGAAGTGAAGGGAATTGATCGTGAAATGCATGAAAATGACTGTGAAGTGAAGGGAATTGACCGTGAAATGCATGGAAATGACCGTGAAGTGAAGGGAATTGATTGTGAAATGCATGAAAATGACCGTGAAATACATGAAAATGACCATGAAGTGCATGGAAATGACCGTGAAGTGAAGGGAATTGACCGTGAAATGCATGAAAATGACCGTGAAGTGAAGGGAATTGACCGTGAAATGCATGGAAATGACTGTGAAGTGAGGGAATTAACTGTGAAATGCATGGAAATGACCGTGAAATGCATGGAAATGACCGCGAAGTGAAGGGAATTGACCGTGAAATGCATGGAAATGACCGTGAAGTGAAGGGAATTGACCGTGAAATGCGCCGAAAGGACCGTGAATCAACACAAAATAGGCGAAAATGACCGTGATATGCATGAAAATGACCATGAAGTAAACAAAATGAACGAAATTGACCGTGAACTGATTGAAATTGACCGCAAAGTGAATATGAAATGGATTTTCGACCATCGACCTGATGGAATCTTTGAAAATAACTAGGTTAGTTGGCTAAAGTAGCTTCTCCTACCCCAAAATCATATAGGGTACATCAAGTAACTAATTTTGGTTTAGAAGATATTCTTGTTAAATGAATAAAGAAAGAAATGAATAAAAAGAGAGAAATTTTTTTTATATGCTTATATATACATATTTATATAAATATGTATTAGAGAAAATTACAGGTAAAATAAAGTTCTCCATGTAAAAAATAAAAATAAAAATATTAAAAATTAAAAAATTACACAGAGTTTTACGGACTGCAGTTATAGCTACGGCTATAATCCGTAGCTATATCTTCGATAATATCGAGTACACTTCGATATATCGAAAATTAAAAGATTTTTTATGCAAAGTCACTGGACAGCTCTGGACCTTTTTCAATTAATCGAAAGACTTTCGATTAATCGAAGACATAACAAACGACATAATGAAAATACATGGGCTGCAGTTATGGCTACGGATTATATCCGTAGATAATCCGTAGCCATAGATTCCAGCTTCTTTCCTTGTTGTAATCCCTTCCGCCTTTGTGGGTCGTTCTATGAGTTATGTGTTATATCCAAACTGTCCATATATTTGGTGAACTCGTTATAAGTCTTGAGAAGAAAAATAAGACAGATTTAGCCATCAAGTGGACCACACTGTAAAAGACAGTGGAGGATTGAACGTCTACCGTTGAAACCCTTTTAGGGGTTACAGAAGTTTTAGATTATTACGAAATTTGTTTTTCCTCTTCATCCAGGTCTTTGTGACCTTATGAATAGATTGGATGGAAAATAAATGTTACGGTGGGCCCAACAAAAGTTTCAACGGTGAAATTTAATTTTCTGCTGCTCTTTGTGGTGTGGTCCAGTTGATCTTTGGATATGATTTTTTTTTTTGGATAACAGTCCAAAATGATCTTGAAATATGGATGAACGTTGTGGATATAATAAATACGTAACCGTGGGGTTCATGTAACTTTGATATCTTTTGAGCCGTTCGTACAACTCGGAGTTCGAGGAGTGTCAGCGCTCGTCTTCGAGCAACGGCCGATCTGCTTGAAGGAAAAAAGCAGAGGCAATTTCAACCTTTGGCAAGGCGTCCGTATGCATGGAGCGTATTTTTGAAAGGAAAAACAAAGTGGGCCTGAAAATGTAAATGGACCTTAAACGGGCCGTACAGTTGTAAATTTCTCATTGAATGCCCACTGTTAACAAAATTATTAGAGCCCACCAAAGTTTAAGTTTTGGATTAACATGGTATTTGTGTTTTCTTTTCATCCAGTTCTGCCTGATCTTATCAACAAATTGTATTATGATAGGCCTTGGGAAGTTTTTAGTGGTCCGCCTTCAATCGCCACCGTTTCCTGTTGTATTGTCCGCCTGAGGTTTGAATCTGCTTTATTTTTTTAGACTCATGCCTTTAAATGAGCTGACAGAATGAATGGTCCGTGTGGATAACACACCGCGATAAGAAATGAGGGAGAGAGAGAGCTATTTTCAAACTTGGAACATCTATGGGTTACGAACTGGTGCTCTTAGTTTTGGAAACACATTAAAGGAGAATGCAGTTTTTATTGATACAGGGAAAGAAGAGGGGATTTATTTCTAGGCTTGATTTCCTGCAAAAATAATAGAAAACAAAAACAAAAATAAATATAAAAATAAAACCCAAAAACCAAAAAAAAAAACAAAACCAAATACTGCTTCCGTGGATAAACCGTATACATTGATCGTGGGCCCAACTGAGTTTACCCAGTACAATAAGAGAGTAACTCAGCACGAAATCCGATTTCCTTGTCAACGGGTTGGATGGCAAATAAATATTTCAGTGGACCGTAATGTTTTTAATGGTAGGAATTTAGTTAAGATTGTTTCTTTTGGTGTGGCCCAGTAGAGATTTGGATCAGCTTGATTTTTTGGATCGCATCATAAAATGAGCTTTCAATACGGATGGATGGTGTGGATGTAAGGAAAGTACATCACTGTGGGCCCCGCAGTTAGGCATCCGAAATCGCCCCTGCCAAACAGCGCCGTTCCGCACTCAACGCAAAAGGAGAAAACGAAGGAGAGGAAAAGGGAACAAAGAAAAAATAAAGAGAAAAACGAATTAAGGGTTAGGGTTTACCTTGCCAGAGAAGAGAGAGGGAAGGAGGCGCTGAGAGAGAGAGAGAGAGAGAGAGAGGGGGAAGGAGGCGCCGAGACAGAGACAGGGAAAGAGACGCTGAGAGAGAGAGAGAGAGAGAGAGAGGGGGAAGGAGACGCTGAGAGAGGGAGAAGGAGACGTTGGGTCAGAGCAGGTAGGTGCACTTTCAATGCAGCTGCGTTTCCACCTCCCTCTCCCAACTTCGAAATGGATAGCCGTTGCTTGTAACAAAGTAACCTGTGACTTGAAAAACACCTAATTCCTCTGTTACATTTCTTGCAATCTTACCTGATAGAAAGTTACGGGTTGAGACTTTGTTACCTGTAACATTTCTCCCCCAAACACAAACTGTAAGAAAGTCACCTGTAACTTTCTTACATTTTACACAAGTTACAGGCATCCAAACGACCCCTAAAGTACCCTTCACGAAGCCTAAACCCATTCGATCAGAGGCGACCTCAGACGGGCATTTGCGAACACTAGTTCCCTACAGTAACTCGCTCCAGACTCGGAATCTACGGTCAGCTCTCTTATCCTATCTTTTTGTATACATTTTCATTTCCATCTGTTCGACGAAATGCTTGTATCAGTTTTTCGTTCTTGCTTGTAACGAGCCTTTCCAATTCCAATATTGCCTTTCCAATTCCAATATTCAGAGCCTTTTCAAAGTGATAAACTCTTCTTGCCTTCTGTAGTTTAGAGGGATCGAGACTATTGCCAATACCAGGCCATGGCAACAGAAATCCACCCTTCGGAAGCAGTAAAAGCCCCAAAGAAACGGCAGTCCAAGCATAAGAACACTGGTAAAGGGAGAAAGAAGAACGGGACGGGATTTCATCAAGAATCCAGAGCGAAGGCTATGAATAGTAGGAAAATGAGAAAATTGTTTCAGAAACGGGCGAAGGAGTACAATTCTGATGATGATGATGATGAGTTGGAAGAGGAAGCTGGGGATCTGAATGCTGGGACAATTGATCGTGGAGAGGAACTTGCTGTTGGGGGTTCTAGCGGAGAAGATGAAGGAGCAAATGGTTTGGATGGTGCTAGAGAGGAAGGAGATGAAGAAGGCAGAGAGGAAGAAAGGGGAGGCTCTGATGATGAGGATGACAGGATTCAGCTAGGGATTGCTAAGTTCACCGAAGGATGCAGGGCTTTCCGAATGGCATTCTCGAAAATCATGAAGAAGAATGTTTCGAAGGATCCACTTGTAAGTACAGAAACTATGTTTGGCTGATTCTTCTGATGTAGCAAAGTACCTCAGTTGAAAATTTGTTGATTTGGATTGGAAGGAATGTTCATGTATGACCTGTTGGACACAAATTTCGTCTGTCCCTGCTCAGGTGTCATGCATGAAGGATATTGTGCAAAAAATCAGTTCGGCACACTCATCAGGCAGGCTGCATGTGTATGAAAACAATGGATAGTTTTCAATTAAGACCTACGGATGGTCTTATGCAACATGCTTGTGTGGGCCACATGAGGAGTGGACCGGTCTGATTTTTGCACCAGCTGATTCTTCATGGTGGAGGCCCACCATATGCATGGCTCGGATGCCCTTTATGCATGGCGTGTTGGCGAATGAGCTGTGTCAGTATATGAATGTTCCTCATGGATTCAGACATGACACCTCTGAACTTTCAGTTTTCAGTTTCATTCTGAATTGCATTTTGCCAAAACATACATGTTTCATAGGTTTTGAGTTCTACCATTGTTAGTAAAAAGCTTTAAACTGGAAAATTATGGGGTTGTATCCATTAAAGAACAATCCATTACGGGTAGTTTGTATGCATGGAACTGGAGTCCATGGAAAGAAAGTTCTAGAAGGGAAAGATTTTCCATGGAACCGGCATCTAAGTTTTAGCAGGAAGAGCCGAAAGGGGCAAAATGTGGAAAAAGGAGCCATGGAGGGATGGTTTCCGCACCCTTTGAAGGTACTGGACATGAGAACTTCAGCTTTCCACAGAAAGCTCTTTCGTAAATCTTGTCCATTTATCTATATGATCCGTACATTTACTTACTCCATTCTAACTCCCACTATACAACTCATTGTAGAACAATCATTAATACAAATATTGACATCTTTTTAATTTATTCGAGTGTATTGTCAAATCATAGTCCTATTTTTGGGGTTTGCTGAATTTGATATGCTGTAACAACATCAGATTTAGACACTTGTAATGTGTCCATGAAACATTATTCAGAAAGTGGAAATTCAGTGAGAAGTTATTCACCTTTTTCTTGCCTTGCAGGGTCCTGTTTTGTCCGGTCAAAAGAAGCTCATCGCAGAAAAGCTTGCGGAAGAAGAAGCTGAACATAAAGTTAAGGCAGAAGCCAAGAAGGAGAAACACTTGGTATTTGTTTCTAGCACATCTCCCTAAGTTCTTCCAAGTGGGTTCTTGTAGCATCTTCTTTATCTGAATTTTCCTTTTTCCTTATTGATTCCAAAGAGGTATTGTGCATTGCTCAAGACAAAGTTACAGTAATTTTGAGGTTTCCTTTCTGGACAAGTGTGGCCCATGGCTTAATGATCCAAACTGTTGATGTGGTGGGCCTCTTCTTGGATGGAGCATGCACAAAAATCCCCCAAAGTGGATCCTAGCCATTGAATATTTGGCCTTTTTCTGTTAAAGTGTTTTCTGTTGCTATAGTTTCTTTCTTTGAGGCCTATTAGTTAGCCCCTGATTGAAGAGTTAGGATATTGCTGCAAGATCCATCTACAGTGGCACCAATCATATCAATGGTTTGGATCACTGACCATGGTTCTCCACTTGTACAAACTGAAATCCTGAATGGTACTTTACATACTTCTAGTGTGAGCATTGTAGAATACCCCTTACTTTAAAAAAAGCGTTGAAGAATACCCTCCTTTATTTTTCTGAAGGATGTAGAATACCCCTTTATTAAAACACACATGTTATTTGCATATCAATATGCGTGAATTTATAAGGTGAGAGAGAAAGGACATGTGAAGCCTGCCAATTTCTTGGATGCTAAAGAAAAGTTTCTTGTCAGCGTTGCTACGAAAGGAGGTACACTTTTTTTAGTTGTTTTGAACCTCAACATTTTCTTGTTTTAATATAGTTTTATGTTTTTCAAATTGATTTCGTGATTCACTTGATTTACCATTGCTGTCCTTCCATGTTCAACGCTGGACTCTCAGTGGTCAAGTTATTTAATGCTGTAAGTTGGTGCATGATGTTTGGCGTTACCTATTATTTTGAATCTTATTTCCTTTTGCAGTGTTGAAAACACTAGTGTACGTTTGAACTTACTGTGTAAAGAAATGTTGGTTATGATATACAGGTCAATAAGGCACAAAATGCTCAAAAAGGCTTAAATCCTGCAAGGTCTAAAGATGCAAAAGGTAGGCTAAGTGCAATTGCCTTGAAGTATTTAAGCTATTCAGTTTTTGTCATTACCTTTTTTGTAGTTAAGGTTCGGCTTTCATTGGATAATGAAGTTAAAACTAAGATTTCATGATATTTAAATTTGTGAGAACCAGTACTTCAGGAGATTTGTATGCCTTTTAGAACCATGAATATGCAAGAGCTTTGATCTAGACTCTGGACCCTATTTGTTTCTGTAGGACAGGGTTTGTAAAACTGAAGAATAATGTTTCTACTTTTAATACTCTCTTTTTATTGGTTTGTTTCTAAAGCAACTAGGAAGCTATCATGTGTTCCCAGATGTGGGACAAAAGTAGGCTTCACTTGATCACTCATGTGGGCTCCACATAGGCACACATGAGGGCTGTTTAGTGCTTAAGTAGTGTTTCATGATTCATTACATTTTGTAATATGAGGAAAATGACCAATGTGTCATCATCTCTAGTTATGAGTGAAGTAGTCCGTAAGTGGGGGCATATTAGACAATTCCCTGTACTGGGGCTTTCTTTTGTTTAAGCCTATATTAGGATCTTATTAATTGTATGAATTGATTATCGCTTGGAATAAAGAATGCTTATTCCCCTGCAACCATCACAGCTCAGAGTTACCCTGGCTAATCCCAGGTTGCATCATTCTTATCTTTTCTGGTGGGCAGCATCTTTGGCAAAGATTGTCGTTTCTTGCTGGCAAGGTTGTCAAAGTGCGCTTCTAGAGACATGTGGACTGCTAGGGTCCATTGGCCAAGTCTTACCATCATCTAAGCCTTATCCCAACTAATTGGGGGTAGGCTGCATGAATCCTTTTCCGATATTCACTCTACCAAGGGCCATAATGTAGGTCATCAAGTCTTTTCTTACTGCCTCTGGTCACGTCCTTTCTGGGCCTTCCCCTTGCCCTTTTAGAGCCTTCAACTTGTACGAACTCACTTCTTCTAACTGGCACAATCCTTGGTCTTGTTGCACATGACCAAACCATCTAAGTCTACTTTCCCTCATCTTGTTACCAATTGGTGCTACTTGTAAGTTAATATATCCTCTTGAAACTCCTTTCTTTCTTAACATCCACCAGAGTAGCTCTCTTCTTTGGGGACCATATTGTAAGCTTTCTCTAAGTCAATAGATACCATGTGGAGATCATTCCTGCTTTCCCTATATTTTTTTACCAATTGTCTAAGTAGGAAAAGAGCTTTAGTGGTAGGAGGCCTCCCTAGCATGAAACCAAACTGATTTTCTGATACATTCGTCTCATGCCTTAGTCCTTGCTCAATCACTCTTTCCCCACGTTTCATAGTATGGTTCATAAGTTTAATCCCACAATAGTTAGCGTAGCTTTGCATTTCCCCTTTATTCTTATAAATCAGTATCAAGGTATTTTTCTTCCATTTGCCTGTCATTTTCTTTGATCTTACAATCTTGTTGAACAACTTTGTAAACCAAAATAGCCCAATATCTCCAATAACTTCCAAATCTCTATTGGTATGCCATCTAGCCCAAGGGCCTTTTTTGTTTTCATTTTTCTCAAAGCTTCTTTCATGTTAGATATCCTAATGTTTCGTAAATATCTAAGGACTCCGACGTTATTTGAATTTATGTTGCCCTCTATCTCTATGCTCTCAAAGTGATTGTCATTTAGCAAGTTCTGAAATAGCTTCTCCGCCTTTCATTGATCTCATTGTTCTTAACTAGCATCCTTTGGTCGACGCTCTTAACACATCTAACATGATCTAGGTCCTTAATCTCTCTCTCTCTCTCATTTTTTGCAAGTTTGAAGATGTCTTTCTTCTCACCCTCTCTTGTCTCTAATCTATTGTAAAGATCATCATTAGCCTTAAGTTGAGCCTCACTACTTTCTTAGCAATCTTTTTCTTTTTTGGCATCTCTATGTTGTTCAAGATTTTCATTATTTCTAGTCCCTTGCCTGCTTCAAAACATGCACGTTTCTCGTTAATGGCTTTTGTACATATTCATTCCACTACTTAGTTTCCTTATATGATTGGCCTATCCCTCTAGATCAAGGTATTCCGTATCGGTAACGATGGCTGTAACAGTCACCACCATTACTGATACGGGTAGCGGCCGTAATGGCCGATACGGGGGTGTAACGACCGTTATGACCCCCGTAATGGTTGAAAATTTTCTTTTGCCCGGAAATTTTTGAAAAAATATCTAGAAATTCCAGAATAATGTAAATATTTCAAATATGTATTATTATTATTATTATTATTATTATTATTTTGTTTTTTTGTTTTGAACATGTTTATGATAGTGTAACGGTCCACTATTTGGTGAGAGTGTTGTATCGGGCTGTCTAGTGAATTTGTGAATATGATTAATATGTATCTAATGTTTACACATCGCAATCAAGTATTAGAACCAGAAAAAAGGTATAAATACTACTTTTTCAATCTTTTAAAAAGGTCCTTGGAGTTTCCATTCTCTCAAATCACTTAAATCTACGGTTTTAATCTTAAAAATTATAGTTAGGGTGGTCGAAATCTGTTGTAAAATGATTTAGAAGAGTTTTTGGAATGAGAAACTGAAAAAAGATAGAAGAATGATGGATTTAAATAAGGAAAAAAGTTGTCATTTTTCAATCGTTGCGGGGGTAACAGTTGTTTTGCCCCGTAACGGCCTTTATGATCACCATAATGGCTGATACGGTCTCAAAAAGCCAACTGCCCCGTTTCACCCCCCGTATTGTGTAACGGTGATGGCCGTTACCTATACTTATTGGCCTTTGCGGGCGTATCGTGACGGATATGGAACATCTTACTCTAGATACTCCTAAAACATTTTTTGCCACTTTCCTAATGCACTTAGCTGTCTCATTCCACATAGCGTTTACTTCTTCTTGGACATTCCATTGATTTCAATTTCCAATTTCTAAGATGTGAAATTTAAGAAGTTAGGATGGCCATGAGATCCTTAGGGGAGGGTTCAAGCCCATGGCTCAGTGGCAGACACATTGTTTTCAACATTGAGGGCTCGGTTCAAGCCCAATTTACCTATATAAAACCGAGATCCTTAGGGTATCTATTGGTGTAACAAAAAGCTCCAAATAAATCTTACTGGAAATGAATGTACCTTGAATGAGAACTTTCAAGGTGCGTTGAGTAAGGTTTTCATTAACATTGCCACTGAGGATAGGCGAACAATGGAAATGGAAGTTGGGTGCAAAATTCACGATGAAGTCTTTCTTTCGGGTTATCTGCCCTTGTGAAGGCGGTCATATCTCCTTCAAGATGCCAGAATGGTTATGTAATAATAATGGTGCTAACCATTACGCGTTACAGGGCTGACATGGCTGTTGTAGAAAAAATGGCCTGTGATGGGGGGCCAAAACAGATTTTTTTATTATTTTAGGAAAAAAGGGCTGAAATGGCTGTTACGGCTGTATTGTAATGGTAATGGCAGTGGCTGTTACAGCCACCGGTACCGTTATGGAATACCTTGATCTCCTTGTTTGAAAGTTTTTGGAACCCTTTGTCCTGCCAAGAGTTTAAGCTTTTGTGTTGTTGGCAATGACAAACAAAATCGTTACTCTTGACAACCACGGGGAGCGTCAGTGGGCATTCCTTAGCTTTTCCTCTGTTTCGAAAAGACAAGGAGATTGTGGGTCACATTTGTCCTTGTGGAGTGGTTAGAGCCTTTTGGTGCCCACTCATTTATTCTTTTTGGATTGAGCTGATGATTGGATGGTTGCACACTCCATTTTATAGTCAAGAGGGAGAATCTTTGGAAGATGTATCATGGTATGGCACGTGCAATGCATGTATAGAGAGATGAGTTGGTATCACTAAGTGGGAGGGGGGCAGAGTAGCAAGAGTTATTTGATGCTCCAACAAAGTGTGATGGTTGATACTTGGGCACTTTAAAATTGTACATGTGGCATATATACATTTTTGAAGAGCAGTGGCATATATCAGCTCAATCCAACCATCTAAGTCGTGAGACCCACATTAGATATATTAGTTTCCAAAATTTAGATTGATTTTAACGGTCCTCATCTCTAATTAGGAAGCATTTATTTGTTGAATTTAAACAATTGACTGTTTTCATTTTCCCGTCAATTAACTGTCTGCCGACCACCTAGTTAAACAAATCACTGTACATTTATTGTAAAGATCTATATGAATCAAAGCCCATGATTTGTATGTGGGGCTGTCAATGGGCTGGGCCTGCACGTGGGCTTTTGGGTTGGTAGGTATTTGGGCTGGGTTTGGACACATCTCTTAGGCCCAACGGATGAACTTGGGATTAGATAGAACAGCCCCCTTAGTTTCGGGCGACCTTTGGGGCCCATCCAACTCGTGCCTACATATGAACTATTGAAACAATTCCTACCCTAGTTCCCATGTACCCCTACTTTCCTTACCTTAAGCCCAACACTATTTCATATAACATCCAAACTCTTCCAGTCTCTCTCTCTTTCTCATCCATGGTGTTCCTTCACATGTGGCATATATGGACTGACATTTGGGCCAGGCATGGGCATATAAAGTGACATAAATGCTAGGCATGGGGCAATTCTTTTTTTTTTTTTTTTTCTGGACATGGTGCTTGGGCTCAAGGTATTAAAAAAAGAAATTATTTAATATTATGTGTTATGTGGCTGTAAAAGCTGTCATGGACCAAATGGCCCGTAACTGCCATTATGGGGCTGATGCATATATATATTGATTTTTTAAATGGCTGTAACGGTCATTATGGCCTGTATGGTAATGGTAGTTACGGCGACTGTTACGGTCACCATTACCATTAATGAATACCTTGCTTCGGCTAGGCAAAATGATTTCATGCTTGGGCAACATAAGGCTTGGCCTGGCCAGGCCAGTTGACAGCTCCATTTGTACTATTTATGTTGAAACAAGAAATATAGGTGTTGTACCTTTGGCACAACAGTAGATGTAGGTGTTGTATCTACAGCACAAGAAACTGGATGAATTTTAATCTGATTGCCAGTTTTTGACTTACTAGATTTGATCCGCCTTTTTTCTCCTTCTAATTGTGTTCTTTTCATTATTTCTAGTTTAGCTAGATTGGTATGCTTTTCTTTTAGTATGATTTTTCATGTAATTTGTTACAAACACACTCTTAATCATGACAGTATTGGGGAAGCGAAGAAAAGAAGCCTTCTTGTCAGAGTTACACAAGACATCTGATTACTCTGTTCCTTTCAACGCTACCAAGGTATGTGCACGCATGCATGCATTTGTTTTATATAGAATTTAGCCTTTTAAAAAAAACTTGTGTTTTCTTTCTTTTATTGTTGCTAGTATCATTAGTTTTTCCTGATTTTGCATATGAATTAATCCTTATTGTTTTTGTGCATCTATAACCAATATAAAATGCATCATGTCTTTTGACTTGGTTCATCATCATCATCATCATGAAGAAACGGCAAACCATCTATTTATTCACTGTGAGTTTTCCTAGAGGATTTGGCAAAATTCTTTGCGCTGTTGGAATCTCCTTGAGTGGTGATTGCCTCAAAAAGGTTAGGGACCTTGTATCCATGTTGGATGTGGCATTTTGCTCAACTGGGAAGGAAGCAAAAGACTATTTGTTGCCTCTCTTTTATCGTAGTTCTTTGGGTGATCTCGTCAGAGGGCAGCAATGTGCAAGTGGACTTTTAATGACAAGTCAGCATATCTGGAGCAGGTGTTTTTTCAAGGCTAGGTGGATGGTTTTGGACTGGGCTCGAGCAACCAATACATTTAATGGTAGTCTGGTGTAGTTGTTCCAAGGAGGTTGCTAGATTTCTTCTTTTTATTAGCCGAATGATTTCTCATCATCCTCTGTCTGTCTTTTCTTTAATAAAATTTTGAGTTATCCTTCAAAAAGAATATAAAATACATTTCCCAATTTTCTTTCAAAAATACTTATCTTGAAGTGTGATAGTTGGCCCCAGCATCCAAGATTTGGATGCCAATGCACTCGTCTTCTCATATGAAGGCACCCAAACTTCAGTTTTTTCTTTGCTTAGGAAACTGATAATTGCTGTTGGCAAACGTAAGAGTGCTATCCAATTTCAGATTGTAATTCTCAAGTCAGTGCTATCCAATCTCCCAATCTACTATATGTTGTTCAATTGTGCAATGAATCAATACAAAAGAATGAAAAGAGATTTCCAGGAGCAACGTATGGAGGAAAGATAGATATTATTCGGAGTCAAAGCAGTAAGCCGAAGGTGGGAGGGTTGGGTATCTAATATCTTAAGATAATGAAATTGGCTTTGTTGGAAAATGTTTATGGCTTGTTGGGGAGGAATAGGAAGGGCTTTGAGGAGGGTCATTCTGAAAATTTTGGAATCCAAGAAGGCAGGTGGATTTTCCAGATCTGTGTAGCAATAGGTTGTCTGAGATTTGGAAGTGAATACAAAAGACGACACTCATTCCAATGAAATGAAGAGATTCAAAGTGGGTAGTGTGGAAGAGTCATGGTACTGAAATGCCTCTTTGCCCAGTATTCCTGTCTTCATAGAATTGTCCTGAGTAAATACTCCTGGGTGAACTGTTCTTTCAGCTGGGTATGCAGATTAGATTGAGTCTAACCATATATATATATATATATATATATATATATATATATATATATATATATATATATATATATATATATATTTCAGAGGTGAGAAATTGAGAGCCTGACAGATTATCTCCAGGTTCTAGGACATCTGGTTCTATCCTTGGGTATTTCCGGGACTAGTGAATCTGGACTCTTGAATTGAATGGATTGTTTTCTGTTATGTCATTCTACGGGCATTCTGAAGGGAGAATCCCAGAGAAAGCTGTAACTGTGGGTCTGTGGGAGATCCAGGAACCTCCTACGACAGTTACTTTAGCCGGATGGTGTAAACTAGACCGCCAAGCAGGGAGGTGATCATAACTAATTTCTGAATTATGCTTATGGTTGGTGAATAATCTTTTCCTTCGTCCTTGAAATATGGGAGTTGTTTTATATACATTTGGGGGTGTTGTGGACATCTTGAAATCGACAAGGGAATTCATGGAAGGTGGAGGGGGGCATTTTGTTAACTTTTAGGCTGTTTTGTGATCTGTCTGGGTGGAACCACCTTTTGGGATAAGGCTTGAGGTGTCAATAAGCTGATTGGGAGAATTCAGGGTCAAATAATCTCATGGGCATTGGCTTGTGAAGAGTTTATTTTGGTTCACTGGGATGATCTAGAAAGGTGCTGCTACAGATGGCAACCTCCAGACGGTATGCTGAAGCTCAACTGTGATGGGAGTTTGTTTGGGAATCCATGCTTGGCAGGTGTCAGGGAGGCACTATTATTTGCATCTTTGCAGGGCCCACATCAGTTCATGCAACTCAATCAAGGTGGAAATTAGGTTATTGTGGACAGGTTTAAAGGAGTTAAATACATCTTATGGGGCTGGTAATCATTGAAGGCAACTCATCTAATGTGATTCAGTGGGTGAATTTGGTGGGTTAGCTAACTAGAGCAAAGATGTGTGAGGTGGGTGATGGTATGCTGTTCCAATTTTCTTGTATAAAGAGGATGGAATTGTATAGGGGATTCCTCATCAAGGAAGGTGTTTCTACAAGTGCTTTGACCTTCTCAAACTCCTTTCCAATGTTGTACTCTTTTCCTTTTGAAGTTTCTTAACATTCAAAGTAAATACATAATAAAATGATAAAAACATATCTAAGAGTTCTCTGTATTTGATCTTGTCTAAGCCATCTATGTTCCAAGAGTGGATGGTCTTACTATTGAACATGAGGAAATTGTTTATTTTCTGTTCGTGTCAAGCTTTGAATTGTGAAATGTCATGCTGGTCCAGATGAACTGTTACAAGTCAGCGCCCTCAACTGTTGTATTGGCACTTGGGACAACTTCAGTTTCTTTTGATTGTCAAGGTAGGAGGTCTGGTTCCAATTATCCCCACGAAGACCAGGCCAATTTTTTTTTTCTTAAAATTGTGTTGGATGGTCATAGTAAAAAATCTATCTTTGGCGATAAACAGAATCCATTGAAGATATGCATGATTCAAAATTCCGTTGTTGCTCTTGTTGTAAACCATCTTATGGGTGATTTGTCCTCCAGTTGGTGAGGTTGGGTGGTAGGCATGTTTCTTCTGTATCTTCCACCCATCCCCTTGGTATATCATTTTTATTTCCACTCAAAAAAATAAAAATAAAAATAAATAAATAAATAAATCTAACTATGAACTGCAGGCATGGTTTCTTGGTTTCTTCAAACCAATTAGCTTGGTATCATTGGAAAGCCTAAAGATATAACCATACTTATTTTGGAGATGGACCTTCTGATTGGTGCAGGGAAAAATGTCAACATCTTGTAGGTGAACTTGATTTGCCTATGACATCAATCATTTCCATTCACAGTTGTGGGTTTGTGCAGGGTATTAAAGCTGCACGACCAGAGAATAATGATGAGCCAGGGTGGGCTCCTTTGCGTGACAATTACATGCTTACGGATGCCAAGTTGAAGGACTGGGATAAAATGACTGTAAGTGCTAAACATTTGTTCCTTGGAGCAGTTTTTATTTTCTATTTTTTAATCGTTATCCAGGCATGGCTTTTGAGACAGTCTGTTGATATGCATATCTAATTCTTTTTCTTATGTGCATCTAGGATCCTGCTGAGTCTATTGTTCCAGATGAAATGCCTCTAACTGATAGTTCCTCTGATGATGAATAATGCATGAAGAAAATAATCAGGTAAAAGAAGACTTCTCATGAATGTCTAGGTGCTTTAAAAACTTGAAAATTTGTTGCTTTCTTGCAAGTCAATGCTGTTGTTTCCATGCTTGTTCTTGCTGAGGTGGCCAGGTGGCTTCTAGCTGTATTTTCTCCTTTTATTTTTCAGTTTTGTGATGTGGGAAATTTGAGAAATGCTATTATGACAGTGCCGTCCTCTTACAAGTGGTCAACATTTATTGTCATCTGAACCGTTGATTTGGTTGGTGACCAGTGATAGTCCCAAATCCCAGCGATTGGACAGCTCTGACCACCCGTTCTTGCATGATTTGTGAATTGGATGTGAAATATTGCTCATTTTTTGAGTAACTGTCCCATTTTCATGCAATGATTGAATGGCCACCACAGTCAAATAACCTTGCCTTCTGGGACATGGCCCATGGCATGGTGGGTGATCAAATCAACAGTTCTAATCACCCTTTGTAAGTGCCACATGTACGATACATATTTTTCAGTGTGCTATGGAACTATGCGATGCATGCATGTCACAGTAGCATTATGGGGAAGTATCCATCCCAGTTAAGATTTATTTATTTATTTATTATTTTAAAATTTAATTTAATTAATTTATTATTATTATTATTATTGTTATTATTATTTTTTGAGAATGGAAACCTGTCAATCTGGAGATTCTTTATTCTCTACTAAAAGATAAATAACCATAACAATTTTTAACGCCCGGAGGAAATTGGGTTTTCTTATTTCACAGGTACAAACAAGAATTCATCTTGTCCTTTTGTGTCTGCGTGGACTTGGGTTATCAACCTGTAAGATCACATCCAATTTTGCCTTGAAATGCGAGTACTATGCTTCAAATGAAAGTGCATAAGCTGGCCCTTTGTCGGTAATAAGAAAGGAATTAGGATACTTGTATGACAACCCCATTGAGTTATTGATAGCAATGGGAGCCCCAGATTTTCTTGGTTTTTGTTTACTTGAAAACAGGTAAGAACCCTTTTTCTGTATATTAATAGCATTTATTAGTACTCTTATAGAAACAATGTCAAGATCGATCTCTAGAAATTTAGCTTCTTTCACCTGCGTAGATTATCAGTGACATGCTTTTCATATTCAACATCTGAACCGACTGTCAGGCAGGTTGTACCTTGGATTGGTCATATCCCAAAAGTCACATTGATTGAGAATTGTTACTCCCAGATTTCCGGGGTTGTCTAGTTAAAAATGGAACTATTAAATTTGGTTTACTCTTTTCTATTAGTGGCACTTCAATTCGGGCATGGGGCATAGAGAACTGTTGTGCACATTATCTCCCACCATTTAATGGTGGGAATCTGTAAGCATTTCAAATTATGAATTTCAAAAGTCCATTAATGTGTGTTAACATTCCTGCTGGCGTTGTTGGACGGATTCCTTGTAATCATCTATTTTCTTCCACAGTCCAATATACACTAGGGTAATATTGTTGAAAATTGGTGTGATTTTTGAAAATATGGCCCATGTAGTAGATTAACATACCTGATTAATGGCTTGGATCTTGTACAAGTTTGCTGCATTTTTGAAAAGCAGCAAACTTCAACCCACGTGAAGTTATTGGCAATTCTATTGTTTCTGGAGCAAGTATCCAGGTGCTGAATGCTGAATATGCTAGCTAGTAATCGGGCACTCGATGTGAATCCATACCTGTGGCACACATGTTCCACATCCAAACTAGTCTTCCGAACTGTGGTTACCCGCCCGTCCCAAACTGTGTTTACTTATCAGGCCCCACACACCATATCCCAAAATGACGCCAGTCAAGTGATTCTAGGCACTCTGATTGTAGGGAATTCTGTCCGTTGAATCCTCCAATCAGTGACTTTAATTTCTGATCACGAGTCCGGGTCAAGGGCCCAGCAGATCAGAGTTCATGCAATATTGAATGCTTGAGAAGGAAGTATTGATGGCTAGAAAAGCTTTGATACTCTCTCCAGACACAGATGCGGACGCACACGGTTTTGATAGAATGTGGGCCTGCATCACAGCTACGAGGCCGGGTTGATTCCCATCTTTGGTTGTACGTGTATTATTCGATGTGGACCAATTATTAGACTAAGAACAATGTCAAGATGAGGTGTGCCAGAATAGGCTAGTCTAGGCATCAAATGAACCACGCATGCATTTTGAATTTGCTGCTTTGGAATGTAAATGCTATTCCGGAATTGGTTCTCATGGGAACTTTGTGAAAACTTTTGACATGTGATCGAACACAAAATCTAGACAGTCCACTGATGAGTCACCTCATGATAACTTTTAGCTTGATTAAAAATTCTGGTGGGTCAAAGCGAAGTAAAAATCTTTGCTATAACTCATCTTATTTTTAGATAAGGCGAAAAAGTTATTCTCAAGGGTTTCATGTGGTGACTCATTTAGTGGACTTTCCAGATTTTGTGCCTATCATGCATTAAAGTTCCCACGGAGTTCCCATGAGAACCGGTTATGAGAGAGCATATGTGTGTACTAGAGAGAGATGCTCACACGCAAGTAGTTGGACGTCCAATGTTATATGTGGTACTGGAGCACTCGTCTTCATTTTTTTGGCATTTGGTTTGGGAGGAAAATGTCACTACCAGAAAATTGGTTGCCGGTAAAGGCCCAGATAAGGTAAGTGCTGGTAAAGGCGCTGTCGGTAAAGGCTTTTCTGGCGGCCAGTGACTTTTACAGGTGGTAGTGCTGGACGCCTCTTTAGGTAATATTTCCTGGTAGCTTTTACACCTTTTACCGGTACTTTTATAAGTGCCGCCGGTAAAGGTTTGTTGATGTGCTAGTATATGTGCAAGCCACTTATTATATTTGATTGAAACATACAATTTTTATTTTTTTAAAACATATTTAGAAGTTAAAAGATAATATTACATAAATTTCATTGTTAATTTTGTCGCCACACACGAATCAGTGTTGTCTCAATTGTTAACTCCTGAAACTGCACTTGCAGGAAATATGTTAGCTTTGCCTATCTATTGTGTTGAGTCCTTCGTAAAAACTAATATTGATGGAAGGCAGTTGCCAGCCATGCAGCCTTTTGTCTATTCATAAATTGCAAAAGTCAAGCCTAGCAATCCTTGTAATTCAAGCTTAATCATGACCCGTGATGGTTGTAAAATGGGCCTGTAACGAGGATTTGTGGGTTCCTCAAAGGAAAGATCCATGAAACCTGAGTTCGGTCATAGCCCATTCATTAGCCAGCCCTAAAAATGAATATTAAAATAATATTTACAATAAAAAATTGAATGGTTCTAAATACATAAAAAAGAAAAGAAATCCATCGATTCAGCTTCCATTCATCCTTGCCTAAATCCTGCAAAACAAAACAACAAAAATAAATTAATTACATACTAAATGATGAACTGCACATGTGTAGCATGTTGGGGATTGGGTTGTAGAATCACACAGAGCTAAATCTAGGATAACAATCCAAGAGCACCAAGCAAACACAAGAGAACACAAAGATTTAACGTGGAAAACCCTTTTGGAAAAAAACCATGGCACAAAGCGACAGAAATCCACTATGAAAGCATAAATTACAAAGAGAAAGGACTTATTTGATTTGAACAACCTCAAATCTCACCCTTTGCTACACCATTTGAAACCCTAAAACCCATTCTAGAAACCCTTTAGAATACTTTAAGAAGCCTTAACATGTTTTAAAATGGCCCTAGGAACTCCCATTTATAGATTAGGAAACCTTACTTTCGCACCAACTTGGAATAATCTGAAAATCGCCTCAAATTTACGTAGTCCACGCACAATCTACGTAACCTCCAACTTGTCGAACTAGAGCTCGGGCTAGTCGAAGGACACTTCGACTAATCGAACCTGTCCTTCGACTGGTCGAATTTCTCGGAAGTTCCAAAATACATTGTTGCTGGACTTTTACCCGAACTTTCTCGGGCTAGTCAAATTCCCACAGATTTAAGACATTTGTTAACAACAATATCCACCATGTCTTCAATCTTTAAACGCGTAGTTTCTTTACTTCTTCTTTTATCTCTGCATCACATCATAGCTTCAATTAATGCTTTTCGTGCACACTCCATCTTCCTTTATGCTATCGCCAAGCCTAGAGAAGTTGTACAGAACTTGAACTTTTCTGTAAGAACGACCTTGGTGAGCATGTCTGCCGGATTCATGCTGGTCTGAGGACTGAAGCTTCGACATTCAACTAATTGCTCCACTTGCTAGTACAAATGAGTAACCTGAAGTCAACTTTCTGCAATCTACATTGCCTGCGTAATCTGAATTCACATACCTTACCAACTTTACTCCTGTCTTCTCAAAATTTAAGACGCAGTCTTTTGTACTTCGAATGTATCGAAGTAACCATCTCATTGTCTCCTAATGTTTCTTGTCGGGGTATTTGCTCACAACACCGATTGCCTGTGAAATAATCGGTCTAATATATACTATGACATGCACTGCTAACCGCATTTGAATAAGGCTCATGAGACATATCCTACTTTTCCTTATCTGTTTTGGGACATTATTTTGACGAAAGCTTGAAGTGAACCGCGTAGGGAATGCTCACCGACTTTGCCTGGTCCATCGCATAATTGATCAATACCTACTCAAGGTATTCTGCCTGAGATAACTAAAGCCTACTCTTCTTTCAGTCTTTATGAATACTAATGCCGAAAACCATCTTTGCAGCCCTCGGATTCTTCATCTCGAATGTTCCTGATAACCAAGTTTTTAGTACGTTGATTTAAGATATATCATGACTGGCGATTAATATATCATCAACATACTGTTGAGGGTCAAATATTGCATATTATCCCTCATTTATATCTTGATTTTATGAACATGATAATACTTAATGTTCTATTTTACTCATGTTTGTGTTATGAGCTGGATTTAAGAGGTTGGATTGAAAAAGGGTGTTAAAAGCATGAATTTGATGCTCAAGAATCACTAAGGTAAGAGATGGATCTTAGGAGACTAAGATTGAAAAATTCACATGCTAGAGATTTAAGAAAACTAAGTGAGGAATGAAGAAAATTAAAGATTTAAAGTAAAAAAAAATGAATATTGAAATCATCTTGAAAAAGCGTATTCTGAAACTCTGGGTCATTCTGTGAAATTGCGCAGAATAAAGTTTATTTTGGAAAATTGTGCAGAGCGAAGTCTATTTTAGCAAATTATATAAATTTGAGGTGGTTTATAGAGTTTTCCAACTAGGTGTGAAAGTTAGAGTTCCATAATTATAAATAGGACTTACTAGGATGTTCCTAAACGTCTTCTAGGATTTAAGGAGTGAAGCAAAAGGGTGGAGAAGCCATTGCCAAGAGTTTTTCTTCTTATTCCTTAGTTGTTTTCATGTTTTTTAAAAGACTTTAGTCCAATCATGTTTATGGTTGGCTAAACCTCTTAGTTAGGGCTAAAAGGTGAAACTTGTAGCGTGATGGGATGTTTCTCTTGCTTTGATTCATGTTTATGTTGAACCTTCTTTGATTTTAATTTGATATTTAAGGAATACTTTCAGTTTTTAATGGTTTATTATGACTTAAATTACAGTATATCTGCAATAGCTTTGAGTATCTTCTTTTTCTAATTTTGAGATTGTGAGATTGGTAAATCCTATTGTTGGCTATCATCCCATGGGCATGGTTTGGTGATGGAATCCATTCTAATTATCACAATTCTCCTCCATTAATAATTAGGTCAAGGAAAGTTCAGGTTTGATCTTAATTGTTATATCTTCCAATTGGATAGAATATGACTCTAATTGCAATTGTGGTACTTGAATAAAGTAAGAGGGCTCCTTAATCACTACAAGTAGATCCTTGGCGCTCTAATTCACTTTTGATATTTGATAAATCCTTCACAATTACTCTCTTTTATTCCGTATTTAGATTTAGATCTTTTTTTAAACAATAAAAAATAAAAAAATTTAATTCTAGTTTTAGTTCTTTTCAGAATACATACAAGTTTAGTTCCCGTGGATTCGACCTCGTTCTCATGAGTTATTATTGCATCGCGACCCTACACTTGGGGTTGTGAACACATACAATACTAGGATGATGATAATAGACACAGTGATGGTATTCACCTCTGGAAAATTTCTGACTTAACATGAAAGAATCAAATTTCTTATACTACTGCCTAGGCGACATGTCATACAACGACCTCTTGCAAACCTTTGTTCTCTGCCCGTTTAACTTCGTAACCCTCTGGTTGTTTCATGTAGATTAACTCTTCCAATTTCCCGAGCAGAAGTGCAGTCTCCATATTCATCTGTTCCAGCTTGAGATCGTATTAGGCAACTAGCGCCAATACGAACCTAATAGACACCTGCTATACCGCCGGCGCAAATATCTCTAAGAAGTCGATCCCTTCTCTCTGAGTATAATCCTTCGCTACCAGTGTCACTTTGTATCTATGTTGTATCCTTTTGAAGATCCATTTGCATCCAATCGCTTTCCTGCCCACTAGAAGCTCCACCAGCTCCCATGTGTCAATCTGGTATAACGAGTCCATCACATCGTCCATAATCACATTCCACTTCTCAGCACTAGGCTCACTTAGAGCCATCTAAATAGTAGACGGATCCCCCTCCATTTGTAACGAGAGTATATGCGATATTGGAGTCGTCCATGTACCTTGTCGATAACCTGCGATTATGCGGTGTGATTCTTCTCATAGGTGGTTGCTCTACCTGCTCCGTATCTTTGTTCATGCATCTTAGCCTTTATACTTTGCCCGCTCATGTGGCCATGCCCATCATGCCACACATGTGCAGAGGTGGAATCTGCTACAGCTAGTGCAACTTCACCTGTTGAAGTGTTCCCAATCAACCTATAAATATTACTGAGTCGTTGCACTTTCATGATTACAAGTACCCCATTAGATACTTTAAGGGTACCATCAAAATCAGTGAACTTGCATCATATTGCCTCAAGTGCACTGAGAGAAATCAGACTCTTCTTCATGTCAGGAACGTGCTTGACGTCAGTTAAGGTATGCTCTATCCCATCAAACATCTTGATGCGCACCATACCAACAGTTACAACATTACAGGTAATGTCATTGCCCATAAACACCTGTCCACCATCGCGCTCTCTATAGCTAGTGAACCAACTTTAATGAGGAGTCATGTGAAAAGCTGCCCGTGTCTAGAATCCACTTGTCCCTACGATCATCGTATAAGTGTTCGATCATAAATATAGACAAAACATTAACTTTACATCCACTCGTACATATATCAGACGTGGAAACATTGGCCTCCCTAGATGAAGTCTTAGAGTCTTTTATCTTCGATTTAGGATTTGTACAATCCCTCTTCATGTGTCTAGTCATCCCACAATTTCAGCACTTTTAACTTACTTTTGTCTTTACCCATGGAGTTAGATCTTGACCTTGAAGATGCTATACTTTATTCAGAATTTCTGTCTCTTGTAAATAGTGCATCAGAAGATGTCCTTATGCCACAATTTATCTTTCTCATAGCCTTCCCTTGAAGGGCTGGGATAACAGTGTTCACACTTAAGGATTTATTTGCTGTGCATAATGAGTCCTTGAATGATTCATATGATGTCAGTAGAGTATTCAACAATATACATGCCTGATCTTCATCTTTGATCACTTCCTCCATGTTTAGCAATTTGCAAATCAGTTTATTAAAGTTACTGATGTGGGCCTCCACATCTCTACCCTCTGCCAATCCGAAGGTGAACAACTGTAGTTTTAAGTGTAGGCGATTCTTAGTGAATTTTTTAACATAAATATCCTCTAGCTTCGTCCATAAACTAGCTGCAGTTTTTTCCCTTAAGACATTGTAGAGAACATCATCTGTGAGACACAAACGGATCGAGGATAAGGCTTTCTTATCAAGAGTATTCCACTTATCATTATAATTAGCTTTCACTCCTCAAGAGCACCATCCTTACCTTGCTTGGTTAAGGAATTGATCATCTTGATCTTTCATAACTCAAAGTTATTTTTCCCTGAGTACTTCTCAATATCATACCTAATGCTTCCTATTGATGCTAATCTTGTAGATTCAAATGTGTCCCAGTGATTTCTTTGATACTACTTGTTTGGGATTGGGTTAGGGAATCACATAGAGATGAATCTAGGCTAGCAATCCAATAGCACCAAGCAAACATAAGAGAACACAAAAATTTAACGTGGAAAATCCTTTCGGAAAAAAACTACAGCAAAAAGCGACAAAAATCTACTATGAAAGCAAAAAGCAAAAAGTTATTTTTCCCTGAGTACTTCTCAATATCATACCTAATGCTTCCTATTGATGCTAATCTTGTAGATTCAAATGTGTCCCAGTGATTTCTTTGATACTACTTGTTTGGGATTGGGTTAGGGAATCACATAGAGATGAATCTAGGCTAGCAATCCAATAGCACCAAGCAAACATAAGAGAACACAAAAATTTAACGTGGAAAATCCTTTCGGAAAAAAACTACAGCAAAAAGCGACAAAAATCTACTATGAAAGCATAAATTATAAAGAGAAAGGACTTACCCGATTTGAACAACCTCGAATCTCACCCTTTGCTACACCCTTTAAAACTCTAGAATCCCTTTTAGAAACCCTTTGAAATACTTTAGGAAGCCTTAGCATGTTTTAGAATGACTTTAGGAATTCCTATTTATAGATTAAGAAATCCTACTATCGCACCGACTTTGAATAATTCGAAAATCGTCTCAAATTTACGCAATCCGTGCACAATTTACGTAACCTCCGACTAGTTGAACTAGAGTTTGGGCTAATCAAAGGACACTTCAACTGGTCGAATTTCTCGAAAGTTCCAAAATACATTGTTGCTGGACTTTCTCGAGCTAGTCAAATTTCCTTAGATTTAAAACATCTATTAACAACACAACATACACTCGTGTGACATCTAAATAAGAAAAATACACCGGGAGACAACATAATCACCCACTTGAAAATGGGCGCGGATTAGATACTAACAAGGTCAACAGCTAAATCGCTACTGAAGTGACGTTACCAAGCTTTGTGGACCCCACCATGATGCGTGTGCTGTATCCATACCATCTAACCATTTGTAGAGATCATTTTATGGCATGAAAAAAAGAATGAGATAGATCTAAAGTTCAAATGGACCCACCACAGAAAATCGTGGGATCAGTCACACCCATCGTTGAAACATTTATAGGGCCCACCATGATGTATTTTTTAGATCCAACCTATCCGTAAGTTAACATAGAGGTAGATAAAGTGAAAACAAAAATATAAGCTTGATTGGAAACTTCCGTGGCCCCTAAGAAGTTTTGAATGGTGGATGTCACTGTCCCCACTGTTTTCTATGGTGGCGTCCACTTGAATTTTAGATCTATCTCATTATTTTTTCATGCCATAAAACGATCTCTTCAAATGGATGGACGGTATGGATACAACATATGCATCATGGTGGGGTCCACATAGCTTGTGACGTCACTTCAGTAGCGGTTTGGCTACTGACCTTGTCAGTATCTAATCCGTGCTCCTTGAAAATAGTGCTGGTTCCAGAGCCCGGAAGTCCAAGTAGTAGGTTCCTTAAATGGCCCAATTCGTGATACCGCTACAATACAGATAACCAAGAAATCCATGTATGCAGCCATTGAGCCAGTTAGCTTATATTAATACGATTGTATCCTGATCCAAAAAAGAAAATAAAAGAGAATGATAACAACAACCGACATCTTGCGGAGAACAAAAGAGCGTGTGCCAACCATAGAGGCAACCTATATGCACAGTTCGTGCTCACTTTTTTGACAAGTCAATGGAATCATAGGATTTTCACCCCACAATCAATGGACAGGGAAGATAATTAGGCCCAGTGGGAACATGAGAGTAGTGCTCATTAACAAAATCAACATATTACAACTGGTATAAATCTCCAGGAAGATCTTATTCTTGTGAACCTAATAATCAAGTATATGGATAAAGCAAATTAACAGGCATACCATACCTTGTGACTCTACTATATATAGAAGCACCATGAGAAAAGCCACGGCTCTTTCTGTATTGAAAGGAAATATGCTATTAGCTTCATGCTACATTACCTATCCTATTCACCGAAAAGGAAAAGAGAAGAACTACAGATTATATGATCTATAAACTTAGTTGGTTCCTCTTTTTTCCACAAGTGATCTGATAGTCCCTACTATTGATGGACCATGGTTCAGGAATCTACTAAAATCAGTATCCGTAGTTCTTCCACTAGTCACGGCATTTTGTGAAGAAACCCAGCAATATATGGTGCACATTCTTGAATGAGGAAAGACCAATGACTGAATGTCTATGATCTTTTAATCCAAGAGATGTTTTGAGAATATTCCAGCCACAGTGGAGCCCATCAGTCTTGCTCATGTAAACCAAAAACCAATTGGACATCCCTCCGGCTCAAGGATTATTTAGTTCTTTTGAAGAAAAATCCACAGTACCTTCTAAGAGATGCAATGTATTCCTGCCCGTCATGTGTTTCATCTCCTCTTAACTCCTTTTCATAATTAGTTATCTGTGCAAGAAAAGAAACCCTTTGAGATATAAATCAAAGCCACCCCTTCTTTTAATTAGAGGGAAAAAATGCAACTTAATTACAGGAAAGTTGGTTGTAGTTGAACCCCAGTACTTGAGAGCAGCCAAATCATAAGCCCTAGCTGCCTTCTCTTCTTTGTTATAACCACCTAATCAAAGAATTAAAGAAGAAAAAAAAAACGGCTTGATTCCTCAATATACATAATATGCTAAACAGCAAGGAAGAAGGAAACCTTATAATGATTCAAAATAGATAATGAAAAGAGTTAGGATGCCAAATCTTTTGCTTACCCAAATAAACTGCATGCAAGTTGAAGTAGACCCACATCCAGAACATGAGAAATGACAAGAAAATAATTGGAAAATGTCGATACAAACGAAATCTAGATTTATTCGGAAAAGAAAATATCAAATAGAAATTTCCCGAAATTAATGAGAATGACAGACCCTTGTGAATCTGTCCTTCTCTCCTACAGCTATTGTCCCATAGGTGAGCTTCATATCTACCAGTCCACCTGTGTCTGGAAAAACAAAAATACAAAAAAAAAGAAGAAAAGAAGATAGAGAGATAACAAAATAATTAGAAGAAAAAAAAAAGAGAAATGTAATGAAGAACAGAAAATTCACATACATTTGTGCTCCTACGTTTTCAGAAAAAAAAGAAAGAAAAAGATAGAACAAGTGGGTTTTTTCTTTCTTTCTTTCTTTCTTTCTTCTTTCTGTATATATATTTTTTTTGTAGGTTTACATGGGTATCTGTAAACAAAGATAATCCCCACATAAACTGAAATAAAAAGCATGAATAGAGGATTGTTCAATCAACCTCCCTCAAGTATGAATAGAGCAGAACAAGATACTTCTTGAACCAGCAATCGTTAGTACTGATTGAATGAAGAATATGAGATATCCAGGGTATAATCCCTGCAAATTAGTAAAGATGACAAGAGAGAATGAATTAATGGGCTGAGCAGTGTTATAAAAGATAATAATGGTTTGAGGTACGTTTTTTATTACTTATACATAATTTTAGTGATCTAAATATCTATTGACATTCCTAATGTTTTCAATTTACATCGATTAGATATTGAGTCAAGTTGAGTCCTTGAGTCAACCCACCCAGTTGAACATCAAGTTGAGTTTTCAAGTTTTCATTCTGGATATAATTTACAAATTTCTGGAGGTAACTCCTACCTCATGTTCTGTGTTTTTATTTCTATGGTTTTCTTTAGCAGATTATTTGCACTGTGATTGGATTAAGAGTGAACTTGAGGACTCATTTGATAATCAGTCACCTAGTTTGCACCAATTTGTCATTGTAGAATATCAGAAGTTGAACCAAGTATCAATAGAAGAAGTTACCTTTGAGAATGGTACCACATCCACCACACTTGTAAACAGGAATATTGCTCAAATCTATTAGAAGCTTCCGACATTGCGGACAATAAACAAACCGTACTTGAGTGGTTTTGCTGGTCATGTTTCTTAAAACACTCGAAGGAATCACCTCAATACTTCATCAGGTTTCGGAAAAATGCCCTTTCATCGAACTAGGCATCCAAAGAGCTCCTAGTACCATAAAGACACCCTATTTCAGCCAATGAAGAGATAATTAGCTACATTTTTAGATTTTAAGACTTCTCAGAATTTCGAAAATAACCCAATACAAATTTCCTTGAATGGCTAACAACTCAGAAATGACATAGACCTACCAACCAGAAAAAAATTCAGCATAGTAAAAAACACACGCGCACATGCATCTATGATTGTGACATTTGTGTATGCAGCAGGACAACAATCCCAACAACATACATTTTGTTGACTTAAATAGTACGGCCACATTAGCTATCGTATTTTACCTTTTCAGATTCAGAATGCAGCACAAAACTCCCCTCATTTGGGTCCATTAAGGTAACAGTACCCTGGTGTGAGGAGCCATCTCGAAGCTAGCAAAAGAAAGAAAAGAAAATGATTATATTGTTAAATAGGGAAAAAAAAGGGGAAAAATTCAGATTGTAGGTTGATGCATCATATGGCTGACAAGCAACTTAAAAATAAATAAATACATAAAATCTGACAAGCAATTCCTGACTAATGGCCTACACATGCAAACAGATAAAAGAGAGCAAATGAGGAACATGAGGTACATCCCATTATTTGCTGGTTATAGATTTTCGCACCCTCAGCACAGATCATGAGTTTGGAACTTGCTACTAGCTTCTACAAATAAAAAATCAGCTCACGTAGCATGTGACTCAATGTGAGCGACCACGAGTTGCAAAGAGCAGACCACATGAGTTAGCTGACTCAACTGAGTCTTGTTGACCAGGGACCTAGTCACACACTTTTTTTTTATTTTTTATTTTCCTTTTAAGATGATGATCTCATTAATAAACACTAAATACCAGAGCAGAAAGACAACTGTGGACACTCATGAACGAATTTCCTAGTGACTTGGCTTGAAATCTGTTTGATTTTGTTCTCATACTGAAACCATGCCACTCGGTGAGGTTGACAAAGCCTCTTGACATTTATCTTCAATGTTCCACATCATCTTCGATATAATTTCTGCAACTACCATTGTCAATCACCAACTTGCAATAAAGCAAATTAAAACCTGAAAAGTCGTATGAAACCCAACAGTCAAATCACTACCAATGATTAAATGCAAACATATATTCCAAACTCACATGGAAACAAAACAGAGCAAAATAAGACCGGATTAAGAAGGGAATCACATTATTACATTATAAACACCCCTTATAAAACCCATCATTTACATCATTCCAGTCAATCAAATTCCATTAAACAGTAAATAAAACCACAATTAAAAGGAAAACCCCACAATAAGCACAGAAATTCATTGAAATATCAAAAACCCATATCAGAATTTATTCTCATATACCATCTCAAACCAGCAAACTCCCAAATTTACACCTCCCCAAACATTGAGCCAATAGAAAACAACAATTAAATACCAGGTTGAGAACACTCGTACCAAATCCATCATTCAAATCATTTTCAAAAATTATATACAAAAACCATTCACCCCAACAGATTATGCGGAAAACGGCATTAGATTATAGACCCATTATCAAACTCTTGATTTAAATCAGACCCATCAATCAAATTCCACAAAAATCAAACAACCTCTTGAAAAAGAAGACAACCACATTGAAATATTGAAAACCCAAATCAGAATCCATTGTCATATATGACCTCCAACACTCAAAACTTGCAAATTTCCACACGTACATACATACACATTCATATGTACATATAAACACAGAAATTAAAACCCACAACTTTCAAATTCTCATTACACATTCACATACATGTGTAGTACATGAATGCTTGAGAAGAGGAAAAGTGATACCAGAGTGAAGGGAAGCAACACTCCAGCTGCAAGTGCCATAGTCACATTTCTCAGGAGGCCACCAATCCAGTATACGCAGGTATTCAACAATGACAAGTGGGGCCCATAGCCCAGTAATACAGACCATTTATCTATTGATTACCATCATTACAATTACCAAAAATCAATTATCACCCCTATCATGGTCATGCCAATAGTTATACATGCTACATCAGGCAGTTAAAATAGAAGATAGGCACAAATTTATGACTGGACCATTCAATGGAATGATTATTTATAAGCATAAAGACCTACATACAAATTTTTCCACAAAGACCAATATGAATATTCATATACAGACTGTAGAATCCATAAATATTCGTAGATGCACTGGTAAAATTTTTACTATGATCTTAAGCTGAAACATTTCATTGCAAATTTATGTGAAATAGAAATATAGAATCTTGGTAAAGATAAAGAAGCCCTTGGGTGATTCCCAAAACTATGTTGAATCGCTTTCCCATGTTAATGCACCATGCCCATAAAGGTTGAGGCTGTGAACAACCTGACCTATTCATTAGTCTTGATCTTTTATCAGTTGAAAGCAAAACCACATTGAAAGCAACTCCAATACTAATTCCAAGCATAAGCATCGATTGGAAAAGCAACACCAAGTCCTCTGACATAACTGTTCAAATAGAGGATAGGACCTAAGCACTTGCATTAGACAGCTAAATAAATATCTCCAGCCTGAAATTTGGATTGAAACATCTGCCATCTATTTTTTATGGTCTTGAGAAAGTAAGGCAAATCATCTATATAATGCAAAAAAAAAAATAATAAAAAAATAAAAAGATTTCGTTGCTAGATTTGACCACATTTTGGCTACAAAAACTGACACGAAGTAGCACCAGACAAGGAAAATTTTCAGGTAGAGATTGAATCCAGGAAGTAGACTTTATAAAAAGAAAAGAAAAAGAAAAAAGAAAAGAAAAGAAAAAACATCATTGCATATAAAGTACAAAGAAGTTTGTTCTACATACCATGTAAATCAATCCTCTTGTGTTAAAGGAAAAAAGTTGTAATTTAACAAAAGCACTAGAATTAGATCATTATCAGCAGTGCTAGTCACTGGAGGATTTCCTTCAACAACGTTTTCCGATCAAGGAACCAAATCTTGACCACCACCGTCCACAACAAATTCTTCAGGTAAGTTCTTAGATGCATCAACTGATATTCCAGCTGGTAAAGAATTTGAATCATGTGGCTTGCCAACTGCTTCTCTTTTGTCAACTTCTGATGAGGTTTGCCTAGCTTCATGTTCTAATGTTCTTGCAAATGAATCAATTTGCTTGAAAACGAGGATCTAGTCTATCATCTGTCAGCTTAAGGCGAACTCTTTGAGTTTCTTCAATGTTACCCCATGATCAAATGACAGTAGAGTTCCTTTTCAGCACTCGTAGATAAGTTGTAGAAGAACTATTAAGGAATAGAGTGACATTATCGTAACAGAAAATGAGCAATATCATCATCATTGCTATCATCTTCACCCTCATCATTGTTTTTATTGTCATCTGCAGAAATAGTCCACATCTTTAAGGTCAATTGCATCAAGGAGTTCAATGATTGTTTGGAGTGAAATCCAGTTTCAAACCAGTTAGCTGTGTTTCAAAACATGTAGACTAGCTAGATGGCAACTCAGCAATTGGGTTGTCATTTCATTATGCCTTCTCATAAAATGAGAACGGAACATGAACACAACCAATTCTCCAATATTAAGAAATCCAGTGCATTTCAATATTTTTCTTCATAAAGAACTACACAACAAATAGCCCATCTGGCAATATTTTGGGACATTCTTCATTTAAGATACTTATAAAAGGTAGACATGGTTTAGATTACTGAATCATGGGCCCCATCCGTCAGAATTGGAGACCCTACTCAGCCGAGTTGCCTCCAACTCGTCTGGTATGACTTGACTCAATACAAATAGAGTTGGTCTGAGTCAGGAATCTGAAACCAATGGTCACAGTTGCAAATGGGCTCTGTTATTCACATGGTTGCCACTTGATTTTGTGGGCCACTTGGATAGACAGCCCTTGTTCTCATTAATCCTCTCTAAAGTTAAAAAGGCGTTGTTTAAAAGGGCTTACGGTGTTTTTTTCTCTTGGTGTGATCGATTGCTGCCTGCAGTGATATGGTGGTTCTGATGCTTTTGTTTGATAAGGGCACCAGGGCTGATGATTATCGTTAGCTGTCCTGAAACAGAAAATTGATGAATGAGGAACCTCTAATAGCCTCCAGCGCGATGGCACACGACAGTTAGCTATGTAGCAGGGTCAGGCGATTATCTGTTATGCTTCCATTTCGTCCTTTCCATGTTGACTATCTTGGGAAAGTAGTGGGCCTCTATCTTCAGCAATATTTATGTGCTCGGCCTTCTTAGCAAAGGAACCAGTCCTTATTTGGGCCTTCTTCTGTTTCGACGCCATGGTAGCTCTTTCCCCTTAGCAGGACTATTCCGTAGCGCTCCCTCCTCATGGAGGAGTGTTGTCTCTGTTTTTTTTCTTTATTTTTCCTTTTCTCAGCTAGCAGATCAGCCGATATGATAGGTGAGGCCCAAAGTAATTGTGGAGCCTCTTTGTGTGTGTGTGTGTGTGTGTGTGTGTGTGTATATATATATATATATATATATATATATATAGAGAGAGAGAGAGAGAGAGAGAGAGAGAGAGAGAGAGAGAGAGAGAGAGAGAGAGAGAGAGAGAACTCGTATATTTCTAAGAATTGATAAATCCAACAATAATAATGAAATAAAAATAAGAAGAGGTCATCTATCATTTTCACACAGCCTACTGATACCGACTGTTCATCTGGTGGACCCACCCACTGTATATGGGCCACTGCTTGAAAAGTAATATATGCCGTCCAATCCCTGGACGTTTTTCCCGTTCAATGACAAATGTTGACAGCATTCTTCCTAACCATCCATTTGGAAGTAAATGGTCAGATGATTACGATCATCATCCAACCGGTGATTTTTGGGGCATAGCACATCCATAGTGCGGCCCGGTAGACAAGCCGTCCAGATTACTATTATAACACATCAAGCACAGCGATAGTAAGCAAGATTATGCACTGGTCCCAGTTAGATTTCCCAAAAATGCAAAAAAAATATCATAGAAAAAAAATAAAAATAAAAACATACACAGAACGAAATCAAAAAAATAAAATAAAAATTGAAAATCTAGAAAAAGAAGAAGATCCAAGACAGAAAAATAAATCAGCAATTCTTGGAATCCTCAACTATGCGAAATTTAATAAAAATAGGAATAATCAGAATACAATGGAATTAAAAAAAATCAACAAACCTAATTCTAAAAAAATCCAAAAAAAATCAAACAGAGAGAGAAACAGATCTTCTGACCTTTCTTCCATTCTTGGCAGCAATTCGATGAGCACGACGCATGCACGGGATCATCGGACACGTACCCTCCTGCGATCGAAGGGGGCTATTGGAGAAGCCGCGGCTGACAAGGACGAGTGGTAATGCATGGTGGAAGACAGATTCCCCATACTTGTGCTCCTTTATAGAACCGTCTGTCACTGGATTTGAGGCAGATTTCGTAGAAGATGAAAGATCTCGCTGGATTCGAGATAGATCCAATAGAAATCCAGATAGATAGCTGAAGGAAGAGAGAGAGCAAGCGGAGTGGGAGAGGCAGAGAGAGAGAGAGAGTGCAAGTAAAAAGGGGAGAGTGAGAGTTAGGATACTTTGCCGGCGGTCGGTTTTCTTAGCGCTGGCAAAAGTCGAGCCAGATTCTTTTCTATGTTGATGGACCTCTCGCAAGATATGAAAGGGAAAGTATTCCTTGATAAAGTAGGCCTGGATAACTTTTGCAAGCAATGACGGATGTTTGGTGTTGTGTTGGTTTGAGGTCAGTTTGCATGTTCCGTATGCTCAGGTTGCATGGTAAGACCCTGACTATAGTCATGCCAATTAAGGAGCCTACAAAGCTGGTAGCGGGTGGGTCCAGGAGCCTTGCTGTCTCTTCTCTGTTGACTCCCTTTAGTTATTTGGGTTAAGCTCTTCTGCTTATGAGGATTACAGCAGTGGCCTATGGCTGTTGTTTATTTGAGGTGAAAAGTGGCCTTGTTTTTTTTTTTTTTTTCTATGGAAAATCTTATTGCTGGAATGGCACCTCTGTACAGATAGACTGAATTCGGGCAGGCCTGCTACAAAAAATAAGCTAGGGCCTACCTATCATATACCCATTAGCTACCCTGCACACTCTCTCGCTCTCTCAGGCTTCCCACCCTAGCTGTGTATATAAACAGATTTTCTCTAATGGGAAGGGGTAATTCTCATGGCGATTGAATGAACCACTTGACCTGAGAATTGCTGCCCCATCTCACTAGCCAGTCCGTCACTCTATTACCCTCTCTCAGAGTTGCAACAATTCTAATGTCAATTTGGCTCTTGAACGATTCAATCCTACACCACCAATACCACATTCTCTACATGGAAGGGGACCTTCTATTGAGCATTTCAACCACAATCAAAGAATCACTTTCAACTTCTACTTTCGAATAACCGTGAGCCAGATAAAGCGCCAGCCCCTCCACCAAGGCTTCGACCCCAGCCCATTGTTAGATTCGACACCATAGCCTGAGGTGAAGGCAAAAAGGAAGTTCCCTTCACAGTCTCTACAAACACCACATCCCCAGCTAGCCCTGGGTTGCCCCGAGAGGATCCTCGATGTTGACCTTCACCCATCTCTCGCTGAGCCTCCTCCACTTGACTACCAACATGTTTCGTTTAACTAGCCCCCTTGTTCCAATACCAATGGCCTGGACGGCCAGTTGCCTTGCAACCTTATATGGATTTGGAGTGGGGAGAGAAACTCCAATCCTCCTCATCGACTTATAAACACGGGTGATGACGTTGGTCACCTTCACCATATCTTCCCCTCAAAATGGCAATCAGTCCTTTCAGTCCATACCTCCCGTATGATCAAGCATGGAGTCAGCCCCTGTAAAATAGAGAAACAGTAGGAGGTAGAGGCGATCGACCACCAACAGTTGGCCCTCCCCAGCACACGAAGACCTGCCCCAACAAAAAATGTCAAGCAAGTGGCTGAAATGGTTCCATACTTGGGACACCAAAGCTCCGGTTGAGAAGACGTAGTCCAAACTTTCTTCTTGAGGGGAAGTTCCAAGCTCTGGATCTCAGCGACAGCATTTTGAGGCCATCTGAATGCCTCTAGTTTTCACCCTTTCATTAACAAGGACAACCTTCTGCAACACTTTCTACCCTAATAACGTAATCCTCGGTTGCATCTTGGAATGCCAAACTCATTTTGTCCATGCTTTTTGGTCTCCTTCAGTTCTACAGAGATTCCACCCTGACTTAACCGTGAACTCACTTGTTGAGGAGCCAATCCACACACACTTATCTTCCTTGAAAGAGGTACACAGTCCTTAATCCCCAATATGATCCACAGCGACCTGTGGGAGAACCGACATGAGGTGAGCATCCTGCAGAACTCCTTCGGGGCCTAGAACGTCTTTAACCCGAATGTTAAGAAGACTATCAAGGGGGTGCCCTGCTTCTATCAGCATGAGATTAGTTTTCTGTTGATGGGAGCGGGTTGGAGTAGCTGCAAGTGCCTTGTGTCCTGTTCCTTTTGGTGCTTGGCTGCATCTCTAGTTATGTATTTCGTGGATTTTTTGTTTATGTTTTGTCTAGCTATGTGATAGGTTAGGCCTTTGCGTTTTTGTGGAGCCCGCCCGGAAGCTGTAAATAAAAAATTCATGTGAAAAAAAAAAAAAAAAACAGTGATTAAGAAAAAACGTCCAACCAATTATTGGCATGTGTTTGTATGACATTTTGCCGGTCTAGCATAGTTGTCCCATTACAAAAACGAGATGTCCTACAAATCAGGTCGATTCAACCATTAGATGCATCTTACTTATATAGAGTTTTTTTTAGTCATTGTTCATAGTTTTCTACATGTCCCCCAGTAATACTTGATCTGATTTTTGGAGCATTCTATTTTCATGGTGCGACAACCATGCCAAATGGACAATATGTCATACAAACTTCATGGTAGGCCCCACGCGCCAACTCAGTTGGATGTAACTTAGTTGTGTGTGTGTGTGTGTATTGGAAAAGGTACTATGCGCTCGACCTCATGGGTCCGCAGCATGAGGTCGAGCTGTGTGGGCCCCACCGTGATGCGTTTCGAACATCTACCCCATCAGTTAGATGCACCATTCCATTGTGGGCCTAGGTCTCAAAAATCAAGTCAATCCGTGACTTTTGTGGGCCACACCACATACAAAAGTTCAGAGGGGCCGTGCACCATTAAAACATTCATAATCATTTTTTGGGCCCACTGAGATGTGGTTTGCAAGTCCAGCCCATCCATTATGTGTGTCCCACTAGGATGAGGGGTCATACCAAGTTTCAGCAGCATTCAAAACTCATGTGGGCCCCACCAAGTGATTTTATATGTTTTAACGGTGTCTTCACATGATTTTAGATGGTATGGCCCACCTAAGTTCCATATACAACTGATTTTTGAGATATCTCATAATTTAAAGGGGACCCATCAAATGCATGGTGTTGATGGTCGACACGCATCACGGTGGGGCCCACACAGCTCGACCTCACAGGAGCTTATCGTGAGGTCGAGTGCATAATACCTTTTATATATATATATATATATATATATATATATATATTCCCATGAGGTGGAGCACCATGGCCCCCACATGGTGTGTTGAACATCAACACCATCAGCTAGATGCACCATTCAATGGTAGGCTACAAGTATAAAAATCAAGACAATCTATGACTTAATTGGGCCACACCATAATAGTTGAGAGGGGTTACCTTCCATTGAAACATTCATAATCATTTATTGGGCCCACTGAGATGTGTTCCACAAATTCAGCCCATCTATTGTGTGTGTCACAACTGGATGAGGGGTCAGACCAAGTTTCAGCTGCATCAAAAACTCAAGTGGGCCCCACTAAGTGCTTTTCTCTATTTAAGGCATGTCTTCACATGGTTTTAGATGGTATAGACCACCTGAGCGCCCTATATGGTTGATTTTTGGCATATCCCATAACCTAAAGGGAACACATCTGGTTGATGGTATTGATGTTTGACACATATCATGGTGGGGCCCACGATGCTCGACCTCATGGAAAGTTCCCATGAGGTCGACCTCATAGTACCATTTCCATATATATATATATATATATATATATATATATATATATATATATATATATATATATATATATATATATATATATATATATATATATGGTCACTACAGGCCACTCTATGCATTTTTTTCTTTTGTGTATTTATTTTGAATATAGATCCTTTGCCTCCCGAAGGCAGGAACTCCCTGCCTCCAGTGTTTTCATTGGTCAACGTCACTATAAGTGCCACATCATTAGATTTTTTAAATATATTAAAAAAATACATTTAATAAGAAGTATAATGGAGACGTTAAATGGAAGCGCTTTGCGTGCTGAGCAAATCATTATGGTAAGTGTACTGGTAAAGTCTGTGGAGCCCACCGTCATTCGTGTACTGTATCAACTCCATCCATCTCGTTTATCATCTAATTTTATGGTTTTACAACAAAAATTAATCATATCCAAAGATCAAGTGGACCACACGACCTGAAACAGTGTGAATTGAATTCTACCGTTGAAAAGTTGTTGGGGGCCCACAGAAGTTTTATATCAAGATGATATTTGTTTTTTCCATTCATCCATGTCTTTGTGATCTTATGAATAGTTTGGATGAAAAATAAACATCATTGGGGGCTTAGAAATATTTCAATGGTGAAAATCAATACTTCCACTGTTTCCTTTGGTATGGTCTACTTGAGCTTTTGATATACTTTAGATTTGGGCTCAACCCCTAAAATGATCTGAAAAAATGGATGGACGGCGTGGATAAACCACATGAATTCACAGTGGGCCCAACAGAGTTTACTTAGTACGATAAGACTCAGGTACACAATCCGATTTCACGTGTTTAATGGTGACGCGGATTTCCTGCCAAAGCCTTTTGTAGTAAGATCTCACGGAAGGATTCCGGATGGGCCCACTGTGGCGTTTGTGATAAATCTAACCCGTTCATCCATTTTTAGATTTCTTTTTACGACATAATACCAAAACTAAGGTGTATACAAAACTCAAATGAGCCACACGAGAGGAAACAATGGGAATTTAGTGTCCACCGTTGAAATATTTATATGGCCATAAAAGTTTTGCATCGGTCTAATACTTTGGTGTTTTCACTTCATCCTAGTAAAAATGACCTTATAAATAGTTTGGATGGCATATAAACATCAAGATGCCTAGGAAGGTTTCAACTATAGGAATTTCTTTCTCCACTGTTTCATCTTGTATGGCCTAGTTGAGTTTTTGATCATCTTATTTTTTTGTTAAATTTCTTAAAATGAGCTTTAAAAATAGATGAATGGATTGAAATTCTTATCAACATAATGGTGGACCCCACCATACATCCCAATGCTGAAACTTCATGTAAAAGGCTTTCCCCATGAATCTGCGTCCACGGTTTTCATTGGAAACGGACTGGCTACTCCCCTGCCACTCGATGTTATGTGGGCCCACCATGATGTATGTGTTTCATCCATGCCATCCATTTATTTTTCTAGATCATTTTATGGTCTGAGACCAAAATTGAGGTATAACCCAATCTCAAGTGGACCACATTACATGAAACAGTGTTGAATGAACGTTGACCATTAAAAACTTTTTGGGGGCCATAAAAGTTTTGTATCAATATGATCTTTGTTTTTTCCCTTCATCTGGGTCTTTATGACCAAACCAACAAATTGGATGTTAAATAAACAGTACGGTGGGCCTTAGGAGGACTTTAAAGATGGATATCCAATCACCATTGTTTTCTTGTCGTGCGGTCCATATGAGATTTATATCCCTCTCATTTTTAGGATCAACCCCTTAAATTATATGTAGAAATAGATTAACGGAATGGATGAAAAACATACATCATGGTGGGGCCCACAGAGTACTGACCACCACCACCACCGAGCTGGTGGTGGGGGGAGTAGCCAATCCGCTTTCATTTCCATTTGAGATTCAGTGCCACATTAAGCAGTGTGACTCGCTACTGAAGTGATGTCACTTATTTATATGGGTCCCACTATGATGTATGTTTTGTATCCACACATCCATCCATTTGGAGATCATTTTAGGGCATGAGCTAAAGAATGAATCAGATTCAAAACTCGAGTGGACCCCGCCACAGAAAATAGTGGAGAGAGTCACGCCCACCATTTATTACAACTGAATCCAATCCAAACCTCGTCACTTTGTCTATTAAACCCTGTCACTTTGTACCGCAACTCCGTCACTTTATCTACTAAACCCTGTCACTTTGTGTTACAACCTCGTCACTTTGTCTAGTGAACCTCGTCACTTTGTACTCAACCCCGTCACTTTGTCTAGTGAACCCCGTCACTTTGTACTGCAACCCCGTTACTTTGTTTATTGAACTCCGTCACTTTATACTACAATGTTGTCAGTTTGTCTACTGTACTCCGTCACTTTGTGCTACGACCTCATCACTTGTCTAATATACCCCGTCACTTCGTGCTCCAACCTCGTCACTTTGTCTAGTGAACCCCATTACTTTGTACTACAACTCCGTCACTTTGTCTACTATACCCCATCACTTTGTGCTATAACCTCGTCACTTTGTCTACTGTACCCCGTCACTTTGTACTGCAACCTCGTCACTTTGTCTAGTAAACTCCGTCACTTTGTACTGCAACCCTGTCACTTTGTTTACTAAACCCCGTCACTTTGTATTGCAACCCCGTCACTTTGTCTATTGAACCCTGTCACTTTATACTGCAACATCATCACTTTGTCTACTCAAATTATATGTAAAAATAGATTAATGGAATGGATGAAACATATACATCATGGTGGGGCCCATAGAGTACTGACTATCACCACCATCGGGCTGGTGGTAGGGGGAGTAGCCAATCTACTTTCATTTTCATTTGGGATTCAGTGCCACATTGATCAGTGAGACTCACTACTGAAGTGATGTCACCTACTTATATGGGTCCCACTATGATGTATATTTTGTATCCACATCGTCCATCCATTTGGAGAGATCATTTTAGAGCATGAGCCAAATAACGAATCAGATCCAAAACTCGAGTAGACCCACCACAGAAAATAGTGGAGAGAGTCACACCCACCATTTATTACGACTGAATCCAATCTAAACCTCCTCACTTTGTCTACTAAACCCCGTCACTTTGTACTATAACCTCGTCACTTTATCTACTGAACCCTATTACTTTGTATTGCAACCTTGTCACTTTGTCTAGTGAACCTCGTCACTTTATACTGCAACCCCATCACTTTGTCTACTGAACCTTGTCACTTTGTACTGCAACCCCGTCACTTTGTACTACAACATCATCACTTTATCTACTGTACCTTGTCACTTTGTTCTTCAACCCCGTCACTTTGTCTACTGTACTTCGTCACTTTGTGCTACAACCTCGTCACTTTTTCTACTGTATCTCATCACTTTGTACTGTAACCTCGTCACTTTGTCTATTAAACCCCGTCATTTTGTACTGCAACCTCGTCACTTTGTACTGCAACCTCGTCAAAGTGACGAGGTTGCATTACAAAGTGACAGGGTTCAGTAGATAAAGTGACAGGGTTGTACTACAAAGTGATGGGTTTCAGTAGACAAAGTGACGAGGTTTGGATTGGATTTAGTCGTAATAAATGGTGGGCGTGACTCTATCTACTGTTTTCTGTGGTGGGCTCCACTCGAGTTTTGGATCTGATTTAGTCTTTGCCTCATGCCCTAAAATGATCTCTCCAAATGGATGGACGGTGTGGATACAAAACATATATCATAGTGAGACCCGTATAAATAGGTGACATCAGTTTAGTAGTGAGTCTCACTGATCAATGTGGCATTGAATCCCAAATGGAAATGAAAATAGATTGGCTACTCCCCTACTACGACCCCGATGGTGGTGGTGGTCTGTACTCGATCTGTGGGCCCCACCATGATGTATATGTTTCATCCATTCCGTTAATCTATTTTTACATATAATTTTAATAGATAAAGTGATGATGTTGCACTACAAAGTGACGAGGTTCAGTAGACAAAGTGACGGGATTGCAGTACAAAGTGATGGGGTTCAGTAGACAAAGTGACAGGGTCGCAGTACAAAGTAACGGGGTTCTATAGACAAAGTGACGAGGTTACAGTACAAAGTGATGGGGTTTATTAGACAAAGTGACAAAGTTGGAGCACAAAGTGACGCAATACATTAGATAAAGTGACGAGGTTGTAGCACAAAGTGATAGGGTACAGTAAACAAAGTGACGATGTTGCAGTACAAAGTGACGGAGTTCAGTAGACAAAGTAACAGGGTTGTAGTACAAAGTAACGGGGTTCAGTAGATAAAGTGACGGGGTTGTAGTACAAAGTGACGAGGTTCATTAGAAAAAGTGACGAAATTGCAACACAAAGTGACAGAGTTCAGTAGATAAAGTGGCGGGGTTGCAGTACAAAGTGACGGGGTTCAGTAGACAAAGTGACGAGGTTTGGATTGGATTCGGTCTTAATAAATGGTGGGCGTAACTCTCTCCACTATTTTCTATGGTGGGGTCGACTCGAGTTTTGGATCCAATTCATTCTTTGGCTCATGCCCTAAAATGATCTCTCCAAATGGATGGACGGTGTGGATACAAAACATACATCATAGGGAGACCCATATAAATAGGTGATATCACTTTAGTAGCGAGTCACACTACTCAATGTGGCATTGAATCCCAAATGGAAATGAAAGGGGATTGGCTACTCCCCCCACCACCAGCCCGGTGGTGGTGGTGGTCGGTACTCTGTGGGCCCCACCATGATGTACGTGTTTCATCCATTCCGTTAATCTATTTTTACATATAATTTTAGGGGTTGATCCCAAAAATGAGAGGGATATAAATCTCATATGGACGACACCATAGGAAAACAATGGTGATTGGATATCCATCATTAAAGTCCTCCTAAGGCCCACCGTATTGTTTGTTGAACATCTAATCTATTGGTTTGGTCATAAAAACCCAGATGAAGGGAATAAACAAAGATCAGCTTGATCCAAAACATTTATGGCCCCCCAAAAGTTTTTAATGGTCAACGTTCATTCAACACTGTTTCATGTAATGTGGTCCACTTGAGATTGGGTTATACCTCATTTTTTTGGTCTCAGACCATAAAATGATCTAGAAAAATAAATGGACGACATGGATGAAACACATACATCATGGTGGGCTCACATAGCACCGAGTGGCAGTAGAGTAGCCAGTCCATTTTCAATGGAAACCGTGGACGCGGATTCACCGAGGAAAGCCTTTTACATGAAGTTCCAGCATTGGAATGTATGGTGGGGTCCACCATGATGTTTATAAGAATTCCAATCCATTCATCCATTTTTAGAGCTCATTTTAAGAAATGTAACAAAAAATTAGGATGATCAAAAACTCAACTGGGCCATACAAGATGAAACAGTAGAGAAATAAATTCCTACAGTTGAAACCTTCTTAGGCATCTTAATGTTTATATGCCATCCAAACTGTTTATAAGGTCATTTTTACTAGGATGAAGTGAAAACACCAAAATATTAGACCGATGCAAAACTTTTGTGGCCATATAAATATTTCAATGGTGGACATTAAATCCCCACTGTTTCCTCTCGTGTGGCCCATTTGAGTTTTGTAAACGCCTTAGTTTTGGTATTATGTCCTAAAATGATATCTAAAAATAGATAGACGGGTTAGATTTATCACAAACATCACAGTGGGCCCATTCGGAATCCTTGTGCAGGATCTTATTGCAAAAGGCTTTGGCGGAAAATCTGCGTCCCCATTAGACACGTGAAATCAGATTGCGTACCTGGTCTTGTCATACTGACTAAACTCTATTGGGCCCACTGTGAATTCATGTGGTTTATCCACGCCATCCATCCATTTTTTTCATGTCATTTTAGGGGTTGAGCCCAAAACCGAAGTATATCAAAAGCTCAAGTATACCATACCAAAGGAAAAGGTGGAAGTATTGATTTTCACCATTGAAATGTTTCTAAGCCCCCAATGATGTTTATTTTTCATTCAAACTGTTCATAAGATCACAAAGACATGAAAAAATGGAAAAAACAAATAAAATCTTGATATAAAACTTTTGTGGCCCCCAACAACTTTTCAACGGTAGAATTCAATTCACACGGTTTCAGGTGGTGTGGTCCATTTGATCTTTGGATATGATTTATTTTTGTTGTAAAATCCTAAAATTAGATGATAAAAGAGATGGATGGAGTTGATACAATGCATGAATGACGGTGGGCTCCACAGACTTTACTCAATATACTTACCATACTGATTCACTCAGCACGCAAACCGCTTCCATTTAACGTCTCCGTTATACTTTATTATTAAATGTATTTTTTAATATATTTAAAAAATCTAATGACGTGGCACTTATAGTAACATCAAACAATGAAAACGCTGGAGGCAGGGAGTTCCTGCCTCCGGGAAGCAGAGGATCCGCACTCATTTATTTTGGGTTCTTGGGAGTTTGCTATTGGTCAACATCTTTCCATTTTAATATTCCTACCTATTCATTGGCATTTTCTGCAATGGCCAAGAGAGCTTTGCCTTCTCCACTCGCACCTTCTCTACACAACGGGCACACGTGTCAACCTAGAAAACGTGTGGGAGTAGTCCATTTGATTGCTGCAAAAGCCGGATCTGCTCATCGGATGCGGTCCACCATGTCCTAAAAGAACGAATTTCTTGAAAGAAAAAAAAATACAAATTACCCGCATGGCCCATAAAAAAAGTGGAGCAGCTTGATTTTGCACTATAAAGATCTCTTATGGTTTGAAAAATATCTTATGGCTCTTTGACGATAGTAATATATATAAAATGTTCCCTTTGGAAAAACGGCAAGAAGTGACATGTTACAATATTTTTTTCACACACCACCAAAAAAGATAAAAGAAAAGTCCAAAAAAGACAAAAGAAGAGAGGCATGACTCTCTCTCTCTCTGTGTCGTAACAGGCCCACCTTATGCACAGCTCATATTTTCCACACTTCCATGGGGCTGGTAAACCTCCGGGATGCAACTTTTTTTTTTAAATTATTATTTCTTACACACGTACACACCACCACACACTCACGCTAGTGGAATTTCACCACCTATGGGTACTCGAACCCTTGACCGGGTGTTGAAACTCCCAAGAGTCTACCACCCGAGCAAGAGTAAGTACCCATAAAACTCCGGGATGCAACTCGAATTAGATAATTCAGATAACATAACAATACAAACACTAGATAATACAAGCTACCATCAAAAGACGGTCGGTATCACAACCATTTATACAGATTCATTCGTTATACTCCCTCTCTCTCTCAAAAACCATGGCAATCTCTACCAATGGTAGTGGAGGAATGCTCTGAGGGTTATTAAACACATTTTTTGGATCGATAATCGTTTTTGCTTGAACCAATCGGTCGTAATTCCCCATGAAATACTTCTCACCCCAACTTCTAGCTATCTCCACTGCATTCTCCGACCTACTAGCGCTGCCATTCATCACCCCAAGGTCAAGGTCCAAATAGTTTACATAAGCAGCCCGTGGACCCTTAGAAGCGTAAGGCGCCATGCGGTTGTAAAACCCTCGAACCCAGTTGATTAGCTCATCACTTCTTTGATTTTCTTCTTCATGCCATGACACAATATACTGAATTGAGTAAAGATTTCCACTCCGGTGCGGAAAGGGAAGAGAATCGTTTGTTATTCTATTCATCATTCCACCATAAGGGTCCAAGATCACGTACCCTTTGGGTTCCATCTCAAGTATATCAATCAAACCATATATACCTTTGACAGAAATCGGGACCCTTATGTAGTCTGATTTTGCCTTGAAGAACCCTTTATCATGCAAAACCCGGTCTTTCAACTGGTCGACTGAGCTACCATTTTTAAGACCAGAGAAGTATACTACCGATTCAATCCAGCTCATTTCCATGCAATCTTCTTTTCCTATTTCCAGTTCTGGGAAAACCCGATTGATGGAAGATAACATCCCGGTCTTGGGACCAAGATAGAAGCCTTTGAATGTCGCGGATATCCCAACTGTTTGGACTCCAGGCAAATCAGCACCAACAAAAACCGATAAGTAGAATTCATCTTCGAGTCGGGGCGCCACAAATTGCCATTTATGTACTAACTTGGCTACTTGGCGTCTGCTACCTGGTCTTGAAACGATGAAAGCTGTAACGGTTTTCGAGACCTCAAGTAGTTTGATTTTCCAAGCATAAAGAACTCCCCAAGTCCCACCACCACCTCCTCGTACCGCCCAAAATACGTCTTCTCCCATACCTTTGCGATCTAGAAACTGTCCGTCACCATCGATTAGTATTGCATCAATCACATTGTCAGAAGCGAGGCCGTACTTCCTCGATAACAACCCGAACCCACCTCCACCGATGTGGCCTCCACTCCCAACCGTCGGACAAGACCCAGCTGGGAATCCATGTGAACTGCTCAATGTAGCAATTGCATGGTACGTCTCACCGAGCGTTGCACCGGCTTCAACCCAAGCAGTTAGCGAGCCTACATCGACTGCAACATGGTTTATATTCATCATGTCAATGATCACGAAGGGAGTTTCATCAGCAACGGATGATAATCCTTCATAGCTGTGGCCCCCACTTCTTATTCTTATAGCCCATGTCTCTTGCTGCCTACAACAGATAATTGCACCAGCGAGCTGCTCTTTGGTATTGGGTAAGATGATAGCAAGTGGCTTAGGAAATATGGGTTGGGCGAATCGGACGTTTTGAATGGACATTTGGAGCAAGGTGTAGTACGTTGAAGAAGGATCGTTGTCGGGTCGAGGTTGAAGGGTGAAGTTCTTTATATCATTAGAATTTAAACAAGAGATGAAGTTGGTGAATTCAGCTAAAGAGGGAGTTAGTAAGGAGATGAAGATGAATAGTGTAATTGGGTTTGGCTGAAATCTTTCCATGGTTGTGTTGTTTGGAATGGATTGCCACAATAGAAGGGCTGAGGGGTTATATTCGTAACGTGGAGATTGGTGTTCGCCGCGCTTGATGGCCCACTTTCCATGGCTTATCCATGATGGTTCCATTTGGCTGGTTAGGTGTACAATCAAAACCGTATATCCGGTTTGTCATACTATTTATTTGGACAGATCAAAAAATTGAACAATGAAACAGCGCTAAGACCCTTATTTTCTTTCTGTAGAACATGGACCGTTTCTTACATTAGTTTTCAATGATCTGTTTGAAGGGGATAGTTCAGATGAATAGAATTGTATAAACAGTGTGAAAATGAGGTATTTGATAATATGTTTTAGGGGCCATCAGATGAATGGTGAAGATCATCCATCCAAAATCCGACGTGGGCTCATCATGGATTCTCCATGCAACACTTTGTTCAGCGCGACGGATTGGAGTCGGCCTCATAAGTTACAAGTCGAGAATATGTTTTTGTGGTGAAGACAAAAGGATGGAGGGATCGATGCAGGGATGAAGGCTGCAAATGGCCGGCCGTACGTTATTATATTCAAAGTCTGGTATCTTCAGGGAAGTGTAATTTAATGCAGAGGAATCCCCCGCGTATGAAACACTTGCATGTGAAAATACAATACTTTCCTCTCTATCCATCGGTTACGGATAATTGATCCATTCAACACCCTTTTAATTCCTCTACATCTAGTGAATGACTGCCTTTAGAGATGGCTCCATCATATATACATGGACCCCACATTAATATGGTACTGATCGGACTATATTAACAATTTGATCAATGGCCTGAGTGTGCACGGTTGAGATGAGCAGAAGATTGATAACTGACTTTTTAGTGGGAAAATGCCTAATCTTAAGATTAGTATTCTGTGTGTATAACTTTTGAACATGATCTGTCCATCTTGGGTTTAAATATTGGACATTCTGGATCACCGTACATGTGGAGATGGGACGTGTGGATGGTTCTTGGATCCATACTTGATGTACAGAAAATGGTCTCAACTTCTGTCCCAAAGGTCGATTAAAGACAGCAAAGGGGCCTGCCGTTGGGCGCGGATTGGCTACTGACAAGTTGAGTAGCGAGGCCACTACTGAAGTGACGTCACCCAGTTCTGTGGGTCTCACCATGATGTATGTTTGTATCCACGCCGTCCATCCATATGGAGATATCATTTTATGGTATTATTCAAAGAATGAGTAACATCCAAAGCTCCAAGGGACCCCACCATAGAAAATAGTGATGAGAGTGAAAACACCGTTAAAGACTTATAAAGTCCACAAAAGTTTTATATCAAGATTTTATTTGTGTTTTCCCTTATTTAATGTCTTTGTTAACTTTTGAACAGGTTAGATTTCGAAAAAAACATCATGGTGGGCCTTAGGAAGGTTTTAACGGTGGGCATCAATCTTACGCTGTTTTCTTTGGTGGGCTCCACTCAAGCTTGGGATCTGCCTCGTTCTCTGGCTCATGCCTTAAAATAATATATCCAAATGAATGGACGTTGGGGATACAACACATATATCATAGTAGGGTCCACAGAACTTGGTGACGTCACTTCTGCTTGCTACTCAACCTGTCAGTATCTAAGCCGCGTCCCCTGCCGTTACTGCTTGACCGAAGTTATACAGTGTGAGTTCATCACCATTTTCTACGAAGTTGTGACACGTTGTTGGTGCATATTACATGCACGAATTGCAATCTAAACTGTACAACTAGTGGCTCCATCTGATTAGAATATATCCCAACGTTCACAACAATTGGATGATCTTAATCATCTAATTCTGACCCACTGAATTTGGATGACTGACGATTCTAGTTTTACAGTCCAACCGCTAGCATAGTTCATCAGTGTAATTTTCAGGCAACGCTCCATCCTCGATGAGCTCCGAGATTTGGACAATCTGGTGCACACGCATGTCTTTTGTACATGCAGGGCATGATTAAAACGCCATTCAAAAATGGTGATTAACGTACACCGTAATCTTTTTGTTGATTATCTCTTTAGTTTAGTTGTTTCGGCTTAAATTTGTAAGGCCGGCCGATCACGACCATTCATGGCTGTGCGGATGACATTCCAAAGTCTAAAACTTGATAACGTTTGTGGGGTATGGCACGTGCAATGCACGTGGGAGAAAGGAGCAAGGGGTTGAGTGGGAAGTTATTTGATACTCTGGTTGAGTGTTACACTTGATAAGCCTATATTTGAGTTGTACATGAGGCGTATACAACTAGTTCTGCCGTTCAAATTGAAAGCCTACGGATGGGTCATAAACCAAAAACCGCCATATTGCCATATTATCTGAGAAGTCCTGACCTTTGATTAGTAGACAGATGTTCAGTAAATTCCGAGAAGTCCTAACCTTTGATTAGTATACAACTAGTTCTGCCGTTCAAAAAAATAAAAATAAAATAAAATAAAAAATAATCCATAAATGTCCCCCAATAAGATATTTAGGTAATCGAATCAGTATAATGTTTTGGTTTACAATCCACCAAACTCCTGCATAACAATAAGAAAATTTTAATTTGAGTTACTTTATATTAAGTGTACAATTTTTCTATGTCAAGTGTATCAATTGTCACCCCTTCCAGTGTATCAAAGGTTTCCTCTATCGAAAAACGAGGTAAATTTAGTGAATTCACCTCCAAATTACCTAAATTTAGGGACATGTAGCATGCAAACACGGTTCAAATTACAATGTATCATACATGGTTTTCCAACCCATGGTTCAGTGTAGATACACCGGTGTGAAGTTTCTAAAGGCAAAAAAATATTGAAATAATATTTTATATTATATTCTTGAATATATATATATATATATATATATATATATATATATATATATATATATATATATATATATATATATATATATATTCCAACTAAAAGTACTTCTAATTACTGATAAATAACATTAATATTTTATTTAAGGATTAAGTAAATAACAAATATATATTTTTATTTATTTCTCATCATTTTTGTTTGGTATGATATGTCCAGTATTTAAAACCATTCATGCAAATTAACCTTCCCAACGCTTTCTTTGGCAAACACATAAAAATGAGTTCATCTCATTTTAGTTAATAAAATTATATGTTAGATATTAATATTTCTAATATGTAATTATTGTTAGCATGAACTCAATTATTGCTATATGTAAAATGAGATGTACTCATTGTTGGCATAAACTCAATTATTGCTATGTAAAATGAGATGTAATTATTGTTGGCATGAACTCAATTATTGTTATGTGAAACGAGATGTAACATGGGACTCCTCACGAGGTCACCTATCCTAGTACTTATAAAATATGATTACCAGATTGCATGTTGGTAGTCAATTCCATTGAGATCAGAGGGCATGTTGTACCCAAGGCTTGACCAGCCTGTCGAACATACACTGTTTATAGTGCGGAAGGTTCTGTTGCTCTCTGTGAAGCCAACCTGATGTAGCACTTTCCTCTCTACGAACCTAAGTTACCCAGCTATGATTTGAGTCACACGGCTCAGGGGTCTTTTTTTTTTTTTTTTATAGAGGAACTCATGCCACCAGCTTCATTAGAAAAATCGAAAAGGATTGTACAGCCCTTCGGGCATGGCCAGACAAAAAGAACGGGCCACACCTATCGTAAACTACTAATTACAGGGAGCCCAAACCCAATCAAAACCTCGCTACACACAGGACCCATGCTAAAGATTGGCCAAAACAGAGCGGCAGCAAACGCTGGACAGGGAGCCCAAAACCACTGAAACAGGGAGCCCCAACCCAAGGACGCCCTAGCTGAGAGCATGAACCCACTTAGGCACCGAACAGGAAGCAAAGATCCAGCAAAAGACTGGAAGAAGAGGCAGGGAGAATTAAGAAAGGGAGGATCTCACCGAGCCAATGCCGAGTCTGTCCAGGAAGAGAAGGCCACGGACATGAGGGGAGAGGTCGGTAAAATGTTCAGTAACCCTGGCAACCTGCTGTTGACTGCCCTCCCTAGCCATGCCATCTGCCGGACTATTCCCCTCTCTAGGGATCCGCATAAAAGAAAAAGACCCGTTCAGACCCAGCCTCTTGATCCTGCTGATCCACGGGCTCCATTGCCAGGGAACAGATGATGTGGAGGTAATGAGGCCGATCGCCACAGAGGAATCCGATTCAACTATAATATATCGCAGACGACGCTCCAAACAGAGCATAAGACCATCGTGAATAGCTCTAACTTCATCCTTGTTGTTTGTGCCCACCCCGTACCCTACCAAGAAAGCAAACGGGAGCTTCCCATCCTCGTTTCTGCAAACACCCCCTCCTCCTGAGCGGCCCGGATTACCACTGGCCGATCCATCAACATTCAATTTCACCCATCAAGTGGCGGGTTTCTCCCATCTAATGAACTGAAAACCACACGAGGGGCTGGTGGAGAAAACCCCCACCGATCTGTCCCCGTGAAGCCTGTGTTGAACCTTGACGTTACCTTCAAAAAGATGCAGCGCCCTCCACCTGACTCGGGCAATCACAGAGTTCGCCTCCATAGGATGCTCATTAAACCTGGCCCCATTGCGGCTCGACCAAAGCTCCCACAGGATCAGGACCGGCACAACACGCCTAAAAATCGCAGAAGCTGCCCCAGGCGCGTCAACAGCCTTCCATTGAAGAAGCCTTTCCTCTACCGACAGGTGGTGGAGGAGAGAGATTCCGCACTGAATCGAGAAATAGTGCCAGATAGAGGTAGCCTGCTGACCCAACAGAAACAGATGGGTTATTGTTTCCTCCTGCGGGCTGAATACTGGGCTAGACTGACAGCCGGAACATCTGGAAGCAAGGTGGACCCCTTTGCGTTGCACCCGACTGTCCACTGGAAGGGCTCCCTGAAGGAGATGCCAAACGAGCAATGACATCTTAGGGGGAATGGAAGGATGCCAGATTCAGTTGTTCCACCATTGACCCTGCCCCCTAACCCTTCCCAGCTGCCAGGCTGATCTAGTGGAGAAGTTACCTGAGGCGTCCAGAGGCCAGAAACAGGAAGGAGGATCCTCAGTAATCGTAAAACTAGAGCTGACGATGATATTGAAGAGGTCCTCTGCCAAGAGTAGATTGACAGAAGAGGGCGGGCAAGGCCCCGCCAGGCCCAAGAAATCACTGACTTTTAATGGAAGGAGCGCCTGAGGAATGGGTGTGGGAACCAAGGATTGAAGAGGCCCCATCCCCGTCCAGTTGGAGGTCCAGATGTTCATATTTCCATCACCGACCTGCCATTGGACATTACTTGCTAAAATCAGGAGCTCATTTCTAACCTCTTTCCAAAAGTGGGACGCCGAGGGCGAAGGACCGGTCACGTTTCCCTCCTCCAAATCCCTCCGCTGCCTCGCACGCATGTACAACACCCAAGGACTGACTCCATGCCCATATTTGATGTTCCAAGCCATTTTCCTCCCCTGCGCCTTTACCACTTCCCACAGCTTTCAAAGACCTAAGCCTCCTTCGTCAATAGGGCGGGAGATCTTATTCCACGCAATCCACTGAGTCTTTTCCTTTCCTTCCACCCAGCCCCAGAAAAATTTGCAAACTTGCGCTCGAGATCTGACAACAACCTGAGAGGAATTTTAGCCGCGGCCATGGTATGAAGAGGGATGCTACCCAGCACGTGCTTAATCAGCGTCAAGTGTCCCGCTTGCGATAAGAACCTAGCCTTCCATCCTGAGATTCTGCTCCCCACCTTATCTACAAGAGCGGAGAAGGAAGCCGTGGTAACTCTGCCCTTGAATAGGGGAACACCTAAGTAAAGCACCCCCGCTTGAGCTTTGAGAATTCCGAGGGTCCGCTCAATTTGCCGGATTCTTCCCGTAGACAGCTTGGCCGAGCAAAGAAAGCTACTCTTCTCAAAGTTTATCCGCTGACCCGACTCATCTTGAAAGGCCATCAAGAATGCCTTAATGGAATGCAAGGATTCCTGGCTGCCATTCACAAGCAATAAAGTGTCATCAACAAAAAGGCGGTGAGAAATAATGGGGCACTCTCGGTGAAGCTTGAAAGGAGGGCACCATCCCCGCTCCATAAGCTGCTTGAAATTCCTGGAGAAGACTTCTGCGGCCAGAAGGAATAAGGCCGAAGAAAGAGGATTGCCCTGGCGTAGCCCCCTTGAAAACTTGAAAAAACCCGTAGGCTCCCCGTTGAAGAGGATCGAAAACCAACAATTACCCCAACATGCTTCCATCAAAGCAATCCATCTATCATTAAAGCCAAATTTACTCTTGAGAAAACCCCAATCCACTCTGTCATAAGCTTCAGTGGTAGATAGACTCACAAGAGTTTCAAAACGAGGTCATGAGTTTGTGTACCAATTGTGGTGAAATTCCACTGTGGTGTGAGCGGGCGTGGAAAGGGGGAAAAAAAAAAAGTCACACGACTCAGCTATCCAATTTGGGACGGGTGAGCTAGCACCACTGACCATGAGCCCTACCCTAACCAGGCCAGGCCAACTGTTCAGCACCACCTTAAAGCTCCGCTGTGGTTACAAACCCACGCAACAGAGATCAGCTGTAGTGAAGATTTTTGCCAGTTTGGGTTCGTATTCTCCTTTCATTACATACTGTAGGGATGTACATATCTGGGACTTGGGAGTTGCCTACGATGTATCCTACGAGCACCCTAACATGTAGATCCAACATTCTCCATCTTACCAAAATCCTACCATCAGCAATCAGAAAGACAGAAACCCTTCATCTAGTGTGGCACGGGTGCAGAAACAAACCGATTGGGCGGGCACTCCATTGTGGATGTTATGTTCTAATTACCTCTGTTCAGGCCCCCCATTGTCTAATCGTTACCATTTTGGTTGTGGCGCATGTAGGGTGGGACCCACTAGATGAATGGTCCAGATCCTAGTTCTATCATATCAATCAACTTAGGATCACGCTTACACGGCACCTTCCTTTCCTCGTTCTATCATTTGAGGTAAACCTCACACACGGCACTTCCTTTCCTTGTTTTATCATTTCAATACAACTTAGGATCACGATTACAAGCCTACTCGCGCGTGCGGGAAGTAACTGGAGAGAAGTACCCATCGCAACTCCAATACAACCTACTTGTAGAAAGGGATGGAACCATCCATCTAGGGAACTTACTTGGATGACCGACAGTTCAAAAATCACGTAGCATGCACGATCATAGCAATCACTTTACTGCCTTATCTCTATCGGCTACCATTTTCATCCAAACCACTGGTTGGATGGATAGAGTTGTCCTTGCTAGTGTGATTTGTCAGCTGGGCATTGATGTAGAGTGGGCGCGGATAGTATCATGTCCAAATATGGACCAGAAAATGTCCTATAAAAGGCACCGTCAAAACCTTAAAAAAAGGAAAGACTATCTCGTAGTCCAAAATGATTCACTTGATGTGCCATATATATGATTTTGGGAAGGAGAAACTACTTCAACCAACCCCACTACACCATGTTATCCATGCCGAATAGCCACCCAACGAAGCACCCAACCCTGCTGCGCTAAGTTGTCCATGTGTAATTAATTTGCAAGCACCCAACCCTGCTGCACTAAGTTGTCCACACGTAATTTGCAAGATTCCATCAGATTGACGGTTGAAAATCCATTTTATTTTCATTTTAAGTTTTAGTTTCATTATAACTAATTTTTTTAACAATTAAACTAATATATATATATATATATATATATATATCAAAATGAACTCTACACTGTATGGAGGGCCTGTCGGCAAAAAATGAGAAGCAGGCCCATGAATAAACATAAGGCAACAGTGCCTACTACAACTCACGCAAGTAGCCTAATCCTATCTTATCTAGAAAAAGGAGGCCTTTCATGAGGTTAGGAAGGTCGGATGTGGATCGGAAGAGACAGTGGGACTGACAGCTATTATCCCTACGGGCCAACCCATCAGCTACCGCGTTAGCCTCTCTGAGAGAGTAGGAGATTGAAACTTCCATACTGTCCATTAGGGTTTTGATTTTGGCCCACCAATACGATGAAACCTAAGAAATTCCTTCCTGCTCGTTAATAGAATCAACCACCACCTTGGAGTCGCTAACTAGCTCCACTTTGGTGAATTTGAGATCTTTAAAAAGCAACAATCCTTCCTAAATTGCCTTTGCTTCAGCCTTGTCGTTTGATCCGAAACCATATCCCGAGAAGAAGACAAATATGAAGTTCCCATTGCTGCTCCTGCCTACTCCGCCACCTTTAGAGTTTCCCGGGTTGCCCAAGGCCGAACCATCAACATTCACTTTGATCCACCCAGGAGGAGGGCAAGTCCTTTTGACCGTGGCGGCATGCCTTGGGATAATAGCATTCCCGGAGAGGCCTAAGTTGTCCAGGGCCATGGTAGAAGACTGACGGACTGAGGGCTAGAGGGGGAGAAGGGGCGTGAGCTTGCGGAGCCACCGGATCACTTTAGATATCACTTTCAGAGGCGAGACCACCACCCCATCCATATGGGCAACGTTCTTGGCCAACCATATCTCCCAGAAAATAATAAAAGGAGTGATGCCTTTGAGGGTGAAAAGACAATCTGTCGTGGCTGTGGAAGCCCACCACGAGAAGGCCCTCCCAATTGCCAAGATGTGTTGTCGAGTGGGGATGCCAAAGGGGACGCTGAAGTGATCCCAAACCTTAGCAGCCAGCGAGCCTGTTGAGAATACAAGGTCAATGGATTCAATATTCAGCGTGAGAGGGATTGTTCACACCCCAAGTATAAGGTTGTGATGTAGTAATAAACTCGGTAAGACCAAGGTTGAATCCACAAGGATTGAGCCTTGTACGTATTCTGAAAGTAACAAGAATTAGAACTAGAATAAGATGTAATCTAAATAGGGTGATTGTGAGTGAATAATGGTGAAATAGTAATCTAAAACTTGTGAAATTTAAAGGTAGGAAACTAGGGTGCCAATGATCCACTTGTAGAGATCAGGGAGATCTATGGTCGATTTATGAACTCAACTGGACTTCGAGTCCCATCTTCATCCAGTTAGAAGATATAACTTGAAAAATCAAATCTGAACATCTTTTGATCTAGTTTTTAAGAGATAAGATTGATGTAAATTAGAATGGATTCCATCATAAAACCATACCCATGAGACAAAGTAAACAACAGAATTAAACCGATTTACAGTTAATCTAAGAGATGTATGAACGATAGGAAGGGTGCCATCATCCAACCATGCCCAGGAGACAATGGTGAACGACAGGGCTTCCTGACTTCATAATCATAAAAAGGAAAAGAAAATACTTAAGCCATCGCAGATCTATTGTAATTTTAGTCACAACAAACCATTAACAACTAAAGCATCCCTTAATTATCAACTAAGATCAAATTCATTCGAACATAAATCAGCCTCGTAGGAATCAGTCCCATCACTCCACAAGCTTCTCCACTTAGCCCTACCTAAGAGGTTCAACCCAACATGAATGGGCTGGATCCCTTATACAAAACAAAATAAAATAAAAAGAAAAAAAACAACTCTACTATCTTTCTGGCTATCTCACGTTCAAGGAATGGAATTGGATCCCCCCCTCCCTCCTTCTCTCTCTTCTTTATAAGCAGCCAGAATGTCGGTAGAATGGCTAAGTGTTGGTCGGTGGAGAGGTGGTTTACGCACATAGCTTGGTTTCGGACGTTTCTTGTGGACTTTGATTGCATAAGGTGTAACGGTGGATGATTGGCGCTATTTTAATGGCAAATTTCTCCTGGTGCACTTCCATCACGTTTGAATGCCTCCCGTTGGATCGGATTGGCCATTTGATCATTCCTGGTCCACCAGATTGATGGTGTGTGTAAGGTCTTTGAATAGTTACAAGAGACCTTTTTGCATAGCCACGTTTTGCAGTATCTTTTCGGAAGAAACAGAAAGTGCCGTTCTTTGCTGAACTCCTCTTCCTATCTGCCAACGTGGACATGGTCAGACATGTGTCTACACGTTTCTGACTAGTTTGGCTTGAATTCCTGACCTGTCCTTAAGTATCAGAACTACCAACCGCGTTGGTGTTATTACGGGAGCATCTTGTGGACAGAATTTAGCTTGAGTGCTTGACCAGGTTTGGCATGAAATTACTGGGGTTTGGACGGATTTGACCTACCTTCAAGATAGACAGTTCGGATTGGATAGATGAGTCGGAGTGGTGGACCTATAGTCATCACAACCGGACGTTGCCCATCGGTTTCGTTTTACAGAGGTCCTTGTTCGGCTAGAGTTCACAAGCGCCACTGTGATCAGGCTCGCACAAGTCAACTTGGGTTTGAGCACCTCAGTTCGGTATATCTGATGGACGGTGTGGATCGATCATGTGGGCCATGATGGTGGCCCGCTGGCTTCCGCAAATGGCCTCCGCGCCACTATTTGTGCAAGAAACAAAATGACAGTTGCTGTTTTTGACTGTCATGGGATCAAACCGTTTTGGAAGGAGATGCAGTTGCCGTGCACATCTGCTGCACTTGTGCACCATGCACACCCTGACTCAGGTGGGGTCCACGGTGATGTTTCTGAGATATCCACTCCATCCATATGTTTTATCACCTCATTTAATGGGTCCAACCCAAGTTTGAAGCATATCTAGAAATCAAATGGGCCCAAAATCAATAGTTTATGGGTTGATCTGTCCATTGGGCCACTTCTAGAGGGATCCACTGGCTGAAATTTTACGTGTATGGTTAATTTAGAGTCCTCAGGCTCTATATAAATTTTTGAGCCGATCAGATGGTGGGCACCCTGATCTGTCCTTGACTCCAGTCTACAGTAAACTTCATAATCAAGTTCAAAATATTAATCCCTTAATTGGAGCAATTCTAAACATTGAATACCATGAGTGTATTGTGAAATCTCGTCTTATCATCAAGGTTCACTTTTCTATTTTGTGATGTCCTTGACACTCCACAATAGCATTCAGGACAACCAAAACCTAAACCAAACTTGCCCAATTCTTTCACAATATAACTCTTTACCAGTTGATGATTTTCACAATTTAACAACTCTTTACCAGTAACGCTAAGGAGGGAAATCAAATCTGTATCTATAGGGAGCAAACCTATGGTGAAGATTGTACTCCTAACCTTTCCCAAATATCAGCCATGGGGAACTAGATCCACACCTATAGGGAGAAAACCTATGGTGAAATCATTCTCCTAACCCTTTCCACACATCGACCATGGAAAATTGAATCCACACCTATAGGGAGCAAACCTATGGTGGAGTTCGTTCACCCAACCCTTTCTGGAGGCAGCTATTTTGTAGCTGGGTATTTTCTTGATCATGATGGGCAGATTGTCCAGGTTCCTTTCATGCTTAGTGAATCTCAAATTAATCATTCAATATCGAACTGAACCATAATGGGTAAGCGAGATGTGACATGTGAAATCATAATTCAATCAATGTTTATAATATCTAATCATGGATTAGTAATTTGAACTTCAACGGTGAAACTACCATGCCTTGGTGATGCCTGACCGCTAAATCCATGCTTTTAGCATCCTTTCCAGTTCACGCTCCTAGATTCACCTTACATCACAAACACGATTAAAATAAACCATCAAGCAATGTCATGTTCGTAAATCCCGGTAGTAATTGGGGTTTATTATACAATATTTGGCCCTCAACAAGGATAGGGCAACAAGAGCATTTAGACGCATGGGAAATTCCTTTAGCCCACGTTCTAGAATTGATGAGAATTGTTTTCTTGATAACTTTCCAGGACAACGAGAGAATTTAGGTGGATGAATAGGGTGTCAGATCCATTTGGCCCATGACATTGTTGCACCATTCAGCCAAGAGAAGTCCCAAGCAAACGCAATGCTAAATTCACCATTTCTGGTTTCTAACCAGATCTGTTGGTCATCCAAGGGCGATGTGCGGAAGCCTTCTCCATCAATTTGATCGATTACCACCTGAGGAAGATACTGACGGGCTAGCGAAAGATCCACCCACTCACTCAAACCTAGCCAGTCACGTACGTGCATCTGGAGAGGCAGGGGAGTTGTCAGCGTCCACTCATTGAGGGGGCTAAAACTTGACCAGTCGTCAACCCAGAATTGGCATTCACCTCTACCTATGATCCACCGAGAGTGGACAACAATGAAGGGGAAAAGGTTGTAGATTTTTTTTCCATAATGGGGACGCCACGGGGGATCTACTAGCATGCCATGGCTGCTCCACGTCAGCCATGTATTTCTTCTCCATGAAGTCTTCCCAGCAGTTGGTAGATCTTTTGCATAGGACATTCCAAGCCATTTTGGACTTGAAAGCTTTCATTACACTGTTGAAGCTTTTAACACCCAGTCCACCTTTGTTTTTCAGGTTCAAAATAGTTTTCCAATTAACCCAATGGCAATGCTTGCGGTACCCTTCCCATCCTCAGAAAAAATCAGCCATGGCCTTATCGAGGTCGCCAAATAGTCCTAAATGGATATCAGCTGCTGCCATGGTGTGGACCAGGATATAGGATGTGACTCTTCCAACCTGAAATCTGTTAAAAAAATCTTTCAAGGATAAGATGAAAGTAAGCTTTGCGCATTCTGCCTTTGAAGATTGGAACTCCCAAGTATGTGAAGGGGGTGGATCCCATATTGATGAAAATGCCCTTGCTAGTGCCCTGGTTTGTCAATTAGCGTGTATGTTGAGTCAGTCGAACTGCAGAGCCTCACAGGAAGATCTATTCAAGTATCTACCTCAACCGGATGTGTGGAAGCTCGCTATAGGTAAATCTAAGCCTCACATCCCATGTCCCAAAATACCAGGTTATTAAAACCCTTAAAAACAAGTTAAAATATATTAGGATTTTTGGGTAAGAGAACTTCTTTAAACATCAGAAAATCTCTAAGTTTTCTTGCCCTATCGATTGTATCGATACACATATCGATATAATCGACCTGCGCTGTCGATGTCCTCGGAAGCTAAATCGATCATATCGAATGAGGACTTAATGTGTCCAGCAACCAAATACATATATGGACAGAATTATCGATATATCGATACACCTATCGATATCATCGATATTTGAATCTTGAGTCAATCAGAGGTGACTTGATAATATCGACAGACAGTTTTTCGGCGCCCCTGTTTTTCAAAGAAAATCTCAAAATCCTTCGATATATCGATGCTCTCCTCGATAAGATCTTAAATCAAATCTCGATAATATCGAAAGTCCATCGATGATATCGATAGTGGGCGCGCATGTCTTCCAACAAATATTTTAGGTTTTTATCTTTGATTGAGGGCCACTCGAGGAAATTGATATTCATATGTCGATAATATCGAGGCCACGTCGATTGCATTGATACTGGACACAAACTGTCCAGCGAGCTTACTGAAAAATTCATGGAATTTATCGATGCATCGACACTGCCTCCGATATCATCGATATACAAATTTCGATGACATCGGTTGACCCTCGATCATATCCTTGAAATATTTCTTGACTAGTCTCTCTCATTTTTCAAATGTCGATAGATCGGTTTAAGTATCGATAGAATCGGAATTCGAAATCCAATGATATCGACACCTGATCAATCCCATCGACCAGCTAGTAAGACCAGCTAGTAAGAGGTTTCAAAAACGTATGACATGTGAGTTTGTGTCATCGAGCAGACCATCGATACTATCGAGAGTATACGCTCAATGATATCGACACTACTCGATGATATCAAACTCTATCATAAATATGACCGTTTTATATCCGTTTGAACCTTTTTCCTATATAAAGAGAGACTTGTTCATATTGCTGGTAGAGAAAGAAGAGAGTGCTTTTGTGTGTTTTACCTTTAGATCATATACCCAAAGCCCTTTCTCTCACGGGAGTTCATCCTCCAATCCACCCTCATCATTGACATTTAATAGAGTGGATTAGGGAATGAACTTCCGCATTCAAGGATCCTTCAACTACCATCTTAATGGAAAATCATTAAGCTGGGATGCATTGAATGCTTAGATGATTGAAATTGCTCTATCTCTTTTATAGAAAAACATTTAGAGAGTAGGATTCCATCATAACCTTGACCCAACCCGTAGCCTTATATTGGTATATCATTTGTTGTAGATCAAGAGAGCTGAAGACTCTTCGTCAATAAGGAGGAGATCTCCACCACTGTGCTGAATGAGACTCATCAACTTATCTGTAAGTATCTAGAGTCTAGAGGACCCTTTGATCATTCCTTTGTAGGATTGGGTCTAAGGTGTTTCTCACCCTTGAAGTCCTCAAGGAGGCCTCCGGCGGGAGTGTAAGTGGTGGGTGCATTATGTGGACCCTTGATCTATGGAGAGCATAAATATCTGTTTAGAGGTGAACTAGTAAAACCTTTGGTTTGAGGTGAATCGGGTAAAACCTTGAGTTTTGAGGTGAACCGAGTGAAACCTCTGTTAGGGTCTTAGGGAAGATCCTTGACCAGTGTGCCTAAATGTGAGTGCGATGTGTTGACCCTTACTTGTGAGAGCATAAACAGTTAAGCTTAGTGTAGGTTGTAAAGGTTGAAGGTGAACCTGATTTAAAACCTTAGGTTAGAGGTGAACCATGTGAAACCTCCTTAGTGAAATCCGGTACACTTAAGGGTTGAGTGCAGTTACTGGGAGTGGAGTAGACAAGTAGTCGAACCACTATAAAAATGACTGTGTTTACGATTTCTATTCATCTATATTTGTGTTTGTTTATGACAATGCTTTCATATTTACTTATCTGAGCACGCCTCACACACAAACACAGTTATATCTATCATGAACTAAGATATATGTTATTATCTCTTGAATAGTTTGTAATTGGATCCTCTACCAGGTTTGGAAGCCAGTAGAGTTACATTTGAGTAATCCTGATAATTGTCTATCTGTAAGGATTAGTGTAATAGGATTTTTAAATACATTGTGAAACTTTAAAAAGTCCTATATATTCACTCCCCTCTAGGACATATTGACATATTCCTACTTCAACTCAAGCAGTCTTTACTCTATTTCAGTTGGTATCAGAGAACGAGAAAGAACAACAAACCATTGAATCATTTCCATCTGATGATGAAGAGACTGGAGAAAAAGAAGAAGTTGAAAAGGATAAACTGCAAGATGCTTACAATCAACTGTATATTCATAACATCCATATCCTTAAAAGACTCAGTATGTCTGAAAATAAGAAGGAATTGCTGCAGAAAGATTTAGACAAAACTTTGAAAATCAATACTCATTTAATCTATGACTTACAACAATATCATTCAGAAAATGATCAATTAAAAAGAGAAAACCTATCCCTAAAGATGAAATTATTAAAACTTATGAACCGGGTTGAATTATTAAGAGATGATAATGCATAACTTTAGAATAAGAATCACTCACTCCGTATTGACTTAGAAAAATCCAAGAGATTTGCTGAAATAAACTACAAATTTTCTCAGAGTGGTGAGAAGCTAGAGAAATTGTTAGGGATGAGAAGACAAGGAAGAGACAAGAGTGGTCTAGGGTATGAGAAAATTAAAAAGAAAACTAGAAATAAAGTTCCAACAAAACTCGCTGCTTCAGGTAGCAATATGAGAACTTCTCCAGTTTATCATTTATGTGGTGATGTGGGTTATTATAAGTTTGAATGCCTGACACCTAGATGGACTTCACATAATTCTGATCAGTTAATCAGAAAATCACAAAATGTTAAAAGTCCACCTAAGAGAAACACCCATCCATCACCACCTAAAGAAAAGGATAAAATGAAGAAGTCTGCCTCAAAATGGGTAGTAAAAGAAAAACTAAACTGTTTGATGATTAATTTTCATATACCATAAAATATTAAGCAGAAAAAGAAATAAGTCCAGGTCATGCATCTAGATTTGGATATTTGCTGAAATGATGCAATTTTGCTGAGCTCAAAATAGTATATCTGAGGTTCCAAACCTCCATCTTTGTATATAAATGTTATTATAAGTTTTGTGTTGTACAAAGATTGTATAAAATTTTGGATATGTCTCGTTTAAGGATGGAACCTTCCATCTTTAATGGCTGTCAACCTGAGAATGAATGAACAAAGCTTAGAATTAATATCTCATTCTCGATTAATTGATAAAGGATCGATGTCATCGATGTCTCTGAAGAATATGAATAGTCAAGTGACCATGGATGACATCGGTAACAGTATCAATAGCATTGATTGACAACTTCTTAATATAATCGAAACTTCGATTGATAAAATCGACGGATGACGCCCAATAAATATTGGCGGGGCGATAAAGGGGGTTTATTTTTCAAGGGTTTTCGGTTATCTTCTCTGCTCGATTTTCTTGACCAAATTGCTGGAAGCCACGTCGGACTACTCAAATCACTCCACAAATCAGGTAATACCCTTCTTACATCATCCCCTTTTGGGTATTTTTCTTAGCCTATCAAGTGTGTTTGTCATTTTTTCCAAATTCTTCAAAAACTTATTGGTCCACATGGGAAAAGACAAAAGAGTAGCATCCGGTCCGGAAGAGTCTTCAAGAACTACCCGACAAAAAGTCTTCGCTTCAAAAGGAAGATGATGAAAGTTTTTTAATGATTACAATTGCTTGGAAATCTTAATCAATCATCATACATTCGGATGAGACTTCATGAGTAATTTTCTATAAATTATGTGTATGATCTATTACAGATCTATCATCTAATATCTTGAAATCAATATAGCAATTGATAACATTTTTTTTTTCTCTACAAACCTCTGTTTTACTAGTTCATTTTAGGAGATGGGTTCAAAAATACAACAAATCCAAATCTCAAGTGGACTACATTACATGAAACAATGGTGATCGAATTCTCACCATTAACACCTTCTTATGAGCCACATGTTTTAGATCAAGCTGAAATTTGTGTTTTCCCTTCATCAGGTTAGCTGGCCTTACCAACATGTTGGATGGCAAATAAATATTATAGTAGGCCCTAGGAAGTTTTTAATTGTGGGTATTCAATCACCACCGTTTTCTATGGTGTGCTCTACTTGAGATTGGATATACTTTATTTTTGGTCATTCCCTTAAATGAGCTGGTAAAAATGGATGTACAACATGGATATATATACAACACATATATCAAAGTGGCTCTATAGTTATAGCTTGACTGAACTTGACTGAACTTGTTGCTACACTACAGAGGCTGCAGAATCTAAAGTAGCTCCACCGCCATCTTTTGTCCCGAGTGGAATCATTCAAACCTCAGCCTCACCAAATTATGAGGCACTAGCATGATGAGATTTAATTGGGTCATGTGCAGCTGTAAGAAATGACCAAACATGTTTGAAAGTAATTGGAGCAATACACACTAGGGCCTTGCCAGGCTCACCGAATCCCCTCCCGGTTTTGTTCTGTGAATCTATTTTTGTCGACATGTGGCACTAAGGTTCAATTATTAGTAGAATTCATCGACGTGTCAAGCAACTCGCATATGGAAGAGAGAAACAAAAGGACTTGACTTTCTTACCCAAAGAGAGCAAAGAGCGGATTCAATGAGGCCCGGTGTCATCCAATGACCAAAGGCCTTGATGAGGTTTGATTGAGTTACGTACTGCTGTCAAAGATAAGTCACCCAAATTGGGTTTGAAAGTAGATCAGTTGAGTAGGTACTCCACTCACGTCACACAGAACTGGCCCCAACAAACCTTGCTATGTTAAGATCTTAACGGATTCGGCTTCACTAAATCTGCTCACTAGAGGGCATGCGGACTGAACGGCTTCATCTGGATGTGATACGCCCCGTACATCAGGTGCACCGTACATTGCTTGTACCGGGCCCCAAAATCAGGCTGATGTAATACTCCGATGGGTTACAAGTTGGGAAATGGATGAGATGGGAAGCCCCCCACGAAAATTGTTTAAATTGTGCATGAAAATAGCTTTATCAGAACTCATAGTATTCTAATACTCATCTGACCAGGCCGTGCAAACTTAGAATTCTAGACATGATTCTAATCAATTCGTAATGGTGTGGCCCCTTTAACCTTGTATTAGACTCAATTTTAGTATCCATGGTGAAAATATGACGAAGCCGATAATGAAATGTTTGCACTGATCCAATAAATGAGCACGATTCAGGCCCTCTACAAACCTAGGCAAGTCAAGCTATGATTCAACGGCTTTTCAAATGATTTCCTGCTTGGTTTCAGTCCATGGCAACCCAACTAGGTATCTCATATCCTTTGTTTATGCCAAGTTCTCCAGAGTGCACCCGCAGGCTATGGGACCAACTCTTAGGTTTGGCAGCTGGGTCTTCTTTTTTTTTTTTTTTTTTTTTTCAAAAACAAGGGCTCTGGCCTCCGAAATTCTTTAAAGGCAAACATATACATCCATTCGGGTGGGCCCATACAAAAGATTGGGGCCACCTATCGTAAACTACACAAAAACAAAAAAAAATCTATGCAAAATGGACAGCACCTCTGGAGAGGATCCAAGCCAAGAGCCTAAGAAATTCGCACTGAGGCTAGGCCCGTCGCCCGTTTTGTCGAGGACCAGTTCCCCACATGTGCGAGTAGGGAGCGCGGAAGCATTGTCGAAAAGGTTGGAACGCTGGGTGGCACTCGCCCAACGAGCGAGGCTGTCGGCAACCTTGTTAGCTTCTCTCGGGCAATGGGAGATGGAAATGAAACCTGAAGCTTGAAGCATTCTGAATTTACTCTTCCAATAATAGGCGGACCAGGGGCCATCATCAGGGCTCGACAGGACTTCCACCACTGAATGAGAGTCGCTCTCAACGTCCACAAAGGTCAGTCCTTTGCCGGAACAGATCTGGAGCCCATGGATGATAGCCTTGACTTCAGCAAGAAAACTAGAGCCCTGCCCATAAGCCCTGGCGAAAGCGAAAATGAATTCTCCTATGGCCCCGCGACAAACCCCGCCACCACCTGCCGGGCCAGGATTGCCTCTAGAAGATCCGTCGACATTGAGTTTAACTCTCCCATTTCAAGGCTTGGACCACCGCACAAAAGTTAGGGAGCGGGGACAAGGGTGGACCCCTGGGAGCTGGAGATCAGAGAGAGCATCTCTATCCGCGTGACTTTTGCACTGAGGGAGAGGGAATGCTTCGAAGAGAGAGGACATCTAGGAACGAATTTGGTACATGGTCTTCTGGGCACAAACGGGCACTCCATCGAAACGATGGGAGTTCCGGGACTTCCATATCTCCCATAGGATAAGGGCCGGGAGGAGACCTCTGATGACACCTAGGGGAGAGGATCCATTGGACATGGCCCACCACTGAGCAAGCCGACCCCTGGTGGATTGGTTGGGCAAGCAAGCAACGGAGAGCATGGATGAGAAATGGCCCCACGTGGAGACAGCGAGCTCTCCATCAACAAATAGGTGGTCCAGGGATTCCTCCCTTTGGAAAGGAGGCTTGCAACAGACACAGGAAGAGGCCATATGAATCCCTTTAGACCTAATGTTAGAGTCGACCGGGATGGTGTTGCCATTGACTTTCCAAACAAAGATCGTAATTTTTGGAGGGAGGTGAGGAAGCCATGTCCACTTGGACCAAGGACGGCTCGGCCCCTGGATATGAGCGAGCGCACGAGCTGATTTGATGGAGAAGTGGCCTGACGTCTCCCTGACCCAAATCACCCTGTCCTGTCCTTGAGTGAGGGTTAAGCCTTCGGTCGAAACGAGACACGCCACGGAATCAGGAAGAATCTGCGGTAAGGGAGCTAACAAGCCTTTTGGCCCCATAACGTCTTTGATCCTCATGTGACGGAGAAGGGGAGGAATGAAGCCTTGAACTAGATTCTTGAGGGGCCCCAGCCCTGTCCAGTTCTCCTCCCAAAAGCTCCCATTTCCGTCACCCAACAGTAAACGCGAATTGGCTAGTAAAACTTCCTGAAGGTTGATCAACTTCTTCCACGAAGGAGAATCAGACTGTCACTGATTGGAAACATCATAGGCATCATTAATGCCATATTTGGAGCGCATGAAGGACCTCCATAGGCTGCATTCATGACCAAAGAAAATTGTCCAGGCTTGTTTAAGCCTCCAAGCTACCGCAATTTCCCCTAAAGAAGAGATGCCCAGCCCTCCCTCTTTAGTAAGGGAACAAATTTTGGTCCAACTAACCCAGTGAAGATTTTTCTTGCCTTCTGACCACCCCCAGAAAAAATTAGCAAAAGCAGATTCAAGAAACGCCAGAGTTCTCTTTGGGATTTCCACCGCTGCTAGGGTGTGAAATGGTATGCTTGCGAGGACATGTTTTATAAGAGTTGTTCTAACGGCCTGGTTCAGGAATCGGGCCTTCCAGCCAGATATGCGAGCCAGAATTTTATCCGAGAGGGGCTGAAACAAGGCAGCTCTGTGCTTCCCTTTGGACAGAGGGACACCCAGGAAGGAGAAAGAAGAAGATGATGTAGAAAATCCCGTTAACCTTGCTGTAGCCCCGATTCTTGACGCTAGCATTTTGGAACCCACAAAGAAGCTACTCTTAGCTCTATTAATTTTTAATCCCGAGACGCTACTGAAATTTTGTAGAAACGTTATCAGGTTTCTGACCGAGGAGCGGCCTCCGTTGATGAAGATTGTAGTATCATCGGCAAAAAGCAGGTGAGATATGATCTGAGCTCCTCTTCTGGTTTGGAAAGGTTGACAGAGATTGGAAGCAATGAGGTTTTTAATGCCCCAGCTTAGCACGTCCATGACTAGGATGAAAAGACTGGGGGAGAGCGGGTCCCCCTGACGGAGGCCCCTCTCCGACTTGAAGAAGCCCGCTGGCTCACCGTTAAAAATGACCGAAAACCGGGGCCCCGTCCAACACTTTTCAACCAACTCGATCCAGAGGTGGTCGAAGCCGAACCTGTGTAGGACATATTTAAGAAAAGACCAACTTACCCGGTCATAGGCCTTTTTGAGATCGATTTTCAGGATGATATTGCTGCCCCTGATCTTTCTGTTAATGTCTTGAAGGAGTTCTTGATTCAAAACAACGCTCTCCGTCATTGATCTGCCCTTAACAAATGCCATTTGCTCTTCGAAAATAAGCTTGGGTAGGATAGAACCGAGTCTAACTGCAATCACCTTATAAAAGATCTTGTATACACAATTACAGAGGCTTATTGGCCGAAAATCAAAAAATGACTTAGGGGCCATACACTTGGGAATTAAACATATAAGAGTAGCTGAGAAGGATCGAGGAAGAGTACCTCCATTGAATAGGTAGTTGATAGCTTTGAGAAGATCCGGTGCGACGATGGACCAGCAGGAATTGAAGAAAGCTCCAGAGAACCCGTCCGGGCCAGGGGCCCCATCGATAGGGATCACAGAAACTGCGTGTTTAAGTTCCTCTATAGAAACTGGGGCCATGAGGAAGTCATTGTCCGCTTGGGAAACAAGGTTCAGAATGATGTTGGAGAAATCGCCAGGCTGCAGCGTAGGGTCTGCTGTGAAGAGACCCTTGAAGAAGTTAGCGGCAACGTCTTTCATCATGGACTGGTCCGATACAGTAGAACCATCTTGTAACACGATTTGTCTGATCTGGCTTCATCTGAGGCGGTCTAAAACTGAGGCATGGAAGAACTTGGAGTTCCTATCCCCCTCCTTTAGCCACCTGTTGTGAGATTTTTGCTTCCAAAATAACTCTTCTAAAAGTTTCAGGCGGGATAAGGTGGCTCTTTCATTTTCAATATTTGACAGGGTAAGAGGCGTAGCCGAGGATATAGCTGACTGTTCGAGGATGTCCAAACGGTCAGATGAAGCTTTGATCTAGGCAAAAATGTTACCGAATATCTCCTTGTTCCATTTTTTCAACGCCTCTTTGGTTTTTCGTAGCTTGTGGTGGAGATGGATCATTGGGTTAATGAAGATATCAGAATTCCAGGCTTCCGATACAACTCGAAGCAAACCTTCATGTTGGGTCCACATTCTTTGAAAGCAAAAAGGTTTCGGGGAAGATTGAGCAGCTGGAGGGGAAGAAAGAAGGAGCGGGGAGTGGTCGGAATGAATTCTGGATAGGTGTTGCACACTAAAGGTCGGGAAGGTTTGAAGCCAGGAGTGGGAACAGAAGGCTCTGTCAAGTCTGGCCCATTTTTTATTGGAACCGGAACGGTTGTTGCACCAAGTGAAGGTGCTCCCCGAGAAACTCGCGTCGATCAGGTTAGCTTGGTTGATCACATATGTGAAATTGAAAGAGCTGGGACCGACTAAATAATTCCCACCGATCCTCTCAGCTTGGGTAATTACCACGTTGAAGTCCCCACAAACCAACCACAGGTCTGAGAGGTTACGGGATTGATTGACCAATTCCTGCCACAAGTTTCTCCTCTGTAAGTATGCACATTTGGCGTAGACACAAGTGAAAATGAGGGGTTGAACCAACTGAGGAACCCTGGCCCTGAATGTAATGCATTGGTCAGTGGAACTAGGAGATTCCACAGAGATTGCAACATGGTGGAAAATCCAGATTTTTCCCCCTACGGCAGCGTTGGAGAAGGAACACCGGAAGCCGAGCTTGAGGCCTGTGGAAACTCGCTTAGAATCTCGGAGCATGGGTTCTAATAAAAAGATAATGCCTGGGTTGTGATTAGCGATTAGGTGCTTCATGCGCCTGACCGAGGGAGAATTGCCTATTCCCCTCACATTCCAGAGGAGGATACTATCCATCAGAAACAATTCCAGAGTTGATGGCCCTGCTGTATTTACTTCTTTTCTTACCACGCCAGGAATTCAGATAGTAGTTAAGAGGCCTGCCATCGGAGAAGTCAGTTGTTTCCTCATACAATACCTTGGCCGCCTCCGAATCTGGATGGTCACCCGCATTGTCCTGTTCACTCTGAGGGCAATCATAATCAGAAGATTGGTTTGACTGGTGATCGGTTTCACTGGGGTGTGCGTTTTGTAGAGGAAGGGTTTGCTTGTGGTTGGAATGGTTATGGAAGTATGGAGATAGTTCAATGTAAATTCAGCCAAAATCAGGGGGAACTGCTTCAAATATGGGAGGGGCCTGTAGCCTTTCAGCAGGGGCCTCAGATGAAGCGGAATGGGAGAGAGGGTCGATTGGTTGAGCGAATGCAGAAGGATTCTTCCAAGAAGTGGATGGGACATGGTTGGGGAAATGGGAGAGGTGGTGGACTTCTGCAACTGTGTCCTGATGCGGCGCTGTAGTTTCCTGGTTGACGTGCAGCCTGATTTGCATCTGAGAGGGGCTACAGTTGGGGGCCTGTGGAATTTGAGCGGCGGAGGTGTCCAGAGGATGTTGGCATTTGTGAAGGCAACACTGTAGTAGAGGGCTGCAATCCACCTCCTGATGCTTGAGCTTGGAGTTGTCAAGCATTGGATCCTACTGACCAGGTTGATTTAGGATGGTCGGAGGGGATGCAATAGCCAACGGTTGAGTAACATTGGGGGATACAAAAGCCAGTGGTTGGGAAGAATTCGGGGTGGCTGGAATGACTGAGTTGCTGGAAGATCCTACCGTCCGTGTGCACGTTACTAGGCTAGACGAGGGGGAATGCACAGGAGCAATGCAAGGGGCATTTCGTCGAATGGTTGAAGTGTGGGCCTGAACCAAGAGAGGGGCATTTCGCCGAACAGGATGAGTGCATTCCGGAGCTGCTCCCCTATTTTGGTGGAAGGATTTGACCACCCAATCTTTTGTGTTGAGGGCTTGGGGAGGAGGTTCCTTATGGGGAGGGTTAGAAGCGGGTGGGAGCCTGAGCTCACTGCCTGGGATCTTTAAACTGGCAAACACCGGGTAGAATTCTTACCCAACTTTCAGATTTACTATTTTGAAAAATTCCCTCCCTGGCCTCAAGGCAAGTTTAACCCTTGCGAATACTTGAAAGATGCCGAGCCTGGACATGGAATCCACCTGGACTACCTTACCGAAATGTTGTGCGATGTCGACGATTGTAGCTTCGAACCAGGCGTGGGTTGGAATTCCATATAATCTGACCCATGTCCCTTCGTTGCACATCCCTGACCTCGGATGCTAGGCCGCAATTTTCTCTAACCCCAATTCAGAGTGCAGAGCTGAGTCAGATGCGAAGTCTTCTAACTCTTTAGAAGAATGAAATTGCAAGAGGAAGGAGTCCGGAGAGAGTCTAGATATATCAACCCTCCGGTTTCCAAACCTGGAACTTCTGATAGCTCTGATTAGGTGAATGATCGGGGTGGACTGAAGAGTGTAAAGTTCTAGGCTCTTTTGACTTCTTTACCTTGGCTGGTTGCAGGTGATTTCAACGAAGTCCAAGCCTCTTCCGAGCGTAAAGTTCTAGGCTCTTTTGACTCTAGAAGCGCAGCAGAGTTCAATGATGACCTAGAAAAGGCGGGTCTTTCGGATGCAGGTTTTGTTGATAATATCTTTACATGGTGTAATAATCAAAGCGGTCGGGCAAGAGGTTGGACAAGGTTAGACAGAGTTTGCTGCAACAGTACTTGGACGGGGCTGTTCCTTACACTACGAGTCAAACACTTGGCCAGGCTCAACTTCGACCATGCTCCCCTCCTTGTCTCCTGTCAAGCGTCTACTTCTTCTTTCCCGAAGCCCTTCAGATTTCAGAGAATGTGGCTAGGCCATGCCTCTTTTCAGGAACTAATTAAGATGACCTGGAAGTCGGATGTCATCGGGGATCCTCTCTTCACCCTGCATAGTAAGCTAAGGAATGTGAAAGGCGCCTTAAAAGCCAGGAACAAAGATATTTTTGGAAACATTTTCCACAACATTAAGCAGGCGGATATGGAGTTAGCTCATGTCAAAGATGCCATGCTTATATCTGCATCCCAGGAAAACCTGAAGTCTTTAGAGGAGGTCAAAGTTAAATTGGCTGGGCTAGAGCTATACAAGGAAATTTTCTGGAGGAAGAAATTCAAGTGTAACTGGTTGAAAGAGGGCAACCGTAACATCAGTTTTTTCCATAAATTGGCATCTGATAGAGCTAGGAGAGCTTTCATCCAGGATATTGAGCTACCAAATGGTAATGTGGCTGCAGACTAGGCCTCCATCAAGCAGGCTACAGTGGAGGTTTGTTTTGTTTTGTTTTGCTTTTTTTTTTTTTTTTTTCTGAGCTGATGTCGGCAGAGCAATCTCCAGTGGTTGAAGGGATCCTTGACTCCTTCCCCACAACAATCTTTGCTGAGATCAACAGGGAGCTGTTGCGGGAGCCATCCATCGAGGAGGTCCACTCCGCGGTCAAAGCCCTCTTGCTTGATGAGGCCTTAGGCTCGGATGGTTTTACTGGAGCCTTTTTCCAGGGCTGCTAGGAGACAATTGGCCATGATATCTTCCAAGCAGTGGTCTCCTTCTTCAGAGGAGGTCATCTACCGAGGGTGTTCTCGGCCACACTCATTTGTCTCATCCCCAAAGCTGTGGGCCCCAAGAAATTTTTGAATTTTCGGCCAATTAGTTTATGTAATTGTATTTATAAAAAATTTTCTAAACTGATTGCTGACAGACTTAACATGATTCTTCCCAACATCATCACCCCTAAGTAAGGTGCGTTTGTCCAAGGCATGGCCATAGCGGAAAACTGTGCTCTCACTTAGGGGCTTTTCAGGGACATCAACAAAAAAGTTAGAGGGGACAGTATTCTTATGAAGCTGGATATGGAGAAAGCACATGATCGTTTGGACTAGGGGTTCCTGTTCACACCCCAAGTATATGGTTGTGATGTAGTAATAATCTCGGTAAGACCGAGTTCGAATTCACAGGGATTGAACCTTGTATGTAATCTAAGAATAACTAGAATTAGAACTAGGCAAAAATGTAATCTAAATCAGAGAGAATTAAGAGGATAATGATGAAACACTCTAACTAAAATTTATAAATTCAAAGGTGAAAAACTAGGGATTCCAAGGATCCACTTGTAGAGATCAAGGAGATCTATGTTTGATTCATAAGCACAACTAGATTCAGAGTCATATCTTCATCCAGTTGTAAGATATATCATCAAAAATCAAATTTGAAATTTCTTTGATTTAATTTTTAAGAGATGAGAAGGATGTGAATTAGAATGAATTCCATCACAAGGCCATGCCCATGAGACGATGACAAATAACAGAATGTAACCAATCCGCGACCAATCTAAGATGATTATAAACGTTAGGAAGGGTTCCATCATCCAACCATGCCCAGGAGATGATGATGAACAATAGGGTTCCTAATTTCATAATCATACTAATGCAAAAAAATAAGTTCAAAGTTATTACAGATCCATTGTAATTTAAGTCACAACAAACCATTAAAAAGTAAAAGCATTCCTTAAAATCAAACTAGAATCAAAGTTGGTTCAACGTAGACATGAATCCAAAAGTCATAGGAACACCCCATCACACTACAAGCTTCACCTCTTAGCCCAAGCTAAGAGGTTTAGATAATCAAGGACATGATCATCTAAAAACTCTTAAAAAGTAAGAAAGAAAGAGAGAAAGAAAAAAAATAGGAAGAAAGGAAGAAAACTCTTTCAAATGCTGAAGCCGTCCACGCTCTCTCTCTTTCTTTCTCTTCCTCCATGTTCAAGCCTCCACGGCTTCCCTGGATGCCTCCTCCACGCCCTCTCTTTCTCTTCTATAGGCTGGGATGGAAGCTAGGTCAGTCACTGACCTTTGTTTACGCAGCAACAGTGCCCGTGCATGAGAAAAACGCAAACAGCTCGCGTTTGGAAGCATTTTGGTGCGGAAAACCATCACGAAACTGGAATCTGACTCCTTAGTGATGGTCGTGGGCACCTTCTTGACCTTTTAAACGGTCCAAATCGCTAAAATGATTGTGTCTAAGCTCATACAACAACCCACAGAGAATCGGACGTTGAGCGTGCATAAGACTTACGCAGGGGGAGCGTTGAGATGCTCGGTGGGCCCCATAGTAATGTTTTCAGGGAAATACACCCCATCCATTAGATTTCTGGCAAAAAATCAGTCAAAAAAGAGTAGTTTTTATCGGGTTTGGTGCCCTCCACTCTATAAAATCAATTTGTCATCCATCCTGTGTTTTCTGGCGATCCACGTGTGTACGTATGCAAATGACCAAAAGGCCACCATGGTGATGGTTATGCCCCCCTTTGGAGCATATAGAGGGCTTTGATCACTGATATGGGTGATGAATGGGGCCCACTAGTCAAGATCAGACAGCCTTGTGCGGCCGCTGGAGGTTTCCTGCGTGAGAGATGCTGACCTGTCTCCCTATTTTGGTGCACGGAGTGTGCACGTGTGCTATGCACATGCACACCCTCCAGGTGGGTCCCGTTATGATGTTTATGAGAAATCCTCTCCGTCCATCTGCCTTCCCATCTAAATTGAAGGTTTAAGACCAAATATGAAGCATATCCAGATATTAGGCGGGCCCCAAATCAGATATTTGGTGGCTGATATGTCAGTTGGACCACTTTTGTAAGGATCCAATAGCTAAAATTTGATGTGTATGGTTAATTTATGGTCCTCAGGCCATATATAAAGTTTTGAGCCGAACAGATGGTGAGAACCCTGTGATCTTATATTCTTGACGATTTTCAGGCCTCTTTACCGTGAATGGCTTGATTTTCTCAGATCTCTGGCATGTATATTCAATCATCTCGATTCCCTAGGGTCCATCTCTTGCCTTGGTGATTTCTGAGTATTAAATCCATGCATTTATTGCCCTTTTTCAATCTAGGCTCCTAAATTCACTTTGCAGCACAAACACGATTAAAATAGGCCGTTAAACAGTAGCATGTTCGTAAATTCAGGTAATAATTGGGGTCTAATATGAAATATTTGACCCTCAACAGTTCCTTAAAGCAGTTGTCTCTAAGTTTGGTTTTGATGCTTGCTGGATAAATTTGGTGGAAAAGTGATGGGCGAACTCCTGGTTCTCAGTTGTAATCAACAGGGAATCCTGCGGCTTTTTCAAATCGTCTAGGGGCCTCTACCAAGGAGATCCAATCTCCTCGAGCCTTTTTATCCTTGCATTAGAGGTCATGAGCAGAGGTTTCCAGTACCTCTTTAGGAGTGGGGCCTGTTTCCCTATGCTACTCGTAGAGCTTGCTAGCCCATCTCTCACTAGCACTTCGCTGACTACACTTTATTTCTAGTGAACAAGGGGAAGTCGACGTTGAAGAAAATTGAAAAATTCTTGAAGTCGTACCAGTCAGTGCCCAAGTAGAAAATCAATTGCAACAAGAGTTTCTTCATCATTTCAGCTTCCCAATCGCCGTCCAGGGTCAGAGAGGTCCAAAGAATTCTGGGTTTTCGCCAGGGGTCATCCTTGTTTTCCTACTTAGGTGTCCCAATATTCAAGGGGAGAGCCCTGAGAGCCTACTTCCGCCCATTAGTGGAGAAATTTCAACGTTGAAATCTTAGAAAATAATCTGACTTAAGAGGTGAGGTTTTATCCTTTGAGCTTACATTAATTTAAGTCGTTAAATTCATCTTGCTTTTATTCATGCCTTCATGAATATGATATTGCCTTTAAATTGTACTTTATCTGGCCTTTTACATATCGATTTGAATCTTCCGTGCTATTATATGTTTAACCATCAATTATAGCCTCTTTCGTGCCTTTTATGATGTGAATTATCTTACCTTTTCATATCTTTAATGATGTGAATTGCTCCTCCTTCCATACTTATATTTTTCTACGAATTATCCTATCAATTGATTCAGTTATTATCATTACAATTATTGGCCTTACTGAGATTATGATATTATGTCAATTATAAGGAATTTCTCTGAATTTATGTGAGACCATGGATATAAGCCTCGCCCCTCCCTTATCAACTTATTGAGTTGGCCATACCACTTATCTCTTTATTTGAGTTGACCACTATTACTCTCCTTATTATAGAGTTAACCCTTGTCACTCTTCTCTGAGTATAATTGGTCATTGCCACTTGTGTTGAGCTGACCCTATTCGCTCTTCTCTTTATTATTTTGGCCTCGTGCTGTCTATCTTTATGGCTTGAGCATGTGTCTTACCATTCCAGAACCTCCATAATTCAGTTGATATTCTTTATGATTCAAATTAAGTTATATTAGTTATGATTCAGTTTACATTCTCTATAAGTGCAAGTGATGTGTAAGATGTATCACAACTAGTGATTCAAATATTCTATCATAAACGTAATGCGCTCTGGGTAGAGACCCTCTTGGGGCACATAAGTAATTGAGCCTTCAGGTAGTGGTGTATAAATTGATGTGTGTAATTTACAAATGTAGTGTCACATCACTCCGGGATTGAGTGTCGCAAATAGTCACTCCATGAACAAATTATTGCACATAATTCACCCAACCCATGTGTTGTGCACCTTTGGGAGTTCTCGTAAATCTACGTTAGTGTTGGCCATGCTGGTGAATATTTGTATAGTGAGAGTGCGGGTCGAGCCGGTTATCTATAAATCATATTCTACATTGTGATGATTACTACGTATGATAAGCCCTACACACTTTGCTAAGCATGCATCTCATGTAGGTTGTTTGCGCATGCTGATACCCTCGTGATAGTGGAGCACGAGACATATCAGACCCTTACTTTACCCATTATCAATCTCTAGAATTATTGTTAATCTTAAAGGATAGCCTTCATTATGAGTAGGGCATCGACCCTCTCCCAACTGTACAGATTATACAGGTTACGTACAAGTTTAAAGACTTAGAGGGTCCGCTTCCTATAGAAGACTACGCTGAAAGAATTCGAAGCTATATTATTTAATTAGATTTAAACTTCTGCTGCGAACTCGATGAATGTAATAAGCTTCCTTTGTGAAGGCATTTGATTATTCTTTTTACTCTAATGAAATATAATCAATACAGTTGTTTTTATTCATGTAAATGTTACTTTTATGAATGTATTTGGATGTAAACCAAACGAAAAATATAGGGTGCAATTTCAGAGCATTGGGTTTATACATTATTAACACCAGATTTTCTCGGGCACGAGTATAAACTCTGTCCGTGAAAATTTCGAGATGTTATATCTACAGATCAGAAGATGGTTCTTTGTTTTTGCTTTTTCAGTAAGGTATGGGTGGGTACCAACAATTAAGCATAACTGAGAGTTGTGTGGGATGGGCTGATCTATTGCTTGAACTAGGGGCTGACTAAGTTTATTGTGGAGTCTGATTCTAGATTGGTAGTAGACCTCCTTAATGGGAAATCCAGGCCTTCCTGGGTTTGGAGGAACTGGTAAAATAAGATTCTAGGCCCTAATCACAGGGGGCAGATCTTGTTTCGTCATGTGCTAAGAGAAGGTAACGCTCCAACAGATGGGCTTGCTCGGTTGGGTAGTGAGAGCTAGGTTTCTTCATTTTATGCCTAGCCTGCTGACCTTCGAGCTCTTATCCATGAGCTGGTGGTTCTAGATAAGATAAGGGTGGGTTCGATTAGGAATTCTTGATCCAGGCCCTCCTCCGGGGTCTTTCTCTTTTCCTACTCAGCTTCCTTTTATGATAGACCTCCCTTGTAACTGTCATGGGAGGTCTGAAATGAGAAATTTATGACTTTACAACCCATTTATGGCCCATTTACAAGACGAAGCCCACCTCATTGTACCTTGTAAGAATAAGCCCCAGCTGTACGGACGCCTTCCCAAAGGTTGAAAATGCCCCTGCTTTTTCCTTCAAGCGGATCAACCGCTGCTCGAAGATGAGTGCTGACGCTCCTCGAACTCCGGGTTATTCGAACGGTTCAAAAGAGATCAATGTTACATGGGCCCCACAGTTATGTATTTATTATATCCACAATTTTCATCCATATTTCGAGATCATTTCAGAGCATTATCCAAAAAAAAAAAGAAAAAATCATATCCAAAGATCAACTGGACCACACCACAAAGAGTAGTAGAAAATTGATTTTCACCGTTGAAACTTTTGTAGGGCCCACCATAACATTTATTTTCCATCCAATCTATTCATAAGGTCACAAAGACCTGGATGAAGAGGAAAAACAAATTTTGTAATGATCCAAAACTTCCGTGACCCTTGAAAGGGTTTCAATGGTAGACGTTCAAAGCAGAATGGTAAAGTTATTTGCTACGGTCAGACTTATGACTACGGATTATAACCGTAGCCATAAATACCCTAATCTGTAGCAATAAGGTCTATCCAAGGTAGGGTCACCGATCTAGCGGCCCTTCGCGCCACTTGCTGGCCTATCTAGTGGGGCCATGTCGATCTGGCGGGGCCACGCCCATATGGTGGCCCCTATGGCTATGGATAATAACCGTAGCTAAAATCCGTAGCTATAAGTTTTTTGTTTTTTACATGGAGAACTTTATTCTACCTATAATTTTTCCTAACACATATTTATATAAATATGTATATATAAGCATATAAAATTTTTTTCTCTCTTTTTCCATTTCTTTCTTTATTCATTTAACAAGAATATCTTCTAAACCTAAATTAATTACTTGATGTACCCTATATGATTTTGGGGTAGGAGAAGTTACTTTAACCAACCAACCTAGTTATTTTCCAAGATTCCATTGGGTTGATGATCGAAAATCCATTTCATTCACTTAGCTATCAATTTCATTCATTTCATTTACTTCGTGATCAATTCCATGCATTTCATGGTCAATCCCGACGATTCTATTTTGATTCACGGTCATTTCCATGCATTTCACGGTCAATTCCCTTCACTTCATGGTCATTACCCTACACTTCATGGTCATTTCCATGCATTTCATGGTCATTTCCGGCGATTCCGTTTTGATTTACGGTCATTTTCATGCATTTCACGGTCAATTCCCTTCACTTCACGGTCATTTTTGGCGATTCCGTTTTGATTTACGGTCATTTCTATGCATTTCACGGTCAATTCCCTTCACTTCACGGTCATTTCCACGCATTTCACGGTCAATTCGCTTTACGTCACAGCCATTTCCATGCATTTCACGGTCATTCCCGTCGATTCCATGTTGATTCACGGTCATTTCTGTGCATTTCACGGTCCAATCGTCTCACTTCACGGTCATTTTCATGCATATCACGGTCATTTTCGCCTATTTCGTGTTGTTTCATGGTCATTTCGGTGCATTTCATGGTCATGTCCCTTCACTTCATAGTCATTTCTGCACATTTCGCATTCCAATCGCTACACTTTACTGTGAAATGCGTTGAAATGACCATGAATCAATACGAAATAGGTGAGAATGACAGTGAAATGCATGGAAATGACCATGAAGTGAAGCGAATTGATCGTGAAATGCGTGGAAATGACCATGAAGTGAAGGGGCATGACCGTGAAATGCGTCGAAATGACCGTGAATCAATACGGAATAGGTGGGAATGACTGTGATATGCATGGAAATCACGGTCATTCCTGCCCATTCCATGTTGATTCACGGTCATTTCAGCGCATTTCACAGTCAATTTCCTTCACTTCACGGTCATTTTCATGCATTTCACGGTCAATTCGCTTTACTTCACGGTCATTTCCATGCATATCACGGTCATTTTAGCCTATTCCGTGTTGATTCATGGTCATTTTGACGCATTTCATGGTCATGCCCCTTCACTTCACGGTCATTTCCACGCATTTCACGGTCAATTTGCTTCACTTCACGGTCATTTCCATGCATATCACGATCATTCCCGCCTATTCTGTGTTGATTCATGATCATTTCGAGACATTTCACGGTGAAGTGTAGCAATTGGACCATGAACTGTGCGGAAATGACTTTGAAGTGAAGGGGCATGACCTTGAAATACAACGAAATGACCATAAATCAACACAGAATAGGCGGGAATGACCATAAAATGCATGGAAATGACCGTGAAGTGAAGCGAATTGACCGTGAAATCCATGGAAATGACCATGAAGTGAAGGGAATTGACCGTGAAAAGTGCCTAAATGACCGTGAATTAATACGGAATAGACTGAAATGACCATGATTTCCATGCATATCAGGGTCATTCCCCCCTATTTCGTGTTGATTCAAGGTCATTTTGACGCATTTCATGATCATGCCCCTTCACTTCATGGTCATTTTCCCACATTTCACGGTCAATTCGCTTCACTTCACGGTCATTTCCATGCATTTCACGGTCATTCCTGCCTATTCCATGTTGATTCATAGTCATTTCGATGCATTTCACGGTGAAGTGTAGCGATTGGACCGTGAAATGCACGGAAATGACCAGGAAGTGAAGGGGCATGACCGTGAAATGCGTCGAAATGACCATGAATCAACACGGAATAGGCAGGAATGACCGTGATATGCATGAAAATCACGGTCATTCCCGTCTACGCCGTGTTGATTCACGGTCATTTCGACGCATTTCACGGTCAATTCCCTTCACTTCGTGGTCATTTCCATGGATTTCACGATCAATTTGCTTCACTTCACGGTCATTCCTATGCATTTCACGGTCATTCCCGCCTATTCCATGTTGATTCACGGTCATTTCAGCGCATTCACAATCATGCCCCTTCACTTCACGGTTATTTCCACGCATTTCACGGTCCAATTGCTACACTTCACCGTGAAATGTGTTGAAATGACCGTGAATCAACACAGAATATGTAGGAATGACCGTGAAAAGCATGGAAATGACCGTGAAGTGAAGCGAATTGACCATGAAATGCGCGAAAATGACCGTAAAGTGAAGGGGCATGACTGTGAAATGCGTCGAAATGACCGTGAATCAACATGGAATAGGCGGGAATGACTGTGATATGCATGGAAATCACGGTCATTCCCATCTATTTCGTGTTGATTCACGATCATTTTGATGCATTTCACGGTCAATTCCCTTCACTTCATGGTCATTTCCATGGATTTCACAGTCAATTCGCTTCACTTCATGGTCATTTCCATGCATTTCACAGTCATTCCGCCTATTCTGTGTTGATTCACGGTCATTTCAGCGCATTTCACGGTCATGCACCTTCACTTCACTGTCATTTCTACGCATTTCACGGTCCAATCGCTACACTTCACCATGAAATGCGTCGAAATGACCATGAATCAACACAGAATAGGCGGGAATGACCGTATAATGCATGGAAATGACTGTGAAGTGAAGCGAATTGACCGTGAAATGCATAGAAATGACCGTGAAGTGAAGGGGCATGACCGTGAAATGCGTCGAAATGACCGTGAATCTACACGGAATAGGCGAGAATGACCGTGATATGCATGAAAATGACTGTGAAATGAAGCGAATTGACCATGAAATGTATGCAAATGACCGTGAAGTGAAGGGAATTGACCGTGAAATGCGTCGAAATGACCATGAATCAACACGGAATAGGTGGGAATGACCATGATTTCCATGCATATCACAGTCATTCTCGCCTATTTCGTGTTGATTCACGGTCATTTCGACGCATTTCACGGTCATGCCCCTTCACTTCACGGTCATTTTCGTGCATTTCACGGTCAATTCGCTTCACTTCATGGTCATTTTCATGCATTTCACGGTCATTCCCGCCTATTCCGTGTTAATTCATGGTCATTTCGATGCATTTCACTGTGAAGTGTAGCGATTGGACCGTGAAATGTGTGGAAATGACCATGAAGTGAAGGGGTATGACCGTGAAATGTGACGAAATGATTGTGAATCAACACGAAATAGGCGGGAATGACAGTGATATACATGGAAATGACCATGAAGTGAGACGATTGGACCATGAAATGCGCAAAAATGACCTGAATCAACCCAGAATAGCAGGGAATGACCGTGAAATGCATGGAAATGACCGTGAAGTAAAGTGAATTGACTGTGAAATGCGTGGAAATGACTGTGAAGTGAAGGGAATTGACCGTGAAATGCTTGGAAATGACCGTGAATCAAAATGGAATCGCTGGGAATGACCGTGAAATGCATGGAAATGACCGTGAAGTGCATAAAAATGACCGTGAAGTAAAGGGAATTGACCATGAAATGCATGGAAATGACAGTGAATCAAAATGGAATCGTCGGGATTGACCATGAAATGCTTGGAATTGATCACGAAGTAAATGAAATGAATGAAATTAACCGCTAAGTGAATGAAATGGATTTTCGATCATCGACCTAATGGAATCTTGAAAAATAACCAGGTTGGTTGGTTAAAGTAACTTCTCCTATCCCAAAATCATATAGGGTACATCAATTAATTAATTTTAGTTTAGAAGATATTCTTGTTAAATGAATAAAGAAAGAAATGGAAAAAGAGAGAATTTTTTTTTTATATGCTTATATATACATATTTATATAAATATGTGTTAGAAAAAATTATAAGTAGAATAAAGTTCTCCATATAAAAAAATAAAAATAAATAAATAATAAAAAACTATAACTATGAATTTTACCTAGGTTATTATCCGTAGCCATAGGGGCCACCATATGGGCATGGCCCCGCTAGACAGGCTAGCAAGTGGCACGGGGGGCCGTTAGTTTAGCAAGCCCACCTCGAATAGACTCTATTGCTACGGATTTAGTGTATATATAGCTACGGTTATAATCCGTAGCCATAGATCTGACCGTAGCAAATATCTTTACCATTCTGCTTTGAACATCTGTTGTTGAAACCCTTTCAGGGGGTCACGGAAGTTTTGGATCATTACAAAATTTATTTTTTCTCTTCATCCAGGTCTTTGTGACCTTATGAATAAATTGGATGGAAAATAAATGTTATGGTGGGCCCTACAAAAGTGTCAACGGTGAAAATCAATTTTCTGCTGCTCTTTGTGGTGTGGTCCAGTTGATCTGTGGATATGATTTTTATTTTTTGGATAATGCTCCGAAATGATCTCGAAATATGGATGAACGTTGTGGATATAATAAATACATAACTGTGGGGCCCATGCAACGTTGATCTATTTTTAACCGTTCGTACAACTTGAAGTCCGAGGGGCGTCAGCGCTCGTGTTCTGATCCGCATGAAGGAAAAAGCATTGGCATTTTCGACCTTTGGCAAGTCGTTCGCACAGCTGGGGCTTATTTTTACAAGGTAAAATGAGGTGGGTTTCGTCTCGTAAATGAATCGTATGGTTGTAAATTTCTCGGTCCGAAATAGTTCGGATGTTGTATAGTCTTTATACAAGAGATGAAAATTCTGTTTTCAAGAACAAAGAGGCAATTAATGCATAGGATTGCTTGACAGCATATCATGGATGGGCCTGATTGTAATTCAACTCGCTATTTGTACTGCACTTGGAAGGATTCCAGTTCATGGATGGGCCTGATTGTAATTCAACTCGCTATTTGTACTGCACTTGGAAGGAGGCCAGTTCCATGGGTGGAGGCATGGTAGGGTAAAAGTTAGAAAATAAGGGAGGTATGTTACTCAATCAGCCAATGACGCTTGATACGGCCACATTAGAAAATTGCGCCATGTGATATGTGTGGATGAAAGTTAAGCAGACCAAACTGTTTATCCCGCTGTTTCTTAGTCATGGTCCAGGAATGTGATTGGCTGAGCAATTAACATCTGATTCTTTGTTTTGAAATAGGTCTGATGGATATTTTCATTTTTAACTGTCCAATATACATTTAGGGCCTGTTTGGCCAGTTGCATTGGAAAGTATTGGGTGGGATAGGATTCAAAAAACATCATTATTACCCATGGCAGGGGTTGTTCCCTCTTACCAAGGGATAAGCTTAGTTCCCAACTTTGTTTCTAATAATACAGTGGTACATTGAAAGGATATACCCATCATCATTTGAAACTATTGAGAATAACACACATGCGTTTAGGTTATATCTAAACTGTTGCTTTATTTTGTAACCTCATTTTAAGGCATGGGCTTAAAAATGAGGCATCCAAAACTTATGTGGCCCCAAAGAAGTTTTTAATGGTAAGTATTCAATCCCCGTTGTTTTCTATGGTGGGGTCTACTTGAGCTTTAGATTTACTTGATTTTTTGGCCCATGCTCTAAAATGATCTCGAAAAATGGGTGGATGGTGTGGATATAGCCACATATCATGGTGGGACTTACACAACTTGCTAACATTGAGAGAAATCAGCACGGGACCAATAAGATTCTACCTAACCTAATTCCAAGTTGTTCCACTCTTCCCAAACATGGAGTGGTATTAGGTGGTATTAGATGAGATGGTATTCATAATCCCAACTAATACATCTGGTTGACATGTTTGCAATGGAAGATGAAAATCATTTTGAGATTAGTGCCCAAACACTATGGTTATGGCTGGAATTTTGCTATACCTCATTGATTCTCCGAATCCTACCTCCATGAGTTGTAAGGGAAGGGTGGGGTGTCCCACTCGTGACCCCACCTTGATGTATATGATATATCCACACTGTACACCAGTTTTTTTTATATCATTTTAGGCCATGGGCCAAAAAAGAGGCAGATTTGAGTTTCAAGTGGCCACAGAGAGGGAAGTGAACTCCTGTTGCTAAAACCTTTCAAGGTTCTCTATGGGGTCCCTGATCATTCAAACCAGTCAAAGTTAGGATCCATAAGACCCGCTCGAGCTAACCTACTTGGTGAATGGGTCGGATTGTCCAAATAGAGCCGACCTCAATAGTGACACAAAAAAACATATAGAAATAAATTATACATTTGCAATCCCATGATTTATCTTTACCAAACAGGATTTGGCTCCAATCCTGCTAGATAGAAGTTACTCCTCGTCTTCCAAACATGCCATCAAAAAGTATGGGATACACTTAATCTAGAGACAATAACTTACACATGCATTTAATGTTACTTTTTCAATTCCATCAGCTTAGGGTGTGTTTGGCCAGACCGATCCCACGATATTAGAAAGGATGAGATAGACCATATCTTGAGATATGCATGACGCGCCAAACAGACCCAGCAAACTTGTCCCGGGATATAAGCAATCCCATGAATTTTAAAACAATCCACTGACATCATCATCATTACCTTAAAATCAATTCCATCCCTTGGTTGGATGGATTGGAAGCTAAAATCTTGAGAAATGCTGGGCGTCCCAAACAGACCCAATGAACCTGCCCCGGGATATAACAATCCCATGGATCATAAACCAATCCATTAACACCGCCGTTATTATCTTAAAATTCATCCCATCTCTCCTAATCCCGTAGGATGTGTCTGGCCAGACACACCCTTAATTCCACCTAACGTAGGTGGCCAAACGGGCCCCTAGAATACCAGGCATAAACTTAATCTTGACACATCCAATAGATGGGATTAGGTATTGCCTCTGCCTGTACTAGCGATTGTACATGCACCAGTTTCGAAATAAACAAGTTGACGAGTACCACTCGACGAAAAACCCTCGCACATGCTTTGAGTGGGCTTGGTTTCTTACAATAGTCTGACATCTGAAAAAATCCAATCACATCATGTCGGCAGGGGTAGGGGTCAGTACGAATCTGTCGCACCAAACAGGAAGCTATTATTTGTACGTTTGATTTGACTTGCATGCCAAACTATGCCACTTATATCTAACTACCAGGTTCATATGAATCGATGAACAACCTTCCGAGTAGGTTAGGGCGCAAGCATACATGACGCTGGGCCAAAAAAGCATCTCTTTTACATCGCACTCGCTTATAGAGAGGCTAACTCAGTTACAGGTGGCTTTGCTTGACTGTTAGTGATGGCTAAGGGCGTGTTTGGGCGGAGGGATTAGAAGGGATTGGGCGGATGGTATTCAAAAACCAAAATTATTACCCTATGGCAGGGATTGTCCCTGCTGCCATGGATAAGATTAACTCAATGTTTTATTAATAATATGGTGGTACATTGAATGGATATACCCATCATTATTTAAAATTATTGAAAATAACACACATGTGTTATATTTAAGCCGTTCATTTGTTCTGTAACCACATTTTATGGCATGGGTCTAAAAATGAGGTAGATTCAAAACCTATGTGGCCCCAAAGAAGTTTTCAACGGTAAGTGTTCAATCCCTGTTGCTTCTATGGTGGGGTTCACTTGAGCTTTAAATTTACCTGATTTTTTAGCCCATGCTCTAAAATAATCTTGAAAAATGGGACAGACAGTGTGGATATAGCCCACACATCATGATGGGAACTACACAACTTGCTAATATTGACTGAAATTACCATAGGACCCACTGCAATTCCATCTACAGCTTTTCCATTCTTCCCATACAGGGAGTGAAATTGGCACATGACCCGATACAATTCCCTCCCACCTAATTCCTTGTAATCCCGCTGCCCAAACACGCCCTAAGTGTACTGCCTCTTCCATCGCTGGGAGACGTCATGGTTTATTATTCCTAGGTCGAGCTGACCTAGACAACCCGCAGGAAGGCTAATTCCTTTAAAATAAAAAATAAAAAATTCTTAGCTGTTTTACGGTAGGTGGGCCAACATCCTTTCTCCGGTGAGCCTGTCAGAAGTTAACTTGTGTAAAGAATTAAGATTCTTACCTAATGAGAAGCCATCTTTCTATAATAATAATAATAATAATAATAATAAATAATTTTTTTTTTTTTTTTAAATAGTATGGTGGGCCTTAAAAAGGTTTCAACGATGTAGTCATTATCTTCTCTATTTCCAATAATTTGGTCTACATGAGCTTTTGATTTACTTGATTTTTGAGCTCATATATACTCTAAAATAAAATGACAAAAATGAAAGATGCATGAATAAAACACATTTATCACGATGGATACTGTTATGGGAAATTTGAGCTCATAATACAACGCTACTTTGAGGGCAAGTCCGAGTCGAGTCGTGACCCTCCCGACCTGTTTCAAGACGCGACCCGTCAGAACAGCCGACTTGGTTGAGGTCGGACTCCGGATCATGATCCGATCGGATGAACGTCTTCGTTATAGCCGCTCTGCTTTAGCCTGCATTCCGAGGCGACGACATTCCGAGCCGAGCACACAGTCCGAACAGAGCAAACGTTCCAAGCCAGACGCATGTTCAGACGCGCATATCCCACTCGTTGAACGTGGAAACTGCCATAACCAAACGTGGCCGATAACCTCGCTCTCAGATACGCATAATCCGCCAGATGCGCTACATGATTGATAGATTGTGGGGGGTATCTTCACGATCCGGGAATCTCCCTGATCGTGCCGAGATTATCGGATCCGGACCACTCGACAACTAAGTATAAATACTGCATCACATCATATCTACAGGTACACAAAATCGAGCTCTCCTCTACACTCTACTCAGACCCTGATTCCCTTGTCCTGACTTAGGCATCGGAGGGTCCCCCGGCTTAGCCAGGGTCACCTTTGCCTGCTTTCCTGGTGCAGGTTCCAGGGATCATACGTGGTGATCGACGAGGAGGGAGGGTTGACTAGATTTTGTCATTAACATTTTTTGGCGCCGTTTGTGGGAACCTGAAACTAGAAGTCAGGTTCTCATTTCTCCTAAGTAATGACGAGGAAGAAGAAAGCTACAGCAGTGCAGCCACAACCTGATGAGCAGACTCGGTCGTCATCACCGCTTCATGACGAGTCCGCTCCAAGGCCTTCTCAGTGTTCGCGTAATCGGTAAAACAAGTACCGCACCATGCAGAATGAGATTCAGGCCCTGCGTGATGAGATAAACCAGATGAAACAGCAGTGGGAGCCGAAACTACGCCTGGCTCAAGAACAACCCGTTCTCGAGCCGGTGGGGCTATTTGTGGAAACTCGCTCCATGCCGAGGAGTGTGAGGCCCGAAGTTCCCTAACGTTCAGGGGTATCGCAGTCGGGTCAAAATCTTCCTGCGGCACGAGGCGAGGCATCCGCACGGAACGAGCCTACTCGGGCTCCGACAACCGTCCACTCAGCCACATTCGCCCTGCCACTCACGGACCTCCGTTATCAATTAGAACAGAGGAGAGAAGGGAGAATATCGGTGGCTGAACATACTCTAGAGGTCGTCGCTGAAAACAAGAATCCCTGGGAAGCGCGCTTTGCGGAACTGAAGGATAAGTTCCTGATATTGGAAAAAAAGTAAGAGCAATCGACAGTTCCGACCACGATCTAGGCGATGATGGAAGAGACCGAGCCTCCCTTCAACTCGGCCATCATGGCTGAAGTGATGCCGCAGAGGTTTCGAATGCCTCCCGTCATCCAGTATTCGGTATCTGGGGACCCATCCGAACACTTGGAGTCCTATCGATCCTGGATGCAGATACAGACAGCAACGGATGCAATGATGTGTAGGGGGTTCTCTATCACCCTCACAGAGTCCGCTCGGATCTGGTATCGCCAGCTGAAGCCTGGTTCCGTGGGTTCATTCGCTGAACTGAGCCGACTATTCCTTACGCAGTTCATAAGCGGTAAGAGAAGTCGGAAGCCCAACACTCACCTGCTTACCATTAAGCAGACGCCGAAGGAGTCGTTGAAGGATTACATCGCCCGCTTCAACGAAGAAGCATTGCATGTCGAGGACTACGATGATAAGATGGCCCTCGCCGCCATTCTGAGCAGATTGAAAGAAGGAAAGTTTGCCTTCTCCATCGGAAAGAATCCACCGAAGACGCTTGCGGACTTCATGACGAAAGCTCAGAAGTACACTAATGCAGAGGAGTTCACCAACGCCCGAAAGGGCACACAGGCGTCTGACTCGACGAACAAGGGGAAGAGACCCCGGAACGAAGACTCCTAGCCAGCTAGTAAAGGGACGGATGACCGTGCTTCTCGCGATCGTCGTCCGAGCCGGAGGCCGAAAGGGAAATTCCGTTCCTACACTCCACTCAATACATCCGTCGAGCAGATCGTGTTAGACATCCGAGGAGACAGACTACTCAATTGGCTAGTCTATATGAGAGCTGATCCCGAGCATCGAAAAAAATGGTAATACTGCTGTTTCCACCAGGACTACGGTCATAACACGGATGATTGCGTAGATCTGAAGGATGAGATTGAGTCCCTCATCCGCAAAGGACATCTACGTCATTATGCCAAAAAGGAGAAATCCGTTCGGAGAGAAGAACGGTGGTAAGAGCAGTCGAATAACCCCCCAGAGGAGCCCGTCGAAATTCGCACCATCTTCGGGGGCTCAGCTGGGGGAGGGGTTTCGAACAGGGCACGGAAAGCCTATTCCCGGAGCTCCGAGTCGGAGCACCATATTCACCTGACGAAACGTCCTAGAAAGGAACTCCATATCGCTCCGTGCAGCCTGACCTTCACAGAAGATGATGCACGCGGGATCCAGCATCCGCACGACGACGCGCTAGTGGTCACTATGACCATAGCCAATCACAAAGTGTACCGTATCCTGGTCGACACAGGGAGTTCAGCTGACGTAATGTATTTCGAGGCATTTGAAAAGATGAAAATTTCACGGTTCAAGCTTCGACCCGTGAAGACTCCCTTGCACGGCTTTGCCGGAGAGAGAGTCATCTCCGAAGGAGCCATCTCTCTCCCAGTGACAGCGGAAGAAGGGCAACATCAAGTCATATTTTTGGTTGACTTTTTAGTTGTCAATGTCCCATCAGTCCACAACGTGATTCTGGGCCGACCCTCCCTCAATGCAATGAGGGCGGTCGTCTCAACTTATCATCTGATGATGAAGTTCCCAGCCGAAGGTGGGATCGGTTATCTCCGAGGCGACCAACGCGAGGCTCGGATATGTTATGCGATAACCGTAAGGAAATGGGTCGCCAAACAAACACTCGTAGTGGACGCCTTGGACCCTCGAGGATCGACAGAAAGTTCCTCAGTCGAAGATCTGATAAGAATGCCGCTCGATAAATCAGATCCGAGCAAAAATGTTCAGCTCGGATCATCATTGAATCCCGAGCGGAGGAACGAGTTAATGGCCTTCTTGAGACAATAAGGGGACGTCTTCACATGGTCACATGCAGATATGCTGGGGATCTCACCCTATGTGCAAGTCCACAGGCTAAATGTGGACCTAGACCACCGGCCGGTTAAGCAAAAAAGAAGGTCGTTCGATGCCGAACGATATAAAGCCATTGTCGAGGAGGTTTCCGTCCTACTCGATGCAGGATTCATAAAAGAAGTATACTACCCTGACTGGATAGCGAATGTCGTGCTCGTCAGGAAGTCAAACGGGAAGTGGCGGGTCTGCGTAGACTACTCCGATCTGAATAAGGCGTGTCCCAAAGACAGCTTCCCGCTACCTCGGATCGACCAACTGGTGGACAGCATGGCAGGACACGAGTTACTCTCGTTTCTGGACGCCTACTCCGGGTACAATCAGATCGCTATGCATGCCCCAGATAGGCAGAAGACCACCTTTCTCACTGACAGGGGACTCTACTGTTACCGGGTCATGCCATTTGACCTGAAAAATGCTGGGGCAACGTATCAGAGACTGGTGAATCAGATGTTCACCAAACAGATCGGACACACCATGGAGGTGTATGTGGACGACATGCTGGTGAAGAGTATCAAAGCCTCCGACCACCTTGTTAATCTCGAAGAAACATTCAACGTCCTCCGTGAATACCAGATGAAACTTAACCCCACCAAGTGCATGTTCGGGGTTGAGTCAGGGAAATTCCTGGGCTTTCAAGTCAGCCAGCGGGTATCGAGGCGAACCCAGACAAGATCAAAGCCCTCCTGGACATGAAATCTCCTTGGACTCTAAAGGAAATAAAGTGTCTCACGGGAAGAGTAGCAGCCCTCGGACGTTTCATATCTAGGGCTACTGACAAATGCCTTCCTTTTTTCCAGCAGCTGAATGGCCACAAGAGGGCGGAATGGACGCCGAAGTGCGAGCAAGCCTTCCAGCAGTTGAAACAGTACTTGGGATCGCCGCCTCTCTTATCCAAGCCGGAAGAAGGAGAGTCATTGTTCCTCTACCACGCCGTTTCGACCTCAGCCGTCAGCTCGGCTCTGATCTGAGAAATCAGAACTAAGCAGTACCTCATTTACTATATAAGCAAAGTCATGGTATTAACAGAAACGAGGTACCAGTCCTTAGAAAAATTGGCGCTCTGCCTTATCGTCTCAGCCAGGAGACTACGGCCGTACTTTCAAGCCCATTCCATAATCGTGCTAATGGACTCCCCTCTGAGGCAGATCCTCTAAAGACCCGAAGTGTCAGGCCGGATGACCAAATGGGCTGTAGAGCTCGGAGAGTTTGACATTCAGTTCCGGCCCAGGACGACACTCAAGGGACAAGCCGTAGCCGACTTCATCGCCGAGTTTACGACTCCGGACGAAGAGCAAGCCAGGAAGGAAATCGAGATGACACCGCCCGCCCCACTGAGCAATCAAGAGCCCGCATCAGATCCTGGGTGGGTCCTTTATGTTGATGGATCCTCCAACGTTAAACGAGCAGGAGCCGGTGTCGTTCTGGTGGCGCCTGATTCAACGACGATTCAATACGCCATCAGGCTCGGGTTCAAAGCTTCAAACAATGAGGCCGAGTACGAAGCGCTGCTTACTGGGCTCAGGCTGGCAGCGAGCTTTGGTGTCCAGACCCTACAAGTCCGCAACGACTCACAATTGGTGGTGAACCATATCTCCTTGGAGTACGAAGCTAAGGAAGTCAGAATGATCGCCTACCTAGAAGAGGTGAGGAAATTGATCGAGAAATTCTGAAGCTGCACCGTCCGGCAGATCCTCAGAGCCGAGAATTCATGGGCCAACGCCTTAGCAAGGTCCGCCTCGGCCTCCGAGGGAAAGATCCCACGTTTTGTTTCGATCGAGTTCGTTGAGCACCCAAGCATCGGCCAGTCGGAGGAGGTCAGCACCGTCCAGTCCATCCCCAGTTGGATGGACCCCATTTTCAATTATCTATCAACCGGCGAAACCCCCTCGGATAAGGTTGAGGCGAGGCGACTTAGGGTCCGAGCGGCCCGGTATACCATATTGGACGGAGTGCTGTAAAAGAAGGGGCATTCTCAGCCTTGCCTTAGATGTTTCCGATCGGATGAAGCCGATTACGTGATTCGGGAGATTCACGAGGGAATCTTCAGAAATCACTCGGGCAATCGTGCCTTGGCCATAAAGATACTTCGTCAAGGGTATTTCTGGCCTGCTCTCAAACAAGACTCTAAGGATTTTGTCCGGAAGTGTGACAAGTGTCAGCGTTTTGCTACTGTGCCGAGACAACCGGCAGAAGAAATGACCCCCATGAGTGGGTCATGGCCGTTCGCTCAATGGGGAATCGACATCATCGGTTCCTTGCCCACTGGGAAGGGACAAGTCAAGTTTGCTATAGTCGCGGTCGACTATTTCACCAAGTGGGCTGAGGTTGAGTCAGTTGCAAAGATTACCGAGCAGAAGGTGATTAACTTTATGTGGAAAAATATCATCTGCCGGTTCGGGATTTCGAGGACCATCGTTTCTGATAACGATCGCCAATTCGATAATGACAAGTTCCGCAGCATGTGTCGAGGGCTCGGCATTGTGAACGCTTACTCATCGCCTCGGCACCCGCAATCGAACGAACAAATAGAGACGGTCAACAAAATCATCAAGCACCATCTCAAGACGAAACTAGAAAAAGCAAAGGAAAATTGGGCCGAAGAGCTCCCCTTCGTTCTCTGGGCCTACAGGACTATAGTCCAGACTTCGACTGGCGAAACTCCGTTTTCGTTATCCTATGGCTCGGAGGCAATGGTGCCGGTAGAAATCGGTCTCCCTACAGCGCGGGTCAGGGGTTTTGAAGAAAGTCAAAACTCTGAGCAGATAGCGGCTAATCTGGATCTACTCAAAGAACTCCGAGAAGTTTCTAAGCTCCGAACAGCGGCTCGGCACCAGCAAGTAGCGCGCTTATACAATTCCAAAGTTAAAGTTAGGCGCTTCTGACCAGGAGACTTAGTCCTCCAATGGATTTTTCAGAACACGGCCGAGCCAGGGGCAGGAACGCTCGGACCCAATTGGGAAGGTCCATATCGTTTGGTCAGATCTGTCAAACTGGGCTCGTACCACCTGAAAGACCTCGAAGGCCGTCATCTCCCTCATCCCTGAAATGCCGAGCACTTGAAGATTTATTACCCGTGAGGAAATAGTCTTTAAGGCTCATGATGCAATGTATGCCTCCGAGTGATTGGCCTTTAAGGCTCCTAATAAAAGACCAATTCTACCTTTGAATGCTTGTTCGATTATCCTATCTGCACAAGTACTAGATAAATGGCCCGATCCCTTAAGGAATCGGAACCCAACCTTACGGAAGGTCGACGAGGCATCCCTCAAGGGAAAAAGCCTAATAAATGGTCTGATCCTCTAAGGATCGGAACCTAACTCCACGAAAGATCGACAAGGCATCCCCTCAAGGGAAAAAAGCTTAATAATGATCCGACCAAGTGTTCGGCTCGGCAGAAAATAAAACAAAGGCGACGAGCCGAACATCCAAAGAGATCGGACCCAGCTAAAACTCGGGTCGAGGAGGCTCGGATGAAACCAACTAAATGACAGCAGACTAAGCTCACCAGCTCAACACCCCAAGCATATCAACAATGTGACAAGAATATATTTCATTAAATCCCCTCCGAGGGGCCAAAGTACACAAGTATATTGATTAAAAAAAGAAAAGAAAAAGGGGGAGAAGTCTTCAGGCCGGAGGAGGAGCTTGATTATCAGGAACCTAGGCGTCGGGAGCTGGTTCCGAACGAACGATGTCAGCCGAGGCATCTTCGGAGTCATCGGGCAAGAGGGAATCGAGATCTAGGTCCGGGTATAAATTCAGAACCGCCTCGAGGCATGCATCGAAGTCGCGATTGTAGAAAGTTGCGGCCTCAGCATCCCTCTCTTTAGAAGTCTTGAAGCTTTCGACCGCAGCAGCAACCGTTGCGGCCAAAGGGGCCTCGTCCTTCGCCCTCTGGGCCTCCACGACTTGATTCATGGCTCGTGTCCGCTCCTCAGTCGCCTCAGCCTTAGCACTATTTAGAGCTTGCCCAAGCCGAACCATCTCCGCGGCCAAGGAGTCCGCGTGGGCCATAGCACGGATCAGATCAGCAGTCGCTTCTTCACCGCTCTTCTTAAAATCATCTGCCTTTTCTTGCAGATGTAGCTCCCTGGGCTCCAAGTTCACAACGACTCCCTATAGTCGCCTGACCCTGGCCCTCTCGCCTGTAATCTGTTGACAGAGGCCAGTATCCTCCGACCTTAAAGCTGCCATCTCGGCCCGGAGAGCCTCCAACTCCTCCTCCTTCCCCTTGTACTCTCGCACTCTCTGCCGAATGGAAAGCAGCACCGGGACGGCTTGAACAGAAAATAAAGATCAGTACCTACGGAGTGTGCATAACAACATCAAAGAAAGGAGGTCCTTTCGGAGACTTACCATGTAACATAAGGAGGCGAAGTCGTTCAGAAAGCCTCCCTCCGATCGCTCAAGGGTCTGGGCGATGTCTTCCTCCTTGACATGCTTGACGGCCCACGAAGCCAGGCACGCCATGTGATAGCCGGGTTCGAACCTCCCCCCGCTCGTCCCCGCTTGGGCCGAAGCCTCAGCCCCTTCGGCCCCTACCCGATTGCCGGCCGAGTTTTGACCCTCGGCTCGAACCTCCCCCTCAACCTCGGAGGGAGGGGGGAGGGAGAAGGCACATTTTCAGCCACCCTATTAGCTCCCTCCCTCTTAGAGGATGAGGAAACGGTGATGGGGGGCTCGGGGGTCGCGATGGGAATGGTGGTGGGGGGAACGGCGTCGGAGGGAGCCCGAGCAATAGAGCTCGGCGCAGCCGGGGTGTCAACCTCGGTCACTCGGACAACTCCCGGAGGAAGGCGTACCACTGGCCGAAGCACAACCGGAGGAGCTGCGGTAGTGCTCGGGTCCTTCGGGACAGGCAGCGCAGAGGGAGTGCTGGCGGGCCTCTGTGCAAGACTTGATGGAGTTGGTGCAGTAAAAGATTCCCCCACATGAGGGGGAGCCAGCTTCTTCCGAGTGATCTTCACTCAGGGGGCTTTTTTGAGTAGCTCCACTGCGCTCGGAGCTGCCTTCCTCTTCCGAGCACCGGATGCCTCAGCCATACCTGCGAAAGATAACTGTCAGCTACTAAATAAGTGAAGGAAAGATCATTGAAGAGGTCAGGACAGCTTACTCAGCGATGTGGCCAGAGGTTGGGATTTGCAGAGCCCGGACCAGTGAAGGTTGGCCGCAGTTATCAGATCAGCCCAGGAGCGAAGCGACTCCGACTGTGTTCTGGTCTTCGCGACCTGGTTCTTTTGGTCTGAGTCTAGGAGCGGCAACCTCTTCTCAAAAGCTGCAAAAAAGAAAAAATGTCACTTCTACGAAAACAGGCGAAAATCAAAATAGTGACTCGGATATAAAATGAAGTCTGACCTGGCTTTGTAAAATAGGTCAGAACCCGAGTTGTCAAGGTCCTAAGCTCAGCCGTCGGGGCCTCCCAATCACCTGCTGCCCAGAACCATTTGTTCTTTCAGTCCTTAATGAAAGACGGCAGGTGCATCACTAACCCTGACCCCTTGCTCCTCCAAGTCGCGAAATAATACCATGGGTCGTTACTATCATGCTTGACCATATACACGCTCAACAGCTCCTCCGGGGTCAGCTCGGGGTTCCCAACTTGCTTCCAAATTATGTAGGCCGAGATTATCACCCTCCATGCATTCGGAGCAAATTGTCCAGGGGCCAATCCGAGATAGGTCGCTATCTTCCGGATAAAAGGATGCAGTGGGAGACGGACACCGCACTACAGCGCACAGAGAAAAATGGCCACCTCGCCCTTAGCTGGAGTGCCAGCAACATTCAAAGGACCAGAGGCCCTTATCTGCACGGAGTCGGGGACCTGGAACTCCGAGCGGATCCATTCTATTTGGGATCCTGACATGACAGAACCCCCAAGGACAACCTCTACAGCCCGCAGGCTCGCAGACATATCAGTGGCGGTAGGAGTTTCGACTCGGCGTGCTCGAGAGGCAGTCTTCTTGCTGGGTTGCTTTGCCCTGGATCCCAGTGTCTTTTACTTCCAAGGCGGGGGGTACGGGAGAGTGGCTTCGAAAGGGCCCTCGGAAGATCCGCTTTCGCTCCTGGTATTCCCCGGCTCGGAGTCGTCACCATACTCACGGACCATCTCCAGATCAGAAGACATAGAAGAAATAAGGATGGAGGTGAGCGAGACTCATCGGATGATGGTCGAAAATTGCCTTTCTGCCGAAAACCTCGAGTTTGGCTGGAATCGCCTCTTGTCGGAAATCGCCTTTCCGGTGTGCTCTCGAGAATCAGGACGTCAAAATGAGTAACCAATGCCCGGAGCGCATAAATATAGGAAGCGAACGACTATTGCATTGATGACAAGCTTTAATGGCAGCAGCCGAATCGGCACGAGCCGATCTCCGAGTACACCTGGCAACGTTCCATTGGCTGGATACGAACCGATCGTACAGCTCTGACATTGGGCTGCGTACCTCGACAGGCGAAGCGACACCCCGGTACTCGGAGCCCTCAGGCGCACACCTCCTCCTGCCTGCGTGGTGACTTCTCATAGGCCGGGAGGAGATTCGGGATCGTAACCGTCGCCACGTGTTGGCCAAGGCAGCTAGCGCGCGTGATTCGAGATCCGTCATCATTGCGACGAGGGCGGAAGATTTTCTACTTAAGTACTCTCCGAGCTGACAAGTAAACTCGAAGAGTAGGGGGCTTCTGTTATGGGAAATTTGAGCTCACAATACAACGCTGCTCCGAGGGCAAGTCCGAGCCGAGTCGTAACCCTCCCGACCTGTTTTAAGACGCGACCCGTCAGAACAGCCGACTTGGTTGAGGTCAGACTCCGGATCATGATCCGATTGGATGAGCGTCTTCGTTATAGCCGCTCTTCTCTAACCTGCATTCCGAGGTGACGACATTCCGAGCCGAGCACACGGTCCGAACAGAGCAAACGTTCTAAGCTAGACGCATGTTCAGATGCGCATATCCCACTCGCTGAACGTGGAACTTGTCATAACTAAACATGACTGATAACCTCGCTCGTAGATATGCATAATCCGCTAGATACGCTACATGATCGATAGATTGCAAGGGGTATCTCCATAATCCGGGAATCCCCCTGATCGTGCCGAGATTATCGGATCCGGACCACTCGACAGCCAAGTATAAATACTGCATCACATCATATCTACAGGTACGCAAAATCGAGCTCTCCTCTATACTCTACTCAGACCCTGATTCCCTTGTCCTGACTTAGGCATCGGAGGGTCCCCCGGCTTAGCCAGGGTCACCTTTGCCAGCTTTCCTGGTGCAGGTTCCAGGGATCATACGTGGTGATCGACGAGGAGGGAGGGCTGACCAGATTTTGGCATCAACAGATACTACAGAGCTTGAGCCATATAATGCTCCAGGCTTATCCATAGAGACACACTTTTCACGATGGGTACTGCGGAGCTTGAGCCATATAATGCTCCAGGCATATCCATAAAGACGGATGCTGTAGCGATTGCTTCAAAACTGAAGAGACGTACAAGTAAGGTCCGCATTCAACCGAAAAGCTGTCCAAGGTTGGTGGCTTGAATTCAGCAACTGATCACTGGCCTCACTTATCAGAACTGAAAATCCCAGCAAGCTTATTCTATGCAGTTGTATTGGGTTGGGCAAGGCCAGGCCAACCAAACTCGAAATTTTGAATGCAACCCAGTCTTAAGGCTAGGCCTTTTGTTCAAAATTGGACCAAATCCAATGAAGGATCGGCTAGCTGTTAGCTCTTCTCTAATTGGGCATGGTGGATCACAGTGACAAGTCTCCTCCTCGGCAATTTCTGTGCCAAAACTTCTCAAGAGATTTTCCAGTCTTAATGAGTCCTCTGCATGCAGTATTATAAAAGAAGTCCTGTTCAAGCTAAATATTTAAAAATGAACAAATAATTTAAAATTTGAAATATAATAATTGCCAAAATGATATGTAAGTGAATTTATAGAATGAAAACGTCAATCAATCATTTTTCTTGTGGATTAGGTTAGGCAAGCGTCAGAGCTCAGTGGGTAAACCATCAGATCAGTTTAGTAGGTGAGGGCCGTATCGTGGGTCCATCTCAAAGTAGCCACGTCCACGTATGTGTTATATATATCATTTTAGGGCATGTCCGAAATGAGATGAGGTAGATCCAAATCTCATGTAGACCATGCAGTAGGGATTGAATTCTCGATCTTGGAGCCCTCAAAAGTTTTGGATCAAGCTTTTATTTGTGTATTCCCTTCATCCAAGTCTGTGACACCCTAATCAACAAGGTGGATGGGAAATAAACATTACAGTGTACCCTGGAAAGTTTTTAATGGTGGACGTTCAATCACCACTGTTTTCCTGTGGGTGTGGTCCACCTGAGATTTGGATCTGCCTCATTTTTTGGCATATGAGCAAAAATGAGCTGAAAATATAATGGACGGAGTTGATATACAACATATATGTTGAGGTGGGCCTCACAGTCAGGGCCTCACCCTCTAAGCTGATACTCCTCCCTCACCTATCCGCGTGGACTATCTTTAGCTCAGAAGGATTGTCGGTGGTCAACCTATCGCTACAGAATTTAGGCAAAGAATATCAACCAACTAATTATTTTAGCCTCTAAAATGGAAAAAAATATATATATACTGAAATATTGCGGAGATATTGAAAATACCATGCTGATATTGTTTAATCGAAATTTCACATTATGGCGGACCATTTGAGTAGCAGCAGGGAAACGCAGTTAGCATGTACTTAATCTAGAACGTGGAAGTTGTGACTCCTACCTTGTAGAAGTCATACCCAAAAACTCACAATAATCAAATGAACCTAGACGTCCACTCGATCGATGAGCATTTCTGACCATTGAATTTGGACAATTTACCTCATTGAAGAATGATCAAGGGAAAACAACTTCACATATATCCAAGATCGAGTCCATCACGTGGCCCATTCATGATTGAGCCCACGCGATTATGGGGAAGGATGTTACATACTGTCGGTAGTTGGCAATGCTGTGAATGGGCAAGAGTGAAAAATCACTAGGTAACACAAGAGACGGTATTATTATTATTATTGTTGTTGTTGTTGTTGTTGTTGTTGTTGTTGATGATGATGTAGAAATCTGATTAGCCCTCCCTACACCAGCGAATCTGCATAAAGGACAGATAAGGAAGACTCCGTCTCCTGCAGGGGACCCTCCAATGCCTAAGTCAGGAAAGGAATTTGGGTCTAGTTGAATATTAAGGATTTATGGTTAGAGATTGTGCATACTTTTCACTGTTGGGGGATTTCTTATTTATAGGTGGAGAGAGGTGGTGTTGTAGAGAGCGCCCCTCCTTGTTTTGCATGAACTGATTATAGTAGGATTCAGACTCCTTGCACAATGGATATTTATTTATTTATTTATTTTTAATTTTTTTTTAAAATGTGCATTTCATTGATTGGAAGGAGTAAGAAACAACCATTTGGGAGGGGTCAGAGACAAAAGGGGGGGCCCCACCTATCATATCTTATACAAAAGAATACTTGCGATTTTCGAACCGAGCCAAGACCCAATTTGTCCAGAAAGATTCCACCCTTAACCGGACGAGGGAGATTGGAGGAGTCGAGGAAGACTCAGGCCACTTGCCTAGCACCACCTTCCTTAGCCAAACTGTCTTCAGGCCCATTCGCCTCTCTAGGGATATGAGTGAGTTGGAAGAGCCCCCTGGCCCCAATCCTATGGATTATATCCATCCAGTACTTCCAAATCCTAGCGGGGTAGGAGATACCATTAAGAGAATCAATGAGACATTTGGAATCAAACTCAATAAGCACCCTGACGATCCCAAGATTAACACATAAGGCCATACCATCATATAACGCTCACAACTCAGCTATGTTGTTGGATGCAGTCCCATAACTAGAGAAGAAAGCAAAGACCAGATTGCCGAGGTTATTCCTGCAGATGCCACCGCCCCCGGATGGACCTAGGTTGGCAAGAGCAGACCCATCTACATTAAGTTTGAACTAGCCTTCTCTGGGTTTGAGCCATCTCACAATGGAGACAACGTAGCGAGGGCAGGGAGAGATAGGAGTCTGACCAATTGCAGGGGTAGCCGGCGAGAGAGAAGGGAGCCTAGGATGGTGATAGAGAAGATTTTCCACCCACCAATTGGCTTTGCTGATGACGGTAAGGGGAGAGATCAATCGGTCATCGAATCTGGAACCATTTCAGGCTCTCCAAATTTCCTGAAGGAAGAAGATAGGGGATAGGCGCAGGGTAACTACCTTAGTGCTGCTAAGAAGGGGCGTTTTCCACCACCAGTTTAGGTAATCCTAAATCAAGAAATGACGGAACATGGGAGCCCCAAAGGAGACAACAATGTGCTCCCATATCTGAACAGCCAGATTTCCAAACAAGAAAAGATGTTCCAGTGATTCAGGGAAGTGGCCTGAACTTTGATCTAAACTACAACACACACATTTGGAAGCAAAATGAATCCCTTTAGACTGAATGTGGACATTAACTAGTACAACACCCTGCAAGAGTCTCCACATGAACGTGGAGATTTTGGGAGGCACCATGGGGTGCCACACCCAACGAGCCCAAACTCTCTTCTGCCTGCTGTTTTTGCCAACAACTCAGGCCGATTTAACCGAGAATATGCTTGAGGGGTCGGAGGGCCAGATGGGACGATCTTCACCATCAGAGCAGCAGAATCCACCTTGCTGAATGTGGCCCAAGATCCATTCGGGGATGAAGAATGGGCTATCCAACTTGAGCCCATCTTCCCCAATAAAATCGGCCACGCGAAGGTCCCTAAGCCCTGGAGGAATATGAAGGGATTGGATGTCAATCAGGGGGTGAAGGCCTGACCAGTTGTAGCTCCACATGTTGCCGGCCCATTGATTCACTTCCCATTGGACGCACCTGCCTAGGATGAGAAACAGCCCCAACAGTCTTTTCCAAAGAGGAGAGGTACAATCAAGGAGATTGGAAGGGCTGAAAGTCCTCTTGGCTTGCATGTATTTAGAGAAAATAAAATTAGCCCACAGCTTACCAGATTTCTCGAATTTTGCCCCCCATGCCAACTTCAAGCGAAGGGCACTCATGACTTCTTGGAGCTTCCTAATACCTCATCGGGGCGGGAAATGGAATTCCATTTCACCTAATGGAGCTTTTTCCTCCCATCTCGCCACCCCAAGCTCGTGGCATCTCTCTTACATCTAGGTGCGTCTGTTGCAATTCCCAGAATGGTCTGTCCCCCTCCTCGGAGTCCCTTCTTCATTTGTTCATTGAAGGTTCGCTAGCACAAGTGGTGTGGGAAGACTTGGGCCGTCAGTTCCAGATCAGTGTCATGGCGGCATCCTCCATAAAAGGTAGATTAGCCCAGTGGTGGGCTGCGGCACCACGGGGGAATTTCTCTCTTTGCGCCATGTTAGCCCTATGTTTCATGATATGAGAACTTTGGAAATCCCGTAACGCTGCTGTCTTTGAGGGCAGGTCGACTTCTACTTCGGCGGTAACTGCAAGAGTGAAATGGTGGATTGCTTCTTTGTAGTGCCCCCTGCCAGCCTGGCCCCTCGCGGGTGAAGACCCTTCCCTGTGCCTTTGATGGTTAAGTGGATGAAGCCATCGGAGGGGTGGATTAAAGTCAATGTGGATGGGTCGGCGAGAAGGAAATATTGGGAGTTAAGGGGTGGCGGGATTTGTAGGGGTGCCTCTGGTAATTTTATCTTTGCATTTTCTACAGCCTATGGAGAGGGATCGAACAATTTCGCTGAGCTGCGGGCCATTCATGATGGTCATGTGCTCGGTCTGCAAAGAGGCTTTTCTAATATTGTGGTGGAATCAGATTCAAGGCTGGTTGTTAACGTACTGAATGGCGTTTCTTTGCTTGGATGGAATTGGGGGTTTTAGATTTATTGAATCTCAAAGCTCCAATCTAGGGTGCAGGTAAAATTCGAGCACATTTTCAGGGAAGGCAACTTCCCCGCCGACGTGTTGGCTCGCATGGGTAGTGCCACCCAATCCTCCTTTATCTATGCTCACCTTAGGGATCTCCCTCAGCAGGTCCGAGGGCTTTTCTTCTTGGACAGAGTAGGTTGGGGGCGATCAGGGAAGCTTGAGGGTTCTCCCCTCCCCCTCTTTTGTCAATTTTTTGTCTAGTGTGTTTTGAGGTTTCCCACATGATAGGCTTCCCCTGGTTGTTTAGGTTCGGGAGTAGCTCGAAATATTGTATATGTTCGCTGATGATTAATATATGGAAGATCTCCTTTTTGAAAAAAAGAAGAAGCTTTCCATGATACCTAGCACCTTAACAGGAATCACCGAAGTGACCATGGTGTGGATCGGAATGCCGCTCAGAACATGGGAAATCAGAGTCAATCTGCCAGCTTGGGACAACACTCTCGCACTCTAACCTTGAATTCTGGAGGCCATCTTATCAATCATCGGCTTGAACATGTTGTAAATAATTTTCCCATTGACAATAGGAATGCCTAAGTAAGAGAAAACACCCGTAGCTTTAGTAAAACCAAGGACCCTAGCGATGGACCTTTGCCTACCCTAAGTAGGAGAAAACACCCATAACTTTACCAAAACCATGGACCCTTTGTGGTGGAACTTTCTAGATTCTTGGCTAGAATCTCGGAATGATCCGTGTAAGAGTTAATTTCCACAATCTTCAGCTGAGAACGCGCACCGACCTAATAGGGTTAGGTCGGATCCCAGAGAGAGCGAGTTCTACTGTCCTAAAGTAGTCCGACCTGGTTCACAACTGAGGTCGGGTTGCATTTGTTTAAGGACAGGTCTTGCTGACCTGAGGTGAGTTAACTCGCTTCTTTCAGATCGTGGTTGATTAATAACTGTCTCGACCTTGTGCTTAGAGGTCGAGGTCAGCCTTTCTTCATACTTGGTCAAGGAGATAGAGGTTGGACCACTAGATCGCACCTATGACTATTTGTTTGCTAACCTGGCCTGTTAATAATAGGTCAATCTATTTTCCCCATAACGATTATTATTATTATTTGTTCGGCTTTTTTTGAAAAAAAAAAGGAAGGATCTCAATCACAACTAAGGAAAAACCTCCTTTTACTGAGGTTGAGTATAGTCTATGGCCTTGGAAATAGTGGCGGCGGCAATGGGTCGAAGTGGTCCATTGAGCCATGCTCAGGTCACCTTCTTCTGGGGCAGGTTTTGGCCAAGCAAAATGGGTAGTGGGTTTAGATTGGATAAGAAATGTGAACATTAAAAAACCTTAAATATGTTAAGGACGTGGTGGACATTTTCAATGAAGTTAGTGGGGTGGACATTTTCAATGAAGTTAATGGTGTATTACGAGTAAGAAAATGTGGCTTATATCTAACGTAGGGTTGAGATTTCACCCCACAAAAAGTCTTTAAACGGTGCTAACCTGAATGTGTGTAGTCATTCAGTGGCATGGCTACAAGTCACCATCCACTATGTGGGGAGAACATGCCTCATATCCACGCCGTTCATGAAGCGTGTTGCTTCATATTCACCATGGAAACCAAAATTTGGCTAGTACAAAACTCTAAGTATAGGTCGAATCGCAAGGAAGAGTTGGGATTGATGGGGATTTTCTCCCCAGGCTCGATCGGTTGAGTGTCTTGCTCGATCGGTCGAGGGTGGTGCTCTACCAGTTGAGTGGCGCTTGACTCAAAGTTTAACGACCAATTATGTTAAATCTTCTATGCTGCTCGACTAGTCGAGGAGTCTGCTCGACCGGTCGAGGACTCTACTCGACCGGTCGAGGTTACGCAGGTTCATGTCTAGATTTTGTGCGGACTGCGTAAATTTGAGGTGGCTTTCAAAGAGGTGAGGAATGAAGTTTCCTAAGCTATAAATAGGGGTCCCTAGAGTTGTTGTTTAGGGTTGAATATTGCATATTAAACCCCAGTTATTACCTATTTTTACGAACATGATATTGTTTAATGTCCTATTTTAATCGTGTTTGTGATGCAAGGTGTATTTATGAGCTTGGATTGAAACAGGATTCTTAAAGTATGGATTTGACGCTCATAAATCACCAAGGTAAGGGACGGACTCCAGGGGACCGAGATCGATGATTCTACACGGCTGAGATTTAAGAAAATCACGTGTGTCACACTAAAGAGGCCTGAAAGTAGTCTAGAATGTAAGATCACATGATTCTAACCATCCATTCTGCTCGAAACTTCATACATAGCCTGAGGACCATAAATTAACCGTACACGTCGAATTTCAATTCTCGGATCCTTGTGAAAGTGACCTAACAGACAGATTAGCCCATGAATCTCTAATTTGGGGCCCACCTGCAATTTGGATATGCCTCAATTTTAGTCTTAACTGCTAAAATGATATGAGAAAAGATATGGACGGAATGAATTTCTCACGACCATCACGTTGGTGGCCCATGGACATCGCATGTATAGAGAGTGTATGTGCACTCAACGTGCACCAGATGGAGAATCACGGTCAAAGCCGGTGTTGACCGACTCCTCATGCAAAACGGCAACTACCATTACAGGGTGATTTCGCACCGAGAGTCGGTTGCAATTGTGGGCCCCACCCATTGTCCAATGGACAATCCAAACCATTCATCAGATTTGTAAAGGCCTACTCACCAAGGCCTAGGTGACGATTTTTGAGGAAGTAGGAGGATGGGATTGCAGACATCCAAAAGGAAGACAGACGGTGGAATGAAATCATCTGTGGGCCACCAAGAAGCTAATCCAAAAAATGGTAATGTCCAATCGATTTTTCATGATTAAGCTAATGGACGGGCTGGATTTCTCAAATAATTATGATCAGGGGCCCCACCAATCAATCAGTGATGGCAAAAGATACGCAGACTCTGTTTTACATACAGACGCTACCGCCCACTGTGGGCCATTCCGTGATCATAATCACGGTTCGATCCGTGATCCAAACCATTCACATGATGGAGAAGGGGGTCTAGACCACACCCAAGAAGTTGGACTGCATCGATGGACGGTCAAGAACTCCAAAACATGGTCCCAAAAGCAAGTCTTCTTCCGATTTTCTTACGCATGCGGCTGTTACTGTGAAAGCCTTTCACACACACTGACTCCAGCCTCTTCTAGCCGACCTCTCCTGTTATAAAGGAAAGAATGAGAAAGGGAGAAAAGGGATCCAGATCTGGTGGTTGTGGAAAATTAGAAAGAGAAAAGAAGCTCGGTTGTCGACGTGAAGCACAGAACGTGAAAGAGAGTCCATAGGGATGTGCTTCTCAAATATAGTTTTCTTCTTTCCAAATGAATTTCTGTTACATACCATGGATTTGTAATTTCTTAGCTAGGGCTGAGATGAAGGCCCTAATTTGAATGATTCTTGTTATTTTTTGATTTCATCTGGATTTGATTGATTTATTTCTTTCTCTATATGCTTTAATGAAAATTCTATACCTCTCCAATCAATGAGCTTAACCAAAGTTTAGATGTGGATGTCGTTTGGAATCTTATTATAGGTATGCTTGCATCTGACCATGAACAAGTTTTCCTACAGAGAAAGAAATAAGAATCTACATCTATTCATGCCTGACCATGGATGGAAAGATGTGATCCTTATGCTTCAAGGGAATTATACATCCTGTGTGCCTAAACAAGGACACAAAGTGTGCTTTATTTATTAAATTTATATCAATCTGAATTAGAGTGAATTAACAAGTAAAACAAGGGTTAGGATAATTAGGGATAAATTCAAAAGTCCTAGTATTTTCCTTGAGTGAATTTTTCTCCTTGTTCTCAGTTATTTTTCATATATTTTTATTAATAACTAGCTACACTATTTGTTAGATTAGTTAAGAAGAATCGTAAAATTCGAATTGTGACAACCAGTCCTTATGGGAATGATCTCGTAATTTGTACCGTATCTACACTTGATTCGTATACTTGCGAGTTTAAAATTATTTAAACCAGGTTGGTTTAAATAAAACATCAGCTGTTCTAGGGAATGTAAGAGAGTTTTCTAAAGCTTTGCAAGGTTTTGTTAAAGGGTTTAGGTTATCAAAGGTGTGAGAGAGAGATAAAGAGAAAGAGAAAGAGGAAGCTTGTGAAACGGATGTTCTGCTCGTAGAGGTGATCTAATGTGCACTCGACATCTCAGCGCTTCTATGTCCTCGTGATCGATGAGATCTCTCTGTTTGTTTATTCTCTTATTGTTTATCTACTCCTGCGTGAGTGAAGAATGTTTGATCCAAGTAGTGTATACTTATGATCAGTTATAACATTCTCCTTCATAGTGGATTATTGATCTGGACTAGGTCCAATGGTTTTTACCTCTTTGAGGGTTTTCCACGTAAAAATCTCTTGTGTCATGTGGTTTATGCTTTGATTTATTTCATTGCTTTATTATCCCATAATTCTGATGTTTTTGGGAGGATATATACTAAGGTTTTGTGCAACGGCCCCCAACAAACTGGTATCAAAGATATTTGTTTATTGAATGGAGTGGGATCGGTTTGAATTATGGAAAGTGACTCATTAACGATGATCAGTCTCAATGGTTCTAATTGGACCATATGAAAGGTTAAGATGGATGACTTGCTTTATTGCAAAGACTTGTATGCTCCAATCCTTGGCATATCAGCAAAGACAAAGGATATGACAGATGATGATCGGAAGAAGTTGGACAGGAAGGCGATAGAGTTTATTAAACAATGGTTGGACAATTTTTTATTCCACCATGTGTCTACAGAAACCTCAGTCACTAGCTTATAGTTGAAACTGCAAGAGCTGTATGAGAGGAAGATAGTCGGCAATAAAATTTTTCTGATAAGACGACTTGTGAATCTTAAATTCAAAGATGGTGGTTCTGTGGCTGAGCACATAAATGAAGTTAGCAATATATTGAACCAGCTCTCCGCTATGAAGATAGTCATTGACATTGAATTATAGGCTTTACTATTACTTAGCTTATTGCCTGATAATTGGGAGACATTGGTGGTATCTTTGAGTAACTCCGTACCAGACGGAAAGGTGTCCATGGAACAAGTAACTAGTCGTCTCTTCAATGAGGAGACAAGGAGGAAGTCTTAGGGGTCTACTAAGCAAGAAGCCCTTGTGATACAAGATCGAGGGTGAAGAAAGAACAGAAAAGGCAGGAAGACTTAAGATAAATCAAGTACTAGGAAGGATGTTAAATGCTAGAATTGTGGTAAGAATGGTCACTACAAGCATGAATGTCGTAATAAGAAGAACGACAAGAAAAGAAAAGAAAAGGAGAAGGAAGATGAATCAGATTCTACTATAGTCACTTCAGATGGAGGCATCGAGTTATTCTTTCAGTAGATCATGATGTTTGTCTCATGGTTATGAGTTAGGACACCGACTGAGTGATAGACTCGGGAGCCTCGCTTCATGTGACTCCACGCAAGGACCTCCACAAGTTACAAGTCAAGTGACTATGAGACTATGAAGATGAGAAATTCTGACATATCGAAGATCGTAGGGGTCTACTAAGCAAGAAGCCCTTGTGATACAAGATCGAGGGTGAAGAAAGAACAGAAAAGGCAGGAAGACTCAAGATAAATCAAGTACTAGGAAGGATGTTAAATGCTAGAATTGTGGTAAGAATGGCCACTACAAGCATGAATGTCGTAATAAGAAGAACGACAAGAAAAGAAAAGAAAAGGAGAAGGAAGATGAATCAGATTCTACTATAGTCACTTCAGATGGAGGCATCGAGTTATTCTTTCAGTAGATCATGATGTTTGTCTCATGGTTATGAGTTAGGACACCGACTGAGTGATAGACTCGGGAGCCTCGCTTCATGTGACTCCACGCAAGGACCTCCACAAGTTACAAGTCAAGTGACTATGAGACTATGAAGATGAGAAATTCTGGCATATTGAAGATCGTAGGTGTCGATGATATTTGTGTAAAGACCGATGTGGGCTGCACATTCATTCTTAAGGATGTGAGGCACATTCCAGACCTTCACCTTAATTTGATGTCGACGGGAAGGTTAGATGACGATGACTATAAAAGCTAATTTGTTAGTGGGCACTGGAATCTCATCAAGGGTTCATTGATCGTGGCCAAATAAAAGAAGTGTTGTACCCTTTACAAGCTAAGTATTGGTATGTGAAAGAGTGGGTTAAACGCAACGGAAGATTCAACTATTGACATGTGACATAGACATCTATGCCACATGAGTGTAAAAGGGCTTTAACTACTAGTAAGGAAGCGGCTCCTTCCAGATGTGACAGGTATACCTATCAAAACATGTATTGATTGTTTATCAGAAAAACATCATAGAGTTTTATTTATTAAATTTGTTTCTTATATTAATAAAGTGCATGCATTAGATTTGATTTATTTTGATATTTGTGGTCCTATGAGGATAAAAACCTTGGGTGGGGCATTGTATTTTGTCACTTTTATAAATGATGCATCTACGAGGGTTTGGGTTTATGCTTTGAAATTCAAGGACAAGGTCTTTAGTGTGTTTAAATTATTTTATGCTATGGTTGAGAGAGAGACAGGTAGATCATTGAAGTGCATCTACACTGACAATGGTGGTGAATACATTGGCGACTTCCATGAGTATTGTAAGTCCCTAGGTATACGTCTTGAACAGATGGTTCCCAAGACCTTTCAGCATAATGGTGTGGCTGAACGAATGGATCGCACCATTGTAGAGAGAATCAAATGCATGTTATCCCATGCGAAGTTGTCCAAGATGTTCTGGGGAGAAGCAATGTACACGAAAATGTATTTGATAAATAGGTCTCCATCGGCCCCGTTGAATAGAGAAGTACCTGAGAAGGTATGGATTGGATAAGATCCATCATACAATCATCTCATGGTATTTGGATGCCCTGCATCCGTTCACGTATCAAAGGACGAGAGGTACAAGCTCGATATGAAGATTAGGTAATGTGTGTTCTTAGGATATGATGATGAAAAGTTTAGTTTTAGACTGTGGGATCTGACCAAGAAGAAACTCATTAGGAGTATAGATGTGATATTCTTTGAAGATTAGTGTATAGAAGACATTGGTAAGCCAAAGAAGAACTAAATTAGTTCAGGTGAGCTAGAGGACATGGATCCGGTAATTCCTCTCGTGGTGCCTGCAGATGGGGGAGTACAGTAAGGTGCAAAGGACGAGGGAGTTCTTATATAAGATGGACCGGGAGAGCCTCACCTGATCCACCTGTTGAGCCACAAGTGAGGAGGTCATCTAGGAATAGATGGTCGTTCAAGAGGTACTTGTCGTATGAGTACATTATGCTCATTGATGGGGGAGAGCAGGAAGATTATTCTGAGGCCCTAGCCAATGAGCATAAGGTGGAGTGGTTGAAAGCTATGTAAGAGGAGATGAAATCCTTGCATAAAAACTATACCTATGATATGGTGAAATTTTCTAAGGGCAAGAAAGCTTTAACCAACAAGTGGGTGTTTAGAAAGAAGATTGAGTAGAAGAATTCACAGATGAGATTTAAGGCCAGACTTGTGGTGAAAAGATTTAGTCAGAGGAAATGTATAAACTTCGAAGAGATATTCTCACCAGTGGTGAAGATGACATCCATACGGGTGTTGCTTGGGTTTGCGGCTAGCATGGATATGGAGACAGAGCAGTGAGATGTTAAAACTGCTTTTTTCCATGGTGACCTGGATGAAGAGATCTACATGCACCAACCAGATGGATTCGAAGTCAAGGGAAAAGAGCATATGGTGTGTAGGCTAAGGAAGAGCTTGTATGGGCTAAAACAAGCTCCAAAGCAATGAAACAAGAAGTTCGACTCGTTCATGTTAAAGCATGGGCATGATAAAATGGAGTCGGACCACTGTGTGTTCACACACAAGTTCTCAGATGATGATTTCTTAGCTCTGCTGTTATACGTTGATGACATACTCATAATGAGAAAAGATATTAAGAAGATTGACAGGCTAAAACAGGAGTTGGACAAGTCGTTCACGATGAAAGACTTGGGACCAGCTAAGCGAATCCTACGAATGGAGATAACCCGTGACAGAAGCAGCAGGAAGCTTTGGATGTCACAAGAGCGATATATTGAGAAAGTCTTAAAGCGGTTCAATATGAATGTAGTGAAGCCGGTCAGTACTCCACTGGATGGTCACTTCAGATTGAGCGACAAGCAGTATCCCAAGATGAAGACAGAGGTGGATGAGATGTAGAAAATACCCTATGCATCAAGAGTAGGAAGTTTGATATATGCTATAGTGTGTACACGCCCAAACATAGCATATGTGGTTGGTGTTATTAGCTAGTATCTTGCTAATCCTGATAAAGAAAATTGGGCTGTGGGGAAATGGATACTGCGGTATCTAAGAGGCTTATCCAGGTTGAGCCTATGCTATGGTGACGAAAAACCTGTGTTAGAAGGCTATACAAATGCAGATATAGAAGGTGACATAGACTCCACGAAGTCTACATCGGGATTTATGTTCACGTTTGCAGATGGAGCGGTCTCTTGGCAGAGCAAGCTATAGAAGGTCGTAGCATTGTTAACGACAGAGGCCAAGTACATTGTAGTCAGAGAAGCATGTAAAGAGATGCTTTGGATGAAAAGGTTCTTACAAAAACTTAACTTAAAGCAGAAGCAACACGTGGTCTATTACGATAGTCAAAGTGCTATACACTTGCGCAAGAATCCAAGTCAGCACTTCAAGTTAAAGCACATAGAGATTTGGTATCACTGGATCAGGGATACTTTGGAACAAAGGTGTTATAGCTTGAGAAGGTCCGCATAGACGATAATGGGTCAGACATGATGATTAAGACTTTACTCAAGGACAAGTTTGAGGTTTGTAGAAACTGGGTTGTCTTGAAGAAAGAGAATTCCTCCTGAGTCGAAAAGGGAGAAATTTGATGAGAATTTTCTCTTCATTTGAGCCTAGCTCGACCAGTCGATCAGCGCTCGACTCAAAGTCTAGCGACTAATTGTGTTAAATCTTCCATGCTACTTGACCAGTTGAGGAGTCTGTTCGTCCGCTTGACCGGTTGAAGACTCTACTTGACTAGTCGAGGTTATGCAGATTCATGTTCAGATTTTGTGTGAACTGCGTAAATTTGAGGTAGTTTTCAAAAAGGTGCGGAAGGAAGTTGCCTAAACTATAAAATGGGGTCCTTAGGGCTGTTTTAGGAAATGCAAGAGAGTTTCCTAAAGCTTTGTAAGGGTTTATTAAAGGGTTTAGGGCTATCAAAGGGGTGTGTGTGTTGAGAGAGAGAGAGAGAGAGAGAGAGAGAGAGAGAGAGAGAGAGAGAGAGAGAGAGAGAGGAGAAAGCTTGTGGAAGAGGAGGTTCTGCTCGTAGAGGTGATCTACTGTGCACTCGACATCTTAGCGCTTCTACGTCCTCATGATCGGTGAGATCTCTCCATTTTCTTTATTCTCTTATTTTTTATCGACTCCTGCATGAGTGAAGAAAGTTTGGTTCAAGCAGTGTGTACTTGTGATCGGTTGTAACATTCTACTTCATAGTGGATTATTGATCTGGACTAGGTACCATAGTTTTTACCTCTTTAAGAGTTTTTTAGGTAAAAATCTCTTGTGTTGTGTGGTTTGTGCTTTAATTTATTTCATTGCTTTATTATCCCATAATTATGGTGTTTTTGGGAGGATAGATCCTAAGGTTTTGTGCAACAGCCCCCAACAGGGATAAGATTATATGCCATCCACTCCATATTTATACAACTCTTCTCACCAAGCCGAAGGCATATCCATTATCACGGTATTCTGAACCTCATGTGAACAACGATTATTGAATTTAAAGTTTTCAGGATGAATTTCCACTATTTCTCATGGTGAGGCACACCCGAGTTTTGGATCGGCCTGATTTTTGGCATCAAGGCCTAACATGTAGTGACTCAACTGCTGAGAGGGGTGGATCGATCTCATCCATATGAAGTCATTAATCCACATCAACAAATAGCTGTACCCCCATTTGTTTTTGTGACATCATCTTATGATAGGTGTTGTTAGAGAGAAAATGGTAACAATGGTAACTTAATAATATATATATATATATATATATATATATATATATATATATATATATATATATATATATATATATATATATATATATATATATATATAAATTGGGAAAATGTTTTATGCGGTGGAGCTGATGGGAACTTCCCATGAGGTCGAGTTGTGTGGGCCCACCATGATGCGTGTCGAACATCTACCCCATTAGTCAGATGCACCATTCCATGGTGGGCCTAGGGATTAAATCAAGTCAATCCATGACTTGTGTGGGCCACACCACATACAAAAGTTGAGAGGGTTTTCCCTCCATTAAAACATTCATAAGCATTTATTGGACCCACCGAGATGTGGTTCACAAATCCAGACCATCCATTATGTGTGTCCCACTTGGATGATGAGTCAGACCAAATTTCAGGTGGGCCCCACCAAGTACCTTTATATGTTTCAGGCATGTCTTCATATGATTTTAGATGGTATGGCCCACCTGAGCTCCGTATATGACTGATTTTTAGGATATCCCATAATTTAAAGGGGACCCATCAAATGCACGGTGTTGATGTTCGACATACATCATGGTAGGGCCCACACAGCTCGACCTCATGGGAAGTTCCCATGGGCTCAACCGCATAGAACCTTTTCCATATATATATATATATATATATATATATATATATATATATATATAGCTTGGCATAGCTCGGTTCAGGTTGGCCAGCATCCAACCCTAGCTTGAACTCGGCTCGGCTCGGTCTTTGACCATGATTAGCTAGCTCGATTATGTTTGGTCTTACAATATGATTTTTTATTTTCTTTTTAGTAATTTGTTTCTTCAATCTTCTCTCGAATGCCTATTTTGAAAGCCCATTTTAAAAATACACTGATATGAGGGCAGTCTAAGAAACAACAATTTCTTGAGTCATTTCATCAAACATTCGACAAGCAACATCAGGATCAAAATAACTGAGTCACTAGGTCAATTGATTCAAGTCGAACGCGGTTTGAAATTTTTTCAAGCTCCAAAAACCAACTCAACTCGCTCTGAATTCAGTTTCAAGCCAAGGTGATTCAAGTCGAGCGAGATGACCGTGCTAACTCAACTCATGTACAACTCTCTCTCTCTCTCTCTCTCTCTCTCTCTCTACACACACGTTCTCCTTTGGAAATTGGTTCTCGTGAAAACTTTTTGAGAACTCATTTCACACAATGTGTATATCTAATCTTAACGGTCTATTAGATGAGTCACCTCGTGAAAACCCTATGGCTCAAAACTTAGGCTATCCAAAAATCTAATGGGCCATAGCAAAGTGAGAGGAAAATATTCAATGGAATTCCCTCTCAATTTACTTTCCCCTTACTTTGCTATGGCCCGCCAGATTTTTGGATCAGGCTAACTTTTGGGTGTTAGAGGTTTTACAGAGATGATACATCTAGTGCACCGTTCAGATTTTGTGCTTAGATCATATATAACCAATTCCTTTTCCATATATGTGTGTGCGTTATAAGCTCTCCACATGGGCACTTGAACCATGACCTTAGTGTTGAAATGCGGTGCATCTACCACTGAGCCATGCATCAATACTCAGGCTAGGTTGGGATTGGCTCCATATAACCTTTTTAAACATGAGTTTGGTTGTGCCGAATTGAGTGGGTCTAGCCGACTCGATTACAATTATGGTCAGGTCGTGTCAGGCTTGGGCTTAATAAATTTTTAAGTTGATTGAACATAAGCATGAAGAATTTTAGGTACTGGGTTTGGTTCAGCCACGGGATAAGGGCCATGAGTAGGGTTTGAGTGCAATTTGTGGTCTATTTACTAATGGGTTAGGCTTGGGCAAATCCCGACTCATTACACGCCTGTCTTAAAGTCCACTAGGGCCTGTTAGATTCAATAGTGTGCATGTGCACCATAGTTATGTGTGATCTTTCAAACTACTGTATTATATATTATTATTATTATTATTTATTATAAATAAGAAAAGAGAGGGAAAAACCCTGGAGTTGTAATTTATTATTTTATTATATAAAAAATTGAATGGAAAGCTCATTTATCTGTCAATCACCTGCCCAGATATTACTTATGTTGTTAGTGTGGTCACTCAATTCATGCATAGGCCACGTTCACATCACCTTAACGTAGTCCATTACATATTTCATAATGTGAAGTCCACTTTGGAAAAATGGACATCTGCACATACGTGCTTATTGTGATGTAGATTGGGTATTTTTTACATTTGATAGGCCCCTCCACCACAGGCTATTGAACACGGTGATGTCCTTTGGTTATGGTCATTTTTTTTTCCTCTAAACGGGGCATTCTGATTACTGAGCCCATTCTCCTTTTACCTGATAATCAAACATCAATTCATATATTCTCAAATCCAGTCTTCCAAAAGCATACCAATCATATACAAGTTGATTGTCACTTTGTGTGGAAAAAAAGTCAGCTGTCGTTATTAGTACTCGTCACCTTTGTTTTTTGTTTTTTTTTTTTTTTTTTATAATTATTTTTTATAATAAACTTACACCCACACACACCTATACTCTTCACCTTCTTGCAGATGTCGTCACTAAAACAGTTGCCGGGATACATTTGTTTAACATTGTCTTTAAGCTAAACACGTCTGACCTCTATATTCCAGCTTAAAAATGAGTCTTAGATTTAGTCTTGTACATGTGTACTATAGTTGTGTGTGATTTTTTAGATTATTGAATTATTTTATTATTACCATTTATTATTTAAATAAGAAAGGATTGGGAAAAACCCTAGAGCTCTAATTTTCTACATTTACTTGACCGAAAAGATAACCTAGGCTCAGCTAGTGAGGCTAAAATTATACCCGAGACTTTAACTGGTACCATTGATAGAGACATTAGGAGTGTCCACTTGCTGGTACCAGTAAACTTAGAAAATATGCAGTCTGATGGATGATGGGCAGACACGTAGGAACCACTTAGATATTGTAAACATCAAATACAAATAATATGATTAAACTGTACAAATTAGTATGGTCCCCACTTAAAATGTGGTACGGGCTCAAATTTATTTGATTATGTGAATATTTTTATGCCGGTCAAAAATGGAAATTATAGAATGGTTTATCTATTTCAACAATGGTTTTAAGTATCCATCAATCAAATATTAAGCTTGTTTGGTCAATATGATTTTGGGAGTTTCAAACAAAGACAGTTACACAATTTAGTATGTTTAGTTTGAGTTACCACATGTGTACTTTCCGAGTGCCTGTGTATCAAGCGTCATATGTGGACGGAGTATAAAAATGGAAAATATCTAATGGTTAATCTATTTAAACAATGGTTTTAAGCATCCACCAGTTAGGTATTAGGCTTGTTTGGTCAATATGATTTTGGGAGTTTCAATCAAAGACAGTTGCACAATTTAGTATGCTTAGTTTGAATTACCATGTGTAATTTCTGAGTGCCTGCGTATCAAGTGTCATATGCGGACGGAGTATCAAATAAGTCCAGTCTTAGCAGGAGGTTGGTGGCTTAGAGGGAGTGGATTAGGTGTGGCCCTTGCCTTGGGCTCACCTCGATGTATATATTCTACATCACACTGCCCATCTGTTTTGTCGCACACACACGCACACACACACACACACACACACACACACACATATATATATATATATATATATATATATATATATATATATATATATAATCATGAAAAGGATTTATAGAGCCTTCCCGTGGGCAACACAAAAAGGTTGTGCCACACGTATCAAGTACTAGATACGGAAATTCAATAATTTTGTTAAATTATTTTAAGGCATGAGCACAAAAGTGAATCAGATCCAAATTTCAAAAGGACTATTATATACAAGAGATAGTGGTGACTAAATGCTTCCATTAAAAACTTTCTAAGCCCCACCCTAATGGTGTCAGTGATGTTTTTTTTCCGTCCTACCTGTTGATAAGGTCACATGAAGGTTATATATATATATATATATATATATATATATATATATATATATATATATATATATATATATATATATATATATATATATATATATATATATATAATCAGCTTGATCCAAAACTTTTGTGGCCCATGGGGAGTTTTTAATAATTGATCACCATTGTTTCTTATGGGACCTGAGATTTGGGATCTGCTTTTGGGCTCATGCCCGACAGCGTGACCCATAACAGGGGCCGCACATAATCGCTTCCGAATCGAGGGAAGTTGATTGCTTGCAGCACCTTCCACGCGAGATAGACCCGTGTCATGATGTGACGGAAGCTATGTCGGGGCAATCGTGATGCATGTGTTTTATCCACACCACTTATCCATTTTGCCAGCTCATTTAACTACAAAATCCAAAATTAATGCAGATCCAAAGCTCCAGTGGACCTCACAACGGAAAACAGTGGGCGATTGAATGTCCACCGTTGAAAACTTCTTACTAGCCTACAGAAGATTTGTTTTCCATCCATCCAAGTCTGGGTGACCTTAAGAAAAGGTTTGATGGCAAATAAAACATTATGGTGGGCCTTACGGAGGTTTCAACCGTTAGCAATATTCAATGCCTACTGTTTTCCGTCGTGTGGTTTACTTGAACTTTGGATCATTAGTTTTACGATCCTGCCCTAAAATGAGACGGCAGAACGGATAAACAGCGTGTATAAAATACATACATGACGGTGGCCCTTATTGCGCCACGTCGTGCAATAAGATATCAAGTGGCGGGTGCTGCGGGCAATCCGCTCTCACTTGAGGATGGTACACCAGCCAGATATCAAAGTTATTTATCAGGGACATGCCATATTACGAAAAAAAAAAAAAAAAAAAGTCTAATAGGACATCGATAATTTTAGTTTTAACAGCTTAAAAATAAATAAATTTATTCTATTCATTTAGCCGAACATGATTATCTTGTGCGTTTGACGTGACTGATTAAGTACCGCTGGTATTTTCGTACATTGTATGTTCACACCATTCATGGTGATGGATGGACCATATCTGTGACATTTGTTTTGTCCTCCACGAGTCTGTGGCATGTTCTGCCCTCTCACATTTTAGAGGGGACCGCATTGGAGTGGATTAGGTGAGACTAGACGTGTACACGAATTGAACCGACAGCTCGACAACTAGTTGACCTCAGCTCGAACTCAGCTCGGTTGATTGGCTAACTCAGCTCATTTCGGTCAGCAGCTCGGGCTAGTTCTAGTCAAGTTCAAGCCAGGATTAAACTTATGTGACATTTTTACAAATACATGGAGTGCACCTTCAATTTTTTACTGTATGTAAAATGGTGACAATTGTTTACACGTATTTCATCGAATACTTTGTAGTTAATATCAAAATCAAGAAAAAATGATTTTTGTTTCATATACATATATTCCTTGTCACTAGCCAACACTTTGCTGAGTCATTTCATCAAACACTTGGTGAGCAACATCAATTTTGAAGTAATCAAGTCACTGAATTGGCTCGATTCGAGTTCGATCCGAGTTGAGTTGAGCTTGGGCAAGCTCGAACTTAGTTCGAAATTTTTTGGAGCTCAAAAAATCAACTCAACTTGGTTCAAACTCAATTTCGAACCTAATCGAATCGAGCTCTTTTAGTCAAGTAAACTAACCCAACTAACCCAGTTCATGTACAACCCTAAGTGAGAACCCTGCCTCAACCAGGATGGTGTGGCCCTTACTGTCGGTAAAGGTATACCGTGGGGCCTACCTTGATGTATGTATTATGTATCCACACCATCTATCTATTTTTCTAAATTATTTTAAAGTATTATACTAAAAGTTAAAAAGATCCAATTATTAGTTGGATCATACACAAGTAAGAGTAGTGATTGACCATTAATGGGCTATAAAGGTTTTGGATCAACTTGATATTTGTTTTTTCTTTTAATTCAGGCTTATGTGACCTTATCAACATGTTGGATGGTAAATAATTACTACAAAAACATAAGGTGCATCCTTAGAAGTTTTCAATGGTAGGATGGTCAATCACCACCGTCTCTTATGATATGCTCCACTTGATAATTAGATCTGCTTCATTTATGGTATAAAAATGGATGAGATCGTTGATACATAATGCATACATCAAGGTAGCCCTATGGTAAAGCCACCGTAAGGGCCGTCTTCGGTGAGGCCCTTGCACCTAATCTGCCCCCCCTCCTCACCCAGGACGGGTGTGACCCTTCCCAATGGGTCCACCTTGGTTTATGTATTTTATATCCATGCCGTTTATCTAGTTTTCCTGGTTGTCATATGTGAAATGAAGAAAACCAATTCTCAGGTGGACCATCCATAGGAAAGAGGGGTGCCTGACCATTGATAAGCTACAATAGTTTTGGATCAAACTGATATTTGTTTTTTCAATATTAAGGTGGGCCATGAAAAGTTTGTAACCGCGGGGTATTCAATAACAACCGTTCCCACTGAGCTTTGGATATGCATTATTTTTACCCTCGTGGCCTAAAATGATATGGAAAAATGGATTAATTACGTAGATAAAATATGCGCTATTTTTACCCTCAAAACACTCCATACGATTTGCTAATAACCTAATAGGGACCGACTCGGCCGAGTGAGTGTAACACGGAAACGGATTGGCTACTACCATGCCACCCGCCAATGGCTGGTCGTTGGTGCTCTGTGGGCCCCAACATGATGTATGTGTTTCATCCATACTGTCCATCTATTTTTTTTAGATCATTTTATGGTACGAGACCAAAATTGAGATATATCCCAATCTTGAATGAATCACATTACAGGAAAGAGTGTTGAATGAACTTCGAGTATTAAAAACTTTTTGGAGGCTATAAAAGTTTTGGATCAAGCCAATCTTGGTTTTTTACCTTCATCTGCATCTGTATGACCTGATCAATAGATTGGATGTCAAATAAAAGGTACAATGGGCCTTAAGAGGATTTTAATGGTAGATCACTATTGTTTTCCTGTGGTGTGGTTCACTTGAAATTTATATCCCTTTCATTTTTGGTACCAAGCCCTGGAATGATACGTGAAAATGGATGAAGCACATGCATCATGGTGGGGCCCTCGGAGCCAATCCGCTCCCGTGTAACACCTGCGAAGCTACTTTATTGTATGTGTTAAATATCCAAGCTGTACGTCCGTTTTCCCAGCTCATTTTTAGGCATGAACCAAAAATGTACTGAATGTTAATCCCAGGTGGACCGCACATGGTGATTGACCATTAAAAACTTCTCATGTGCTGCAAAATATTTGAATCTAAGTCGAATATTTCTGTTTTTTGCCCTTCGTCCAGGTCGTGTGCAACAGACTGGATGGTAAATAAACATTACAGTGTACCTTAGGAAGCTTTTAATGGTGGGTGTTAAATCACCACTGTTTCCTATGATGGAGTCCACACTAAATTAAGTCATTTTCGTTTTTTGGCTCATGCCCTAAAATAAGCAGATAAAATGAATGAACGGTATGGATTTACAATACATACATCAACGTAGGCCCAGAGTCACGGGCCTGACCGAACTCCATCTTACCCGACCTGACTGATCGAATCCACTCCCGATGCAAATGCAGCCCGAATCCTGGGCAACAAATCTCGGACACAGCGATTGCTACGGGGCTCACTGTGTTGTGGGTAACATCTACTCCATCAATCGTCTCGATGGTAGGCCCGCCCCATGGCCAAAGATCATCCTCCTCCAAAATACAGGTGGGCCACACAACACGGAAAAACGAGGAAAGCAACCCGGACAAGGGTTGGAGTATCCACAGGTGGTGAAACTCCACTAGCGTGAATGTGTGGGGGTGTGTGTGCGTGTGTTAAATAAATAAATAAATAACAACCGGACATTAGGGGATGCGGATTGGCTGGTGTACCACACATCAGCTATATAGCTGAGCTGCTGTAGGTACGTGTGGTGGGAAGACGAGCATTGACGCCCCTCGAGCTTCGATTTGTACGAACGGTTGAAAGGACATCAAAGTTACATGAGCCTAAAGTGATTTATTTATTATATCTACACTGTTCATCTACTTTGAGAGATTATTTTAGAGTATTATCCAAAAAATAAATCATATCCCAAGGTCATGACCACACCACAAATAGCTGCAGAGATAATGACTTTCACTGTTAAACAATTCGTAGGCTCACCATAACGTTTATTTTCCATCCAATCTGTTAATAAAAGTCACAAAGACCTTAATGAAGAGGAAAAATAAATTTCATATTGATCCAAAACTTCTGTAACCCCAAAAAGGGTTTCAATGGTAGATATTCAATTTCCCACTGTTTTTTGAATTCACATTTCTTCCTGTGGTGTGGCCCACCTGAGCATTGGGTCGAGCTGATTGTTTAATATGTGGGGTCTCATGAAGTCACGCATCCAATAGATAGTAAGTTTATTTATTTAGGTAACCAATGTTATGAACTTTGCATTTCTTCTTATCTTCTTAATCTCTCTCTCTCTCTTCTTCTCTTTCTGTGTCTGTTTGTCTGTTTGATTTTTGCTATTAGTGCGAGAGATGAGAATGAAGGCATTGTTTGGGAAATACAAAGTACCGATGAGCATGCTGTTGGTACAGCTGCTTACTACGGGAATGTTCCTCTTATCGAAGGCTGTCCTAAATGAGGGAGCTTTCGTCTTCTCATTGCTTACATACCGTCTGATTATCGCAACCATTTTTCTAGCGCCTTTTGCATACTTCATTGAGAGGTCAATCTGGTTTCTTCTCTTCTGTCATTCTTCTTCAATAATAGTAATTCTTCTTTGAGTTTTCTCGCCAGAGCTAACTCATATGGCATTGTTTATGCAGAAACATGGCACGGAAATTAAGCTGGGTGGCTGTGGTATGGATTTTTTTCAATGGCCTTTTCGGGTAAGCCGTGCATGCATGTCCCCATTTTTTTAAAAAAAATTAAAAAAAAATTAATTTAATTTAATTTAATTTAATTTTTTATTTATTTTATTTATTATTATTATTATTATTTTTTGCGTAAATGCATGTCCCTGTTCTTAGATTTGGACTCTCCATTCATTCCTAACCACTGGAGGTATGCTATTAACAAAAAAGGTTCATTGATTTCGACTGACGATTCATTCCATATCACTGGAGGAATGCAAATGAAAAATAAAAAATAAAAAGATGATTATTAACATTAGGCATTTTTTACAACTATTGAAAGGTTGTGATATAAAACGACACTCATTAGATGATCATAACGCTTAAAATGTTGGTCATCTTATTATAACTGCTCCTAATGTAGCATGGATCAGATGACTAGTGTTATCTAATTGAAATGCTTCATTCCATGTGGGGCTGATCCAATTATGGTCGAGGATGATAACAGTGAAACAGATTGATTGGATGTCCATCAGGTCCAACACACATTTCGTGGGCTGCTGTTCACAAATCATACTGATTGAGTGACTTTTCCCATCTGTAACTTGGTTTTTTTTAAATTTTTTTTAATTTTTTTTAATTTTTTATCTTCACATTCTTCTGTGTTCACTGCATGGATGGAATGGTGAGGTTTGTGTGATAAAAATGATTGTTTAGAACTATATGCTATCCATGACAAGGCCAATAAATAGATTGTTCAAATTGTGGACTGGACCTAGTTTTATATAAATAATCTTGACCATCCACATTATAGGCTATTTACCGCAATCTGTCCTATTTTTTAATGGCAGCACTTGAGTGAGTGTTAGACCTAGTGGGCCGTCCTGATCAATTAGTCGGGCTGCCTTGGCATTTGAATGCAACTGGAAGCATGGTGACTCACAATGCTACGAGAGTACTGGATCTGTGTGTGTGTGTGTGTGTGTGTGAGAGAGAGAGAGAGAGAGAGAGAGAGAGAGAGAGAGATCCAAAATGGCCATTTTGAAATCTTGGGTTCAATAATTCAAGGGAGTGGAGACACTGAAAAGGAAGTTCCTTATAGAATTAGAGTGAAGTGAATGAAGATGGAGATGTGCATCTAGAGTTTGGTGTGATTGCCACATACCAACTTATGTGAAGGGGACATTTTATATGATAGCTATAAGATCAAAATGCTTTATGGGACAAGAATGTTAGGTAGCCAAGCAGCAGTATGCTCTTAGGATGATTTAGCTGAAATGAGGATGTCAAGATGGATAAGGGATAAAAAGAGGAATGATAGAATTAGAAATGAATACATTCAAGAAACTTGAGCATATGTGTGGATGATTTAGTGTTGGTGGATTCAATTAAAATAGAAAGCTTGTGAAAGTCAATTTCACCACCCTTTCTTCAAAATAAATCAAAAGAAAGAAAGAAGGAAAGAAAAAACTTGAGAGTACCACTAATAGTTAATACTACAATAGAAAATAGACTTGAATGACTTGCATGTACAATGGGAACCAAGAGCTAAGCAGTGAGTTGGTTCAAGTTGAATGCTTTAGAAGGATGGGGGGAGGTTCAAAAAGATGTGAGTGGAGATAATAAGAAATGAGCAGTGACCTATGGTTAACAGTGTACAAAGTCTCCTTTTTTATTGCATTCAAGAAACTTGAGCGTATGTGTGGATCATTTAGTGTTGGTGGATTCAATTAAAATAGAAGGCTTGTGAAAGTCAATTTCACCACCCTTTCTTCAAAAGAAATCAAAAGAAAGAAACAAAGAAAAAAAAACTTGAGAGTACCACTAATCGTTAATACTACATTAGAAATTAGACTTGAATGACTTGCATGTTCAATGGGAACCAAGAGCTAAGCAGTGAGTTAATTCAAGTTGAATGCTTTAGAAAGATGGAGGAGGTCCAAAAAGATGTGAGTGGAGATAATAAGAAAAGAGTAGTGACATATGGTTAACGGTGTATAAAGTCTCCTTATTATTTTATTTTTTTTATTAGGAAAAGTAAGAGCACACCACCAAATGACGATAGTTCTTGATAGAGTGGAATGACAAAATAGGATGTGTACCTAGCCAATAGAATACACCAACACAACTATCAAAACAAAATACAATAGACCATATGAAAGTGCATAATCTAAATAGGAGACGACGAGGACGACAATGACTTGTATTGGTAGAACAATGGATGAATTAGTGATTGGAGTGTTGGAATCATTAGATGACCCAAGATATGGAAACATTTATTGGTATTACTAATACTCGGAAAAATATCATTGTCTGAAGGAAATATTGGGAAAATATTATAAGAACAAGTTGAATATTTTTTAGTGAAACTTCATCGAATCTTAAAGGACATACTTTACACATGTTGTAATCAAAATGTTACAAAAGAATAATAATAATAATAACTATACATAATAATTCCATTTTATAGGGGACTGTGTTGTTGAAAGCATTAGTGTACATATAAAATGTACTCAATCAACAGATTAATCAAAACTCATTAATACATAAAGTTTTCAAATTATTCACAGAAATCAATGGTGTGTATTGCATCGCGGTGCGAGTGCTGTGGCGGTAACCTTGGGTCTTTGACGGGTAGCAGGTTAGGCTCGCTTGCTGCAGACTCTATTCTGGGCAATCTGAACGTCCAACAGTCCACGACCAGCGTCCAGGCTGTATTGGATCACGATCCGTCATCCCAGGATCTGCGTCAGCATCCTAGCATCCCTGATAACACCTCTGTTGAACTAGAGATCCACTCTTCCCTATCACAGCAGACCTCCGCCCCCGTCATCACGGTAACTCGTCTATTTGGGCCGTTGGATCCCCTATTTTCTGCATTGAGAATCTCGACCATTTGTTTTCTTCGGGGACAGTTGCAAGTGAAGTTTAGGCCCACTTTCACCAACTGTTTGATGTCCCAATAATCCCTTCTCATTCTATTCAGTAGAGAATCCTCTTCTACTCGTCTCGGGCATCTGTGTCAACGCACCTTAAGCAGTTACTCGGCCTGACCCCTGCTCTTATCGTTTGGGAGCTATGGCTTAGTCGTAACTTCTCCCGGTTTGATGGGATCAAGATGTTAGGCCATGTAGTAGTGGGTTGGGTTTCTAGATGGTTATAGGAAATTGAAAATTCTATTCCTGCCGGCCCATCCTCCTCCCTCAACGACACCACGACAATTCAATCTTTATAGATTCGGCCTGACAGGGTGCTTCCCTCGGCCAAGCCTCTGGTGGTCAGGTGGTTAAGGCCTCCTTTGGGGTAGGTAAAGCTGAATGTAGACGGGTCATCTCGTGGCAACCCGGGTGAGAGTGGAGGGAGAGTTTGCAGGGACTCCAGGGGCCATTTGATTTTTGCTTTTCACAGGAAGTATGACATCGCTACAAATACCTCGGCGAAGGCTCAAGTCATGCTTGACGGAATCATCCTTCGTAGTCGTCTAGGCCTCTCGAATATTGTGGTTGAATCCGATTCTTCTGAGCATTGCCCTTGGAGTATTTGGTATAGGATGGGTTCCATCCACTAGCTCAACCGTTTCTTTAATATCTCTTTCAACCGTATATTTCGTGAAGGAAACGCAATGGCGGATGCTTTAGCCAGAGAAGCTAGCAAAGGTCGCTGAAATTCTTTCTTTACTTCTCCTTTGGAGCTCCCTATGCACATTCGGGGATCCCTAGTCCTCGATAAGGCTGGCCTGGGGAATCTGAGAGCCTGAGGAGTCTAACGATTTTGGGGCTGGACGGGGTCTTGGTTTTGCTTCTGCTAGACTCATATGTTTGGTCATCCTCCCTACTTGCCCTTTCAACGGTCTTTCTTTTCGGTGTATTGTTCCTAGTCCAGTTTTTAGGCACGCATATGATAGGCGAGGCCTGCTCCTTTTTGTCAGGGCCCACCCAAATTGGTTGTATAGATTTCCTCTGTGAATGAAAGATGGTGGCATCATTCCACCTTTCAAAAAAATAAAAAAATAAAAAATCACGGGTGAAAAACACATTTTTCAATATATAAAAATGAAAAAAAAAAAATTTCCACCTAAAATTTTCATTTTTCACTTAAATGATAAATTTTTTTTTTTACCTACACGTGCATGAAAATACATGAGAATTATGTATCGAGATGAATTTTCATTGTAATTTATACTAACATTTGAAAAGAATGAAGTTTCTATGAATTTTCATCATGTTTGAATTCCTGACTGACATTTGTTTCAGCTCCAGGTTTCTCCTCAAATCTAAATTTTGATTTAATAAAATCAACAATGATTGAAATCACATAAAGAAGAAGAAAAAATAAAAAGCAATTCCAAAAAAATAAAAATTTTAATTCTTTGTACAAATTTTTAATTTTTTGTCAATTGGTCTATCTACACATGCTTTTCCAGTATCGGGAGTATTATTTATGGTATTGCTGATATCAGGAAATTTGAATAAATAATTCTTTTCAAAATATCATCACATATCACTGATATTATTGAAAATATTAATGATATTTGAATTATTTTTTTTAAAAACCTGCTGGCGGTTTTGATGTCACTGACCTTGTGTTATCGATAATATTGGTGATATTATCAATAATATCACCGATATTTGTAACACTTTTAGTGGGTTAATGACAGAAATATGTTTCTTCTTAAATGAATCTACTCAACTTTTGAGTTGAATTTTAAATAAATAAACCCACCTCATATCCCCATGTTTTACACTCACTATGAATTGGGCATTTAGAGATAATGTGAAGAGTTGAGAACTCAAATTGTATTTTATTGATGCTGCTCTTACAACAAAGTTCTATGATTTTTTAGATAAAAGAAAAAGAAGTTACAGTATACATTGAATGGTTTATTAATTTCATGTGTGTCAGGATAACGATGGCTATGGGTCTGTATTATTATGGACTCCGCAATACTTCTGCTTCATTCGCAACCAACTTTCTTAATTTGATTCCTGTCACTACTTTCATCCTATCCACTATTGTCAGGTATGTACCAAAACTTGATAGAAAACAGATACATCAGCACTTAAAGCCACGTGTGCATATGGGCCATGTTTGGATGCATGAGTGAATTGAATTGCAAATGTTCAATTTGATTATTTTTTTATTAAATTTTTTTTTTTTTTTTAAAAAAAACAACACCAACCTATTTATAACGAACAGAGAGGAAAAGTCATCAAATTGCATTTAAATTCTCCTTTCAAATTAATCAAATGGAAGGCAACTTACTTAATTGCAATTTGGAACACATTCCAGTAACTTCAATATTGCTAAGGTAATAGTAATTTGATCATTTCCTTTTTATTAGACTAACTAATATTACAATCCAATTCGTCAATGCACCAAATGCACCTATTATAATCAACATATCAGCATTGTAGGAGATTTTTAAGTATTAAGTTTTTCTTAAACTTTATTGCATATGCCTATTTTAGAATAGAGAAATTGGGATTAAGAAGAAAAGGAGGGAGAGTCAAAATCGCTGGAACCATCTTATGTGTTGCTGGAGCTTTAGCCATTAGTGTCTACAAAGGAATGCCATTGCACATGTGGACTTCTCATGTGCATAACCCTCAGATTTCGATGAAAAGGAGGACAACCGGTGAGATGGCACGTGGCTCGTGTATGTTGGTCGGATGCTGCTTAAGTACTGCCGTTTGGTTTATTATACAGGTAAGACTTAATGAGGTATCACAGAATGATTGTAATCACTTTGTGCAAGTAGGTCTCCTGCCCCATTATTTTGTGATCCAAATCATTTATATAATGGGCCCCACCATGGGTGGCCTATGCATAAAAATCCCAGAGGTTGTAAGATCCTAGCCATCAAATATGCGGCCTTTTTTCTTTTTTCAAATCTAGAAGAATTTTAGCATCTGGGCCATACATATAAACCTTCATATGGTCATTGGAATTCATAAGAGTAATTTTCATACTATTTTGAATTAATTCCACTTAATTAACACAAAATTTCTCTAAATAGGTTAGACTATTCAAAGTCTATCCGTCAATGTATTGGGCAACAATGCTCTCATGCTTGGCAGGTTGCATCCAATCAACAATTGTCGGAATAGCAATAGATAGAAGAAAAGCTGCTTGGAAGTTAGGATGGGATTTGCAACTGTTGACAATAGTTTACTCGGTGAGTTTTTCAATATTAATTATCTTGTTAAATAATTTCATTTATTTATTATATGAGAAATATTCATAAAGTTTTAAATGTTTAAGATGGACATTATTCCACCTTCTATTTTTTTTCTCTACAGGTGGAGTCCCAGTTCAGTGTTATTATGGCCCCTTTACCACAAAGCTTCTTAGATTTGAAATAATAATAATTTAGTGTGTCCCAGCAAATAGACATTTAAGAAAGAAGACATAGGAATCCTTCACGTTCCGCAAAAATGGTCAAATATTCTAAAACTAGGATATCTTCCAATATGGGGATTTTTGGTACACCAGCCATCATTCAATCATTGAACTATGGCCTCAACATTGTAAAGTACCTTATTGCATAATAGGTGGGCCATGTAAATCTAATCTCTAAGGGAGTATGTACTATGTATCTATATTTGTATAGAGGGCATAGTCTTAGGGGTATTTTGTCTTTCCATGTTGGGAGAATGATCCTGCGTATAATATATCTTTTGCTAATCATGGTAAGATGATTGGAGGTTTTTTTTTTCTTCAAATCTACTTCTTATTTCATGGTATCAGAGGTGGTAGGTTTCAGTGAGTGTTTTTCCGCAACCTTCAGTATGTCCGCGAACTCTTAACCTGCATGCAAAAACACCCCCAAACCATGCCCTCCATACAAATATACATACGCACATATACTTCTGCAATCTCTTCTACTATAACTAGATCTGTCATGGGAAATCTCTTCTACTATAACTAGACCACAATCTCATCCATCTAATTGCCTGCGGGACAATCGATTCAATTGCTAGGACTCTCATACTGTTGTGGCTTTTGCAGACTGATGTCGATGAAATATTTGGCCATCCAGATAAATGATTAATTGTTCTCATTTCTAATTGTAACCACTCACATCAGGCTTGCTCAGGGTTGGGCTTCACGTGTTGCTGCCTGCTAATTTTTTCTTTTTCTTTTTCTTCAAAGCCTATTTAACAGCTGATATTCTAAACTGACTTTGTTACTCACAGGCAGTATTCAGCACCGGTGCTAACTTCTGCTTAATATCATGGGTCGTTGTGAAACAAGGGCCCACATATCCTTCCATGTTTAATCCTCTCTCGTTGATCTTTGTCACAATCTTAGAATCATTCTTTATGGGAGAAGAAATTTTCATTGGAAGGTATGCATTATAATTCTTTTGTGAGAGAATGACGTTGTTTTCTTTTAGGCAAAGTCACATATAATTCCCATTACCTGTATGCACATATTCCAGGTGTAAGGCATTCTGGACTGCTCAACTTGTGGGTCCTGTCGTTCTGCAAGATGACGACATTTTGTCAACCATCTGTTTTGTCCTTAAACCGAGTGGTTATGAAAATCTATGAAATCTGAGCCAGGGGGGAGTTCATGGTGGGTATACCAGCCTGTTGCATGGCTGCATGTGTGCTCATGACTTTAGCTCGTGTGCAAACAGTATTCCTCAATTGAAATTCATGAGGTGAGATTCAAGAATTAATTGGAAGTGCACGTACCAACAAGGGACAAGTGTGCAAGATCAGGATGATTAACCAGGTGGGCCTCACTATGAACTCGACTTGGCTCAAAATGAGGAGGTTCCACTTGTCGAACGTGCCATCAGATGGGCCGTCAGGACTGCCCCATTGGTGCAATTCTGAGAAGATGGCATCTCGGCAAGAGTTGTACATGAGTTGAACCGAGTCGAGCTTGGCCCAGCTCGGTTCTGCTTGGCTAGCAGGCTACCCAGCTAGAACTCCATGGCTTGGTCTTCAAGTCTGATTAGCCAGCTTGGCTTGGCTCAGCCAGCTGCTTGAGCCGAGTTCGAGTTTGATCTTTTGAGTCAAGTTTAAGTTCAAGCGTTCGAGTTGAGTTTGAGTTTAGATGTTAGGGTTTTGATATATATAATATATAATTTATTTAAATATATAAATATTTATAAAATATTTTTATTAAGTGAACCTGATTGGAGACGAATTGATTCAAACTGAATCAAGTTCAAGTCAATTTCCAAGCCGAGTTGAGTCGAATTCAGTCCAGCTCGGACTCAGCTTGAAAGTTGTTCAAGCTAAAAGAATCAGCTCGACTTGGCTTGAACTTAGTTTCGAGTCGAGTCGAGTCAAGCTTTTTCGAGTCGAGTCGAGTGAGTTAACCGAGCTAACTCGGTTCATGTACAACTCTATCAACAACGGCGGTTTCAGGGCTGATGAATGGACTGGATCATGCCATTGTATGATCGGTGTACCCATTCACGTGATCCTCTCACGAGTGGTCAGTGGTCTCTGCTTAAATGGCCTATGGTACCATGCATTGGCTTTGCAATCAGGTGCTCTAAAAGTAGAAAGAACATTAGCCATTCTTCTTGAGGACTTGATCGCCTGCAATGGGTTATTGCACGTACCCACAAATCATCTTTTCTTTCCATTTTACCCTTGAATGTAAACTAAAATGGTCGTAGTGTACAATCGGTTGTAGGTGATCATTCTTAATTCCTGTTATTCTTTATCGTCTTTCAAACCATAGTATTCGAATCCCTGAAAAAGGTACATTGAATTCTCAAATCTGCACGGGCAGATCATGCGTGTACTATTTTCTAAGCATACATCCATTTTCATGTTATTTAGAGGAACGATCCAATACACTCCATTGTGTCATAATGTGATGCAAGCCACATCCAAATCCACATGTGCATGGTCTGATCATTGATGTTGGTTGTCCACATGGTGGGCCCGCTTTTTTTTATTACCCATGGATGGATGTAGATGGATGACATTGATCAGCTGATTGTAACCTCCCAACCCAATGGCTGGGATCATTAGATCAATGCAATATTTGGCCACCACAGTTTCGTACGGTGGCCAGACTGGAAAGGAGGGGACATCGAATCTGCAGCCAAGAGGCCACGGTAGATTGCATACTCTCAGCCACTTGTTAGAAGGAAAATGCAGCATCGGTCAGCGGAGAGACGGAAATTCAATCGGTCATGTGCAAGCTTAAACCATCATCTCATAGAATGATCCAATGAGGTGCATTGGATTTGTGATTCTAAATTCGTTAGGATATATGTGGAACTTTACACCCTTACGCTCTCTCAGTAGGGATTAGATCTCGATAATAACAAGTTTGCATGTAATGCAGCATATTAGGTATGATTATGATAATAGGAGGGTTGTATGCATTTCTGTGGGGAAAGAGGAATGAGCCAGCACCGTCCGTTGTGAGACCCTGTCATCGAAAGCAGCTATCACAACCCAATGTAGGCACTGGGGACATAACGTTAGTTGTTGAACGTACGCAATCGAATTCGGGAATCTCTCCCATCATGGCTCCACAAGACAACATGGCCTCTGACGAAGCTCTGGAGAAGGAAGCGGCACCCATTCCGAAGTAGTGGGAGACCCACAGAAAGTCCATGTACCATGGCCTTGTTCATTTCACCCATGTGTTTTTAATTTGCTTGGCATTCTCTCTTTGTTTGGATGCGTCATTGAACTCAATTACAAGTTTTGTTAGTCTTAGAAAGTAAAAATGGCTACATTGTAATATCCTTTCTTAGAATTAGTTTAGAGGATGTTTGGGTGTGCCTTAAATGGCAATTTGGATGCAATTTAGCCGTTGCTATTTGGCCCCAATGGTTTTGAGTTGAACGCTGATAGATTAATTTCCGAAATCTCATACAAATATGTAAAGAATTCAGCACATACGGACTGGATCGTCTCCATTCATTAGTCGGCCCAGATGGTGAGCATCCCCGCATCATAACTCAGGCCAATCCACTCATCCGGTGGGCCCTCAGTCAAGCAAGGGAAATGAAGGTTTAGATAGGGAATCAACAATGGCCAACATTTAACAGGCACAATACATTTTTATTTTTTTTAAAATTTTAATTAATTATTTTCATCTTTGATATTTTAATAGGGATCCAACCATTCCTCCTTTTTTTTTTTTTTTTTTTTCAAAAAACCTGAGATATATTCATTCTGGACAAGAATTACAATGATTCGGGCCAACCTCCGAAAAAAGACCAAAGGAAGACCTATCGTAAGGCGGAACAAAGGAAGAGAAAAAAAGAAGCAGGGAGGGGCAGAGCTTAAAGCTTCCTCTCTCTAATGGCATCGAGCCCCACCTTGTCGAGGAGAAGGACGCCCAGCAAATATCGAGGAGGATCAGCAAAGCAGGGGAAAATTAATCTTGATTGGAACTCGCTTCCCACACGAGCAAGGCCGTCCGCCATTCCGTTGCCCTCCCTAAAAATGTGCTTAAAATCCACGGAAGCAAAAGGACGGAGCCTGTCAGTAATGGATTTCCAACCTTTCCAAGCCCAGCCATTGTTGGCCCCCTCATTGAAAACCTTTATCACCGTATTCGAATTCGATTCCACAATGATTTGGGAGAAACCTTTCTCCAAACACAAAAGGAGACCGTCATGAACTGCCCTTAATTCAACACTAATGTTTGACATGAGACCGTAACCTATTGCAAATCCAAAGATGAAATCTCCCTTGTCATTTCTACAAACTCCACCTCCCCCTGCTAGGCTCGAGTTACCTCTAGATGAGCCGTCAACATTGATTTTAACCCAACTAGTGGGTGGTTTCTGCCATCTAATGACCATTGGAGCCGATTGCCTACAACAGGAATTTGAAAGCGAGTGAAGCCAGATCGTAGATTGTGGGTGCTGGAGGAACCTGAATCTCACCACCTTAGCTATGATCGACTGGTGGTTCATAGACCTGTTGTCAAAAAAGGACCCATTCCTAGATTTCCAAAGTTCCTAGCAAATGAAAGCTTCCCCTGGAATCTCCTGTCAGCGCAGGCCATTCTCCATTGCATGATTCTGGAAAGAATTGATGAAGCTTGCACGATGGTGATCCCCACCTGAACAGCAAAGAAATTCCAAACTACTTTTGCAATCTGTCCGTTTAGAAAAAGATGAGTAAAAGATTCGACGCCAGGGCCCTCCTCGGATCCAACACAGCAACACAGACATTTAGATGCCAGAGAAATGCCCTTTGCCTAGACAGATAACTAAAGAGGGATCACATTATGAAGAAGCTTCCATAGGAAAAGAGAGATTTTTGGCGGCAATTGATCATTCCAGACCCACTTCGCCCATTCCTTTGAGGGGCCAGGAAGCCTGCTGACGTTCCAAGCGGTCTTGACAGAGGAGCCAGAGGAGGTGAAAGGACACAAGGGATAATCTGGTTCAGCTGAGATGCAAAAACCATGGTAGAAGATGAAATCAGTCACCTCATTAGGTAGCATGGACAGATCATTCAATGGAGGAAGCGGACCCGAGGGCCCTAAAACTTAATTAACCTTCAAGGGCTGGATAGGGGCTACAACATCTGATGAGAGAAAGTTCTGTAGGGGGCCGAGGCCAGTTCAATTCACTTGTCAAAAATTGCAATTACCAGCGCCAACATTCCATTGAACCTTCTCATCAATTAGAGAGAAATATGAAAGAATCCACTTGAGGAAGGGGGAAGCTCTTCTTTGAATGAGATCAGTCCTCATCGGATCATGGGAGAAGTTATATTTAGCTGCCAAGAAAGAGGCCTAGAGATTGCTATCTTTGTGAAATTTGAGCACCCATGCCATTTTAATGTTAAAAGCTTTCATCACGTCTGTCAGCTTCCTAATTCCGAGACCAACTTCTTCCTTAGGCATAGAGATAGATTTCCAACTCTTTCAATGTAACTTTCTTCTGCCTTCACTCCATCTCCAAAAGAATGACGCAAAACGTCTGTCAAGGTCAGCTAGAACCTGAGTTGGAATAGAAGAAGCCACCATAGAATGAATAGGGATACTACTTAGAACATGCTTAATAAGGACCATTCTCCCTGCTTGAGACAAGATCCCGGCTGTCCAACCTTTGATATGACCCCCAACTTTGTCCACCAAAGGCTGAAAGGTAGATGATTTCAGCCGACCAACAGATAGAGGAACACCAAGGTAAGTAAAAGTGCCCGAGGATTTGACAATACCCAGTAAGGAGCTGATTGCCCGAATTCTGGACGTTGGGATCTTGTCCGAGCAAAGGAAGGAGCTATTTTTGGCACACTTGGTAAGGCAAGATAAAATACTTGGCTGTCATCGATATTTCTTTTGCATCTCCAGTGAAAAAAGAATACTCTCGATGGCTAGAGTTTTTGGCACACTCACTAAGACAAGATAAAATACTTGGCCGTTGCTATGGGAAAAATAGGCTGAACAATGATTAAAGGTCAGGTCGAACCTTTGCTCACCTCCCTGGCCAGGTCAGACACCACAGTGGTTTCGATTCCATATTCAAAACCCGAGATTAGACTGAAAGACCTTCGCCAGTTCCAAGATCTCTAGAGTTCTTTAGGGACATCCCGCTTTGTTGTCCGACTAAGGAGACATGTCGGCAAGACCCAAGTCCTCATGACCTAGGTCCACACAACGCTCCCTAACCAAGACCAGCTCGGCCATTGCACATTTCCAATGATCTCGGATAATTAGATTGGGCCCAAGAGAATTTCATCCGGAGTCTTTTCCAAAAATCTTGGAGGATATCTTTGCAATACGCTCAGACTCTCAAGATCTTCAACAAGGATCTAGAAAAATCCTCCTACATTTGGGTTTTGAATCTACTTTCAATACGTATTTATTAAATAAAAGCTATAAATAAAGTACCTCTAATGATGAAAGGTATACACAATGTCTGGCCTTAGACCCTCAACACTCAAATAAACCTAGATTCTTGACTTAGTCATTGGAGGGTCCCAACTCACTAAGTAAAGCTAACCAGATTTCTACATTAGCAGCGGTCATCATAATTTATTTTGCATCTACAATAGAAAAAAGTATACTCTCATGGGTGGAGTGTATTTCTCACCGACATCCACGTGACCCTACCTAGCATCCCAGCATGGTAAATACTACAAAAGGTGAAATCCGCGTCCCCCTCCGTCCGGATCGGCTCGTGCCGTCCTCGTGGAAACGGATTGGCCACTCCCCTGCCACTATCCCGGGGGCTGTAGTCGGTGCTCTGTGGGACCCACCATGATGTATGTGTTTCATCCATGCGGTTCATATATTTTTATAGATCATTTTACAGCTTGATCCCAAAAATGAGAGGGATATAAATCTCCGGTGGACTACACCACAGGAAAACAATATTGACGGATATTCACCATTAAAATACTCCTAAGGCCCACTCTACTGTTTATTTGAAATCCAATCTGTTGATCAGGTCATACGGACCTAGATGAAGGAAAAATGAAATAAAATTTAGCGTAATCTAAAACTTTTATGAGCCCCAAAAATTTAGCGTAATCTAATCCTTTCATGGGCCCTAAAAAGCTTTCAGTGGTTGACGTTCATTCAACATTGTTTACTGTAATGTGTTCCACTTGAGACTGGGATATACCTCGACCAAAAATGATCTATATAAGTATAGATGGACGGCATGGATAAAACACATACATCATGGTGGCGCCCGTACAGAATCGACCTAGCCAGTCCGTTTCTCTCGTCATAGGAGTCGGATTGCAGAGTTCAGAACACGGAACCAACGTACCGTGTATACGTGTCCAAACTCTATGGACACCACCAGGATGTATGTGTTTTATCCACACGGTCCATCCATTTTTATTAGATCATTTTAAGAGAATGAGACACAAATTGAGGCAGATCCAAACCTCAATTCAACCCCAAACAGAAAAAACGTGAGGATTGAATGCCTACTATTGAAAATTTATTTATATTTAGTCCAGAAGTTTTGGATCAAGGCCGTATTTGTGTTTTCCCTTTATCCATGTCTGTGTGACCTTATGAACAGCCTCGATGGCAAATGAACATCATGGTGTGCCCTAGCAAGGTTTCAACAGTGGACATCATTTCCCACTCTTTCTTGTGGTGTGGTCCACTTGAGCTTTGAATATACTTAAGTTTTTGGCATGGACCATAAAATGATCTGAAAAAATGAATGGATTGCATGGATAAAACACACACATGATGGTGGGGCCCACAGAGTTTTGCCTCGTACACAGTTTCTACGTTGACGCTGTGTGATGCGCTACGCAATCCGAGTTCCGTTCACATATCGACACAAAGAGAGTTTGTTGCCCGTCTGTTTCTACTCACATCACTCACATATGGAGAGATTTACGGATGAAAGGAAACGTCAATCCATCTTGAGCATCTTTTTTCAATGAACTCTGCACCAACGATCAGAATAGTATGCAAGGTACAAGTTTCATCAGAGCCATCCATGCAATAGCAATCAGGACAAATAGTCCTGATCATCCTACCATCTGGACAGGTTAATCCCCATACGCTGCTGCACCTGTTCTTATTGTTATAGGGGTTGGAAAGACTGACAGAGCTGGCTGCTTGGTTTTGGTGGGTTGGAGAGAGATGGGAATGGAGGAAATGTATAGGAAATACCAAGCGCCCGTGAGCATGCTGCTAGTTCAGTTGTTCATCTCTTATTATCTAAGATAGTCTTAAATAAAGGAGCTTTTGTCTTCTCTTTGCTAACCTACCGTCTCGTAGTCGCCGCTGTTTCTCTTGCTCCTTTCGCCTACTTCTTTGAGAGTTTCTCTCTTTCATCATATCTAACTTGTATTATTCATTTACTTATTATTATTATTTTTGTAGAAACAAATAAAGGGAGTTGGGCTGGAAACCTTTGTTTTGAATTTTCCTCAATGGGCTACTCGGGTAAGATGCAAATGCACGTGTTATCTTGAATACATGGATATGTGGAACAGCCAATCATTGATACGCACTGTTCCATCGTTCCAACCCCATGATTTGCAGTCAATGTTAAGTAAATAACATTGATTGGATGATATAACCATCCCACAAATACGATGAAAACGGAAGGTAAAGATCAAGAAAAGACGAAAATAAGGAGAAGATCCAATCATCTAAGTTCGTCTTTTTAGATAATGTGTGTTGGTGGTGGTAGGGGTGAACTGTTCAGTAGTCCCATTAGGGTTAAGCTGTTGGCTGTATAAGCCAGATCTTTTCTTTGCTTCAAGATAACAGAATTTGCTAGGTTTTACATAGCCTTAGCACAACTCAGATATATGATGCAGAAGGAAGAAAGAGAGAAGAAAAGCTTAATTTTTTTAAACAGTTTTGCTGCTGCAAACTTCTCACACTTCTTGCTATTCACTGTTGCTTCTTCACTTGCTTGCTACAACCGGATACAAGGTGCCTATTCATAGGCTTTTGAATGTAGGGTGAAAAGACAAAAGTGCCCTTGTTAGGAGCTTCTAACACTTAATGTTCTTAGAAAATACACAAAGAATTTCATCTTTCTTTTTTTTTTAAGAAATTAAATGGCTTAGAAATTTCTTAGTTTTTTTTTTTTTTTTTTAACAGCTTCAGAATGAACCTGCAACAAAAAAGGGACGGGCCGCCTATCATATTCTAACTCTATACATGAAGGGACTAAAAGAAGACTAAACACGGAAGACGGTACAGATCAAGCCAAGCCCGACCTTCTCGAGAAACATCAGTCCCTTAGTATGCTTGGGGAGAGACGCGAATTGATCGTGATACCTCTACAACTGCATTTCACTCCCCACTTTCGCCAAGCTGTCAGCCGGACCATTACCTTCCCTAACAATATGATGGAAGGAAAAATTACCAAATTGCCTCAAGTTGTTGATCTTATCCACCCAAGGCTTCCAGTTCCACGAGCAACGAGCATCGCTCGCTAGGATGGCAATTGCCATCTTCGGGTCTGATTCAACAGTTATCCTTTTCATCCCTTTAAGTAGATAAAACTGTATTCTGTCATAGATTGCTCGTAATTCTGCACGATTGTTGGTTCCAAAGCCATATCCAGACGAGAAGGCGAAAATGAAGGATCCATCCTCCTTTCTACAAATCCCTCCGCCTCCAAAGAGACTAGGGTTGCCCCTGGCAGAACCATCCACATTTAATTTAACCCATCCAGGGGTTGGGTGTTTCCATTTGACCACTATAAAAGCTGACCTGATTCTCCTAAGAGAAGAGGAGGAAGGGGCGGCCCTATTCGGAGTTGAAGACGACGAAGGAGAGGGAGAATCCAACACTTGGATGTTTTAGATTGATTGGGAGGCCCACCACTTGATCCGACCAATGGATCTAAGCACGTCCATCGCCTTATCACCAAAAGTAGCTTCATTACGAGCTCTCTACAATTCCCAGAGAATTGGCAGAGGGAGAGTGGAACGGATTTGTTGGGAGGCAGCCCCTGGCGCAGAAGCATTTCTCCGTTGACTGATTTTTTCAAGTACCGAGATCTGGGGGGCCGAGGAGATACCACAAAATCCCTCAAAGTGGGACCACAACTGGACTGCCTGCTGCCCAGAGAGAAATAAGTGGTTGATTGATTTAGTATCTGGATGGGAATCATTTTCATGATGGCAACAACGACATTTTGATGTCAAGGCGATTCCTTTTGCTTGAATTCTACTGTCAACTGGGATAACATTTTACACCAGCCTCCAGATGAAGATGGATACTTTGGGAGGAATTTTGCCTAACCAAATCCAGTCTCCCCACAAGACACGATCGTGCGCTCCCCTGATAAGCTTCCAAGTTGACTTAAGCGAGAAATCCCCTGACTGTTCATGAGTCCAAACACAGTCCACCGGTTCGTCCGTGATAGCAAAACCCCTGGAAAGTGTTGGTAAGCTTTGGAAGATGAATAGTCACAGCAGTTGCAGTAAATGTTTTGGTTTGCAACTGCAACACTCCCCTTCAAACCAAAACCGGCTTCATTCTGAGCATCGTTTTTAGTCATTTGAATGCATCTGTCGACAATGTCTTTGTGAAAATATCTGCCATCTATTCCGTAGTATGAAAATACTCTAATTTCATCATTTTCTACTTCAGATGATCTCTCAAAAATTGGTGTATCGGGTATCAATGTGTTTGCTTCTTTCATGTTACACTGAATTTTTGGCTAGCTCGATTGCCGACTTGTTATCCACATATATGACTGTGGATTCTTCCTGCATATGCTTCAGCTCCTTTAATAGGTTTCTTAACCAAATTCTCTCACAGATAATGGACGATACTGCCACGTATTCTGCTTCACATGTGGATAAGGCGACCACACTCTGCTTCTTCGAATTCCATATGAAAGCAGTCGTTCCGAGATAAAATACTTAGCCAGTGGTGTTCTTTCTTTCATCTTGGCCACCTCCCCAATCACTGTCTGAGTATCCATACAACATTGCTGTATCATCGTATGGATAAAAAAGACCAAATTCCATTGTTCCTTTGACGTTCTTGAGGATTCTTTTTGCTGCTAGCCAGTGTAATTCTTTTGGTGCTTCCATGTACCTACTTAGAAGCCCAACACTGTAGATGATATATGGTCTTATGATTATGAGGTATCTTAGGCTTCCAGTCAGACTCGTAAATATAGTCAAGTCAACACTTCTTCGTTCTCCGTCCTTTGTCAGTTTTAAGCTCGTTGCTACAGGCATGTTTATGACATTGCAATCGGTCATCTTGAACTTTTCAAGCAGTTCCTTGACATACTTCTTCTAAGATATATAGATGCCACCATGTTCTTGCTTCACTTTAATGCCCAGAAAAAAGGACATCAGACCTCCATCAGTCATCTCGAACTCCTTAAACATGGCCTTCTTGAATTCATCAAACATCGGTCGGCTATTTCCTGTAAACAGTAAATCATTAACATACAGGCATGCTATAAGCATATCGCCATGAGTATTCTTCTTGATGTAAAATGCATGCTCATATGGACATTGGGCGAAACCGTTCGCTTGAAGATAGTTGTCAATGTGTGCATTCCAAGCTCGTGGAGCTTGCTTCAACCCATAGAGGGATTTCTTCAATCGATACACCTTGTGTTCCTCCTCTTACATAACAAAGGCTTCAGGTTGGTCAACATAGACATCTTCTTTCAGAATTTTATTTATGAATGCAGATTTCACATCCAGTTGGTAGATCATCCAACTGTGATGGGCAGTAAGGGAAATAATCATCCTTACAGTGTCAAGGCGAGCAACAGGAGCGAAGACTTCTTTATAGTCCACCCCGTACTTCTGTTTGTAGCCCTTTGCTATAAGCCTTGCTTTGTAGTGATCAATCTCACTATCAACATTTCGCTTGATCTTGTACACTCATTTGACAACAATAATTTTTTGGCCATTAGGAAGCGTAGTCAGCTCCCATGTATCATTTTTCTTAATGGCATGAATTTCTTCTTTCATAACGATTCCCCAACATTCTTCTTTTATGACTTCCTGAAATGTTAAAGACTCATGATCTGTATACAGGCAGAAAAGATTGACCTATTCAGTTTACTCATAAATGTCGCTTAAGCTTTTTATTTTTATAGGTGTCATGGGTGAGGATGGGTTGGCCAAATTTTGACTTGATGGAGTACTTCCAAGAGTGATGGAATGTACTCTTGGACTTCTGTGTACTGATGATGCAGTCGAAGAAGGTGTTGCGGGTGTTTGCTCTTAACGGTCATGCCTTTCTTCATGTTCTTCTATTTCAACTTGAATATCTTTGGTCAATTCTTCATCATTCCATTTCCAAGCTTCTTCCTCACTAAAGAGCACATCTCTACTCACCACTATTTTATTGGTTAGTGGATTGTAGAGCTTGTAAGCTTTGAATTCTTCACCGTAGCAGATGAAGATGCATTTCTCGCCACGATCATCAAGCTTCCTTCTTCTTGCTTCTGAAACTTGAGCGTAAGCGACACACTCAAAGATCTTAAGGTGCGCCACTCTCGGCTTGTATCCACTCCATACTTCATGTGGTGTCATGAACTTAACACTCTTGGTCGGACACCTATTAAGCAGATAGGCATTACATACAACTGCCTTTGTCCAAAAGTTCTTTGGCAGACTTTTCTCCTTCAGCATAGTCCTCGTCATGTAAAGGATGGTGCGGTTCTTCTAGTTTGCAATGTCATTTTGTTGTGGCATGTAGGCTGCAATGTGTTGCTGCTTGATGCCTTGTTCCTTGTAATAATCTTGAAATACATTTGAGGTATACTTTCCACCTCTGTCAGATTTGAGTACTTTAATTTTGTGATCACTTTCAACTTTAACACGAGATTTGAAAATTTTAAGATAGTGAAAGCAGAAGATTTTTCTTTGATGCAATATACCCAAAGTCTTCTACTGAAATCATTAATGAAGGTAATAAAGTATTTATTACCTCCAAGAGTGGGTGTTTCAAGTGGTCCGCAAATATCAGTGTGAACCAACTGAAGCGATTCCTTGCTCTTCTGGACACTCCACTTAAGAAGGAGTTCCTTTGTTACTTGCCGAGTGTGCACGCCTCACACACATGTTCTGTAGCTTCAACAGCTGGCAAGTCATGCACCATGCTTGATGAGGATAAAATTTTAAGGCCACTGAAATGGAGATGCCTAAAATGAAGATGTCATCTCCATGAATCATTCTTCATGAGTCCATAGAGGCATTTCTCAGCCTTTGTATTAATATGGAGCAGAAACATGCGATTCTTCGCCATTTAGACTTGAGCCAGAAGTCTCCTATGAGCATCTCTTATAGAGAGAATAGTTCTCCATGTGTATGACATACACCTTCTAAAAGAGTTGGCCAATACTGATGATGTTATTTTTTATGTTTGGTACGTAATACACATTAGAGATGTAATTTGACTCATCATTCTTCTGATAGATTTTAACTTTTCCTTTACCTATCACGGGTACTTTTGATGAGTCGATAAAACTCACATTACCACGAACTCCTTCTGTGAGTTCTACAGACAGTTCTTTGTTAACACTCATGTGGTTGCTTGCACCAGTGTCAAGATACCACACATTTGGCAGTTCGCATGCCTTTTCTTGTGCGAGGAGTGTGGAGTCTTCTTGTTAATGTTGTGATGCTTCACATAGTTGGATCGTTTATCTTGATCCACTTTGCTTCAACACTCAGAGGCATAGTGGCCGAATTTCTTGCAAATGTGGCATTAAACATTCTTTGTGTTTCCACGACCACGTATGAATCGGTCTCTACCATTTCCTCATCACAAGAAATATGGTTTTTACCTACGAAACTTTTACCTACGAAAATTATTTTCGTAGGTAAAGATGACTTTTATCGACGAACATTATTTTCGTAGGTAAAAGCAAACTTTTACCAACGAAATTTGATTTCGTAGGTAAAACCCATTATTACCTACGAAAATTTTCGTAGGTAAAGGGTCTTTTGCCTTTTTCAAATAATAAAAAATTGAAAACATTACTTTTACCTACGAAATTTAATTTCGTAGGTAAAACTAACCTTTACCAATGAAAATATTCATAGCCAAAGGATGTTTTCAATTTTTTACCTACGAACTGCAATTTCGTAGGTAAAAATCAATCTTTAGCTACGAAAATATTCCTAGCTAATGGGTAATCAAAAAATCCCATCCTTACCTATGAAAATCTTCGTAGCTAAATGATGTTTTGAATTCTAGAAAATCGAAAACTTTACTTTTACCTATGAAATATACTTTGGTAGGTAAAACCCATTTGTACCTACAAAACTGTTCGTATCCAAAAGGTGTTTTGAATTTTCTAACCTATCTTTACATACGAAACTGTTCGTAGCAAAAGGGTATTGCGTAAACAAAAAAAAATCCCATCTTTACCTACAAAACTATTCGTAGCTAAATGACGTTTTGAATTCTAAAAAGTTGAAAACTTTTCTTTTACCTACGAAATATACTTTAGTAGGTAAAACTAAACTTTACCTACGAAACTGTTCGTAGCCAAAGGGTGTTTTGAATTTTCTAACCCATCTTTACCTACGTAACTGTTCGTAGCCAAAGGGTGTTGCGTAATAAAAAAAATCCTATCTTTACCTACGAAAATATTCGTAGCTAAATGATGTTTTGAATTCTAAAAAGTCAAAAACTTTACTTTTACCTACGAAATTTATTTGCATAGGTAAAGAATGTTTTTAATATTTTACACCAAAATAAAGTTAATTTCGTAAGTAAATGTCATATTTTCCTACGAAACTTTTCGTAGGTAAAGGGTGTTTTCAATTTTTTCTAAATACAAAAAAATATTTTTACCTACTAAATTTTCTTTCATAGGTAAAAGTCATCTTTACCTACGAATGTTTTCGTAGGTAAAAGATCTTATGAAATTTCAAAAACTCGAAAAGTTTACTTAAGGTTACTTTTACCGATGAAATTAACTTTCCTAGGTAAAGGTCGTCTTTCCCTACGCCAATTTTCGTACGTAAAGGGTGTTTTCAAAATTTCAAAATACAAACAAACAAAAGTTATTTTTACCAACGAAATATAATTTCGTAGGTAAAAGTCATCTTTACGTACGAATATTGTCGTAGGTAAAAGGTATTAAGAATATGAAGTCATCTTTTGCTATGACAATTTTCGTAGGTAAAGAGTGTTTTCCATTTTTCAAAATATCAACAAACGAAAAGTTTACTTTTACCCACGAAATCAAATTTGGTAGGTAAAAGCCATCTTTACCTACGAAAATTGTCGTAGGTAAAGGTGTTTTGAATTTTTGAAATAACCAAAAATTGAAAGTTTACTTTTACCTACCAACGGTTTCGTAGGTAACAAAATGTCTATGAGACTTTTACCCACAACTATTTTCGTAGGTAATAACATATATGAGACATTTCCCTACAAATTATTTCGTAGGTAAAAATATAATATTTAACTTAAATTTCAAATGTAGATGAGACTTTTACCTACGAAAGATTTTGTAGCTAAAAATGTGTATAAGACTTTTACCTACGCAATATTTCGTAGGTAAAAATATAATCTCTAACTTACGTAGTTGAGACCTTTACCTACGAAGGTTATCGTAGGTAAAAACGTGTATAACATTGAGACGTTTGCTTGCAAAAATTGTCACAAGTGAAAATGTTACAATATAGTTTTTTAACTACGATAAAAAAAAAATTATCCAGCTCAAAATTTCTGATATACACCTTTTACAATATAGTTCATCATATTCTTCCTGATATACACCTATTATAAACTATGTAAATCCATCCAAACATAAACTACATTCATCCAAACATAAACTACATCCATCCAAACACAAACAATCTTATCCACATGACATTCATCCACGCATAAATACATAAAAATTTAACATCATAAATAAAATACAAAAAATTATTCATAGCGTTAGGGAATTGAGAATAGGTTAAGGTTTAGATATAGGAAATCAAATGAATGAGACGCTCAAGTGCTGGAAGTGTAGGTCTTGTCTGTCCAAATAATAAAAAAAATGCATCACAATATTAACACACAAATTAGCACAAAAACACTGAAACCAACAACACAAACCTGCTCAAAAGGTGGCTGTGGGCTGTGGCTTGCCCCTGCAGAAATTTGACAGAGTCCGGGTAGCATTTCTAAGCATTGAAAGCTTAACATGCTCGTTCAACTGTGCTAGAAGTGGAACCAAGGCCCCATGGCTGAGGACAAGATCCCGGCATCTAGAAGGGTTGCCATCAACATTTCCCAGTGCCCACATTGCCTAGAATTTTAAAAGGGCACAAATCAAAACCCAAACTTCCCAGTAGGCAACATGACTAGCAGGCAAGTAAGAAATAAGAATTCATCTTGTTTATGATTCAAAGGGCACATCCAAAAATAACAGCCAAATAAAATGCAAAAGCTTCAATAGGTGAAAGCTGTGTGTGTGAAAGCATGCACATATGTATGTTCTGAAGGTAAAGAAAAGAATTGGTCTAATCTATTGATTCCAAGGTCCTTTCTTTCTTTTTGGAAAGGTAACACGACCAGGGTTTGAATCCTGGATCATTCACACACTCTACATTGTTTCATAGCTCATCTAACAAGTGGGAGACCAATTGATTCCAAGTTATATATACACATATATAGAGACACAGGGAGAAGGAGAGAGGGCTCACCCAACTAGTTCAACGACAGAGTTATCAGCATAGATTTAAATAGCAATTTCTGAGTGTAATTAACATGGGGACCAACACCAGTACAACTCATCGTAGACTCATATCCATGTGGATTGGTGACTCATTTCATTGCAAACCAAAATCATCATAATATGGACGATACTGAGTCATAACGGGTTACCTTCCAACTGGCAGATAAATGTCAACATGTCATGTTTGTGAGATATCCAACACATTCAAAAGGCTGGCCCCACCATGAAGATAACCTATTGCAAAAGGTTATCTCACAACATGTCATGTTTGTGAGATATCCAACACATTCAAAAGGCTGGCCCCACCATGAAGATAACCTATTGCAAAAGACAAAACTGATCCACTCGTCATGTGGGCCACACCATAGAACACAATGGATGTACAAGAGTGGATCAATTGATGAGTGCACCAGTTTGATTTTTTGTGTTAGGTGATCTCCATGGTGGGGCCAACCTATTGTATGAGTTGGATGTTATACACACATGACAAGTAGGGAATTATGCACTAGTGGGCAATAACACTAACATCCAGCTAATTGTGTTTGAGAAATACTCATGAGTGTGTATCTGCAGCTGCCTAAAAGTGCATTTCCATACACCATCTTATTTAAGTGTAGTAAGGACAAAGTCCAAATTGCAATCACATCACTGCAATCTGGAGTTTGTACAATTCAATCATCACTGTAGGTTGAACTTAATTTCACAATTCCATTCAGCCTTGCACCCAAATGTCCCAAATGCAGCATAAAAAGCTCACATGGCTTACTAATTAACATAAATCCAACCAAAAAGAACACAACTAAGAAGTCAAGCAGGAATTCCCTTCATCTGTCATTTCATACAGCAATTCAAAAACTGATCTTCCAAACAAAACACATTAAATTATGCTATATTTACATGTATGACTGAACTAAATTGCAGAGAGAGAAACGTTAATCAAGAGGATACAACTAGATTGAAATAATCTATCTTAGCATTCACACTGAGGAATCAACCCTCAAATTTGTAATTAAATCACACTCCACTTCAATGAATTAAAATTGCAACTCAATTCAACCATTCATTAACACACACACACACACACACACACACACACACACACACACACACACACACACACACACACACACACACACATTTCAGTCTCTATACCTGTTCTCGGACATCATCACTCGGAGAAGCAAGAAGCTGCCTCAAAATGCCCATTTTTCCGAAATTACACTTAATCAAGCATACGACAAAGAGAAAAGAAAAAGTTTTTAAAAAAACTCAGAAAATAGTAGTTCTTTCTTCAGACCTGCAACTGCGGAAAATCCTCCCTGACAAGAAACTCAATGAAACGGGGAACAACACCCGAAGCAATAACTTCTTTAATTGGAGGACTCCGTTCTAGCATACCAAATTCCCATAACTTATTAGAAAACTCAGATTAATAAATAAAACTTGAAAAGATCAGGTCGAACCAAATCATTATCCCTACCAATTGAAAGCAGTTTCCTGAACTGCATCGTTGCTTCGAGCTGCATGTTGCTGTCTTCTAACCATACACCCGCCACCATCACAGGAAGACTCTCCAGCTGCGAAAAAATAAATCAATTTTAAAAAGAAAATGAAAATCAAAGGAAATTTTGATACTTTCCCCTCTTTAATTGAAGCATACAACCTTTTCATACGCATTACATACTAGGATTAGCAGACTTTGGTGCTATTGTAAAACAAGAAGGATGAAGGAGCAACTCCAACAACAGGGAAATCTTTGATTATTAAAGCTCCTTGCAGATTATTTCAGGCAAACACCAATCAATAGTATCTTCTTATCTTCTTGTGATATTAAAGCTACTCTATGAAAACTCTACACAAAGTCTTCTAAAGGAAAAGCATGAGATCATCCACATTAGAAAAGCACGAAAATCCAGTCAATGCCCCCGATTCACCCAAGCCAAAATAGAACTCGATGAATCTTCTGTCAGTGCTCATGTTTGTTCATATCAGTGTATGTTTGTTGGCTATCATGTTGCTTTTAGCATTTAATCACCTCTCTGGCATTCCAGTTGGTACATGTGACATTGTGCATCTTCCACTGTCCATTGGTGTTAGACCAGAATCATATGCACATTCCACGTTTGGTTGATGTGCATGGGGATTCCCACTTGCCACCAATGAACAATGGGAGATGTTTGGCATTTGACACCATGTGCACCAGTTGGTATACTATATGGAATCTGCTCAATCAGATTCAGATCCGGTGTTTCATTGAAGCTACTATGAGTACCCAAGTAGATAACTGAAAGAAGGCAATGAAATCTGAAATTGATTTCATGCATACCAATGATGTGTAAACACTAGTAGTAGGACTGTAAACAGATCGGATTCGAAACAAATCTGGATTTGTTTCGAATCCGATCTAATTAAGAATAAGTGAGGTCCAAATTCAATCGGATATCCAATGGATCCTAAAAAGCCTATCCGAATTTGAATTTGTTGAAGATTCAAAAATCCAAATTCTATCTGAATATACTGTTAATGCATTTTTATCCTTTTCTTCTTCTTCTTCTTCTTCTTCTTCTTCTTCTTCTTCTTCTTTTAAATATAAAAATACCCTCACTATTTTTCAAATCCCTACGCAATTTGCGAGGGTAAAATTGTCCTAACATTATATACAGTAGACAGACGTTTAGATCGGATCTTTATTGAATCGAATTGGGGTAGATTCGAATCGGATCTGGTTATAAAAGGATCCAATTTTCATGTCCCAAAATCAATTCAATGGATCTAAATATCAATCCGAATTCAATTTAATTGCACCAAATTGGAATTGTATCTGGATCAAGATCTTATTCATCGACAGCCTTGCCTGGTAAATCTCCCTGAGAGTATCAAGCTTATTGGTTGTAAATGGGTCTATCATAGAAAATTGGTATGGATGGAACGTTGAAACATTTAAAGCTTGGCTACTATTGAGAGGTTACACAAAAGAAGGGGATGAATTATCACGAGACTTTTTAACCAATAGCGATGCTAAAATTTGTAAGGATTCTATCAGGCTTTGTTACATATAATAACAATGTAATCTACACTAGTCATCCAGAATTTGAAGGGATAAACTAAAGAGACCTCATAATTTAATGAAACACTCCAATTGTCTGTTCATGTCAGTTCGTGTAAGGAAGCCTGTTGGAACCCAATCTAACAGTCTGATTGCTAAATATGCCCATACTTTCTACTTTTGGTTGGACAACTTTACTATTTTATAATCAAAAGTAGAAATGATGGGTGCATCTAGCAGCAAGAGTGGATGCAAAGGGTGCCTCCCAAAATGTTTGGGCAATTACTCGAGTCATGATTCATGAATAAATTCAATACCAATCTATGATTGATATCATAGATCCATTACATACAAACATTTTTTCATAATATCAACACTTTTATTTTTAGTAGAATAATACAGAAAAAATTAAATGATACGATGATGCCCCATTGAAGACACTAATACTCAAATTTAAAAATACTATTGCAGAATCTTCTAGCATTTAGGACCAAAACATGCTGAGAAAGGTTGTAATAAATAGCCCAAAACTCCTCAATCCGCAATAGAAATAACCCATTTAGTCAATAACTTGCATAAAAAATGGCTTGAATTTGACTTCAAGAATTAGTGGACCCAAAATGATCTTTGTTTCCTAAATTATGGTCCACCTGGTAATTGGATCTTCTTCATTTTTGGGATGATGTCCCAAAATGATCTAAAAACATGGATGGACAAGTTTGATACAAAATACACACATCAAGGTAGACTACACCCTGGAAATCATTTCTAGTAAGGTTTTGACAGCCATGCCTTGCAAAAGTGGCACCTATATTCATCCAAATACCTTTTCCTAGTTGCTTCAAGTGCTATAATTTTTCTCCACACATTCATCAATGACTCAATATTCACAAATCTATTGCCCCAAAATTCCAATCTTTCCATGTGTGGCGAATATCAAGCATGAGAACATTTAAAAATACGACCATGCGCATTTGGGTGTACAATCTAATTGAATTGCAATCATTGTCTAATAATGATCATGGAAACAACCAAGTTGTGATTTCCTTATAGCATTCACATTGCCAGTCAGGTTCCAAATCATAGTTGTGATATTTCAACTTGGAATTGGTAGACTGCAATTTGGGGGATAGTCCTTACTATTCCTCATTTCTTCTTAATAAAACCGAATCTTCAAATAAATTCATCTGTGCATCCAAACACAGCCCTGATTCAACAGATTGATACCATGAATCAAACAAACTGATAGCCAATTGAAACAAGTGATCCAAATTTAATGGGAACCAAACCGAATTAATATGAAACAAGTCCTACTGAATTTGGATTCTGAAGTAGAAACTAGGGTCCTCCTGCATGGGTTTTTGAGAAAAGATTTGAAACAATAAATATTGCAATGAAAAGAGAAATATGATGACAACAATGGAGAAAAAGAAAGAAAGAAAGAAAAAAAAACTACTTACAGTGGCATTTGTGCAGCTGAAACTGCATACGTGACCTTGGGCTCCTTGGTAGAGTCGGAAGAAGGGAAGAACATGAGATTGAGATTGAGAGAGAGAGAGAGAGAGAGAGAGAGAGAGAGAGAGAGAGAGAGAGAGAGAGAGAGAGATTCCTCACCGAGCCTCGGAGACAGAGAGAGGGCGTGCATGGGTAGGGCGTGCGGCAACGGTGGGGTGAAGAGATCAGAGAGAGAGGAAGAGAGAGATAGAGAGAGAGAGAGGAGGGAGAGGGTGCGAGAGAGAGAGAGAGAGAGAGAGAGAGAGAGAGAGGAGGGATTTCTCGTAGTCGGGCGTCGGGGGGGCGGGCGTGCGGCGGGTAGGGAAAGAGAAGAAAGGGAAATGGGGCTATAGGGTTGGGTGGGATCGGGTATACGGGAAAAAGGTTCTGTACGGTCGAGCTCATGGGAACTTCCCATGAGGTCGAGCTGTGTGGGTCCCACTGTGATGCGTGTCGACCATCAACACCGTGCATTTGATGGGCACACTTTAAATTATGGGATATCCCAAAAATCATCTGTATACGGAACTTAGGTGGGCCATACCATCTAAAATTATGTGAAGAAATGCCTAAAACATATAAAATCACTTGGTGGGGCCCACCAGAAATTTTGATGAATATGAAACTTGGTCGACTCCTCATCCACGTGGTACACACATAATGAATGGGCTGGATTTGTGAACCACATCTCGGTGGTCCCAAAAAATGATTATGAATATTTTAATGGAGGATAACCCCTCTCAACTTTTGTATGTGGTGTGGCCCAAAAAAGTCACGGATTGACTTGATTTTTAAGCCCCAGGTCCATCATGGAATGGTGCATTTGACTGATTGGGTAGATGTTCGACACCCATCACGGTGGGGCCCACACAGCTTTTGGAAGTATGAGAAGTTCCCATGAGCTCGACTGCATGGAACCTTTTCCCATACATATATATATACATATATATGTATAGCGGAACGCTCACCTCCAAACCAGTTCATACATGCTACGTACGAACTTTTTTGAGAACCCATCGTACGTGATTTGGGTCCAAATCATGTGAAGCAGCATGTCGTGAAACCCCTAAGGCCCAAGTTTTACTTTGATCTAAAACTTGATGGGCCATGAAAAATGAAAACATTTTCCTCCCTTGATTTGCATTTCTCTTTACTATGGCCCACCAGAATTTTAGATTGGGGTGAAAATTTGCCACATGGGGTTTCATGAGATTCTGCATCACATGAACTGTTAAGATTAGACACCCATAGCACGTGTGCAAAGGTGCGCACATGCGTAGGTGTGCAGGGGAGCATGACTCTATATATATAATAAAATTGTTACATATCTATCATTAAAATCCTCATTGGGCCCATTGTATTGTTTATTTGACATCCAATATGTTGATTAGGTCATACAGGGCCAGATGAAGGGGAAAAATAAAAATTTGTTAGATCCAAAACTCAAGTGTACCATGCCACGCGAAACAGTGTGGAATAATGATTTCCACCGTTGATATCTCAAAATGGATGGACGATGGTCTCCACTCTACTTACGGCTTCGATACGACTCCTTTTTTGGATCAACCCTTAAAATGATGGCGTGGATAAAGCACATACAACATGGTGGGGCCCACAGAGTGTGAACCACTACCCACCAGACTAGTGGCAGCTTATGTATATTATCATCAAGACAAGGATCAAATAGTTCCTCTTGAATAAATATAACTGATGGATATCTTAATCACTCAAGCTGAACCTTAGTTGCTAATCATAGTAGGAAATATGATAGTCTTGATTCAATGTGGACCCTCATTTAGGGATTTGGGGATTCTAGGACTTACAGATTTTAATGTGGACCCCGAATTGGGGTTTTTTTTTTTATTTTACAAATTACAGGAAAAAGTGTTGGATGAACGTTGACCATTAAAAACGTTTCGGGGCCATAAAAGTTTTGGATCAAGCTAATATTTATTGTTTCCCCAGTCTTTATGACCTAATCAACATATTAGATTTCAAAGAAACAGTACAGTGGGCCTTAGGAGGATTTTAATAGTGGATATCTAATCATTATTGATTTCCTGTGGTGTGGTCCACCTGAGATTTATATACTTATTATTTTTTGTATAAAGCCCTAAAATGATGTCTAAAAATAGATGAATGGAATGGATGAAACACATACATCATGGTGGGGCCCACAGATGTACCCACCACCAGTAGCCAATTTGTCTCCCAAATTTGGGTGCGCGCTCAAAACAGAGTCGCGCCAAAAAAGGTGGTTACTTCTCTCTCTCTCTCTCTCTCTCTCTCTCTCTCTCTCTCTCTCTCTCTCTATTCCCTGATCTCTCCGTTCCCTAATCCTCTCTCTCCCTCCCGATGTCTGCTTCATCTCTCTCATTCTCCTCCCTACAAAAGCTACAGCGAAGACTGTTGATGCACTAAGAACCGGAGCAATGCAACGAAAGCTATGCAGAAAGCTACATGAGTAGCTTCATTCTTTCTTTATCTTCAATGATTAATAAATATGCATTTGGAGATTCTTAGTTTTCCCAGATTCAGATTTACAAGGAATCCCTGATTCTGCTTAAGGTGAAGCTTGTTGCCTGCAGACCCTTTTTAAAGTGGACCACTATTTTTAAGAATCCCAAACTACCCACTATTTTCAGTCGCAGACTTATAGTGGCCCACCTAATGAGTGTACCAGCCTGATGTTTACATACGGCCATCTTCATGATGGGGCACACCTTATGCACCTGCGAGTATGCAAAAGCATGGTTAAGGGGGTGTTTGACATAGGGTATTAGATGAGACTAGGTGGGATAGAATTGCATTTGGTCTCATGCAAATTCCATTAAGCATTTGGTGAGGATGGAAATCGAAAGAATAGGATTAGGTGGGATGAAATTGCATTTGGTCCCATGCAGGATTTTCATAAATTTTGAAATCCACTATATATGTGGGCCCCACATTGTTGCATGTGTTTATCCATGTTGTTGTTGTCCATTCATATACACCATTTATATGTGACATTCTAATTATATATGTGTACAAGTGAACGACATTCATTGTGAATTTGATTCGTTGATTACAATTCCATGCTCCACCAAACTGGATTTGGCTTGATCCAATGTTTTTCCTATAACAAGAATTTTATCCCAAACATAGGATTGGATGGCTAAAATACCATGGTATCTCTAGACATCCAATCATTGTGCAATAATGATGTTAACCCCATCTAATACAATTCAATACCATTTAATTCCACTGACCAAACACACCCTAAAAGACTTAGTGACCTAGCCAAGTCAGGACTAGCCCAGGTCTCAAGAGAGTAATCATGGTAACAAATTGCATTGCATCGAATCCAACCAAGTCCGAGACAACTGAGCAAGTTTCATCAGATAGTCTTAGTTTTAAACCATGCTCAAGAGTTTTCCCTACAAAATGGGCTAATCTATTCAATTTGAAAAAATAAAAACAACCATGCATGGAGCTCACGTCGATTTCTAGGTTGGAATTACATATAAACATCTAAAAAAAAACATGTGTTTTGACATGTGTGTAACCTTGTAGCAGCACCAGCAGCACACCCCACACTTGTGTACAAATTTCTCATCCATGTAATATCCTAGTCATAATCTTTCTCATTTTTTCAGACTTATTTTCAGACTGTAAACACTCACTAAACTAATTCAGTAGCAGTCAGGGTCATGTCTTGGCCCAAGGACCGGTGGCACTGGTAGTGTTATTTAATTTTAACAAGTGCAGGGAATGCTTGCAATTCAATGCCATGGGTGAAAATTGAATTTCTTGACTCTTGTGTCTTCAAAAAGTTCCCTGGATGCTGCACCACGTAAATCAAATACACAATTCCACTTTGAGAAAAAAAAAAACAAAAAAAAATAAGGCTATGTTTTAGTTTTTTTAAAATCAAATACATTATCCCCTGTTCAATTGAGAGTTTGACTGCCAAATTTGCAATGGACTGTGTTTGCAGGGTGCAATCATGGCCATTGGAGCATCCTAACCAACTATAGTTGCTACCAAGGATGGCCAGATTGGTGTGAAAGGTCAGATGTGCAAGTGAGGAACATTCTGCCTGGTGAGTTATTTGGAAGCCTGGAACCTCCAGTCTTGAGCCTTCCACAAACTTACCTAGGAAAAACTGTGAATGCTTACAGGTGAATGTTATTGCAGATCATCGTGTTATATATGGTGCTGATTTGGCTTCATTCTTACAAACTCTAGTGAAGATCATTGAAGACCCAAAAGATCTAACTTTCTAGTCTCTGCTACAAGGTTGTTAAAGTCTTCTTGAATCATTTGTTGAGATTATACCTTCCAACAAAAAAGAAAAAAGAAAAAAACATGCGATTCAAGTAACTAGGGGCATATGAGTGATGCAAGGTTCCATAGCTAATATGTTTGGGGCGGCTGTTTGAAGGTCTGGGAAGAAAAATATGTGATCCACTTGAGTAGTAGGCTGGAATCAGAGACATACACGATGAGACTCACCTAATGTACAGCTTAGATCTTGCACCCATGGGCTATTTTGGTACAAATAGTGGTATCTTCTCTCCATTTCTTTAATAATGGATCTATCTGATTTTTTAGATCTCATTCTGTCATGATTTGGAGAAAATGATGGACGAAGTGGATTTTACACTGTCATCATAGTTGGCCCACAATAATTCATATATTTTTGTGTTTTCTCTTCATTCGTATATTTCTGATATTATGAACATGTTGGATGTCAAATAAACATTACTATGGGCCCAAGGAAGGTATCAACGGTGGAAATCATTATTCCACACTGTTTCGTGTGACATGGTCCACTTGAATTTTGGATTTACTGAAAAATGGATATCCATTCACATTGTTCATCCATTTTCAGGATATAAATATTAGGTGGACCACACCACATGAAAACAATAGTGAATGGATATCCACCATTAAAACCCTCCTAAGGCCCACTGTACTTTTTATTTGACATCCAATCTGTTGATTAGGTCATACAGGCCCAGATGATGGGAAAAAACAAAAACCAGCTTGATCCATTTATTAATGGTGGCAAATAAACCTTACATTGGACCCTAGGAAGTTTTTAATGGTGCAGTCCACCTGAGATTTATATTGCCATGTGATATGTCTAGACCTTACAAGATCCTTCAAATTTCTAAGAATATTTGATATTATTAGTCTTAATTTCATTTAAAAATCCCAATTAAATAATTTTATTTAGTATCATTTTTAAATCCTAATTTCATTCATTATATGAGAGCCCCACCATGATGCTTGTGTTTAATCCATGCCGTCCCCATGAGGTCAAGCTATGTGGGCCCCACCATGACATGTGTCAAGCATCAATACCATGCATTTGATGGGTCCCCTTTAAATTATGGGATATCCCAAAAATCAGCCATATACGGAACTCCGGTGGGCCATACCATCTAAAATCATGTGAAGGCATGCCTAAACCATATAAAAGCACTTGGTGGGCCCCACCTGAAATTTGGATATGTCTGAAACTTGGTATGACCCCTCATCCAAGTGGCACACATATAATGGATGGGCTAGTTTTGTGGACTACATCTCTGTGGGCCCAACAAATAATTATGAATGTTTTAATGGAGGGCAACCCCTCTCAACTTTTGTATGTGGTGTGGCCCACACAAGTTATAGATTAATTTGATTTTTAATCCCTGGGCCCACCATGGGATGATGCATTTGACTGATGGGTAAATGTTTGACACGTATCATGGTGGGGCCCACATAGCCATACCAAACCTATAACCCCAAATTTAGGTGCGCTCTCAAAACAAGCCCCCCCCCCCCCCCCCCCCCCCAAAAAAAAAAAAAACCCCAATTGCAAAATCTCTCTCTCTCTCTCTCTCTCTCTCTCTCTCTCTCGTGTGCGCGCGCTCCGTTCCCTAACCCTAGCCCTCATCTTCCTCCTCTCTCTCTCTCTCTCTCTCTCTCTCTCTCTCTCTCTCTCTCTCTCTCTCTCTCCCTGTGTCGTGCTCCCTCTCCCTCTATCAGACTCATCACCTCAGAAAACCTCAGAGGACCCTTCATCATCTCGATTGAAGTTCCATTATTGGGTTCCTAGACAATACATTCAAGAAGGTTAGGAGAATGCAACAGAGATTGAAGTAGCAACAACAGCAACAAGCCCTGATGCAGCAGGCATTGCTACAGAAGCAGCAACTCTACCATCTCGGCATCCTCACGGCTGCTACGTCTCAGGTACCATTCCAGTATCAGATTTCCCCCCATATTTCTCAGTTTTCGTGCCCAATGCATGCCTGTGTCATGATTTGCTCAAAAATGCATTTTCTAAAAATCTTGTTTTGTACATTTTAATTCTCATAATAAATTCCATTATTTCGCTTTGATATTCCTTTTGGGAAGAAATTCCCAAATTCGACCTGTAATGGGATTTCCTAAACTCTGTAATGGGACCAATGATCTAGATGGCCTGGGTTGCTATAGATGTATGCCATGTATACAATGGATGTACACATAGAATAGTCTTTCCATTCATCAATTGTTGTGAATATTTAAGGTGTGCACAACATGTGTTTGATGAAATGTCTCAGGGGAAGAGCTGCGAGACTTGGAGGATGCACGACATTGTTGTTGTGGTGGTGCCAAGCTATGTATCCCTTCGTTGTCATTTTTATTCTCCGCCCAATTGCAACTTGAGGCCATTAGATTATCAATCGTTTTTGCAACCAAAAGCCAACATTATTAATAGATAAAATGCTACAAATGATGCAATGTTCAATATTAAAAACTGAGAAAATATGAAAACAGACACATGGCATGCAAGCTGTCTGTTAGTTGTCCAGGCTGAAGAATCTGGCTTGTCCGCTGATTATACAAGGTAGGCCAAAATATAGAGAAGAAATGGCAATTTGCATTAAATATACACAAGTGTTCTCAACCTGATTAGTGGACCAACCTGCTTTTCTTGGCCAAGGAAATTGCACATTATGTATGATCCACGTGATGGATCTATTACATTTGTCACATGAATATTAATTGTGGTTATTAATGAGTGGAATTATCAAATGTCCTTGTCACAAAAAAATAAAATAAATTCAAACATCCTTGTCACAGAGATAAATATCATTCTCAGTAATTTCTCTGCTAGTAGAATTCAGGGGAGATTTTAGATTTTGAGGTTTTCTCAGGATATTATTGGGAATATCTTGGTGAAACTAAAAAGATTTAAAAAATGTTTGTCACATGAATACTTTGTTACAAATTCGTGGAATTTCAAATGTCCTTCTTAGCAATTTCTTAGCCAGCCAGTCCCCAGACCAGGTAAAAGGAGGGCTGATGTCATGTAGATAGCTGGCCTGAAGTTCTGTCAAGCAGTCATGAGAATTCCTGTTTCAAATCTTGATATAAGAAACACTATTTGAGTTATGGAACATCTTTGTTTGCTTTTAAATTTTTTTTTATGCAATCTATTCATGTATGGCAAGCATAATTATTAGCCTTTCATCATGGACTTGATGGGAGCAAAAGTCCAAAGTGACCATGTTCTCATACAACTAGAATGGTAAGGTTAATAATATAAAATTCAAAGTTTCTGCACGCTCAATTGACTTTCTAGTTTTAACAATCTTGTTATATCTCTTTCTTCAAGTCATTTTGAGTCCTTGATTGAATTTATTGAGTTTTGAAAGCTTTTGCATGATCTTATTTTCTCAACTTTCAAAGACAAGATCAAGTTTTTGAGTACTTGATTTCTCGTGTGCTCTTATCAACTTCTCTTCTTTTTCTTGTAACTAAAATTCTCCCTTTAGCATTTCTTAAGACGAGTTGAATCTCCTCATCTTTCTTGGGCACTAAACATTATTTTTGTTTAATTATAAATGGTTTATAATTATAATTATCTCATGTAATATTATCTTAACCATCCACTAAATGGTCCCTATATTGTATGGTTGTGAATAAAGTTTATTTTATAAAATATGAAAAACTCACATTTTTCGGATTTGATCTCTTATCCCATTTCAAAAGAGAAAATTTCATTTTCCCTCTTTCGACCGCCATTTTCTTCGTCTCCCTTCCCTCTTTTGAGCGCCAGCTTCATCACAAGTCGATCGCCAGTCGATCGCCCTTCTAAGGTGAGTCATGTGATTTTTTCCTCAGAATATTATATGTTTAATCCAGAAGCTCGTATCCATCTGTGATATTTGAAAACACTCCTAGATTGAAAGATCTTGCCTAACCGTTTTCTAGCATTCACATTTTTCTATGTTGTGATTTTGTACATCAGTTTTTCCAGATTGTTTTGGGGATATGATGGGTTTTGTGTTTTGGGGCTTTGGGTTCCTGGTTTTATGGTAATTTATGCTTTCTTGATCTATATAGCACTAACAGTTTATGAGCATGGTACAATCATTCTTTCTGGGTAGAACGATTGTCCTGTCAACAGGAGCAGCTGTGTTTATTTTGGTCATTTTCCTATAAATCAGCATATGGGCCTATCTTTACCTTTTCCATAACAGCCAAGATGTAAATGCATGGGTCCATTATCTATGCACAATCAGCTTGTCAGATGAACAATCTGGATTTTTTTTTTTTTAATGGTTTATGAGGTATTACTTATAATTCAAGATTGGGTTTCTCTGAATGAATAATTTAGTATTGATTGGCTTGTTAGATTTGTCATGCTGAATATTGGTAGATTTAATTAGTACAGTTTCTGGTTGATCGGCTGTGTTTGGGAAGAAGTGGTTTGGATGTTTTTGACGAATTTATAAAGGACAAGCTATTTATTTTGTTCTTCTTTTGTTTGAATCACAAGTTGTAAATTATTTAAGCTGAAATCTGTTTATAGCAAAATTTCAAAATTCTAGCTGTTAGGCTGAAGTTCAGTTGCAGGTAAATGGAATCAGTTTTTTTTTTTTTTTTTTCGCGCCTATTTTGATTAGTGGGGATTAGAAGGGGGCTTATGGAAGTGCACAACATGAACTACCATTTGGTGCAAAATGATTAAGGCCTCAAAAGCCCCTTTTGAGGGTGCGTCCAAATGGACCCTTAGCATTCATAAAGGGGAAGTAGCCCTCTAGTTGCAGTTATGTTTCTTTCAAATCTATCTTGAAAGCATTCATAATGGGTCCAAGCAGATACTGGTAAACTCGTATCCTATATTATTCTTTAAGAAATTTGCTATTGTTGACTAGTTTCATTTTCTTTAAAAAAAATCATTGCCTTGTATTGTTTATGAATGTGGATTGCATTTTTTACTTATGAAGTAAATAGAAGGTTATCTCATTGGCATTTCAAAACTACTTCTTGATGCTGGGAACTAGCGTAATCATTCCATCAATGCTTTTTTTTTTTTTTTTCCCATTAATGGTTGTTCCAACAATGAGAGGAACCAATGTAAGTTCAGTATTTTTTTTCCAATAGCAAATTCAAGAAGATCTTGAGTTCCCTCTTGCATGAAATGATGGCCAATAGCTATGCGCATCATTGTCTAACCATTGACAATAGTTTATGTTATTGCTCAGGTTTTCGTTGTTACTGGATTAATTTGGCAGTGCAGTGTGAGTGACAGGTGTCTTGCTATTGGAGATTCTCTAATTATAACAGTCCTTGGTCAAGTGATTGATATCCTTGACTAGAATATTAGATAATTTTCTATACCATGAATGAACACAACTTTTAAGAATAGAGTGAGATTGTTGCATATATTAAGCTTTGATTACTTCATTGTGACTAGACAACAAATATATTCCATGCATCCATGATCTGGGTACTTAGGCTTTGATTTTGTGGTGCTGAATAGTGTCAGTGCCAAGCTTCTTAGCCTCTTGTGTGTGTTTCCAACAAGCATAGAATTGAATAAGAAGTGGTACCCAAAGTTTAAATTGATGTGCTGAATTAGTTTCTATTGTTAGTTACGAATTAGAAATGTTGAATGTGTGAGTTAAGAACAATTAGTTCCATTTTATTGATTTAGTTTGAGTTGATGTATTGAATTAGTTTCTATTATTTTAATGTTTTGATATGAATGCCTTTTGATGGTATTAGGTGCAAGAAATTCAAAATTTTTTATGTTCTTCTCAGATATTCAATCTCTCTCTCTCTCTCTCTCTCTCTCTCTCTCTCTCTCTCTCTCTCTCTCTCTCTCTCTCTCTCTCTCTCTCTCTCTCTCTCTCTTTTATGAATTAATGTTTTCATCCAAGAAAATAGTAACATATATTCTAGAATGATTTTCACATTCATCCACTAATGTCCACAATGCCATCACCATGCTCCAAATAATCCAGACATGTCACATGTTCAAGTATATGTCTGGAAGCCAGCCATGTGTCCATGTGTGCCACTGTGCTGAATATGTATGGGAGACATAACTACCTAGGCATGTATCTAAATATCACTAGGGATTTTTTTCCATATTTATTTTTTTTTTGTTGTTAATTTTGTCTCTTTTCTTAGCGTGATCTGGGTGAAATTCTGATATTGTGGTTTGTTAACATCAGTGCTAGGATGGAGTAATAAAAGTGACATACAAAAGAATAGGTGAAATTCTGATATTGTGGTTTTGTAAGTTTTCGTTTGATGCACTAGGTGGCATCTGTTGATGAATTTAAATTGTCCCTTAGAAAACTCTGTTTTGATTACATGCCCTGCCCTTTTCCCTGTGAAATTCTGATTGTTGACATTATTGACCTCAACTTTGAGGGTGAAAGATATTTGGCACTAAGCCTTAAGAAGGATTCCAAACATGTGGGGCCCATAGTTTGTCAATTCAGATTATTCATATGATGATTTTGTCATGGAGCAGATTATCTGAAGTTGCAGTGCCGATACATTGTTGATGCAATTTTTTTTCTTCTTCATGTTTTGTTTTGAAGAAGCTTACTCTTTTTCTTTTTTTTTTTTTTTTGTCTCCGATATGTTTCTACACTTGTTTGTTGGATGGATGGTCAACTGCAGTGGAATATCCACGACCATTTTAAGGAGTGGAATGCCCCGCTGGGTCCACACCGCGCGCGTAGCAGGTGTGGGCCTCACTTATCACCACCATCTGATCATGATCAGTTGGTAGTGATTAGCATACAGCCTATGGTGATAATAAACAATAGGTGTTTTTTTATATAAAAAAATACCTTTTTTCTAACATGATCCAATATAATACTGGTGCAGCCTTGCTTGTTCGAATAACTTGACAGGAGAAATACCTGTTACCTTCGACAACCTGAGAAACTTGATTCTTCACTAGTCACTGGGGTTGTCTTTTCCATTTAGAAATTATAAATTATTAAACTCCATTCATATTATTTCTGTAAGATCCCTGATTTCATCGAGAACTGGACACGACTCAAGAGACTGTAAGAACTTTATTTGATATGTTTTCAATGTAAATTGCTTCTTGCTTCTATATGAGAACATCTATATGAACCATGATTCTAAACCACTGTAGGCATATGCAAGGCACGTCTATGACGGGACCTATTCCTTCTAACATCTCTTTCTTGGTGAATCTAATTGAACTGTGAGGGCACATTCCATGTTCTTTTCTTGCTTCTTTATTACTTAGAATTTTCTTGGATTCATACCCAGCCTTGGAAGTGGTATGAAATGAATTACTTTATTGAATCCAATATATTTTGATTTTTAGGAGGATATCTGATATGACCAAAATGAAGAAATTGTGAGTTGAATGGATATACCCCTGATGGCATAAGTATATCATTGTTTGTTGCTTCTTTTGTTCATGAAGTGTCTGTCTTGCTCGTATACTGCAGGGTACTAAGAAATTTCTTGATTTTTGACATAATCCCACAATATATTGGGACAATGACAAATCCGAAATCCTTGTAAGTTACTTTGGACAAATCTTTTATACATGGCCTTTATATATTTCTTTTCCCATGCCATTGAGTGCTGACTAGGCATTGTTAGATGCACAATATTCTTAAGTTTGGATGGTCAACTCTAAATTAAGTGATGAAAACATAAAATGAAAGTTGAAGATTCAACTCCATGAGTTGACATGCAAATCACGACCACTGTCCAACCAACTGTTTCCTAGTTTGAAAGAAGTTAAATTAGGAAGGGAAGTGCAAAACTGAAGTGATTCGACGCCAAATTCATGGTGATTTGGCCTTTCACTTTCATTTCTATGTTTATTTTGCCGTGTACTGGCTAATCCATCATGCTATTGGACAAGGAAAATCCTTTTGTGCATTCCATGTTCTTTACAATATACTACAGTCTTCAATCTCATGGCCTGCTATGGATGAGAACATGCATTGAATACATGTAACTTACAAATTCATTTCAGAGAGAATCTTCCCCAGTTTTAGTATGAGACAAGTAAAAAGTCATGAGCAGGGCATATAGTATGAGACAAGTAGATGGAAACCATCCATTAGTTTCACACATTATAGCTCACCTAATGAGTGGATGGTCTCATTTCTGGGCTAGGGTCTAGAAAAATTGACATGACGAAGCCCACATGATGCATAAGCCCACATGTTTACTACATGGCTAGAGAGGTTTTTCCTCTAAATGTCCTAAGGTACCTGAGATGAGGCACACACTCAGCCAAATTCCTCCACTCATTATATATATATATATATATATATATGGCAGCCATTGTGGCCAACAAGTGGAGATTAGACAAAACTTTAGTGATCTATGCACTCCTCCAAATATGGTTGTATCACCATCATCATAGCTTGTTAGAAATGATGTGTTTGACTAAAATAGTTATCTATAATGATCTATGCACTCCCCCAAATTGAAGACTTTTATTTGACTTTAAGATATTACATCCATTGCCTTCTGTTTCCTAAAATTGTCCTTGCAAACTTTCATGAGCTTGTATATTACATTGTTTAAATTATTATTGCAAACTTTTTAATATATTCCATTTGTATTAACATTGTTTAAATTTATAAGTTCTTATCTCGCACATATTCAGTGATGGCACCAGGTGGGAGACCACGTTGTTCGCGCACTAGATCTACTCCTACCTGTGATGCGACGGAGCCAGCATCGCCGTCACATATTATATCGCAGGCGTCTGATCCCTCGGTCATGCATACACCGGGCACAGCATGTAAGTCTAGAAATATATTTTTTTAACTGACTTCTGTTTATATTTAGACTTATATATTTCTTTTGCAATAGCATCGTAGACCAGCAGACGAAGACGTGGACCCACGCGTGGGTTGCTTTTAGAGCGACTTACGCGTGAGGATAGGGTGACGGTAGAGTTCCCACAGGATTGTATTAGACCTGTTGGGAACAATGTCAGCTTGTTTATGTCAGAGGTCTGTGTCCTATGTCGATCTCTGATCCCTGCCACCACCCCCCGTTGGGCAGACGTGACAGATGATGTACGGTAGCTCATCCGTCAGCGCCTTCAGGTAAATTTTATTAAATTAAAATTTATTTTATAAAAGTTCATTTACGATTAAGTTATGTTGGTCGAAATTAATAGAGCATACCCGGATGTGCGTCGGAGCTATCTGGATGAGCGAGGGTCCCTAGAAGGTGGGAACCGCTGTTATGACCATAACGAAGCTGTCCATTTTCTATGGACAGCATTGGGAGGGCCTGGCCATTTGGACAGGCCATATTTTTATATTATCTCGAAATTAATGAAGCATACCCGGATGTGCGTCGGAGCTATCCGGATGAGCGGGGGTCCCTGAAAGGTGGGAACCGCTGTTATGACAATGATGAAGTTTTCCATTTCCTACGTACAGCATTGGAAGGGCCTAGCCATGTTGACAGGCCATGTTTATATCTGTATTTGCAGGGACCTCACCCTTAACCTAAACCACACCCTAAACCTATAACCTGAACCTATAACCTAAACCTTAACCTATTCTCAATTCCCTACAGTTATAACCTATAACCTACCTATAAGCTTAACCTAAAACCTAAACCTAAAGCCTAAATGTGTTCTCAAATCCCTAAACCTAAACCTACCCCTAATCCTATTCTCAACTACCTAACCTAAACCTAAAACCTAAATGTGTTCTCAAATCCCTAAACCTAAACCTACCCCTAATCCTATTCTCAACTGCCTAACCTAAACCTAAACCTAAACTTGAAAACCCAAAGTAAAACCCGATCCCGAACCTAAACCCGATTTCCTAAACCTAAACCTTAACCTATTCTCAATTCCCTAAACCTATAACCTATAAGCTACCTATAACCTTAACCTAAAACCTAAACCTTAACCTATTCTCAATTCCCTACAACTATAACCTATAACTTACCTATAACCTTAACCTAAAACCTAAACTTAAAACCTAAATGTGTTCTCAAATCTCAAAACTTAAACCTACACCTAATCCTATTCTCAACTACCTAACTTAAACCTAAACCTAAAATTGAAAACCCAAAGCAAAACCCGATCCCGAATTCAAACCCAATTTCCTAAACCTAAACCTTAACCTATTCTCAATTCCCTAAACCTATAACCTATAACCTACCTATAACCTTAACTTAAAACCTAAACCTTTACCTATTCTCAATTCCCTACAGTTATAACCTATAACCTACCTATAACCTTAACCTAAAACCTAAACCTAAAACCTAAATGTGTTCTTAAATCCCTAAACCTAAATGTAACACCCCGAATTTTTGTCAACCTGGGATTAGACGTCCTTAGGCAATGGGTCAACTAAAATACCTGGAAAATCGCTTAGAACCCAATTCCATAGCCAAAGAAATCACTTAGGATTAATTCCTTTAGAAACTAAACATAAGTTAGCTAGCGCAATGCTGGAGTAGCTGTGAAATAGTCCCTGATCACTTTAAATACGTTCTATAAGACCCAAAACTTGTACAATCCATGGTGCTATAATACTCTAAAACCTCGGATCAAACTCTAAACCGGTTTGCTCTTAGGACCTCTTGAAAACTTTGTATGGATTTAGACCACGCGTCTAAAGTCCGATATCTACCATCTTAGACCGTTATGACCGCTTGGTTGGACTTGACAATCATTTTGAAAATCAAGTCCAACCGACGTTCAGAGGCTATTTCATTGAGCCTGGAGTGAAGAGAGTGAAAATAGGGTTAGATTTGGAATTTAAAATTTAAATCTGGTACACGACTTGGTGCATCAGTATTAAGCGTTCTGACCGTCCGAATTCAGTCAAATTACACCCTCGGATCAGGAAAAATTTCTATTTCATATCACGAGACTTGTAGACCTGATCTAGGTGCGATGACCGCTGAACTGAAACTGGAGCGCAACGTGCGATCTGCGAACTCTGCCGGACTGAAAACTTAATGTGTGCTAGATCCAGTATGCATGAGCTTAAGTCCGACCGCGTTCGGCCGGGAGACCTCCAGAAATGCTTTTTTGGACCGAAACAGCCCCGATTTGGTTACTCGTCAAGTAAACATTGTTCCCAAGCCTAATCTGGGAAGTTTTTAGGTTATAAAAGGGGTTTAAAACCTCACTTCTCTCACCCATCCAAATTTGCTAGAAACCCTAGCTGGTGTGAGAGAAAAAGTGAGAGATTGTGAGAGAAGGTAGGAGTTATTTCCTTGCCACCTGCTGCCGCTGCTGCACGTGCTTAAGCAACGCGCCTCAATCACTTTTTCGACGATTTTGTCGTATTTCTAGGTAAGAAAATACCCTAACCACTTGCTGATTTAAGGTTCCTTCGATTCCTTAGTGATGTAGCTTACCAATCTTGTGTATTAGGTTGTCTGTTCGCCGTAGACGAAGCGTATACGCTCCGTTCGAATCAATACACTTCTAGGATAAAAGATGCAAATTTTAGACGCTTTGATTGACTATTTTCAACGCTTTCAATGTTGTTTAATAGTAGATTATCAACGGTAACGCCGTTTGACATGTACAACATGCTGTCCGTTTCCTATTTCGTACGTAGGCAAAAAATATGAGATTTAGGGCATTTTAGTCATTTGTAGGAAATATTGTTTTCATCCATATTTTGCTGATATGATTGACATGGCTTCTTGTCGCATTAGGATATTAGGAATGCGTGCATAATCAGTTTGGCGAAGAGATTCGCCCAAATGCGCACTTTGAGTCGACGTACTATATGTAGACTTAAATGTGTAGACTAAGTGTTTGTATAAATGTTTGTATTAGTATGTATTGAATTAAATGGTGTTATGAATTAGTTTGAGAGTGAATTCTCAAATAATATGCTGATGTACATGATTTCGTATATGTTGGCTATATGCATGATTTCGTTATATGTATGAAATGCATGTGTTGAAAGATTTACTTAAGTTATATGTTATAACATGTGTTAACATGCTCACATTGTTGTATTTCATTTTCATTACTCTTACATGATTACTGATGTAGATTCATAACTGTTTGGGACTATAATTAGTCCAGGCAGTCGGTAACCGAGTAAATCCGTGGTTGGCTTATCTTTGCCACGAGCGACACGTCGATGAATGCGAGTCGTGTTTTGGAGTTGGCGGTAGTGGTTAGGCCACGCGAGGTATTTTATAAACTTTATGTCGTTCGACTTGAGATGCGCTCGTGCTAGTCGAGCCTGTCAAGTAACCCGACTGGCCATTGTATGTTCACCCTGTATGAGTCATAACTGCTTGAACCTAGGGTATTGAACTTACCATTGCAAACCCTGTCAACCATGGTACCTTGATCCACAAAGACTCATGAGCCAGGCATGGTGGTATGGGACACCGTGGTCGAGCTGTCGGCTTACGCTGGGGCCACAAACTTCCCCGTAGTGACCAGTGAGCACCTATGACTCGTGAGAAGATTATGGTGGTATGAGACACTATATTCTTGCTGTCGGCCTATACTGATCAGGCGACGAGTCCTTTGTAGTGACCACGAGCGTATTCTGAGTCTACGGGAGGCGACGACCCTTCCATAGCAGTGAGAGTACAGTAGGCCTGTATTGATAAGGTGATGGGAGAGTGGTGCAACGAGTGTGACCAACAGCCCTGACAGCCCTTGCAGCGACCTACAAAATATACATTGTATGAGATTACTAGGAGTGACGACCCTAAACAGGATCTGTGTTGGGATTGATATAAGGGAAGTACCTTAGTTTCCCAATCCTGCTGTATGAATGGACTAATAATAACTCGATAATCATATCACCATCACATTGCATGTGCCTGGAAGATGTGGAGCACTGAGCGGTACGCAAGCATGCCGCGGACGCAGATGGTGCCGTATGAGGGAGAATGTCAGTGAGGGCATCCATCATGTCATGTCATATTGTATTAACAACAGTATTAGGAATGTTTGATTTACTGCTTTACTATTATCGCATGATTGATTTGAGAACATGCTAATCTTTGCTCTATTATTCCACTGAGTTAGCTACTCACTCCCACGTTACGGGATGGTGTTTTCGGACACCCACCAGTCCCTAATTTGGTTACAGATGATGGCGCTGCTTGAGAAGCGGAGCCGGACTTGATGATAATGAGGAAGATCCCTCCTTTATGCGTGTTCTGATTGACGAGATTACAGGGAGGTTGATTAGATACCTTGACACTTGTCATTTTATATTTTTAGAGCACTCATGTATATTCTTTCTTTCTATTTTGAGGTATACATGTATATGTTTAACCTGGTAACATGTTCACACTCTGGAGACACACAAAAGTTTATATATGTTATATATACTATCATAGTCTTCCGCTTATTAATTTAACTGTCTCTGGAGTATGATATGCTGTTCTGGCATAATCTCACTTATGTTTAATACATTAACACAGACAACATTCAATCATATATATCTATGTTGCATAAATAATATTTTAGAACTCGGGAGTTGAGTTTTTACTCGACCCCCAATTTTCAGGATGTTACACTAAACCTACACCTAATCCTATTCTCAACTACCTAACCTAAACCTAAACCTAAACTTGAAAACCCAAAGCAAAACCCGATCCCGAACTCAAACTCGATTTCCTAAACCTAAACCTTAACCTATTCTCAATTCCCTAAACCTATAACCTATAACCTATAACCTTAACCTAAAACCTAAACCTTAACCTATTCTCAATTCCTAACAACTATAACCTATAACCTACCAATAACCTTAACCTAAAACCTAAATGTGTTCTCAAATTCCTAAACTTAAACCTACACCTAATCCTATTCTCAACTACTTAACCTAAACTTGAAAACCCAAAGCAAAACCCAATCCCGAACCCAAACCCGATTTCCTAAACCTAAACCTTAACCTATTCTTAATTCCCTAAACATATAACCTATAACCTACCTATAACCTTAACCTAAAACCTAAACCTTAACCTATTCTCAATTCCCTACGGCTATAACATATAACCTACCTATAACCTTAACCTAAAACCTAAACATAAAACGTAAATGTGTTCTCAAATCCCTAAACTGAAACATAATCCTAATCCTATTCTTAACTACCTAACCTAAAGCTAAACCTAAACTTGAAAACCCAAAGCAAAACCCGATCCTGAACCCAAACCCGATTTCCTAAACCTAAGCCTTAACCTATTCTCAATTTCTTAAACCTATAACCTATAACCTACCTATAACCTTAACCTAAAACCTAAACCTTAACCTATTCTCAATTCCCTACAGCTATAACGTATAACCTACCTATTACCTAAACCTAAAACCTAAATGTGTTCTCAAATCCCTAAACCTAAACCTACACCTAATCCTTTTCTCAACTACCTAACCTAAACTTGAAAACCCAAAGCAAAACCGGATCCCGAACCCAAACCCAATTTCCTAAACCTAAACCTTAACTTATTCTCAATTCCCTAAACCTATAACCTATAACCTACCTATAACCTTGACCTAAAATCTAAACCTTAACCTATTTTCAATTCCCTACAGCTATAACGTATAACCTACCTATAACCTTAACCTAAAACCTAGACCTTAACCTATTCTCAATTCCCTACAGTTATAACCTATAACCTACCTATAACCTTAACCTAAAACATGAATGTGTTCTTAAATCCACTAAACCTAAACCTACACCTAATCCTATTCTCAACTACCTAACCTAAACTTAAACTTAAACTTGAAAACCCAAAGCAAAACCCGATGCCGAACCCAAACTCGATTTTCTAAACCTAAACCTTAACCTATTCTCAATTCCCTAAGCCTATAACGTATAACCTACCTATAACCTTAACATAAAATCTAAACCTTAACCTAATCTTAATTCCCTACAGCTATAACGTATAACCTACCTATAACCTTAACCTAAAACTTAAACCTTAACCTATTCTCAATTCCCTACAGTTATAACCTATAACCTACCTATAACCTACCTATAACCTTAACCTAAAACCTAAACCTAAAACATAAATGTGTTCTCAAATCCCTAAACCGAAACCTACACCTAATCCTATTCTCAACTACCTAACTTAAACTTGAACCTAAACTTGAAAACCCAAAGCAAAACCCGATCCCGAACCAAACCCGATTTCCTAAACCTAAACCTTAACCTATTCTCAATTCCCTAAACATATAACCTATAACCTACCTATAACCTTAACCTAAAATCTAAACCTTAACCTATTCTCAATTCCCTACAGCTATAACATATAACCTACCTATAACCTTAACCTAAAACCTAAACCATAACCTGTTCTCAATTCCCTACAGCTATAACCTATAACCTACCTATAACCTTAACCTAAAACCTAAATGTGTTCTCAAATCCCTAAACCTAAACCTACAGCTAATCCTATTCTCAACTAGCTAACCTGAACCTAAACCTAAACTTGAAAACTCGAAGCAAAACTCGATCCCGAACCCAAACTCGATTTCCTAAACCTAAACCTTAACCTATTCTCAATTCCCTTAACCTACCTATAACCTTAACTTAAAACCTAAACCTAAACCTATTCTCAATTCCCTACAGCTATAACCTATAATCTACCAATAACCTTAACATAATACCTAAACCTAAAACCTAAATGTGTTCTCAAATCCCTAAACCTAAACCTACACCTAATCCTATTCTCAACAACCTAACCTAAACCTAAACCAAAACTTGAAAACCCAAAGAAAAACCCGATCTCGAACCCAAATTCGATTTCCTAAACGTAAACCTTAACCTATTCTCAATTCCCTACAGCTATAACGTATAACTTACCTATAACCTTAACATAAAACATAAACTTTAACCTATTCTCAATTCCCTACAGCTATAACCTATAACTTTAACCTAAAACCTAAACTCAAAACCTAAATGTGTTCTCAAATCTCTAAACCTAAACCTACACCTAATCCTATTCTCAACTACCTAACCTAAACCTAAACCAAAACTTGAAAACGCAAAGCAAAACCCGATCCCAAACCCATACCCGATTTCCTAAACCTAAACCTAAACCTTAACCTATTCTCAATTCCCTAAACCTATAACGTATAACGTACCTATAACCTTAACCTATTCTCAATTCCCTACAGCTATAACCTATAACCTACCTATAACCTTAACCTAAAACCTAAACCTAAAACCTAAATGTGTTCTCAAATCCCTAAACCTAAACCTATACCTAATCTTATTCTCAACTACCTAACCTAAACCTAATCCTATTCTCAACTACCTAACCTAAACTTGAAAACCCAATGCAAAACCCAATCCCGAACCCAAACCGGATTTCTTAAACCTAAACCTTAACCTATTCTCAATTCCCTACAGCTATAACCTATAACCTACCTATTACCTTAATCTAAAACCTGACCCTAAAACCTAAATGTGTTCTCAAATCCCTAAACCTAAACCTACACCTAATCCTATTCTCAACTACCTAACCTAAACCTAAACCAAAACTTAAAAACCCAAAGCAAAACCCGATCACGAACCCAAACCCGATTTCCTAAATCTAAACCTTAACCTATTCTCAATTCCCTTCAGCTATAACGTATAACCTACCTATAACCTTAACCTAAAACCTAAACCTAAAACCTAAATGTGTTCTCAAATCCCTAAACCTAAACCTGCACCTAATCCTATTCTCAACTACCTAACCTAAACCTAAACCTAAACTTGAAAACTCAATGCAAAACCCGATCCCGAACCCAAACCCGATTTCCTAAGCCTAAACCTTAACCTATTCTCAATTCCCTATAGCTATAACCTATAACCTACCTATTATCTTAATCTAAAACCTAAACCTAAAATCTAAATGTGTTCTCAAATCTCTAAACCTAAACCTACACCTAATTATATTCTCAACTACCTAACCTAAACCTAAACCAAAATTTAAAAGCCCAAATCAAGACCTGATCCCGAACCCAAACCCGATTTCCTAAACCTGAACCTTAACCTATTCTCAATTCCCTACTGCTATAGCGTATAACCTACCTATAACCTTAACCTAAAACCTAAACCTTAACCTATTCTCAATTCCCTACAGCCATAACCTATAACCTATCTATAACTTTAACCTAAAACCTAAACATAAAACATAAATGTGTTCTTAAATCCTTAAACCTAAACCTACACCTAATCCTATTCTCAACTACCTAACTCAAACCTAAACCTAAACTTGAAAACCCAAACCAAAACCCGATTTCCTAAACCTAAACCTTAACCTATTCTCAATTCCCTAAACCTATAACCTATAACCTACCTATAACCTTAACCTAAAACCTAAACCTTAACCTATTCTCAATTCTCTACAGCTATAACCTATAATCTACCTATAACCTTAACTTAAAACCTAAACCTAGAACCTAAATGTGTTCTCAAATCCCTAAACCTAAACCTGCACCTAATCCTATTCTCAACTACCTAACCTAAAGCTAAACCTAAACTTGAAAACCCAAAGCAAAACCCGATCTCGAACCCAAACCCGATTTCCTAAACCTAAACTTGAAAACCCAAAGCAAAACCTGATCCCGAACCCAAACCCAATTTCCTAAACCTAAACCTTAACCTATTCTCAATTCCCTAAACCTATAACCTATAACCTACCTATAACCTTAACCTAAAATCTAAACCTTAACCTATTCTCAATTCCCTACAGCTATAACCTATAACCTACCTATAACCTTAACCTAAAACCTAAACCTATAACCTAAATGTGTTCTCAAATCCCTAAACCTAAACCTACACCTAATCCTATTCTCAACTACCTAACCTAAACCTAAACCTAAACCTAAACTTGAAAACCCAATCCCGAACCTGAACCCGATTTTCTAAACCTAAACCTTAACCTATTCTCAATTCCCTAAACCTATAACCTATAACCTATAACTTATATGTATTTATGTATCATGTAGTTTATGTTTGGATCAATTTATTTATGTACTTTGGATTTAAATGGCTGTGAATGTGAATATGATGAAATATATTACATAACAGGTGTATATCAGGAATTATATTGTAACAGGTGTATATCAGGTGTATATGAAGAATTTTGTGCTGGAATATATAGGGGGAGAAAAAAAAAAACTTTTACCTACGAAACTTTTCGTAGGTAAAGCCTCCTCCAAGTTTTTACCTATGGAAATTTTCGTAGTTAAAAGTCTCACAAATGTTTTTACCTACGAAAATATTCGTAGCTAAACGTTTTGTAAGTATTTTCAAAATATTTTTACCTACGAAAATATGTGTAGGTAAAGGAATTTTTAGCTACAAAATTGGTGGTAGGGAAAGGTTTTCTAATTAATTTTATCTACGAACGTATATGTGGGCAAAAATCTTGTACCTTTTAGCTATGAAACTATTGGTAGGTAAAAAGTGTTGTTTATATTTTTAGCTACGAAATTGTTGGTAGCTAAAAGGTGTTTATTATTTTTGGCTACGAAATTGTTGGTAGGTAAAAAATCTTGTAAATATGTTTAACTACAAAATTATTGGTAGGTAGTGTTTTAAATTTTTTTGGCTACGAAAGTATTCGTAGGTAAAAAATCTTATAAATATTTTTAGCTACGAAATTGTTGGTAGGTAAAAAGTATTTTTAATATTTTTGACTACGAAAGTATTCGTAGGTAAAAAGTCTTGTATATATTTTTAGCTAAGAAATTGTTGGTAGGTAAAGTGTTTTGTATATATTTTTACCTGCAAAAGTATTCTTAGGTAAAAAGTTTTGTAAATACTTTTACCAATGAAAATTAGTGTTGGTAAAATGTTTTTCGTACGAAAACTTTCGTCGGCAAAAGTCTTACCTTTGCCAACGAATTTTTTTTTTCGTGGGTAAAAGGTGTTCCCCTCGGACTTTTAGCGAGGAAATTTTCAACAAAAATTTTCGTTGGTAAAACGTTTTGCCTACGAAATTAGGACTTTTGCCTACGAAAATTTTCGTTGGTAAAAGTGGCATTTCTTGTAGTGCTTTTTTCACGAAAATTGGTAAACTTTTGTTGATTTTGTTGATAGCTTGGATGATATCTACGCCCTCTTCCTCTTGTACGATTGCTAGTGTCACGGCCCCCTCGTTGTGTATGGACAATCTTATGTTCATTTAGAGTCAACTTAAACTCTAAGGCATGTTCAAGCATTGTACCTACATTCTTTTACATTCGTTGCTCATGCACTTGTAACGATCCTATGAACTCTTTAATGGATAATTTTTTCAAGTCATTTGATTCTTTGATCGCCACAACCACATGCTCAAACTTGGTTATGAGAGATCATACTGCCTTTTCTATGACATGTATGTCTTCAACTTTTTCACAATTTCTTTTTAAATTGTTAAAAATAATAATTAGATGTGAGAAGTAGTCAGAGATACTTTCACCTTCCTTCATGTGCGCCGCTTCGAACTCGGCTCTTAGTGTTTGAAGGCAAATCTATTTCACTCGATCAACATCCTTTAAGATGGTGCCAAGGGTATCCTAAGCTTGCTTGTTTGATATTGCTTCGGCATTCTTTTCAAAGGTTAATTCGTCCAACCCTTGATAGAGGAGGAACAAAGCGTTGTTGCCTCTCTTCCTTTGATTTTTTAGAGTGGTCTTTTCTTCATTGGTAAAGGCGGCTTCTTCCTCCATAGTGGGATCTACATACCCATCGGTGACGATCTCTCTTACTTCTTGAGACCCGAATAATGCCTTCATTTGGATGCACCACTTTTCATAGTTGTCCTTAGACAACTTAAAAACCTGCAGTTGGATTATGCTCGCTATCTTTTTCTATTTTTTTTAAAAGAAGGAATGAAATGAAGGGAGAGAGGGATGGAATAAAAGATTTGATTTTTTTTAAAAACAGATTTTTTTAGCTGGAAAAACTTCTAAAATCAGATTTTTTTTCTTTAGCTGAAAAACTGCTCAAATCTAGTGTTTTTTTTTTTTTTTTTTGAAAAACTGCTGGCAATCTAATTTTTTTTTGCAGAAATCTGATTTATTTATTTTTTTATTTGCTGAAAAACTGTAACCAGGGAACTCAAAAAAGAACTTGGCTTTGCAATCTGATTTTTTAAACAGATTTTTTCAGAAAAATATGTACTTGGCTGAAAAAAAAAACTGCTAGAAACTTCTTCTAGAAAAAGAACACGGGCTCTGATACCAGTTTGTTGGCTGTATAAGCCAGATCTTTTCTTTACTTTAAGATAACATAAGTTTCTAGGCTTTACAAAGCCTTAGCACAACTCAGATATCTGATGCAGAAGGAAGAAATAGAGAAGACAAACTTAATTTTTTAAACAGTTTTGCCGCTGCAAACTTCTCACACTTCTTGCTATTCACTGTTTCTTCTTCACTTGCTTGCTACAACCGGATACAAGGTGCCTAACACTTAATGTTCCTAGAAAATACAAAACTACCCCTACTAGGAGCTTCTAACACTTAATGTTCCTAGAAAATACAAAACTGCCCCTACTAGGAGCTTCTAACACTTAATGTTCCTAGAAAATACACAAAGAATTTCATCTTCCAAAAAAGCATCTCATGGAAAGTGTTATTAAGCTTTGGAAGATGAACAGTCACAGCAATTGCAGTAAATGTTTTGGTTTGCAACTACAACATAAGCCACAGGGAAAAAAAAATAATCAAGTAAATTCGAACCATCTGCTCGGAAGAAATAATAATAAAAAAAAACTTCCAATTATCATCTTCAGCAAATCCCGCCACTCACTTAATGATGATAGCCACCCTCTCTTGACTCAGATTAACTGAGCAGTGTAGAACACAACATTAAGTTTGATACTGTGTAAAGTGGCAAAGTTTTGTGGGCCTTACCGTGATATTTATCCATTCTGCCAGATCATTTTAGGGCATGTGCCAAAAAAAGGGAGGCAGATCCAAAGTTCAAGTGGACCACACTGTAGAAAATAATTAGAATTGAACCCCTGTCATTGCAAACTTCTAGGGGACTATAGAAGTTTTGCATCAAACTGATTTTTGTGTTTCCTTTCATTTAAGTTAATTTGTGTGGCCTCATGAACATGCTCTTTTTTTTCTTTTCTTTTATTTTTTTCAAAATTATGTCTTCATTTATATTGTAAGGAGTTTTACAATTCTCAAAATTATGCCTATTAACGAAAAGGAATAGGCATGCCCACACGCCAAGAAAGGGAATACACAAGCAGTACAAATCTCTCAAGTATCCTAATCCTACTTTGTTAAGAAAGAGTAAGCCTCTAATGAGAGGAGGAAGCTTGGTCATGGACTGGAAAGAAGAATGGGTTTGACCACCATTGCCCATACGGACAAGCCCGTTAGCGGCATCATTGGCTTCCCTTGGGGAATAGGAGATGGAAATTTTCATTTTTCCATGAGAGATTTAATCCTAATCCACCAATACCATATGGCCCATGACAAGGCGGATTCCTTGGAGAGTGCATCTACCATAGATTTGGAGTTGTTAATGAGTTCCACCTTGTTGAGGCGATAAGGCCTCCCAAATTACCTTGGTTTCAACCCAGCCATTGGAGCCAGTCATGTATCCAGAGTAAAAGGTGAAGATGAGCTCCCTTGAATTGTCCCTACCTACTCCGTCACCCCCGGATTGGTCTGGGTTGCCCAAAGAAGAGCCATTTACATTCATTTTAATCCATCCCAGGCGGGGGTGAACCCAATTGACCATCCGGGTCTTTGAAGGGAGCATTTTGGACCCATCCAGCCCCAGACTGTTGAGGGCTATAACAGTGGAGCGAGATGCAAATTTTGGGAGGGGAAGGAAAGTGTCAAGAAATCTGATCCAGTGACAGACTTTGGTGATTACTCTATCTTCACTAATCGGGGAGCCTTCCATGCGAGCTGCGTTTTTGGCAGACCAGATTTCCCAAAAAATCAGCAGCAGGTTGAGGCCCCTAAGGGAGCGGAAGTGGTCAGTGAAGGTGTTGACGCCCACTAGAGAAAAGCCCTGCCAAATGTTAAATGGTGGGAAGCAAAGGGGAGGATGTGGAACATTGAACCGAGTCTTGCCCAAACCTTGGAAGCCTAGTCTCTCGATGAGAAGATGTGCTCTAACGACTCAATTCCCGGTTGAAGCGGGGAGGGGTAGCAGTCACATTTAGACACCATGGCAATGCCTTTTGTCTGGATTCTCTCATCGACTAGGAGAGCGTGAAGTAAGAGCTTCCAGGTAAGGAGAGAGATCTTTGGCGGGAGGAGTGGATGCCAAACCCATTGGACCAAGGCTTTTTTGGGCCTATAGATCTGGAGCACCTCTAAGCAGAAGCGATGCTGAAATCTCCAGACGGGGTGTGGGTTTAAACTTGGATATCTTCATCGAGGGAGGTTGTAATGCCCGTGAAAAATCCATACTTGGGCTCGAGTACCAACTCGACCCGAAATTGCGTAGAATTAATTCTTTTAGAAAATATGACTAAGTTAGCTAGCGCAACACTGGAGTAGCTGGGAAATAGTCCCTGATCACTTTAAATACATTCTACAAGACCTAAATCGAGTAGAACCAACGACTCTATAACACTCTATAACCTCGGACCAAACTCTAAGCAGGTTTGTTCTCTGGACCACTTTGAATCTTTGTATTGGATCTAGACCGCGCGTCGAAAGTCTGATACCTCCTATCTTAGACCGTTAGAACCGCCTAGCTGGACTTGACACTCATTTCGAAAATCAAGTCAAACCGATAATCACAGGCTATTTCATTGAGCCCGGACCGAAGAGAGTACGAATAGGGACAGAATTGGAATTTCAAATTCAAATCTGGCACACGACTTGACGCGTCAGTATTGAGCGTTCTGACCGTCAGAATTCATCCAGATTACACCCTCGGATCAGGAGAAATTTCTATTTTATATCATGAGACTTCTAGCCCTGATCTACGTGCAGTGACCGCTGAACTGAAACTGGTCCGCCTCGTGCGATCTGCGAATCCTGCCGGACTGAAAACTTAATACGTGCTAGATCTGGTATGCATGAGCTTAAGTCCGATCGCATTCGACCAGGGAACCACCAGAAAGTATCTTTTGGACCGAAACAGCCCCGAATTGGATATGCACTAAGTAAACTTTGTACCGGAGCCTGTTTTCGGTATTTTTTAAGCTTATAAAAGGGGTTGAAACCCTCAATCCTCTCTCCCATCTGAAATTACAAGAAACCCTAGATTGGGAGAGAGAAAAGTGAGAGTTTGTGAGAGAGAGTGGGATAGATTTCTCCAGTCTTCGTGCCACCTGTTGCTAGTGCCTAAGCAACACCTCCTGATCGCCAAGCCTGTGATTCTCCCATGTTTTCAGGTAATAACTAACCCTAGAAGTTGCTGATTTTGGGGATCACTAAGATCCATAGCATTTTAACCAATAGATCTTGTAAAACAGGTTCTCTTATCGCCGTTGACGAAGCGTATACGCTCCGTTCGAAACAACACGTCTATAAGAGACTAGGTGAGGATTTTAGACGCTTTGATTGACGGTTTACAACACTTTCAATGTCGTTTAATAGTAGATTATCGACGGCATCGCCGTTTGACATGTACAACATGTTATCCGTTTCCTGTTTCGTAAATCAACGAAGAATATGAGATTTAGGGCATTTTAGTCATTTGTAGGAAGTACTGATTACATTCATATTTTGCTGATGTGATTGACATGGTTTGTTGTCGCATTAGGAAGTTAGGAATACGTGCCTAATTAGTTTGGCGAAGAGATTCGCCTAATTGTGCACTTTGGGTCGACATATTATATGTAGACTTAAGTGTGTAGTGTATGTGTTTGTATAAATGCTTGTATTAGTATGTATTGAATTAAATGATGTTATGAGATAGTTTGAGATTGATTTCTCAATTAATATGCTGACCTAAATGATTTCCTACATGTTGATTATATGCATGATTTCATTACATGCATGAAATATATGTGCTTGAAGATTTACTTAAGTTGAATGTTATAACATGTGTTAACATGCTCACATGATTGTATTTTAATTCCAATATTCCTATATAAGTTGCTGATGTGATTCCATAATTGTTTGGGACTATACTTAGTCCAGGCAGTCGGTAACCGATCGAATTCGTGGCTGGCTGGTCTTGGCCACGAACGACGCGTCGATGAACGCGAGTCGTGTTTGGTGTTGGTGGCAGTGGTTAGGCCACGCGAAGTGTTTTACGCACTTCATGTCGTTCGACTTGAGATGCGATCGCGCTAGTCGAGCCCGTCAAGTAACCCGACTGGCCGATGTATGTTCACCCTATATGAGTCATAACTGCTTGAACCTAGGGTACTGAACTTACCATTGTAAACCCTGTTAACTATGGTACCTTGATCCACGAAGACTCATGAGCCGGGCATGGTGGTATGGGACACCGTGGTCGAGCTGTCGGCCTACGCTGGGGCCACAAACCTCCCCGTAGTGACCAGTGAGCACCTAGTCTCGTGAGCAGATTATGGTGGTATGGGACACTATATTCTAGCTGTCGGCCTACACTGATCAGGCGACGAGTCTTTTGTAGTGACCGCGAGCGTATTCTGAGTCTACGGGAGGCGACGACCTTTCAGTAGCGGTAGAGTACAGTAGGCCTATATTGATAAGGTGATGGGGGAGCGGTGCAACGAGTGCAAGCAACAGCCCTGGCAGCCCTTGCAGCGACCTACAAAATATACATCGTATGAGGTTACTAGGAGTGATGACCCTAGATAGGATCTGTGTTGGGATTGATACAAGGGAAGTACCTTAGTTTCCCAATCCTTCTGTTTGAATGGACTAATAACAACTCGAAAATCATATCACTATAGCATTGCATGTGCCTGGAAGATGTGGAGCACTCTAGGGAGTGTGGCATGCCGCGGTCGTAAGATGTTGCCGTATGAGGGAGATCGTCGGTGAGGGCATACATCACGTCATGTCATCTTGCATTAACAACAGTATTAGGATTGTCTGATTTATTGCTTTACTATTATCGCATGATTGATTTGTGAACATGCTAATCTTTTCTCTATGATTCCACTGAGTTGATCACTCACTCCCACGTTACGGGATGGTGTTTGTAACACCCACCAGATCCTGTTGTAGATGCAGGTGAGGCTGAGATTAAGGAGGCAGAGCCAGACTTCGACGAGGACCAGGACGAGTTCTTGTACATGCAGTATCATGATGGCTTTGCGTAGGCGACTTGGGTTGATGGGACTTCAGTGGGACTATTTTGAACATTACATTTTGTTCATGTATATGTATATGAGACTCAGAGATGTATTCATACCTTAGAGACAGATGAGATCTACTTTATTTTTTCATACAGTGATATATATATATTGTTTAGTCTTCCGCTTGCTTTTATCACTGGATCTGAAGTATGAATTGCAATTTTGGTATACTTTTACTCTTGTGAATGCTTTAAATCAGACAACATTGAATCATAATCATTTTTGTTGCATAAGTGACGGTCTGGAACTCGAGAGTTGAGTTTATACACGACTCCCGATTTTTAGGGTGTTACAGAGGTGCAGAATCCCTCATCTGAGATATGGTCGATCACTACTTGGGGGAGAAGACGCTACACGCTAGGGAGGTGACGCCATCCAAGGGGCTCAAGCCAGTCACGAACACATTGGGGATGTTGAGTTTGTTGGATTGGGGGCTGAAGCGCCCAATTTTGTAGTGGGCCTAGCCCACACCAATCCGTCTCCCAAAAGTTGCGGTCACCTCGTCCAATAAGCCAGGGGGCCTGTGGGCTATGATGGAAGACAAGAGCTTGAAGATATTTTTCCACAGAGGGGAAGCAGAGATGCTGAGTGTGTCTACTATGCTCATGTCTATAGAATATTTGTCCTTCATGATGGAGGCCTAGCAGCTTTTGTTTCCTCTACACCAAATGTTCTAGGCCATTTTAAGTCTGAGAGCTTTCATGAAACTACTAAAGCTCTTAACCCCTAAACCACCTTCAGATTTAAGCCTATAAATGACCTTCCAATTAGTCCAATGGTAGCATTTGTGGTTGTTGTCCCAGCCCCAAAAAAAGTCGAAAAAAGATTTTTGCAGCACACCTAATAGGCTCGCAAGGATATTCATTGTTGTCATGGTGTGAACAGGGATACATGATAACACATGGTTGATCAGAGTGAGGTGGCCAGCTTGAGATAAAATTCTGTTCTTCCATCCAGATATACGATGGGTTATTTTATCTATGATGGGTTGGAAGTAGGCCTTGCGTAGCCTCCCTTGGAAGATTGGAATGCCAAGATATGTGAAAGGGGCAGCCCCTTTGTTGAAGCCCAAGATGCACTGGATAGCTCTAAATCTCGTTTTTGATTGGTTAGCTAAGAGAATGAAGAAGCTCTTGTGGACGTTGATGTTCATGCCAGAAGAAGATTGGTAAAGGTTGAGGAAAAACTTGATTTTTTAAAGGGGAGTCGCAGCTACCATTGGCCAGAAGGACTGTGTCATCTGTGAATAGGAGGTGGGAGATGGGGTGGCAGTTCCTGCGTGTATGAAAGGGGTGGCAGAAGCTCCTAACAATCAACTACCTAAAGCCTCTACTGAGAGCCTCAGCTGCTATGATGAAAAGAGCCAGGGAGATGGGGTTGCCTTGGCGGAGGCCTCTAGAGGACTTGTAAAAGTCATCGGGTTCACCGTTAACGAGAATAGAGAACCATGAGTTTGACCAGCATCTCTCGAACAATGCAATCCAAGGCACGCTAAACCTAAATCTCTGCAGAACGACCTTGAGAAACCCCCAGTCAAGTTTATCGTAGGCTTTTTCCATATCCAGCTTGATGAGGATGTTACCGCCTTTAACTTTCTGATCAATGTCTCGGAAGATTTCTTGAGCTAGTGCGCAGTTTTTCGATAGAGATCTCCCTTGGACAAAAGCTCACTGTTCTGCAAAAATAATTTTTGAAAGAATCCTACCAAGTTTGTCAGCGAGTAATTTAGCAAAAAATTTATATGCGCAATTACAAAGATTGATAGGGTGGGTCAAATCATTTGGCATATACAAAGGATGCTAAAATAATTTTCGATCTTCCCTGGAAACCAACAACGAAAGAAATCATCTAGTTGGAGGCTGTGATTTGGTCAAAAGAGATAGACGAACAGTGGAATATCCATACATTGCCTCCCTCAGTCGCATTGGAATGGGAGCAGTGGAATCCGAGTTTAAGGCCAGTGCGCACTCGTTTAAAATCAGCCAGCATAGGTTCTAGGATCATGATAATAGCCGACTTGAATTGACAGATAAGATTCTTCAGGGATCTGATGGTGGTAGCATTTCCCACCCCGCGAGTATTTCAGATTATCCAACTATTCGTGAGGAACTCTCTCAGTTATGGCCCTATACCTCTTCAATTTTCTTAGTCTACCATTCCAGCTATCATCTAGGGCTAAGATGCGGGGATTTTTACGTTGAATGCCTCACCTCTACCTAGTTGTTTGACTATCTGCTTATGCTTGGTGGGCTGGTGTGGGTTCGGGTCCCCCGTATTTACACTGGTTTCTCTGGGAGAGGCTTTCATAGGGAGTATGAAAGGCCTATTAGCCGATATAGGTTCTATCTAGGGGGGGGGGGGGGGGGGGGGGTGTTCATGGGCCCCAACCAAATTGTTGAGCAAGGGGAAGGAGTTGGTCTCTCTGTTTGCCAGAGATGGGAGGGGGTTGAGGCTTGTTGGGTGCTAAATATTCTTGAAGAAAGGGGAGAGATCTATTGAGAGTTTCATGCCGTCGATAGTCTTGCTTTTGAAGGGAGTTGAAAGAGGTAGGGAGTGCCAAGACACAAAATGAGGGGCACCTCCTGGTTCATCGTGAGGGTTGCTTTGACTGAGAGGGTTGCTAAGAGGTCTTTACAGATTCTCGTAGAGCCTGAGATCACTCTGAATGGAGGGAGGGGGCTGGGCTTTTCTATACGGGGGATGGGGGTGGAAATGATAGCCTTGGATATAGCTAGAGCAGGTGGTTGGGTAGAATGGTGGGTTAAGTGGGTGGCCTTGATTGGGGATGAGAGGTGGTGTGAGGGGATGATGGATGGTAATTCGTTAGGCATTGCTAGCTATTGGGTCTTAGGTAGGGTTGTACACAAGTTGAGCTAGATCCAAAAACTTGCTCGACTCGGCTCGAGTCAGCTTGGATTGACTCGGCTTAATTGGCCGATTTGGGTCGAGTCAAGCTAATTTTGTTAAGCTCGAGTTGAGTTCGAGCCGAGTTTGAGCATGGTGCGTTTTAACTCAAACTCCACTCAAATTGATTAATAAATTTAAAATTTTTAAAATTATATATATATATATATATATATATATATATATATATATATATATATATATATATATGTATAAAAAAATGGTCTACTGCGCACAAGGCCGCATGGATATTTCATCCGAGCTTTTCATATGAGCTGTTAGATTATACTCACGGCTAGGATTCAGCAACTGTGAGAACGAGAGAGCCTTCAAAATAATGACTCGCGGTGATACTTTCATACTCTCATGGGAATTACATGCCGTACGCAGCTCGAAAGCTACTCTTTGGTTCGATCATGATGTACCTATTTTATCCAAGCCGTTCATGTAATTTTTCAAATCATTTTCAAGCATGAGCCCAAAAACAAGGTAGATCCAAATCTCAAATGGACCTCACCATAGGAAAACAGTTGTGATTGAACACCCATCGTCAAAAACTTCCTAGGCCCACTATAATGTTTATTTTCCATCCAACCTACTCGTTAAATCACATAAACATGGATGATGAGAAAATAAAAATTTTGCAATTCATCTAAAACTTGTGGCCCTCAAGAAGTTTTTAACAATGGGCTAATGATTCTCATCGTTAAAACATTTGTAGGGCCCTCCATAATGTTTACTTTCCATCCAATCTGTTCATCAGGTTACACAGACCTGAATGAAGAGAAAAACAAATATCATATTAATCCATGATTTCTATGACCCTAAAAAGGGTTTCAATGGCAGGCGTTCAATCCCCCATTGCTTTTTACAGTGTAGTCCACTTAGTTTTTGGATCTGTCATATTTTTCGGCTTAAGTGTAAGACCCGTAACCTAGACTGTACTGTTCCGTAGCCGAGTCTTGTCAACTTTAGTCGACTCAACCCGAGACTTATACCCTAGCGACTGCGCCGTCGCCGCAACTTGTGCGCCGATCCGATACCTTGGCCAGGAGATGAGGGCCAGTGTTCGGTGCGAGGAAAACGCCGCATGTTACAAAACCCAAGAGAATTTCTACGGCTTTTCACATCAATCAATCAATCAATCAATCCCATCATGTCAAGTACACATCACCTTTCACCCATTCTTAAGCAACCACAAAAGTCAAAAAGTCCTTACAAAGCCCATACTTTTCTTACACCATTTGCTACAAAAGTCAAAAAGTCCCTTACACCCATCACTCACCACATCCATCACTCCATCACCCATCACTCTCTCTCTCTCTCTCCCTTTACAATTCTCTCTCTCCTTCATTTTTTTTCAATTCACTTTCCCAAGCAAGAGAGCTTCACACGTCCAAGCCTCTCCAATACTCCTAAGCAACAAGTGTGGCCCACCTTTCCTATCCCTTCATCTCCCATCTCAACCATCCAAACCTCATCTCCTCCGTTGGAATCGAAGCTAAGGATTAAAGGAAGCCAAGGGAGCAAGAAGATCAAACGGTGGGTGCTCTATTAGGCTTAGATTTCCTTTCTTTGATGAAGGGCCAAGTGAGGTATATCGATTGATGGTATGCATCTCACTTTGGACCTTAGGTATGGTCGATGGCCCACCTTGATGCTCATGATCATTCCATGATGGGGCCATTCTCCATGAACCCGATCATGATGTTTATTTTCCTTACATACGTAGGGTCATCTAGACCGTCTATTTTAGTGGAGAAGGGATCTCCACCATTGGATTTCGATTTAATGAGCCCACATGTATTGGGACCCACTCGTTGTATGATTGAATGCATGGAACGGAGGGCCTATAGTGTCGGGGTCCCTCCATCACACGCGTGTCCCACTCTTTTTCCTCTCTCTTTCTCCCTCTCCTTTTCTATTTCTTTTTTTTTTTTGTGATAATGATGTGGTTGTGTGGCCCACTCGGATGGACCCCACCATGAAGTATGTATTATATCCAAGCCATCTATACATGAGGCCCACCTTATATGTGTTGTACCCACACCATCCATCATGTGATGGCCCACTTAAGCAAGGCCCACCTCAGTACATGTGTTGTGACAAACCGTCTAGCGTCTAGGGATGCTGGATGTCACTGGGAAAAAAAAAACAAATGATAGCTTGGTTCACATGCTTTGGGGGTGGTCTAATTGTGTAGGCCTCACCTTGCTGTATGTATTCAATCCATGCCATCCATCCCATTCAGAGGATCATTTTAGGCGTTGAGCCGAAAAATGAAGTTCATCTGATCTTCTAGCGGGCCACAGTACCTAAAACAATAGTTTTTACTGTTGAAAATCCACCCTACCATTTCTATACACTAAAAAATTATCAAATATTGGGCTTGTTTGGTTGGTATTGAGCCATGGAAGGCAATGGCTGGGTCGGATTCCTCCGATGTGGGCCCACACATGAAAAATCGCGGGATTATGTGATTTCAAAAAAAAAAAACTAAAAAGGAGGTAGCAGCAGCTGCCCATGCGCTGACGGGCAGCCAAGAGGCAAGGACCCATGGTTTCAGCCGTGGGCCCCACCATGATGTATTTATGCCATCCAATCCGTTCATGAGGTGGGCCACTCCCTGAAGTGGGCCCCCTTCCAAATTCCAGCCACATCCAGCACTCAAGTGGCCCACAACATAGGAAACAGTGTGATTAAATGGCTGTCATTGAGACCCATTTTGGGTGCACAAAAGTTTTGAATTTATATGATATTTATTTTTCTTCCTCATTCAGGTCCGTGTGACCTTACCAACGGTTTGGATGTCACACAAACATTATGCTGGGCCCCACATGGGACCCACAATGATGTATGTGCTTTATTCATACCGTTCACAGGCAGTGGACGGTTGGACCCACATGAATGTATGTGTTATATACCACACTGTCCACAGATGGTAGATCCCACCACGATGCATGTATTTTATACATGTCGTCCAACCATTCTTTAGGGACAGTGGGTCTCGCTACTGTGATGACGAGAGCAAGTTCTATGGGTTCCCTTGATGAATATGTTATATCCACTGTCCGTACATCTGAATGGTGGACCCTACTTTGATGTATGTGTTTTATAAATGCAGGGCCCACGTGTATTGATGTATGTACGACCACCACCCATCTGTGAGGCCCATACATGATGTATGTTTTATATCTCAACTGTCCATCCAATTGGCAAGCTTTCTTTAAGGCCTGAGGCTAAAAATAAGACAGATTTAGGATTAGGTGGACCACATGATAAAAAGTAGTGGGTTTGAATGTCCACCATTAAACCTGTAGGAATTTTTATGGTGGAAATCCATATCACCACCTATATGTGGATCTGGCCCATTTGATATACACATGGCCCATGTGATGTAGCTCACTTGCCATATTTATGGCCCATTGTTGAGGTCCACTTTGGTATATATATATAAGGCCCAAGTGATTAGGCCCATCTTGTTATAATCATGGCCCATTGCTGAGGCTCACCTTGATGTGTATGGAGCCGTTATTGAGGCCCAAAATGATGTATTTAGGGCCTATGGGCAAGGCCTATTGTGATGTATTTAAGGCCCATGGGCAAGGCCCATTGTGATGTATTCGTGGTCCATGGGCAAAGCCCATTGTGATGTATATTAGACCCATGATGCATGGCCCATTTGATGTATACGAGACCCATGTACAAGGCCCACCTGTGATGTATATTAGGCCCATGTGTAGGGCCCACCCATTATGTATTAGGGCCCATCGGTTGTGGCCCATTGAGATGTATTTTCGGCCCAGATAGCAAGGCCAGATGTTATGTATGAGAGGCCCATGGGATGTGGCCCATTATGAAGTGTTTGGGGCCCATGGGATATGGTCCATTATAATGTACATGCGGCCCGTATATGGGGACCATTATGATGTTACATATGGCCTTGTGTGAGGACTGATGTGATGCATGTGAGGCTTATGTGATGAGGCCCACTTTAATATACTTGTGGCCCATTAGTGCGGCTCATTGATGCGACTCACTTAATGTGTATAAGACCCATTAGTGCGGCCCATTGATACAGCCCACCTGATGTATATGAGGACCATGAGCGAGGCTCATGGTGATGTATTTGAGGCCTATGTGGTGCGTTCCATAGTGATGTGTATGTAACCCTTGTATGAGGCCCATGATATAGTATATTAGACTCTTATGTGAGGCTATAGGCCCACTATATGTTTGGCCCTATGTAGGCCACTCCTTGGGAGCAATGTTGGTTAGATGTCCACATTGATGGGCAATGATGATTGGATGTCCACATTGTGACCTTTCCTTAGGCCTTGTTAAGCCCATTCTCATCATTCTCTCAGTGGGTTAACCCAAATAAGTGGGCCCCATTCGCTATAGATGGATGGCTCAGTGTTATTGAATTTGATATAACCACGGCTAAGTGCTGACCTTTATACTATAGTTGATCGGCTGATCATCTATGGACCCCATTTTATTTATCTGCTGATTATCGGTGTGATTGAAGTGACCAATTTACGGATTCTGATTATCGATTGATTCCGATTATCACTACCGATTGCCGATTCCGATCAACGTGACCGATTTGCCGACTTCGATCACCGATTGCCGATTCCGATTGACGTGACTGATTTGCTCATTCTTATTACCGATTGATTCTGATTATCATGGACAATTGCTCAATTAGCGATCGAGGCTGATTATCATGACCGATTGTCGATTCCAAGTATTGAGGTAGATTATTGATCAATTTCGATTGTTGTGGCCGATTGACGATTCTGATTATCGTGACCGATTTCGATTGCCAAGGCCGATTGCCTAGACCTATATGATGTATATGCGACCCGTAGTTGAGGCCCATTATGATGTATCTGTGGTACTTGGACAAGGCCCACTATGTTGTATATTAGGCCTTTGTATGAGGCTGTCGGCTCATTACGTGTTTGGCCCTATGAGGGTCATTCCTTGGGGGCAATGTTGGCTAAATGTCCACATTGTCGAGGCCGATTATTGATACTGATTATAAGTAGGTGACAACATAACATCATAATACATGCTCATACGCATCATCTGCATGTTTGTTATGAGATGTGATTGACCATTGCATATGTCATAGGGCAGGTTATTCATAGGGCCCCCTGATAGGCGGAGTTGCCCCACATGAGATCATGACATGGACAGGATTGATGCATGATTGAATTATGTGACGCATGTATCTCGCATTCGTGTGACATGACTACCGTACGCCCTAGCGACACACTACGTGAGAAATGAAAAAAAAATGACAGCTTTAGAGACGGTTCTGGACCATCTTTAAAATTGCTTGGTTTAAGGACGCTTTAGAGACGGTCGTAAACCGTATCTAAAATTAGGGATGGCTCCTGACCGTCCCTAATATTGTCTTTAAATGTTCTGTGTCCGCAAATAATTTAAGACGGTCTTTGACCGTCTTATATACCTCATCTGAGACAGTCAAACACCGTCCGCATTAGAGACGGTCTTCGACCGTCTTATATGCGGTCATCTGAGACGGTCACTGGCTGTCCATATTAGAGACGGTCATTGGCCGTCTTTTACTTGTAATCTGAGACTGTCAAAGACCGTCTCTATTAGAGACGGTCCTTAGCCGTCTTATTGCCATATCAAAAACCGTCTTTATCAGAGACTGTCAAAGACCGTCTCTATTAGAGACTGTCATAGACCGTCTTTATTAGAGACTGTCAATGACCGTCTTTATTAGAGACTGTTACTGACCGTCTCTATTAGAGACGGTCCTTAGCCGTCTTATTGCCCTGTCAAAAACCGTCTCTATTAGAGACTGTCAAAAACCGTCTTTATTAGAGACTGTCAAATACCATCTTTATTAGAGTGTCAATGACCGTCTCCATTAGAGACTGTTACTGACCGTCTTTATTAGAGACGGTCCTTAGCCGTCTTCTAGGACCGTGGAAAACCATCTGTATTAGAGATGGTCCTTAACCATCTCTAATGCTCAGGTACGACCTCCAAGTATAGTTAAGGGGCTTAGAAAAAATAATTAACAATATTTTTTTTAAAAAAATTGTGATTTTATAAAAATTTACATTCTGAAAAAAAATTAAGAACTTTGAATAATGTTGATAACTTTGAAAAAAAAAAATTTCAATAAAAAAATGATATTCTGAAAATATATATATAAAAAATTAAACAAAATTGTGAAAAAATTGACAAATTGTATATATATATATATATATATATATATATATATATATATATATATATATATATATATATATATATATATATACAGAAAAAGAAAACTAGATTTTGTATTTTGACAAAAAAAAAAAGAAGTTATATAACAAAAGTGAGATTTAAAAAATGATATTTTGAAAAGGAAAATTTAAAAAATTAAACAAAATTGTAAAAAAATTGACAAATTGTAAAAAAATATATATATATTTTAAAAAAACTAGATTTTGTATTTTGACAAGAAAACTTAAAAAGTTATATAACAAAAGTGAGATTTTAAAAAAAATGATAAGAGATCTAGAAAATTTTAAAAATTAAACAAAATTGTGAAAAAATTGACAGATTGTAAAAAAATATATTTTTAAAAAAAGAAAACTAGATTTTATATTTTGACAAGAAAACTTAAAAAGTTATATAACAAAAGTGAGATTTTAAAAAAAATGATATTTTGAAAAAGAAAATTTAAAAAATTAAACAAAATTGTGAAAAAATTGACAAATTGTTAAAAAATATATTTTTTAAAAAAGAACACTAAATTTTGTATTTTGACAAGAAAAATTGAAAAGTTAGATAACAAAAGTGAGATTTTGATGATGTATTGTATATCCTTGTTGCCCCCTATGTTTCTCCAACTCATTTCTAGGCCGGGTAATAATGTAAAAATGTTATAATTTTTAAAAATTTATGTCGGTAAATATATATATATATATATATATATATATATATATATATATATATATATATATATATATATATATATATATATATATATATATATATATATATATATATATGTAGTTTTTATATCATATGAATGGAAATTTATATATATATATATATATAAAATTAAAAGGTAATATTTAAATGATTCGTAATATCACATGAAAAATAATATTGAAAAGTTTAGAAATTTTAACTATGTTTAAAAAAAATTTTGAGAGCAAAATAATGCTTTTGAGGAAAAAAAATCGGCATTTCGAAATTTTTGAGAAAAAATTAAAATATGAGAAATTTTTTGAGATTTTGAAAATAAAAATTCAAAATTTGTATTTTAAATATTTTTGAAATATTTTATAATAAAAATGATATTTAGTTAAAAGAGAAAAAAAATATATACATTTTGAATAAAAAATGTTAAATTTATTTGTCAAAATTAAAATTACTAAATTATTAGGCACATCCACTAATTGAACCTTTAATCATTTTTGGACAATCTAATCAGTTCAAATTGAAGAGTAAATAACTTCAGATGTTTAAATCAAATTTCATTGAAGTTGTTGATCAATCTTGTATGCCCAATATCTTTCTCATATGTAGCCTGAGGCGAGTAACTAGTCAAATTGAGAGTAATATTGATCAGTAAAATACAGTTAATGGACCAAACATGTAAAATGGGCCAAATATTTTGGTTAAAATTGTGACCCAACTTACTGACCTTGTGAGAACCTAAGAATTAATGTTAGTAAGTTTTGTGAGTCCCATCATGATGTGTGTCGAACATCAACACCGTGGATTTGATGTGTCCCCTTTAGGTTATGAGATATCTCAAAAATCATCGGTAAACGAAATTCAAGTGGGTCATACCATTTAAAACTGTGTGAAGACATCCTAAAAAATATAAAAGCACTTGGTGGGGCCCACATGAGTTTTGGATGCGGTTGAAACTTGGTTTGACTCCTCATCCAAGTGGGACACACATAATGAGTGGGTTGGATATGTGAATCACATTTATACAGTCCTAATATATGATTATGAATGTTTTAAGGAAACCTTTCTCCACTACATTTAAGTGAGTTACTCGTTACCTTTACCAGAGTAAACTCTTTGGGGTTCACCGTTATTTATTTATTTTATCCACTCTATTCGTCCATGTTAAAAGATAATTTGAGGTCTAAAGAACAAAAAGGAAGCATATCCAAAGCTCAAGTGGACCACACCACAGGAAATAGTGTGATTGAACCTCTACCATTTAAAATTTCTTGGAGGCCATAGAAGTTTTGGATCAAGTTGATGCTTGTGTTTTCTATTCATTTATATATTTTTGATATCAAGCTTTAACTGTTTTTGGACAATCTGATCAATCCAGACATGAAGAGTAAATAACTTCAGATGTTTAAATCAAAATTCACTCAAATTGTTGATCAATCTTATTTGCCCAATATCTTTCTCATATGTAGTATGATCGAGGCAAGTAACTAGTCAAATTGAGGGTAAATATCAGTAAAATAGAGTGAATGGACCAGACATGTAAAACGGGCCTATCACAATATGTGTCGAACATCAACACCGTGCATTTGATATCTCCCCTTTAGCTTATGAGATATTTGGACCACATTAATAGGAGACAGTGTTGAATGAGCGTCGACCATTAAAAACCTTTTGGGGGACAAAGTTTTAGATCAATTTGATATTTTTTTTCCCTTCATCCAGGCCTGTATGACCTAATCAACAAATTGGATGTCAAATAAAAAGTACAGTGGGCCTAAGAGGGTTTTAATGGTGGATATCCAATCACTATTGTTTTCATGTGGTGTGATCCACACCGTCAATCCATTTTTCTAGATCATTTTAGGGCCTGTTTGGACGGGTGGATTGGAAGTTAAATCCCTAGATTGGCTGGGCGTGTCAAACAAATTGGGTGATCTGATCCTAGGATATATAGCAATCCCATGGATCTTAAGATAGTCCACTAACAACACCATCATTACCTTTAAATCCCATCCAATCCACCCTAATCCATTCAAATTTTCCTAGGACATGTTTGGTTCAAGGGATTGGAAGGGATGGGAAGGTTTAATCCCAAGATTGGCCGAGTGTGCCAAACAGACTTGATATAGCAATCCGGGGGATATAGAAATTCCATGGATCTTAAGACAATCTATTGACAATGCCATCATTACCTTGAAATCCATGCCATCCACCCTAATACCATTCAATCCCTTCCAATCCACCCATCCAAACAGACCCTTAGTGGTTGAGTCCACAATTAAAGTATATCCAAAGCTCAAGTGGACCATACCACAGGAAATAGTGGGAATAATGATTTCCACCGTTGAAATCTTCCTATGGCCTACAGTGGTTTTTATTTGTTATCCAACCTATTTAATAGATCATAAATACATGGATGAAGGGAAAACTAAAATATCAACTTGATTCGAAACTTCAGTGGCCTCCTAAAAATTTTCTAAGGTAGACGTTCAATTTATACTGTTTCCTATGATGTGGTCCACTTCAGATTTTTATAGGCTTCAATTTTGACCTTACATAATAAAATTATATGTTAAAATGGATGGATATCCAATTACTGTTGATTTCATGTGGTGTGGTGCACCTAAGATTTCTGTGGTGGGGTCCACTACAGATTTTTATCTGCCTCATTCTTTGGCTCATCACGTTAAATGATATCTCAAAATGGATGGACGGTGTGGATATAACAAATACATCATAGTGGGGCCCACAAAACTTGGTGGATGTTGGCTGGTGCTCTATGGGTCCCACCATGATGTATGTGTTTCATCCAAGTGGAACACACATAATGAATGGGCTGCATCTATGAACCACATCTAGGTGGGCCCAATCAATGATTATTTTTAAGATCATGGCCTACCATGGATAGATGAAAAAAAACAATAGGAATATAAATCTCAGGTGGACCACACCACAGGAAAACAATAATGATTGGATATCCACCATTAAAATCCTCCTAAGGCCCACTGCACTGTTTATTTGGCATCCAATCTGTTAATTGGGTCATAAAGACCCAGATGAAGAGAAAAAATAAATATCAACTTGATCCAAAACTTTTATGGCCCCCAAAATATTTTTAATGGTCACCGTCGATTCAACATTGTTTCCTATAATGTGGTCCACTTGAGATTTCAATATACCTCATTTTTTCTCTCATAACATAAAATGATCTATAAAAATAGATGAACCGCATGGATGAAATACATACATCATGTGGGACCCACAAAGCACCGACCACCAGCCATTGGCTGGTGTCGGGGGTAGCCAGTTCGTCTCCATAGGGAGACTGCTACTAAGTGACGTCACCAAGTTCTATGGGTCCCACCAGGATGTATATTTTGTATCCACACCGTCCATCCATCTGGACAAATCATTTTAGGGTAAGATCCAAAGAATGAGTCGCATCCAAAGCTCTAGTGGACCCCACCAGAGAAAACAGTGGCGAGAGTGACACCACCGTTAAAAACTTCTTATAAGAACTGGTTAGGGCCGGTGCCCTAACCAGTTCGTCTCTTTTCCTCTCTCTCTGCACCGCTCCCTCCATCTCTCCTCTCTCTCTCTCTCTCTCTCTCTCTCTCTCTCTCTCTCTCTCTACACCTCTCCCGCTCTCTCTATGCCTCGCCCTCTCCCTTTCCCTCTATCTCTCCTCGTCTCTCTGCGCCTCTCCCTCTCTCTCTCGAACTCCCTCACGTGCACGCCCTTATCTCCCGCCCGGAGCAAACCCATCTCTCCATCTCTCTTTCGCACTCAGCCTCTCCATCTCCCTCGCCCTCTCTCGGTTTCCCTCACGTGCTTAGCCTCTCTGTCTCTGTCTCTCTCTCTCTCTCTCTCCGTCTCTGTCTCTCTTTGTCTCTGTCTCTATTTGCTGTCTTGAATGTGCTTGAAAGGCAGGAGGAGGTGGCACTCAAGGTAGGATTTTGATGCTTGAACTTTTCATTCTGATGCATTTTCTGAGATATCTCTGATTTCATTTATTTATTTATTTTTTGTAATTTCTGGAATTGGGTTTTTAAAATGAAGAGATTATTTGCTTGTGGGCCTGTTGTATTTAGTGGCAGTGATTTATCTGTTAAGCTCATGGAATACATGTACTGCAATCTTCATGGAGAAATTCATGGAGCTTAACTTCGAAATCACAATGATGGAATGATCCCAGCCATCAAACTGGTGACTATAAAATGGACTGCAGTCCTCAATAGATTGTTGGGTTTTTATTTTTTATTTTATTTCAGGGTTAAAAATATCAGAATGCTCCTTTTGTATCATGAATTTATTATGATAAATTCATCCTCTAATGCAATGCAACGTCTGTATTTGAATTTGGATATGTACCGTGAGGCATCATTTTTAACTGCTCGTATTTACAGTACACCTCTATAAAAATGCATCATATCAGAATGAGTTGGTGCAGTCTGATACAAATGCTTGTAGGGTGTCCATTTACAGAGATATAACCGGCAGTTGTTTGTGATTATCATGCATGATTGGTTTGCCAAACAAACAGCCTAGATCTTGCACAAAAGATAGTGGCCGAGCTCATGCTCAGGCTGGACTCAAACCTGGGACAGCCATAATAATCAAGCCATGTGCTTGGGCCTGTCTATTTGGCCTAGGCCTGTATTTTTCTTTGCAGGCTGGGTTTGGACAGACCTTGACCCAGCCTGAATTCAGCACGTTGACTGCAGATATCCCTTATGGCTACAAATCTGATATTTGGTCATTAGGTGAGATCTGGTGGCTTTTTTTTTTTTTTTTCCTTTTTCTTTTTTGTCCTAGTTAAGGATTTAGATCAACTTGTTACTGGGATGTCAAGTTGATCATTCATATTCAACGGTTTGTTTTCACAACATGTGATATCCTGTCCTTGCCTAGCTTTCAATGTAAGCATCTCCATCGTTTTTGTGTTTATTCAGCCACCTCCACCTATTAACGATACCAATCCTATAATGTATTCAAACCAAGGGAGAAAGCCCACCGGCTCCACACAAGAAGGGTAGGTATGGATGTTACTTGTCAGTTTATCTGTTTTGAAATAAAATTGATGCAGAAATCAGAATGCTACTGGTACAATAGAGATGTCTTGGTATGTATGTCATGTAACTCCATGATGTGGCATGAAATAGTAGTATTCCTCTACAAAAATCATTCTATGTACTCTCACTTCTTGAAACTAGAACCAGGAATTAGGGATTTAAGGTGAAGATAGGTCAGTTTTATTGGAAGTGGCATATAATCAGAAACTCCAGACCAGCGACCTTGTGAACATGGGATGGTGGGAATCTTTCCTTAACAGCACTTGTATTTCATATTGAAAGAATACCACTGATGTTCGAAATGCAGTAAATAGCTTTAGGGGGTGCTGACTCAAAACATCAGTTTTGCACAAGAAAAATAAGAAAAGAAAAGGGAATTTGTTAGGTGGTTTTGATGGTTTACTGGAATAATAATAGTTAGCTAGGGGTTGGATTTGGATAGCCAAATTGGTGAAATGTGGGGGTATTTTCAGACTATTTTAGCTGCTCTATTGTGGAATGTTTTGAACCATTGCAGGATTGTTTTATTTTGTAAATAAGCTAGCCTAGTAGTTGGCTTGTTTAGGACTGATTTAATTAAGTTTAAGAGCTAGAAGAAGTTTAATCAAGGGCCGAGATCACATACTGGTTTTTGAATGATTGGGTATTAACATATGGCTGATTGATTTTTATTTATTTAATTTTTTTATTTTTATTATATATATTTTTTGCTACTGCTGTTGTTGTTGTTGCTGGAAAAAAAATAAATAAATTCCATTATATGGGACAAGTCTATGTGATGATGATATAGTTCGTTTCTGTTAGAAAATCTGTTTGAGTATTTTTTTTCTAGTTATTTATTTAAGATATTCTTGAATCCTTCTTCAAGACTTGGAGAATCCATCCTTGTTTAGTTGAATTGCCTTCTATATCTCGATCATTTGTGGAATTCTGTGTTTATGCTTGGGTTTATTTTTGAAATAGATATCTGTTTTATTTCAATGTTTTCTTATTTATGGTCTATGATTATGATCAATAGGTTGCATTTGTTGGTGGGAAATCATTTTTTGTTTATAATAATATTAAAAAAATTTATTTATATAAAAAAATTTCCATTTGATTTTTTTTGTATGGATGCATCATGCATGGTTTTATGATAAAACACATGTATGTATGTGTGTATATGTATGCATGCACGCATGGATGGATGAAATGTATGCATGCATGCATGGATGGATAGATTATGCATGCGTGTGTATGCATGCATACATGCATGGATGGATTTATGTGTGTGTATATGTATGTATGTATGCATGGATGGATGGAAGACTAGATGGATGGATCATCACGCATGTGTGTGTATGTGTAGCATGCATACATACATACATATACACATGCTTGGATAATTTGTATGACGAAAACTTGATTATTTACTGAAATCCTTTTTTGATCAATTTGCCTTTTTTTATTTATTCAATATTTAGAATCTTTTTTATTAATTATGGCTTGTTGTCATTTGTTATTTATTAATCAAGTCACTAAAGGATTTCAATTTCAAATGTAATTGAAGTATTGACAAAACGTTGTCTTTAGTTGCAGTACGAGATGTAACAAGAATACACATTAATTGTATATTTGAATTTTTTTAAATACACCACCCAGAAACAATTTGAGACGACGTTCAATGATACTTTGTTAAATATGAAATTTATGACCTTTAGTAACTTGGTTGATTAAAAAGAACTACGTAGTGGCTTGATCCCAATCTGACTTTTTGGGTACGTAGGCAGCCGTTCGTAATGTACTAGAATATTGGTGCAACTACAAATCTTTTTTCTCTTTTGAATTATAACAGATTGTATTGGTTGCATTTTTCTCTATCATACAGGTTGTGGCTATCAAAGATTTGGTTAGGGAGACTACAATGGTGAACTAGCAACTGTAACAAATATGAGAGTTACAAAGGTGAAAAGAAACATAAGACGGTCGGTAAGATAAGATGCATGATTTTCCTTTTCAACTGTTAATCATAGATTGACAGTACTTTTTTCAATTTTCTTGGATGGATGATGAATGTAATTGGGAATGTAAATGAAAATAAAAAACTTATAATATATATATATATATATATATATATGTTATCAATGGAGGATACCTTGTTTAGGGGGACATGAAATTCTTGTAGCTTATGGTATGGTGCCCCATATTGGTTGTATGTTACTAGTATGTAGTAGATAATACTAGGTTCAATAGTAGATAATACTAGAGAATCCTTAAACTTAAACCTACACCTAATCCTAATCTGCTCCTTAACCCGAATCCAAACCTAAACCTATACTTATAACCTAAAACTATTCTCAAATCTCAAAACCTATAACCTAAACCCGAATCCAAACCCGAACCTGAATTCCTAAACCTTAACCTAAACCTATAATTTTAACCTAAACATAAAACCTAAACCTAAACCTAAACCTATACTTATAACTAAACCTATAACCTAGACCTGAACCTAAACCTATAACCCTAAACCCTAAACCCTAAACCTAAACCTACACCTAATCCTAATCATAACTCCCTAACCTAAACCTAAACCAAAACTTGAAGACCAAAAACTAAATGTGAACCCGAACCCGATCCCGATTTCCTAAACCTAAACTTATGACCTTAACCTAAACCTATTCTCAAATCCCAAAACCTATAACTTTAACCTAAACCTATAACCTATAACCTAAACCAAAACCACAACCTATAACCTAAACCCGAACCCATTCTCAAATCCCAAAACCTATAACCTAAACCTAAACCTCAACCTATAACCTAAACGAAAATCAAAACCTATAACCTTAACCCGAACCCAAACCCTAACCCGAACCTAAATTCCTAAACCTTAACCTCAACATATAACCTATAACTTATAACTTAAGCCTATACCCAAACATAAAACCTTATAACCTAAAACTATTCTTAAATCCTTAAACCTTAACCTATAACCTAACCTAAACCTATACTTATAACCTAAAACTATTCCCAAATTCCAAAACCTATAACCTTAACCTAAGCTTTCCCTAAACCTATAACCTAAACTCAATTCCTTAAACCTAAACCTATAACCTAAACCTAAACCTATAAGCTTAACTCAAATCCCTAAACCTAAGCCTAAACCTAAACCTATAACCTTAACCTAAACCTATAACCTTAACCTAAACCAAAACCTATGACCTAAAACCTAAATGTATTCTCAAATATCTAAATCTAAACCTACACCTAATCCTAATCTCAACTCCCTAACCTAAACCTGATCCTGAACCTGAACCCGATTTCCTAAACCTAAACCTTAACCTATAACCTAATTTAAACCTAAACCTATAACCTACACTTACAACCTAAACCTAAACCTATAACCTAAACCTAAGCCTAAAACCTATACCTATGACCTAAAACCTAAATGTATTCTCAAATCCCTAAACCTAAACCTAAACCTACACCTAATCCTAATCTCAACTCCCTAACCTAAACTTAAATGTAAACTTGAAAACCCAAACCTAAACCTGATCCCAAACCCGAACCCGATTTCCTAAACCTAAACCTTAACCTATTTTCAATTCCCTAAACCTATAAACTTAACTTAAACAAAAACCTATGACCTAAAACCTTAACCTATAACCTATAACCTAACCTTAACCTAAACATAAAACCTAAACCTTAACCTAAAACCTAAAACCTATTCTCCAGGTATCCAGATGCTTTTAGATATATTTATGTTGTTTTTAAATGTATTAGCTCGAAATTAATGGAGCAAACCCGGATGTGCGTCGGAGCTATCTGGATGAGCGGGGGTCCTTGGAAGGTGGGAACCGCTGTTATGACCATGATGAAGTTGTCCATTTCCTATGGACAACATTGAAGGGGCCTGGCCATTTAGACAGGCCGGTATTTGCTCGAAATTAACGGAGCAGACCTGGATGTGCGTTGGAGCTATCTAGATAAGCGGGGGTCTCTGGAAGGTGGGAACCGTTGACCATGATGAAGCTGTCCATTTCCTATGGACAACATTGGGAGGGCTTGGCCATTTGGACATGCCGTATTTATGTATTTGCTCGAAATTAATGGAACAGACCCGGATGTGCGTTGGAGCTATCCGGATGAACGGGGGTCTCTGGAAGGTGGGAACCGCTGACCATGATGAAGCTGTCCATTTTCTATGGACAGCATTGGGAGGGCCTGGCCATTTGGACAGGCCGTATTTATATCTGTTTTTGCAGGGACCTCACCCTTAACCTAAACCACACCCTAAACCTATAACTTAAACTTATTCTCAGTTACCTAAACTTATAACCTATAACCTAAACCTAAACCTATAACCTAAACCTATTCTGAAATTCCAAAAGCTATACTTATAACATAAAACTTATGAACTAAACCTATTCTCAAATCCCAAAAGCTATACTTATAACCTAAACCTATTCTCAAATCCCAAAAGTTATACGTTAACCGAAACTTAAACCTATGACCTAACCTTAACCTAAACCTAAACCAAAACCTACACCTAATCCTAATCTCAACTTCCTAACCTAAACCTAAACCTAAACTTGAAAACCCAAACCAAAACCCGATCTCGAACCCAAATCCGATTTTTTAAACTTAAACCTTAACTTATTCTCAATTCTCTAAACCTAAACCTAAGACTTAAATGTATTCTCAAATTCCTAAACTTAGACCTACACCTAATCCTAATCTCAACTCCCTAACCCAAATCTAAACCTAAATTTAAAAACCCAAACCTAAACCCGATCCCAAACCCAAATGTATTCTCAAATCCCTACACCGAAACCTACAACTAATCCTAATCTCAACTCTCTAACCTAAACCTAAACCTAAACTTCAAAAACCCAAACCTAAACCCGATCCCGAACCTGAATCCAATTTCCTAAACGTAAACCTTAACCTATTCTCAATTCCCTAAACCTAAACCTAAAACTTAAATGTATTCTCAAATCCCTAAACCGAAACCTACACCTAATCCTAATCTCAACTCCCTAACCTAAACCTAAACCTAAACTTGAAAACCCAAACCTAAACTCGATCCCGAACCCGAACCCGATTTCCTAAACCTAAACCTTAACCTAAATTCTCAATTCCTTAAACCTTAACCTATAACCTAACCTAAACCTAAACCTATAACCTACACTTATAACCTAAATTTAAACCTATATAACCTAAACTTAAGCTTAAAACCTAAACCTAAACCTAAAACCTAAATGTATTCTCAAATCCTTAATCCTAAACCTACACCTAATCATAATCTCAACTCCCTAACCTAAACCTAAACCTAAACTTGAAAACCCAAACCTAAACTCGATCCCGAACCCGAATCTGATTTCCTAAACCTAATCCTTAACCTATTCTCAATTCCCTAAACCTAAACTTAAAACCTAAATGTATTCTCAAATCCCTAAACGGAAACCTACACCTAATCCTAATCTCAACTCCCTAACCTAAACCTAAACTTGAAAACCCAAACCTAAACCCGATCCCGAACCTGAACCCGATTTCCTAAACCTAAACCTTAACCTATTCTCAATTCCCTAAACCTAAACCTAAGACCTAAATGTATTATCAAATCCCTAAACCTAGACCTACACCTAATCCTAATCTCATCTCCCTAACCTAAACCTAAACCTAAACTTGAAAACTCAAACCTAAGCCCGATCTCGAACCCGAATCCGATTTCCTAAACCTAAAGCTTAACTTATTCTCAACTCCCTAAACTTAAACCTAAGACCTAAATGTATTCTCAAATCCCTAAACCTAGACCTACACCTAGTCCTAATCTCAACTCCCTAACCCAAACCTAAACCTAAACTTAAAAACCCAAACCTAAACCCGATCCCGAACCCGAATCCGATTTCCTAAACCTAAACCTTAACCTATTCTCAATTCCCTAAACCTAAACCTAAGACCTAAATGTATTCTCAAATCCCTAAACCTAGACCTACACCTAATCCAAATCTCAACTCCCTAACCCAAACCTAGACCTAAACTTGAAAACCCAAACTAAAACCCGATCCCAAACCCGAATCCGATTTCCTAAACCTAAACCTTAACTTATTCTCAATTCCCTAAACCTAAACCTAAAACCTAAATGTATTCTCAAATTCCTAAACTTAGACCTACACCTAATCCTAATCTCAACTCCCTAACCCAAATCTAAACCTAAATTTGAAAATCCAAACCTAAACCCGATCCCAAACCCAAATGTATTCTCAAATTCATAAACCGAAACCTACAACTAATCCTTATCTCAACTCTCTAACCTAAACTTAAACCTAAACTTGAAAACCCAAACCTAAACCCGATCCCGAATAGGAATCTACTTTCCTAAACCTAAACCTTAACCTATTCTCAATTCCCTAAACCTAAGCCTAAAACTTAAATGTATTCTCAAATCCCTAAACCGAAGCCTACACCTAATCCTAATCTCAACTCCCTAACCTAAACCTAAACCTAAACTTGAAAACCCAAACCTAAACTCGATCCTGAACCCGAATCTGATTTCCTAAACCTAATCCTTAACCTATTCTCAATTCCATAAACCTAAACCTAAAACATAAATGTATTCTCAAATCCCTAAACCGAAACCTACACCTAATCCTAATCTCAACTCCCTAACCTAAACCTAAACTTGAAAACCCAAACCTAAACTCGATCCCGAACCTGAACTCGATTTCCTAAACCTAAACCTTAACCTATTCCCAATTCCCTAAACCTAAACCTAAGACCTAAATGTATTATCAAATCCCCAAACCTAGACCTACACATAATCCTAATCTCAACTCCCTAACCCAAACCTAAACCTAAACTTGAAAACTCAAACCTAAGCCCGATCCCGAACCCGAATCCGATTTCCTAAACCTAAAGCTTAACTTATTCTCAACTCCCTAAACCTAAACCTAAGACCTAAATGTATTCTAAAATCCTCAAACCTAGACCTACACCTAATCCTAACCTCAACTCCCTAACCCAAACCTAAACCTAAACTTAAAAACCCAAACCTAAATCCGATCCCGAACCCGAATCTGATTTCCTAAACCTAAACCTTAACCTATTCTCAATTCCCTAAACCTAAACCTAAGACCTAAATGTATTCTCAAATCCCTAAACCTAGACCTACTCCTAATCCTAATCTCAACTCCCTAACCCAAACCTAGACCTAAACTTGAAAACCCAAACCAAAACCCGATCCCGAACCCGAACCCAATTTCCTAAACCTAAACCTTAACCTAAATTCTCAATTCCTTAAACCTTAACCTATAACCTAACCTAAACCTAAACCTATAACCTACACTTATAACCTAAATCTAAACCTATATAACCTAAACTTAAGCCTAAAACCTAAACCTAAACCTAAAACCTAAATGTATTCTCAAATCCTTAAGCCTAAACCTACACCTAATCATAATCTCAACTCCCTAACCTAAACCTAAACCTAAACTTGAAAACCCAAACCTAAACTCGATCTCGAACTCGAATCCGATTTCCTAAACCTAATCCTTAACCTATTCTCAATTCCCTAAACCTAAACCTAAAACCTAAATGTATTCTCAAATCCCTAAACGGAAACCTACACCTAATCCTAATCTCAACTCCCTAATCTAAACCTAAACTTGAAAACCCAAACCTAAACCCGATCCCGAACCTGAACCCGATTTCCTAAACCTAAACCTTAACCTATTCTCAATTCCCTAAACCTAAACCTAAGACCTAAATGTATTCTCAAATCCCTAAACCTAGACCTACACCTAATCCTAATCTCAACTCCCTAACCCAAACCTAAACCTAAACTTGAAAATCCAAACCTAAACCCGATCCCGAACCCGAATCCGATTTCCTAAACCTAAACCTTAACCTATTCTCAAATCCCTAAACATAAACCTAAGACCTAAATGTATTCTCAAATTCTTAAACTTAGACCTACACCTAATCTTAATCTCAACTCCCTAACCTAAACCTAAACCTAAATTTGAAAACCCAAACCTAAACCCGATCCCAAACCCGAATGTATTCTCAAATCCCTAAACCGAAACCTACAACTAATCCTAATATTAACTCCCTAACCTAAACCTAAACCCAAACCTAAAATCGATCCCGAATCCGAATCCAATTTCCTAAACCTAAACATTAACCTATTCTCAATTCCCTAAACCTAAGCCTAAAACTTAAATGTATTCTCAAATCCTTAAATCGAAACCTACACCTAATCTTAATCTCTACTCCCTAACCTAAACCTAAACCTAAACTTGAAAACCCAAACCTAAAGTCGATCCCGAACCCGAACCCGATTTTCTAAACCTAAACCTTAACCTAAATTCTCAATTCCCTAAACCTTAACCTATAACCTAACCTAAACCTAAACCTATAACCTGCACTTATAACCTAAACCTAAACCTATATAACCTAAACCTAAGCCTAAAGTCTAAACCTAAACCTAAAACCTAAATTTATTCTCAAATCCTTAAACCTAAACCTACACCTAATCATAATCTCAACTCCCTAACCTAAACCTAAACCTAAACTTGAAAACCCAAACCTAAACCCAAACCCGAACCCGATTTCCTAAACCTAAACCTTAGCCTATTCTCAATTCTCAAAACCTACAGCTTATAACTGAAACCTAAACTTAAACCTAAACCTTAACCTATAACCTAAACCTAAACCTGAAACCTAAATGTATTTTCAAATCCCTATCCCTAAACCTACACCTAATCCTAATCTCAACTCCCTAACATAAACTTAAACCTAAACTTGAAAACCCAAACCTAAACCCGATCCCGAACCCGAACACGACTTCCTAAACCTAAACCTAAACCTTAACCTATTCTCAATTCCCTAAACCAATATCTTATAACCTAAACCTAAACCTTAACCTTAAGCTAAACCTAAACCCATAAACTTAACCTAAACCTAAACCTAAACCTAAAACCTTAACCTATAACCTATAACCTAACCTAAACCTAAACCTAAACCTTAACCTATAACCTAAAACCTAAACCTAAACCTAAACTTAAACCTAAAACCTAAATGTATTCTCAATTCCCTAAACCTAAGCCTACACCTAATCCTAATCTCAACTCCCTAACCTAAACCTAAACCTAAACTTGAAAACCCAGAACTAAACCCGATGTCGAACCTGAACCCAATTTTCTAAACTTAAACCTTAACCTATTCTCAATTCCTTAAACCTATAGCTTATAATATTAACTTAAACCTATAACCTTAACCTAAACCAAAACCTATGATCTAAAACCTAAATGTATTCTCAAATCTCTAAACCTAAACCTACACCTAATCCTAATCTCAACTCCCTAACCTAAACCTAAACCTAAACTTAAAAACCCAAACCTAAAACCCGATCCCGAACCCGAACCCGATTTTCTAAACCTAAAACTTAAATGTATTCTCAAATCCCTAAACCTAGACCTACACCTAATCCTAATCTCAACTCCCTAACCTAAACCTAAACCTAAACTTGAAAACCCAAACCTAAACCCGATCCCGAACCCGAACCCGAACCCGATTTTCTAAACTTAAACCTTAACCTATTCTCAATTCCCTAAACCTTAACCTATAACCTAACCTAAACTTAAACCTATAACCTGCACTTATAACCTAAACCGAAGCCTAAAACCTAAACTTAAACCTATAACCGAAATGTATTCTCAAATCCTTAAACCTATACCTACACCTAATCTTAATCTCAATTCCCTAACCTAAACTTGAAAACCCAAACCTAAACCCCATCCCGAACCTAAACTCGATTTCCTAAACCTAAACCTTAACCTATTCTCAATGCCCTAAAGCTATAACCTATATACTATAACCTATAACATAAACCTAAACCTTAACATAAAACTATAACCTAAACCTAAACCTAAATCTATATACTATAACCTATAACCTTAACCTTAACCTTAACCTTAACGCATCGGCAAGAGCTGATAAGAGATCTTTTTCAAGTTGTGCAGGATCCTCAGAGAGGTTCAAGATCCTCAGAGAGGTTCTATGAATAAAGGGATGATCCAGTAAGTCTTTTTCTTCTCTGTTTTTGTATGATCTTTGGTGCAAGTGTTTGAATTCAATGTTTAAAGAATATCTATGGTATTTGGCAGAGAACAACTGATTGCATTCAGGCAAGCAACGGAACAAAAGCCTCATCGCATCATATTCTATAGGTAATTCTTCACCTTGTGAGTCTCTATAGAGTATGAATATTATGATTTAGTTTTAATTTTTGTTAGATGAGAAACGCTTTGATATTTTGGCTCATGATTTGGAGTTTTGCAGGGTTGGTGTGAGCGTATTTATGCATGGATGAATGTAATGTGGATAAGATTGTTTGTGTTTGGATGGATGTAATTTATGTTTGGATGAATGTAGTTTATGTTTGGATAGATTTATGTAGTTTGGGTTTAGATGGATGTGAATGTCAATGATTAAATATATTATATAACAGGTGTATATCAGGAAAAATACGATGTTGTAACAGGTATATATCAGGAAGAATACGATGTTATAACAGGTGTATATGGAAATACGAGACGGTTGAAGACCGTCCTTTTAATAAACAGTTCACGACCGTCCCTTTCAGGTTCATAAGAGACGGTCCATGACCGTCCTTTTCAGACCTATAAGAGACGGTTCATGACCGTCCTTTTCAGGTTCATAAGAGACGGTCCATGACCGTCCTTTTCAGACTCATAACAGACAGTTCATGACCGTCCTTTTTCAGTTCATAACAGACGGTCTATGGCCGTCTATTTGCAGGTCATACGAGACGTACTATAACCGTCCTTTTTCCAAACGGTCTAGGACCGTCCTTTTTACAAATGGTCTAGGACTGTCCTTTTTACAGACGGTTATAGACCATCCTTTTCAGCTCCATAAGTCCACTAATTATGTATCATTATAGACGGTCTATGACCATCCTTTTTTAAAGACGGTCCATGACCATCCTTTTTTAGAGACGGTTTATAGCCATCCTTTAAAAAATACGACACGTCAAAATTTAACAGCCGTTGCGACAGTCCAGGACCGTCCTTTTTGGCCTTTTGAGACGGTTTTTGACCGTCCTTTTTTCACTATTTTGGCATAGTGACATCAGGGTCGTAGCCTCCGCAGGTATTTCGTGAATGGCTAGATGGGACACCAAAAATCTGTTCTACATGGGGTGCTATAAATATCTCTGGGTGAAAGTCTCTAAATCCTCTTGGTTCCAGAGGTTGCTCCAACGTCTAGACCAAGTGGATGCATGAGCGCAAGAGGGTCGTATACCGTTAGGCCGCGTCTCCCACTATGTTGTGGTCAGTTGGAAGGGGGTGTCGCCTTACCTGCCCGAGAGGAGGGGGTAATGCTAGGCTGAGTCTGACCAGCTCGAGGAATGGGTCCGCTATCGACGAGTCAGGCTCGATATTGACAGGTGGATAGTGAGGTCTCTTCCACTTGCCTTGTTGCGCGTGATGGGGTGGTAATCTTGTTTGGAGTGTAATAGACCCCGGTGATTTTCCAGAGAGGAATCGTACTGATATGTGGACTTATTGAGTAGGAATTTCATGCTTATTCATTCATTCATTCACTATCCACTCGGGCTGGTGGTGCGCAACTAATTGTTGTGTACCTTCATTATGGTAAGGTTCTCGGTTGAGCGTGCGACTAACCTGAGATCAGGAGCTTACAATGTTGAGTCTGACTATCCAAATTTAGGTATGAGACTGGTTTGGATAGAAGTCTCTTGTGGTGGGCCCCATAGCCTGCGATACTACATATTATCATCCCGACTTCACTCAGCTTTATCATTTCATTCGCACCGCATATCACATTGCATCCGCAGTACTTAGCATTTTGGGTTGCCATATTTTTGCATGGATATGACCATTAATACTTATGCCTTGCATCGCATAGCCTTAGTACGGCTGATGGCACTCATAGACTTATCAGTATATTTTTGCTTATTTCGATATTATATGATTTATGGCATTGTATCCTCGGCATCTAATATTTGGCTCTCTTTGACTCCTCATTTGTATAGATGGTATGTATTGCGTACTCTGATATTGTATGACTTGTGGACTTATCAGTATAATTCCACTTATTTCCATTTATTCCATCGTATGATTTATGACATTGTATTGCATACTTGACACTTACCTTGTGCACACACTTTCATCACCCTCTAAGCTTTTTATAAGCTTATGCACGATATATGCATGCAGGTGGCGTCAGGTTGTAATAGTGTTGAGCTTGAAGTGTACAACAGACTTCTGGAGCTTTAATTTTTGACATATGTATTTTCCTTTCAGTACTGTATTCAAATATTTATATTAGTGGATATGTGATGATGATGTTGCCTTCGTGATTTGGGTAAACTTGTGGTTATACTTGTTATGAAACAAATGTACGTTAAAAATCCTCCTTGTAGGATCTCAGGATCTGAATCTGTCGTATGGACGTCAAAAGCTGAGAATGGGGTACTACAGAGGCTGTCGGCACCGGATTCGACGATTGGAATTCCTGTGAATTTAATTTTCGGGTTTGGGGTGTGACAGAAGTTGGTATCAGAGCATAACTCTAGAATACCTGAATATAACATCACATATCTGCTAATAGCTACCCTTCACTCTATGATTGTTGAGAACTTAGAATGATTAAATCCCTAAGATTGAATAACTTAGAGATTTTCTGATATAGCTCTCTACCATTGAGATTAAGACCGTATAGTGTTCCAGTTCGATCATTTCTAATCTAGGATTTGAGGTTCTGTTGGATCATAGTAGTGTTGGTGAGATATTTTGGGAGTAGGGGGCTGAGATTCGCTGGCATCATCCCCATCTCTTAGGTGTTTGATTTTGTTGGGATGTCGTGTTCTAATAAGATTTCCCTCTCTTGGTGAGCTCTGTATTAGTTGTGGTGTACTTTAAATTTTGAGGATGAAATTTTTATTTGGAGGGGAGAGCTGTAAGACTTGTAACCTAGACTGTACTGATCCGTAAGCCTCCGCGGTATTCTCGGTCGAATTCTGACAACCTTCGACCTTTATCCAACATTTGTGCACAATCATGACCCGAGTCTTGTCAACCCGAGACTTATACCCTAACGACCACGCCATTGCCGCAGTTCCAATACCGCGACTCACGCGCTGATCCGATACCTTGGCCAAGAGATGCGGGCCAGCGTTCAGCGTAAGGAAAATGTCGCGTGTTGCAAAACCCAAGAGAATCTCTACGGCTTGTCACATCAATCAATCAATCAATTAATCAATCTCATCGTGTCAAGTATATGTCAAAGCCAAATAGTTCTTACAAAGCCCATACTTTTCTTACACCATTTGCCACAAAAGTCAAAAAGTCCCTTACACCCATCACTCACCACATCCATCACTCCATCACCCATCACACTCTCTCTCCCTTTATAATTCTCTCTCTCCTTCATTTTTTTCAATTCACTTTCCCAAGCAAGAGAGCTTCACATGTCCAAGCCTCTCCAACACTCCCAAGCAACAAGTGTGGCCCACCTTTCCTACCCCTTCATCCCCCATCTCAACCATTCAAACCTCATCTCCTTCGTTGGAATTGAAGCTAAGGAGCAAAGGAAGCCAAGGGAGCAAGAAGATCGAACGGTGGGTGCTCTATTAGGCTTAGATTTTCTTTTTTTGATGAAGGACCAAGTGAGGCCTACCGATTGATGGTATAGATCTCACTTTGGACCCTAGGTGTGGCTGATGGCCCACCTTGATGGTCATGATCATTCCTTGATGGGGCCATTCTCCATGAACCGCATCATGATGTTTATTTTTCTTGCATACGTAGGGTCATCTAGACCGTCTATTTTAGTGGAGAAGGGATCTCCACCGTTGGATTTCGATTTAATGAGCCCACATGTATTGGGACCCACTCGTTGTATGATTGAATGCATGGAACGCAGGGCCCATAGTGTTGGGGTCCCTCCATCACATGCGTGTCCCACTCTTTTTCTTCTCTCTTTCTCCCTCTCCTTTTCTATTTCTTTTTTTTTTGTGATAATGATGTGGTTGTATGACCCACTCGGATGGACCCCACCATGAAGTATGCATTATATCCAAGTCATCTATACGTGGGGCCCACCTTATATATGTTGTACCCACACCATCCATCAGTAATCGACCATACGAGGGAAATGGGTGGGTCCGTGCTATGTGGGCCCAACCATGATGTTTATGTCTCATCCATGCTGTCCATCTATTTTTAAACATGTGTGTGGGTATACGTGTGCCACACACCACCATGTGGACCTATCCTCCAATTGCTTTTTTCACCTACACCCATGCCATCTTTTTCCACATTCCAACAGTCTTCAGAAACATAAGATTCAGAATGTTCATCAGGCCATTTCGGCGTGTGTAATTACACACATGGGCTAGGATGATGAACGAAAGAGATCTCATACATGGATGCAATTACACACGTGTATGGCGTTGTTTCAGCGTGTGTAATTGTGCGGCAGCAAATACCTTTTTCCTTTTTCTATTTTTGTGTACCCCACTTACTTTCAGACGTTACAGCGTTAGGTCAACAACTACGAAAGATTTTGGATTCTTCTGCCCAGCCGGTCAATAGTCCAAATAAGGATTTTGTCGTGTGTGTTTGTCACAATTTATTGAAATTGTGCCTACTGATCCAGGTAGGTATGACGTACATGTTTGCGAAAACTAACCATCCAAATCATGGGTCTCGTTTTGGATTGATCTCATTCTAAATTTGTAATAGGCCCGAAAAGCCCTACCATCGATTGATTATCTTCAATGAGACAGTTAGTGAGAAAATAATAACTCCAATTGTTCAGTGAATGAGTTACACAGTTTAGTAGTTCATAAAAAAAAAACCCCACATTCCTGCCCAATAGCTATTGTATATCAGACAGGTCCCACACGCACACCTTGCACTTGCACGTACTTACACGGATAACATTTCATGGCACGTATGTGGTACGTCCGTGCTGTGTGCCTCTTTGGAACCACGTGTAGATGATGTGTCCTGAAGATTAAGGTGGTCAACTATCAGCTAAACAACACGTCGAGCTGGTAACGAGCTGGTAATTGGGTCCAGAGATTCAAAAGCCTTCTAGATGATGAATCCTTATGGGAATGGTGGGCCAGAGTCTTGTATATATTTGCTGAGAGTTTGAAAGCACTGTTTTAGCCTCTCTCCATCTTAGCTTGTTTTTTTAGGCTGTTTGGTTTTATCTAGGAATGATACAGTGTATAGTATATACTCTGAACATTAGTGTGCCTCACTCATCATCTTCCTTTACATCAATTAAGATAAGTATATCAAATAAACATGGAATCGCAGGAATTGCATTCCATGTAACATAATATCATGGTATGCTTAATTACTATTGAAATTGGTTACTAGGAAAATCAAGTGACTAAAGTTTGATGACAATATACAAAATAAAAAACACAACTACAATACTCATTAGCAATGTAACTAACGTTTCACCCCTTGACACGTCGGCATCATCCATTGAAGTCGCTCGAGAAACCACTGTTCGGGTCGTCTGCTGGGTGGATGACCATGACGTCCTCCGGGAGGCGAGCCCATCGCTGGAATGGGATGCAGGTGCCTCGATGTGCAGAGATATTATACTTTCCTGGGCAATGGTGCTAGAATGATAACTCTCCCAATAAACGGCAACTTCTCTCCAGTTTTTGAAGGCCTGGAACCCACTATCGCTGTATCCTTCTACTTCCAATTGGGCCTCTTCGCAGGATAGATAAATCCCTACACAACGACCAACTAGACCAACATAATATTTTTCCTTCTTCATCTGCAGAAACAAATAACACTCAATCAATTTAAGAGATCGCAATGTGTAATGAAGATACCAGGAGAATTAAGATATTAGTAGATACAAATGTCTGTAACTAATATTGAAGAAAGGGAAGTGAGATAAATTTCTTATTTACACCCGCCTCGGTGGGGCTATTGCATTACATTGAAAGGAATATTAACACGTACCATGATCGTCAAGATCCTTATCTAACTCCGTCTAAGTCTCGTTTAGATCTCGATTAATCCTAGATGACGATGCAACCATTGTCCTTAATCCCTTCACATAACGTCCAGTCGCTTGATCTTTTCAGAGAAAAAGCGAAACACACATACATAGAGGCACAAACAATGCAGATAGAAGGAGTTTATTCAACTGCAGTTCTTAGTCCTTTTAAATGATCTTTTTCTCACTGGAATGGTCTTTCACTACAAATGAAAGCAACAAGTCCCCAAATCCATGCAGGATCCATCAAATAACTAAAAATTGTCAGCCAAAAACAGATATCTCCCATTTCAATCAAAGAAAAAACCACCCCCAAACAACACATTATTATTATTTTTAAAGCGAAAAAAAGAAGAGAGAAAACTTAAAAAGAAACACAGACACAATGCAGAAACTGGTTTTTCTTCGAGTGTTGTTCTTAATCAACGGAAATGATATTTTTATCCATCAAATGAAGTACCCAACTCCATTCAAGATCCAAGAAAGTAAAGAATGCAAAAGTCATCAACCAAAAACAGATTGGACCCATTTTAATTCAAGAAAAAACACTCCCCAAACAACCCATTATGGAAAAAATAAAAGAAGGAAAATATACAGACACACACACACCCAAACAGACATTGAAGCAGAGGATTGCAATAACTTACACCACACCACTAGGGAAATCACCATTATTTTTGTTTGGATTCGGGTACCTACCTGCAAGTTCGATGACAGTGAACTTGTGGCGTTATGAAGACAGCCGTGAAGATTCACTTCACTTTTTGCAACAGGGATAGGGTACACCATGGCCGGTAATGCCATTTCTCGAAGTAGTCGGATGGTGGCTATATAACATGGGTGATGATGATGACCGTGGAAAACACACCTCAACACCGATGAGGGAGTCAAACGACGAAACCCTGAATCTTCTCCTCTGCCTATCCAAACCGGCCATGAACCTTATATGGACGAGCAGCACTAGTCTGGTCACAGTGCTGTGTCTCTTCCATCACCCTTCTGAGTCACCTGCTGTAACACCCTAGATTTTTGCCTACCTGAAATTAGACGTCCTTAGGCAATGGGTCAACCATAACACCTTAGTAACCTCTCAGAACCTAATTCCAAAGCCAAAGAAATCATTTAAAACCAAATTCTTTAGAAATTTAACGTGAATTAGCTAGCGCTACACTAGATTTCCTACCAAATTAACATCAACCACTTTAAATACGATCTGTAAGACTCAAAACCTATAGAATCATTGATGCTACGTTACCCTAAAATCTAGGATCCAACTCTAAACCCAGTTGCTCCCGGGAATGCTTTGTAACTTTATATTGGTTCTAGACCGCACATCGAAAGTCTGATATCCATGATTTTAGATCATTACGACCGCCTAGTTGGACTTGTCAATCACCTAGAAAATCAGTCCAACCGATATCCTGATACCATTTTATTGAGCCTGGAGTAAAGAGAGTAGGAAAAGGTAGATTTTTAGAAAATTAATTATATTTTTAAAGAAATCTAGAACGGTTCACTTGCGCGTTATTTTTAAGCGTTTTGACCGTTAGATTTCAACCCAAATTTACCCTCGGATCAAGATAGGTGGCCCTTACATGTCATAGTACTTGTAACTCTGATCGAGTTCCCGTAACCATTGAACTGAAGCTGGTCCACTATGGTCGATCTGGAAACCCGACCGGAATGAAAACTTAGCTTGACCGAGATCCGATATTAGAGAGCTTAAGTTCGACTGCATTTAGTAACAAGACCTCCAGAAGTGCTCCGTTGATCGGAACAGACCCGATTTGGTTATAACCTAAGTATACCTTGGCTTCAAGTCTATTTTCGTCACTTTTGAGCTTATAAAAAGGCCTTAAACCCTCTCTCATTTGCTCCATACGAATTTAAGAGAAACCCTAGGAGAGAGAAGAGAGAAAAGAGAGAGAAACTAAGGGAGAAGTTGGTGATTCTTCCTGGGATTCTTTCCAGCTTTACTACATGCCTGATCCGCATATCCGTATCGCTGTGCCAACGTTTCTGATTTTATTTTTGGGTAAGCTAAGCTAACCCTAACCTGTTTTGAAGCTTAGACTAGCTGTAGTAGAGTTCTAGCTAACCTGTTTCTTGTCATAGGTAGCGTATCCACCGTTGACGAAGACACATCGTCTGAATCATATTAAATACGTCTTTTCTGGTTTAAGGTGCGGACTATATACGTTTAGGTTATGGTTTTCAAAACTTTCAATGTTAAGTAATGATTTATTCTTGCTTAGGATGCTATTTCACATGTATAAAGTGTTGTCCATTTCATTTTTCAGTTATACGTTAATTATATTGAATATACTGTATTCCTCGTATTTGTAGAAAATACCGTATACATATGAAATATGAATTTGTGTTTGCCATAATTAACTGCCGTCTATGTATGCTAGATGTATGTGTAACAACTCCTGGGCTAAAGGGTTAGTCCAAATACATGATATTCCAACATATGATATGTATTTAGTATGTGTAGCCTGAGAATATGTGAAAATGACTGAATGAGTATACACTTTGTATTCGTGCTTGCCATGACAATCTGTTGTGGATATATGATTGTTGTATGGGCGACTACCCTTTAACGAAAGGAATTACCCTAATACGTATGATAACTAATACATACCATGTATGATATAATGTATATGCTAAGTGTTTGTAAATATGTATATATGAATAAATACGTGTAAACTGTTCTTTAAATGGATGTTGAGATAGGATTCTCAGCCACTCTAATGATGTGTATGATTTCCTTTATGAATTATATAACTTAGATTATTGAAGTTAAATGAGCGTATGATTTCCTCCATGGATTGATTAATCTAGATGAATCATATTACATGTGCGTATGATTTCCTCCATGTATTGTATTTACATTTAAGTTATACTTCATGAATATTCATATGAAAATAGGATATGAATCATATGCCCGTATTTGAGCTTGTTCGTGATTGGGGCTGTACTATAGTCCAGGTAATCAGTAAGCGTACTCCAAATGGTGGTACTTCAAATGGTGGTTGAGGTTATTCGCCACGTAGGATGAGTTTAACGAATCTGATTCATGCTTGGGATGTTCGGCAGTGGTTAAGCCACATGGAGTGCTTATGCATTGCATGTCGTTCAACTCAACGTGCGCTTGGCCTAGTTGAGCTTATCAACTAACCCGATTGACCGATGTTTGTTCACCATGTTTGGTCACAACTGTTTGAATCTAAGACACCGAGCTTACCAGTGAATTTTCCGTTAACCGTGGTACCATGATCTCCTAAGACTCATGAGCCGGGCATGGTGGTATGGGACATCGTGGTCGAGCCGTCGGCCTACACTGGGGCTACAAACCTCCCCGTAGTGACCAGTGAGCACCCTACTCTGAGCAGATTATGGTGGTATGGGACACTATATTTTTGTTGTCAGCCTACACTGTTTGGTGATGGGGGAGTGGAGCAACGATTGCACGCAACAGCCCTGACAACCCTCTGTAGTGACCTTGAGTTTATCCTGACACTGCATAGGGGCGACGAGTCCTATTGTAGTCTTAAGGATATAAATAGGCCTGCAATGATAAGGTGATGGGAGAGTGGTGTAACGATTGCGCAACAGCCCTGGCAGCCCTTGCAGCGACCTAAAACCATAATATCATATGAGATTCTCTAGGACTGACGATCCTAGAATGGATCAACGTTGGAAAATGATATAAGGGAGGTGTCTTAGCTTCCCAATACTACTGTATGAAAAGGACTAATAAGAACTTAATAATCATATCCATGACATCGCACTGCATGTACCATTGGCGTTGGTGTGAGAGTACAGTTGTAGTGATTCATGCTGCGATCGTTAGATGATGTCGCATGAGGGAGTTTGTGGTGAGGGCATGCATCATTATCTCATTCATTCTTGCATTAACAAGAGTAGCTAGGACATGTTTGCTTGTACTGCTTTATCATTTCTGCTTGATTGAATTGTTAACATGTTAACCTTTGCTGTATAGTTTCTACTGAGTTAGCTACTCACTCCCACGTTACGGATGGTGTTGGCAACACTAATCATTCCCTGTTTTAGTTTTAGATGGTGACAATGCTTGTGAGGCAGAGTCATTCTTTCTTGATGATGTTGAGGAGGATTTCTCCTATATGCAGGTTCTGATCGACGGGGTTTATAGGGTTACTGATTAGATGCCAATACACTTGGTATTTCGCCTTTTATTTAAACACCCATGTATATTATTTTCTTTCCATTTTTGGAGTATACATGTATTTAGTTAACCTGGTAACAAGTTCACACTCTGGAGACTTACAATCAATTATACATTTTAGATATTTATCATAGTCTTTCCTTGAGAAATTTAGCTGTCTCTGGAGTATGATATATTGTTTTGGCTTAATCCCACTCATGTTTAATACACTAACATAGACAACATTCAATCATACGCATTTATGTTGCATAAGTGATGTTCTGAAACTTGGGAGTGGAGTTTATGCTCAACCCCTGAATTTCGGGATGTTACACCTGCGCCCACCGTCTGAAGCAGACTCTTCAATCCCATTGCAAATCCCATGGGATTTGGTGGGATGGAGAAAATAAGGGGACGAATTCACCGAATCCGATCGAAATCCCACGCATCGTTTATGAGGGCGGCGCCATCGCCCGTACATAGATTGGCCAAATGGCTGGGGGGATGGACGAGTCTGGATAACCACTGTAGATCGTCGGATGGTCGATATCCATTGCTCGTCCAAACATGCCCTTAATTAACATGCAATCTGTCCATCGTATTCTCATATAAATCTAAAAATCTAACTGATTCAAAACTCAGGTGGGCCACACCACAAGGAACATTTAGGATGGGGCCTTGCACCATTTCTAAATAATGGGTGCGCGTGGCTTACATTAATTTTTTTTTTCTTTTTTTTTTTTTTACATTCCATCCATACCATTCAAAAGATCACCCCTCCATGATGAATGGACACGACAAACATTGGGCCATTACAATACACATATGGGACCTTCCACATGCTTTCAGAGGTTCAGGCATAATTTTAAATGACATTAATCACCTGAGTCTCATATCTGCGTGATGTGTGTGTGTCAAGGAAAACATGAGGCGACACACAGGATGGACGAACTACATGTTATCGAAACATCACACTGGACCCCACACACTTTGGATTATAGGTGATGCTTAACCTAAAAAGTTTTGCATGGATCAGGTAATCCCTGTCTATTAAAATCGGATTGCGTACTAAGTAACTCAGTTTGTTGTTATGGTACCGAGTAAATTCTATTGGGCCTTCGTGAATGTATGTGGTTTATCCACGCTGTTCATCCAATTTTTTCAGCTCATTTTAGGAGTTGAAACCATTGAAGCATATCCAAAGCTGAATTGGACCACACCACATGAAATAGTGAGAATAACGATTTACACCATTAGAATCTTCCTAGGGCCCATAATAATGTTTATTTGTCATCCAACCATTTCATAAGAACACAGACTTGGATGAAGGAAAAACACAAAACTTTTATGGCCTCAGACCATAGATGTTCAATTCACTTTGTTTCCTCTGATGTGGTCCACTTAAGCTTTGGATATACTTTACTTTTTTAGGCTCAACCCCTAAAATTATTTGGTAAAATGAATAGGTCAGAGTGGATAACATAAATCACAGTAGACCCCATAGTGTTTCTGTAGGATTATGTGGGATTATATTAGATATCATTAGTTGTATATTTGCCATGTATAACATTAATTAGCTTTATTCGCCATATCTATAATTACGCATGTATAGAAATACTTTAATTAGGATTGGTTCTAATTAGATTTTGTTGTAAGATTTTATAATATCCCGAATTTCCACAGCTCGAGTATGTACTCGTGCCCGGGGAAACCGGGTGTTAATATAGGAGAGTGAGAATGTCGCGAGGACTTGCCCTGAGATTTTCTCCCATTTACATCACATTCAGTTACACTTTAGCTGAAACCCAACCCTAAGAATGAAATTAACTGTCTTTCTTATTCCAAACGAAAATAATTAAATTGTCAAAGGCTCTCACAATGGGAGCATAACATAAATTCCATGAATAGTAGAAACATAAGTAAAACTAAAATTCCTATCCTCTACTTTATTCGTCGTGTTCTTCATCGGGTCTGTGATCCTCGGGTTCTTCCATCTGTTCGTCACCTGCATCATCTACACGGCTGGGAGAGGGTCAATGCCCTACTCATAGTGAAAGTTATCCTTTAAGATTAACGATAATTCAAGAGATTCATACTGGTAAAATAAGTGTTTGATATGTTCCGTACTCCACTAACAAGAGGGTATCAGTATGCGCAACCAACCTACGTGAGATGCATGCCTAGCAAAGTATGTGGGGCTCATCATACGTGGTGATCATCACAATGTGAAATACAATTTATAAATAACCAGCTTAATCCGCACTCTCACTATACAGATATTCGTCGGCATGGCCAACGCTACTATGGATTTACGGGAACACCTCAGAGCGCACAACACATGAGTTGGGTGAATTACGTGCAATAATTTGTTCATGGAGTGACTATTTGCGACATCCAATCCCGAAGTGATGTGACACTACAGTAGAGAATTACACACATCGATTTGTGCACGACTACCCGAAGGCTCAAGGATTTATGTGCCCGAAGAGGGTCTCTACCCAGAGCGCATTACGTCCATGATAGAATATTTGAATCACTAGTTGTGATACATCTTACACATCACTTGCACTTTCAAAGAATATAAACTGGATCATAACAAATATTACAGAATCCGAATAATAAAGAATATCAACTAAATTATGAAGGTTCTGGAATAACAAGACACGTGCTCAAGCCGTAGAAATAGATGACACAAGGCCAACATAATAAAGAGAAGAGTGACAATGGTCAACTCAACAAAAGTAGCAATGGCCAATGTAATAAAGAGGAGAGTGACAATGGTCAACTCAACAAAAGGAGAGTGGCAAGGGCCAACTCCAATAAGGAGACTAGTGGCATAACCAACTCAAATATAAAGACGAGGGGCAGAGCCAACTCAAATATAGAGACGAGTGGCAGAACCAACTCCATAATGGATGAGGCAGGGGTAAGGTTTACATCCATGGCCTCATATAATTTCAGAGAAATTCACATGTATTTGACATCAAGTCATAATCCTAAAAGGCCAATAGTTGTAATTAAATACTTCAATTGACAGGATAATTCCCAAAAAACATGTAATCACGAAGGGCATGATAATCCATAACATCAAAGGCATGAATAGACAAGATAAATAACAAAAATCCAAATAAATGGCCGGATAATCCTCACCCTCAAAAACAGAAAAGAGGCAAAAGCAAGTAAAGGCATGAAAGGCAATATCGTATACATGAAAGCATGAATAGACAGAATGTATAGATCAAATTGAATTAAGGCAAGCCTAAAGGATAAAACCCTCACCTTAGTTTGTTGAATCGTCTTATAGTTTAATCCACCTAGGTTGGATTTGTTTAGGTTAGTTTATAATTAAGTTTAGTAAGTCTTAGCACTACCAAAAAATCGAGCAAAGGCTACGGATAAAAACCATAGCCATAGACCTATGGCTACAGTTTTTATCCGTAGCGTGACCGTTGCCGTAGGTGCCATAACAATAGGTCCAAAACCTATGGCTACGGATTTAATCCGTAGCTATAGAGTACAATAGCTACAGTTAAAATCCATAGCAATTTTATTTGTAGCGAAAACTTTAGACTGCTACGGATATTATTTGTAGCTAAAAGCCTGTAGCAATATGCCTAAATTGAAAAGGCTACACCTGTCAGATTCATGGCTATAGATATTATTCGTAGCTAAACTCCATAGTAATATACCTAAATTGAAAAGGCTACACCTGTCAGATTAATGGCTACGGATATTATTTGTAACTGAATGTCCGTAGCAATATGCCTAAATTAAAAAGGCTACACCTGTCAGATTAATGGCTACGGTCAATAGCCGTAGCTATTTTGTACCTTACAAAATTATATATAATCATTTGTTCATTCAATTATCACCTGTACAACCATTTATTCATTCAATTACAATCACTCATTCATTCATTCAATTACAATCAAATTACAATCCTTCATTCAATCAATTACAATCAATTACAATCCAATTCATTCAATCAATTACAATTACAATTACAATTACAATAATGCTGAAAATACAAATCTTTGGCTTCATTAGAGAAATGTGCTCGACTGCACTCTAAAATTTCAACAGCTTCGTATATTCCATCATCGTACAAACAGTCATGTCATACATAAATTAGAATGTCCATTGGGAAAAAGAAAGACAAAGTAAAAGAAGTGCATCATGTAAAGACAAAGAAAGACAAGGTTTTGGTTTTGGTTTAGGTTTAGGTTATAGGTTTTGGGATTGGAGAATGGGTTCTGGTTTAGGTCTTAGGTTTTAGTTTTGGTTTTGGTTTTGGTTTAGGTTATAGATTTTGGTTTAGGTTATAGGTTATAGGTTTAGGATAAAGTTTAAGTTTAAGTTATAGGTTTTGGATTTGAGAATGGGTTCGGGTTTAGGTTATAGGTTTTGGTTTAGGTTATAGGTTTTAGGATTTGAGAATCGGTTCGAATTTAGGTTATAGGTTTCGGTTTTGGTTTTAGTTTAGGTTATAGGTTTTGGGATTGGAGCATGGGTTTGGGTTTAAGTTATAGGTTTTGGTTTTGGTTTTGGTTTAGGTTATAGGTTTTGGTTTAGGTTATAGGTTATAGGTTTAGGATAAGGTTTAGGTTTAGGTTATAGGTTTTGGGATTTGAGAATGGGTTCGGGTTTAGGTTATAGGTTATAGGTTGTGGTTTTGGTTTTAATTTAAGTTATAGGTTTTGGGATTTGGTTTAGATTATAGGTTTTGGTTTTGGTTTAGGTTATAGGTTTTGCTTTAGGTTATAGGTTATAGGTTTAGGATAAGGTTTAGGTTTAGGTTATAGGTTTTAGGATTTGAGAATGGGTTCATGTTTAGGTTATAGGTTTTGGTTTTGGTTTTGGTTATAGGTTTTGAGATTTGAGAATGGGTTCAGGTTTAGGTCATAGGTTTTGGTTTTGGTTTAGGTTATAAGTTTTGGGATTGGAGAATGGGTTCGGGTTTAGGTCTTAGGTTTTGGTTTTGGTTTGGGTTTGGGTTTTGGTTTAGGTTTAGGTTATAGGTTTTGGTTTAGGTTATAGGTTATAGGTTTAGGATAAGGTTTAGGTTTAGGTTATAGGTTTTTGGATTTGAGAATGGGTTCGGGTTTAGGTTATAAGTTTTGGTTTAGGTTATAGGTTTTAGGATTTGAGAATCAATTCGGGTTTAGGTTATAGGTTTTGGTTTTGGTTTTGGTTTAGGTTATAGGTTTTGGGATTGGAGGATGGGTTCAGGTTTAGGTCTTAGGTTTTGGTTTTGGTTTAGGTTATAGGTTTTGGTTTAGGTTTTAGGTTATAGGTTTAGGATAAGGTTTAGGTTTAGGTTTAGGTTATAGGTCTTGGGATTTGAGAATGGGTTCGGGTTTAGGTTATTGGTTATAGGTTTTGGTTTTGGTTTTAGTTTAGGTTATAGGTTTTTGGATTTGGTTTAGGTTATAGGTTTTGGTTTTGGTTTAGGATATAGGTTTTGCTTTAGGTTATAGGTCATAGGTTTAGGATAAGGTTTAGGTTTAGGTTATAGGTTTTAGGATTTGAGAATGGGTTCGGGTTTAGGTTATCGGTTTTGGTTTTGGTTTTGGTTTTGGTTTTGGTTTAGGTTATAGGTTTTGAGATTTGAGAATGGGTTCGGGTTTAGGTCATAGGTTTTGGTTTTGGTTTAGGTTATAGGTTTTGAGATTGGAGAATGGGTTCGGGTTTAGGTCTTAGGTTTTGGTTTTAGTTTTGGTTTTGGTTTAGGTTATAGGTTATTGGTTTAGGATAAGGTTTAGGTTATAGGTTTTGGGATTTGAGAATGGGTTCAGGTTTAGGTTATAAGTTTTAGGATTTGAGAATCGGTTCGAGTTTAGGTTATAGGTTTTGGTTTTGGTTTTGGTTTTGGTTATAGGTTATAGGTTATAGGTTTAGGAAAAGGTTTAGGTTTAGTTTTAGGTTATAGGTTTTGGGATTTGAGAATGGGTTCGAGTTTAGGTTATAAGTTATAGGTTTTGGTTTTGGTTTTAGTTTTGGTTATAGGTTTTGGGATTTGGTTTAGGTTATAGGTTTTGGTTTTGGTTTAGGTTATAGGTTTTGCTTTAGGTTATAGGTTACAGGTTCAGGATAAGGTTTAGGTTTAGGTTATAGGTTTTAGGATTTGAGAATGGGTTCGGGTTTAGGTTATGGGTTTTGGTTTTGGTTTTGATTTAGGTTATAGGTTTTGAGATTTGAGAATAGGTTCGGGTTTAGGTCTTAGGTTTTAGTTTTGGTTTTAATTTTGGTTTAGGTTATAGGTCTTGGTTTAGGTTATAAGTTATAGGTTTAGGATAAGATTTAAGTTTAGGTTATAGGTTTTTGGATTTGAGAATGGGTTCGGGTTTAGGTTATAGGTTTTGGTTTAGGTTATAGGTTTTACGATTTGAGTATCGGTTCGGGTTTATGTTATAGGTTTTAGTTTTAGTTTAGGTTATAGGTTTTGGGATTGGAGAATGGGTTCGGGTTTAGGTCTTACGTTTTGGTTTTGGTTTTGGTTTTGGTTATAGGTTATAGGTTTAGGATAAGGTTTAGGTTTAGGTTTAGGTTATAGGTTTTGGGATTTGAGAATGGGTTCGGGTTTAGGTTATAGGTTATAGGTTTTGGTTTTAGTTTTAGTTTAGGTTATAGGTTTTTGGATTTGGTTTAGGTTATAGGTTTTGGTTTTGGTTTAGGTTATAGGTTTTGGTTTAGGTTATAGGTTATAGGTTTAGGATAAAGTTTAGGTTTAGGTTATAGGTTTTTGGATTTGAGAATGGGTTTGGGTTTAGGTTATAGGTTTTAGGATTTGAGAATGGGTTCAGGTTTAAGTTTAGGTTTAGGTACCAGATGCTTGAATCTAAAATATGCATTTAAACATAAAATGGCATTGGGAATCGCTTCTCAAAACGCAGACCGTTTTCTTTTGAAACTCGTTCATCACACCTGAAAACCTGTCACATAATGAATAATTATAACCACAATGATAACTACACATGTGCATTCTTGACAAGAGACTTACCAGATGTTTGAATCTGAAATATACAACTCCAATCCTCCCACATGAAAATCCACTTGAAAGAATGCGCATAACCGTAATGCTTGAGTAATCAATACAAAAATGTACAAGTAAAACCATAAAATCAGAGATACTCACTGCATTTTTAGGATCTCCTCCATAGTTAACGATCTCATTCTAAAGCCCTTCTCCCTCCTCCTTTACTCGGGCTTGGGACCGGCAATGTAAGGAGTTGCATTGGCGGAGTTAAAAAAGGGCTTAGGCTCCAATTGGTTTTCAAAAAATAAATATTTTCATAAATACTAATGTGATGACCAAATGGAGCCTGACTATAAATATGTTCAAATATAGAGTATAAAATTCATTCAATATTTTTTTTAAAAAATAAAAATAAGTGTTAAATTAGTTTATAATTAGTTCAAAATGCACACTACATGCTCAAAATTAATTCAAAATGCACACACTACACATGTTCAATTATAGAGTACCAACATTGTTCAAATTATAGGATTCTCAAAGCCTCTTTCCCTAATTGCACAAATGATCTTAGACCAGCCTCTCCAAGTGTAGATGCGAACCCATCTTCTTTCCATAAAGGAGCGTGAGGTTGTATAACCTCAGTCAGGACAACAACATAAGCTCCATCCTCCGATGGTTGGCAATGGACAGTTGCATTTGGATTAACTTCGTGTACTTCACCACGAGCAACTACACCACATTTTTCAAAACCAAGCAAGTCGCATCTCTTACCGATATATATAATATTCGGCTACATTTACACATAAAATGGCATTGGTATTGTTACTATTTATAATATAATTGCGAGATTAATATAGTAAAAAATTTATACTTGCATACCGACGATGCCTGAGTAGATTTAACGACTGTTGGTGATGAGAGATTTTGAGTACAGTGTCCCTCTTTCTCCATATTGCCCAATGACTAAGTGGAATGACTAAGTTCTTGTTTGTCTCCCTTACTTGCACAGAAGATACATATGCCTGGCAAAGGTCCACTAGTCCACTCCTTCTCATCCCCATGTGGCACATGTGCCAACCTAGCTATTTCATGGGTCCCACCATGAAGATGAAAGTGCACCCATCAAGATTAGTGTATGCAGCTGTATGCATGCTTAGACTAGATATGTAAATATCTGTCAGGGAACACCCATATGCATATTCTACTATGTGTATCACAGTTATTTACATATGTAATACTTATATATAGATACAGTTGCATACATGATGCACCTAACAACATGAAAATTAGGCTAATCCATTCATCAAGTTGGCCACCCCAAGAATAGAACGGACAATTTTGGAGAAAAAAATGCCAAAATTCTGCAATCGGCATACCCATGTGGCCACTCTTGATGGATAAACCAGCCTGATTTTTGCTTTTGGTCTTCTTCATGGCTCACGCCACCATTATGCACTGCTTAGATGTTCCCCACACTTTTCTTGTTGGCATGTGTTCTAGAAAAAAAATAAAAAACCCTCGAGGATCCAGGAAGATTGGTTGTAGAGGTTGAAACTTCTTACCAACTTTTCCTTGAAAGTGAATTCTCTCCGACTTTTTGAGTCTCGAAAGTACTCTATATTGAAGGATAATCCCCCACTGATCAGTTTTTTATCCCCTCTCGTCCACCAATAGTATTTGGGGGCATGCATAGGATTGCCTTCAAGTTCAAAGATTAGTGTCCTTTCTCTACCTCTCGTAGGGTGCGTTTGGATGCACTATCAAACTGATTTGCAATATTAATATTTTTTTTCTATAAACATGAAACAATATCTATAGTCATAGAAAAAAAAAATTACAATGAAAAAAAGAAAAGAAAAGAAAAAAAAATAATTTTCATATATTTACAGGGTCACCTTGCACGCTATCTTCTTCGCCATGGTTTTCCTGGAGTATACCTTAAGGAGGATTGTATATTAATGTGAATAGTTTGTGGAGTCACATTTGTGCATAAATATTAGTATTTGGATAGGGATTAGTTCTTTAGTTAAAAATGGAACCACAGAACGCAAAGATGTCGGATAGTGGAAGAGGAGGTCTGATTGTTTTGAAGAGAAAGCGAGCAGCACAATGTGCAGTGCATTTCACTCGTGCTGCTCACAAGTCGGTATTGCAGAGGACTACCTTGGACCAGCCCTCAGAGAGGCGTTGCAAGAGGGTGAGATCTGGTGGCTACAAAAATAACTGCAGGTGTCATTTCAGGAAATCTGTGCTTAAGAACTATTCGAATTTTATGAAGAGCGAGTTGCCGCAGCGTTTACTTTTCTATCGGAATGATGAGTGGAATGACTTTCCAGAGGAAGTCATTGCTTTGCTGAGGGAAGATTTCAGAACAAAGAAGGCAATTGCTGAACTGACGTTGCAGGGCTGTTGCTTATTGTTTGATTTCTTACACATGGTTCAGATCGATTTTGAAACAGCTTTGCAGCTGCCTATAGCTTGGATTGATGAATATAACGCCTGCTTCTTTCCAGAATTATACTCTGATATTAATGAGTTGCATGGCTACCATGGATCTTATGGTGGAAGGGAACAACCAAATGCAAATCCGGAACCAAATAGGACACGTGAAATTAAGGTGCAACTTGAGATTGCAATAAGTGTCGCTGATAGTTCAAAGTCAGAGGAATGTGATATTCCTCGTGTTAAGCGGCTTAAAATAGAAGAAAAACCAAAACCCTCTAGCAACTTTAATGAGCTGGAACAGGGTTACGCTTCTGGTGATAAACCAGATGTAGAAATTAAGGAAGTCATTGGAGAAAATGAACCATTTACATTTCCTGCTCTGTAAAATCCTGGTTTGAATATTTTCATGGCAGCTTAGTCAAACTGGTTAGTGGTGGAAGAGACTATGATGCCGTGAAGAGCATGCTCCTTGTAGGTTTAAGCCAATTCATTGATGCGGACAGCATTGTCGGAATTTACCGTGCTTCACTAAGCAATTCGGGGCAAACTCGGTTGCAGCTTTTTCAGAAGCAGGTTGAGATCACCAAAATTTTTCGTGGAAATGCAAATGTTTGCTACGCTAGGCTTGGTGCTTCAAAAGAAGCTTTAACAGGGATCATGCTTAATGGGTTTGGGCACAATGTAAAGCTAAAATTCAAGCCCGTCTATGGCACTGGCATTCATCTTACCCCTGTGAACTGCTCCAATGTCAAGTATTCTGATGTTGATGAAAACGGTATACGACATATGGTGTTGTGTCGTGTTATAATGGGGAATATGGAACTTGTTCATCCTGGATCTGAACAATTTCAACCCAGCAGTGAAAACTTTGATAGCGGCATAGATAATCTTCAAAACCCAAAGCATTACATAATATGAAAAACTTATATGAATATGCACATATATGCACATATATGATAGTGGCACCTGTCTTTTTTTTTTGGAAGAATGGGCTACAAAAATTTATTTCTAAAATAATTAATCATAGCCAAGTTTTACGGTGTAATGGGAACATAAGTCACTTACCTCTTGAATCCATCAAGATGAAACTATACAACACCCTTTATCGGCAAACCCATTGATTCCATAACACTACACACCTAGAAATCCAACCATCCATGACCCACTGCTACCAGCGCATTCTAAAATTAAAAAAGAAAATGCACCCTCTCATCAAGCAGACCCAGTAATGAATGGCCATATCCGTGGCCATTTCTTTTTTTTTTAAAAATAATTATAATAATGGTGTCTCTTACCATTGCTAGTACATGCCCTGATTGATCAACTCATCTAAGCTAATACATCTAAGAAAAAAATGACTCAATTTCGCCATTTTCATCAATGATTTTAATACAAAGACATGAGTTTAGCTTGGAATTGTCACCTGGTGAAAATAGCAATTATATTGCGGTTATAAAATAATTAAGGTAATAAATGAGAGAAGAATTTCAATAATGAGATTTTTTTTCTCAACATGGGAATAAATTAGTAATGACTAGTAAGTACGCAAGGCAATTAAAATCAACATAGATTAAAACTGTCTTTCCTATTTTCAGTTGCATCAATGGTTTTACCAAACTTCAAATGATGAAAATAGTGGTTTTAGAAATGGATCAAGCACATACAAGTGATGGTTCCACCCATTTGATAATCAGATGAGTCCATATTCTGCAGGCCCCTCTTTAGACCTTCAGCTTTAACAAAATAGGGACCACCTTCCTGGCACATAAGGTGTAAATCACAATCCATGCACACTAACCAATCCAGCCAATACAGAAAACGTCCAGTATGGGTGGAACATTATGTGTTTATAGATGGACTTACTGATTATATCATGGCGTCTAAAAACAAAGCACAAGAAATGAATTCAAAAGGTTTGGAAGTAACAAAGAGAAGCTAAACAAGAAAAGGATAGAACCTACTCATACCTGGGTATCTGCTCCCGACTGCTCAAGCGGAGGACATTTTCTGCGGTATTCATGAACCTCCCTACAAAGATCTTCATTAGTTGCTTCCAGCCAAGAAATCATTTCTTTGAGAACCTACACAGCCAGACATCAAATGAATTATTATAATTTAGTGCAAACTCTTTCAAGAGAAGTTGAGGGTGAAGAATTGATGAATTGAAGGAAGAAAGATATTAATGAGTAGATATGAAGGAACTCATCAAAATTACATACTGAGCATGCATGAAATGTTGGGCCCATCAACAATACATTGCTTTTATAAAGCAGAGGCCATACCTGAGCCAGTTGGACCCATCAACAATACATTGATTTTCTCTAGCTCCTCTGAATCATCATCCCTTGTACAATGCAAAACAGTAATTAAAAAAATAGAATTTGAGAGAGAGAGAGAGAGAGAGAGAGAGAGAGAGAGAGAGAGAGAGAGATGAATCGGGACAAAAAAGTAAGAAAATAAACACGCGTAGCTTTCCAATTCCCAAAATGGAGAACGGGTGTATGCAAATCAATCCGGCTGGGTGTTTTTGTTTTAAAAACCAAAATCCCATCAATGGCTATTTATTTAGATGAAATAAGTCACTACATCTAATTTTTACTGTTGGGACCTACCTAAGTTCGGCGAAACCTTCATGTCAAGGAAGTAAAAGATAGATGAATGTTTGTGGAACTGACAATATAAATGCAAGAAGATTACTGAATAATGAAGGCTAAACTACAAAATGGTCCAAGATCTACTTCATCTTTATATTAGTTTTACATGTAATTATTAATCAAAATTCAAACTGGTTACCTGTTTGCAATCCTTGGAGAACAGTTCCACGTGTTATACCAACTCCCCATCCACCATCAAGACCAGGTTGCTCAACAGCAACTGAAACTGCCACCATGTCCCCCTTTTCAACATGTGAACTATAGGCCAATACACTAGGAACAAATATATGCAGATGGAACATCGCAATAGTATGAAGAAGGCATTATTAAGTGAGGAAACATACACTTCAACCACCCTAGCACATTTGCTACCCGCTTAGCTATAGAACAAACTGACAAATCCTAGATCAACTGTTTGCAAAAACAGAAAAAGAGAAGGATAAAGTCAAAATAATAAGATGGGTAGAGATAAACCATGTGATGTACCCTAAACCATTCATAACATAGGTTAGGTGGATCATATCGCAAATCAATTTAGAAGAATTAGAGATGGATTTTTATTTTGATTTTTTCCTGAAAAATGAGCAAAACCACATCTATTTTCCTGAAACATGTATCTTCAGGGACACAAAAATCACCAACATCATACTGTCCAAATTTATTAATGTGAAAAAAGGAAGCATGATACAACACAAACTCATTGTTAAGAAAATGTAAATATGACAAAATCGCAACAAAAAAAAGTTGACGCTGCAGCATAAGACCGAGCAAGATAAAAAGTAACACGACCGGCCCCAGGAGGACTGTAAGGGAGGGGAACCTTGTTGGTCGATCGAGGTCTAAAACGTCTCTCGACAGCCCACTTCACGGTGACCATCCTCCCATCAATCTTTCGGTTGTGCAGGATGCCCATCGCCGCCCTCGCGTCCTGTTCATACCGGAACCGGACAAATGCAAAACCCTGAGATTTGGAAGAACCCGGAAAAGTCGAGATGAAAACATCAATTAACCTACCTTACCTTCCAAAAATGACCCACAGGTCTACTCGATTGCAGTCAAACGGAACGTTACCAACAAATAAACAGAAATCTGACCTGGATTTTGTAGGGTTGGGTGAAGGGGAAGGAAGGTGCTTGCCTGTCGACTTCCGTTAACGAGTGTGGGAGGGAGATTTTCCCCTTGTTGCAGGCGACATGCGATTTGGAGATTTCCCCCTTCCCTCTGGCTAGCGGAGGAAGGGAGATTTCCCCCTTCTCTCTGGAGATTTCCCCCTTCTCACGGACGAGCGGCAGTAGGGAGATTTCCCCCTTCTCATGAAAAGAGAGAGACTGAGTGCGAGAGAGAGAGAGAGATAGAGAGATGGTTGTGTGCGGGAGAAAATGGCGGACGGGATGGGTTTCGTTTTTGGGAGGGCGTTTGGATTTTGGAGGGGCGCGTGACGGACGGCTCCTTGGGCACGTTGGATTTTAGGACCGTGGGGCCCACTGTGATGTATTTCATATATCCGCTCCATCCATTAATTTTAAATTATTATTTTAAGTGTTGATACAAAAAAGGAGTTAGATCGAATCTGTAAGGAGACCACACAACATATTAACAGTAAAAATTTAATTTTTATTATTTCTTATGGTGTGGTCCACTTAGACATTTAATCTACATAATGTTTGGGCTCATGCGCTAAAATTATATATCCGAATTGTTGGACGGCTTAAATCAAATACATATATTCCAATGGACCCCATGGATCCCCTTAAGCACCATCTATGTTTAATATGGTTTAGATGAGGAGGTATGCTTTAGCTACAAAGCACTTAGTCTTTAGCTACGGATTAAATCCGTAGATAAAAGCTTTCAAAGTCCATAGCCTTTGCTTGATTTTTTGGTAGTGTAGGGAATTTGGGTTTGAAAGAAAAGGGAAGAAGGATTCGTATGATAATCACTAGTATTTGTTGGATCAGATCTTAGTCTCCAGCCGAGTCTTCTTACCGAGTTAACTCGGTTAGACTCGATCTTAGGGGATCCTTTCTAGCTTTATTGGAAAACCAGGGATTAGTATGGAAGGATAGGAAGATCTTTACCTTTGGACGCAAGGGAATTTTGGCATAAATTGAGCAGCTAGGCGACTATTGCAGCTCTTCCTTCTTCCTTCTTTCTTTTCTTTCTTTTTTTTTTTTTTCCTTTTTTTTCTTTCTTCCTCGCTGGACTACAGCAAGCGTGGACAGAGCCTCTCGTTCTCTTTCCCTTCTTTCTTTCATTTTTTTTTTTCTTGTTTGTGATTCTTTTCCCTTACTATCAAACGAAGAGTTTCTTTTATAGAAGCAGGACTCTCTAGATCCTTCCTGCGTAACGTTTACACATGCAGCAGAGGATCGGGCGGACGCTTTACGCCCCCTGTTTCCGCGCAGGGTGATCAGAGACCGTGTGCGGCCCATTGTTCTCCTTCTGATTGCTTCTGCTTGCATAGAAATGGTCGAGTCTCCCACATCTAGCGTTTGGATGGTTTGGATCAAGGCCACAATCGGGTCCTTGATCACTCAGCAGCCCGCAGTTTTCGAGCTGCATCCGCTTCTTCTGCGTTCGCATCTGATGCGAAAACTAAGAATCTGTGATGATCGGTGGGCCCACTATCGAAATCTTCTGGGAAATCCATTCCTTTCATTGGATTTCCCCCAAGGTTTTTATCTCTACTATCCTGTTTTGGATCAGATCCATGATGGTCCGCAAGATTTCCTTTTGGTGCTGTTCATCTTCCGTTTGAATGGTTAAAAACCATCCTTGCTGCCCTTTTTGCACTTTATTCGTCTAGGTCGTGATCAGAGGACCCATTAGAGTTCGAAGGACGGTTCGGATCGGGAGTCTGGATCAGGATGGTGGCCCATCCCATCAGCATCGTCCGCCATCTCCTGTCTCCGCATCTTACCGCGGAGCCTCGCTGGAAGAGAAGGCGTGGTCAGCGCCGTTTTGACCGAACCTATGGTTCCTGTGATTTGCGGCTGGGTAAGCTATGCGCACATGCACCTCGTGTGCAACGCCCATGGTGGTGTTCTGAAGACATCCACGCCATCCAAGCGTTTCCTCTCCTTCTACTAAGGGTTAAACCCCGGGTTGAGGTGTTTTCGAAGGTCAGGTGGTCCACGTTTGCTTCAATATCTGTTTTAACCACCGACCAAGATGAACCAACGGCTGGTCTTAGCTATATACGGTTTATTTATTGTGTTTAGTCCCAACATCGGCTCTCATGCCAAAAGGGTCATGGAAACCATGTGATCTCATGTCCAGTTTTAATTCAGTGACATTTTCGTATACATTGTTGAGTTCTACAAGGTTGTATAGCCATTCCCACAAACAGACATGCGTCTAGGTCATTTAGGATAGAGGGTTAGTATCGTACTCACGTATACCTATCACGTTGAATTTTGTTTTTATGGTAACGCCTTGTGATTTTGACTCTCGGAGTTTATTATTATTATTATTAATATATTCGGGGTGTTACAGATTTCCTTGTATATACATATAAGTTCTTTATTTAAATCCTATTTGGGGTGGAGAATAATATAGAAAAAGCAATTGAAATTTCTCCGATTCTAGACATTATCATGGTATTAAGGTGTAATGCCCCGAATTTTAGGGGCCGAGTAGGAACTCGGCTTTCGAATTCCCAGGTGTCATATGTGCACTAATGAGCTTCATATTTCAATTATATTTAAATTATCTCATAAGCCATGGGGTGTTTATCAAACCATGAAGCATAAGTAAGTCATAAAACAGTAATAAGTGTCGTTAAATAAGTAGAATATCCAAAATACAATCCTAAAAAAAAATCTAGAACAGGAAACTAGTCTCACTTAGATAAGTATCCCAAAATGACTAGGGCCTTGACCCATGTACTGCGACAGTCCAAACATAAACTAGAAGAAGCTGCCGAAGGATTGATAGTACGCTTGCTCCTCCTCATCGTCCATGCCAGCATCCTTTAGCACATCCACCTCCATCGACTCTGCACCTGTGACAGGTTCTGGTTGGTATTTTAAAACATCGTTTCAGAGTGGGAGTGACTAGGTAACTCAGTGGTACTATTAACAATAAGTTACACACATTATCATACGCAAGAGCAAATTTAGTGAAAGACATACATCCATAGAATCTTAAATATTCTGGTTAATGCAAATGCATAATTCAATGATATGATGCATGCCCTTATTACCAACACTCCCTTGAGTAACAACATCTAACAATCGCGACTAACCAACATTCTCTCATTACGACCATGACTGTCAAATCCCCAAAGTATTCAATGCAATATAATGTAAATGTTAGTCAAGTTGATTTATTATGTCCATTCATTCAGCAAGTTGGGAAAACCAAAATAACTTGTCAGATCATTGCCCTAATCTAATCGCGCGGCTCTGGCGGCTGTGGCCATATGGCTCTCACGGTCCTGGCCTGTTTGGATTTGTCATTCCCCATAATTTGAATCATACGAAAGCTTTTAAGATATTTAAAGTCTTACTAGCGGTCACTACGGAGAGGCTCGTCACTCCAACATATGCCGACAACTCGGGTATAGTATCCTATTCCATCATCCTCGACTCACGAGTTAGTTGATCACTGGTCATTACGGGGAGGCTCGTCACCCCGGTGTAGGCCGACAGCTCAGGCATAGTGTCCGATTCTACCATCCCTGGCTCATGAGTCTTATGGGCTGAACTTCTGGTTATCAGTAAGTGTAAATGAGTATAGGGTACCTCAGGTTCCAGCAAGCATGTACAAACATGGTTAACGTATGGAGATGACTAACTAATAGGCCAATTTGTCCCCACGAGACAAACCACGACTATACGACCTGAGAGTAACATCTCGCGTAATCCAACTACAACAGACAACTCGCGGTTTGGCTAGTCGGGCCAAACTTGCCTGTGAGCTGACCCAACAAAAGGGGTGCCTAAGGGGTTTCGATTTAGTTGATCGATCCCAAAAGGGTCAATGTATAAATACAATAACAACGAGTAGAGGTTGATCTATTTGTAGTTATGAGGGAGATTAGGTAAGTATAATCACGATTCGTATTCAATTTGGGGCACAAGCCAGCATTGCGCATAATTCAGTGAATTCCTAATTGTACTAGTATATACACGTTCCCAAGCTACAGGGAAGACATGTGCACAAGTCCATGGCACTAACTCAGCAAATCAAGGACATTCCTAATTAAGGGTTCCACAAATTTTAGCAATTCATCAATATAATCAATTATGTATAAAATCTACGCATATCAATTACATGCAACAGAATTTAACTTAGGAAATTAGCAAGATTTGGGGATAATACACGTACAACTTCACAAATTGATAAACAATACAATCAACACATGCATCAAGCATAGTATATTCAAAATTTCTTTCCCCAACTAGGGAAATCTCATGCATAGATTTAATTTCAACATGCCATTGCAAAATTAGCAACACGCAAAAAAAATTCTTGCACATAATCACTAGCGTTTACTCTAGTTATGAGAACAGGCCACCTAGATGTAATGTTCGCATTTATGGACGACCGAAAGTCCTTGCGATCGTTCTAGCGATGCCAAGTTCGCAAGTTTAGTGTGCCTAGGCCCTGTGCCAAGGAATTGCATGTTAAAACGCATGCGTTCGACCTTAGCTAAGAAAAATGGAGGAGAGGTTGTATTTGTTACCTTAAATCAACCACACCTCATCTCTACGGTGGTAGGGCTGAGGTTTTCAGCGTGCGTCTATGGTAGGAGTGCGGGAATTTCAACTCCATAGCTCCCATGCATGCACTCTGACTCTCTCTCTCCCTCTTTCTCAGCTACTGGAATTTACTATGGGAGTGAGGGAGAGAGGGCTTAATGTGTTTTATACCCTGGATTTTAATTTAGTTGGCCCCAAGTGTCATTTATTTCCCCAAATGACCCTTTGGGGGCCCACTTATGGCTTTATGGGCTGCCCTGATGGCCCTCTGGCCCATCTAAATTATGGGATGGGTGCCCCATGGTCCAATGAAGGGTTGTGCAAGGTTTGATGGCAAACGAATATGAGAAATTATTGTAAGGGTCCTATTTGTGATTAACCGTCACCATTCCTCGATCAATGGTCAGATTTGGCAAGCGAGTGCAAGAAAATATCTTCAACCTACGGTGCAAATTTGGGTGAAATCTGACGTCTGAAATGTCATAATTTATTATCCTAACTGGCAGAACTAATTGTTTTAAAAATTCAGATTTAAGGTTATTACTTGGGAGAGTTTCGTTTTACAAGCGCTGGCTGGACGGCACAGATCGTCTGTTTACAGGCGTCGTTTGAGTCCATTGCTCGCGATGGACCACAAGCCTAGTGAGATGGACATTACTTTATAATTTCGGAACTAGTAGCCCATTAACGAGCGGTCTAGAGCCTGTTTGGGTAAATGGGGCATTCTAGAGTAATTTGGATGGGAAATTTTCTTCGGTGTAGTTGTTGAGGTATGAATTAACTAGGTTTACAGTATGACCTATTTAAAATTAGCAAAAATGGTGATTCAGTCATGATCACTCTAAACCGTCGGTTTTAGGCTAAAAGAGTAACTGGGTTAATTTGATTTATTAATTAAGGTCTAGCCCATAGCTAGCTCGAGTTTGGGTAAATCTTTAATTTAGTTACGATTGTCTTAATTTTTCAACAATGGGTCTGTTAGATTTGGGCCCTATATGAATAAATCATGGGGCTAAACTCGATGTTTAAGTGCTCGGTTGGATTCATTAGTTTTATATGGTTGATCAATCTTATTTGTGCGGTTCTTTATCGGTACCAGCCACGTATAAGCTCACCTCGAGTGTTAAGGGTCAGTAAGTAACGACGTGACTAGTAATATAAAATTTTTTTTTTAAGGATTTTTGAAAATAAAAATAGTGAAAATTTGAGGTGTTACAATCTATCCCCCTTAAAAATAATTTCATCCTTGAAATTACATAACGTAAATAGGTAAAGGTATTTTAATTCTGTACGCCTAACTTCTATTGATTTCATGCTCATATGCATGGTAGGGTGCAACTAAATATGCTAGTCTGGCCTATTATCGTCTACCCCCTTAAAACTTTTTTACCATGACAATTTACTACAATTTTCAAAAGATTTAGATTCATGACGACGGTTCCCTTATATCTAGAGTAAAAATATATGTTTCCAATGTTCGACCAACATGGAGAGACGATTGTAGTGAGCTTGAACCCGATACATCAATCATCTAACTAACCGGGGTAGAAGATTCATTATATTCCTTTTTAGTCCTGGTAGATCCTAGTCTTCTACTTGATCAAAGTAGTGAGTCCGTTGGTAGTCATCCAGTATTGAAAATTTGGTCAAGCCGTGAATGCTTCGCAAATAAATAGTTCCGTAATTCCGTAGTCCGATCAATCTAAATATTTGGAGAATACTCATCATTAAAAAGTTCAAATCTCCTATTTATAAGGTTGTCCTTTGGATCTTGGTCTAAAAGAGTTCTCATTTTAATTTATGTCCTAATTAGGGGTTAATAAATCTCTCAATATGCCCATGGTCAAAGATCATCCTAAAAAGGTTTCTAATGGCATAAAATTTCATATGTATATTATCATTTCGATCTTATAGCTAGTGGGTTATGAGCAACTGTACTTCATTTTCGTTAACTTCGAGAGGGAAGAAAGAATCGAGAGTTCTAAAATCTTCTGAAGGTTTAGAATGCTAATAACGCTAATAAGGACGCAGAAAAGGAAATATGAAGAATATCATTTTCTTGATGTTTTTTGAACCTTGAGCCCATAAGAGAATAAGAAAACTTAAAATATTTTACTGTGGTTTGCCTCTAATATGAGCTTACAGAGTATTGAATTATAAAACTCAATCCTACTTAAGGGTCCTAACTTAATTACAGCAAAAGAGATGATTCCTAGTACGATTATAAATAATTTGTAAATAGATACTAAAAACCAAACTTTAATATGAAAAAACATGACTAGTTTATTGGCAACTCGAAGTTGCAGAAATTTTAATTTCAACCCTTTTGTTATTTGTAACATATTTGTCACCTTTAGTTATTATATTATTTTTATAATTTTTATAGTAATCCATCATTAATATTACTTTTATTTTATAAAATTTCATTTCATTTGATGTTCCATAAAAATTATAAAAATTCAGGAAGTACTAGTTGTCTAAAACCAATGATTTTCTGTTTGTTTCTAAAATACCTCTACTGCTTGTAACGTTGTTCATGCTTAAAGTAATTAAATTATTTTCTAAATTTTTATAGTGAGTTAGCAGTAAGTTTACTCTTATATTATAAAATTTCATCTCATTTTGAGTTCTAGAAAACTATTAAAATTCTGAAAGTGATAATTGTCTGAAACTAAAGATTTTTTTTTTATATGATTGCGAAATATCTCTATTTCTTGAAACATTTTTTATACTTTTAGTATTTGAATTATTTATAAAAATTTTATTATGATTTATCATTAAGTTTAAATGCATCACACAAAATTTCATCTTATTTAGGGTTGTAGATAAATTCTAAAAGTAACAACTGTCTGAAACTAATAATTTTTAGATAGTTGTCAAATCATCCTAAATTTAATTATATTATAATTTTTATTTTATTTTTATATGAAACTAGACTTATTAAGATTTAATCTAGCTTTTGAATCACCCCAATTGAAGTTATATTGAGAGAGAGATGACTTTTTGAAGTTAATCCAAAAAGATAGAAATCGTAAAAAAAAATTTCCAGCAGTGGCTTCGTCACCCCCTGTGGTGGTTAGCAGCAGCCCATGTTGAGGGTCAAATATTGTATACTAGACCCAGTAATTGCCTAGATTTATGAACATGATACTATTTAATAGCCTAATTTAATCGTGTTTGTGATGCAAGGTGTATTTACGAGCTTGGATTGCAAAAGGGTACTTAAAGCATGGATTTAATGCTATGATGACACCAAAGGTAAGGGACGGACTCCATAGGACCAAGATCAACACCAGATATCTAAGAAAACTGAGAAACTGAAACTCAAGTGGCCTGAAAGACGTCCAAAATGCAAGATCACAGGGTTCCCACAATCTGTTCAGCTCCAAACTTTATATATGGCCTAAGGGCCATAAATTAACCGTACACATCGATTTTTATCCATTAGATTCCTCTGAAAGTGGTACAACGGTCAGATTAGCTTATAAACCATTGATTTTGGGCCCACTTGAGATCTGGATATGCTTCAAATTTGGTCTCGACAGCTTAATTGAGGTGACAAAACGGATGAATGGAGAGGATTTTGCATACACACCACAGTGGGCCTGTATGTGCACGTGTGCATACACAGTGCACACGTACCCGATGTATACCATGTCATACAAGACGGTCAAACCGCCTTTGACCCGCCAAAATCGAAAGAAGGAATTTCCTTCTTCCTTCCTTGTCGCTGGACGTCCGCATGTCCGTCCACTGATCCATCAATGGCCCACTATAACTGTGAAAATAGATGATCGGAGCCGTTCATCGTGTCTAGGAGGGAAATTCGACGACATCCTTATCAGTTCCATGCATACATTCAAAGCCGCAGTAGCAAGGAAAACGTCAAGATGTCGGTTGATGGTGTGGCCCATCTGAAACACGAATTCATGTCAAACCTGGGCCCGTGATCAAGAACTAATTCAGATGCTCAAAGAAGGGAATGATTCTCTATAAGTTCAGCCGAAGTGGACCCCACCGACTTTAGCAGAAAATGGAAACCGGCGGCTTCCGTAATCCCTACCATTTTAAAGATGTAGTGGCCCACCAAGCAGGTCCGATTGTAAAATCCAAACCATCCACCTTGTATACCATTCAAAACCATCTAAAGGGATGTTCTTCTTACTATATTTGGAGGACGCCAGGAGAACTGGTCGGCGTGTTGACGTGATACCGACTCGTCCAGTTGTAAAACAGACAACGTACACAACACGCTATGCGTAAAGATCGACTCCAGCAAGGTCGGCTCTTCAAAACCGTCCTCTGCACTGCCCTTGCACCTATAAAACAGAGAGAGAAAGAGAACATGAGGGGGAATCTTTGGAACGTGCACAAGAAAGTGACAGTTGTTAGTTTAGAATTTTTTTCCTTTTTATTTTCTTTATTTTCCTATTTTCTTTATTAGATTTTGAGTGTTTTAGTCTAATTATGGTTGGCTAAACCTCTTAGTTAGGGCTAAGAGGTGAAGCTTGTTGCGTGATGGGGAGACTTTTCTTATATCTTTTGTTTATACTGAACGATATTGATTTCAGTTTAATTAAGAGAATATTTTTAGCTTTTAATGGTTTGTTGTAACTAAAATTACAATGGGTCTGCAATGGCTTTGATCATGTTCCTTTCCTTTTATGTTTATGACGTCAGGAAGCCCTGTTGTTCACCATCATCTCCTGGGTATGGTTGGATGACAGTACCCTTCCTAACCTCCATTCATTGTTGATTGGTTGGTAATTAGTTTAATTCTATTGTTTGCTTTGTCTCCTGGGCATGATTTGGTGATGGAATCCATTCTATTTCATATAGCTTTCATCTCTTGAAACTAGATCAAAGTAAGTTCAGTTTGATTTCCATGGTTACACTCTTCAACTGGATGAAGATGGGACTCTAAATCTAATTGAGTTCTTGAAACAAACAAAAGATCTCCCTGATCTCTACAAGTGGATCCTCTGAATTCCTAGTTTTCTTTTCCTGAATTCTTTAGGTTTTAGATAATTATTTCATTATTATTCCTCAATTTATAGTCGATTTAGATTTCATCTTAGTCTAGTTCTAGTTTTAGTTCTACTCAATTTCAGATAGCGTACAGGTATCAGTCCTTTGGAATTCGACCTCGGTCTTACCGAGTTTATTACTACATCACAACCCTGTACTTGGGGAGTGAACAAGTTTTTGGCGCCGTTGTCGGGGACTAACGGTTACGATTTTTTTAAATTAATTAGTTTTAGGATTAGTTTAAGATTAAGTTTTAATTTTAGGTTTATATTTTCCTGATTTTTAGAAACTAACCTGTCTTTCCTGTTTTGTAGGATTCTGAGATAGAAACTTCTAATTGGTGATATCTTTCTAATTTCTTTACTTTTTCTATTTTTACAATTAAGTATTTTATTTTTAAAATTTTTTTAATCTTAGACTTACTATTTTTAGAAACTAATTCGTTTTGTTTTGTTTTGCAGTTTTTCTTTTTTTAATTTAGGGACTCCAATTTGGTAACTTGTTTCCTACCCTCTCTTTCTTTCTAGGTTTTTAATTTCTCTTAGGTCTAGGTTTAGAATTTAAATCGAGGGCTGCGAGTGTTTCATGCCCAAGTGGGTTCATGATAACAGTCAACGTCTTTTGCCTGAAGGAGGATTAGTTAAGGGACTGACTATCCATCGCAGGACTAGACACCACTCGAGATCCCCAGAGTTAAGTGAAGTAATGGCTCCAAATCAACCTGAAGCATTACCTCCACCAAGGGTAGAAGACACTCAGGATGAGAATGAGGTGCATCAAACACCCTCGCTTCGTACTTTACAAGATTATCTACAACCGGCGGGGGTGAGAACGCCCTCATGCATGATTTTTCCTAAAAATACAGGACATATGAACATCAAGCAAGGGGTTATCCAACTCCTTCCTCAATTCCATGGACTTGAATTAAAAAGTCCATACTTACATCTGAAAGAGTTCGATGAGATCATAGCCACTTTATACTCTCCTAATGTATCTGAGAATACTGTCAGGCTAAAACTCTTTCCCTTTTCCTTGAAGGAGAAGGCTAAGACGTGGTTACATTTACTGCATCTTAGATCTATTGGCACATGGAATGATATGTAGAGGGAATTCATAAAGAAATTTTTTTCACATCATAAAATGATTACCCTTAGAAAAGCAATCATGAACTTCGCACAAAAGGAGGATGAAAAATTCTTCCAATGTTGGGAAAGGTTCAAGGATCTTGTCACTTCATTCCCACAACACGGCTTTGAAACGTGACACATTACAGATTTTTTTTATGATGGACTGACATCTTTTATGCGCCAATTGGTTGAGACAATGTGTAATGGAGAATTAATGAATAAAGATGTCAATGAGGTATGAGATTACCTCGATAGCCTTGCTGAAAAAATACAATCATGGGATCATTACCCAAATTTGAACACCACGTCTAGGTCGACTCAATCCAAGGAGAAAGGTGGATTATATCTCTTGAAAGAAGAGGATGATCTCAATTATAAAGTGACTAATCTCATAAGAAAATTCGAGGCCATGGAAGGAAAGAAGGATAAGGTTAATGAAATTATTTATAGCATCTGTGATTGCAACATTCACACAACTGAAAATTATCCTACAATACCCGCCTTTCGAGAAGTGTTGAATGAACAAGTTAATGTCGTAAATTACTATTAAAGACCTTTCAATGGACCTACCTTTAATACGTACCATCCAGGTTGGAAAAATCCTCCAAATTTTAGTTGGAGAAATGGACAAACTGCTACCCCTCAAGGTTTCTTTAATCAAAACCTCAAGAGGATCCAATTTTAAAATATTTTGAAAAGCAAGATCATTTCAATCAGGGTATGCTACAAGTATTGCAAGACCTTAATAAAACATTACAAGGACTTAAAAATGAAAACACGATTGGGAATAAGGGGAGCCTCTCGGCTCAACTTCTTCCCAATCCAAATCTGCAATATGAAGTTGACAACCCAAACTCTTCAAATAAAATAGAGCACGCTAAATCCATCACCACTCTTAGGAGTGGGAAGATTATTGATAAAACTCTTCCGGTTATGCTTGAAAAGCCTCAAGAATCAGAAGAGGACAACAATGATATATCTAGTGATGCCCCACAAAATTAGAATCGAAACTTTTAGAGAAGTCAGTTGTTCCATTTTCCCAATGGTTGGTTGCACCAAAACCTCTCTCTAACTCAGGATGTTCTAAAGGTGTTGAAAAAAGTGAAAGTCAACATTCATCTACTTGATGCTGTAAAATAAATACCTTTATATGCCAAATTTCTAAAAGACCTATGCACGACCAAATGACGACAGAGTATTCAAAAGAAGATCTTCTTGACTGAGAAAGTGAGTGTCATCCTGAAGCAAGACGTGCCGTAGAAATTCAAAGATCCCGGTAGCCCAACCATATTATGTATAATCGGGGATTATCAAATTGATCACGCACTTCTTGACTTAGGAGCGATCGTCAATCTGATTCCCTACTCGGTATACAAACAGTTAGGTTTGGAGGAATTAAAACCCACCTTAACCACACTACAACTTGCTGATCGCTCTATTAATGTACCAAGAGGGATAATTGAGGATGTGTTGGTCTAGACCGATAGATTTTAATACCATGTAGATTTTATCATCCTGAACACCGAACTCATCAATAACATGAGCACTCAGATTCTCGTTATTCTTGGGCACCCATTCTTTGCCACTTCAAATGCAATTATCTATTGCAAGAATGATGTCATGACTATGTCTTTTGGGAATATGAAATTAGAGTCAAACATCTTTTTCAATAACAGCAAGAACTCAGAGAATGATAACGAATTTCATGACATTAACATGATTGATTCTTTTGTGGAAGATAAAATGCCCTGACCTTATCCTCTGACCATTTAGAGATGTGTCTGGCCCACTCCCATGACTTGGATGATGACCATGAATGTGCAGCCCAAATTCCCCTAGAATCAATCTCAAGTTTGGTCCAGGTTAATGATCAAGATGTACATGAAGTGGTTGGTCATAATGAACCACTCCCCTCACCTGACATGTCTGATTTAAAGGTGCAGGTTGAAGCCCTTATAACTGACCCTTCTAACTCTTGTGAAACATGTTTGGACCACTCCTCTGAATTGAATAATGATGTGATTTGGGAGAAGGACGAGTTGCTCGCTGCGACCCTAGAATTTGAAACCACCCAGTTGAGGCCACCATCTGAGTTATACACTTTTGATGATTCAATGTCTCTTCTAAGTAGTATCAATTTACAGAGTCCTCACATTGATACTTCGTCTCCTGACCCTCAAATTGTCTGTGCAGGGCTAGAGTAAGAGAGCATGCCTCCATTTACTTTTAAGGGCGATGGAGTCATTGAGCATCTCATTACAGACTTCAATGAGGAAAATGAGTCACTCTCAGCTGAAATTCCTGACTCTTTTAATGATTGCTTGGCACACTTTACAAATTCTAACGACTCCATGATACAAGAAGTAATGGATGCCTCGCAAGACAACATCTCGGTAGTCATCACTGACCGAGAGAACCCTTATTCTGAAACCCCTCCCTCCTCATATCCTCACTATCTACCATTAAAGGAGGGGGAGCTGACAATAGAACTGAAGTTTGATACTTCAGAATGTGTTAAGACTACATCATTTCTTGCAAAGTTTTCTGAACTTTATTTACTTATAGTCTTTGATTCACCATGGGATACTAACGTTGAAACTTCTTATGTCACAGGTGAATTGTATATACTTTGGATACCTCAAGCAATTCAACAAAAAATTTCTTATGAGGTACATAAGTTTCTCTGAACAGTCATGCTCCAGGGTGTCCAAGCCTATTACAAAAAGGGCTTTTGGATGATCCTGTTAAGGAACTTACTGAGAAAATCATCAAGATATTGGCCGGAAGAGGAACCTTGCAGCATGATCGAATAGTTTTTTCCCTACTTTCATAGAACTGAGGTAGTTTGCTTTATGTTGTTCTAGGATAGACGGTTTTATGCCATTAGGTTAGTTTGCTTCCTACATTATTTTAGGATAGTTCGAGTTAGTTATTTTCACTCTCGTGCTAACCCGCTTTCATGCTACGATCTCTTGCAAAGTCTCTCTCGATTCGTCATTCAGGTACTATCTTCCCATCATGTTTCACTTACTTTCGTTGTCCCATGTGCATTACATGTTCATATCTTTTACATTGAGGACAATGTAGATTTTAGGTTGGGGGTGGGAGATTGGTTACTTAATTAGTATTTTCTTGGTATTAAGCAAAAATTATGAAAATTTTTAATTTTTTTAGAAGTTCTTGTGAATTCAAAGTGATTTTGACGACCATCTTGGATTTATAATTACAAGATAAGTGATGTTGGTGATTTATGACTCTTGGATTCAATTATCTATTAGATTTCACAGTTAAGTTTGAAGTGTTAATCTAGAATTAGAAATAAACATTGATCAAATCATGATTTCACAGTCAATCTCACGTTCACATTAAGGATTCAGTTTGATATTGAAGGGTTAACTTGGTAATCACTAAGCTTGTAAGAAACTAGCCTGGAAAATTTGCCCGTCATGATTAATTGAAAAAAAAAAGAAAAAAGAAAAAATAGATACCTTTGGAAAGGGGTTGGGCGAATAATCTTCACCATAGGTTTGCTCCCTATAGGTGTAGATTTAATTTTCCATGGATGATATGTGAAAAATATTAGGTGTACGTTCTTCACCATAGGTTTGCTCCCTATAGGTGAGGATTTGATTCTTCTTCTTGACGTTACTTTTAATGGAAAAATCAAAAGTTGAAAGAATGAAAACATGATCTGTGTATAGGAGATGAGATTTGAAAAACTACCTTGGAAAGGGAACTTCTCATGGAAAACAAAATGGATTTGGAAGAAAGGGTTGACTTTACGTTGATGGTGGCCCTTTTTAAATAAAATGGGTCATTCATTTGGTGGTCCAAGTAGACTAGAAGTCTCTCAAGCTCAAGGCGGAGATGACTTGGCTCGCCAAAATTGAAACAGGAGTATATCCTACCTCAGATCAGATTATCGGACGTACAGTGCACGTGTCTGGGGCACGCGTGTTACTTTAGCTACTTGACTCTCAACATTGGGTTGTATTATCTGCAATCTTCAAAATTTCAACTATAAGTGATTTAGATAACTTCTTATGGCCTAAGTCCCTTTCTACACCTGAACCATAGGCTAAGACTTCAGTGTTTAGATTGGACAAATGACTTGGTCGTAGAGTCTAAGTTCGATCGCTCCCTCATAAGTCAATAAGGCGTTATGATAAACCCATTTCTTAAGGCCCAGCTTAAACCCGAACCATGCTCTGATACCACTTATAATGCCCCAAATTTCAGAGGCCGAGTAGGAACTCAGCTCCTGAATTTTCGGGTGCCACGTGTGCACTAATGGGCTTCAGATTTCAATTACATTTGGATTATCTCATAAGCCATGGGGTGTTTAGCGAACTATGAAGCATAAGAAAGTTATGAAATAATAATAAGTGTCACTAAATAAGTAGAATATCCAAAATATAATCCCAAGAAAATTCAGGACAGGGTACTAGCCCCACCTAGATAAGTATCCCAAAATGATTAAGGCCCTGGCCCATGTCCCGCGACAGTCCAAACATAAACTAGAAGAAGTCATCCAATGTCTGATAGTATGCTTGCTCCTCCTCATCGTCCATGCCGGCATCCTCCAATACATCTAGCTCCATTGACCATGCATCTATGACAGGTTCTGGTTAGTGTTTTAAAACACAGTCGTAGAGTGGGAGTGAGTAGTTAACTCAGTAGTACTATTAATACACTACAAGAAAAATGACCTTTACCGGTGGCCAAAACTGCCCCTAAAAGTCCAAAAATCCGCCGGTGGATGAATTACCGGTGGTCGGGCATGTGGCAGTAAAAGGGGGCGTCGCTGTATCTTTTAGCGGTGGTCGATCCCTTTCAGCGGCGTTTTTAACGGTCGCCGCTAAAGTGGAAATTTAGCTGCGCTTACTCTACCTTAGCGGCGCTTCTATGACTGCCGCTAAAAATATTAAAGCACCGGTAGAAACTATAAAAGCGCTGCTAAAAACTCCACGAAGCGCTGATAAAATTGAACGAAGTGTCCATAAAATTATACAAACGCCGCAAAATCTCCAACAAACGCTGATAAAAAGACAGTAAACGCATGTAAATTTTCTTAGAAACGCCGCTAAAAGTTACTACAAATGCTAGCAAATATGCAACAAATACTGCTAATAGATTAGAGAAACGCCAGGAAAATCTATGGAAAACGCCGGTAAAAATGCCAATAATAGAAATTCCTCCTGATTCTTTACTAATCCTTTCACACAAATTCCTAGTAATTCTAACTAATCCTTTCCTATAATTGCTGTCCTACAATCAAATCTCCATCAATCTAACTATCAAATTTCTATCTGCATAACTATCAAAAACCTATAATTGAATGACATGAATTTGAACCAGGCCCTCTATTTGTTGAAGACTTGAACCTTTATAAACAATTAAGGCCCATGATAAACAAGAAAATAAAAGGACAATCAGCTTCACAAGTCACCTCTATAGTTGGGAAAGTGTCACAGAAAAAAAAATAAATGTCATTGTATCAATTGAAACTTTTCTCCTCTTTTCTTTCTTTTTTCATTTCCTTTTTTCTTAATGATTTGCCCTCAATTGGAACTTCAATCACATTAATAAATTGTTATTGTATCAAACTATATGGTGCTACAAGGCTTACAAGCACCACAATACAACCCCTACTCAATTGCTTGCTGGCAGGTATTGCAAATCATAAGCAACAAAGGAAACAAAAATTGGCCTTGTAAAAGAAAACCAGTAAGAAAAATACACCAAGTATGAAAAAGTTTGGAAAGAAAAAGAAAATAAAAGTCATCACCTGATATTCTTGAAGTGGATTTTGTTGCTAGTTAGGCACGTACAAGAAGCATCCAAAACTTGAAGAAATAAAAAAACTCAACAGTCAGAATGTAAATGATAAATATGATTGATTCAGTTCATTTATATTCGTAAGATTCTATTCAAGACCTTGAAGAGGCTGTTAAGTTCTTTAATATGTTGCAGCCATTGCTGATGGAGATTCGGCTTGAATGATTTTGACATTCCCAAGGCTGTTACTGAAGATATAAGAAGAAGATTCAGAACATATCACCTTTGCTGCTTCACTTGAGATCAAATTACAATGAACTTGTAGAGTTGCAAGTGGAAAGCTACCTGAAAACTGTAAAACTGCCTATCGTGATTTGTATTCTAAAGTTATCTGCTTTGGGTAATTTGATAGATTCTAAAAATGATTCAACTATCAGTAAGGTTGTTCAACAACTTGGCTTTTTGGGGCTTCAACTTTATGACCGAGGGAAGTTTTATTCAAGGCATTTGGTTGAGGATATGAGTTTCCACTTCCAAAATAAGTATTGTGTTAATGGTGTTGGCTATCCTTCTGAGGCATTTGAGTTAGTTAAGAGCTCTTTTTTTAAAGGTCCGACTCCCTATGAAGAGTTGGTCCATTCCATATCATCCAGAGAAGTGTTGATCCGTTCTTCCAGAGGACTTATTGAACCAGGAACTTTGTTTAAAAATCTAATGGCCACACTTAGAGATGTCATTATCTGTTATGATGGAACAGTGAGAAACCTTTCCAGTAATTCTATAATTCAATTTGAGTATGGACAGGTGGGCGAAAATAGTCCTGGAAGTTCTCTTGCTGGTGAACCGGTTGGTGTATTAGCTACTACTGCAGTATCAAATCCTGCATATAAAGTAGTTCTTGATTCTTCTTAGAGCAACAACGACTCTTCATGGGAATCGATGAAGGAAATAATTTTGTGAAAAGTTAACTTCAAGAATGATATTATTGATCGGAGAGTTATTCTATATTTGAATGAGTGCTTCTACGGGAAAATGCATTGCAAGGAGAATGCAACATATTTAGTTTAGAATCATTTGAAAAAAGTCACTTTAAAAGATGTTGTTTTTGACTTCTCCATAGAATACCAAAGGCATCGACAAATACCTAAAAGTTCAAAAGCGGATACAGGCCTTATTGGCCACATTCACCTTGATAAGATGCACTTAAAAGGACTCGACCGGAGCATGGATGAGATCCTGCACTCTTGTCAAGAGGTTATAAATTGCTTTAAGAGAAAGAAGCACGCTCTTTCACCTTTTTTTAAGAAGATTTATTTATCGTACTGCGAATGTTGCACACTTCAGCAACAATGTGATGAGAAGTGGTCTCAGCTGTCATGCCTGCAGTTCTTCTACAAAGATGGAAATGGTGGTCCGCAGGGTGAGCAAGGTGATACAATTGAGAAAACTTTGCAGATCATGGTTGAAGCTATCTGCCCAATTTTGTTGGGGACTGGTTAATGGTGACCCTCGAGTGCACAATGAGATCCACAATCTAGATGGTGTGTATAGATGTAAATCAATCTGATATGTAAGGTGGATGAGTCACTACCAATTTTTAAATGGTGCCAAAAAAAAAATAAATAAATAAATAGATGCAATAGCTCTATTGAATTTACCATTTTATCCTAGAAAGTGAATTGTCTATCAGTGTAAGGAGAGTAATAAATATGAATTCCCTTTCTATTTTCAAATCAGGTGGGGAAGGAAAATGAAAAAAAAAAAAGAAAAGAAAAGTTGGGAGAGAAAAGTACAGAAAAAGGAGGGGAGTCTAACAACATAGAAAATCTTCTACACAAGAAAGAAATGCATCCACAACAGTCTTTGAAAATTCTGATTCAAGCTAAATTGTTGGATGTAGCTCGATGAGGCTGTTACCTGGCTCTGGTTTCTGAACTCCACTGTTTCTCATTGTCTCTCTTACTCTTGTCACTTTGTTCCACTGGCTAGCACTTGCAAACATGTTCGCTAGAAGAACATAATCCCTACTTTGAAATAAGCAAATCCAACCGTCTGCAGATCAAACTATGTATGAAGAAGTTGGACAAAGCAAAAACTTTCAAGGAAAGAAATCATAAAAGAAAACAAATACAAGAGAACTGCTGTAGTGTACAAACCTCAACTGTTTGAGAGCTAATGTTGACTTTTCACATCTATATAAAGGATGAAAATTTTTTTAAGGAAATTGTCGATGATGGTGCTTAGAAATTTCTCATGTAGGTGTGTGGGATTGAAAGTCGATTGCAACCTGTAAGACGATATAAGTTCATATCCACCTCACTACAACAAAAATGGCCTTATGGCTAGAAATGAACAATCAACCAAACCATATACAAGAATTCCAGGACATGACAGTATATTCATATATATTTACAGATTTTAATGCATGGATTGTGACATCTTTGGAAGAATAATAGAAAGCCACTTTGTGTGTGCGTGCGTTTGGAAATTCATGAGAACCTATTTTCCTCACCCATGAGAACGTGTTGATGTCAGCGATTTCATGGCGGCTTGTTAATCTTCTCTCTTTGCCCTCCCCATATGCAGAAATGTCCATGCATAGGCCTTGCATGATAGCAAACACAGGTTGCAATCAAGAAATCCATGTCTCAACATTCATGCTACTCTATTCTTATTGACCATAACATTTGAAATAGGGAAAGTACATATGAAAGTACATAGATCAATTTCACTTACAACCAAACAGAGCGTAGGCCATGCTGACTATGTCAAGTGACCTGAAAATTAGTCAAGTGACTTGAAAATTAGTCGAGTGACCTGAAGATTAACGTTGTATGTAAAATAAAATGGAAGAAAATGACGCACCTCACCTTGATGCCCTTTTCCCTCCTCCTTTACTCTGGCTTGGGATCGGCAATGCAAGAAGTTGCATTGGCAGAGTTAAAAAAGGGCTTAAGCTCCATTTAGTTTTAGAAAAAATTATATTCATAAAGATTGATGTGATGACCAAATGGAGCCTAAGACTTATATGCAAATTTACTAAAAGGTATGATAGGAACTCTTACACTACAAATATGATGACTAAGTGACCACACTACTAAAAGGTATGAAATTTTTTCCTAGGTCTTGATTTTAAATGAGCAAGGTGTTTATATAGCTTCTCTGCATCACTCTGAAGAGAACATCAACTTGAATGTAAATATCAACATGGAATAAGATGCATAAGGATGGTGTGCATGCTTAGTGAAATGCTGAAATGGAGATGCTAAACAGAGTCCAAAACTCACTAATTGACTAAGAGCCCAATCTAGCATGTTCCAAACATTAAATTCAAGTTTCAATTCAATATAGAGACACCACTGCTTTATTGAAGAAAGACAAAACTAAAATGGTATAGGTCCCAAAACAAATATCTTGATGACTGCAAAAAGGTTTTAAGTCAGTACATATTGTGTCCATAAAACAAATGATTTCACATGATCACCAGATGCATGGTTCAGATGCCCGACAAAAATCATGGTGGGGCCCAAAAAGCTCAACATTACCATAAGCTAAGGTAAGGTCGACCTCTATCTGCAATTTTTTTATACTTCTTTAATTCCATTACATTCTTCCACTCATGGTAAACTATCAAATACCTTTGGTTCAAAGAAGATTACAGGGTTTGGATCACGTATACATGCCAACAATAGTCCTTTTGCTTGTAGGGGGCTTCAAGGAATCACCATCTATAACCAAGACATTTCTCTAAAAAGCTCATCATCCTCGGATAACATTCTTTACTCACACAGAATATATTAAAAAAAAATATCCAGCTACAATTTTTTATTTGCAAGACACACATAAAAATGTTGGGATCATCTGATAGAGAAGATTGGGGCATGGCCTAACCCATGATGGGAACACCAGAAGAATGGTTTAGATTACCAAAAGGGAGGTCCCACATGTACCATTGTTGGGTAAGCACTAAAACCACCATTTCCTTCAAACAAGAACCATATAATACCTCCAAATTTGATTCTTTGAGAAAGTTCCAAGTTAATATGCGATTTTCAAAATTTGTTGCAGACAGTGCAAGACATTTCTTTATCTTGAAATTCAATAACACCCACAACCTGTTTTGCAAGTTGCAACTCTTCTATATCTACTCATCTATTTTGAGCAGTTGATAAAAGGTGAACAGATCCCTATTATAATTTTCCATTTGCAAGTCACAAACTCATATTTCTTATTAATTATGACAAGAAAGCTGATACAAAGTTGGAAATGCTAAACATGTTTTTTCTAATTGGCATTGCAAAATAGTCAAAAAGTATCAGAACATAAATCTCTGCACATGGATATTTAACTGTCTCTCCTGCTCCTACATCCAAGTAATGAGTTACATATATATGTACACATGCACAAAAAGCAAGATTCGGATTCAGATTCCCAATGAAATTTTTTTAACACAAAGAACAAGAGTAGAAAACCACTGCAAGGCATCCAAGAATGAGTTCCTAAATTGAAGTAGGGAAAAAGGGATCACAGCTGCAAAAGGATTTTAAACATGATAGGAAGCATGCCTGATCAAAGGCAGGGAAAATGCAATCTGCAAACTGAATTTCCGCAATAACTCGATTCCCCTATTGTGGACAAAATTAAATAAATAATCCATAGTTAAAAAAAGAATGTTTGAAAGCTTTGAACCATTCACAAAATACCAGAGTTGTATTACAGGAACACAAAAAGTAAAACATGAAAGTATAACATTTAGAGGATGTGGGAGAATTAAAATTTTGATCTAACCTGATTATATGGACTGGACAAAGGGAAAACATAAATATCAGCTAGATCCAAAACTTCTGCAGCCTAAGAAGTTTTCAACTTTAAGTGTTTAATCCATAATGTATGGTTTACTTGAGCATTGGATCTGCTCATGTTTGGACGTATACACTAGAATGATATGGAAAAATGGATGGACGGTGTGGATGAAACACATACATCAAAGTGGCACACATGTAGAAGACATCTCATATATGAAGCACACATGTATAAGACATCTTCATATTATACATCTCATATGATATACATGTGTGCTTGAAAAAAAATTTCAATGGTATAAAACAAAAGTCAGGCCAAAGATCAGTAGATTCACCACAATTTACAAAAGAAATGAATGGGTGGAAAAAGTTCAAGCAGTTTTATAAGCAGTCCAGGTTTTGATGATATTGCAGCCCACCTGATAAGAGTACAAGACAAATTTCATGACCATAAGATCTAAATGATGGCTTCTACTTGATGTATAGCTTGGAATTCATGTCCATAACCCACATTGGCACATGAGGTGGCTCACAAGCATATGGGCTTAGGCCTATTAAGAAAATCTTTGATATGAAACCAAAGTGTGAAGCTTGATGTGCAATCAGTAAAAGCTGTACAGTGTGTACAAGTAACTCAAGATGGATAATCCAACTTGTGCCCCAAAATCAGATGAATTAAGATACATAAATTACACTTACGATAAAAATCACAAGTTTTTACTGAAGTTTGGATGGAACTGATATTGAAGTCCCCATCTATTGACTGATCCATACATATCTTCAATGATAAAAATCACAAGTTTTTACTCTTGTTAATTGATTCTATTCTTCAGACTCTTCCCTATTTCCAACATAGCCATAATAAAAAATCAAGATATAAAAGGGTTTAAATATGATTTTTAATTTTTAATTATTTTCATTCTTTCTCCAATATTGAAAGAAAATCAAATAAAAAAGTTTCAATTATTGAAATAACCTAGTCTTAATTATTTTGATTCTTTCCTAAATATTGAAAAAAAGAAGAAGTAAAAAAGTTATAATATTTCAAATGCCCAAGTTACTAGTTAAAAGTGACTATTAAGTTACTAACTAAGATTTTTATTAAGATTTTTTTTTTTTTTAAAAAAAGAAGAATACGAAATTTTCATTTATTCCACTATCACCAGATATCATATGGTTAGTAAAGTGAATGACATTAAAAAAAGTACTAGATTTGCACATGGATCATAAAATTTGCCAATAATTCATCCCAATAAAATATTAATTAATTTATTTGGAGTCATTAATTAATTCATTGTAAAATTGATTGATTGCCTTCTATTCCATTAAAACAAACATATGTCTACACCAAATTTCCTACACTGTTTTGGATCTTGTCCCAGAAAACAGACCATTTTACACATCATGTAAAATCTGATATTTCCATCAAATTGCCTACACTGTTTTGGATCTTGTCCCAGAAAACAGACCATTTTACACATTAGGTGGGACATGACATGCAAAACAGGTGGATGGCTAGAAAGTAAAATAAAATTTAACCGTGGCCCACCAGAGGAGTGAAACAACCTGATTTTTAGAACAAACATGAAAACAGTGTTGCGAACCAGATCAAAAGCTTGGATCAGTCAAACGAGTTTCAAATTAATCTGCAAAAATATTCACGGAGTATATTTTAGCAAACAACTTTTCGCTCATGTCCTAACATTAGCTAGTGTAATGGATGGACAGAGTGGGTATAAAACATGACCTGCCGAACATCAAGTACGAAGTTTCAGGTTTTTGAACTAGGGACCTACACCATCCTTCTGACAGGCCACCATGAGGATAGACCATAGCAGTCCATAATAAAACAGCAAGAATCATAAATAGATTACCTGACATGTCTTATTTTCTATATTCATCCTCTTTAACCCTTTCTTGTTGCATTTCTCCAAAGAGATATATAGCTCCACAAGCATGCCCCTCCACGTGCATCGATAAGTGCCACCTTCCCATGTTAATTAGACATCCAAATCGTGTATCAGGTGGGAACTACCTGGCAGCAGATAATTTGGCCAAAAAATCAGGTTGTTTAATCATAGGACACATATAAGAAAATAAATGGATAATCTTAAAAAACTTGCAAGCTCTCTCTACACCATCCTTCTTTTTTTTGTACATGTGGCCTACCTGATAGTCAAACAAACTGATTTTTTGGTCATAATGCAAAAGGACAAGTGAAAACTACCAGGAATTTCACATAGTTCCTTTGCAGTACAAGTTGCCTGTACTTGTCCAACCTGAAAACAACCAAACAGAGGTGCAAGAAAATTAGCAGACCTGCTTCAAAATGGTAAAATAATTTGAGAAATGAAAATTTGGCCCAAACCTGCATTAAACCTAAAATCTCTACGTCTTCTCCAACTTTAATAGTCTCTTGTTCAACACGGCCTGTGACAACAGTTCCACGTCCTTGTAAAAATGAAAAGCAAACCATCAAAAACTGAAGTGGCAACTATCCATTAAGCCTCTTGGTTTAAGACAAATTCTTGAATAGCTAGATATGCTAGTAGACGCTGGTATGCATGTATAGGTATGCTTAGAGACATAGCAAGGAAATTATGTGATTTTAAATTTACAATAATCCATAATCTCAGATGATGAAGCCTCATCCCAATTAATTAGGGTTGGCTACATGAATCCTGTTCCACCATTCCACTCAATCAAGGGTCACCCATAGTCTCAAACGACATGATTTTGAATTGACAGACATGTCATCCGCAGAACTGTTACAATGAAATAATTTTACATGTAGAGCTACTTTCTACAGTGTTTTACAACAGCAATATGGCAATTATCTTGTAAATTTCAATGACATGTCTATTTGTAGGGCAAAATTTATCTAAGTTTTGCTTTCACCACGTTAGGGTGTGTGATTTGGGTGGTCTGGATTGGATTACATGTATGGTACTGCTTCTACAGTGGAAAAAATCAAGGAAAGGGTCCACCAATGCTTACGTCGTCCTTGCGACGTGTGTCCTAATGTGGGTCTCATTCTCATCATACAGCTTGGCCAGGCCAAAATCTGAAATTTTTGGATTGAGATCTGCATCAATCAGAATATTACTGGCCTTGACATCCCTGTGTATGATATGGGGTCTCGACTCCTCGTGAAGATAAGTCAGACCTCGTGTTGTCCCCAAGCAAATATTATAACGGATCGGCTAACTAAGATGCAAATTGCTCCTTCCTGCAAGGCAATGACAGTCATTTACAGAAAGACAAGAACATGTTTCACATCATTTCCTGTTTGTGCAACCTGATCACAAACACGTATAGGTGTTGGACTATGGTTACATGAGGACACCAAGGGGCAACAAATTCAGGTGTGCGAGCGTGGAAGCACATACCTCAAAATGTTACCAAGTATCAACTACTAGGAAATTAGAGCAGGAGTGTGCATACAAAGCATGACTCGGAACAGGAGTGGCACCTATTTAGAAAGATTGTACAACCAAGTGTTGGATATTAACACATGGTAGCAAACATGGGGACCAAGAAAAATTCAACACACCAAGACATCTGTATGAATGCATAATCATCATTATCATCATCTAAGCCTTATCCCAACTAACTGGGTTGGCTACATGAATCATGTTCCAACATTCCACTCTATCAAGGGCCTTGCACATTTCTCACTGCACCCGGGTTCCAATTGAGTGTGCCGCTTTCAAAGAACGCCCCAGCTTGAATACATAATGATATTGACTGTTACATAGATATTACTGTGTATATGCATAAGACAAAGACACACATGTACATAACTAAAAACACACTAGGACCTGTGAAACAACTATACAAATAACACTAAAACACAGGAAGAAAAGGAAAACTAAGGTTTTTCCAAATAGAAATGTTGATGGGTGTCTGACATGCGTCTAACATGGATGCTGGACAACATACTTGCTCATAGATTCCATTGATTGATGTAGAAGAAAGGAAACATGAATGGAAAATTGCCCATTATTACAACGAATTCTCTAGAAGTAAAGAGCACATGTCAGATTTGTTCAGATTACAACATGAATACACAATACCTAATCTTTTAGTTCAATTCTATTTAAATTCCATGATATATAAACGCACCATAAAAATTTCCCACCACATTTCCGTGCACATAGTTTCATTTGGACTCAGTGGCATCCATATCACCTATTTGGACCATCCATTAGGTCTAGTGCACTCTTCATAAGCCACCTTGAAAAATACATACTGGTCAGATGATCCAAACAGCCAGTTAGTGGCATACAAAATAGATGTTCAAGATTATTCATAGAAGATAGGCCTAGTCACGGATGTATAGAGCCATCTGATTGTTGTCAATTTTTTTTCCCAGTAACATAATGAGGGGACCGGACCTAATGGCTGGTTCAGGTAGGTGATATGAACGCCAAAAAGTCTAAATGCAACCATTATATTTCAAAAGTAACATTATACATTACAGGAACATTCCTTGCACTTGACCGATCTGTAAAGAGAGAGATAGACGGTTGATCTTTGGCCCCTTTCTCTCTTGAAAGAAACCAAAACGAACAAAACCAACATAGTAATAAAACAGAGAGAGGGAGAGAGATTAGCTGTATGCTTTTGGATTAGGCAGCACATACAAAACCACATGAGAGAGCCATCAGCAGCACAACTGCCTCTTCTTCCTCTGCCAGCTTCCTCTTTCTCTGCATCTGCAACAACTTTTTTTTTTGACAAGAAATCCATATATAGTAATATTAGAATGTCTCATATATGCAAACAGAAGCATCTATGGCATCTTATTCCTATTCACAGCTCTATTGAAAAACACTAAAATCTAGATCTCCCTCCTACAGAGAAAACGAAGGATCTTCTGCAGAATCTGCAATGAAAATCACAGAAAAATCCTCCGACTCCTCAAAGAAATACAATCCAAACACAAGCTGTAAAAAATTTAGAACAAACACATGTAAATATATGTAACTGCCATAGATATCAGCATCGATCCTTCAATGGAAGAACGATGAGGGAAAAAACTGCCATAGATATCAGCATCGGATCCTTCAATGGAAGAACAATCTCAGAAAGAATGCAGCAAGAGAGACGAGAATCGAGGCCGGAGTGGAGGGACGTTGGAGAGAGAGAGACTTTCAGGATTTGGGGATGGGGCGATTTGGGAGAGAAGAGGGAAGAATGGATTTTGGGAGAGAAGAGGGAAGAAGGGTTTTTGGGAGAGAAATATTGGCGCGCACGATTCGGAGATGGCAATTTGAAAGAGGAGGGAAAAAGGGTTTGGAGAGAAATAAGGCGGGCGCGATTTGGGGATGAAATTCGGGAGGGGAAAAGTCCTTTTTTTTTTTTTTTAATTCCAACGGCGGTGGCTTATCCGTACACAGGCGGCCACATAAAAACGCCGCATATTTTGTTTGTACACGGGTGTTTCGTTCAGGGGGCAGTGAGAATCCGCTGCTGATACGGATATTTCTTGTAGTGATAATAAGTTACACAGATTATCACACGCATGAGAAAATTTAGTGAAAGGCATACATCCACTGAATCATAAATACTTTAGTTAATATAAATGTATGATTCAATGATATGATGCATGCCCTTACTAACAACACTTCCTAGAGTGACAACATCTAACAATTGCCAGTGACCAACACTCCCTCATTGCAACCACGACTGTCAAATCGCCAAAGTATCCAATTCAATGTGATGTAAATGTTGTCCATTCATCCAGCAGTTTGGAGAAACCAAGAACCCCATCAAATCATTACCCTAATCCGATCGCGCGGATCTAGCAACCATGGCCATATGGCTCTTGCGGTCCTTGGCCAGTTTGGGTTCGTCATTCCCATAATTTGAATCATATGAAAGCTTTTAAGACATTTAAAGTCTTTCTCGCAATCACTACGGGGAGGGTCGTTACCCCAACTTAGGCCGACAACTCAGACATATTGTCTCATCCATCATCCCTAGCTCACAAGTTAGTTGCTCATTGATCACTATGGGGAGGCTTGTCACCCCTGTGTAGGCCGATAGCTCAGGCATAGTGTCCCATTTCACTATCCCTAGCTCATTAGTCTTGTGGGTTGAACTACTTTTGGTTATTAGTGGGCGCAAATGGGTGTAGGGTACCTCAGGTTCCAGTATGCCAATTTGTCCCCACGAGACAAACCACGGTTGTACGGCCTGAGAGCAACGTCTCGCGTAGTCCAACTACAGCTGATAGCTCGTGGTTTGGCTAGTCAGGCCAAACTTGTATGTGAGCTGACCCAACAAAAGGGGTTTCGATTTGCTCAGTCGATCCCAAAAGGGTGCAGTGTATAAATACAATAACAATGAGTGGAGGTAGATCTACTTGTAGTTGTGAGAGAGATCAAGTAAGTATAATTACGATCCGTATTCAATTCGGGGCACAAGCTAGCATTGCGCATAATTCAAGGAATTCCTAATTATACTAGTATATAGGGCTGAGTTTCCAGGGATCAATGGATAAGGATATAAGTAACACCACCAACTATAGGGAGAATCAACATATGTGGTGGGGTGTGGGTAGCGAATGTACCCATTCCCAAGCTAAAGGGAAGACATGTGCACAAGTCCATGGCACTAACTCAGCAAATCAGGGACATTCCTAACTAAGGGTTCCACAAATTTCAGCAATTCATCAATATAATCAATTACACACAAAATTTACGCATATTAATTACATGCAATAGAATTTAACTTAGGAAATTAGCAAGATTTGGGGATAATACACATACAACTTCACAAATTGACAAATAATACAATCAACACATGCATCAAGGGTAGTATATTCGAAATTTCTTTCCCCAACTAGGGAAATCTCATGCATAAATCAATTTTAATATGCCATTGCAAAATTAATAATATGTAAAATAAATTCACACACATAATCACTAGCGTTTACTCTAGGTATGATAACAGGCCGCCTAGAGGTAATGGTCCACACATATGGTCGACCGGAAGTCCTTGCGGTCGTTCTAGCAGTGTCAGGTTTGCAAGTTCAGCGTGCCGAGGAATTGCATGTTAAGACGCATGCGTTCGACCTTAGTTAAGAAAAATGGAAAGGTTGTATTTGTTACCTTAGATCAGCCACACCTTGCCTCTAAGGTGGTAGGGCCGAGGTTTTCGGCGTGCGTATATGCTAGGAGTGCTGGAATTTCAATTCCCTAGCTCCTATGCACTCTCTCTCTCTCTCTCAACTGCTGAAATTTACAGTGGGAGAGAGGGATTAATCGGTTTTATACCCTAGATTTTAATTCAGTTGGCCCCAAATGTCATTTATTTCCCCAAATGACCCTTTGGAGCCCACTTGTGGCTTTCGGAGCTGCCCTGATGGCCCCCTAGCCCATCTAAATTATGGGATGGGTGCCCTATGGTTCGATGAAGGGCTGTCCACAGTTCGACAGCAAACGGATGTGGGAATTTATCACTAGGGTCTGATTTGCCATCAATGGTTACCGTTCCTCAATCAAGGATCATAGAGCAAAAAAATATCTTCAACCTATGGTGTAAATTTAGGCAAAATTCGACGGCTGAAATGTCATAATTTATTATTCTAAGTGGCTGTTGAGGGTCAAATAGTGTATATTAGACCCCAAATATTATCCGAATTTACGAGCATAATAGTGTTTAATGGTTGATTTAATCGTGTTTATGTTGCAGGTTGATTTTACAAGCTTGGATCGAAATAGGATACTAAATGCATGGATTTAACGCTCCAAATTCACCAAAGCATGGGACACTCTCCAGGGGACCAAGATCGACAGATATACACGGTCAGAAATCCGAGAAAAGTAAGAAATTGAAGTTCAAGTGGCTTGAAACGCATCCAAAATGCAAGATCACAGGGTTCCCGCCATCCGATTGTCCTGAAACTTCATATATGTGATGAGGGCCATAAATTAACCGTACATATAAAATTTCAGTCATTGAAGATCTCGGGAAGTGCCCCAACTGACAGATTAGCCCATAAACCGTTGATTCTGGGCCCACTTGATATCTGAAACTGCCTCAAAATTATTATTGACGGTTTAAATGAGATGAGAAATAATTTAGACGGTGAAGATTTCTGAAAATCATCACAGTGGACCCCACATGAATAAAGTGTGCATAGTGCACAAGTGCACTGCACGTGCATGGCAAACGGGCAGAGACGGTTGACCGTCTCTGACCGAAAAAGGAAAAAAAAAAAAAAACGGATTCGGCTGCGTAACGCATGGCCGCTGGCCGTTTTGCGATCAACGGTGGGCCCCACACGTGCCCCATAAGCTTAATCTAAACCGTCCACCGTGTAAAGGGCTTCGAGAGCTACAAAATCATGCTGACCTTTTGCATCCATGCATGCACATGTGGGAGATACAGAGGCCACAAAAGGGCTGCCCGGTAGCGTTCAAATCTAATCTTTTAGTTATTTCTTCTCTGGGACACGTCAATGGACGTTCAAAACCATCCATTCTTGACTGAAATTTCATTCTAAATCCAATGGACGGGGTGGATTTTCCAGAAAATGCTTCTGTGGGGCCCACCGATCAAAACAGCGAAATAGTATGAAAGGTTTCGCACATCCGCGAAAATTGACATTTTCGGGCGGTTTTGGCCCACCATCTTTGATCATATGGCAAATCTGAACCGTCTATCATGTAGAGAACCCAAGAAAGTACTAAGGGACGGTGTTTCTTTGGAATTTGAGCGAGAAAAGTGGCATGTTTCGAGGCACCGAACTTGGCTGCGAAAAAGCTTTCAATGGGCATGCATAGCTTTCTAAATCCGATTCAAATCCGATTTTCACCACTCCAGCAGCTATATAAGGAGGTTTTGGACGTGGGGAGCATTCATTCAGGTCTAGGAAGGAAGAAAAAGAGAGACGTGGAGGCTCGGGCAGGGACTTGAAGCAGACATGAGGGAGAGAGTATTTTCTTTTCTTTTCTTTTATTATGAGATTTAACCCGTTCATGGCGGGCTGAACCTCTTAGCTAGGGCTAAGAGGTGAAGCTTGTAGTGAGATGGGAGATTTTATTTTATTTTAATTTTAATTCATGAATCGACGTTGATTTTAGTTGATTATTATGAAAATATTTTTAGTTCTTAATGGTCTGTTGTGACTGAAATTACAATGGGTCTGCAATGCTTTGAATATTTCTATTTTCTTTTCATGTTTATGACGTCAGGACGTCCTGTTGTTCACCATAGTCTCCTGGGCATGGTTTGGTGATGGAATCCATTCTAATTCATACACCTTTCATCTCTTTGAAAACTAGATCAACAGCAGTTCAGTAATTTTCATAATTTTTGATGCAAGCATAAGTTCTCCCTGATCTCTACAAGTGGATCCTCTGAATCCTTAGTTTCCTATCTCTGATTTGTTTCCTAAGTTTTAGATTAATTATTCTACAAGTATTCCATCATTGCTAATTGATTTAGAATTCATCTTAGCCTAGTTCTAGTTCTAGTTAATTTTAGATAACGTACAGGTATCAGTCCCTTGGGATTCGACCTCGGTCTTACCAAGTTATTACTACATCACAACCCTGCACTTGGGGAGTGAACAGTGGCAGGGCTAATTGTTTTAAAAATTCAGATTTAACGTTATTACTTAAGAGAGTTACATTTTACCAGTGTCGTCTGGATGGCGCACATCGTCCGTTTCCATGCATCATTTGAGTCCATTGCCCACAGACTACAAGCCCAGTGAGATGGACATTGCTATATAATTTCACAACTAGTGGCACACTAACGAGCGGTCTAGATCTTATTCAGGTAATTAGGGCATTTCTAGAGTAAATTGGATATGTAAATTTCTTGGGTATGGTTGTTGATGTATGGATTAACTAAGTTCACAGTATGGCCTATTCGAAATTAGCAAAAATAGTGACTCGGTCATGCTTACTCTAAACCATCAATTTTAGGCTAAAAGAGTAACTGGGTTGATTTGGTTTATTAATTAAGGTCCGGCTCATAGCTGGCTTAGGTTTGGGTAGATCTTTAATTTATTTAAGATTGTCTTGATTAGTCAGCAATGAGACATTTAGATTTGGGCCCTATGTGAACAATTCATAGGGCTAAACTCGATATTTAAGTGATCGGTTGGATTCATTATTTTTTTTTTATGGTTGATCAATCTTATTTGTGTGGTTCTTTATCAGTACCATCCGTGTATAAGCTCACCTCGAGCGTCAATAGTCAGTAAGTGACGACGTGGCTAGTTATATTAAAAAAATTTAAGCAAAATAGCAAAAATTCGAGGTGTTACAAAAGGCTATTGATCTGAAATCTTCAGACAGTCCAAATTTCTCTTGGTGCATTGCTGCACAACAGTCCATTCCTCATTTACACGACCAACAGAACAAGTAGATGACGGTGGTGCTTTACCATTCCCATCTTGTTGCAATCAAGGTTATCCTTCTTTTTTCCTCTTCACAGATTGGGGCCACTATACCCAATTCACGTAGCAGTATATTTTTCACCTTTCATACCTGCGTTTATTTTTCTATGGCAATAATGAATTCCTTAGATAAGATTGAGACAATCCATGTTAAGATGGATGGGAAGAATTTTTTTCCTATGGCAATTTCATTTCAAGCATTTTCTAGTAGGAAAGAGCCTTTATGGCTATGTGGATGGTTTTGTGGAAAAACTAACCGCTGAAAAAGAACTCATAACTTGGACCACCAATAATTCGAAGGTGGTCGCATGGATCCTTAACAGTGTTGAGAGCAACATTGCAATTAATCTTACATCTTTTGAGACAACATCAGAAATATGGGCTTTCTTGAAAATGTGTTGTCAACAATCAAATCATGCTCGTAGATATCAAGTAGAGTATGAGTTATCAAAATTGGAACAAGGATCTCTAAGTGTCTAGGAATTTTATTTTAAGCTTACATCCCTTTCACATGAGATTCAACTTATAAATCTAGTGATCCCTGCTGCAGTAGTAGAGATGGCGAAGACACTTTGAGAAACAAATAAATTGATGCAATTCTTATATAAACTTTGTCCAGAGTTTGACCCAATCCGGGCCGCATTGATGAACCAGCATCAACTTCCATCTCTTGAGGCAGCCCTATTAGATTTGATGGCAGAAGAGACACATTTGAAAACCCTTACTTCCATGAGAGAAACTATTCCTGATTCTGCCCTCATTACTCGCAACGTTATGGGAAGGTCACGTGACATGTCAGAATTTGGTCATGTCACTACTCGTACTAACAAGAAAAAGCCTCTTCAGCCTCATTTCTAGGGCATGAGAGCGGAGGATTTCGAGGGTGATGAGAGCGGGCGATTTTTAGGGTGATTTCTAGGGCATATGAGAGGGCGTGGCGCGCCACGCCCCCTCCCCTAGGAGGGGGAAATCGTTCAGCAAAGGTCGCTGGAGAAATTTCCCCGACCCTAAATGCTTATTCGTGGGAAATCTTCCATTTACCTGTTCCACTGAAGATGTTCTGAAGATCTTTCAGAAATACGGGAGGGTTGCAGAGGTTTACCTTCCATTTTTTTCCAAGCACATCTAAGCCCAGGGGTTATGGATTTGTTCGATTCTGCTATGAAGATGATGCTAGAGCTACAATGGGTGTCCTTCATAGGAAAAGGATTGATGGCAGGGATGTCTCTGTAAAAAAAGCCCATCCGAAACCCATCTAGCATTCCTCCAGTGACATCGCACATGATCCTCCAATGACTCAACCCCGGCAAACAGAGCACGTCTTGCGCAGGGGTATATCCCACCCACCCCGTAGATGGGATCCGTAAGTAAAATCCAGCCCTTTGAATGATCAAGGAAGCCTTCAAGTTACAGCAAACCCAACGCAGGTCTCCTGCAAGTTAAAAGATCTCGAACTAGCTCTGGTAGGCTCTTCAGGCTCCAAGGTGATTTCCATCCTTCAGATTATTGAGGCCCTCGGATCCTCTAAATTCATTACCTTGGCAATTGATGTCGCCATAATTTCTACCCGTCAATTTCTAATCTCATTCAAATCCAGGAAGGATCTCTCATATTTTGTTTCCGATTCATCTCTCTGGAAGGATATGGGGCTGCAGGAGCTCCTCCCCTGCTCTCCTTTATTTCAGGCAATGCAAGAAGAGTTATGGGTTCGGTTTTTCAGAATTCCGGCGCATGCGTGGATTGAATCTGTGATTCATGAACTGGGCAGTCTGGTTGGAGAGGTGACAGGTATCGACACCCTATCCCGATTTGGCATCTTCCAGATGTTTGCCTGGGTGAAGGTATCGCACCTTAAGGAACAGCTCTACACTCTCATATTTAGTTTCTTGCGGCGGGAGAGGTGTTTCGCATCAAGCCCCAACTCGAATGTCAAAATGGAGCATCTCAACCTTTCGATGGAATGCCTCAAAGTCCCGCCACGAACATGGCCCTTACTGGTGTTCCTGATTTTGATGGGGCCAATCCCAGTGCTACAAACCAGTTGATTGTCTATGCTGGGTCAGAAAAGGATGTGAGGTCTACCCAAAATCTACCAGAGGCAGCCGAACTGGATGATAGTTTGTTGTACCCACAACCTGCTCAACGAAATGTCTCTGCCCACCCCGCCTGCATCTTGTCGGTAAGAAATTCTCCCCAAAGCCCTTTGCCTCACGTAGAAGTCTCTCCACAACATAGGCATCTGCAGTTGATGCTGATCCCCCCGGCTAATCCTTCCTCTTCATCGGCTCCCCTTCAGGAGGTGGTCCTGCAACCGCATCCTGAGTCCCACCTTTGTCGTTCCAAGGTTTCCACTACTAGACTCAAGGATGGTCATCTGGAGAACCATCCCCAGCTCTTCCCTTGGTAGCATCTCAGGCTCCTAACAATTCCACTCAAGTACGATTCCCTCCCTCTTTCTGCTCTATTGAGGTGCTGCGACCAGGCCATCAGGAAGGCGAAATTGACTCAACTTCCCCTCCAACGCCGTCTTCCCCTGTGGATTCACAGAGGACAGGTCTTAGGCTCCCTATTCTTCCAGGGAGTGCTCACTCCCCTAGGAAGTGGGGAACCTTGTGTAGTCTTGTCTTATCCCCGGACTTCACCCCCAGACCTCAGATAGAAGCAAAAGTCGATCCCCTGACTCTGAAGGGGCTTACTGATAGTCGTATTTTGGTCTACAGACAACTAGATCGCTCTGTAGACCTCTCCCCCTACAAGATTGCTCGCTCGAATGGTAAGTTTTGCTCCGGCCCTCGATTCGGCACGGAGGATGGAAAGAGAAGATTACTTCAATTCAAAAGAAGGGCTGATTATACAAAAAATGTCTCTGATAGATAGCATTATTTCTTGGAATGCCCGTGGGTTGGCCAATGCGGCTACTATCCGTATGATGAAAAGGCTTATTCGCTTGCATAACCCCTCCATAGTTGCAATCCTCGAACCCATGGCCAGAGACAGTCAGAGAGTGGGGATAGGGCTTAAAATGGGTTTCCACTCATCTATCTCCAATATCCCTGAGGGCGAAAAAATCTGAATTTTCCATCGTCGGGATCTTTCTTGTTCACTCATACGAAAATCTGACCAATTGATCACTGTACATGTGTCTTTGCAGAATAATTTCTCTTCTTGCAGATTATCCTTTGTATATGCTAATTGTTCTAGGATCAGTCGTAGATCGCTTTGGAGCTCCCTGGATTCTATAGCTGCAGGGTATGCTGGTCCTTAGGCAGTTGTTGGTGATTTTAATGTTGTCCTTGACTCTTCTAAGCGAATCGGTTATAGGGACCAAGATTTGGGAAGTATGAGGGAGTTCAAAGAACCAATTGACAAGGCTGGCCTTTATGACGTGGGCTTCTCTGGCTCCAAATTCACTTAGAGTAGTAACCGCACTGGCCTCTCCCGCGCTTGGGCCAAGCTAGACCGCTCTCTCTACAATGGTAGCTGGCTGCAAACTTTCCCGAATTTCTTCGTCAAGCACCTCCCAAGACTCAACTCCAATTACGCTCCTCTGTTAATGTCTTTCCCCTCAGCTTCCATCTCCGGCCCGAAACCTTTTAGATTTCAACGGATGTGGATGCTGGATGCCTCTTTCTCCCAAGTGATTGAAATATCCTGGGCAATTAACCATTCCCCTCAGCCCATGATTAATTTGCTACTGAAGCTGAAAGCAGTCAAGCGTGATCTCCGTATCTGGAATCGAGAAGTCTTCGGTAATGTCTTCAAAAAAATTTAGCTTGTTGCCCAAGCTTGATCTCTTTGGAATCTAGAGCGGAGTTGGACCCCTCCTTTCCGGTAGCTAAGATTGCGGAAGCCCATCTCCATTTGGCAAAGGCGGAACTTGCAGAAAAAAATTTCTGGAAGAAAAAGTCCAAAAACTCCTGGTTAGAGGAGGGATATAAAAATACTAAGCTCTTCCATCTTCTAGCTACTGAATGAGTCAGAAGGCTTGGGATTCGTGAAATCTAGATTGGAAATGGTGTGCTTCTTTCGGATCAACTGGCGATTCAAAGCGTCGCTGTTTCCTTTATGCAGTCCTTTTTGTCCTCTGAGACTGCGGTTTCTCCCACAACTGATTTTCATGATCTTCTAGATTGTATCCCCCATATAATCTCGGAGGCAAACAATATTGGGCTCATGAGGAAGCCTTCTCTTGAGGAAGTTAAATCAGCTATCAACAAGCTCCCTAAAGACAGTGCACCTGGCCCAGACGGCCTTTCTGGTGCTTTCTTCTCGGGGTGCTTGAACATTATAGGAAAAGATATCCTTGCCGTTGTAGAAGCCTTCTTTCAAGGGTCGGATCTCCCCAGGGCCTTCTCTGCCACGCTGATCTGCCTAGTGCCAAAAAAACTGGGATTCAAATCCTTCTCCGACTATAGGCCGATTAGTCTTTGTAACGTAATGTACAAGATTTTTGCCTTTATCAACTCGGATCGGCTGAGCTCTATCCTCCCAAAGGTGATTTCCTCAGCGCAAGGGGCCTTTGTACGGGGTCGTTCTATTGCAGAAAATATTGCACTTGCCTAAGAGCTGTTCAGAGATGTGGACCGAAAAGTGAGAGGTGGGAACATTGTGCTTAAACTCGATATGGAGAAAGCGTATGACAGGATGGAATGGGATTTTCTGCATCAGGTCTTACGAAAATTCAGATTTTCTGCTTCCTGGGTCAAGTTAGTTCAGTCTTGTTGGGGAAACAACTGGTTCTCAGTTATTCTCAATGGAGTCAGTTGCGGTTTCTTCCAATCCTCGCGTGGCCTGAGACAAGGGGATCCCTTATTGCCGAGTCTTTTCATCCTTGCCTCCGAAGTCTTGAGACGAGGCCTGTCCAAACTCAGCTCAAGCGGCTTATGCATCCCTTACAAGGTGAAACAGGGTTGCACTCCCATTTCCCATCTCTTATATGTGGACGATACTGTTTTATTCCTTAACGGCTCCAAGCGTTCCCTTTTAACTGTCAAGAAATTCCTCTCTGATTATCAATCCTGGGCGGGGCAAAGGATCAGTCTTCACAAGAGTTCCTTTTTTTGTTCCTCAAATTTATCAAATGGCAGAATCAAAGGCATTCAGCATTGTATAGGTGTTCACAAATCTGCTACTGATCTTGTCTACTTGGGGGTCTCAATTTTCAAGGGACGGGCTAAGCGATCGCTCTTCGCCCCTCTCCTGGATAAGATGGTAGCAAGGATTCAAGACTGGACTGCTAGACTTCTCTCCTAAGCAGGCAGACTTGTGCTCATCTCTTCAGTTTTGAGTAGCATCCCTACCCACTCCTTAGTGGCGGTCATTATGCCGAAGAGTATCTTGAAGGATGTAGAGAGGATGTTTGCTAATTTTCTTTAGGGCTAGCAGGATGGCAGGATGAATCTTCATTAGCGAAAGTGGTCCTCCATTGCAAAACCAAAAGCGGAGGGCGATCTCGAGGTTAAGCAGCTGAAAGATGTGATGGCAGGTCTTCATTTAAAGATGGCTTAGTCGATCAAGTAGATGGACAATAGCAATTTATGGGGGTAGTTCATCCGATCCAAATACCTGAACTCCTTTCATCCCAGGTCAGGCAGTCAGCGTGCGCAGTCGTCTCTAATCTGGAACAGGATGACGAACCTATTCCCCGTTGTTGATAAAATCGCCCTATGGATCCTAGGGCGGGGAGACTGCAAAATGTGGAGTGTCAACTGGACTAGGCCGGACCCGCTTGATTCTCTCCCTTCTCTTCACATCTCTGCATCCTGGAGATAAATGAGAGTGGCTGATTTCTTGGATGGTGACGAGATTAGGCAGGAAGCTTCCGAGCTTCTCCCTAGCTGGCTCAAGTGACACATCATCAGCGACGGTTTCTACACCTCTGACGCAGACGATTATCTCATCTGGCCACTAGAGCCAACGGGTCAGTTCTTAGCTCGATCAGCTTTGGATATTTCTAGGACTTGTGGCTGAGTTCTCCCCTGGACTAACAGGATTTGGAACCCAAAAATTCCCCTGAAAATCTCTATTTTTCTATGGAGACTGCTTCATGACGCCCTTCCTGTTGATGGTTTGGTGCAGCAGAAAGGAATCCATCTTGCGTTTGCTTGCAGCTGCTGCAACATTGATTCCTTCGAAGGTCCCCAGTCTAAATCGTTGTCGCATCTGTTCCTACGGAGCCCTCTTGCTACCTCAGTATGGCATCGGATTGTTGCTTTCTTAGGGATCCATCTATTCAATCATCTCTCTATCTCCAACAGGCTTCATTGGTGGTGGCAGAGACCCCTCTCCCCTGGGAGAAGGAATCCGATCATCCGAATGGCTCCAATTTTTATTTTGTGGGAGATTTGGAAGGCTAGGAACACAGCCAGATTCGACAATAGTCCATGCTCAGCAGTTGCTATTGTCCAGAAGGTTCGGTGGTGGTTGTATTTCATCTTCCCCCAGTTGGATCATTTCTTCCTTCCCCGGTGCCTGTCTCCCCCCCCCCCCCCCCCCCCCCCCCCCCCCCTTCTACTTCCCACGCTGGCCCCTCTACTCATTTCCCTGCCCTCCCTCCCTCTATTATTAAATGGATCAAGCCAAGGGCTGGATTCTTCAAGATGAACGTAGACGGTTAAGCTCTGGCTAATCTTGGGCCTGCTAGAGGTGGCGAGATCTGTCGGGACCATCATGGCGACCCAATTTTCAGCTTCACAAGTGCTAATGGTACTGCCTCCAACCACACGGCTGAACTGCGTGCAGTGCATGACAGAATTAAATTCTGTTTGGCTATCGAGATCTCAAACATCACCATTGAGTCTGATTCTTCTTGGATGGTGTCCAGCCTAACCAAGGCATCTTCCACTTCCTGGAAATGGTCTTATTGGCTGAGAAAGATAAAACGTCTCTCCTCTTAGGGGAACTTTTGGATTCTCCATGTTTTTAGGGAAGCAAATAACCCGGCTGACAGTTTGGCTAAGAAGGGAAGCTCGGAGCAAACTAACTCTTTCTTCCAAGGTCTTGCTTCCCTCACACGTCTGATCAAGGGTCAGGTTACATTAGACAAATCTGGTCTTTCTTACTTTAGAAAGGATTCCCACACTAAACATGTATAGCACATGATAGGCAGAACTTCTACCCGAAATAGGTGTGTAATTCTCCATTAGTAATGAAATCTGAGAGCCATGTCTCTCTCTTCTTTAAAAAAAAAAAAACACCCAAAGACACAACCTCTTTTGAAAAAAAAAAAACTTCCTGTACAACCTCAGCCATCGGATCCGAGAGACGTTGGTCCAATGTATTCTTTAGCAGTGTATCTTGTCCACTTGGTGATGAAAAAGAGGAGACAAGCTCCCTGGGATTCCTTCCCATCATTACTTCAAGTGCCACAACACCAAAGCTATATACGTCACATTTTTCAGTCACCCTCATTGTAAATGCAAGCTCTGCAAGAAAGAAGATACTTCAATTGTCATCTTTTCTCCTCGTTAATCATTAATAGCTAAACTCTTAATCATATATCAAAGTCACCTGGGTTTCTTAATAAAGTTTTCATATCTTTTAGGTTTTTATGCTTGTTAAGCCTAAGACATTTTTATAAACTACGCATATGCCAACTGAGAGGTATGTAGCACATCCATGAGGTATTGAAGATGGGCCAAACATGGTGGTGACCCGCCCAATAAAGAACTAGATTAATAAAAATAATAATAATAATAATAATAATAATAATCCTTTGAAATCATCTGATACAAGTACTCTATTTTTTCGATACTGTAAATAAGAAGGATATGACATAGCAAACTGCCCAATTCGACCTCCTTTACCCCCTCAGTACCACCAACGTGGACGTACATTTGTGGCATCTCCTTATGAGAAAACTGATTCTTCCTCTTTCGTCTCACCCTCATTTGTGCAGCTAAATCTGCTTTCTCCATAACAAATTCAATAGATTCTCCAAGCTATGGGTTCCTCAAGTTCTATAGGTAATATTGACTCTACCAAAACCTGATATATTGAATCAGGGGCTTCCAATCACATGACTAGTAACGTTCCTTATTTAACTAACTATGTTCCATATAGAAGCATGGGTTCCATCTCTACTCTAGTTATCTATATCACATATTGGTTCCTTAAAAGTTTCACCTTCATTATCTCGTAATTTCTTCCTTTGTATTTTACATTCCTAAGTTGTCAGCTAACTTGGTTTCTACTGCCCAACTCGTTGAGAATAAATGTTTGGTCCGATTTTCACGATTTGGTTGTTTCATTTAGGATATGGAAACGTGGAGGCTAATTGGAAAGGGCTATAAGAGAGAGTGGTTGTTTATCCTGGAGTTTGATCCTGCTGGTCTCCAATACATATATATATATATATATATATATATATATATATATATATATATATATATATATATATATATATATATATATATATATATATATACCATCTTTTAGTGACATTTCTTTTGCTAATAAGTGTTGGAAATTATGGCATACACGTTTATGCCATCCTAATTCCAAGAATTTATTATCATTGTTTAAGTCTGTTCTGTTAAATGATGATATAAATACTAGTCCTAATTCTATTAATATGACTTGTGTTAGTTGTAAACTGTGTAACTCTACTGCATTACCGTTTCCATTAAGGAACTCTCAAGCTACCACCCTATTTAATATTGTTCATACTGATGTTTGGGGTTCATCTCCTATTTTGGCTCCTGGTGGTTCTATGTATTATATTATTTTTGTGGATGACTTTTCGACGTACACGTGGATATATTTCATGAAAAACAAGTTAGAAGCCTTTTCTTGCTATAGAAAATTTTCATCATATGTATAGACCCAATTTTCAAAGAAAATTAAGATTCTACGATCGAATTCTAGTGACAAGTATATCTCTTCAGAATTTCAGTTCTTAGTTCGAATGGTACTATACATTAATGGTCTTGCTCCATGGGATCTTAAAGAGGAAGACTACATAAAATAACTACCTGACTATAAATCAAAGGAACCTAAACTGGTTAGAAAATTATTTAAAGCTTTGTATGAGCTCAAACAAGCACCGTGGGCATGGTTTGAAAAGTTTCATGGAGTGTTAACTCAGGTTGGCTATTCCTAAAGTCAATATGGCTCATCATTGTTTATTCTCAAGACTGGTACAGGTTTTATTATTTTATTGGTCCATGTTGATGATATTCTCATAACCGTCAGTGACATGCAAGACATTACTAATATCAAATCATTACTGCACACCTCATTTTATATGAAGGATTTGGGACCATTAACATATTTTTTGGGACTTGAAATATCTCATACATCTTGAGGATATCTCTTTAGTCAACGGAAGTATACTAATGATTTGATCAAGCAAACAAACCTTACAGATTTCAAGTCTTATGAAACTCCTCTAGAATTAAATGTCGAGTATGGGAAAAATGATGGAGATCATCTCTCAGATATTACAACCTATAGGTAGTTGGTAGGAAGCTTGGTCTATCTCGCTATGAGTCGTCCTGATATCGCACATGCAGTTCATATTATTCGTCAATTTGTTGCAGCACCTTGTACATTGCATATGAAGGTAGTTTATCGCATTATTCGATATCTTCGAGGTATCTTTGATGAGGCGCTTCTCTTTCCATCCTCAAATGATCTGTAGTTATCTGCTTATTCTGATGTTGATTAAGCAGGATGTCCCACTTCACGACGATCTACTACTGGATATTGTGTTTTCTTAGGATATCATTAGTTAGTTAAAAATGTAAGAAGCAAACCACGGTATCTAGATCTAGCACAGAAGCCGAATACCGTGCAATGACAGAAGCTTGTAGTGAAATTACTTGGTTCAGGGGTTATTAACAGATCTTGGGATTCATTTATCTTCGCCAACTCCATTATATGCCGACAACCTAAGTACTATTCAATTGGCTTCCAATCCAGTATTTCATGAGTGCACTAAGCACATTGAAGTTGACTGCCACTTTGCAGGAGAAAAATACACGGCTGGAATCATTTTTCTCCCTCATGTGACATTAGAACTACAACTTGTTGATTTATTTACAAAATTAATGATATCATCCCGACATAAGTTTCTCAGTAGCAAACTAATGTTGATTCTTTCTCCCACATCAGTTTGAGGTGGAGTGTAGGATTATGTGGGATTATATTAGATATCATTACTTGTACATTTATCATGTATAGCATTAGTAGTTTTATTTGTCATATCTATAATTAGTCATGCATAGAAATACTTTAATTAGGATTGGTTCTAATTAGATTTCCTTGTATATACATGTACGTTCTTTTTTTAAACCCGATTTAGGGTGAAGAATAATATAGAAAAAGCAATTAAAATTTCTCTGATTCCAGACATTATCAGTTTTCTCAATAACCTTTGCCACTGAGTTACTCATTAAGCAGTCCACCATGGATATATTTGATTAATAAAAATTTGATTCAGTCCCCCATAAAAAAGAAAGGAAATTTGATTAATAAAAATTATATTTTGGTTTCTTTTCAAAATAATTTACAATAAACTATATCATCAATTTAAGTAACTATCTAAAGTCGGGGGTCGGGACTTGGGTGGCCCGGCCATGATGTTTATGTGAAATCCACTCCTACTACTGAGCACTGTACCTTGAGTTAGTTTGAGTCCCAAGCCAAACTGCACCCGTGATTCAAGTGGATCATGTCATTGAATAATGCTCATCTTCAAAATTATTTCCCTTAGTGTGGTCTACGAAATTACAAATGGTTTTAATCTTAATTTGGTTCCTAGGCCTATATGGCACTTTTTTAAACCTAGGCCTAGTAAGAGAATCTTTGGTCCCCATGCCTACAGCGCTTTTTCATACCTGGGTGTAGCATGAGATTGTCCCCCTTGATTTTTAGTGGGGCAACCGTGATGCGTATATGAGATCCACTTGGACCATTATACATATGTTATCCGATGTTAGGCCAAGGGCCAAACAATTAGGCTGAGATGTGATTCATTTGGGTCACCCCAAAGGAAACGATTGGGAGAGAGACGTCTTCACTTGATTTTTTATGGCCCACTATGATAATTATATGAAATCCAATCTAATAGTTAAGATATCGCACCGAAATCCACACCTACTACTCAAAAATTAAGCTTATTCATTATTTAGATGGGTTATACAAGTGGAACAGTCTCGAGGGTGAGCGTGGCTCTGTACGCTGTTTCCAACCATATACTCCTTTTGAATCATTAATAGAGCTTCTTCTTCTTCTTCTTTTTTCCCTTCAACCTAGCATTGGGTGACACACCTAGTGTTGGGTGGATTTTAGTGAACATCAATATAGGAAACTTTATAAAATTTCAAAAAATAAAAATCCCTTGAATAGGAAGAATGAAATGGATAGAGTTAATTGTAAAATGCTGTAATTGCCTCCATCCCTTTTTTCCGCTGCCCAAGCCTCCTAACCTGTCCACGACACTAACTCTCAGCGCCTTGGGGATCGACAAGCCAGCGCCCATCAAGACCAGATTTCAAGTTGTCAAGTGGGTAAAGCCCCAACATGGATGGACCAAAATAAACGTAGATGGATCAATATTGGGCAATCCGAGCTCATTGGGAGGTGGTGGAGTTGAAAGGAATTCTTCCGGTGACTTTCTCTTTGCATTCTCATCTGCAAACGGGTTCACATCCAATATGAGGGCAGAGATAAAAGCAATTCTTGATGGCGTTAATGAGTGTGCGAGGCTCGGATTCACGAAGGTGGAGGTGGCAAGCAAGTTGTAATCAGTGGTCTCAGCCCTCTAAAATCATGATCTGCGCTCGTGGCCCATGTGGTACCGGAAGACCCGGATATGCGCTCTCATGTGCAATATGGATGTTCACATCGTCCACACCCATAGGGAGGCTAACTTGGTTGCGGATGGCTTGGCCCAGCTGGAGAGTTATGGACAAGTGAACCAGCTCTTCCTATCTACAAGAGATCTTCCCCCATTCCATTCGGGGTCCGGTGTTCCTAGATAGAGTGGGCCTAGGCAACCTGGGGGAAGCCTAACCTTTCCCATCGTTTCCGCTTTCTTTAGCTGTCTTACGGTAGGTGGGCCCACATCATTTTGTCGTTGGGCCTGCCCGAAAATAGCTGGTGTTAAGTGATCTGTTCTCCTTCTTAAATATAATAATAATAAATAAATAAATAAATAAAGTGAGGATCCAAAACGCCCACTATTGAAACATTCATGTGGCCACATAAGTTTTGGATCACGTTATAATTATTATTTTTTTCAGTTCATACCCGTGGGAGTGACCTTTTTAACGGTTTAGATGGCATATTAACATACGGTGAGGGTTTCAACGTCTAGCATTTCCCTAACCACCTTTTCCAGTCGTGGGCGCTACTTGAGTTTTGTATATGCCTCTTTTGGGTTCTTACACAAATATGAGCTGAAAAAACGGATGTACGGAGTGGATTCCTCACAAACATCACAGTGGGCCCCACCTGGCTTCCGACCACAGAGGAAGGGGTGGCAGGTAATCCGTTTCCCGCATGGGGCAACAGACCACTCCCGCTCCTCTCATCTTATCTTCCAACAAAAGCTAAAGAAAGAGACTTGATGTGGAAACCTTTGTTTTGGATTTTCCTCAGCCATGCGGCTAAGATGTAAATGCACGTGCAATCTTGAATACATGAATATGTGGGACAGCCTATCTTTGATCAGTACTGTCTAATCATTCCACAACACTACTTGCAATATCCATTTTACAAAAATCACATGATTGAATGATCCTAACCATCTCACAAGCGACGGCAAAGACCGAGAAGAAAAGAATAAGAAAAAATGGTATGGTCTACGGTCCCAGTGGATTGCTTACTATTAAAAAAAATAAAAATAATAAAATAAAATCTTTTTCCAGATAATTCTAACCATCTTTTCTATTATTCTTAAAAACAATTGAAAAAATAACCAATGTTCAAAGGGTTAAGATATTGGATTCGTGTTAAATGTGGTTGTGCACGTGGAAGACGTGATTTTTTGGCCATGGCTTATCTCCAGTGGCATGAATGAATGAATACTCCAAGTGGAGGATTGAACGTGCCACCCATTACTTTAAGGCTTTGGGGACTGTGCCATCTATGACTTAATGCCAATGGCTTAAAAACATCATACGTCTCAAAGAAGGTGGTTGTGTAAGCATTCTTCGTACTTGAATAGATTCGAAGGTGGTGGTCAAGAGCATTGTAAAACACCTTTTCTTCCTTGGCTCATCTAAATATTTCCTTCATACGTGGTGTGCTCCTGCTTTTTGGTTAAAAACTAATAATAATAACAACAATCTAACTTACCCAAGGTTGGACCACAATAAAGATTACTTAAAGCAGAAATCAATCCAGGCAATTTATCATGTGGACAAAAATAATGGAGAACTGCAAATGTAATCAAAGTACATCCTTGGTACTTGAAATGTTCATAATTATGCCCTAGTTGTACTATACCTTCTCAGTTTCCAGCTAGTTGCATGCAAGAGCTCATACATGTATCTAATATACAAGAAGTTGTTGATGAGAAAATATATAATGCAACTAACTGAGTGTGGGGCCCACTAGGGTATTTATAGCTTATCCAACTTTTCCAGCATAGTTGCTCCGTGAGAATGGAAACACCCATCTAATTATCCGGTGAGCCCTTGTGAATTTGGATGCTTTTGGGTAGTTGTTCTTTACTTTGGATATCATATTTATAAAAATTTTACAATTAAACGCACATATTATACTATAACTGTAGTTATCCACCTATTTGTAATATAATTACAAGTATATCCTACAACTTTCGTAATACTTTCTTTCATACGTGTAGTCAAAAGGGCAGCAGAGGAAATTTGTCAAATGACCAAACTACCCTTTTCTAATGAACTGCAGTGACATTGATAGGTAGAGCGGACGTGACTTCCGCTGAAGTGGATGCAACGACTTCACGTGGATGAGATCGACCTTGTGTGACCCATCCTGGGTTTCGACTTAGGGGTAAAAATCAGTTTGATTGATAGTTCAGTTAATTACACCACGGGAAATAGTTGGTATGGGAAGTCCACTTTTAAAATCATCTAAATTGTGTGTGGGCTCCACCTTAGTGTATATACCATCCAATCTATTAATCTGACTTGTCCTCTACCAAGTTGGTAGGATGTCCCAAAAATCAGGGTATTCCAAGACTGACATTAGCCCACCATATGAATTTAGAAATTTTAGGCATGGTTTTATACCGTTTCCCATGGTGTGGCTTACCTAATTTTTGCATTGAAATTATTTTTAAGCTCCGTGGTGAAAATATGGTGGTGCCACATGGATGGAATCGGTCAAATGCTCGGTTCTCCTTTGTCGCTTTATTAGTGCAAGGCCGGCCGTGTGCCTCGCGAGTCAGGCTAGAGCAGTACCTGTTTGTATTGCTTATTATTTTTTTCTTTACAGGTAATGATCGGATTGTCTAGATGTATCATAACCTTCTCATGCACTCATGGCAACCAGATCCAATTTAAATCATAGGTTCAATCCACTCTTCTTATCCTAGCGTGTGGACATAACAACAGCCAAATGGCCCTAAACTTCTCTTCTATATATAAACAATCATTAATTCTACCATTTTTGCACGCCCTACATCAGTAGTTTCTATCATCTAGCATATGCTAGCTGAGTTGTTTTGTTTTAGATCATGCACGCATGCCAAAATCGATACTACAACTAAATCCAAATCAATCAACCTTGACACCAAGCGTCAAAATAAATAAATATATTAAATATGAACATATACGACTAAATTATTAAAAAATTGGTCACTTAACCACATATAGAATTTATATGATACTTAAATGGTAGGGTTCTTTCTCTAAAGATTACTTTGTGCCTTTCACAATAAATGACTTTCATAATACTTATTCAAATCAAACAAAAGATAAAACTCACAACCAGTCATTAGAAGCAATTATAAAAATGTATTCTCCTAAAATAATTACATAATATTAAATAAAGAATATATCTAACGTATAAGCGTAAACTTGTATTACGACTAAAGATTATTGGTTGGTTGTCTCTATTACATTCTTTTGTTATTTATAGATTCTTGCTGTAATTTTTTTATTTTATTTTTCTAAATTTTTCTTCCAATACTACAATGGTTATTGTTGGGGGGTTTTGCCCTGCGGAATCACATAGATCTAGATCTAGGATAGCAAATCAATGGCACCAAGCACACAAGAGAACACCTAGATTTAACGTGAAAAATCCTTTCGAAAAAAAATCACGGCACAAAGCGACAGATCTCCACTATGAAAACAGAAATTATAAAGAGAAAGGACTTACCCGATTCGAACAACCTCGAATCTCACCCTTGCTACACTCTTTAATTTTCCTGGAACCCCTTTAGAAAACTTTTTCATTCTCTAAAAAAAGCCGTAGGAACACCTATTTATAGTTTAGAAAACTTCTCTTCGGCATCTCAGTTGCGAAAGGACTCAAATCCGTAGTTTCGCGCAAAATCGCCGAACAAACTGCATACTGGTCGTAGCCCTCCTACGACTGGTCGTATACCCCTAAGACTGGACCTGAAAATTTCAGGATTGGTCCTATACTGGGAAAAAAACAGCACAACTCGTCGGACTTCGAGTCGTGCCAGGGCTCGAACCTACGACCGGTCAAGCGCCTCCCACGACCAGTCATGGCTCCCCCACGACTGGTCGAGCAACGTGAAAACTTGAAGATTGAAGGCTTCTCCTCAACAATCTCCACCAAGTCTTCATTCTTCAACCGTGTAGCTACGTGACCTCTTCTCTTATTTCTGCATGTCATCATAGCTCCTTGTGCACATTTCATCATTCTTTTACGCCATCATCAAGCCTAGAGAAGTTTCACAGACAAAGATCCACGTGCTCAACCACCTTTTCTCCTATCTTCTCAAAAAAGGAAAAGACGTAGTCTTTTTACAATCTCACCGCTACCCAATATTGCTTGCCGGGGTACTTGCTCACAACACTGATAGCCTGTAAAATAACTGGTCTAAACCAAACCATGGCATACACTGCCCAGCGCATTCGAATAAGGCTCATGAGATATCCTGCTTTTCCTCATCTATTTTGGGACAAATCCAGAAGAAATTTTGAGGAGAGACGCGTAGGGAACACTCTCCAGCTTTACCTAGCCCATCACATCCTGGATCAATACCTACACATAAGGTATTCTTCCCGTGATTACTAAAGCCTACTCCTCCTTTAGTCTCAACGCCAAGAACCATCTTTGCAGACCCCCCGACCCTTCATCCTGGATGTCCCGAGTCTTCAGTACATTGATTTCAAACATGTCATAATTGGCGATCCATATGTCATCAATATACAATACCTAACCCACCATGAAAGAATCAAACCACTGCCTAGGCGACAGGCCGAACAACGACCCCCTGCAAAGTCTTTTATCAACCCCTTTCACTTCGAACCGCTCTAGTTGATTCATGTAGATTTGCTCTTCACTTTTCCTTGCAGAAGTGCAGACTCCACATCCTTCCTTCCAGCTCAAGATCAAATTGGCCAACTAGCGTCAATCACTGATCTAATAGACACCTGCTATACCGTCGGCGCGAATATCTCTGAGAAGTCGATCCCTTCTCCCTGAGCATAACCCATCGCCACCAACCTCGCTCTGTATCTATGTTGTATTTTTCTAAAGATCCACCTACATCCAACCGCTTTTCGGCCCACTGGAAGCTCCACCCGCTCCCATATGTCGGTCTGGTACGACGAATCCATCACATCGCTCACAGTCACCTTTCACTTTTCAGCACCAGGCTCACCTAGAGCCATCTGAATAGAAGATGAATCCTCCTGCGATATTGGAGTCGTCCATGTACCTCGCCGATATCCTGCGATCATGCCATGTGATTCTTCACACAGGTGGCTGCTCCACCTGCTCCGTATCCATGTCCGCACGGTTCAGCCTTCCTACCATGCCCGCTCATGTAGCCATACCCAACATGCCACACACGTGCAGAAGTGGAATCCGCTATATCCACCGTAGCTCCACCTTTTGAAGTGCTTCCCATCCGTGAGACATAAACGGATCGATGAAAAAGCTTTCTATCAAGAGTATTCCAATCAACATCATTCATAGTAGACTTCCGCTCCTCAAGAGCACCATCTTCACCTTGCTTTGGTTAACAAGCTAATCATCTTAACCTTCCATAACTTAAAATTATTTTTTCCTGAGTACTTCTCAATCTCATACTTAGTGCTCGCCATTATTATTAATCCCTCATATTCAGATCTGTGCCCCAACGATAGCTCTGATACCACTTGTGAGGAGTTTTGCACTACTGAATCACACAGATCTAGATCTAGGATAGCAAATCAATGGCACTAAGCACACAAGAGAACACAGAGAACACCCAGATTTAACGTGGAAAAGCCTTTTGAAAAAAACTACGGCACAAAGCGACAGATCTCCACCATGAAAACAGAAATTACAAAGAAAAAGGACTTACCCGATTCGAACAACCTCGAATCTCACCCTTGCTACACCCTTTAATTTCCCTGGAACCCTTTTAGAAAACTTTTCCATTCTCTAAAAAAAGCCCTAGGAACACCTATTTACAGTTTAGGCAATTTCCATTCCGCATCCCAGTTACGAAAGGACTCAAATCCGCAGTTTCGCACAAAATCGCGGAACAAACTGCGTAACATACGACTGGTCGTAGCCCTCCTACGACCGGTCGTAGCTCTCCTATGACTGGTCCTGAAAATTCTAGGGCTGGTCCTATACTGAGAAAAAAACAGCACAACTCGCTGGACTTCCAATCGTGCCGGGGCTCGAACCTATGACCGATCGAGCGCCTCCCACAACCAGTTGTGGCTCCCCCACGACCGGTCGAGATAGATGAAAACTTGAAGATTGAAGACTTCTCCTCAACAATTATGACAGTCTAAAAATCTTTATAAATTCTTATCTTTTCTAAATTATTCTTTTAGTATATTTTTCATTATGACGATTTTACTTCTACACGCATCTCAACTACTTACTTGACTTTTATTGCTCAAGGTTGTCCTCATCGACCACACAACACTCTGTCAACCATCCACTGATGTGTAAAACTTAACTTATATAGCGGTAAGCTCACAAAAAACGCTCCAAATCTATGAAAATCTTTCTATATCAATGATCTATTTCTCATACGATGCCCCATGTCATCCTCCTAATAGCTTTCCCATAATTGCTAGAAATAGAGTGTAATAGTTACAAAAGTTACAAATTAAAATTATCAAATAACCCACCATATCAACGTCAAATTATGGTTGCAACGTACTTAATGCGCACCAATTGTCATGATAACATTTCGTTGGGCCCAGGCCGGAACCGTTTTCCCTATGCAATTAGTGATAAATGACGTCTAGATTAGGATAGGCAAGTTGAAGGATTAACAAGATTTTAAAATCCACCAAGTCCGCTCAAGTCCTGATTCAAGGCCGTACATAAGCTGCAGCGGAGCTAACCCTGTCCAGTTCCTTAATTTGACCCGTTATCCAGCTATCCAAGGCCGTCCATATAGCCTGTTGGGCCGTCAAATCCAACGGTCTATTTGCAGCCCATTACCGGTAGTAGTCAACGAATCTATATGAATGTACCATCCACTGAAAAGAGTACACGTGGTTTGCAGTTCAAGATGGGCCTGTGGCTTCTTGGGCCAGAAATCAGTCGGTCCACCTCGGCCCATTACCAGCGCTATGCGACGAATCCATGTAAATGCACCGCCCACCATACAATCCGTGCATGCGATACAAATACCTCATTCATAATAGACAAAAGCGTGGGCCAGACTCGTCGTCAGCCGCTTACTTTTCTCATCTAAACCGCAGATATTATGACAACCAATCGGATAGTACTGGCCCATTCGTTGAAACTCTAGCTCCATCACAACCCACCACAGCAGGCCATGATCTGGAAGGTTTCGATTCGGTGTGACAATGGGTCAAGTCAGCCCACTGGTCAACTGGCCCGACATGCTTGTGAGGCAGGTTTGGACCAAGCTACATGTTTGGTGGGTCAGATACTTGTTAGAAAATGCACCCTTTTAAGTAATTGGGCTGGGGCCGGGTTGAAGCCTATCCAACCTGGCACACTCATGTAGCCTCTTAATGGGCTATACAGATGACCTAAGCCTAACCAAACCCAGAAAAAAATCCAAATAAATTAATTAAAAAATAAGTATAAATATTTACTAGGGGAACTGACATAGGGGCAGATTTGGTGAGGCCGAGGCCTCACCCAACACAGTAAGGTCCTAAAATAGTGAGGTTTGATTGGACCACATTGTCACTATTTAGAAATGGAGTCATGCAAAGCGCATTGAAAGTGGTTCAGAGGATTATGCACTCAACCAATTTCGCACAGGGCTGGACCAATCACACACTGCTGCATCAGAGCCTTACATTCTATCGTGAGGCCTCTGCCAAACTCATTCTACTCGGGAGTGACATATGCAACACATCTAAGAGGGGAAAGTGGCCTGAAGAGTGACACTTTAAACGTGGCATGTAACAACTCAATCTAACCACCTAAGTTGTGAGACTGGCATTAAACATGTTATTTTCAAAATTCAGATTGATTTGATTTCATGATACTTTATTAATAAGCATTTATTTGTGAAATTTGGTTCATCAATTGAATGTACAGCAATCCATTGAACATACACCAATCAGCCAATTATGACGTCCACCTCATGAAAGCTTCCCATAAGGTTGAGCTCAATGATGCGCCGTGGACATCCATCTCATCAATCAGATACACCCTTTCATGATGAGCTATGGGCCTAAAAATCTATAATTTATATGGCCACAACACAAATAACACTTTACAGTGGATGCCTGTCCATTGAAACATTCTTGTTCAGATATAAGACCTAATATGATGTGGTTTAGACATCCAGTCCATCCATTATGTCTGTCCCACTTAATGAGGTGACAACAACTTTCGAGCCATACCAAAACTCAAGTGGGCCCCACCAAATGCTTTTAGATGTTTTATTGTTTCACATGGTGTGGCCCATCTGAGTTTTGAATACGTCTGATTTTTCCCATGACCTAAAAGGGACCCACTAAACGCGGATGTTCAATCCACATCATATCTCAATGGGTCCTCTCTCTCTCTCTCTCTCTCTCTCTCTCTCTCTCTCTATATATATATATATATATATATATATATATGGTAGGGTAATTCTCAAATCCAATCCGTTGGACCCAAGTTATAGACCATCCAATGGATTACTTCCATTATATTAAATGCATGCCTAATCCGACACATCCAATAGCTGATTCCAACCATGAGGATCAGATTATGCAAAAATCAGCTCTATCCACTCATCAAGTATGCCACACCAGGTCATAACGTAAAAATAACACCTAGCCATTAATAAATAAATAAATAAAATCCAAATATAACCTATCCATTGAGTGGATATGGATGATTTTTGCATTACATAATCCTTGTGATCATAAGGCCGAGCTATTGGAAGGATTGGATGTCGGATGAACTTAACAAATTGAAAGTTATCTATTGGGTGGACCATTACTTGTGATCCAACCAGTTGGACTTGGGATTTTTATATGCATGTAAATAAAATCCATTGATTTGTAAGATTTAATTTCAGGTTACAAAATTCCACTAAAATAAGCTTTTAGTGGCTGTATGTCTACCGTCTGACTTTAGTAAGAGTACCAAAATGTTTTTTCGCTTTTGAAAAAGCAAGATCGATCGAGTGGGAGACGATCGAGCTGAATAGACAAGTCGACGTCACGTAGGCTCATTAAATTACTAAACTATCATTTGTTTTGATAAAAACCCTTTCCATATCCTTCAATGACGGAAAGCTTTTTAAGTACCTGTGAAATTATAGTGGCTGGGATAAAACCGTCCATGCCTGTTCGTGTCATATATAATGACACGCGTTATGTGTGCGCGCGCGCGCGCGCATATATATATATATATATATATATATATATATATATATATATATATATATATATATATATATATATATATATATATCTCGAGAGAGAGGGAGAGAGACACGGAAGCGGATGGGCTGGTACTGTACCGCACACCACCGATATAGCTGTGCGTTGACGTCCCTAAGTTATGTGGGTCCCACCATGAGGTATGTGTTATATCCCAACCGTCCTTTCATTTGGGGAGCGCGTACTAAGGATTGAACCAAAAAATAAGACAGATCAAAAGATCAAGTCGACCACACTGCAAAAAGTTGCGGGGATTGAATGTCTATCATTGAAACCCTTCTGGAGTCACAAAAGTTTTGGATGAATCTGATATTATTTTTCCTCTTCGTCAATGTCTGTGTGACCTTATGAACAGAACAGATTGGATGGAAAATTAATGCTATGGTGGGCCCTACGAATGTTTTAACGGTGAGAATCACTGTCCCACTGCTATTTTTGGGGTGATCCACCTAAGTTTTAGATATAAATCATTTTTGGTATCGTACTCTAAAATTATCTCACAAAATGGATAAACAGTATAGATATGATAAATACATCATTTTGAGGGCCATGTAACTTTGATCTCCTTTGAACCGTTCGTATAACTCGGATATCGAGGAGCGGCAGCGCTCGTCTTCGAACGACGCGTACCCACACCAGCTAATCCGCTTCCGAGAGACACCTGGTGCATGCCACGGAAAGGGTCGAGCCCCAACGGGTGCAATTATTGGGTAAAATCGGGTTATGCTTAGCTCGCTGAGTGTCAAGTGAGTCAGGTCAGGCCACTGGGTAATGGGCCGTTGATCGGGTTGGGATGGAATTGTTGCCCCGTTTAATAAAGGAATCGGGCCATGCTGACCCGCCCCTGCCCGAACCCAACCGCTGACACCCGTAGTATTAACGTACACCCATGCGTCCATGCATTTATTATTATTTTAAAATAGGAAATGGGTATTTGCTGGAACGCAGGTAGAGCTCGTTTTCCCGAAGCTAGTCTTGGTTTTCGACGATATTTCACACACAACACATGCGGATGAGGGTGCACCTGGAACAGATATCCGACACGGCGACACCCGCACGGCATCTGTGCCCATTTCCCTGATTCTTCAAACCCTACCACCCACATGCATTGATTGAGTGGACCCCACTTCACTTCCCGAAACCATGAAGCCTGCCCTTGTTTCAAGGGTTTTACCATACTCCTTTCCTTTAAAAAGTAAGAGAAAATGACCTTCAAACGTCAAAAACAATACAAAAGAAGAAAAAACGACCCCTACCTCGTGCATGCATGGTTTCTTCCGAAGAGAAGATGGGTCTGAAGGCATTGTTCAAGAATTCCCAAGTTGCGTTGAGCATGGTCTTGGTACAGCTTCTTTCAACTGGAACGGTTCTCTTGTCAAAGATAGTATTGAATAGAGGAACCTTCATTTTCTCTCTCCTAACATACCGTCAGATCGTTGCAGCTTTTTTCCTCGCGCCTTTTGCTTTCTTCATGGAAAGGTTTTGAATTTTCCAACTATTAAAATAATAAAAAAATTATAATTTAATTTCTTCATATGGGTATTTTATATCTTGCAATCTTTTATTTTTCTTGTGTTGGCTTTTGCAGAAAGATGCTAAGCAAGTTAAGCTGGATGGCATTGCCGTGGATTTTCTTCAACGGGTTATTCGGGTAAGGAAACAACTGCAGTACTGTTCTTCTCTCTGTGTTTTTTTTTTTTTTTTTTTCCAATTTCTGGTCAGTGGTGAGCTTATCACCGTTCAATCAAAATGAATAACATGTGAGGCCCACTTGGGTCCTGATGTTACGAGATAGTATGGTGATAAGTTTCAGCGACAAAGGATCTGTTGGTTGAATGAAGGGATCGACTTCGTGTTGAAGATGGGGAGTGTCGTCTTGTCGGAATGGCCATTCATCGTTATGGGCAAGTCTTATCATGACCTATCGAGTGAGAGAGAGCCTCACAGCCGTTAGATGAGCATCCAACGGCTATGATTTTTCTTCATGTAGCGAAGCGAGGCAGAAAGATGATATGCCGGTTGTCCGTGCCTTCATTACACAGTAGCCTGCATGGCACGTGCGGGTGGGCTGCGTGTCGGCAGCCACGGTTGGTGATTGTCACGTGTCTATCTTTAGTAAAAAGTCATTTGCATGCAAAGCCTCCTTCAAAATAATGAAGCGGAAGTTTTTGTTGTGCTTTCTTAATAGATGGACGGTCTACATGTGGCACAGATTAACCCCGGAATTTTTTAATACTCTGGCAGAGTATGATAAATGATACGCCGGCACTGACAAATTATTAAGAATTTTCGTACGTGGAATAAAAGTAATTCGAATTAAACTGTCTGTTTTACCTGTAGTCATTTAGATGTTTACTAAGCCGGAAATTATTCTTATTTGATTATCTTACTACCAGATTTCAGGACAGTTAATGGACGGTTAAAAATGAAGAGGTCAACGAATCAGAGGTTCGAACTTTGCAACCTATCTGATTTTCAGGATATAACGGGGCAAAAGTGAATTACACAATTTAACCGGTTTAATCTGAGTTTTATGCATGCCACATATACCATTTTAAAGTGCTCGTGTATCAAGCCTCAGCTGGACGCGGATTGGCTTTCGCAGGAAGTTCCTGTGCAAGGATGCTGTGTGTGGCCCACCACGATGTTGGTGAGAAATCCACTCTGCCCATACGTTTTGTGGTCTCATTTTAGTCAGTACTAACAAAATTTATGTGTATCCAAACCTTAAGTGGGTCACACGAGAGTAAACCGTGTCGATTCAGTGATCACCGTTGAAACATTCTTATGGCCATAAAAGTTTTGCATCAGGCCAAAAATTTTTGTTTTTTCGCTTCATCCCAGTGGGAATGACCTTATCAACGGTTTAGATGTCATATAAACATCAAGGTGAAGCCTAGGAAAGTTTCAACGGTAGACATTTCTTTCCCAAATTTTCCTTCTCGCGTGACCCACTTGAGACTCTAGATGCATATACTATCTGGTCGCATGTCCTAAAATGAGCTCTAAAATCGGATGGAGAGTCTCGATTTCTCATAAACATCTCAATAGACCTTACTCAGCATACTTGCGAAGGAACTTCTGCCAAAGGCTTTTAGGGCCTGTTTTCCCGCGGTATTGGGTGGGATGAGATTAAAAAACATAATTATTACTCAGGGCAGGAATTGTCTCCTCTTATCGGGGGTAAGCTTAATTCTCTACTTTGTTTGTAATAGGGTAGTATATTGAATTCCCATCACCATTTGGAAATATTGAAAATAATATATATATATATATATATATATATATATATATATATATATATATATATATATATATATATATATATGTTATATCTAAACTGTTAATTTGTTTTGTAACCTCATTTATAACATGGGACTAAAAACGAGGCAGATCCAAAACTTACGTGGCCTCAAAGAAGTTTTCAACGGTAAGTATTCAATCTCCATTGGTTTCTATGGTGGGGTCCACTTGACCTTTAGATCTGCCTGATTTTTTGGGCCCATGCTCTAAAATGATCTTGAAAAATGGGTGGACGGTGTGGATATATCCCACTCATCATAGTAGGACCTACACAACTTACTAGCCTCGAGTGAAATTGGCACGGGACCAATACGATTACATCTATCCTACTTCTAACCTTTTCCACTCTATCCAATCATGGAGTGGAATTCGCACAGGCCCAGATGTAATTCCATCCCACCTAAGCCATCTAATCCAGCCGGCCAAACAGGCCCTCACAGTAAATCCGCGTACAACTGTAAAGTAGGGGTGAATTAGGGAGCGGATTAGTGGGTGTTACCCTTATCGTGTGGAGCCCACCCTGATGAATGTGTTTTACATTAACGCTGTCCATCCGTTTTTCTAGTTCATTTTAGGAGATGATCCCAAAACTTGTGCAGATCCAAATCTCTAGTGGATCAGACTGTTGGAAATATTGGCGACTAGTGAATGACCACTAAAAACTTTTTGTGGGCGATAAAAGTTTTGGATCAATCCTATCTTTGTATTTTATCTCCATCCAGGTTTTTTTTTACATTATCAACGAGTTGGATGGCAGATAAACATTAAGGTGGCCCTAGGAATTTTTGAATGGTAAGCATTCAATAACCATTGTTTCCTGTGGTGTGGTTTACTTGAGATTTAAAACTGGTTAATTTTTAGCTACACGTCTTACAATGTTATGAAAAAACGGATATACGGCATGGATGTACAACGAATCATCCAGGTGGGCCCCACGGTAAGGGTAACACCAGCTAAGGTGTTACCTCATACCTGAGTATACCTGAGTGACACCTAATCGACCGTGGAATTAGAGACGAACAATGCTCTAGTGCTCTTGGAGCAATACAAAGGTGCAGTGCTCCTACTTGTACTGGTTCACTTTCACAAGCTAATCAATTGATCTGAACTGTCCATTAAATCCAATACACATTTCATGCAATATATAAAGTGTAAAAATTGCACTGATCAGATGATCTAATTCACCCTTGACGTGGTCTGACTCTTTGAACGCCCTGATTGTTTGTTAGACTAGATTAGTGATTGTTTAGTAATATTCTTAGAAGAAGAAAAGTAAGTTTCTGTGAGATTTGTTGAATTTGGATGAGATCTATTAGAGTGGATTAATTTTGGACCGTAATAGTCCAATTTATATAGGCACCAAGGAGTGGGACCATTTCCACTCCCATGACAAATGTACCAATCCTTTTAGTCAATAGAGTGTAGATACACTTAAGTGGGACAATGAACATCTCAACTTCACCTTGGTAAGGCTAATCTTAAAGTCTTGGATGTAATGATAGGCCCATTGATCAACCCAAACCATAATTCTTCTAGCCTACTAACTAAAATTGATATGTCAAAATTCTTGTGTTGATCGTCTGGCCTTTTTTTATGCTGAACACCACCGAAAATGATTGCAAGCATTCTATTAAAAACATGTAAAATGGATGGTCAAAACTATTTAGAGGAAAAATAGGTCCCATCAATTATTAGGGCCTTCTATCTGTTTTGGGGCCATCATGGACCATTATGATCTTATCCAAATCACTTCTACCAAATAATCCTAACATATGTTTTGTTTGAATGAACTTTTTGTGGAATATTGATGTAAGAGAAGGTCAAGGAAAATCACATGGATGGCTAGGATTGAAGGAAGTTGGATTAGAAAAGTTCAATCCAAGGATCCAACGCATATTATAGCTTTTGATAGACATAACTTTGTGTCCAGTTTTCTATTTTATATGCATAATATATCATTGGAAAATTATTGATGAGTTTTACATGTTAAATGCCAAAGGTCCTTGTTCATGAAAGGTATTTCAAAATTAGGTTATTTTAAGAGTCAACTTTGATTTTTAAGTCAAGATTTATTATTTTTAGTACAACTGTTGCTATTTTAGAATATTTTAAGATTTGAAAAGTCTTGGAAAAGCTTAAAGCCCATGTTTGATTTATAAAAAAGAGTTTGAGTCAGTTTAAAAGTTTTTAACTATTTTTAATAAATTTACTATTTAGAAAAGTTTAGATTTTTTTAATAAGCTAGGAATTTAGAGTTCAGGCTTATCTAAGTAATATTAAGAGGTTTTGTAAATAGACTTTATTCAAACTTTTCATCAATAATATTAATTTTATCTTTCATTTTAAGAGATTTCTCCCTTTATGGATTTAAAGGGTATTTTGGAGAAAAAGATAGTGATTCCTTCTTCTTCTTCTTCTTTTTTTTTTAATCCATACACCCACTGTGTTGCATATAATGAACTACCACCATTTTACTCCCATAATCTCCCACACTAATTTGCATCCAAATAGGTCATTCGCATGCGTGCGCGTGCACACACACACACACATATATATATATATATAGAGAGAGAGAGAGAGAGGCATACTTAGGTGTACACCTTTGTCATGGGCATCTAATCTAAGTGGTCTATGTGATGCGGCATCCCATTAAACCCTTCGGGACCAATTTTCACCCTGATCTAAAAATATGGTGGGCCATAGATTTTATGAGAGATGTAAATCAAGGGAGAAAACTATGTTCCTTTTTCTATGGCTCACTGGAGTTTTGGATCAAAGTAAAAGTTAATCCTTGGGTTTCCTAAGGTGCTCCATCACGTGGATGGTTTAGACTTTGGACTCACATCATGCATGATGAGTTCCCAAAAAGTTCACACACACACACATATATGGGAAATGGTACTATGAGGTTGACATCATGGGAACTTTCAATGAGCTCGTGGGTCTCACCGTGATGTGTGTCAAACATCAACACTATTGATTTGATGAGTCCCCTTTAGCTCATGGGAGCCATATACAGAACTTAGGTGGGCCATACCATCTAAAACCACGTGAAGACATACATAAAACATATAGAAGCAATTGGTAGTGCCCACTTGAATTTTGGATACGGCTGGAAATTAGTCTGACCCCTCATCCAGGTGGGACACACACAATGGATGGACTAGATTTGTGAACCAAATTTTGGTGGACCCAATGTGTGTGTGTGTGTGTATGAAAAAGGTTTTATATGGTCGAGCTCATGGGAACTTACCATGAGGTCAAGCTGTGTGGGCCCCACTATGATGCGTGTCGACCATCAACACCGTGCATTTGATGGATGCCCTTTAAATTATGGGATATCCCAAAAATCAGCTGTATACAGAACTCAGGTGGGCCATACCATCTAAAATCATGTGAAGACATGCCTAAATTTATAAAAGCACTTGGTGGGGCCCACCTGAAATTTGGATGCATCTGAAACTTGGTCTGACCCCTCATCCATGTGGGACACACATAATGGATGGGCTGGATTTGTGAAACACATCTCAATGGGCCCAAAAAATAATTATGAATATTTTAATGGAGGTTAACCCCTCTCAAGTTTTGTATGTGGTGTGGCCAACACACGTCACGTGTTGACTTGATTTTTAAGCCCTATGCCCACCATGGAATGTGCATTTGACTGATGGGGTAGATGGTCAACACACATCACAGTGGGGCCCACACAGCTCGACCTCATGGGAACTTTGAATGAGCTCGACCACATAGAACCTTTTCCTATATATATATATATAAAAGGTTTATGTACTAGACACTGCTGTATTTGTATTGCAATGTCTATTAGCTTAACAATCAAACGTTGTAAGAGAAAAAAATATTTTGTCTATGATGTATATGCTTACTGATGGTCTGCTCTTTATATATTTACAGGATAACAATGGCTATGGGTTTGTATTACTATGGCCTCCAATACACTTCAGCCACATTTGCCTCCAATTTCGTTAATTTGATTCCAGTCACTACTTTCATCCTGTCTACCATCGCTGGGTATGTATCAAGTTCTCCTCTTTGCCTACATGTTGGGATGGTGGGATGATTTAAATTTTGAACTGTACATGGTTATGAATAATACCATAAGGGGTGCGCTCACGTGGTATCATGTAGAAGTGGGGCCCATTTGATGTATTCATGACATCTGACCCATCCATCAGATGCGTCACCTCACATTACTCCATGGCCCAAAAATCAGCCCAAAGGCAGCACTGGGAACAAGTTGGGAGGGGTAGCCCACCCACCATTTTTGTGGGGCCTACCATGTTGTGTAATATGTAATCCAGGACTTCCAAACCCTTCATCTTCCCTGGATGAGGATCATATCAAAATCAGGTTGTTCTGAAATTAAGTGAGCCCAGGTGGGAATCAAGGGTGGAAGTCCCCTCCCACTTTGTTCCATGCACCATGGCCCAACAGAGTTTTGGATCAGGCTGATTTTCAGGCCATGGATTTAACCTGAAGTGATGCATCCAATGGATGGGTTTGAGTGACCACATGGACCCCATATCTGCCTGGTTCCACCATAAGCATATGGGGAGCTCATCCCATACCAAAAATAAACCATTCCCTCATAATCATGCTTAAATGATGATCCTGACCTTTTGTTCTAGTAGTTGAATACAATGTTCTAAACTCGTCTGCACATAATACTTAGCCTTTTGAATTCCTAGTATTGATTCATTGTTTCAGAATGGAGAAATTGGGATTAGGAAGCAAAGGAGGGAGAATTAAAGTTGCAGGAACCATGTTATGTGTTGCTGGAGCTCTAAGTGTTAGTCTCTATAAAGGAAAACCATTGCACATATGGCCCTCTCACTTGCATAGTCATCACATTTCAATGCAAAGGATGACAAAAAAGGAATTGGTGACCGGCTCGCTGATGTTGGTGGGGAGTTGCTTAAGCTATGCTACTTGGTTCATAGTACAGGTACACTTGTTTAATTGAGGCAAATGCTATGGCTATGATTAGCACGAGGAGAGATTGAAGATCGTGATTTGTCTATTTTCAAGATTGATCATCAGATAGATTCTACAGTGAACATGCCCTGGACCAAAGCCCCTTGTTTCTGATCAGGTGGGCCTCAATCTGCTCAAGGAAAATAGGCATTAGATAAAAGGTGATCCACGGTCTCTATATAACATTCATGTGTCCACTGCCATGAGTGGACTGGCCTGATTTTGGGGCTAGCACATGTTCATGTTGGGACCCATCTGATGTGTGTCCCAAATCACACGTCGTGCCATGTTGGTGTGTCTGCAAAAATATTTCTTCAATCTCTCACACCAATCACTTTAGCACAACTCTTCTCACATGGTAACCTTTTTATTTTATTTTATTATTTATTTTTATTTTTATTTTTACACATGCACACACACCCCCACACACTCACACTGTAGTGGAATTTCACCACCTATGGGTACTCGAACCCTTGGCAGGGTGTTGAAACTCCTAAGAGTCTGCCACCTGAGCAATAGTAACCTGATAAAAGACATGCTTATGTGGTACCATGGCAACTTGTGGTGTTACCGGGATGTCCAACTGGGCTGCTGTAGGGCCCATGTCAACTGCGAATCAGATACATCCCATCCATTAGATGAGCCCTTCGATGCTAGGCCATGAAGCCAAAAATAACCTGAATGGCAACTCAGGTGGGCAACACCACAACAAACAGTTGGGAGGGGATGCCTAACCAATAAAACATTCCCCACTGTTTGTGGGGCCCACCGTCTGGTGTACATACCATTTATCCATTCATCAGACATGCCCCACTAGGATGAAGAGACATACCAAGAATCAGGCCATTCCAAAACTGGTGTGGATTACAAAACAGGTGTTAAGCATGATTTTACATCATTGGTCCTATGTTGTCTCTCAAATAGGTTTTGGATTGGTTAGATTTTTGGTTTCTATGGTGAGCATGAGGCGCAGAAGACAATGGACAGGGTGACTCGGATGCAAAGCTTACATGCGCCCGAGCACAGTACCACAAAAAAGTTTGGCAGTACCATTACCATATAGTGCACCTCCTCATAAAAATAGTGAAATTATGAGACTATTTTCATCATTTCTGTAATGTAAATTTCAAAAGAAAAAATCACTTGATTTAAAGCTCTGTTCATGTTATCTGCATTTTGAATTAATTATCTTTCTGCATTTTTGGCCCATCATAAAGAGAATCTCTTTTTTCCAACAGGTCAAACTATCCAAGGTCTACCCATCAGTGTATTGGGCAACAATGCTATCATGCTTGGCAGGGTGCCTACAATCAGCCATAATAGGGATAGCATTAGATAGAGGAAAGGCTGCATGGAGCTTAGGATGGGACGTGCAACTGCTGACCATATTTTACTCGGTACGACTAGTAATTATATTTAGCTAGTGTTTTTCTATGTATTTAACCATACAGAATACTAAGGGCTTGCACATATCTTGAATGTTCTTCTAGGCTGATTGGAGAAATATTTGTTGGCAAAATAAACCAGTAATGTGGTCAACATCATAGTTTAAAAACTCAATAAAATAAAATAAAAATAAAAATAACTTGCCAAAGTCAACCTAACTCAACTAGATTTTTTAATACCTGAAAATTAAGTACTTGTTTTGGCCACAACCCACTCACAGCTCGAGAAAATCTTGGTAAAATTAACAAGAACTCCAAAAAAGTTAACAAAATTCAGCTTGAATAGGAAAAAGTCAACATAGTTTACATATTATATTTTAAATATGGATGGTTTGTCCCTAGATGATCTTGGAATTTCTTGTGGGGGAGGCGTTTGTAGAGACAATACAGGAAATTTTCTCTTCGCGTTCTCTGTTAGCTATGGAGTGGGATCAAATGTTAATGTAGAGCTTAGATCCATTTTCTGATGGCATGGAGCTGTGTATAGGTCGAGGCTTTAAGAATGTGGTTGTAGAATCAGACTCGCAACTGTTGGTCAATTTTCTCTCAGGTTTCGCTGTACCAGGCTGGAAATGAGGGTATTGGATCCAGAGGATAAACCACATTCGGTGTAGTGGCAATTTTAAGTTCCAACATATTTTCAGAGAAGGGAAAACCATGGCTGATCAGATGACTTAGACGGGAAGTTTGGTGCAGGGTCATGCACTCATTTTGCAGCAAGGTAACCTTCCAGACAAGGTGAAAGGTATGCTTTTCCTAGACAAGGTTGGGCTCGGCTCTATTACAAAGGGTTCTCGAGCAGAGAGAAGCCGTAGATGAATCTCTATTTTCTATTTTTGTAGAGTGTTTTCTTTTCTTTCCTGATCCTACGATAGGCGTTCCCTGAGTTCTTTTTCTCCCGGGGGACCCCCGAATGTAATTGGCCACTGATATATGGAAAGCTCTTTTTTTTAATATGTGTGTGTGTGTGTGTGTGTGCGCGTGCGCGTGCGTGTGTGCGCATGTGTGAGCGTGTGTGAAAAGTTTGGAAGAACTCCTAAGTGTCCAAGTTTTTGAGTCAACTCAAGGCACAGGGTTTCAAGTTGAGTAGAGTTTTTGGGTTTTTCAATTATGGTCAACATACTATACTTTGAAATCACTGATTTTTCAAATTTAACATAATTTTGGTGAGTGTATGCATTTACCTTCATTGAAATATTTGCTTGGATCTATATTCTAAATATCTTTTACAAGAAACTTTCTAATAATTTGGCAAGCTCTGTTCAAAAGGGTACAATTACAGACTTCTTCAGCTCTCTCTCTCTCTCTCTCTCTCTCTCTCTCTCTCTCTCTCTCTCTCTCTCTCTCTCTCTCTCTCTCTCTCTCTCTCTGTCTCTCTCTCTCTCTCTCTCTCTCTCTGATGATCAAAAGGTTGTTTTTGGTATCTGTTTTGCAAACATATCATATAGTCTACTTCTTTTTCTTTTTTCTTTTTCTTTTTTTTCTTTTTTTTTTTGTAAGTTAGATATTGTTAGTGTGATGCTTAAAAAGGCTATCATAGAAATAATGTTCTTTTCATGAAATTATCCATTCCAATTCTGAAATTGATCCTATAAAGGGGTCAAGTCACCAAAAAAGGGGTCGGACGTGATTCCCTTTATTGTTGAGTTGGTGGTTAAACTACAAGAGGCTACATTATGGAAAATGTAATTTATTTCACTAAGAATAATAGGTATATACAGAAGAAATGAGATATCTGAGAGATTCATAGAGATCTTAACATATGCACATATAATAAGATTATCCTAATCCACTCTAACAGCTTCCAAAATCAACTAAGGACTCCTTTTTTTTTAGTGAGAAGGCTTTCACTGAGTCATTCATTTCAGAAAACTTAAAAGTATAACACGTATCTTGCCTTTCATTCCAAAATCCGATTGTTATTGACGTACACAACTTAACCTCTGTTACTTGCAGGGAATACTAACTACAGGTGCAAACTTCTGCTTAATCTCATGGGCAGTATCGAAACGAGGTCCGACCTATCCCTCCATGTTCAGTCCTGTATCGCTGGCTTTTGTGACCATCTTAGAATCTCTCTTCATGGGGGAAGAAATTTTCATTGGCAGGTATGCATTTCCATTCTTTTAGATAACGAAGGATTGAAATATCAGCACTGAAATTCTGAAAAATGCCCTTTTGTAAATGAGAAGGATATGGGAAGACACTCCAATGTAGTGACCTTGCTAGGTGTCGTACCATGTTGAGAACTTGTGCATGGCAAAAATTGTGGTGCCTACATTGAGCAGCACCTTCTTATTCAGATGCAATACTCAACCATCCAACTATACACCTGGGCCATACGTCAATTGATCTGGAACATTCACCTGGTGGGCCTCACCATGAATTGCTCGTGGTCCAAAATTGCTCTAAACCTGAAATGAGAACTCTTCAGTCAAGAACATTCTAATTCACTATGACAAAATACAGTTGATGATACAAGCATATTCCGACTCACAAGAATTGTTTTCATATAGTTTAGATCTCACTAGAGTGATTACTGCAACACATTGTGGGGCCTGACATGCAGACTACCTAATTGACTGGACCATGCAGGTGCCAATGCATGGGTATTGCATCATTTTGTATGAAAAAATAATACACTTAGACCCATCTCATGGGACCACTTATTGGACCCCTGCCAACCATTCATCAAGTTCCATCATCCACGCTGTTCTTTGGCTGGATCTCACCTTGCTGACACCAGAGCCAAAAAACCACACCAGCCATCCACCCAACCATCTAATTGGTGGCCCTGAATGTGGGTAGTTTGCCTTTTACTAGCTGTCCATTGGAGGCCATTGGTTTGATTTTTAGGATCATCAGAACCGTGTGGTTTTAGGCTACGCTGGCATCTCAAAAATTAGGATCATCAGAACCATGTGGGCAAACCCAGCCTGATTTTGGTGCTCAGGAGAAATCTATGTGGGAGCGTAGAAAATATGAGCATAGAAAATACTACTTGAGGAATGATCCAATACATATACATCTAGTTTGCATCAAGACCTGACAAAACACTTGGGTGGTCAAATTATCAGATAGGCCATCCACTGTGATTGTCCATTGTTCGAAAATTGCTCTGGTCAGAGAATCCTCGCCATCCAATCAATATATCTTTTACCTATTGCATCGATCATTGCTTGCATTATTCTGATTGATCCATTTACTCTTTCAATCAAGTTGTAATTAGAATCACCCGATGTGCAAATTTTGGGCTGTAAGCAATCAAGGTGGGGCCAATTACACAATCAAGATTGATCTGAGGCAAGACCCATGCATATGGTAGAATGGACAGTGCAATGATAGAATGGACAGTGCAATGACCTGCATTTTATCAGTCATTTTTTAACTTAGAAAAATATTTATGTAAGATATCATAATCATATGCTTCTTAACTGCATGTTTGAATGTGAATGCAGCATATTAGGCATGTTAATGATTACAGGAGGCTTGTATGCCTTCCTGTGGGGAAAGAGAAATGAGTTGCCGCCACATGACATAAGCATCCAGGATGTGGCATTAGATGTTGAATCACCCCGATCACAACCGTCAATCTCCCCGTCTTCTGCTCATCACATCGGCACGATTGCTGAAGAAGCCCATGGTAAGGAAACCAAGAACATCAAAGTGGTCACAGTGCTGTAGTCTTCAATCAGCGAAACCATTAAACCATTCATGTCACAGGAGAGCCTGCATTTGTTTGGTATTTGGGGGGAAAGCTACGACCTACAATGGAGTCATCCAAGGCTTTTTCTCTTCTTTTTTTTTGCATTTTAAAACAGAGATGTTGTCACGAAATGTATCACCTTATGGTTACAACATTGATGAATGTCAAAGCTAACGACTCATCAATTATAAAAATGCAATAAAGCAACGTCTCCAATTGCGATTTTTAGGTTTGATCCATCCATGTACAATTCTTTTATAGTATGGTGCCTTTAAAAAATGAGGTGTCAAAATGGATAGACGGCATGGATGTAAGGCACATGCATCAAGGTGTGCTTTATAGTCAGGGATCCATCGACCTTGGTGGATCCACTAAAGTGGCCTCTTGATTTTGTTGGGGCCAATGAAATGACAAATCATGAGACATGAAGACCCACCAAATCTGCTCCCATCGAGGTAGAGGATTTCCTGCCAAAGACATGAAGACCCACCATGATGTTTCTGAAAGATCCACCCCGTCCATCCGTTTTTACAGGTGACCAAATATCGGGTGGATCCAAAAGTGGACTGCACGAGAGGGAACAGTGGAGATTCAGTGACCACCACCGTTTAAACATTCGAATGGCCACAAAAGTTTCGTAGCAGGCTAAGTTTATTAATTAATTAATTTATTTATTTATTTATTATTATTATTTTCACGTCATCCCACTGGGAATTACCTTATAAACGGTTTGGATGGCATATAAGCATCAAAGTAGAGCTCAGGAAAGTTTCAATAGTAGGCAACTGTTTCTCCAGATTTCTTTCTTGTACAGCCTCTTTGAGTTTTGAATCCAACTCATTTTTAGTCTCATGTTCTAAAATGATCCCGAAAAAGGGTTTGGCGGGATGAATTTTTCAGAAACATCATAGTGGCCCCACCTAGCAAGCATCCCAGCGCATGGAAATCCGCGTCCTCCCATGGCATGCTGCTCGTTGGCCGAGCTGCTAATTAGTGGGATGCCCCAGGCTCCCAGCTAATGGTGTTGGGGGCCTTGCACAAAACCTTAGGATCTAGCCCTCCAGAACAAACTAGAATTATGGAATAACAATGCAATGAAAATCAATCAAAGCACAATCACACACCACATAAGAGAATTTTACGTGAAAAACTCTCAAAGAGGTAAAAGACCACGTGACCTCATCCAGATCAACAATCCACTATGAAGTAGAAAGATACAACCTTCTTCACTCACGCAGGAGTGGATAAACAATAAGAGAATAAATGGAAAACAGAGATCTCACCGATCACGAGGACGTAAAAGCACTGAGATGACGGCTCCCTTCTACAAGCTTCCTCTCTCTTTTTTCTCTCACTCTTTCACCTTTGATATCCTTAAACCCTTTAGAAAACCTTCTTGTGCTTTTTCTTCACACAACATACCCTAAAAAAAATCCTAGGGACCCCTTTTTATAGTTTTAGGAAACTTCTTTCCGCATTCTAGTTGCGAAAGGACTTACGCATCGATCCCAGTTGCGAAAGGACTTGCGCATCCTAGTTGCGAAAAGACGACGGGTCAAAAAATCCATCAAATCTCTCCCTTTTTGACCCAGGAGAAATTCACCTTCTTTAAGTCAGCCAGATTTCTATAAACCTCAAACGTGCCCTTGAGCAAGGCCTTGGTCATCATATCTGACCCATTATCATTTGTGTGGACCTTCTTAAGCTTGCTCTGCCAAGAAACTGCTCCCCCTACAAACGTGAACATGAACCCCGATGTAGACTTCCTGGAGTCTATGTCACCTGTCATATCTGCATCTGTGTAGCCCTCTAACACAAGTTTACCGTCACCATAGTATAGGCTTAACCTGGATGAGCCTCTTAAATACCGCAGTATCCATTTCACCGCTGCCCAATACTCTTTGTCAGGATTGGCAAGATACCGGCTGACAACACCAACCGCATATGTTATGTCTGGGCGTGTACACACCATAGCATACATCAAACTTCCTATAGCTGATGCGTAGAGTATCTTCTGCATCTCTTCCACCTCTGCCTTCGTCTTGGGACACTGTCTATCGCTCAATCTGAAGTGACCATCCAGTGGAGTACTGACCGGCTTCGTTGCATTCATATTGAACCGCTCTAGGACTTTCTCAATATACCGCTCTTGTGATAGCCAAAGCTTCCTATTGCTTCTGTCACGGGTTATCTCCATTCCTAAGATCTGTTTAGCTGGGCCCAAGTCTTTCATCGCAAAAGACTTGCCCAACTCCTGTTTCAGCCTGTTGATCTTCTTGATGTCTTTTCCTATGATGAGCATGTCATCAACGTATAACAACAGAACTATGAAATCACCATCTGAGAACTTGCACGTGAACACACAGTGATCTGACTCCGTTCTGTCATACCCATGCTGTAACATAAACGAATCAAACTTCTTTTACCATTACCGTGGAGCTTGTTTCAGCCCATACAAGCTCTTCTTTATCCTACACACCATATGCTCATTACCCTTGACTTCGAACCCCTCTAGTTGGTGCATGTATATCTCTTCTTCCAGGTCACCATGGAGGAAGGCAGTTTTAACGTTCAACTGCTCTATCTCCAGATCCATGCTAGCCGCCAACCCAAGCAACACCCGTATGGATGTCATCTTCACCACTGGTATGAATATCTCCTCGAAGTCAACACCTTTTCTTTGACCGAACCCTTTTACCACAAGTCTGGCCTTGAACCTCGTCTGTGAATTCTTCTGCTCAACCTTCTTTCTGAACACTCACTTATTGCTCAGAGCTTTCTTGCCCTTAGGCAGTTTCACCATGTCATAGGTGTAGTTCTTATACAAGGATTCCATCTCCTCTTATATATCTTTCAACCACTCCTCCTTATGCTTATCGGCTAGTGCCTCAGAATAATCATCTATCTCTCCCCCATCAGTCAGCATAATGTACTCATGCGGCGAGTACCTCTTGAACAGCTATCTGTCCCTAAATGACCTCCTCACCTGTGGCTCAACAGGTGGATCAAGTGGGGGCTGCTCCCCCGGTCCATCTTCTGAAAGAACCCCCTCATCCTCTGCACCTCGTTGTACTCCCCCATCATCAGGCACCACGGGAGGAATAACCGGATCTATGTCCTCTAACTCACCTGAACTAGGCTGATTCTTCTCTGGCTTACCAATGTCTTCAATGCACTGATCTTCAAAGAAAAACACATCTCTGCTCCTGACAAGCTTCTTCTCGGTCGGATCCCACAATTTGTAACCGAACTTTTCATCGTCGTACCCTAGGAACACACACTGCCTGATCTTCATATCGAGCTTGGACCTCTCGTCCCTTGGTACGTGAACGGATGCCCTACATCCAAACACCCTGAGATGATTGTACGATGGATCCTGTCCAGTCCACACCTTCTCAGGACTTCTCCATTCAACGGGGCTGATGGATACCTGTTTATTAGATACACTGCCGTGTGCATTGCTTCTCCCCAAAACGTCTTGGGCAATTTTGCATGGGATATCATACATCTGATTCTCTCAACAATGGTGCGATTCATTCGCTCAGCTACACCATTATGCTGGGGGGTCTTGGAAACCTTCTGTTCATGCCGTATACCCAGGGACTTACAATACTCATGAAATTCGCTGATGTATTCACCACCATTATCAGTACGGATGCACTTCAATGATCCACCTGTCTCTCTCTCGACCATAGCATGAAACAACTTAAACACATCAAAGACCTCGTTCTTGGATTTCAAAGCATAAGCTCAAACCCTCCTAGATGCATCATCTATAAAAGTAACAAAAGATAATGCCCCACCCAAGGTTTTTGTCCTCATATGACCACACACATCAGAATAAACCAAATTATCTAACGCATGCACTTTATTAATATGAGAAGCAGTTTTAATAAATGAAATTCTATACTGTTTCCCTGATAAACAATCAAGACAGGTTTTGAGAGGTATACCTGTCACGTCTGGAAGGAGCCGCTTCCTCGCTAGTAGCTGAAGTCCTTTTTCACTCATGTGGCCTACACGCCTGTGTCACATGTCTATAGCTGAATCTTTCGCTGCGTTCAACCCACCCTTGCATATACTGACACTTGCCTTGTACAGGGTGCAACACTTCTTTCCTTTGACTGCTATTAATGAATCTTTAATGAGCTTCCAGCGCCCACCAGCAAACCGGCTTTCATAGCCATCATCATCCAACCTTCCCGTCGACATCAAATTGAGACGAAGGTCTGGAATATGCCTCACATCCCTGAGAATCAACGTGCAGCCCACATCAGTCTTCACACAAATATCACCAATTCCCACGATCTTCGATACGCCAGAATTTCCTATCTTCACGGTCCCATAGTCACCTGACTTATAGCTTGTGAAGAAGTCCCTGCGTGGAGTCGCATAAAAAGCTCCTGAGTTAATCACCCAATCAGTGTCCTGACTCGTAGACGTGAGAAATATATCATGATCTGCAGAAAGAATAACTACAACGTCACCATCTGAAGCAACCGCAGTGGAATCTGATTCATGTTCCTTCCCTTTTCCTTTCTTGTCGTTCTTAGCCTTACGACATTCATGCTTGTAGTGGCCCTTCTTGCCACAATTCCAGCATTCAACATCTTTTCTATTACTCGACTTACCTCTTGATTTATCTCGGGCCTTCTCACCCTTCCTGTTCTTTCCTCTCCCCCGTTCCTATGTCACAAGGGCCTCTTGCTGAGTAGACCCCTAAGACTTCTTTCTTGTCTCCTCATTGAAGAGACAGCTAGTAACCTGTTCTATGGATATCTTTCCGTCTAGCGCGAAGTTACTTAGAGACACCACCAATGTCTCCTAACTGTCAGGCAACGAACTAAGCAATAGTAATGCCTGCAATTTATCATCCTGGACCATCTTCATAGAAGAGAGTTGGTTCACTATATTGCTGACTTTATTCATGTGATCGGTCACAGAACCCTCATCTTTGAACTTGAGATTCACAAGCCGCCTTATCAGAAATTTTTTATTACCGGCTATCTTCCTCTCATACAGCCCTTGTAATTTCAGTCATAAGCTAGCGGCTAAGGTTTCCGTAGACACATGGTGGAACACAGAATCACTCAGTCATTGTCTAATAAACCCCACCACCTTCCGGTCCAACTTCTTCCAATCTTCATCAGACATATCCTTAGATTTTGTTGATATGCCTAAAATTGAAGAATATAGGTTTTTGCAATAAAGCAAGTCCTCCATCTTAGCCTTCCATATGGTCCAGTTAGAACCATTGAGGCTGATCATCCTTGAGCCACCTTTCATAATTCCAAACCGATCCTACCCGTTCAATAAACTTAGCACTCTGATACTACTTTGTTGGGGGTCTTGAAAAAAAACTTAGGATCTAGCCCTCCAGAACAAACCAGAATTATGGAATAACAATGCAATGAAAATCAATCAAAGCACAATCACACACCATACAAGAGATTTTTACGTGAAAAATCCTCAAAGAGGTAAAAAAACCACGGGATCTCGTCCAGATCAACAATCCACTATGAAGTTGAAAGATACAACCTTCTTCACTCACGTAGGAGTACTGGATAAACAATAAGAGAATAAAGGGAAAATAAAGATCTCACCGATCACGAGGACGTAGAAGCGCTGAGAAGATGGCTCCCTTCCACAAGCTTCCTCTTTCTTTTTTCTCTCACTCTCTCACCTTTGATATCCCTAAACTCTTTAGGAAACTCTCTTGTGCTTTTTCTTCACATAACATACCTTAGAAAAAACCCTAAGGATGCCTTTTTATAGTTTTAGAAAACTCCTTTGCGCATCCTAGTTGCGAAAGGACTTGCGCATCCTAGTTGCGAAAGGACTTGCGCATCCTAGTTGCGAAAGGATGACGGGTCAAAAAACCCATCAAATGGGTTGCGGTGTAACACCTCGAGCAGATAGTCCCTGGTTCGGTGATCCTGCCCATTGTTCCGCTGGGTCTTACTAGGAATAGACACTACTCCAACCTTTTCTAAGTCTAGGAAGATCCCAGGCCACAATCTTAGAACCGGGGTTTTTCAGGTCGAATATGAACCGTTGGTGTATTTGATCTCCTCCCAAGTGCCCATTTTCAGGCTTCAAACTGAGGGGTGTATTTTTATTTTTATTAATTTTTTTCTTCAGGTTTAATATTGACGGTTGATGTATTTCTCCTCCTCTCTATTTTCAAGCTACAAACTGGAGGTTTAGGAATGATGGTGTTCATCGATTACAATGGTTCTGACAAACCAATGGTCCGAAGCATGGCCTCACTTACACAAACTGGATAGTGGATACTGAAGTATGGGGTCCATATCCTCGGCTTGATGATCATGACAGTCAAGGTTAAAGTCCGAATGTAAATCGGAGCCGTTCAAAATATTGGCCCCATCATGAACATTGCTGATCAGGCTCCTCCACTTCATCATGTATGATATATGATCAAGCCTATGGATGGACGAATCAAGCATATAATAAATGCGGCTACGTGAAGTGGATCGTCCTGATTTTCATGCCAAGTGATTTTCATAATGGGGCCCACCTGATCCACTGCTTCGATGTTCTGCACATCTTCCGCGTTACCAGTAAAAGAATGAGCAGTTCAATAAACATACGGCATCAGCCCAAGCTCTGTGGGCCCCACCATGATATATGTGTTGTATCCATACCGTCCATCCGTTTGCAGAGATAATTTTATGGCATGAACCAAAGAATGAGATCTAAAGCTCAAGTGGACTCCACCACAGAGAACAATAGAGGCAGTGCGTTGAAACATTTCTAGGGCCCACCATGATGTATTTTTGAGATCCAGCTTCTCCATAAGTTAACATGGAAATAGATGAAGTGAAAACACAAATATAAGCTTGATTGAAACTTCTATAGCCCCAGGGAAGTTTTGAAATGTGGATGTCACTGTCCCAACTGTTTTCTTTGGTGGAATCCACTTGAGCTTCAGATCTGCCTCTTCCTAAAATGATCTCATCTAGGACTTAGTATGATGTAGAGCAGGTCACGGACAATTTCATGGCCAAGATGGATCAGAAAAGGCACGATTGGCGACAAAAGTGATCCGGACCATCGAACCTTAGATCGGACGTATCTCACAATCCGGAATGAGTTATCCGACGTAAAATATATGAATTTAGGGTAGAACGAGCTACTTTAGCCAACCAACCCCGCTACGCCGGGTTGCGCAGCCCGAATTTGCGAAAAACTCCCTGATCGACGGTCGTTTCCTCGTTTTAATTTTGTTTTTACTATAAATAGTAAGTTTTAGTTTGAGTATAACTTTTCATCTGTTGGGCTTTAGGAGTTGTGTCCAACATGAAAAGTGCTTAGGATAATTAGGAGAACGGTTTGGTGAAGCCAAATAGGACACTTACTATTTTTGGCCAAAAACCTTGCGCACTAGTAGACATCATGACCGTCTATAAATAATAAGTTTACTATTTATAGTAAGTTGCGAATTTTAAGAGTTTTAGTTGTAGTTTGAGTCTGATTTTTTTCTTATTGCTTGGTTCCCTTATTTAAAGGGTTGTGAACTCGATTTTAAGAATTCATTAATCAATTTCGAATTTATTAGAAATTATTTTTATTTTCTACTTTATTTCCTCGTGGATTCGAGAAGTGTCTGTGAGGAGTCCAGAAAAGTTCCGTGGATTCGGAATATTTATCATCTTGAGGAAGACAGTGCTCGACCTCACGTCCTTCCCTGCGTCATAGTCGATACCAGGCATACATCATGGTAGGGCCCAAAGAACATAGTGACGTCACTTCAGCACCCAATGTGGCTACCGACATTGACAGTATCCAGGCGTCCATATATCGTATATATCCTTTTGGCCAACTCATTCCAAGGACATGAGCATAAACATCAGGAAGATCAAGCTCAACTGTATCGTTTTTTAATTTTTATTTTGGTTAGCTTGTTAGTACACCTCACTGTTAGCCACCCCCACCCGGGATCGAAACCAAGACCTCATTGTTGAAACGAGGTATCCAACTCAACTGTATCATAAAACAAAGAATCCTTACCATTTACCGCCGTGCAGGGGCATTGATGCCTAAGATCCTCCCATCTTGCGTATTTTCAGGGCTTTCCCATGCTTGCTGGGTAATATCTTATTAATCGTCTGGATCACCCAACCATGGGTCCCAGTTCTACTTGTCTCATCAGGACGCCCTACGATTCATCCTATCCTCCATGCAAACCCGAATTACTCGGGTTCTCATCGTGTGAAGTGTCTTTCTTAGAGGTGGACCCGGATACCTAAAACACTAAAATACAACATTTATTAACATTCTCTATTTCATAATGGTGGGCAAGAGTTTCCATGAAATCAATGTCCAGAACGAGTCAAAGTAGCATCTCGAGTAATCTGCAAGGAATCTGTTCATTAACGGCGTTGATATACTTTCGGGTCCTACTCGCCGTACCAACTCCGAGTTCCTCCAAACACAGCATTGTGTACTTCTGGACCTGGTTCACTGATCCAAACCGTTGACTTAATGGGAACCATTATGGATGGTGAACTACTTGAAAATCTTCCAGATTAGAAGACCGTAACCACTGGATCAACAAGCAGAGAAATAAACGGTTTTAAAGAAAATACAGCATCAATCTGCATTCAGTAGGAGATGGTCCAAAGTTCAAATACTTAGAACCATCTGATGTTAAACATTCTTACAGAATCCCTACTCCACATCAGGACTTATTAGATCAACGGTCTGGATCATCAACAGATGGTTCCAAATGTACATAATCCGGTGATCAGAAAAATCTACATGTGCTGATGAAATTGGCCCATTAACTCCTCATCTCCATATATCAGGCTCGCTTTCAAAATATTAAAGAACTTGGAGAAGTTCCACCCATCTAGATATGATACATCAAGGTCTTGCGTAACATGTATACATGGAACTATAAATATGATCTACGTGTAGTCATGGATGTTGCCTTCTCATGATTAGTAGGTACCTGAAAATTACACCAGGGAAAAGGAAAACTTTAAGATTTTCGCAATACTTTTATGAGAATTGTGTTACAAGTCAATATAAAATCTTGTTGAGAGACTCGCATTAACTGCTGACATTGAAAATCTTCAACTCAGATGTAGGGTTTTGATCACATCAATATCGTGGTTTGTAGGAATTACAAGGTGGATCTGTGTTTTGTAGGTTAGGCTGAGATGAATGGAGCCCAATATGACGTGTGCATGGCATCTAATCCGTACATCATGTGCGTCCCCTCATTTTCTCTCTGGAGAGCAAAAATCAGGCAGACCCAAATTTGAGTTGTACCACACCACGTGGAATCTTTCCTTAAAACCTATAAAATTATGCACTGCTGCCAAACATGAGTTTTGGAATGGCCTGAATCCTGGTGGGGCAAATCTTCTGAATGTATTGGAAAGCATATACGAAGAAGGGTAGGCCCCACCCACGATTTGGAAGGATTTTAATGATCAACGTCCTCAACGCAACTGTTCCTGTGGTGTGGCCCACCTATGTTTTGCATGGGCCTGATTTTTGGGCACCAAATATAATATGATGGGTACATATGATGGACGGATTGGATTTTAGGAACACATAATGGTGCACCCAACATCACTTGTTAGGTTAGATCAACTTACTGAGCATTGCAGTGGATCCGGCCTCTCGTATAATATGTAGTAATACCCAACGAGCACCATGACATGCAGTGTCCTCGAGACTTGAGTTTCTGCGAGTAATCCTGGAGCCTTGAGTATGTAAAGTGGGCCCCACGGATAGTATTCTGGATCCCAAGATCATGTCTGTGTAACTAACTACTGATTTTTTCATCGTTGATTTACATGAACAATGTTTGGACAGTGCTGAATAATGTTTTGATGGTACTAATTTGCATGGACAATGTTTGACGGTGCTGATCATTATTAGTAAGCCATGTGCCTAATAGAATAATAGCATATAATGACACACGTGTTATACCTATATCTATTGAAATGATTTCACGTGTAATCCAAGCTCTTACCATGGATTACAACCCCTTTACGGATTGGTTATACCCCCACCACGAGCTCGGTGGCTAATGGTCAGTGCTCTGTGGGGCCCACCATGATGTGTGTATGTCATCCATTCCACTTGTCCATTTTTACAGGTCATTTTATGAATTGATGCCAAAAACGAGAGGGATATAAATCTCAGGTGGATCACACCACAGGAAAACAATAGTAATTGGATATCCACCATTAAAATCCTCTTAAGGCCCACTGTACTTTTTATTTGACATCCAATCTGTTGATTAGGTCATACAGGCCCAGATGATGAGAAAAAACAAAAATCAGCTTGATCAAAAACTCTTATGGCCTCCAAAGGTATTTAATGGTCAACGCTCATTCAAAACTGTTTTTTGTAACATGGTCCACTTGAGATTGGGATATACCTAAATTTTGGTCTCATACCATGAAATGATCCGGAAAGGATGGCATGGATGAAACACATACATCATGGTGGGGTCCACGGAGCACCCACCGCCAGCCATTGGATGGTGGCTGGGGGAGTAGCCAATCCGTCCGAGGCGATTGGAAACCCCCTCGATTTGAAACCACCAGTTACTTTATGATGTCAAACGAAGGATGGACTCCAATCTCCTCCGATCGACGGTGCTAGAATGTTCTTTGCAGTGGATGGGAGATTCCCCAAAAGTCTGGACGATTGGATGATCCTAAATATCAAATCTTGTACTTTTTCCCTTGAATGTCCACGTTGCTATTTATTTTCCTCAACCGTGTATCTGCAGGACATTCCTCATATGGTCCGGATTTTCGGACTCTTGCAGCTTGCCCCATCCATGACGGGTCAACATGCTACTAGCTGTATTAGCATGTTGTGATCTCGTCTGTGACTCACTATATGCATCTCTTATATAGACGTCCAAAGGATCCACGACCAGAAGCTTCCAATCCCACGCCGTCCATCTGTTTTTTACATCTCATTTTACAACGCTATCCCAAACCTTAGGAAGATCCAAATATCAGATGGACCATACCACTTGAAACAGTGATTAATGACAATTGAAAAAATTTTGTGGGCCGCCAAAGTTTTGGATCAAGCTGGTATTTGTATTTTCCCGTCACCTATATCTTCTTGATATTATCAAGAGATTGGATTGGAAATAAACATTATGAAAACCATACGATCAGCCCTTTGGAATTTTTAATGGTGAGGCACTCAATCACCACTGTTTCCTGTGGTGTGGTTGACATGAGATTTGGATCTAGATAAATTTGGGTACCCAGTCCTAAAATGGGCTGGAAAAACTGATGGACAGGGTGGATATAAAACACATCATCAATGTAGGCCCCACGGTAAGGGTAACACCCACTAGGTGATACCCAAGTAACACCTAATCCGCTCCCGTCACGTTATCGGTTTTCTGACAAATGGACCGAGTTAATTTCTGGCAATCCAGGCTGCTGGTCTGCTGCGTCTGACCATGGATATACCAATCGCCTAAAAGTCTCCTCAATAAGACAAATAAAACCTTTCAATCGGTGGCCTACAAATATAAGGGCTAAGAAGAGATACACTAATGGTCCACAATAAGATGAGAAAACTCCCAAAATTGGTACCTGGGATCTTCAAATGTAGAAACTTTTTCAGGCATGGTCTATCCATAATAGAATGCAATAGATCAATGGTCTAGATTAGAGAAGTATGGCCCCATGCAGTGCGAAGTCACGGATCATTGGCAACGGTATGTGTCACATGTGTAATGTGATAGTTAGGTAGTGAACGTTCGTCTTGTTGTCTACTTAAATGGGGTTGGTCAGGCCCCTTGATTTGTTTACGGCGGAAATATAGCAACAAAGGAGTTATGAGATGGGAAGAAAACTTGGGACAGATTGATGTCTAAGTTGCCAAACAATAAATGAGTCTAACAAGGGATCTTTGGTGCACCTTTTATCTTCTTGTGTTTGTGTATATCTACTAGGATTGGAGATACAGTATGAGGACCATCAGAAACGTTCTAGGTGCCTCTCTCTCTCTCTCTCTCTCTCTCTCTCATAACAAGATCTGAGCTTTCCATCACATAGGCCAGAGTTGATATCTTCGGTACCTGGAGGTCAAGCCATTTCACTCCTCAGGTGAGCCGGTATGAAAGCAACTAGATGACTAGAAATTGTTTTAGTCGTCCATTTGTTTTGCACGTTGTTGTGGAATATGAGATTAACGGTGCAACTTGATTTTCGAGCAAAAGATTTCATTGGTCTGTCCAACTTAGCGCCTGTTTAGATGCCACCAAATAAGTTACTTTTCCTACTTACAACGGTAGATCAATTAATAACTTATTTAAGATGAGTATTGTTGAGGTCAAAATCTGGATGACTCTCCCTTCCGTCTCCCAAAACTCGAATCTTTTTACAATGTCGTCTAATCTCGAGACTGTTCGAGAGTACGGTGATGACTCCGAACCGGGGCGATCCAATGGTGGGAGGGGGGCCTCAGAAGATTCCTTTGAAGCTGAGCCTTTATACCCCCACCTCAAAGATAAAAAGAGGCAGGGGTTCGGACTCAGAGAGCAAGCAAGAAGAAGAAAACCTCCCAAGCCCCCCAGACTACTACCACCGAGACGACCGAAATGCCCGCAAGTGGGCGAGCTTCGGAGGTAGTCCCTGGAGGCTCCGTTCTGTCAGAGTCTTAGATGGGATGGATTCGTTCGAAGTACAGACTGTTGGTCTTTTTTTTTTGGTTATCTCCCTCCATTTTTCTCAGAAGATTCCTTTGAAGCTGAGCCTTTATACCCCCACCTCGAAGACAAAAAGAGGCAGGGGCTCAGACTCAAAGAGCAGGCAAGAAGAAACCTCCCGAGCCCCCCAGACTACTACCACTGAGACAACCAAAATGCTCGCAAATTGGCAAGTCTCGGAGGTAATCCCTGAAGGCTCCGTTCTATCGAAGTTTTAGATGGGATGGATCCGTTCGGAGTTCAGACTGTTGGTCATTTTTTTTATTATTATTATTATCTCGCTCCATTTTCCTCTTAGAAGTATTGGATGTGGAAGGTTTCAATGGTGCAATGATACACTGGAGCATGGCAGAGTCTTGTATCTAACATAAACATGTAAGTGGAACATATCAATCAACACCATTCATTCAGTGGGGCCTATCAAGGATGGGTCATTGTTCAAAAAATCCATTGATCAGGCATTCTCATGGTTTTCATACGAAACCGATCCCATGACATCTCCATGTCGTACCTAGTTTCATTAGGTAGTGCTTGCCCGTGAACATGCACGGCCTGTGAAAAAAATATATCAGGCTAATACACTATTTTCTTGAGCCACTAATGTACATTAGATTTGAACCGGTGGACTTCTTTTCTAAGTACCCGTGGTGGACCACTATTATTTCGGTCCAAAGCATGTACATATATACTTCCAGCTGTTGGGGCCTTGCACAAAACTTTAGGATCTAGCCTCCTGAACAAATCAGAATTATGGGATAATAATAGCAATGAAATAAATTAAAGCATCAATCACACACCACACAAGAGATTTTTACGTGAAAACCCCTCAAAGAGGTAAAAACTAATGGACCTCGTCCAGATCAACAATCCACTATGAAGTAGAACGATACAACCTTCGTCACTCATGCAGGAGTGGATGAACAATAAGAGAATAAAGGAAAAAAAAAGAGGGATCTCACCGATCACGAGGACGTAGAAGCGCTGAGACGACGGCTCCCTTTCACAAGCTTCCTCTCTATCTTTTCTCTCACTCTCTCACCTTTGATATCCCTGAACCCTTTAGAAAATCCTCTTGTATTTTTTCTTCACACAACATCATACCCTAGAAAATCCTAGGAACCCCTTTTTATAGTTTTAGAAAACTCCTTTCCATATCCCAGTTGCGAAAGAACTTGCGACACGAAATTCGCGCAAAATCACGGAACGAAACTGCGTAATCACGACCAGTCGAGTGCCACCCATGATCGGTCAAGTGCCACCCACGACCGGTCGTGGACTACCTACGACCGGTCGAGCACCCCTGAAAAATTAGTCCTCACTCGCTAGACTTTAAGTCGTGCAACCCACGACTGGTCGAGCAACGACCCACGACCGGTCGAGCAGGGCTCTCGACTGGTCGTAGATGGGTCAAAAAACTCATCAAATCTCTCCCTTTTTGACCCGAGAGGAATCCTTTTTCTTCAAGCCAACCAGGTTTCTACAAACCTCAAATTTACCCTTGAGCAAAGCCTTGGTCATCATGTCTGACCCATTATCATCTGTGTGGACCTTCTCAAGCTGTAACACCTTCTGTTCCAAAGTATCCCTAATCCAATGATACCGAATCTCTATGTGCTTCGACTTGAAATGCTGACTTGGATTCTTGCTCAAGTGTATAGTACTCTGACTATCGTAATAAACCACGTGCTTATCCTGCTTCAGGCTAAGTTCCTGTATGAACGTCTTCATCCAAAGTATCTCTTTACATGCCTCTATGACTGCAATGTACTCAGCCTCTGTCGTCGACAATGTTACGACCTTCTGTAGCTTGCTCTGCCAAGTTACCGCTCTCCCTGCAAACGTGAACATGAACCCCAATGTAGACTTCCTGGAGTCTATGTCGCCTGCCATATTTATATCTGTGTAGCCCTCTATCACAGATTTTTCGTCACCATAGTATAGGCTCAACCTGGATGAGCCTCTTAGATACCGTAATATCCACTTCACCGCTGCCCAATGCTCTTTGCCAGGATTGACAAGATACCGGCTGACAACACCAACCGCATATGCTATGTCTGGGCATGTACACACCATAACATATATCAAACTTCCTACAGATGACACGTAGGGTATCTTCTGCATCTCTTCCACCTCTGCCTTCATCTTAGGACATTGTCCGTCGCTCAATCTGAAGTGACCATCCAGTGGAGTACTGATTGGCTTCGCTGCATTCATATTGAACCGCTATAGGACTTTCTCAATATACCGCTCTTGTGACAGCCAAAGCTTCCTACTACTTTTGTCACAGGTTATCTCCATTCCTAGGATCTGTTTAGCCAGGCCCAAGTCTTTCATCGCAAAGGACCTGCCCAACTCCTGTTTCAACCTATCGATTTTCTTGATGTCTTTTCCCATGATGAGCATGTCATCAACGTATAACAGCAGAACTAAAAAATCACCATCTGAGAATTTACGTATGAACACACAGTAGTCCAACTCTGTTCTGTCATACCCATGCTGTAACATGAACGAATCAAATTTCTTATACCATTGTCGTGGAGCTTGTTTCAGCCCATACAAGCTTTTCCTCAGCCTACACATCATATGCTCCTTACCCTTGAATTCGAACCCTTCTGGTTGGTGCATGTAAATCTCTTCTTCCAGGTTACCATGGAAAAAAACAGTTTTAATGTCCAACTACTCTATCTCCATATCTATGCTAGCTGCCAACCCAAGAAACACCCATATGAATGTCATCTTTACCACTGGTGAGAATATCTCCTCGAAGTCTATGCCTTTCCTCTGACCAAACCCTTTCACCACAAGTCTGGCCTTGAACCTCGTCTGTGAATTATTCTGCTCAACCTTCTTTCTGACCACCCACTTGTTGCTCAAAGCTTTCTTGCCCTTAGGCAGTTTCACCATATCATAGGTGTGGTTCTTATGTAAGGATTTCATCTCCTCTTGCATAGCTTTCAACCACTCCACCTTATGCTTATCGGCTAGTGTTGAGGGTCAAATATTGCATATTAGACCCCAGATATTGTCTGGATTTACGAATATAATGCTGTCTAATGGCTCGTTTTCTCATTCTTGTGTGACAAAGTGATTTTATAAGCATGGATGGAAAAAGGACGTTAAAAGTTGAGATTTAACGATCTGATGACGCCAAAGGCAAGGGACACACTCTAGGGGACCAAGATTGACAAATATACACGGTCAGAAATTCGAGAAAAGTTAGAAATTGAATCTCAAGTGGCCTGAAGGACATCCAGAATGCAAGATCACGAGGTTCCCACCATCCGTTCGGTTCGAAACTTCATACGTCGCCTGAGGACCATAAATTAACCGTACATATAAAATTTCAGCCATTGAAGATCTCAGGAAGTGCCCCAACTGACAGATCAGCCCATAAACCGTTGATTCTGGGCCCACCTGATATTTGGAACTGTCTTAAAATTATTATTGACGCCTTAAATGAGGAGTCAAAACAGATGGACGGTGCAGATTTCTCCAAAACAGTGCAATGGACCCCATATGAGATGAGTGTATACAGTACACATGTGCACTCGTCGTGCACCAAATGAGTTAAGTCGGTCAGCAAGACGCTGACCGACTTTCTTCTTTAAAAAAAAAAAAAAAAAAAAAAAATCGCACCGCGTAACGCAGGCCGCTGGCCATTTTTGCGGACGTTTGTGGGCCCTACCCATTGACCATATGGAAAATCTGACCCGTTCACCGTGTAGAGGGGCTCGAATACTACAAAAACATGCTGACTTTTTGTACCCATGCATGCACACGTGTGAGATACAGAGGCCACAAAAGGGCTGCTCGGTGGCGTTCAAAACTGATTCTTTTGTGATTTCTTCTCTGGGCCACGTCAATGGACGTTCAAAACCACCCATTCTTGACTGAAATTTCGTTTTAAATCCAATGGACGGGGTGGATTTTCCAGAAAATACTTCTGTGGGGCCCACCGATCACAACAGCGAAATGGTGCGAAAGGTTTCGCACATCCGTGAAAATCGAACTTTTCGGACAGTTTTGGCCCACCATCTTTGATCATATGGCAGATCTGAACCGTCTATCATGTAGAGGACCCAAGAAAGTACTAAGGGACGGTGTTTCTTTGGAATTTGAGCGAGGAAAGTGGCGTGTTTCATGGTACCAAACTTGGCTGAGAAAATTACACTCCATGTCCTGCTACAACTCTGTCACTGACTCCAGCCTTCCAGCAGCTATAAAAGGAGGTTTTTGGACGTGGGGAGCATTCGTTCAGGGTCTGGGGAGGAAGAATAGAGGGCTCAAGCTTGGGTTTCAACGTGGGCAGAGGAGAGAGAGAGGAGCTTGGTTTTTTCTTTCCCTTTTCTTTTCCTTTTCTTTTTCTCTTTATTTATTTGGATTGAGCCCATCCATGACAGGCTAAATCCTCCTAGCTAGGGCTAAGAGCTAAAGCTTGTAGTGAGATGGGAGATTTGATTTTATTTAAATTTTAATGCATGAATTGACGTTGATTTTAGTTAATTAATATGTGAATGTTTTAGGCTTTTAATGGTCTGTTGTGACTGAAATTACAATGGGTCTGCAATGGCTTTGAATATTTCTATTCTCTTTAATGTTTATGATGTCAGGAAGCCCTGTTGTTCACCATAGTCTCCTGGGCATGGTTAGATGTCGGTACCCTTCCTAACTTTCATACATGTGATTGGGTGGTAATTAGTTTAATTCTGTTGTTTGCCATAGTCTTTTGGGCATGGTTTGGTGATGGAATTCATTCTAATTCATACACCTTTCATCTCCTTGAAAACTAGATCAACGGCAGTTCAGTAATTTTCATGATTTTTGATGCAAGCATAAGTTCTCCCTGATCTCTACAAGTGGATCCTCTGAATCCCTAGTTTCCTTTCTTCTGATTTCTATAAATTTTAGATTAATATTTTCACCATTATTCCTTAAATTACATTCAGTTTAGATTTCATCTTAATCTAGTTCTAGTTCTGGTTAATTTTAGATAACGTACAAGTTTCAGTCCCTTGGGATTCGACCTCGGTCTTACCGAGTTATTACTACATCACAACCCTGCACTTGGGGAGTGAACAAGTTTTTGGCGCCGGTTAGGGCCTCAGAATAATCTTTTGGCTATCTCTCATCAGTCAGCATAATGTACTCATACGGTGAGTACCTCTTGGACGGTTGTCTATCCCTAGATGACCTCCTCACCTGTGGTTCAACAGGCAGATCAAGTGGGGGCTGCTCCCGTGATCCATCTTCTGAAGGAATTCCCTCGTCCTCTGCACCTTGTTGTACCTCCCGTCATCAGGCACCATGGGAGGAATAATCGGATCCATGTCCTCTAGCTCACCTGAATTAGGCTAATTCTTCTCTATCTTACCAATGTCTTTTATACACTGATCTTCAAAGAAAACCACATCTCTGCTCCTGACGAGCTTCCTCTCAGTTGGATCGCATAATCTGTAACCGAACTTTTCATCACCGTACCCTAAGAACACACATTGTCTGATCTTCATATCGAGCTTGGACCTCTCGTCCTTTGGTACGTGAATGGATGCCCTGCATCCAAACACCCTAAGATGACTATACGATGGATCTTTTCCAGTCCACACCTTCTCAGGTACTTCTCTATTTAATGGGGCTGATGGAGACCTGTTTATCAGATACACTGCCGTGTGCATTTCTTCTCCCCAGAACGTCTTGGGCAATTTCATATAGGATAACATGCATCTGATTCTCTCAACAATGGTGTGATTCATTCGTTCAGCTACACCATTATACTGGGGGGTCTTAGAAACCGTCTGTTCATACCGTATACCCAGGGACTTGCAGTACTCATGAAAGTCGTCAATGTATTCACCACCATTATCAGTGCGGATGCACTTCAATGATCTACTTGTCTCTCTCTCGACCATAGCATGAAACAACTTAAACACACCAAATACCTCATCCTTGGATTTCAAAGCATAAACCCAAACCCTCCTAGATGCATCATCTATAAAAGTAACAAAATACAATGCCCTACCCAAGGTTTTTATCCTCATAGGACTACAAACATCAGAATAAACCAAATCTAATGCATACACTTTATTAACATAAGAAGCAGTTTTAACGAATGAAACTCTATGTTGTTTCCCTGATAAACAATCAAGACATGTTTTGAGAGGTGTACCTGTCACGTCTGGAAGGAGTCGCTTCCTCGCTAGTAGCTAAAGTCATTTTTCACTCATGTGACCTAAACACATATGCCACATGTCAATAAATGAATCTTTCACTGCGTTCAACCCACCCTTGCATACACTGACATTTCCCTTGTACAGGGTGCAACACTTCTTTAATTTTCTCTGACTGCGATCAATGAACCCTTGATGAGCTTCCAGCGCCCATCAGCAAACCGGCTTTCATAGCCATCATCATTTAACCTTCCTTTCGACATCAAGTTGAGGCGAAGGTCTGGGATATGCTTCACATCCTTGAGAACCAATGTGCAGCCCACATCGATCTTCATACAAATATCACCGACCCCTACGATCTTCGATATGCCAAAATTTCTCATCTTCACGATCCCATAGTCGCCTAACTTGTAGCTTGTGAAGAAATCTCTGCGTAGAGTCACGTGAAAAGAAGTCCCTGAGTCTATCACTCAGTCGGTGTCTTGACTCGTAGTCGTGAGACATACATCATGATATACAGAAAGAATAACTACAACGTCACCATCTGAAGCGACCGCAATATAATCTGATTCATCTTCTTTCTTCTTTCCTTTTCCTTTCTTATCGTTCTTAGCCTTACGACATTCATGCTTATAGTAGCCCTTCTTACCACAATTCAAGCATTCAACATCTTTTCTATTAATTGACTTGTCTCTTGATTTATCTCGGGCTTTCTAGCCCTTCCTGTTCTTTCCTCTCTCCCGTAACTATGTCACAAGTATCTCTTGCTGAGTAGACCCCTGAGACTTCCTCCTTATCTCTTCATTGAAGAGATAGCTAGTAACCTGTTCCATGGATATCTTTCCGTTTGGCGCGGAGTTACATAGAGACACCACCAATGTCTCCCAACTGTCAGGCAATGAACTAAGCAATAGTAAAGCCTGCAATTCATCATTCAAGACCATCTTTATAGAGGAGAGTTGGTTCACTATATTTCTGACCTCATTCATGTTCTCGACCACAGAACCACCATCTTTGAACTTGAGATTCACAAGTCACCTTATCAGAAAAATTTTATTACCAGCTATCTTCCTCTCATACAGCCCTTATAGTTTCAGCCATATGCTAGCGGCTAAGGTTTCCGTAGACACATAGTGGAATACAGAATCATCCAGCCATTGTCTAATAAACCCCACCGCCTTCCGGTCCAACTTCTTCCAATTTTCATCAGTCATATTCTTGGATTTTGCTGATATGTTTAAAATTGGAGAATATAGATCCTTGTAATAAAGAAAGTCCTCCATCTTAGCCTTCCATATGGTCCAGTTAGAATCATTAAGGCTAATCATCCTTGATGAGCCACCTTCCATAATTCTAAACCGATCCTTCCCGTTCAATGAACTTAGCGCTTTGATACTACTTTGTTGGGGCCTTGCACAAAACCTTAGGATCTAGCCTCCCGAACAAACCAGAATTATGGGATAATAATAGCAATGAAATAAATCAAAGCATCAATCACACATCACACAAGAGATTTTTACGTGAAAAACCCTTAAAGAGGTAAAAACCACGGGACCTCGTCCAGATCAACAATCCATTATGAAGTAGAACGTTACAACCTTCGTTACTCACACAGGAGTGGATGAACAATAAGAGAATAAAGGAAAATTAGAGGGATCTCACCGATCACGAGGCAATAGAAGCGCTGAGACGACGGCTCCCTTCCACAAGCTTCCTCTCTATCTTTTCTCTCACTCTCTCACCTTTAATATCCTTAAACCCTTCAGGAAACCCTCTTGTGCTTTTTCTTCACACAATATCATACCGTAGAAAACTCTAGGAACTCTTTTTTATAGTTTTAGGAAACTCCTTTTCGCATCCCAATTGCGAAAGGACTTGTGACACGAAATCCGCGCAAAATCGAGAAAGGAAACTGCGTAACCACGACCTGTCGAGTGCCACCCACGACCGGTCGAGCGCCGCCTACGACCGGTCGTGGACCACCCACGACCAGTCGAGCACACCTGAAAAATTAGTCCGCACACGCTGGATTTTGAGTCGTGGAACCCACGACTAGTCGAGCAACGACCCACATCCGGTCGAGCAGGGCTCTCGACTGGTCATAGACGGGTCAAAAAACCCATCACCAACTACCTAGCCTGGATCTTTGACGCATGCCATCCCATGGTTGGAACCAGGAACGGCCGCATGGGAACCTAAAATGATTCACCATACGTGTGATCTCTCTCTCTCTCTCTCCTCTCTCTCTCTCTCTCTCTCTCTCTCTCTCTCTCTCTCTCTATATATATATATATATATATATATATATATATATATGGTTTTTTTTTTTTTTTCAAATACATGTCCCGTGCACCAATTAAGAGACAACGAGAGGGGAGCAGTTGCCCATGCCGTTGTGGCATGGGAGCGGATTAGGTAGGGGCCTAACCGTAGGGCTGACCTTGATGGATACATTGTATCTACTCTCTGTCCATCCATTTTGCCTGCTCATTAGAGGGCAAAAACCCCAAAATAAAGTAGATCCAAATCTAAGATGGACCATACCACAGAAACATTGGTGATTGGCCATTGAAAACTGCTTATGGGTAGATGAAACAGATATTTGTTTTTTTTTCCTTCATCCAGGTTTGTGTGACCTTATCAACATGTTGGATGGCAATAAACACTATGGTAGGCAGTGGGAAATTTTTAATGGAAATTACTAATGTTTCTTATCCTATAGTCCACCTAAGAGTTGGATCTATTTCATTTTTGGGTTCATGCCCTCAAATGAGCAGGCAAAATGGATTCATGCCTTGAAATAAGCTTTTAAGACAGTTCGGCCAGCATGGATCGATATACAATACATACATCAGGGCAAGGCCAACGATTAGGCGAGATTGGGTTGCACCTAATTTGCTCCCCTATCCCAGTGCATGGCCAACGTCTATGTTTAATAGGTGTCACACTTTGAAATTTGGAATTCAAGTGGTGACTTTAATCTTTAGTTTCAAGGTGTGAATTAAGTTTTATATATTGTACATTTAGATTAACATTCAAACCACCATACATCTAAACCACACTAAAATTAAATAATTCAAAATGTGATAATTCAAATTTAAAACTTTAAAACTTAAATTTATAATCTAAACACACCGATCATCATGTCTACTTCTCATTCAAGTCTTCTACTAAAAGTCTATTAGAATGCTTTTGGAAAGAAATGTCTATGAATAAATTTCTAAAGAAAGTATCCTCCAAATATTTCCCCTCCTCGTGTCCTTCATTCTAAAACCTATATGGTTGTTAATGTGGTGAATTAAAAGCTCATGGAGATAATTTCTAGAGGCAGGTAAAATACAGCTTAACAGAAATCAAATAAAAATGCAAGAGTATTATGAATTTACAATAGACACAATAGCGGCTCGTAACAGAATGCCATGACTATATATTCTTAGAATAAGTATAATGTTATTATGTATGAGATATTCAACGTGTGCAATACAAGTCATGATGAGTCCCGTAGGGAACCCTTCTCGATAATCCTCCTAAACAATCATCTTGACATAAAGGTTAAGGGAACCCTCGCTCAATAACTCCTTAAATGTGTTGTATCAACAGAAATTATCAATCAAGCTTATATTTGTGTTTTCCCTTGTTCCATGTCCATGTTAACATATGTACTTAGGTTGGATCTCAAATAAATATCATGGTGGGCCCTATAAAGGTTTCAACGATGTATGACATTGTCCTCATTGTTTTCTATGGTGGGGTCTAATTGATCTTTGGATCTACCTCATTCTTTGTCTCATGTCCTAAAATATTCTCTCTAAATGGATAAATGGTGTGAATATAGCACAAACATCATGGTGGGAGCCACATGACGTGGTGACATCCCTTCAATAGTGAAAACTCGCTACTATTGGGTTCAGTAGCTAATTCATGTACCTTTTGAAGAATAAAATGAGGGGATACTAAGGGCCTGTTTGATTTTTGTGTATCAAGAAAATACCTTCATTAATACCTTTTCATCCTGTTTGAAATTTTAAATGTATTTTCATCTTAAAAATTGATCCAAAAAGCTGACTTAAATTTGTGAACCTTGCTGTGATGTACATGACATATTCACACTGTCCTTCTTTTTTATCAGAAGATTTTAGGGCGTAAGTCCAAAATTAAGACATGCAACGCTCAAGTGGTCCATACCACAGGAAGCAATGGTATTAAACGTCTATCATTGAAAGTTATTTTGTTTATTGGGCCACATTAATGTTTATTTGTCATCTAATCTATTCATGAAGTCATAAAAACATTGATATAGAGTAAACACAAATATTAGCTTTATCCAAAACTTCAGAGGGCCACATAAATTTTTATACAATAAGCATTCAATTTCCACTGTTTCCTGTAGGGTGGTCCATTAGAGCTTTGGATCTACCTCATTTTTAGGTTCATAGCCTAAATGAGGCTGACATATAGGATGAACGGTGTTGATACATCACTGCATATCACAATGAGCCCTATATTCATTTGGTAGTCATCCTCGGTTTTAACGGAAAAAGTTGGGCAGTCAACGTAGGCGCAAGAAAGGATGTATACCAGTAATTATTATTCATTTACGGGGTAACTACCTCTTACCTGAAAAAGTAAACAGGCCGAAACCGGTCTAAGGGAAAATTACGTTCCTTAATAAGACTATTAAGCGGATCCCTAGATAAGGTGCAGAGGATGATAATGACGACCACAACGTCGATGATGGTATTCTCTTACCGTTGATAGCCGGCAGACTTCCATATGTGCTGGGCCCATGGTTCCGGGCTCCAGACTATAGGTCTTGGTTAGCCTCAAGTCTAGCCGGTCGAATGTCCAACTAGCTTAGAAAATGATTATTAATTAAACCAGCTAACAAAATGGCTATTAATTAATGGTTAATTAACATTAAAATAGAGGTAGAGGGAAGGTGTCAGTTGGCTTAGGTGGCCCCACCTTAGTGTTTATGTGAAATCCACCCAAACTATCAAGTGTGTCACCCTATGCTAGGCCCAAGGCTAAAATATCAACTCTATCCTTGATTTTGGCGGATAACACAATTTTTATTTTATTTTATTTTTAATTAAGATGATTTCATTTCACAAAAATCAACCTTTACAAGAACTGGACAACTCATTCGGGCACCCAGCCAAAAAAGCGGGCCTATCATATGACTCTGCAACGGAAATGAAAATTAGGACCACTTCCTAAACGACCCCAACCCCATTTTATTTAGAAAGATAAGACCTTTGATCTGAATTGGGAGCTCACTCACGACTGAGAAGAGGTTGTTCCTTTGAGAACTGCTGCCCAGGCGCACCAGCCCATCCGCTGGACCATTAACCTCCCTCGGGATATGATGAAAGCGGATAACATAATTAGAAACATCATACAGGATGACACTTACCTTCCAAACTGTGGCCCACCCGAATTACGGATGGGCCTGATGTTTGGGCCTCAAAAATAAATTTTATTTTATTATTTTAACATCTAATGGTTGGAGTGGATTTCATATAATCATCATCATAGGCCTTGTAGAAATCAAGGGTAGATTATTTTTCTCCCAGCTTTTTCTTTTGATGTGGACCACCTTAATCACGGGTAGGCCTGATTTTTTATTTTTATTTTTTTTACTCTGGGCCTAACATGGGATTAAACATCTAATGCTTGGAGTAAATCTTAGGTTGGCATAATGGTGGGCCCTTCCAAAATCAAGGGTTGGGCCCAGTTGAATCCGCCCTACTGATTATCTATAAATCTAAGGGCGCCTTTCTATCCGGCTTACTGTTTATCTGTAAGTCTCATCCACACGAAGGTGTTCCCAATCCACGGTGGGGCCCACCAGATCGATGCCTAGATCTCAACCAACAATTGGACAGTGTACATAATCTTCTTTCTCATTAATTATTAATCTTCCTTATGAACACCAGCCGTTGATCTGACCAAATACAACTGAAGAGGGAATAGATACCCCCAGACAGTGGGCCAGGCAGGCAAAATCCCATTTGGGTTATGTTTCATGTCTTAGCCAGAAATCCAAATCCAATAAAAATGAAATTTACAAAATTCATATTCATATTCCCGCCACCATACATTTCGACTGTTGCAATTCCATATCAATTTCCTTTGAACGAAATGTCTTCGTGCAACCCAACAGATTACACATCTTCTTCAACAACTGAAGCAAAATCAAAACACAAACACCTCCGTAGGCAGCCTGTTCAAGAAACCCAGCTCGTGGAGAATACCTAATGAGATAAACTGCATCCGATGCAATCAAGATCCAACCCAGACCTTCCAACACCTTCTTCATCATTCCACTTCCTCTATCTTCCCCAACCAATGCACAAACCATCCTCGAACACAGAGTACCGACGACAGAAAACGTTGTAGCCGACCAACCCCTATACAAAACCAAGCTCCCACCAGCAATCAGAGCCTCTCTACGACAAACACAAGATCCACACTCGCCCGAGAAGCTCGAAAGAACTATAGCTTCCAGCCCTGTGTAGTAAGGCAAGATGACAGAATCCAGATACAAGCTTGCATGCAAGATTCCCGAAACCGTCGATGCCTCGAATAAAACATACTTCATGCTCTTCTCACCCATGTTCTCGAAGGCGAGCGCAGAGACTAGGACTAGCTGGAGGATGGCGGGCCCTGTGTTTGAGAGAGGGAAGGTGGTGTTTATCCGGTGACCCTTGGCAAAGGCTAGGAGGATGAATGGGAGGGCGATTGGGCCAGACGGTAACCAATACCTCCTCTTCTGGTGACTTAAACGAGCGGCGGTCGAGCTTCGTTTGATGTCGGATACAGTGAAAGCTAACGTCAAAAGGAAGGAAGCTGTGAAGAAGAAAAGCACTGAAAAATCGATAAGAGGTGGGTAATTTCCGGCGTAGGTACTATCGCAGAAGTAATGGTAGGGGCAGTTGATGGGGTCTGTGGTTTCTTCAAACTGCCATCGGGTGCATTTGAAGAACGTGGTTGTGATGTTTTCCACCGTCTGATCATATAGGATATCTGGTAGCAGTAGAAGCGCGCCGTTCATCTTATCTGGCTGTTTTATTTCTCTTCATCATCATTGTGGGAGAGGATATGATAGCATAGCTATTATACAAATGAGTCTCTTTTGTGGGTTGGACTGTTGTTTTAGGTCGGAGGAGGTGGAAGACGAAGGCTCAACTGATTTTGTCCGGAAATGTCGAAAATATCCTTGGCTTATTACAAGATTATAGAGATTGCGGGATTATGTGGACCGTTCCTTCTATGTAATTTGATAGTGGTGAATGTGCCATCTGGATAGGGAAACGGATTGGCTACTCCCCCTAACACCTGCCAATGGCTGTGGTCGGTGCTCTGTGGGCCCCACCATGATGTATATGTTACATCCATGCCGTCCATCTACTTTTATAGATCATTTTGTTAAATGACACGAAAATGAGGTATATCCAAATCTCAAATGGACCACATCACAGGAAACAGTGTTGAATGAGCTTCGACCATTAAAAACATTTTGGGGGCCATAGAAGTTTTGGATCAAGCTGATTTTTGTTTTTTCCCTTCATCTGGGCCTGTATGATCTAATCAACAGATTGGATGTTAAATAAACAGTACAGTGGGCCTTAGGAGGATTTTAAAGGTGGATATCCAATCACTAGTGTTTTCATGTGGTGTGGTCCACCTGAAATATATATCCTCTCATTTTTGGGATCAAGCCCTAAAATTATCTGTAATAATGGATGAACGGAATAGATGAAACAAATACATCATGGTGGGGTCCACAGAGCACAGAGCACCGACCACCAGCCACGGGGCTGGTGGCAGGGGCAGTAGCCAATCCGTTTCCTCTGGATAGGACTTTGGCAGGAAGTTCCTGCTCTAGAAACCTAGGTGGAGCTTACCATGGATGTTTTTGAGAAATCTACTCCGTCCATCCATTTTGTGAGCTCATTTTAGTGTACGGGACCAAAAATGAGCATGATCCAATACTCAAGTGGGCCGAAAACTTGAGGATTGAACGTCCACAGTTGAAATATTCGAAGGGCCACAGAAGTTTTGAATTATGGTAATATTTGTGTTTTCAGTTCATCCTAGTAGGAATGACGTTATGAACGGTATGGATGACATTTAAATATCACTGTTGGCCTCAGGGAGGTTTCAACGGTACAAATTTCCCTACCCATCTTTTCCTTTAGTGAGACCCACTTGAGTCTTGGATCTTGCTCACTTTTGGACTCCAGTCCTGAAATGAGATCACAAAATGGATGGACGGGGTAGATTTCTCACAAACATCACGGTAGGCCCCACCTGTGTTTCCAGCGCAGGAACTTCCTGCAAAATAAAATAAGCCACTCGTACGCTTCTTTTTTCTTGTGCAGTTGTGACCTGCATCATCAACGGTCGATGTTAGTTTTTGGTACAGTGCACGTTCACAATGTACACTACCTGATAAAAGGCCTGGATCTATCACACATGGGCCATCCAGTGGTGTAAAGCGTTAATTACTGTTATTCACAATAAAGTCTACTAATCAGATGGCTAGGATCATCTGATTGAAATAAATACGCATTTCATTTATATGAATTTGGATTTTGATCAGGGGTTCTGACAATGGGCTCTGCCGGGTTAGGCCCCGCCCACATTCTGTTTCTATGGCAGTGGCCCACTCAATGATTGGACCAGGCCCACTACACCAGCCAGGCCATTTTTTATTGGCTCGGTCCGTCCCAGGGCCAAGCTCAGGGGTGTTATGGTAATTCCAGTGGAATTTGTGGGCATCTTGATCATTTTACCTGAAGTTATGAACAAGGCATGCAGGTGCACTAGATATGTCGAGTGAGAAATAAGGTTAGGCAACTTGGTTTCCAAGGGTTGCGATTTGGTGTGGTGGGAACCTTTGGATAATGACTGTTAAATAAGGTAAAGCAGTTAGCTAGAAGTAGGAGGGGATGTTTGTTGAGGGGGAGAATTCAGGTTGGTGAGGGAAGAGGAGTCTATATGAGCAGAGTTTTGCACGATCACGAAACCAGATGCTAATCTTCTTTTCTATTTGCTTGGATTCCATTATTTTAAATATGGTATCCATGACCCACCGACTTGCTGACTCACTACCGTCTATCTGATATTCTGAAAATTCAATTTATTTTGCAGATTCATGCAAAACCCACATCCAAGCTGTCGATTCAGGTGGTGGCCCACCATGCAAATGCTCTGCCCAAGAGGCCATGTACAAGCTGCTAGCACCGAGAGAGTCAATGCCATACAAACTTTAGTGGATTGGTAAAGGGATTTTGACCAAAGTAAATCCAAACATTATAAAATTGGCCGTAAGTGGCTTTCTGATGCATTAAAAAATTAAAAAATTAAAAAAGAAAGAAAGAAAGATATTAAGACAAAATTACCCCTGCTTTGGATTCAACACTAGTATAGCTTGTGTGTACAGAAACAATTACGTGGCACTCATCCCAAGGGATGGGACTTGTCATTGGGCCATTGGAAGATGGATCCAATTCATTCATTTCTTTGTGATCCTCCATTTATATTGGAAGACGATAACCCCGTGTTGATACGATTTATATGCGGCCCACAAAACCCGATAACATATAACGGTATCCATTCACTAAAAATTATTTTCTTATGATGTGGTTCATATAATTGACGGATGTTAGTCATTCTTCTATCCAAATCTTCCATCAAATTTCAAGGATTGTGGATGGAATGGATTTTGCACATAAGTGATGGTGGGCCCCACAGACGATGTGGGACCCATTGCCTTTTTTAGACGGCCATTCTTGTTTCTTGGGAAAGCTGTAGTCGGAGGACGCCGGTTTGCTCTCTCTAGTGCATTTCTCTCCAGCATTTCTCTGGTGTTTCTCTTTGGCGTATCTATCTGGCGTCTCTTAGGTGTTTCTCTTAGACATTTGATTATCCTTCGTTCTCCGGCATTTGTTCAAAAACTTGTTTTTTTTGAAACTTCGTCCACCACTTGCACCATCATGGTCATACAATATATTTTTAGGTGTAGTGGTTATCTTTATTCCATTCTTTAGTGTCCAAGGAAATTGAGTGGATTGTGTATCATGGCACGCAGAATCTTAGTGGAACTAGGGCGATTAGGACCAATTAAAAATTTATTATCTAATTAATATAATTTATCAATTAAGCTAATCAAGATAAATTAAAACTAAGATTTTAAAGCTAAAGTAAGTCCAATTACATAGATTATAAATGATCTACCAATCAAGCAACTAGTTTATATAGATAGTGATCTTGTGTGTGGCAAGTGCTAATTATTCAACACCTAGTATTCATTTAATTATGCATTCATATAATCCAATATACTAAGTCACAGACATAAATCGAAAAGTGCTTAAATGACAATCTCAATTACAAACATATATAGTAGTTCGATTTTCTTACTCCACTCTTAGTAAGCGCACTGTCTATAAGTGTACCGGTATTCACTATCGAAGGTTTTAAATTAGGTTCACCTCTAACCTATAGAAGCATACACTCCCACTGGAGGCCTACATAATTACTTGCATATGTACACTCATAAGGACTTATACATACTCACGCGTGTTGGTGGTGATATAGCCCTACACAAGAACCTATACAAGTTTGGGTCACAAACTCTATTCTCAATCCTCCACAAGGAAAGAGTATATCGACTCTTACAATTAACAACTTACTTGCTGGATTGAGCCCACTTTGTAGTGCATCGCTTAAGTTGCTTCTTCAAAGCTCTCTGGTGCTTGGATTCACTCCTCAATTGCTCCCTCAATTGTTGACGCCGATGCTTCAACTCTTGCGATCAATCGTCTTGCATATAATGTTATAAGAGGTTACCAATATAATAGGAGGTTGGTTGAATCTTCTACAACTTACGAAAATGTTGTAACCTAGGGATTTCACCTAAATGAGTGTTATATAGAGTTTAGACAAAGTTGTGACTATAGGTTTGGTGTCTAATCGCTTAAAGAAGATCAAGTACATTATCTTTAAATGGATCTTAGAATGATCATTCTGTTGGGGGCCTTGCACAAAACCTTAGGATCTAGCCACCCGAACAAACCAGAATTATGGGATAATAATAGCAATGAAATAAATCAAAGCAACAATCACACACCACACAAGAGATTTTTACATGGAAAACCCTCAAAGAGGTAAAAACCACAGGACCTCGTCCAAATCAACAATCCACTATGAAAGTAGAATGTTACAACCGATCACAAGCACACACCGCTTGGATCAAACCTTCTTCGCTCACGCAGGAGCGGATAAACAATAAGAGAATAAAAAGAAAACTGAGAGATCTCACCGATCACGAGGACGTAAAAGCGCTGAGACGACGGCTCCCTTCCACAAGCTTCCTCTCTCTCTTTTCTCTCACTCTCACCCTAAACCCTTTAGCAAAACCCTTGCAAAGCCTTTTGGAAACCCTCTTGTATTTTTCTCATACCTAGAAAAAATTCTAGAAAACCCTAGGAACCCCTTTTTATAGTTTTAGAAAACTCCTTTCCACATCCCTGTTGCGAAAGAACTCAAATCCTCAATTTTTCGTAAAAAACTGTGTAACCTAAGACTGGTCGTCCTGAAAATTTTAGGACTGGTCCTAGCCACCTAGGACTGGTCGTAGCTCACCTACAATTGGTCGTAGACCACCTACGACTGGTCGTAGATAGGACTGGTCGTAGACAGAGGAGAAAATTAGCAACAACTCGTTGGACTTCGAGTTGTGCTAGGGCTCGAACCCACGACCGGTCGAGCGCCTCCCACGACCGGTCGTGGCTCCCTCACGACCGGTCGAGCAGCGCGATAAATACTCAAAATTTTCACCCGTTACTCCATCTCTCCTCTGATCTGAGGAGAAAAATCCCATCAAATCTTCCCCTTTCCGACTCAGGAGGAATTCACATTCTTCAAGCCAGCCAGGTTTCTACAAACCTCGAACAAGCCCTTGAGCAAATCCTTGGTTATCATGTCTGACCCATTATCGTTCGTGTGGACTTTCTTAAGCTGTAATATTTTCTGTTCCAAAGTATCCCTAATCTAGTGATACCGAATCTCTATGTGCTTCGACTTGGAATGCTGACTTGGATTCTTGCTCAAGTGTATAGCACTCTGACTATCGCAATAGACCACGTACTCCTCCTGCTTCAGGCTAAGTTTCTGTAGGAACCTCTTCATCTAAAGCATCTCTTTACATGCCTCTATGACTACAATGTACTCGGCCTCTGTCGTCGACAATGCTACGACTTTCTGTAGCTTGCTCTGCCTAGAAATCGCTTCCCCTGCAAACGTAAACATGAACCCCGATGTAGACTTTTTAGAGTCTATGTCGCCTGCCATATCTGCATCTGTATAGCCCTCTAGCACAGGTTTACCGTCACCATAGCATAGGCTCAACCTGGATGAGCCTCTTAGATACCGCAGTATCCATTTCACCGCTGCCCAATGTTCTTTGCCAGGATTGGCAAGATACCGGCTAACAACACCAACCGCATATACTATGTCTGGGCGTGTACACACCATAACATACATCAAACTTCCTACAGCTGACGCGTAGGGTATCTTTTACATCTCTTCCACCTCTGCCTTCGTCTTGGAACACTGTCTGTCGCTCAATCTGAAGTGACCATCCAGTGGAATACTGACCGGCTTCACTGCATTCATATTGAATCGCTCTAGGACTTTCTCAATATACCGCTCTTGTGACAGCCAAAGTTTCCTGCTGCTTCTGTCACGGGTTATCTCCATTCCTAGGATCTGTTTAGCCGGGCTTAAGTCTTTCATCGCAAAAGACTCGCCCAACTCCTGTTTCAGCCTATCGATCTTTTTGATGTCTTTTTTCATGATGAGCATGTCATCAACATATAAGAACAGAATATGAAATCACCATCTGAGAACTTACGTGTGAACACACAGTGGTCCGACTCCGTTCTGTCATACCCATGCTTTAACATAAACGAATCGAACTTCTTGTACCATTACCGTGGAGCTTGTTTCAGCCCATACAGGCTCTTCCTCAGCCTACACACCATATGTTCCTTGTCCTTGACTTCGAACCCCTCTGGTTGGTGTATGTAGATCTCTTCTTCTAGGTCACCATGGAGAAAAGAAGTTTTAACGTCTAACTGCTCTATCTCCAGATCCATGCTAGCTGCTAACCCAAGCAACACCCGTATGGATGTCATCTTCACCACTAGTGAGAATACCTTCTCGAAGTCTATGCCTTTCTTCTAACCGAACCCTTTTACCACAAGTCTGGCCTTGAACCTCGTTTGTGAATTCTTCTGCTCAACCTTCTTTCTGAACACTCACTTGTTGCTCAGAGCTTTCTTGCCTTTAGGCAGTTTCACCATGTCATAGGTGTGGTTCTTATGCAAGGATTTCATCTCCTCTTGCATAGCTTTCAACCACTCCTCCTTATGCTCGTGGGCTAGGGCCTCAGAATAATCTTCTGGTTCTCCCCCATCAGTCAGCATAATGTACTCATGCGGCGAGTACCTCTTGGACGGCTGTTTGTCCCTAGATGACCTCCTCACCTGTGGCTCAACAGGTGGATCAAGTGGGGGCTGCTCCCCCGGTCCATCTTCTGTAGGAACCCCCTCGTCCTCTACACCTCGCTGTACTCCCCTGTCATCAGACACCACGGGAGGAATAACCGGATCCATGTCCTCTAACTCACCTGAACTAGGCTGGTTCTTCTCTGGCTTACCAATGTCTTCAACACACTGATCTTCAAAGAAAACCACATCTCTGTTCCTGACGAGCTTCTTCTCGGTCAGATCCTACAATCTGTAACCGAACTTTTCATCATCGTACCCTAGGAACACATACCGTCTGATCTTCATATCGAGCATGGACCTCTCGTCCCTTGGTACGTGAACGGATGCCTTGCATCCAAACACCCTGAGATGACTGTACGATGGATCATGTCTAGTCCATACCTTCTCAGGAACTTCTTCATTCAATGGGGCTGATGGAGACCTGTTTATCAAATACACCGCTGTGTGCATTGCTTCTCCCCAGAACGTCTTGGGCAACTTTGTATGGGATAACATGCATCTGATTCTCTCAACAATGGTCCGATTCATTCGCTCAGCTACACCATTATGCTAGGAGGTCTTGGGAACCGTCTGTTCATGCTGTATACCCAGGGACTTGCAGTACTCATGAAAGTCGCCAATGTATTCACCACCATTGTCAGTGTGAATGCACTTCAATGATCTACCTGTCTCTCTCTTGACCATAGCATGAAACAACTTAAACACACCAAAGACCTCGTCCTTGGATTTCAAAGCATAAGCTCAAACCCTCCTAGATGCATCATCTATAAAAGTAACAAAATACAATGCCCCACCCAAGATTTTTATCCTCATAGGACCACACATATCAGAATAAACCAAATTTAATGCATGCACTTTATTAACATGAGAAGCAGTTTTAACGAATGAAACTCTATATTGTTTCCCTGATAAACAATCAAGACAGGTTTTGAGAGGTATACCTGTCACGTCTGGAAGGAGCCGCTTCCTCGCTAGTAGCTGAAGCCCTTTTTCACTCATATGGCCTAAACGCCTGTGTCACATGTCAATAGCTGAATCTTCCGCTGCGTTCAACCCACCCTTGCATACACTGACACCTGCCTTGTACAAAGTACAACACTTCTTTCCTTTGGCTGTGATCAACGAACCCTTGATGAGCTTCCAGCGCCCACCAGCAAACCAGCTTTCATAGCCATCATCATCCAACCTTCCTGTCGACATCAAGTTGAGGCGAAGGTCTGGGATATGCCTCACATCCCTGAGAACTAATGTGCAGCCCACATCGATCTTCACACAAATATCACCGACTCCCACGATCTTCGATACGCCAGAATTTTTCATCTTCACGGTCCCATAGTCACCTGACTTGTAGCTTGTGAAGAAATCCCTACGTGGAGTCGCATGAAAAGAAGCTCCTGAGTCAATCACCCAGTCGGTGTCCTGACCAGTAGCCGTGAGACATACATCATGATCTGTGGAAAGAATAATAACAACGTCGCCATCTAAAGCGACCGCAGCAGAATCAGATTCATCTTCCTTCTCCTTTCCCCTTCTTTTCTTGTCGTTTTTAGGCTTACGACATTCATGCTTATAGTGGCCATTCTTGCCACAATTTCAGCATTCAATATCTTTCCTGTTACTCAACTTGCCTCTTGATTTCTCTCGGGCCTTCCCACTCTTCCTGTTCTTTCCTCTCCCCCGTTTCTGTGTCATAAGGGTCTCTTGCTGAGTAGACCCCTGAGACTTCCTCCTTGTCTCTTCATTGAAGACACAGCTAGTAACCTGTTCCATGGATATCTTTCCGTCTGGCACGGAGTTACTTAGAGACACCACTAATGTCTCCCAACTGTCAGGCAACGAACTAAGCAAAAGCAAGGCCTGTGGTTCATCATCCAGGACCATCTTTATATAAGAGAATTGGTTCACTATATTGCTGACCTCATTCATGTGCTCGGCCATAGAACCACCATCCTTGAACTTGAGATTCACAAGTCATCTTATCAGAAAAATCTTATTACCGGCTGTCTTCCTCTCATACAGCCCTTGTAGTTTTAGCCATATGCTAGCGACTGAGGTTTCCGTAGACACATGGTGGAATACAGAATCATCTAGCTATTGTCTAATAAACCCCACCGCCTTCTGGTCCAACTTCTTCAAATCATCATTAGACATATCCTTGGACTTTTCTGATATGCCTAAAATTGGACAATATAGATCCTTGCAATAAAGAAAGTCCTCCATCTTAGCCTTTCATATGGTCTAGTTAGAACCATTGAGGCTGATCATCCTTGATGAGCCACCTTCCATAATTCCAAACTGATCCTACCCGTTCAATAAACCTAGCGGTCTAATACCACTTTATTGGGGGCCTTGCACAAAACCTTAGGATCTAGCCACCCGAACAAACCAGAATTATGGGATAATAATAGCAATGAAATAAATCAAAGCAACAATCACACACCACACAAGAGATTTTTACGTGGAAAATTCTCAAAGAGGTAAAAACCACGGGACCTCGTCCAGATCAACAATCCACTATGAAAGTAGAACGTTACAACCGATCACAAGCACACACCACTTGGATCAAACCTTCTTCGCTCACGCAGGAGCGGATAAACAATAAGAGAATAAAAAGAAAACTAAGAGATCTCACCGATCACAAGGACGTAGAAGCACTGAGACGACGGCTCCCTCCCACAAGCTTTCTCTCTCTCTTTTCTCTCACTCTCTCACCCTAAACCTTTTAGAAAAACCCTTGCAAAGCCTTTTGGAAACCCTCTTGTATTTTTCTCGTACCTAAAAAAAATCCTAAAAAATCCTATGAACCCCTTTTTATAGTTTTAGGAAACTCATTTCCGCATCCCTATTGCGAAAGGACTCAAATCCATAATTTTTCGTAAAAAACTCCGTAACCTAGGACTGGTCGTCCTGAAAATTTCAGGACTAGTCATAACCACCTAGGACTGGTCGTAGCTCACCTACGACTAGTCGTAGACCACCTATGACTGGTCGTATCTCACCCAGGACTGGTTGTAGACGGAGGAGAAAATTAACAACAACTCGCTGGACTTTGAGTCGTGCTAGGGCTCGAACCCACGACTGGTCGAGCGCCTCCCACGAGCGGTCGTGGCTCCCCCACGACCGGTCGAGCAGCGCGATGAAATACTCGAATTTTTCACCCGTTGCTCCATCTCTCCTCTGATCTGAGGAGAAAAATCTCATCACATTCAACATCAAACCAAATGTAAATTCACACACCTAACTAGCAAGAAACTCCTCCCTCAACAGCTTCAGCTTTTCACGTAATGATATTCTCTCTTTAGATGGTTCATTTCCTCTCCTAATTTCTTCACATGCTTTATTTTCTTTCTCAAGTTCTCCACATGCTTCATTTTATCTCTCAATGTTTCCACATTTAGTGTGATGTTCTCAATCTTATGGTCAAAACTCTTCAAAGCAAATTTAAAATATTTTTTTTCAACTAAATATGTTTATCGCCAATTCTTCAAGTAAGGCTCTTAAATTTGTCTCTAGTTTTGTGGTTTGACTTCTTTCCTCTCTCTCACTTTTTTTCTCACTTCTTTCCTTTCAACTTCTCCATCGTCACCTTCTTCAACTCCTCTATCACTCCCTCTTTCATTTCCTTCCTTTCCAACTTCTTCCTAACGACATATTTCTTCACGACTTCTACTAACTCATTTATCTTTCCGTCCTTCCACAAAGCCTTATCCTTTATATAGGTATCATCTCTAATAGATTTAATGATGTTTGTCTCTTCTTCCTTCAAGGTAGGTGTAAGCTTACTAACAATCTCCATATGCATGAACGATAATGATCTATCATTTATAAGATATAACCGTATTACAATCACGCAATATGAACAAATCACTCCTACTGGTACTTTCGTGAACACCCTTGATATTGTTGGATAATGGCCTACTTTGCATAACCTTCAATTGAGAATTTAGAGAATTTAGATGGGAGGTCTTCTTACGACCCATCTCCTATCGACCGATAGTTGAGGAAATTGCTCAGAAATCCATATCTATTTAACCAATAAAATGATGCATTACACATTAGTCATGACATGTATTGCATATTTGAGAAACAAGAAACAAACAACAAAACACTCTTCATTCATGATGACAATAATAAGTTACCTATATATAGTGCATATATCCATCCACATATGTTGTATAAAGAGGGTAGTCACCATTTTCGTCAACCTTTTATTGCCTGATTAGTCCCATATTTCAAATATTATTACCATATTATCAATGCAACCTTTTATTGCCTGATTATCGATGCATCCACATATGTTATTTGCATCCACATATGTTATTGACCATTTTGATGTACTTATTTACACAACTATTCTTATGTAGAAATGTAACTATCATATTATCGATGCAAATTAATCAAAAGCGGTAAATTCACTGTATCCTCATGTTTATTTTTCCTGCAGAGTGGGAGAAAAGCTTCTTTCAAATGCTCATTCTTCACAGTTCCTTTAAGCAAATAAGTATCCATAATTCCCTCTTTCTTTTTTTTTCTTTCCCCTAGTTCTTTGACTTACTTCATAGTCATTTGATAAATCTTAACCCACTTTAGACTCATTTATTCTAATAGGTGTAACGCCCCGAACTTTTCGATACTCGAGCATTGAAAGTTCTCGAGCGTTATCTTAAGATTTAACATAATACGTACATGTGTACAATACCAATCCAACAATCCTATCCTTGCATCCTTGCCCTGACACAAACATAACCATTGGGAATGACCTTCGTTCAAAGATCAAGTAATCTGACCGTTGATTTCAAGACAAGAACCTCCATCGAGTGATTCAATGTATGCACCTTTTCTTAAGTGAATTAGTGAATAACTAGTTATCCATAATGATGTAGATAAAAGTTCATTTGTAAAAATTATTCAGAAGAGTGCATAAAACTACGTAGAACCATAGGATTTCACAAAACTCTAAGATTAGCCATAATTACAAAAATGCCATTAACCTAAACCCCAAATCCCAAATCTACAATCTGGCTAATGTGAAATTTAACACCTGGCCTATACAACATAAATTAACAATACATGTCAATCTTTAGCCGTTGAATCCTCATAGCAGTAGCCCAACTGGGAAGTTAGCCCCTAACCATTGATTTTGATCCACTTGATCTTAGGATATGCTTCAAATTTGGGCTCAACCCCTTGAATTAGATGGGAAAATAGACGGACGGTGTAGATTTCGAAAGAAACATCATCGTGGGCCCCACCTTAGTGTGTACACGCATAAACGTATGTGCACCTGTGGTGCACTAGACGCTGGGAATAACTCCTGTGTTTCTCTCCTCCTTTCGCGTTTTCTTCCCAGCGAATGAATAGCCGCCTCTTTGCATGGCTGGTGGGCCACCTCCACGATCATCCACAATAATCGGAGCCATCCATCACGTGAATACCCCACCAATGATCAGATCTTGCCCAATATCAAACGTTGGATCTTATAACAGCGTGCACAATATCCGCCACGAACCAAACTGCTTACGGTTGATTTCCCAAAAATAAAAAAGGACTCCAATCATGGACCCACATACCTCTTTCTACCCGGAATCCAACTAGGAGAATCGAATTTTAGCGCCGAATCCTCCGGCCCTTTCGCAAATAGCCGCAGCAGAAGTGTACGTCCGTCGAAAATCCCAACAACGAACCCACCACCTACACAACCTTAGACCTTTGGTTTCTAGGGCCCACAAGCACACATAAATTAATCCACACCATCCACGCGTTCTTGATCATCGGATTAACCACCCATTAATGTTTTACCATTGGTAAGATTTTCATTTACTCTGTTGGCTGAGAAAACCCATCACCATTATCTGGGCTCCATTTGTTGATCTGAGTGGTCCATTGGGTGGGCCAGGGCCTCAGAAACACACTGGTATAGGTGAATTATCTCCATGTAACCAGATTCGTGCTAAACCAGCAATGGACACGAATCCTCTTCCGAGGTTATGTCGCAAACTACGACTGATCTTACGGTTTGAAACGGACCGTTGGTTCAAACAGAGATGGGACCCGTTATCAATAACTCCCTGAAAGATCTAGATCGTCCATCTCATGGATAGAGCAGATCCGATCGGCCCTCTACTGTGTAAACAGAGGCTTCACAAGGGGCGTCTCCAAACTCCTTGTTGCGTAAGTCTAGTCGCGCAAGAAACTTCCAGATCTGGGTATGGAATTCCTAGTTCGGATCGGCTATAAAAAGCCCTGTTCGCTACACAAGGAAGAAATAAGAAAGGGAGCGAGATCAATCATGGAGAGAAGAAAGAAAGAGAGAGGGTGTGTAAGCCGGTTTAGGTCCGTCCAAACCTCTGTTTGATCCGCAAGGAAAGAAAGAAGAAGAATGAAAAGAGAGAGAAAGAAAGAAAGAAGGAGGAAAGAAAGGAAAAGAAAAGAAAAGAGAAAGGAAAAGAGAAGAGAAGAAAAGAGAAATAGAAGAAGAGGTAGAGAAATCGAGTATGGTGCACGGGACGACAACTCACTGAGTCAAACCGAGATGACTCAGCAGGATGACTCAGTAAAGCTGAAATTCGATGAGTCTGAGGGTAATTTTGGAACAAAAGGTATTTGCACCAAATTTAATTAATTAGGAAGATCGATTCATTACAAATCCTAAATCTTAGCCTAAGATTAATCCTAATCATGTAACTTGTATAAGAAGATAGCTTAACTTAAAGAGTCATGCTAATCATGTTAGGATTGGGGCCCTACGACATAGATCTACTAACATTAAGAAGAATCAAGTTTCGAAGGTGAGGATTTTATCCTTTAAGCTTATAGTGATTTAAGTTGATTTAATTATCCTACCTTTTACATGTCTTCCTGTATTTTATCTGTCTTCATACTAGTTTATCTTGACTTCCATACATGCTTTCATGAATTTGATATTGCCTTTACATGTATCTCCTTTTATACATCAATTCGAATCTTTCATGTTATTATATGTTTCACCATCAATTATGGCATTTTCGTACCTTTTACGATATGAATTATCATATATTTCATGTTTACATGTTCCTTGGGAATTATCCTATCAATTGATTTATTGGCCCTTTTGGGATTATGACATGATGTCAAATACAAGATAATTTCTCTGAATTTATGTGAGGTCATTGGTACAAGCCTTGCCCCTGCCTTATCATTATTGAGTTGGCTCTACCACTCGTCTTTATATTTAAGTTGGCTCTTCCGCTTGTCCTTATATTTGAGTTGGTTATGTCACTCGTTGTTTTATTTGAGTTGGCTCTGTCACTCTCCTTTTGTTGAGTTAACTATTGTCACTCTTCTTTTGTTATGTTGCCCATTGTCATTTTTGCTGAGTTAACCATTGTTACTCTTCTCTTTATAATATTGGCCTTGTGCCGTCTATCTTTAAAGGCATGAGCATGTGTCTTGTTATTTCAGAACCTCCATGATTCAGTTTATATTCTTCATGATTCAGCTATATTTTCTATAAATACAAGTGATGTATTATAAAGTATCACAACTAGTTAATCGATTTTCTTATCATTGACATAATGCGTTACGGGTAGTGGCTCTCTTGGTCGCCACGTAATTTCGTGAGTTAGTTGGCGTGGTGCACAATCGATGTATGTAAATCGGTATACATGTTACATCAACTTTTCAGGATTGGATGTCGCAATTAGTCGCTCCATGAACACATCATGTTACGTAAATTCTCCAACCGCGTGTTGTGTTGCCTTGAGATATTCGCATAAATTCACATTAGCGCATTGGTTATGCCGACGAATATCCGTAGTTATGGGATGCGGGTCGAGCCGAGTTTTTTATGAATTATATTCTATATTGTGACGATCACCATGTATGATGAGCCGCACACACTCTGTTAGGCATGCATCTCATGTAGGTTGTTTGCGCATATTGATATCTCATATATTAATGGAGTACGAGACATATCAGTACCCTTACTTTATCTTTTATAAATCTCTTGAATTATTGTTAATTTTAAAGGATAACCTTCACTATGAGTAGGGCATTGACCCTCTCCCAACCGTACAGATGATGCAGGTGATGTACAAATTGAAGACTTACATGACTACTTCCTTATAGAAGATTATCTTGAAAGACTAAAAAGACAATTTTACTATTTAGTTTCATACTTTCGCTGTAAAATCTGATGTTGTAATAAACCTCCCTTTATGAGGCCATTTGAGTATTCTTTTATTCTGATGAAATATAATTAATACAGTTGATTTTATTCTTGTGAATGTTACCTTCTTGAATGTATCTGGATGTACACCAAAGAAAAAAAATAGGGTGCGATTTTTCTAAAGCATCCTAGTTTATACGTCATTAACACCCGGTTTCCTCGGGCATGAGTACAAACTCTGGTCGTGAAAATTCGAGATGTTACAATAGATCCGCACCTCAATCCCATGGTGAGGGCAAAGTCCATCTTAGACAATTTCATAACGATGCCCTGACATCGAAAGTTAGGTCACCAAGTTGCCTCTAATGTACTATTTGACCATGGGCCATCCACCCATCCACCCAAAAAAATCCAATAGATATCAAAAAATAAAATAAAATAAAATTCCTAAACATCTTTTTTCTAATAAGGCATGTGGCAAAATCATCTAGTATCATGTGGTATAATCATCTAACATGTATTCCTTCAAAAACTGTTTAAAGCACTTTGGAGAAACTGTCGCATTCTCGTAGTCTAAGAAAGAATTCCTTCTTAGTTCTTTTACACCTATATTACATTGGTCCAAGCAATTAGTCATTCACTAAGGGTCGAGGTTGTCATTTACTAATACTCGAGATAGACGATCAATCACTAAGAATCAAAGTTATCATCCATTAAGGGTCAATCGAGATTGTCATCCACCAAGGGTTGAGGTTGATAAAGTGTAAAGATGGGTCAAAATTGTCATCCACTAAGGGTCGAGGTTGACAACGTGTTAGGATCGGTTGAGGTTATCATCCACTATAGGCCGAGAACCCTTAGTGGATGATAACCTTAACCTTTACACTCTATACAAAACCAATGGTAATGAATGCATTGAGATTACCATTCTGAAGTGATCTAAATTGTCATCTGAAGTAAAACACATCATTTTCACATTCGGAACCCACAATCGTAATCATAATCATAATAAAATCACCATGACCCACAAACACAACCATAACATTCCAACCAAAATTACTTCTCCCCCACAACCATCCCTCTCGACCCAGAACCATAATAAAATTATCTCTAAAAACAACAACAAATAACAAAAAAACCATTTCAAATATGCTTTACCTACTTGATGCGGCCATTTGTATGGAATTCACTCGTGGAAGATCACATTTTTCGATAAAAGACGATGCCGGAGAAGACTCTAAAGACTACAATGACAGAAAACGGTACCCAAAGGGGCATTGGTGGTTCCCAGAGAAGAAGCTTCGAAAGGAAGATGGGAAGTCTAGGTCGAGATTGAAAATGGGGCCCTTGGTCGGCTTTAGCCCTACATGATACCCTCCGTACACCGTCCATGGGTCCTATCTTCCCCTTTCAGATGAATCCACTTTGTCCATTCTCGTCGGAGTTATGAGGAAGACACTTGTCCAAAGAATGACTGGCATCTTCCGATCAGGTGGACCACACCACAACGAAACAGTAGGTACTATTTCGGCCACTGTTGAGAGATTTTTCTTATTGTAGGCCACCGATAGCTCATAACAATGTACAAATAGCATCTACTTAAAGAAATCCTGGGCCACGAATATAATCAACAAATTGGATCTACCCCTAATGGGCCCTTTGATCAAACCGATGCAACATCGTGGATCGGGAAGAGTTATGGTCGAAACTTCTCATGCGCAGAACTACGTTGGTACCAACATGGGATTAACCAACATTCATGCACAGTAAGCTTTGTGGGCCCATAGTGACATTTTTATATCCTCCACCATGTTCATAAACGGAAAACACAAATATCAAATTTATCCAGAACATCCGTGGCCCGCCGAGAAGTTTTCAATAGTAGAGTGCAATTCATATTGTTTCTTGTATGGTGGTCTACTTCATCTTTAGTTTTGGGGTCCTTTATTAAAATGAGCTTGTATAAGAGATGGACAGTGTAGATCAAAGAATTAAATCGGCCCACAACGTCACACATTACTTTGTTAACATCACCATCGTAGTACACGGTCAACAACTCTCCTCTCATCATTAAAGCCTAGGCACGAGGATCCAAGGAGTGGCAATTTTGTCCCATATTCTTTTGAAAAATGTGTCAATGAGCCAATTAGGGCAGTTTTTTAAAGGTTCTGATTTTTTGGGCGTTCGGCTATACCACAAAGTTACTTTGGTCAAAATCCCATTACTAAATTAATTGGATCAGTCAAACTTAAGACTTTCAAAGGAAAATGTGAGAAACTTTGTGTCTAAGTTTGCCGAAGTTGCCCGAGAGAGAATGTGGAGATCCAGCACTTCTCACGCCCAAAAATGCTGACATGCTTGGTAAAATTTTCCAGAAGTATTGCTCTTTTTCCCTTCTCTAAGGTTTGGATATTACTTTTTAGAAATTTATGTAAACTGCTCTTTTGTATTTGTAGCCTTTTACCAATCCAAACCCCATTACATGAATTGGCTCCTTTGACCAACAGGACCACCAAAGGTGGCCATACATGATAAACAGTCCGAATTAATGAATAAAACATCTCAATTATTTTCAACATGGGTAATTCATTTTCTAAGCCACTGGTAGAATGGTTAGAATCATTTTATCAAAGTAGTTATTGATAGGGATGGCTGATCAAAGTTAGGTAGTCCTAAATATTTTGTTAATTCTCAAAATATGGTTAGAATCATTCAATTGAAATGGTCGCTGAGAGGATGGGCCATTAAAGGTGGACCAAACATAAGGAATGATTCGAATTATTGCAAAGAACTTTTACTACTACAATCAAATGGACCGTCCTCTTCCCAGGCTATCAATAGTGTAGTTAGGATCTATTAGAAAGGAAAAACCGGTCATGTACAGCATATGATAGGCGGGCCAGCAGTTTTTTCGTCTCTGGTCTTAGCCCGAACCCCCTTCTTGTAACTTTGGCTCTTCAATGAAGTTCTAGTTTTTTTTAAAAAAAAAAAAAAAAAAAATGAAAAAGGTGTAGTTAGGATCATCTGATCGAAGTGGTTTTCAAGAGGGTGGGAAATCAAAGGTAGAGTTCCATCATTATCATATGCGAGATATTAACTTCTTCATCTTCCAGTATAGCATGAAGTGTGCTTGATTGAATTTCCAGCATCCCATGACTGGGGGAAATCGAAGGTGGAGTTCCATCATTATCGCATGGGAACTATTAACTTCTTCACCTTCCAGTATAACATGAGGCATGCTTGATTGAATTTCCAACATGCCATGACTATTGCTGACTCTGTATCTACGCAACCCATGACAGGTTGTCTAAGCCTAGACAGCTAACTCATCATGTTAAAAAGCATCTCATCCCAATGAACTTGATTCATCCCATTAAACAGGCTCAAAGTTTACACTGGGGCTTGACCCTCGAGCCTACCATTCCAGCCCAATCCCTGCTCTAGGCCAGGCGCAAATGCCCGACTTGCTAACCCAGCCCATCAGTCAAGCCAAGGACGCAAATTTCATGAAGCAACAGAAGCCCATCTAACCAAAGTCGCAGTGTGTGGGATCCATTAGGTCCACAATTTCCACCAACTCATGTTAGAATGTGAGCTTAAAATTTAGACCAGTCTAAAACTCAGGTAGGCTTCACCATTCATAGGAATGGTGACACCCAACATCAAAACCTATCTGGCTCATTGTGGTGTGTGTATGCCATCCAATCCTTTCATAAGGTGAGTCTCTCTAGGATGAATGGAAAAACAAAATATAATCCTGATAGGACCCTGCAGGTTTCAACACTGAGGTCATGAGTTTGGGTACTAATGTGATACTTGTAGGTGCGTGTGAAAAAAAAAACTCAAGTGGGTCCCAAAAATTTTTCAATGGTAGGCATTCTCATTCCCTTATTTTCCAATCGTGTGCCCCACTTAAGTTCTTATTTTTAGGCTCGAGTGCTAATTTTGGTGGCAAATGATGCAGTGGGGATGTTACAAGTACATCATGGTGAGCTCCACGGAGCTTTTTGCTGCACAGGCTCCTTGCAACAACTGTGGTCGGAAATTGGCCTCTTGAACGTGCCAAAAAACATTATCATCGTAAATTATTATTTTTTTCAAATGCTTATACAAGTGCCAAGGATGCAGCTAAATATCTCTATTGTACGCTGTGTAAGTGGCACTTCACCAAAAAAAAAAAGTAGCACTTCACCAATTTTACCCTGCAATCTACTTTCAACACTATGATGCAAATTAACCCACTCTAATGCCTCCTCTTTGAATAAAATCCACGTCAATGTTATTGTCATGGAGCCTCTACAACAAAGGATGTGTAGTTCTACCCATGATAACTGTTTGATTTCTACTCCATGCATTTAATTTCCCCCTCATCAACCAAAAACAAAGCAGATGCATAACTCAAGTGACCACAATACTGAAAAGTTAAAGATGTACAGGCAATGTTCTCTTTCTCGCTTAACTTAAGTTATTTATGCTTCAAGTAGCTTATATTGGTTCCAATTTATTAAACTATGAGTAATTTTAAGTGAAAAAGTTACTTATAATTTTTATTTTTATTTTTCAAGCAAAACTCTTCTATTGTATTGATGAACCAAATTCAGGGATTTACTCATTCGGCTGGGGGCTAACTTAAAAAACAGCCCCCACCTATCATATTCAACTTGTACATTCCAATACCAAAACTACCCTGCTGCGAAACCTAAGTTGACAGTACTTATAATTAATTTAAAACCAAACTAATTAATTATCTCAACCAAGTTACTTTTTTTTCTTTAACACACCCCACACACTCACGTGTAGTAGAATTTCACCACCTATGGGTACTCGAACCCTTGACCCGGTATTGAAACTCCTTAGAGTCTACCACCCGAGCAAGAGTAAGGACCCGTTACTTACCTATTTATGTAAGTAGAAAAAAATAATTTATTTGGTAGTATCCAAACGTGCCCTTAGTGTGTCACTTGCACATGCAAGCAGCGGCATCCTTGTACTTTGTTTTTATTTATTTATTTATTTATTTTTGCCGAGTCTACCCAGTAGTAGATTCAGGTATGAGAGCTTTGCTAAGCGCACTTGCATGTAACAGGCCGCTGAGGTACATACCACCACATGTGCCAGCGCATCAGAGTACGAGATTTGTTCCATTGGTCTTATCCTTACCATTGTAAAGATGATTCTCAAGCGAACATTTTACAAAACAAATTTACAGCTGAAAAACTTTGCCAAAGTTCTGACCGTCCAACTATTCTGACATTGTGGCACAGCTCCTGGATGGACCAGATTTATTCTTGGGAGAAAACATTTATGTGGTCAGAACCGCCTACTGGATGAATTGAATATTGCACCTGTCAGCCAGATTACCAAGTGCATGTGGTGGCGTCTACAGATGCAGTTAGCTAGCTGGTTTCAAATCTCTATGAGCCCCACTATGATGCATCTGTTTTATCCACGCCGTCCATCCATTTTTCCAGCTGATTTAAGGTTAAAAGCTCAAAAATGAGGTAGATCCAAATCTCAAGTGGACCACACCACAGGAATACAATGTTGACTGAATGTCCACCATTAAAAACTTTCTGATGTCCACTGTAATGTTTATTTGCGATCCAACCTGTTGATAAGGTCACACAAACTGGATGAAGGTAAGCATCTAATCCCAACTATTTCCTGTGGTGTGGTCCACTCGAAATTTAGATCTGCCTCCAATTTTTAGTCTCATGCCCTAAAATGAGCAGGCACAATGGAAGGACGGGGTGAATAAAACCGATACATCATGGCCACTAGCCAAACCACGTCCATCTACGGGCTAAGCAAAGCTCATGCGGAACTACAACCTTGCATGTGAATTTTCACATAAAAACACTTTAACATGTGACATGCTAGACACTCTACCTTGGGAAGAGGCTCGCGGCACCATACAGATCACATAAGTCAAAAGTTATTATTTTTTTTAGAGGACCAATCCATCCAGTAAATGGAAACACACCCGTGCATTGAGTCAGATGTCCATTGATCTAGACGGTGTAGCTGGCCTGATGAGTTAGCTGTCCTAGTTTATGCACCAGAAGATCTTTATGGTGTGACCCACGTGTTACACGGATCAGATGTTCTACCCAAGGAACGCGTTAATTAACTAGACTGTTGTGTGTCAATGTTCGCATAGAACCAAAATACTTTCTCAAAACAGTACGATTCATAAGCATCTGTCGTTAACTGCCGGCCGCTGCCCGTTGGCCCGTCTAATTTGGTATTTGTGGTAGATATAGTAGTTTAATAAACTCCCGGAAAGGCTTCTGCCTCAATGTCTAGTGTCCTGTAAGGGAACGATCACATGCCTTCCTTCGTATGGCAATGAGATTTTGACCGTGCTAGCATTGAGGTAATGTAAAAATCTCTAAATTGAGGAGAAGTTTCAAATATTTTGGAAGAAAATAATCTCATGGGTTTTTGAAAATTTTTCGGACCAAATTGCCTTTCCACGGAACTTAGTATCTTGCCTTTCCACGGAACTTAGTATCTTAATAGGGCTTCTTTTTCTTCTTTTTTTACTGTTGCCCGATGCTTCTTCTTCCTTTTCAAAAATATTTTTTGATAGCCCACCACTATTCCTTTCAATTGTATTTTTCAGCATACATTCAACGTCATCAACTTCTTTAGCATATAAGCAAGCCACTAATATGTGATAGACATTTTAAATTAATTAATTATTTTATTTTATTTTAAATAACATTTTCTTACAAATGTAAGTCATTTTTTATTGTGGATAGAGAAGAATGACATGGTTGTTGTTGATTGTCTGAAGAGATTTGAGGTATATAAGGTAGATAAGGATAGTTGTGGTTATTATATACAAGACAATGAAGGAGATAAAATTTATATTTTGTAATGTATCATCTTGAAAGACAATTAATGTATATAATTTTTTTTTAAGGGTTAATATTGTGTGTTAATGGTTTGGTTCGTGGTTGTCATGTGTTAAGGGTCAAGGTTGTCATGTGTTAAATCAAGGTTATCATATGTTAAGAGTCCTGGTAATGTGTTTAAGGTTGAGGTTGTCATTTGTTAAGGATTTGGGTCATGGTCGGCATGTGTTAAAGGTTAAGGTTGCGATTGTATGGGTCATGGTTGTTATGTGAAAGGTCAATATTATCATATGTTAAGGGAGGTTATCATATTATAAGGGTCAAAGCCGTGGTTGTAATGTGTTAAGGGTCGGGGTTATTATGTTATAGGGTGAAATTTAGAGTTATAATGTGTCCCGGGTCAAGGTTGTAATGTTATAAGGATCGAAGTAGTTGTTGTAATTTAGTAAGGGTCAAGGTTGCAATGTTATAACAGTCGACATTATAATGTTGTAAGGGTTGGGGTCCTAATTGTAATGTGTTAAGGGTCGAGTTTGTAATGTTATAAGGGTCAATGTTGTAGTTATAATTTATTAATAGTTGATATTGTAATGTTATAAGAGTTAAGGTTATGGTTATAATTTGGTAATGGTTGAAAGTCGTGGTTGTAATGTATTAAAGGTCAGTGTTGTAATGTTGTAAGGGTTGACGTTGTGGGTCATATCGTGGGTTAGGTGTCAAATTCACTTTGCCTATTGAATTTAGAATTTAATTCAACCCAATAGGCAAAAAAGATCATATTATATCCAAAAATTCTATACCCGTGAGAGGTTTTCAATTATAGGTTTTGAATCTCACTGCTTTGCATGGTGTGATCCACATGAGCCTTTGATATATCTCATTTTTTAAATGATATATATATATATATATATATATATATATATATATATATATATATATATATATATATATATATATATATATATATATATATATATATATATATATATATAGTGGCCCCACAGGACCATCCGTATAGGTCATGTTACCCGATCTGCGTCGCGTCACGATACATTAGTGCGGATTATGAGAGAAAAGCGTTTTGGAGGCAATTTCTAACTTTGTAAGCTATGTTGGGCCCACTGTGATGTTTGTTAGAAATTCACTCCATCCATTCATTTTAGAAGATCATTAAAAGATAGAAGACAAAACATTGGACAGATTTGAAACTCGGGTGGACCACACACGACTAGAAATAGTTGGAAGGAATTGCCTACCATTCAAACTTTTCTAAGGCTCCACTATAATGTTTATATGTAATCCAAATTGTTCTTAAAGTGACCAAAATTCTCATAAATTACTTAACATGAGGATAGACTGAAATAATAAAAATAATAGCCTGATCCAAAGCTTTTGGAGCCCTGTGAATGTTTCAACCGTAGGTGTACAATTTCCAATATTTTCTGTTTTGTGGCCCACTTGAGCTTTGGATCTGCCTCATTTTTGGGCTCATCTCATAAAACTATTTGACAAAACATGTGATCGGTGCAGATTTCCTACAAACACCATAGTGGCCCCACGGTGTTTGCCCCATCTGAATCCCTCCGGCCGCTATCACACACTGGCTCAACGTAAAAGATATCCAGGGGAAATTTCGTCCCAATCTTTTTTTTTTAAGGTGTCAGGTGACCCTGTTGCATCTGTGCCATTTGGGAGTACCACGATTACGATCACATCCTCCGGTCTTATGGTAATTATCATATGATATGAGCTGTGTGGGGCCCACGCCCATGATGTGTATGCAGAATCCAAACCATGAATCTGGTAAGCCTCGTTTCATTGCGCATCCCAATGATCCTCCTGAAGTAAAACTCAGGTGAGAAACGCCACTGGAGCAATGTGCAAACGCGCCTGAAACCTATACATTTGCATCCTGTGGCCCACTGGACTTTTCGAATGGCTTTTTTTTTTGTTTTGTACCTTCATTCTGGTGGGACACGCCGGATGAATAGCTTGGATGGTGTGTATGTGTGTATCAATCACTGTGGACCCCATATTCCATATGGAGGTTTCTATGTTGGGAGTCACCCTCCCCAATGTCCCTCATTGTTCATTTTGGTGTGGCCCACCCGAGATATGGATCAGGCTGGATTTTGGGATCTAGAACTAACATGGCGTGTCGGCATCTAATGAACGGATTAGAAGGAACTTCATCCACAATATGAGAGAGAGAGAGAGAGAGAGAGAGAGAGAGAGAGAGAGAGAGAGAGAGAGAGAGAAACTCAGTTGGTTTCTAGAATGCACATATACAACGCCCGGAATGAAGAGGCTTCCGAGGCCCACTCCTAATATAAGGACATAAACTAATACACCGACTAACACTCTTGCATTCTCATACCCCCTGGTTAGCTGAAACAAGAGGAATTTTGCACCCGGCCCATTCGTAATATGGGGCCGATTAGGCGATCTAGACCGTTGATCTGATGACCACCCTTTGGATATACGATTCCCTGAAAATATCCAAGATTGGGAGATCCAAGCCCTGATCACTGTTTGGATCGTTGGTATGTTTCTTTCTCAACCTTCATTCCATTGGCCACTAATAGAAGAAGGTTTAGGATCTTCCAATGTTGGAGATTTTGGAGGCATCTACCATCCAACGTGTGGCCCATCATACCAACGAGAAACATTGAAATCCTTGGCAGGCCTAGTCCCAAGAACACAAGCTCAGGAATGCATCTCTAATGAGTCCATGGATGTCTGAGGAGTTAAGGACCACATAACAGTAAACCAGCTCTTCCATCTCTTCCCAGTCCCGAACACCGACGTCTCTGATCATCTCGACTATCGAATCCTGGAAATCTGCGAACGGATCGACCGAGTACTTCACCGCACATATGCTTTCTGCGTAGATGCCATGAACATCGCTTGGTAAGCTCGCCGAGAAGCTTACATTCATCGAAGAGTATCTGAAATTTCTCTTCTTCTTTCTCCTTTTGTTGATTTCTACAGCTTCCATTGCTTCTCTGAAGTGAAGGCAGAAGCTATTGGGTAGAGCTCATTCCATCATATCTATGATCTATATATAAGAAGCTGCATGGCTTTGGTACCATCTATGATGGGATATGCTGGAAAACATCCCAAACTATTGCCGTTAATATACTTTGGGAATTTAGCCTATAGATCTGGAGTCATCTTTCCATGATCCAAACCGTTTATGTAGTGGGCCTCGCCTTGGATGAGGAAACCCAGAAAAATAAAAGTTATTACATTAGAATATTTCAACCTTTGATGATTTGGATATTTTATACTGAATTTGGACCGTTTCCTTAACCTGTGTCTGAGATTTTTCTTTTTTTCTTTTTCTTTTTGTTATTCCCTATCAAAGGTGAGGTCCATCACATAAACGGTTTGGATCATTGAAAAAAACTACGTTAGGATGTATTCTAGCAAAACTCTATGTGAAACAGGCTTCTTTGTTTGTACTCGCGAGAGGAGCCATCACGAGATATGTACAGTGGCATGGCTCATGGCGTGGGAGCGGATTAGATTCTGAACACTTCAGTAGCCAAAAGGTGACCGAAGTGATGTGGCAAAACGCCATTAGTTAGATACCAATGTAGGTTCCCTTGGCATAAATACTACTCCATTAGATCCATCAACGGGTCTTCCTCCGTTTCCGCCGTGCGCTCATTCCGCCCGAAATCGGATTGTGATACTGAGATACTTCAGTTGGGCCCACCGTGAATTTATGTGATTTATCCACACCTTCCATCTGTTTTTTCATCTAATATTAGGCATTGAGTCCAAAATTGAAGCTTATAAAAATCTCAAGTGGACCATACCACATAGACAGTGGAAATAATGATTTCCACCATTGAAACCTTTTCAGGCCCTACAATGATGTTTATTTTTCATCCCAACTGTTCAAAGGATTACAAAACATGGATGAAGGTTATATATATATATATATATATATATATATATATATATATATATATATATATATATATGAGAAAAGGTACTATGCGCTCGAGCTCATGATAAGCTTATCGTGAGGTTGAGCTGTGTGGACCCTACCGTGATGCATGTTGACCATCAACACCATGCATTTGATGGTTTCCCTTTAAATAATGGGATATTCCAAAAATCAACCGTATACAGAACTCAGGTGGGCCTTACCATCTAAAATCATGTGAAGATACCGTTAAAACATATAAAAGCACTTGATGGGGCCCACCTGAGTTTTTAATGCTGCTGAAACTTGGTCTAAACCCTCGTACAAGTGGGAGACACATAATGGATAGGCTGGATTTACAAACCACATCTTTTGTGGGTACTAAAAATGATTATGAATGTTTTAACGGTTGCACGGCTCCTCTCCACTTCTGTATATGGTGTGGTCCACACAAGTCACGGATTGACCTGATTTTCGAGGCCTAGGCCCACGGTGGAATGTCGCATATGACTGATGGGGTAGATGTTCGAAAGGCAACATGGTGGGGCCCACACAGCTTGAACGCATAGGACGAAACCCTGAGCTCGAGTACATTGTACCTTTTCCATATATATATATATATATATATATATATATATATATATATATATATATATATATATATATATAATTTTGATCCATAAGAATATTTCAAAGGTATAAATTCAATTCACATGGTTTCCTTTTGTGTGGCCAGTTTTAGCCTTTTATATACTTAGGTTTTGAACTATGTCCCTAAAATTATCTTATAAAATGGGTGGACAAATGTGATAAAATACATAAATTGGAGTAGACCTCGCAGAGTTTACTTGGTACGCAGACCACTTCCCTTGGCCTGTACCGGTAAACTCCAAATACGTTTTTTCTAGCCTTGTGCCAGAACCCAAGTGGGGCCACTGTAAGGTTTTTGATAAATCCTCTCCCTTCCATCCTTTTTTCGAGTTAATTTTAGGACTTGATGTCAAAAACGAACCGTATCTAAAGCTCAAGTGGGCCATACTAAATCAAAATATGATTAGGAAAATTCTTAACATTAAAATCTACCTGGGTTCGACAATGATGTTTACAAGCCATCCATACCATTAATAGCTTCATTCCTACTGGGATGAATTGAAATCACAAATATTAGCATTACTCAAAACTTATATGGCCCACAAATATTTCAATTGTGAACGTTCAATTATCACGTTTTTTACCCAACTTGAGTATCGAAAACGGTTCATTTTTGGCTTCATGTCCTGAATTGAACTCAAAAAATGGATGAATGGATAGGATTTCTTACAAACATCACAGTGGACCCCACCTCAGTTACGACACAGGCACCTCCTGTGAAAGATCACAGGGAATCCGCATCCTTTTTCTCTTGTAATTAACAATTCACGGCAGAAACGGAAAAACATCCTCTAATTTCCCTTGAAATAGCATTTATTAGAAGGGAAGACCTCATTGGTATCCACCATTGGCAAAATTAGCATTTATTAGAAGAAAATAGCCCATTGGCATCTACCAATTCTATTTTGCCACGTCACTTCATAGCTTTTTGGATATGAAAGTGTTCAGTATCCAATCCGCTCCCTCACGGCGTGGCCAACCTAAGACGCAAATTGCGTGATACCCCACCCGTCCCTAGCTCCGAACCGGCAGCTCTGTGGGTGGTCCACCGAAATTTATATATATATCTAAACTGTCAACTCCTTTTCTCATATTCTTTTAAGGTATGAAGACAAAAATGAGGTATATCCAAATAATAAAATGCACAAGTTAACTACACCAAATAGTAAGCTTGGTTGCATTGAAATGCACAAAGCATTAAGGGCCCGTTTGATTTCGAGGGAACAGGAAAATCTCTGGGAAAAAGGTCATTATTATCTTTTTCACTGTTTGAAATTTCAAACGCATTTTCATTTCGAAAATTGGTTCTAAAAAGGTTACTTGTATTTGTGGACTTCACTGTGATGTGCATGACATATCTACACCGTTCATCTGTCTTATCATAAGATTTAAGGGCCTAAGTTCAAAATTGAGACAAATGCAATGCTCAAGTGGCCCGTATCGAAGGAAACAATGGCCTTAAACATACGCCATTAAAAGTTATTTTGTTTATTGGGCTCACATTAATGTTTATTTGTCATCTAACCCGTTCATGAGGTAATGAAAACATTGGTAAGGGGATAAACACAAATATCAGCTTCAGCCAAAACTTCTAAGGGCCACATAAATTTTTATACGGTAAGCATTTAATTTCCACTGTTTCTTCTGGTGTGGTCCATTGGAGCTTTGGATCTGGCTCATTTTTGAGTTCATGTCTTAAATGAGGCTGACCTATAGGATGAACAGTGTTGATATATTATGTACATCACAATGAGCCCAATATTCACTTGACAGACATCCTCAATTTTAACACTCAAAAGTTAAGCAGTCAACGTGGGCGCAAGAAAGATGGGATAACCCCTGGTATGTAATTATTACTTATTTACCGGTATTTCCTATTTCCCTCCAAAATCAGATACGCCGTAAATGTAAGCTCGATTGAATGCAAGAGTCATCTGTGGTGTGGTTCACCTGAACGTTGGATTTGCCTCAATTTTGTTTTTGTGCCTTAAAATAATCTGAGAAAAGAGATTAACGGTTTAGATGTACAGATAATTCACGGTGAGCCCACCCACAGAACTGCCCGTTCGGAGCTAGACGGGCGGGGCAGTACGCAATCCGCGTCCGGCCAACTTGATGACCTCTCTGGCCTTGTTTTTCGGGCCATGGAGCATGTGCTGTGGGACCAAGCAAATGGCTGACCTGGATATCGGAGACCCGTGCAACATTGGCACTTGCGGTGAGAGTAAGATTCGAATGGATACTCTCGCGAGTAGCCATCGCATTTTCCAGAGGAAGCAGCAGCGGTTTGGTGGTGTAGAGTCACGTGGGTCGTTGTGTCTGAGAGAGGGTGGGTTAAATGGGGACGCGGATTAGATACTGACAGGTTGAGTAGCCCACCCTGATGTTGTAAGTGTTGTATCTATACAGTTAATCCATTTGAAGAGATCATCTAAGGCATGAGATAAAAAATGAGTCATTTTCAAATTTGGAGTGACCCACCACAGAAAACAGTGGGGAGAGGGACGCCCACGGTTGGAATATTCCTAATGTCCACTGTGATGTTTATCGGAGATCCAACCTGTTTATAAGTTAAGACAGACATGAAAGAAAGGAAAAAAAACAAATTTCATTTCAATGGAAAACTTTTGTGGCCCTTAAAATTTTTTAAGGGTGGGCGTCCTCCTCTCTCTACTGTTTTCTGTGGTGGGATCCACTCCAGATTTGATTTTGACTCGTTCTTTATCTCATGCCTTAAAATGATCTCTCTAAATGAATGGACGATGTAGATACAACGCATACATCATGGTGGGTCCTACAATACTTGGTGAAGTCACTTCAGAGTCTGGCTGCTCAACCTGTCAGTATCTGATCCGCGCCCGGCACACGGAGTATCAGGGGTGGGGGGGCCCACTGCGAGCGGAGTTGGACCCTGCATGTCTTGCGTGCGTCTTTAAAGAACGACATGAAAACATTTATGCATTGGAAAATCTCCTGGTTCAACGCGGGAAACTCGTTTTGGTTCGTTGCAATTCTCTACCGTACACGTGGTCCTTTGGTCAGATCTTCTAGATTATCTTCTGGAGGGTCTGAGCGTTAATGTCCCGAAGTGGAATGACTAATCAGGCAATCCTACTTCCCCATAATATTCGTGGCCTTCATAAAAAATCATCCAGCTCAATGGTCCAGAACATAAGCAAAAGTTAAACGGGATGGATAGTTCCATCCAATCAACGCGGCTTTTACATCATGCGCCTTTCTGCGAAGGCGTCACTAGCTGGATGGTTCAGATTTACAGACCGTATAAGTACTTGTAGGGCAGAGAGTGCAAGGGAACCCAGCTGGGTTCATCGCAATGGACAGGAAACCTCCGGGACCGTGGCCCATGCATGCATCACAGGGTGACAATGGCCGTTCTACGGCTGGCCCTAAGCCGGGGGCTGGCCCAGGCTCCGCCGTATAATGAAAAGGATTTTGGGACTTGGACAATAAAATTCATCAGTTACTAATATTTTATCAAGGGATCTTTACTACAGAAGTCCGATGGCTCGTTTGGATTCATAGAAAGCATAGGAATTGAAAGAGTATTTCTTGAAAAACTTATTTCAGGAAAAGTGTGCAGAGGGAAACGTTGTTCTCTTTGTTCCATTTTTAGACGGAAGAAATTTAGAATTTATTTTTAAATTTGTCATGGGAAAGGATAAAATGTTTTCTAGCGACAAAAATTTTAGCCAATTTTTAGCTTATGCATGTTAGCACATGCGGTACACATGTGAGATACTTGAAAATGGATAGTGGCACATGTAACATATAAGGCATATGTGGGTGTTTGAAGCTAAAATATAGGACATGTGGTGTGAGGCCCTTGAAGCTGCATAATAGTGATACATGTGCACAAGATATACATTAGAACATTTGACAAGTGGGCCTGTTTCGCCGTGTGGATTGGAAGGGATTGAATGGTGTGCAATGATGGTGTTGTCAGTGGATTGTCTTGAGATCCACGGGATTCTCTATCCCTGGATTGCTATACCTAGTCTGTTTGGCACACCCGGCAAATCCTTAGATTAAACCTTCTCATTCCTTTCAATCCCTCAAACCAAATATGTTCCAGGAAAATTTGAACGGATTAGGGTGGATTCGATGAGATTTAAAGGTAATGATGGTGTTGTCAGTGGATTGTCTTAAGATCCATGGGATTGGGATCAGATCACCGTCTCTATTTGGCACGCCCATCCAACCTCAGGATTTAACTTCCAATCCCCTCCAATACCATTCAATCCCTTCCAATCCGACTGGCTTAATGGGCCCGTAACACTTGATAGCAACATTGACATTGATATTATTAGTGCATGTGACATATTTAGAGCAATTGAATATGAAAAATGGCATGTGGCATATTGGTGTACATAGAGTGTTGTGTAAGTGGGGCAAAAGAAGAGATGAATGGTGGTACACATGGCACATTATCACCTGGAGGTGGAGGAGAAGATGAATGTTGTCACATGTGGCATATTAATTATGGGATGTAAGAGAGGATGTATGGCAACACATGATACATTGGCACATGTGGCATAGCATCACATGTGAGGCATAAGATGGACAAGAACTCGTTTGGCACATTAGCACATATGGCACATGTAAGGAAATCGAAGGTGGATGGTGACACACTTCGGTTTGAATCTTAAGAAACTTAATTTTCTACCATAGTGAGAAAATATCTTTCTTAGAAGTGGAGATTGAAAAATATCTCACACCACAATATATAATGTAATTCTAAGTTACAACAAACTTGGATTAACTCTATGTATTAAAAATTTGGATCTAATACTACTGCTAACATTTACATGCTTTGTAGAAGTGAGTTCAACGAAAATAGAATAACTAAACAAACAATAACCAATAAAGCAATCACACAAAACATAAGATATTTGCCTGAAAAAACTTGGCATAATGCGACAAAGTTCCTCTATAATCAGAAGTCATAAAACTTTACACCATTCACCTTCTTCGATTACAAGATCATCCGATCTCCCATTGCAATGCTCATCTAGGAAAACCATGGCCCCTTCAGAAAATTCATTCTCAAGCCCTTATAAGTTTTTAAAACCCTCTCACCTCGCAAAACCTATGCCTTTAGAGAAAAAAACATTCGTATTAATCAAGCCCTAATTAAAAACAGACATAAATACTTTGATTTGTATTAATCGACGTAACTCGTTCGTCAAACCGAATGGAACCTTCGGTAATGGGACATTTGGTCCGACTGAAACAAACCAACTCACACATATCTATCGAACCAAAAACATGCAAATTTTCACGGCATGCAAATTGATATTCACCCACTAATTCAATTAGATCGAGGTGATACCGATCGAACCGTCAATCCCCTTAGTTGCACTCTTAGATTGGCAGAATCCAAGCCATTCTACAAGTGTTTATGTCATATATAACTATTAGTTAAAATGAAATTTTTTTAATTAAATTAATTAAAAAATTTATATGCACAAACAATATTGGAAAGGCGTGCTTTGTCTCTCATAAATTCTTCATTTTATCCGTCTCTACTAAAATTGCCACCTTCTACTCAATTCCATGGATAGGGAGATCACCGTCTCTAATTTTTAAACCACTTCAAAAAGTCTTTTGTTTTTCTTTTTTTTTTGGAAGAAAAAAATAAAATTGCTTGTCTTGTTTACCCGAAAAATGAGTTCATTTTATCTTCACCGTTCTTCCAAATATATAGTTATTTAAACGGTTAATCAATCATACACCTTTTTTGTTGGAAAATTTGAGCTTAGCTAACTGTATCTATTGCCAATATGCTGTATAGAGGTTTCATATATACAAGCTCAGGATTCTCAGTTCTTCAAAAGTGAGGCCTATGGTTTCATGATCCAGGCATTTGATATAGATGGCCTATGCACTACTAATCCTCTGGATTGGAAGATCCTCGAGATAGAATATTGACCTTTCTGGGTTGAGTTCAACTGCAAACTGTTGCTATATTTTCCTTCTTAGATGACTATTTGCTGGGCCAGATTAATACTTTTGGAATAGGAGATTCTTTGTTCATGGAGCCAGGGGGCCAGAGGCCCAGAGGCACTCGTATCAATTTTTTTAGTCGCCATAAATTGCTCACTTTTGTAAACTTAAAGCACATGCACGGATATCCATGATAATAGGGCGCACCATATCAATGGCTTGGATCATAGGAACGTAGGCTCGACTTGTGTAAATTGAAAGCCGGAATCATGATGGCCATGATGGACCATTTGATAATTCCTCAAGAATATATTAGGCTGATGATTGTAGCCACCTCCCCTCACGTGTATCACAATGATGTATGTTTTTTCTTTACTTTGGGTTGTTACAAATATTGGGACTTGTAGAAATATAAAGAGTAGAATGAAGCAAAGTAATCACAATCGTGCAAACAAACCTAATATAAAGGTGATCCAAATTTTACATGAAGAAACTTTTGTGGAAAAATATCTTGATACAAAGCAACGAATGATATATTATGAAAGAAATATCACAAGAGATGGTAGATTTTACTAATTCCCTTTGAATCTTCTTTGAAACCATAACTATACCCTTAAACGTTTTAGAATACCTTAAAAAGTCCTAGTATTCGTTTAATCTTGGCCATACTTCTGATTATGCTATATACTACTTGACTAAAATAAGAAATAAATTGTGCACTTATATAAAATTATGCATGCCTTCAATGGTTATGACATTGAGTAACAACTTTCAGAACTGTCAAGAAATTAAATAGGTTTTTTTCAAATTTTCTTTATGGATTGAGCAGTCTATCAATAACATCAAGGGACCTGTTATGTATAGATTTAAGACATTTGGCAATAACAAATACCACTCATTTGTTTCAAAGATCTACAAGACAAGCAAACATGATCTACTAGTCAACCTCTATATCTGTCTCATGCACAAACTAATTGTAGATTTGTAGACCAACCAGAGTACGTATATGTCATCTAAAGCATTCCGTGTGATCACTTTACTGTGAAAATAGGACACCTCAAAATTGAGGCTGATCTAACCATCAGGTGGCCTACATGTGAATTTAGAGGTTTTTGGGTGGTTGTTCATTGTCATAGATCTTGTGACCTACCTAATGATTGGATTAGCATAATTTTTCGGGAGTCTGATTTCACTGTAGAGAGGCCTTATAATTCAATGGGATGGATGCTATTTATACAAAACATGGGGCCTCACACGAGGCAAAGTGGACTCCTCTTTCTCGCCGAGGAGTTACCTAAAATAATAAAAAAGACAGGGAGGTTAGTATAATTGTCGTGTGAATAAGGGGAGGCAGCAATTAATCCTAATTAATATTATGCTTGGGAGAGTACGGTTGTTCATCCTCACAAATCCGACATACCTTACTGTCTATATTCTTATTTTTGCTTCATTTTAAAAAAAAAAAAAAAAAAAACCTCCAAACGGTATATGTTTTTTGTGAACATGGGAGTCCATATTATAGGGAATTTCAGGAAAAAAAAAAATGCTGACCTGAACAATACCAACCATCTGATCAGTGACCATCTTGGTAATGGTTACCAGTAACAAGAATCAATGGTCTTAATTCAATGGGCAAAAGCAAATGATTGAGACACTCCTTTTTGCTGCAATTTTGGATCTATTCCATGAAAGTGGCTGACGGATTTTTTACCTGTACAGATCGATACGTACATGTATGCCACCTGTAATGTAGTTGTGAATAAATATGAACCACCATACTTTTCCAGTACAATTGCTTGGACTTGATATCTACGCCCACGTGATTGATAGAGTATTCGTATCTTTGTACTTTTAGTAATGAAATAGTAGAATTGTAGCCACGATTGCCAAAAGTTAAAAAGGTTGAATTGCATGGTTGGGTACAAAACAGGGGCCCTAACAAGTTAGGTTGGCTGATTAGTCGTTGATGTCCTATTTATGGTATTTTTGGGGGATTGATGGAATACATGTTCCATTCACAAGCAACGAATCAGGGCAGCTGGTGTGAGAGTAGTTTGGTGGGACACGGGCTCAAATATCAAGTCAATCTATGACTTGGGTGGGCCACACCACATACGGACACCACAAACAGAAATTGAAAGGGGTTACCCTCTCATTAAAACATTCACAATTATTCATTGGGCCCACCGGTATATGGTTCACAAATCCATATCATCCACTGTGTGTCCCACTTAGATGAGGGGTCGGACCAAGTTTCAGCCGCATCCAAAACTTAGGTGAGCCCCACCAAGTATTTTTATATTTTTTAGGCATGTATTCCTATGGTTTTAGACGGTATGGCCCACCTGAGTTTAGTATATGGATAATTTTTGGGCTATCTCAAAGGAGACCCATCAAATGCACAATATTGATATTCAACACCCATCACAGTGGGGCCCACACTGCTTGACCTCATGAGAAGTTCCTGTGAGGTCAAGCTATGTGGGCCCCACCATGATGTGTGTAAAACATCTATCCCATCAGTCAGATGCACCATTCTACGATGGACCACAGGCTTAAAAATCAAGTCAATCCATGACTTGGGTGGGAGACACCACATGTAACAGTTGATATGAGTTACCCTCCAATTAAAACGTTCACAATCATTTACTGGGCCCACTACAAAGATGTGGTTCATAAATCCATTTTGTGTTTTCCACTTGGAAGAAGGGTTGGACCAAGTTTCAATGGCGTCCAAAACTCAGGTGAGCCCCACTTAAATTCCTTATAAGGCTGATTTTTGCGATATTCCATGACTTAAAGGGAACTCATCAAATGCACAATGTTGATATTCGACACACATCATGGTGGGGCACACACATCTCAAAGTCATGAGAAGATCCCATCAGTCAAACTGGTCCACATGAAGCATTACCTCATGAAACCCTCAGGCTCAATTTTTACGTTGATCGAAAACTTCGGTGGGCTATAAAAAATGAAAACAGTTTCATTCTTTGATTTGTATCTCCTTGCCATAGCTCACCAAAATTTTAGATCAAGATAAAAATTTATCCCTTGGAGTTTCGTGTGATTCCACATCACATGGACCATTTGGATTAGATATCATAACATGTGTGCAAAAGTGCATAGGTGAGCATGGATATATATATATATATATATATATATATATATATATATATATATATATATATATATATATATATATATATTGTTAAAGACTTTTACAAATTAATATAATTTTTTTACCTTTTTTATATATTCTCTTCAAAATTCACTGAATAAATATAATAATATTATCCAAAATGTAATCCCTAAAATTTTTTAATGGTATCAGAGCTGGGATCCATATATCTCAGCTATAAATTTTCCTTTAACATCAACCACCATCATTGATCAACCTTTGGTGATGTCTCTTCTCTCTCTGGCTAGCAATAAACCTATTTGTGCATTCATTTGTTCCTATCAGTCGCATATACATCTACCTGGTACCACCACCCCTGCCATTGTCTTCAGAGCCTTAATTTACAACTGATCTTGTGGACACAACACTGTAACTACAATACCACTGCAACTAACCTTGTGCATCAAATCCAATATTAATCCATCGTCCATTAAAATTGACAAGATATATCATATCCAGATCACCACCACAAAACAACAACAAAACCCAAAATACCAGGTCTGGACTCCACTATCTAATCTTCACCAAACAACCCGCTGAACTCATTCCATTTCCATTTGAAACACTCCGTCTCATATCTCATCTGTTGATTTCATCTCCAACACTGGATCTCTATATCTTATCCATATTTGAATAACCCATGCATTCATCCATAATGACCATCATTTTCTCCAGTTAGACTGGAGGTCCAAGCAATTAGATCTCATCAGCTACCCATCTGTTTTGTTTGGCCAGCGCTACGCCTATCTACCTTGGTAGTACTCTCTGGAGTCGTTTTTGGGTTCTGCAGCAAACCCTTCTCTGTAGTAGCCTACTTCTCTGACTAAAACCACTGCTGCCATCCAATCAAATCTAGCATGAACTAGATCCATGGCCAGCGCCACCTTCACCATTTCAACATCACTGCTCCTCTCCACTTTCACCATTTCACCATTTAAACATTCATCATTTTTAATATTTGCTGATTGCCGGTGCACCATTTTAAGTATATGTTATCACCATCTGAAGTTGTCGAGACCTTTTCTTACCGGGCCTAATTTGTTATCTGTTGTGTCAGGGATTTTTTCCAAACTTACTATTACGTTAAAATATTTTAGAATTACTAAAAGATCAATTATTGAAATCATAGTCACCAAATAACTTTGTATTCATGAAAGAGCAATAATTGAAATCCCAACTATTAGAAGTACTTCTAAATTATTTCATTAGGATTAAACTATCAATGACTCACATGCCGAAGGTCGTCCAGATGCAGCATTCAATTGTCTGCAGTGTACTACCTTTTTTAATATTTGCTGATCTGCAGTGCGCCATATTCAATTGTCTTGAGATGCCGCATATGCTTAGGAATAATAGACGCTGTCCTGCCTATTCCTCTCATATATTACTGGCTAATACTTGGGTTTTCACATCCAATTTTTTTTTTTTCTTTTAAAGTAGAGGCTATCTATGCTTTTCAAACTCAGATTATTCTCAAAAACAGAGGTAACTTAAGTTTGAGAGTGAACGTTAGAACATATGATGTTCATATATATATATGTGTGTGTGTGTGTGTGTGGGGGGGGGGGGGGTTTGTCTGATTTTTCACATATCTCCATATTTTCTTCAAATGTATGGATAGATATACAACACTCATAAAAAATGTAATCTACAATATTTCTACAATCAGTTCCCGATTCAATTCACTCCTGCTCCAATTCTGAAAAATGGGTAGATGCAAATAAAGGAGGGTGGACGTAGCTGGTAGAACCTCCTGAAATCAATGATATGATGCCATGAAAGGTTCCAACGGCATTTATAATACGCTGTGGTATATCTGTCCTTTCCAATAACTGCGTTAGATGGTTCGAATTCAATTCCTCAGAGCCTGCATTGACAGGCTCGCTACGTCCTAATCAACCGTCTAAGGGCCCAGCGATTTTACAGAACATTTCGGCATTTAAGTTCGTACGAGTGTGAACCATTGTTACTTGATCAAGACTGATCACAAGATTGTGGGCCCCACAGTGAGTGGTCCATCCATACAAAATTTCTCACATGACCAAAAAAAATCTGCAAACCTACCAATGGGTTGTTGCACCCTATTTCTAATTGTTTGTGAAATTAGGGCTGAAAGTCAGGTAGGTTCAACCCGACCAACCCATGACTGACCAGACATAATTGGGTTGGGCTCGGGCCGGATGTATCAGGTTCGGTCTCGAGCCTGGGCTATACGAGCACCAACCCAATAAAACTTGGGTTGGGCTTGGGTTGATGTCTCAGGTAGAGCTGGGCAATCCTGACCCTATTCGGTGGATCCGACCTGATCCGACAGCTTGAATTGTTGCGGATCGAGTAGAGCAATCTAGATCCGAAAGCTTTTCAGATCGAGTTTGGATCCATACCTACCCAGACCGATCCAATCCGAAATCCGATCTGATTGGATCCGATCTGATCCCATCCAAAGTGGATAAAGCACATGTTTTTTCATGATGGGCCCCAAGAGAGTTTACTCAATATGATAAAAGAGAACCATAAGCGGATTTGCTAGTGTACCACACACCAGCTATATAGTTGTTGTAGCTACGTGTCGTGTGCGAAGACGAGTACTAGCGCTACTCAAGCTCCGAGTTGTACGAACGGTTCAAAGGAGATCAAAGTTATAAGGGCCCCATAGTGATGTATTTATTATATCTACACCGTTCATATATTTTTAGAGATCATTATAGAGCATTATCCAAAAAATGAATAATATCCAAAGATCATCTAGACTGCACCACAAATAGCAGCAGAGAATGATTTTCACCGTTAAACAATTCATGTGGTTCACTTGATAGTTAGATCTGTCTTATTTTTCGTCTCAAGCCTTAAGATGAGCTTGCCAAATGGATGGACGGTTTGGATATAGCACATACCCCATGATCAAATCCACGGAACTTACTAACGTCAATACAGCAAGTCAGCAATGCACTGTGCACAGCTGCACTTGCATGAAAAGCACGTCATTGCACTTTCGTGCAGTGCACGTCAACACTAGAATATGTCCGATAAAAGCTCGGATACGGTAGACGGACAGTTCTTTCAGAGCCATGTGGGTCCACCTTGATGTACATGTTTTATCTAAGCCGTTCATCCATTTTGACATATCACTTTAGGCCTTGAGCATAAAAGAGGGATATATTGAAGGCTGAAGTTGACCACACCACATGAAATAGTTAGATTAAATTCATACAATCTGAATCGTACCCAAACCGATCCGACTCGATTTCCTTGATCGTGTTGGACTCGGTTCAGGTCAGGCCAACCATGCATCGGATCGGTCCGAGTCAGGTGACCCAAACTCGGTCTCGGATCAGATTGAGTTCGGGTCAAGCTATTAAGATTTCAGATCGGATCAAGTTGGACCCAATTCGATCCGATCTGGACCGATGCCCAACTCTAGTCTCAAGTTGCTTGACTCAACCCGAACCCCATCGATATATAAGTTACTTATAAATTATAATTGAGTGCGGATCATCTATGTTAGAGGCATCGAAAATTCCAGTGCCATCGAGTTTCATTAGCACAAGTCATTTCTAATGACTCAAGATAACAAGATACGTCAGATTTCTCTCCCAAATAAATTGCATGCTACACAATACAACTTTTAAAGGAGTAGTTGTCCCATATTTTAGCTTGTTTGTTTATAAAAAAAATGAAGTTCTTTATGATAAATAACTATGTATATAATTAATAAAACCATAGTTACAAAAAATAAGATATGTATTGAAAATATAATAGACTAATGTAATAACGAAAATATTAGCACGTATCCACCTAACCGATCCCACTTAGGTTGGGTTTGGGTTAGGTGGGTTAGGGTTGAGGTATAGGAACCTTAGGTTGGGTTAGGGTTTAGCACCAACCCGGCCCAACCCACCCGACTTTCTGCGCTACTTTAAATAGCCAATTAGAAGAAGACACATGTTGTTGCATGAAAATGTATAGCATGTGAACGATTTTTTGAAATATCTGGAGTATTTTTCGTGTAAGTACAACTAGCGCTCAGTTGGATAGTACACGTCATCTGATGATGAGGCACGATCGAGAAGCTCGAGAGATGGAAAGCAATCAAGCAGAAAAGAACGGTTAGAGTGGCACAAGGAGACAGAAATATCTAGAAGACCAATGTGACAACAATTTAGTTATTATAATCGACGAAGTAAAGAAGAGAAATGACTGAAGAGAAGCCACAACAAAGATCTATAAATAGAGAAAGAATTCAACAAATCAAGTCGTCTCATACCAATCCGAAAAACAAATCAAAGTATCTTTCATTATCATATCTTATCTCTATCCAAGGAGTAGTGACAATCCTTAGTCATAATCCAATAGCGGTAATATTTAATTGTAATTCAAGTCCATACTTTTGCACTGGACTATTCCCGATATCAATATATTTACTTCATCTTTCAAAAAGACATCTTATAATTGCTCCCTGTGATCTGTAAGTATTTTCTTTTTATTTGATTGTTTCTATTTATTAAAGTTCTTTCATATGGAAGGCAAGGTGCAACCCATCTTAGGAGGAAGAACCCCTCTGACAATTGCCCAATAATCTTACAACCATATTACAAGTAGTTGAATAGGCACCCAATCTTCTTAGGTCTTGGTCCTATACGCCTATATTTGACGTTTCTGCTTATCCTGGTGCTTGGGATCAAGTTGTTCGATAAAACTAAAAATTACTTGTTTGCCAGAAATATTCATTTTGCACCAGTCGTGCAATATTTTTTGGCATGCCCGATGGGACTAAAAAATACTTAGTTGACATAAATATCCATTATGCTTCGATCATGTAATAAAACGTTTTTGGCACACCCAGTGAGACTCAAGAGTTTGAGTATGCATATCAGTGTAATAATCTTACAAAAGCATGAGCGGAAGAGGTACTCATAATACTTCTGTAGTTAGTGAACCTCCTTCACTACAAGAAAAAATGCATGTATAGCCAATGCTTGAGTTGTTAAATCCACGACCAAACTCACGGCCTAATCCACCAAACCTAGATAGAGCATCTTCATCTCGGACATATCCTCTTGAGATAATGATGAATGAGTTACACGATATGCAAATGAGGATCCGGATTCAGCATATTACATAACAGTCACGAGTTTAAGCCAAGCAGTCACAAATCTAGGTTGAAACCTTCAATAAGTGGATGACCAATCAAACTGGAAGCTTAAATCAGATGATGGTTATTTTTCCTGAAAGTGTACCTATCTCGCTTTAGTAAATAATGCCTCGACAAACTGTTGAGACCAAACCTATTAGAAACATGACATCAGAACTGCTAGCACAGCCTGTTCTTATTCTACAATGGAACACACATCCTACTCCAATACAGGTAGTGCGAAATGTTCCTCCACTCACGGAGTTTAGATGATTCAAGCGAGAAAACGGGAATTTCATTTATGAGGTTATAAATCAAGGAATGCAGGGGGCAGCCTTTCTCTAGGAATATCCCTCATAATGGGAAACAATACCCAGTAGATCCCGAGCTAACCTTGTAGCCGAATCGTGCTATTTGGACAACAACCAAGTTTTATAACTGGTCTGGATCCTTACTCTTGCTCGGGTGGTAAACTCTCTGGAGTTTCAACACCCGGTCAAGGGTTCGAGTATCCATAGGTGGTGAAATTCCATTAGCATGAGTGTGTGGGATGTGTGTGTGCGTGTGTTAAAAATATTAAAAAATAAAAAGTTTTATAACTGGTCTAAGAAGTGATAGGCCAAGTTCTTAGTCAAACTACTACTACTCCAGTCTACCATAAGCCTTATCTAAAATGGATTGACCGACAATCTCCATTGTCATGGCTAAAATTGATGTTTTTCGATCAAGATGGCCAATTTCGAACAAGATAGCCGACTTTGTATTTTTTTAACCAAGATGGTCGACTTTGATGTTTTTCTACCAAGATGGCTGAATTTGATATTTTTTTCAAGATAGTCAAATTTAATATTTTTCCTGGTCGAGCAATTACATTTATTGCATTAAACAATGAGTCACCATCAATCTCACTTTTTTTTTACTAAATGTGAAGCAACATATGGGCAATGTTGTGCCCTATTTCTAATTGTTCTTAAAATAGTCAATTGAAAAAGCACTCATGTCATTGCACGAAAAATGTTTAGCGTGTGAAAGATTTTTAGAGATATTTGGAGCACTTTTCATGAAAGTACAGCTAGTGATACACATCATCTGATGAAGAGGCACAACTGAGAAGCTCAAGAAGCAGAAAGCGGTCGAGCAGAAAAGAACAGTTAAAGGGATACAAAGAGATTGAAGGATCTGGAATTCTAATATGGCAACGATTTAGCTACTATGACCGACAAAGTAAAGAAGATAAACACTTAAAGAGAAGCCACGACATAGATCTATAAATAGAATATGAATTCAACAAAACAAGTCATCTCATACCAATCCAACAAACAAATCAAATTATCTTTCTTTATAATATCTTAATTGTATCGTATGAGCAGCGGTAATTCTTGGTCATAATCCAATAGAGGTAATCTTTAATTGTAATTCAAGCCTATGCTTTTGCGCTAGACTATTCACGATATCAATATAATTACTTGTCTTTCATAAAAGCATTTTTCTATTCAGAGGAAGAACTCCACTCTTCGACAATTATCTAATCATCTTACAACCATATTATAAGTGGCTTAATAGGTGACCGAATCTTCATAGGTTTAGGTTATATCGTTTAGACATACACTCACATTTGATGTACCTGCCTAACCTGGCACTTTGGTCAAGTTGTTCGGTTTGAATGGAACTGCACAATCAATTCTAGCACCCGCACAGGTCACATGTGACCGAGGCAAACCAAAAGTTCACATAGGCTGCCAATAATGATAAATACGGCCATATTTCTATATCCAGGGGATTTTTGCCGCTTGGATCTCTGAACTATGGGCCCCTCTAGTAAAGATTGTAGAAGTTACTCTTCCTGTAGAGCTCCATTCACCTGGGTATGAAAGATATTCACCCGCATATATGCCTAATCACCTGTTCATCCACCACCTTATACACTATTGACTGTGTGGGCCAACGTATTTTAAGTACGCATCCAACCATTCCATTTGTTTAAGTGCAGTGACCATGAGGGTTCCGACCTGATGGACGGACTGGATGCTATTTGTACTCGGTCCTTTTCTCATAGCCGTTGACAGTAGGAGAAAAGTAAAGTGGGCCTAGCTCGATGGCCCAGTTTATTAGACGGTTTTGAGCCTCCTGATAACAGTTTTCGAGTTTCAGTCAGCCGGTAGGAAATTCTACTAAAATTATAAGTGGGGAGAAGAAATGTGAGTGTTCCAGAAGGCATGCCATAGAGAGCTTGCAAATAGTCTAAGGCCAAAGCATGTCCAGATCCAGTGAGTTGAGTAATTGGGCTAAAGCCCAACTAACGAGCTATGGAACTGGTCTCAATCTGAGCTGGGCCAATAGCTCCATGGTTAAAAAACTCAGCAACGCAGACCGAGTCATTCGTCTAGAGTCGAGTTGGGGGTGAACACATCAGACTCGGTGAATCGTCTAAGTAGTTCATGGTGTTGAACCAGATAGACTTGAGTGCGAGTTGGCTCAGACAACTCACATGGAACTCGGCTCAGATGCAGCCATAGTCAGATGATTGGGACCGCTCATCTGTTTGATACTTCCATGGATAGGCCATGGTCCATGATTCAGATCAATGGATGATCTTAAGCATTTATTTTTCAGTCTAATTTTAACCATTGACCTTTTGCTTTCAACAATCTGTGGGAAGGCAGCTAATCAATAGTAATTCAATTCATTCTGTGTATAATGGACCATGACCCATTCATTCCAGTGGCCAGCAAAACGACGGTCTGGATCACCAGCTCCATGTAAACGTACTAAGCTTCAAGGTTTAGCTTATTCTTTATGGCTGTCGTTGAGTCGGGCAAGAGATGGGCCGAGGTCTGTCTATGCCCATCCTACAAACTAAAGCCAAGACCTGAACCTTGCCCGGCTCACGATGAGCCAAAACATAATGGGCCTGAGCATAAGCCAAGATGAATGTGCCCATCTAGAGCCTGAGCCCTGCCCATTCACCTTGTGTAGGATTTGGACCGTTCATGAGGTTTCTCCATCGAGCATGTATTGTGGCCCAAAAAGTAGGCCTGCCTATTGGGTGGTTGGAGTCCTGCATGTTCATGAAGGATTGAAATATATAGAATATATAAGGTATGTGATACATTAAAAGTGCCTTTGAAAACCCTAAGGAGCCCTTGATATGGACCATCCATCACATGGAGAGAGAGGTTAAAAGTTCAAAAACAAAATAGAAAAACTTACGGGGATAAAGTAAGTTTCAACACATAAGTTACTTTTACAATAGTTCTTAGCTAATTCAAGTTATAAAAATAACTTATCAACTTGCATAAATTAAAAAGTTTCTTATTGGGTGGTATCCAAACAGGCCATAAATCCCTGTGGGGTTTTAGACACATCTGAACTCAGCCCAATTAATAACGGGCTTGACTTTTATCATCCCACTACAACACTCTGGCCTAATATGCCAGACAAAGACCCAAAGGCCCAAACACCTATCTTAGCCCGTTTGACAACCCTCAAGAAATGAATTGGATTTCTGTGGAAATTAAAATTTAACACAAAAAAAAAAACTACGAACCTAATTTCCATTTTCAAGGTTTTACTTTAAAAAATGTGTATAATAATTTTTCCTGAAAATACATTAAATGTTGATTTTCAAAGTCATAAGAGACGGCTCTCACCATTTAACATTTTGATATCGTAAAAAAGGAAACTGCACCTCGAAACAAAATGATAAAGAAACTATTGTTGGATCCTGCAGTTCTTCATTCAAGAAGTCTTCTACAAGGGGTTTCAATGTGATTCTCTCCATCCAAACAAGCTACAAGTTAGTTCTTCATTCAAGAAGTATTCTATAAGGGGTTTCCATGTGATTCTTTCCTTCCAAGCAAGCTACAATTGTTGGCATTATTGGTTTGCCCCTCTTTGGTTACACCCTTGCAAACATGCTGTCTTTAGCACTTCACTTGCTAGCTCTTTAAACAAGGATTTAAGATTCGGCGACTAAGGTTGATGTCCCATTTCAAGTGGACTGGCCACTCACCCTAGATGGGTATAGTTTGCAGGAAAAGAAAAAAAAAAAACATATAATTGATTAATCATTTAAAACTTTAGATATTTAGAAAGTTGTAAATCTCTTTTTTTTTCAAAAAATAAAGAACTAAACACATTTTTATAAAAATAAAATTTAAAAAAATAAAAAAATAACATTGTATTCAAAAAACCTCTCGGGCATGATTTAGAAAATAGAGATTGGCTATCACCACCAACTGATAGAATTAAATAGAAGGTGAAAATTTGACGCAATGGATGAACGGTATGAGGTCGAGCACTGTCTTCCTAAAGAAGATAACTGTTCCGAATCCACCGAACTTCTCTGAACTCCTCATAGAGGCTTCTCAATTCTACGAGAAAGAAAGCAAGCAAAATAGAAAATAAATTCTATAAAATTCAAAATTGATTAATGAATTAAATAAACGGGTTGACAACCCTTTAAATAGGGATACCAAGCAATATGACAGAAATCAGAAGCAAACTATAACTAAAAGTTTTAGAATTCGCAACTTACTATAAATAGTAAACTTACTATTTATAGACAGTCATGATGTCTAGTAGTGCGCAAGGTTTTTGGCCAAAAATAGTAAGTGTCCTATTTGGCCTCACCAAGCTATTCTCCTAATTATTTTAAGCACTTTTCACATTGGGCGCAACTCCTAAAGCCCAACGGATGAAGAGTTATAATCAAAGTAAAACTTACTATTTATAATAAAAACGAAACTAAAATAGGGAAATGACCGTCGATCCCGAGGTATTTCGCAAATCCGACTTTTGTAGCCCAACATAACAAGGTTGGGTGGCTAAAGTAGCTCGTTCTACCCCAAAATCATATATTTTATGCCCGATGACTCATTCTTGATTATGAGATACGCCTGATCTAAGGTCCGACGGTCTGAATCGCTTCTATCGTCGACGGGCCTTTTTTGATTCATCTTGGTCATATAACTATCTGTGACCCACTCTATATCAGTCCCCTCCACTTCAAAAGAACTCATCCTCAAGTTCTCATCCTGGTCTGGTTAATGATACTCGGTCAGGTCCGCGACGTTAAAAGTCCTTGAGATCATCATGTCATCTGGAAGATCAACAACATAAGCGTTGTTATTGATCTTTCGGATGATTGTTACGGGTCCAATCTTCTTATTCTTCAACTTGTTATACGTCTCAGTTAGAAATCTCTCTCAGATGGACCATAACACGGTCGCCCACCTCGAACACTTTTTGTCGCTGATGCTTGTCCGTTTATTCTTTATACTTCTCGTTCGAGGCATGTACCTTGGTTTTCACTTCCGCATAGATACCCATGATTTTGTCTGTCATATGTTCAGCTGTAATATTCATGCCTGGGAGCTTGGGTAGAGGGACCAAGTCAAATGTGTGGTGAGGCACTCATCCGTAGATAATCTAGAACGGTGACTTCCCTATCGAGCGGTTCACCATGTTGTTGAATGAAAACTTTACTTGAGATAAAGTCAAATCCTACTACTTCAGTTTTCTCTTGAAATACTGCGAAAGAGGTTTCCCAACATGCGATTCACAACCTTAATCTTTCCATCAGTCTGTGGGTGGTAGGCGCTATTGAATTGAAGTCGTGTATCGAATCAAGTCTACAAAGTTCACTAAAAGTGGCTAATGAATTTCATGTCACGATCAAAAGTAATGATCTTGGAGACCCCGTGTAGCCGTATGACCTCCCTAAAGAATAGATTAGCCACGTGTGTTGCATCGAGGATCTTTTTGCATGAGATAAAGTGCATCATTTTGGAGAAGCAATCTACCACCACAAACAGTGAATCCATGCTGTGTTGTGTTCATGGGAGACCAAGCACAGAGTCTATAGATAAATCCTCCCAAGGACCTTTTGGCATAAGTAACGGGGTGTAGAGGCCCGTCTTCTGAGATTGTCCCTTGGAGCTCTGACAAACATGACAATGTTGTACGAATTTTCTCATATCGAGTACCAATTGCGGCCAGTAATATCGTTCATTCACAAGAGCTAGCATCTTATCTTGCCCAAGGTGTTCACCGAGGCCACCTCCATGTAGCTCCTGAATAATTTGATCTCTCAAAGAACTTTGGGTGATGCACAATCAATTCCCTTTGAAGAAGAAACCATCTCGTATATGAATGTAACTGGGGTGACCTTCTTGGCACTTCATCTAAGAATGTTTGAAGTCCTTGTCTTCGGTATATATCTTATTGAGACAGTCAAAGCCGACCACCTCATTACTCATCATAATAAGTAGTGATGCTCGACGGCTAAGTGCATCAGCCACCTTGTTCTGCTGCCCTGATTTATGCTTTAGATCAAATGTGAATTCCTGTAAAAACACAACTCATCTAGCATGCACATGATTCATGTTAGTCTGACTATTAATAAACTTTAATACTTAATGATTAGTGTACAAAAAAAACTATCGTTGAATCACATAATGTCGCCAATGTCGCGGCGCCAGAACAACTACGTACAGCTTAAGTTCACACGTCGACCACTTCTTTCAGGCTTCGCTGAGCTTCTCATTGTAGATGGCTACCTGTCTACCTTCTTGTGATAGTACTCCTCCAATTTCGACATATGAAGCATCACACTCAACTTTAAAAAGCTTGTTAAAATTAGGAAGCACTAAGACCGATGTTGTGAACAAACGATGTTTGATCTCATGAAAGCTCTTGACAGCTTCATCGGTCCACTGAAACGATTTTTTTCTCATACAATCTGTAATATGTGTGACTATTGTGCTAAAATTTTGCACAAATTGACGATAGAAGTTTGTCAACTGGTGAAAACTCCTCACCTCCTGAATGTTTGTCGAAATTACCCATTCCTTAATGGCTCGCACCTTTTCATCGTCCACACGGATGCTCGTAGATGTTATAACAAATCCTAGGAATAACAGGTCGTCCGTTAAAAAGCTACACTTCTTCAAGTTGAGGTACAACTTATTAATATAGTTATATATTAATATGTCATCAAAATATACTACCACAAATCGACCAGTGAACAGTTTTAAAACTTGATTCATCAAACATATAAAAGTACTTGCTGCGTTCAATAGACCAAAAGGCATGACCAGCCACTCATACAACCCTTCTTTGGTCTTGAATATCATTTTTCACTCATCACTAGGTCGGATACGAATATAATAATACACACTCCTCAAGTCTAGTTTAGAGAACACTTAGCCCCTTCTAGCATATCGAGCATGTCGTCCAACCGTGGTATTGGGAACCGATATTTGACGGTAAATTTGTTAATTGCTCGACTGTCAACACACATGCGCCAGCTTCCATCTTTTTTTTTTACGTTAATAATGTTGGTACGGCTCATGGGCTCATTCTTTCTCTTAGGTGACCCTTATGAATCAATTCATCCACTTACCCCTGAAGTATCTCACACTCCTTCAAACTCATCCGATAATAAGGGTGGTTGGACAAGCTAACCCTAGAGACGAAGTCGATGTGATGTTGGATGTCCCTTATAGGGAGTAATCCATCGGATAAATCTTCAGGCCAAACTTCTTTAAATTCGTTTAGTAATAGTCTTAAACTTGGAGGAATGTTTGAGAGTTCTGATTCCTCACCCTTGACTACTACGGCGTATACTTCGTCGGTTTTCTTGAATTCCTTCATGAAATCTCGAATAATCAGGAGGAAACTCCCCTCCACTTTAAAAGCTTCGGGGTGGTTCTCTAGTGCCATAGGGGCAAAGATTATTTTTCGATTATCCTTGATGAAGACGTAAACATTGTCTCGTCCTCGATGGGCCGAATAACGGTCCAACTGCCAGGGTCAACCGAGTAATATATGGCATGCTTCTATATCGACCACGTCACAAAGTATTTGATCATTATAATTGTCATCAATTGAAAATGAGACAGTGCATTGTTCAGTTACATTGGTCTCGTTTACCCTTTTTCCAGTCAATTCAGTATAAGGAATAATGTTTTGTCGTTGATAGCTGCAACTTGTCAATCATCACTCTTGAAATGATATTCTCGCTACTTCCACTGTTTATGATCATGTTACAGACTTTTTCGTTGACAGTGCACCGTGTACGAAATATATTATGTCGTTGTGGATGTAATTCGTTATGTGAGGTATACAGTAATCGCCTCACAACTAGAGATTCGTCATTATCCTGGACCGTCAACTCATCACCATCTACTCCTTCCTCAATGGCTTACTCATGTTCATCAAAGTCAGGATCTTCTTTTACGGCCTCACCTTTAGTGTCACCTTCGTTTATGGCCAAGTGTGCTGCATGACGTTGAGGATAGGTGTTTGATAAGTGACCCAGTTGGCCATAGTGGTAACAATTGTTTGACCTTGACCGAACATAAGGATTTGAAATCCTACACGGGCCCTCTGTTGTGGGTGTTACATGTTGAGGCCTAGATGATCTGCTTCTCGTATCACGGTTTGCAGTCGTGAGAGGTTGAGGACATTCTCCTACTAGTTTTTTTTCTCGTGTCAACACTGAATCCTACGTAGGATCCATTGTGAGAGGTCAAGTTTAAGGATAAGGCTGATTAAAGGCTCTTGTAAGCTACATTTCTGTCCTACCCTCCAACTGAACTACTTCATCCACGATCTCGACTGGGTGCATCTGAAATCGATTATGAATTGTTAATCGTAACCCTCCTATAAATTGTGTCACTTCTGTGACTTAGATTCTGACAATCGTTTTGTGTTGTCAACCACTGAAATTCTTCAATATAATTTGTAACAGTTCTATTTCATTATCGACAATTCTGGTATTGTTGGAATAATATCTTCTTGTAATCACTGAGGAGGATTCATGATCGAAGAAGGTGTTTCATCCATGGTCATGATGAGATGAGCGCCTTGTTCTGGCGGGCACATGAAAATTGTAATTGCTCTCACCATACTGAAGCACCAGATTTTAATTTAAACGATACTAATTTCACCTTTTTATAATCTGTAATGTCTATGTAATCAAATTATCTCTCTACTTTAGTTAGTCAATCGAGGAAATCTTCTATGCGTAATAAATCATTAAAACTTCAATTAGCCAATCGAGGAAATCTTCTATGCATAATAAATCATTAAAACTAGGAAGTTCAGTGTTACCTCGTAGTCTCTTTCAGCGCGATTTAGATGATTGTCTCCACGGATTGGTCATTAAGCAAACCCTTCAATAAGGTCCTTGTCACTAGAACTTGAATTATTTAGTGGAGGCTTGCGATTTTCCACTCTTAGTGCTCTACGAAAATCATGGTTGTGTCGTACAACAACCATGGTTGGTGGAGCGTTGCCTAGGGCTTAGGGTGGAAGTAGTGCATCCGCAAGACAATTGAGGGTTGTCTGTAGCCCTTGCATGGTCAACTGACTCTCCCAGTGGAAAACTTATATTCTTTTTGCAAGATAATGAATCCCTTGATCACCATCCATAAGATTCTGCCTCATACCTTCGTTGTTTGCCATCGGCCCAAGGGGAATCCTCGCTTTGATACCGATTGATGCAGGGATGAACGTGATGAGGTCGAGCACTGTCTTCCTTAAGAGGATAATTGTTCTGAATCCACGGAACTTCTCTGGACTCCTCAAAGAGGCTTCTCGAATTCATGAGAAACAAAGCAAACAAAATTAAAAAAAAAAAAAAAAAAACTTATAAAATTTGAAATTAATTAATGATTTACTAGTCGAGATAAGAGATTATTCTAGTTTCTTTGGCTTCATACTCCATAGAAATATGATTTACTACCAACTGTGAGTCACACTAGACCTGGAGAATTTGAACGCCGAGACTTGCAGCCAATCTAAGTCTAATAGTGCCTCATATTTTGCCTCATTATTTGAAGCCTTGAACCCGAGTTTAATCGCATATTGAATAGTTGTAGAATTAGGTGCGACCGGGACGACCCTGGCCCCGGCTCCTTTGGCATTGGATGATCCGTCAATGTAGAAAGTCCACCCAGGGTCTGACACTGCCTTTTAGTTGCCCAAAGGGACAAGCGGAGGCATCTCGACTTCGGTGCTAATTTTCTCTGTGCTCGGAGTAGTGAATACAACAATGAAATCGGTCACGGCTTGGCCCTTGATTGCTGCCCTCAGACGGAATTGGATATCGAACTCGCCGAGCTCTATAGCCCACTTGGTCATCCAACCTGAAACCTCAGGCCTCTGGAGAATATGTCTCAGAGAAGAGTTGGTCAGTATAACGATGGAATGAGCCTGGAAGTACGATCGTAACCTTCGAGCAGAGATGACAAGGCAGAGTGCCAGCTTCTCCAGAGATGGATATCGTATTTTTGCAGGTATCATTGCCTTGCTAACATAGTAAACAGGGTACTGTTTACCCCTGACTTCTCTGATCAAAGCCAAGCTGACGGCTGAGGCCAAGATGGTGAGGTACAGATATAGGAGCTCTCCCTCTTTGGGCATGGATAGGAGAGGTGGTGAACCCAGATACTGTTTTAATTTTTGGAAGGTCTGCTCACATTCTGACGTCCACTCTGCCTTCTTATGACCCTTCAATTATTGAAAGAAGGGGAGGTATTTGTCTATTGCCCTGGATATGAAACCCCCTAGTGCGACAACTCTTCCCGTGAGGCACTGTATCTCCTTCACAGTCCTTGGAGAGTTCATGTTGAGGAGCGCTTTGATCTTGCTAAGATTGGCCTCGATGCCTCGCTGACTAACTTGAAAACTAAGGAACTTTCCCGATTCGACTCCAAAAACACACTTTGTAGGGTTCAACTTCATCTGGTATTCTCGGAAGACGCTGAATGTCTCTCCGAGATCTACAAGGTGATCGGATGCTTTGGTACTTTTCACCAGCATGTCATCGACGTATACTTCCATGGCACGTCCGATCTGCTTGGAGAATATCTGGTTCACCAGCCTCTAATATGTCGCCCCAGTTTTTTTCAGGCCAAATGGCATGACCTGGTAACAGTAGAGCCCCTTATCTGTGACAAAGGTGGTCTTCTGCCTATCTGGAGGGTGCATGGCAATCTAGTTGTACCCGGAATAGGCATCTAGGAAAGAGAGCAACTCATGTCCGGCTATACTGTCCATCAGCTGATCGATCCTGGGCAATGGGAAGCTGTCCTTAGGACATGCCTTATTCGGATCCGAATAGTCTACATAGACTCGCCACTTTTCGTTGGATTTTCTGACGAGCACAACGTTTGCTATCCAATCGGGGTAGTATACTTTCTCTATGAAACCTGCATCGAGCAGGATGGAGACTTCCTCGACAATGGCTTCATAGCACTCAGTGTCAAAAGGCCTTCTATTTTGCTTTACCGGCTTGTGATCTAGGTCCACATTCAACCTATGAACCAAAACATCAGGAGAGATCCCTGGCATATCCGCATGCGACCATGCGAAGACGTCTCGGTGTTGCCTTAGAAAGGCCAACATTGCTGACCGCTACTCGAAATTTAATGACGATCCAAGCTGGACATATTTGCTTGGATCGGCTTCATCAAGGGGTATCTTTTCCAAATCTTCCACCAACGAGTTCCCCACGGTCTCTCGGGGATCTAAGATATTGATAGTGAGTGCTTGCTTGACAGCTCCTTTCTTGACTGCTATTATGTAACATCTTCGGGCCTCGCACTGATCGCCTCGGAGGTAACCTATCCCGCCCTCGACTGAAAACTTCATCATCAGATGGTAAGTCGAGACAACTGCCCTCATTGTATTGAGGGAAGGTCTACCTAGGATAACATTGTGCATTGATGGCACGTTGACAACGAGAAAGTCCACCATGAGGGTGACTTGATGTTGACCTTATCCCACAGTTACTGGGAGGGAGATGGCTCCTTCGGAGATTACTCTTTCTCTGGTAAAGTCATGTAGGGGAGTCTTCACGGGTCAAAATCGTAATCATGGAACTCTCATTTTTTCAAAGGCTTCAGAATAAATCACATCAGTCGAGCTTCCGATGTCAACCAGGATGCGGTATACCTTGTGATTTGCTATGTTCATCGTGACTACGAGGACATCATCGTGTGGATGTTGGAATCCACGTGTATCATCTTCTGTAAAAGTTAAACTACATGGGCTGATCCGGGGTTCCTTGTTCGGCCGCTCGGTCAAATGGACGTAATGCTCCGAATCAGACTTCCGGGAGTAGGTTTTTCGGGCTCTGTTAGAATCTCCTCCTCCGGCCGAACCCCCAAAAATCGTGTGAATTTCAGCCGGCTCTTCCATGAAAATATTCGGCTGCTCCTGTTGTCGTTCTTCCCTCTGAGCAGACCTTTCTTTCCTGATGTATCAACGTAGGTGTCCCTTGCGAATGAGGGACTCAATTTTATCCTTAAGGTCCATGCAGTCGTCTGTGTTGTGGCCATGATCCCGGTGGAAGCGATAAAACTTCCGCTTGTCTCGATGCTCCGGGTCGGCCTTCATGTATTCAGGCTAATTCAGGCGTTTATCTTTACTGATATTTAACCAGAATTTTCTCGGCAGACGTATTGAGGGGGGTGTAAGAACGAAATTTTTCTTTCGGTCTCCGACTTGGTCATTGATCACGGGAGGCATAGTCATCCGCCCCTTTGTCAATCAGCTGAGATTCTTCGTTCTTAGGTCTCTTTCCGTTGCTAGTCGGGTCAGCTATTTATACACCTTTACGGGCATTAGTGAACTTCTTGGCATTGGTGTATTTCTGAGCTTTCGCCATGAAGTCCGCTAATGTTTTTGGCTAGTTTTTTCAATGAAAAAAAGTAAACCTTCAATCTTTCAGACCACTCAAGACTGCGACGAGCGCCATTTTGTCATTATAGTCCTCGACCTGCAGCGCTTCTTCGTTGAAACGAGCAATGTGATCTTTCATAGACTCTTTCAGGCCTTGCTTAATAGTGAGCAGATGAGTGTTGGGTTTACAACTTCTCTTACCGCTTATAAACTGGGTAAGAAATAGTCTACTGAATTCTGCAAAGGAACCGATGGAACTGAGTTTAAGCTGACAATACCAACCCCGAGCAGACCCTGTCAGGGTGATGGAGAATTCCCTACACATCATTGCATCCGTCACTGTTTGGATCTACATCCACGATTGATATGCTTCCAGATGTTCAGATGGGTCTCTGGACCCTAAGTACTGGATGACGGGAAGTATCTGAAACCTCTATGGCATCACCTCTTCCATGATGGCGGAGGTGAAGGGGGGCTCAGTCTCTTCTATCATTGCCTGAACTGTGGCGGGAACTATTGACAACCGCTACTACTTTTCTAAGGTTAAGAATTTGTCCTTGAGTTTCGCAAATCGTGCTTCCCAGGGATCTTTATTCTCAGCAACAACCTCTGGGGTATTTTCTATGTCTGGAGTCCTCCTTTCCCTTCTCCGCTCTAACTGATGGCGAAGATCTGTGGGTGTCAGGGCCGAGGTGATAGAGTCGTTAGTAGGGGCCCGAGTAGCCGTGTTCCATGTCGAGCCTCTAACTTGCACCGGAGGAGGATTTTGGCCCGAGAGCGGCGCCCAAGAGTGTTGGGGTGCCTCAGGCCTCATACTCCTCGATACAAAGTGAGTCTCTATGTACAGACCTACTGGTTCGGGAATGGGATTCTCCTTAATCGAGTGTAGCTATGGCTCCCTTTGTTGCTTTATCCTGTTTACCTCGTCGCGCAGGGCCTGAATTTCGTTTTGCATGACTTGATATTTGCTGGCCCGGTTGCGAGAACGCTGTGAAAGCCCCAGTGCATACTCAGCATGAAGTGGTGAAGCCGATCGAGTTTGCTCGTTTGGCTCTGGTTCCACAGCTACGACTTTCTTCTTTCGCGCCATTAGATTTGAAAGACGAGAACCTGACCTTTAGTATCAGATTCCTATAGACGGCACCAAAAAACGTTGAGGTCAAAATCTGGTTAGCTCTCCCCTCAGTCTCTCGAACTGTGAACCTTCTCAACGTCTTGATCCTGCACAATGAGAACAGGCAAAGGTGACCATGGCTAAGCCGGAGGACCCTCCAATGCCTAAGTCAGGTTAAGGGAAACTGGGTCTAAGTGGAGAGTAGAGGAGAGTGCAAGATGTCGCGTACCTGTAACAGTGAGGTCTCAATGTATTTATACCTAGCTGTTAGACGGTCTCAGTCCGTTATAGTCAGCACAATTTACCCAATCAACGGGATATCCAAATCGTTGAGATATTGCGTGTAATCCGTAGATCGTGTAGCGTATCAAGCGGATATTGCGTATTGCGAGCGAAGTTACCAGCCATGTTGAGTTATGACAGTTTCTCAATTTGGCAGGAGTAACCGCCTTCATATCTCGACTCGGCTCGATTAGTGGTCGTAAGGCCAACCGGCCTTGGCTTATTATCTTGTCAAACAGGGACACTTCCTCAGTCCGAGCCTAGCTTATGGCCTTCGCTCGGAAGGAGGGAATAATCCGACCCGCCGCCCTGAAGCGAAAGAACTTTCTCACCGCACGGCTCTTTTGGGGATGTTTACTTCGGGTTGAACGAGCATGAGTCTCGGATGCCCACACATTTAGCCGAATCAACTTAAGGAGGGAATAATCCGACCCGCGGCCCTGAAGCGAAAGAACTTTCTCACCGCACGGCTCTTTTGGGGATGTTTACTTCGGGTCGGACGAGCATGAGTCTCGGATGCCCACACATTTAGCCGAATCAACTTAACGCTTACTCTGGGACTCGGATCTTTCCATAACATATATATATATATATATATATCATTTTGGTGTAAATGGATGGAGTGGACTATTGTACTCCTGGTTTTAAAGACTCTACAACTCCGACTAACTCTTTCAATTCCGAGTCGAAGATGGATGAATCAGGATGACTTGGCTGAGACTGGTCAATCACCCCCGTTTCTCAAATTAATTTTTTTTTTTTTAAAGAATTAAAATTAAAATTTATAGAAATTTTATTTGAAAAATAATAATAATAATAATAATACCTAGGCTAGTTTTATGGTAAAATGGGACTAATGAATGACCTAAAACTGCAATAAATATCAATTCAAGTACTTTTAATTGTCATTGTAATAAAATAATAAAATTTTAATATAAAAAATATTTTTATTGAATTAATAAATTCATGGGAGTTACGAACACCCTTGATCTCTTTTTCTGGAAAATTTAACGAGGAAAACCCTTTGAGGATAAATTTAATCATTGAGACAAATTTATTTACTACCTTTTCATCAAATATCTTTAAAAGCAACAATAAATTCATAATGACAACAAGGGAAACATCGGTCTATGTCGTGACAACAATTTCTAACATTAAAATAAATTTAAAAAGAAGAAGAAGAAGAAGAAGAAGAAGGGATGACTAGATATAGCCTTTGAAGTGAAAATGGGCTTTTAAATGGAAGAAAATCGCAAACAATGTCTAACTCAAGTGACACAGACAAGTAAGACCGAGTCACACTAGACTGACTCATACTGACTCGCTTAAGTCTCAAAGTGACACTAGCAATACAGGCTGAGTCAGCAATGAATTAGACAATTGGGGTATCATCTTGATCTCGAGTCGAGTCCGAGTCCAGTCAGCCAAGTCTTAAAAAAAGATACTTGAAAAGAAGGAGAAGAAGATATTTAGATGAAACTTCTATAATTCCTGGTAACCTAAATATCAATTTATAACAAAATGAAAATAAAAATCATTTTCTGCACCCAACTGATCAAGCCACTGAAAATGAGTCCGGGTCAAGACAACCAGGTCAGACCATATCCCAAGCCTGTCCTGGTTTGCAGACTTATGGTTAAAATTTTACTATAATGCATTGTTATATGCTCTTCTTATAATCAATTGTTTTTCAAGCTGATATGTATAGAAATATGGAAGTACAAAACTTTTCAAGACTTCTTATTGAGGTATTTTCTGAAACTCATACTAGTTAAAGTGGAGCGCTAGCATGAGGAGGATTGTGCCTAGAGCTTTTGAATAACATGTGGGATAATTGGCAGGCCAAGATAAACAAAATCATACCAACCTGATGATCCTAACCATTCAAGCAATATCATGAAGAAATGGAAGGTCAAAATTGAATTGAAGAAAAATATTAAGAGAGAAACATCGTCTTAAAACATCTAATTTCAGCCCCACTGTGGTTTTGTTATTCTTCCGGAGGACTTTGGTGAGATATGCTAACCATCCAACCAATGGCTCATAAAAATGAACAGTCAGTAGAAAAATGATGTTCAAAAGGCTCTGATGGATCTTCCAATCAATGTGATTTTTTGCATCATGGCCTGCCAAAAGTGGATAGTACACCATCCATGTGCCAGCTAAGACTTTGGGGCACAATACTTTTTTCCCTTGCATCATTCGTCATGTAAGCCTAATGCAAATTAACTGGGGTCAGGTTAGATGGTTTACAGCACCTCTGATTCTAAGCATAATAAAACCGAACTACATAATTTTTAGATGCCTTACTTCATATTCTATCTTATTTCTTCTTCCAAACATTAGCTTTTCCCCTCTACGTTAGCATGCTTTTCCTTTTTATGCCGTGTTATTTACCCTCTTCTTCTTTTTTGACCTTCATCATCTTTATTGTCATCTAAGCTTTATCCCAATTAATTAGGGTCGGCTTCATGAATCATCTTCCATCATTCCACTCTATCAAAAACCACGCCTTTAGTTAAATCATAGGTCATTCCACTCTATCAAAAGCCATACCTTTAGTTAAATCATAGGTCATTAAATCATCAAATCTTTTCTACCTTTCTTGCTTTACCTTCACTCTTTTAGAACCTTCAACCTGTACCAACTTACTCTTCTTATTAGGTGTGGTTCTTTGGTCTCTGTTGCACATCAACCATCTAAGTCTATTTTCTCTCATCTTATTGCCTATTTGGTGTTGCTACTAAGTTCCCTCAAATGCAATAATTTCTAATTCTATCATTCCTTGTCTTGCCACTCATCCATCTCGACATCCTCATTTCGGCTACAGTCATCCTGTCAACATAAGATTTTAGGTCATCTTTTCACTTTTAGGAGGCATTTGAATCTAAGTTACTTAAGATAAGTTACTTATTAAGCAAATAAGCATGTTTGGGAAACAACATACTTATCAGCTTGGCCTCTTTTTCTTCTCTCATGATGCCTCTCTTCAGCAACTGATGAAAGGCTGAAAAGCTTCTTTTTTTTTTCTTTTTTTTTTTTTTAAAGTAAAAAAAAATAAAAAACAAAAAAACTTACAAATAAACATAAACCAAACACTTATCTGAAATAAGTTATTTATCTACCACTGTAAGTAGAAAAAAGTAACTTATTTAGTGGTATCCAAATGGCCCTTTAGCATGATCAGACCAAAATCTTCCAACCTTGTAATTGAGTTAACCCGTTCCCTGATTCAAGTTCAAATCCTGGTTTTCAAACAACAGATGTTATGTAAGATACCATCCCAAAAGAATCATCATCATTAAAGTATTGTCAGCAAAATCCCAAATGAAGAATATACATTTATGATTCACGAGTACTTTCTACAATTTCAGATCTCATTTGGCTAACTATACAAAATGCTCGAAACCTTTCCTATTCACCATTTTCTTTCTTTTTTTTTACTTTTTTACTTTCTTTTTTTTTTCCTTTTCCAGCTCTTCATTGCTGCCACTTTACAAAAATATCAAGGGCATGGAGCTGGTGATCATATCAGCAAATTGGCTGGGAAGAAGGCATCTTTCTTGGAGAAAAGACAACTGTCAGTCGTGCGTGATCAGAAAGAGAGTAGTTTTCAGGCCACATTCCTTGCTCCACTTCAGGAGGGAAGAGAACTGCATTCTTCACGTCAAAGCCAATGGCTAGCCTCTCAGGACCCTTCCTAACATCAGCTTTTTCCTGTTCGGAATTTTCCTCTAGCTGCTTCGACTGTGCAGGATTCCAAATTCTTTGCTGCAATGTTAGAATTCAAGTGTAAGTACCGCATTAAGAAAAACTAAACAGGGCAAAGATTGTTGGTATGTATAGGTATAGCATCATATATAGATATGTGCATGGGAGAGGTTTTTAATGGAATAAATGAAATATTTCATAATGAGTCATTGATAAGGATGCACATATTGATAAGGATGCGCAAATCTACAGTGTTAAGAGTTAGGGCCTTAAGCTTTGGGAAACATACAGTTCCCTAGTGCGTCCAGTTCCTCACATCTAGGAAATGGTTCTGTGACCCATCTTGTTAACTTGACACCTTCATGGATGGGTGGATGTCATTGATCAGAAAAAAGAAAATGGGTACAAATTGATGGTTAAGGAAACGTTATCGGAGACCAAAGTTGGTCCCATCAGATCAAAGGTCTGAAGCACTGAATCCTGGGTCCCGCATGTATAGAACTGATGTAGAACGTGTCACAGATATGTTCCTAGCATGGTTGGGCTAAAAGAAGATGGACCGTAAATTGACCATAACTTTTGATCCGAGCATCATTATGGGGCGCACAACCTATCAATCTTTACTGAAACAGGCCATCCGAGATGAACCGACCCACAAAGTGGGTCACATCTGTCCGTTTCGTCAGAAAATGTGCGCTTTCAGCTCAAAAACGAATTTTTAGGAAAATTTTACTATTTTTAGTAATTCCGATTTTTTAAAATATTTTTAGAGTTTTAGATTTTCTTTCCTTTTAGAAATAACTTTTAATCATACTAAGGACTCTTCTAGAGAAAGTTTATTTGCAATTTTTATTTAGGCCTTAGAAGAGTTTTATTAGAATTAGGATTTTTATTAGAGTTGAAATTTTGCTATTTTTGGTAATTACGAATTTTAGTTTATTTTTTCTTTATTAATGGTGTAAGGAGACGCATTAAATGATTATCAATTATTCATTAATCAATTTCGAATTTATTAGAATTTATTTCTATTTTCTGCTTTTTGTCCTCGTGGATTCGAGAAGTCTCTGTGAGGAGTCCAGAGAAGTTCCATGGATTCGGAATAATTATCCTCTTGAGGAAGACGGTACTCGACTTCACGTCCTTCCCTGCGTCAAGAACTTGGAGCATCAACAAACTGTACAAGTTCAGGCCCTGCTATTCCTCCTCCAGAAGTAGATTCAGGTGATTGAAGCAAAAGTTAATGATATCAAAACCTTTGATGCCACACTTTGCCAAGAATTATAATGCCACATCACACAACAGTTAACCATACATTCAGCAAACAAGCACAAATGGGATTGATTTCTCAGATTAAAAAAAGATACCTGAAATTCTTCATAATCAACAACACCATTTCCATCTCTGTCTGCTTCGGCCCACAAGTCCGCAGTGTCTTGGTCGCTTAGTCCATCAGGATCAGTAGTTAATTCCAACTGTATGAAGACTTGGTGTTAATAGGTTGATATTCTTTTCACCAAAGAATTTTTGTTTCTACTCTTTGAGGAAGTGACAAGTACCTGATGGAGTGCTTGACAAAAACCCGAGTAAGTTATGTAATCACCAGGGCTATCAGCTTTGAGAAAGGCAAACGCATCTTTTTCTGCCAGAGAAGCTTGACGGAGCTGATACTGAAGCCAGAAAAATACCCCGTGTTAATTATAGAAGGACCCACAAAGTATGTCAAAGTGCTCAACAAAACAACAAACAAACAAAATTGCTTCTAGGGTTTCTTCACTTTCTTTCACACCCTCAGATTGTGTAACTCAAAATAACTTTGATCAGTTACACTAGCATTTCCTATGGGCCTTGCTAAAGGCTACTCACATGTCAATGTGGTACATGTGTGCAAGCTCCTCACTGTTAATCACGTAGACCCCACCATGTATGTGCATCAGCCCAAAACTAGGCGGTCTGGTCATCAAGTGTCACAAAAGTATGCAAGATGTGGACCTGTGATTGACTCTTTTTACCCATCCATCTTTTTTATATATAGGCATGACCCACCTGATGAATTGGACCAGCGTGATATTGTGGCCATGGCACATGCACGTTGGAACCCATCAGATAAATGGCCCGGATCGTGTACATATGCACAGGGCAAGAAGAGTAGGATCTAGCATCTGCACTTTCCATTTTCTATAGAAGTGGCAAATGCACAGGCTCATCTCTGAAGCGCCATAAAAGGATAAATATAACAGAAAACAGGGACTGCACCTTGACGATTCCAAACACAGCTTCATTCCAGCTTGTCTTCAGCAGTTTTCGATTATTATTGGGATTAAGAAGCCATATGAAATCTACGCCGCATATATTTCCACGATGATTCCGGTGGCTAACCCACTGAAGGAGAAAACAAGTTTAAAAAAAAAAAAAAAAAACCAAAACCATTATAGTCAGTGACAAAGCGCCAGTACTTTTCTAAGTAGTGTTTCTGCATGAACCCCAAAGATTCTGACCTTGTGTGCATCTGCATCACTGTCCGTATACTGATGGGCAGTATCGTATGATGACACAAATCCCTGAGACCTAAGGAACTTATAAACATGCCCACGCTTGCTCCCATTCCAGTCACTGAAAAAAAAAATGAAATGGAGATAAGCAGATAAGATATTTTGTTTTTGTGAGATTTGGAAGAACAAAAAACCAAGGTCTTAAAACTTTGTTTCAGACTGTGACGTGCCCAGGAGTTCAACATTGATTTATCTCAGACAGACACATGTGTCATGGGCAATTTGGTTCTTTCTCCAGAAAAACTGAGTCAATTCTGTTTCAAGGAGTTTTAAAACTTTGGAATTTGGATTAAGGCAGCGTCGAGAACTGACCCGCAAAGTATGATGGGCATGGGATTAAGCTTATGTTCTTTCTGATATGACTCTACATACTGCAGGATCTTGTATACCTGAGACAGGACAGAAAGATTAAGCAAAAGAAATGCGACTTGGAAAATTTAAAAGAATAAAACAAGAAAAAGGAACGCAAAAGTGTTACAGACGCAGGAAATTGACCTACCTGATGTAATCGAACAATGGACAGACTGGAATTGTGAGGGAATAATAAATGGGTATTCACAATGAGCATTTGATGCTGAATGTTGCTGTTACGGCTTTGCCAGAAAGGAACAACAGATTCAACATGTAACAGTTGAGCAACACGGTCTCCAGAATCATTAAAGAGCAACTCTCTGTAGTTTAGGACCCTAAAATAGTCCTTGTGGACAGCAGTCAATAGACCTGCACACAGTCCATAAAGTTTTCCATAAGCGGGAAAGAAGTAAGAAATACTACCAGATATTTCAGAAATTAGATTAATAGAAACCAACAACACTAGCCTCCTTTTGGTTTTATAGCTTTTTTAGTAAAACATACCATATGCTATGGTCATGTTATGTAGCATGAATACAGTACAATAACCCTTCATTTCTAAAAATTTGCCATGTTGGAAACACATAATGATGCAAAAATTACAGGAGTACAGATTACGAAAAAAAAAAAATCTGAATATTGTTATACTTGCATACATCTTAAGCATACTTCTGCCCTCTATCGATGTGACCCTACATATTTCATCTTCACAGTACCTACTGCACATATATTTATCTTGTAATGCTAGATCCAAATATGTATAGTCTTGAATGTCCCGTGACCTTTGCTAGGTGGTGCCACCTCTTGACAATCCAAGTTACATAGCTCAAATGATGGTTATTCACAACATATTGGTCTAGGAAGCTCATGTACAGTATTTTCTCTGTCATATAACAAGTTTTAAGATCCAACTGAAGGGACCATTCAATTGAGTAATGCAAACAACATGAAATTTTTTTAAAAAGAGTACAGCATTGTAAAAGTTAATCTCTGGAAGCTCCTTATAAAGCCTAGGCATAAGCTGGAGCATGGGTTCTATATGGACGCATAGTGGGTTGCTAAATGCTCAAAAAGAGCAACTCTTTTCCATGAATTAACTCAGAGCTGAAGTAACCAGGCAGGGTTTCAGGTGCAAATCTGGCACTGGCTTTCATTTGAGAAAGAGCTGATGGAACCTGAATTTGGAAATTTTTAAGTTTGGAAAATAATTGTGTTTGGACAGAAGACAGAATCATCACTGATAGCATTTTCAAGAGAAGGGAAAAAGAAAAATATATTGAGAGTTTTAATAGCAGCTAGGATTATAAGTTCTAAAAAGGGCCAATTTATATGTTGGACTGGACTCTGCCGTTAGATGTGGAATTCAGTTTAGGCCTTCGATGTTAGGTAGACCATGCAATGCTTTTGACCATCATAATTCACTGTCCTGATGGCATTCACACAGCCTAAACACCATAACTAACAACTCTAAATACCATTCAGACTAACCACAAACACATGTCATCCAGCCTAAACTTCCAAAAGCAAATTCCACTAAGCTAAACAAGTGGACTCGCAGTTGACACCAAGACAAGGCACCGCGCCGGCCTGTAAGGATACCATACGCCATTAAAAAAATACAGTTTACCAAGTTGATGTATGAATTTCAAATAAAGTAATAGCATACCATATAATATAACATGAACATCATACATATACTTGCCAGGTCAAACCAAGCTGATTGAATCAGTCCACAGGCAACAAAAAGTTGAGTTGGGTGTTCTTGTCAAACTCAATTCAAATCATGACCTCATCCCAAAACATGATTGCAAGTCTTCTATATAGATGAACCAAACATACAACAACCACTCAAATATACTATTTTGGGTCAGACTTCTGAAGTTAGCGATCTCAACCATGGGACAGCTGCTTCCAACAGGACAACCCCATCTGCCATAGTTCTTCAAAGAAAACAATATTGATTTTCAAACCGTAAACGATGTAAAAACATGGGCAGGGAGAGTATCACTGCATAAATAAAGATTGCATGTGATACACTCCAACATCCGGGTAACATGTATATCAAGAAAAAAACACTTTTGGGAGAACCAAAGGTCAAGGCATTCGCCATTATCACCAAATGCACTTTCATGGAACTGCAGCTCACACATGCCAAAGAAGCACGTGTGAGATCCAAGTAGCTCATCGGGTCCAAATTGCATATGTTCTCTGGACCAAAAATCAGCCCAGTCCACTCATCTAGTGGGCCACACATGTAAATTAAATGCATACAAACAGTCAAATTCTTTTCGCCCGTCCATTTCTTTCGCGCACTCACAACCACATGATGTGTGAACCAGCTGACTTTTGGGCCAGGGGATCTAAGCAGTGGGGCCCACCTGTCAAGCGGCTTGGATCTTGCAGATGTATGCGGCGTCGGCACATGTGCGAACCGCAAGTATCATCAGCTGGCTTTTTGAAAAGGGGGAAAAAAACGTACCGTCCCCGCGATTGTTTGTCCGTGCAAGCTTGAAATTGGTATAACCAGCATCACCCAAGCTCCTCTCATACATATCAACAAGTTCTTCATTCCCAACCCAAAATTCCTACCAAAAAAAAAAAAAAAAATCAAATTTCCCATAAAAACCAAAACAACCTCTTCTCTTTCTAAATAAAATTCTTCGAATCGGCGTTCGTCCGATCTCATACCTGAAGACAAATAATCGACGATCTATCACACAACAACCGATCCAGAATGTTCTGATTCCGGATTAGCCAATACGTCCTGCACTCGCTCTCTCTACAGCTCTGATTCTGTATCCCCAACAGTCACAAACCAAGAGGAAAACCACATTCCCGGAAATCAGAATCCGTGCAAAATCCAATCCAACACAACAAGGAAAAGAAATAAAAAATAAAAAGAATCAAGAAAGAAATCTCACCTCCTTATCGAGCCTTTTATAGATCGGAGCGAGAATATTGAATGTGGTACAAGACACGCAAGGATCTGTCATCGAGCCGTAGCTACCACGCTTCGAAATCCATCCTTTCAGCTTGCTTTCATGCCCTGTGGAATTGCTCTTAACGAAATTCGATCCCGCCACCTGATATTTCACCACCACAACAGAGAGGAAGAAGATTACCAAATCTACCCCCGATTCGAACATATCTGCAATAGGAAATAAGGAGAATTTGGGAATTTTTCTATACCATTTCAGTTCTTTGTGAGGAGGAAGAGATATCGGATGCTTCTCGAAGTTGAAAGCAGGAAATGTTGGATTGCATCTGATTATTTATCTTTGCAACCAAAAAAATAAACGCTCTCGTATTTGGGGGGGCCTGCATTCGAGTATTTATAGCGAAACACGCGCTCCGGAGGAGTATATACCGCTGGTTATAGCCGGTTGCCTAGTACGGCATATTACCTGCTATTAGGAACGGATTACCGTTTATAGCAAGTCGCTTGATGGCTTCCTCCCCCAACACCAATAGTTACCCCGTGATTTTCAGGCATAACTGTAACTCGGTCCGGTTCCTTTGTTTGCGTCGATATCGCATCAGCATATGAGTGTAGTTTGTCGAGGAGTGGGATTTTGCATGCGTGTGGGGCCCACTCTCTGGTGAACGATGCCGTTCATGTAGTGGGCCCCACAATTATGTGTTTGCCCCGAGAATGTTTTCATCAGAGGATCTTTTCCTTTTGATGAGTGGCCTACGTCAGGTGCAACCATGCCGCAGCATGTTTGTATGATGACCAATCACAACCGAGCCATGCAGGTTGTGGGCGGCATCATCGGAATCGGATTCGGATTCCCGTGCCAAAGTCGGTACTGTGGGCCCCACTGTGATGTTTATCCGTTCGGCCCATCATTTTTATCCTGAATGGGACATCCAAATCGCAGGTGGATCCCACCAGTGATTAAACGCCGATCGTTAAAAACTTCTTAGGGATACAAAAGTTACTTTTTTACCTTCGTCCGCGTTTGTGCGTGACGTGGAGAAATCGTATTGACTACTGAGTTAGTCGGTAAGCTTTTATCTTACTGAGTAAACAAAGTTGGGCCCACTGTGAATGTATGTGATTTATCCACACCGTCCATCCATTTTTACTGCTAATGTTAAGACTTGATCCCAAACTTGAAGTAAATCCAAAGCTTAAGTGGACCATTCCACAGGAAACAGTGTGGAATAATGATTTCCACCGTTGAAACCTTTCCAGTGCCCACAGCAATGTTTATTTGTCATCCAACCTATTCATAAGATCACAAAAACATGAATGAAGAGAAACCACAAATATCAGCCTGATCCAAAACCTTCGTGGCCTCTAAGAATTTTTCAATGGTAAAGGTTCAATCACTTTGTTTCCTATTGTGTGGTCTATTTGAGCTTTGGATATGCTTCCATATTGGGCTCAAGCCTTAAAATTATCTGTTAATATAGATAAACAAAGTGGATAAGATAAATAAATAATGATGGACCCTACAGAATTTACTCCGTATACTAGAGGTTAAGTTACTCGGTACGCAATTCGCTACCGACATGGGATGGTAAAAATAAATATTATAGTAGTAGTTTTTAACGGTAAACCTTTAATTACTATTCAAATGTAATCCATTTTAGATGTGGTTCCGCTTCAAATTTTTTACTCATTCCTTAAAATTAGCGTAAAAATGAATAAAAAATATTAATAAAAGACATATATCATAGGAACGGCGATATCCTACTAAAGCCTTTGGTAAGAAGATTCTGCCTAAGAATGTGGGTTGGGGTTCACCATGATATTTATGAGAAATCGGCCATATTCATTCAGCTTTTGAACTCATTTTAGGATATAAGATAAAACATAAAGTGGATACAAAGATCAAATGCGCCACATGAAAGGAAATAATTGGGATTCAGTGAGCACCGTTGAAGTAATCTTACTGTTATAAAAGTTCTATGTCAATTTATTTTTTGTTTCTTTGTGTGTGTTTTCCCATCCTAGTGGGATTGACCATATAAACTATTTGGATGACATATAAACATTATGGTGGACTCCAGAAAGGTTTCAACAGTGGAAATTTCTTTTCTTAATTTTCCCTCTCGTCTAACCCGCTTAAGTTTTACATCCATTTCATTTTTAGTTGCATGTCCTATAATAAGTTTAAAAACATGATGAACGTAATAAATTTCTCATAAACATCACAATGGGCCCACGCCGCATCCTTACACAAGAACTTTCCGTGCAAGCCTTTCATGGGAAATCTGTGCCCTATATCATAGTGCGCTCACAACAGCTATTAGACTTGAGTGATCATGACTGAATCCAAAGTCCATCATCATTGAAATCCATAAAAATCTCACTTTTTACTGCATGTCCCATGGGTGGGATTGCCTTTGCAAGAAAAAAGATTTCCTCTCGAGAAATTAGGAGGCCAATGATCTAGGGAGTGGGCCCACCATGATGTTGATGTAAAATACTATCATAACTTTTTATACAAGACAAAAAATTGAGCACATCCAAAAATTTAAAGTGAGCCGCATACTAGAAGTATGAATGGGTTAGATGACATATAAACACCATATAGGGCCAAGAAGGATTTACGGGTAGGCACTTCCACCCTTATCATTTTATGTGTGTGGCCCATTTGAGTTTTAGATATATCTAATCTTCAGCATATGCTACTTACAACACTTGTTGGAGTAAATTCAATACCTTAGCAGTAAGGAAGTTACAATCTCGTAGTTTTCCACGGTAATCATTTTACATTGGAGTACATCATATGAACGGTTTGGGTGAATGTTGAGCTTATGATCCTATAGTTTCTCTCCTAAGATGCAAATATAAAATATTTTTAGACCATTCCAATCTTTGTACGTGTTCTTGACCTTGGAATAAGTCATCTCCTAAATGGACCACAACTCGAAAATATTAAATGACCATGACCATTAAGTCAGTAGAAATTTATTGGACGGTTGCTTCTAGTCATCTTGACTGATTGGACTCAGAGGTTTTTTCTTATCTGATGGCGGCATTGAGATATGGGATTGATGGTTGGGACTCTAATTGGGCCAAGTAAAGGTATTCATGCATTCCTCCCAACGTGTCACCTCAGTAGAAAATCTGATTCGTTCAAAAAGTGGACCACACCATAAAATTCACTTTGGGAGAAAATTGTATCATTCGAATTATTAGGTGCTCAATCAAATGATTGGATTAATTTGATTGTGATGGTGTATCATGTTAATAAGTGGGCCATCTTGATTTCTGCTGCAGGTGATCTTTATTGTGCAGCCAACCTTTTTCACGGTTGGGATGCTCTAAACAAGTTGAACACTGGCAGGAAAGAAACAGCTGTATGTGGAAGTTAACACGTAATGGAGCACATAAGATAGTTTTTTTATTCTTTGTAACGTCAGATATAAACATAGCCTTTTGTTCTCTTGTGGGGGTTCGGTGGTTGGGATGTGGATTGCGTGGGGACCCTGTTAGGCCCTGTGGACATTTATGGTGACCTGAGGTATAAAATGGGCCATGTGACACGGTCAAGGATAGAAACCGCAGAAAACATGTTTGAAAAGTTAGCAGGGTTGTTTTTTTTAATTTTTTAATTGGGTTTGCTTGTTACCAAGACATAAGTGTTGAAACCAGGTATCTCCATTCAGACTGCCAGTTGAGTTATGGACCTGGGTGTGAAAGTTATTAAGTTATACTTGACTGGGACCCACCTTTAATAGTAAGCATATGACCCAATCAAATTTTGCCTTCATACATATCGTTATTAGGTTATACTCGACTGGTACCCACCTTTAATAGTAAGCATGTGACCCCACCAGTGAATAAACGCCCATCGTGAAAAACTTCCTAGGTATACAAAAGTTTTGGTGATATTTACTTTTTACTTTCGTCCCTGTTTGTGCGTGACATGGGAGAAATAGGACTGCGTACCGAGCTAGTAAGCTTTTATCATACCGAGTAAGCTCAGTTAGGCCCACTGTGAATGTATCTGGTTTATCCACACCATCCATCTAATTTTCCTGCTAATGTTAAGGGTTGATACCAAACTTGAAGTAAATCCAAAGCTCAAGAGTACCATGCCACAAGAAACAATGTGGAATAATGATTTCCACCGTTGAAACCTTGCTACGGCCCATAGTCATGTTTATTTATCATCCAACCTGTTCTTAAGTTCACAAAGACATGGATGAAGAGAAACCACAAGCATCAGCTTGATCCAAAACTTCTGTGGCCTCCAAGAAATTTTCAATGGTAAAGGTTCAATCACACTGTTTCTTGTGATGTTATCCATTTGAGCTTTGGATATGCTTACATACTGGGCAAAAGCTCTAAAATTATTTGTTAATATGGATGAAGGGAGTTGATAAAATAAATAAATAACAGTGGACTCCACAGAGTACACTCCTTCTGCTAAGGGTACTAGTTGCACAGTACGCAATCCGCTTCCAACATGGATGGTAAATAAACATTAAGTAGCAGTAATAGTAAGCCTTTGATTACTATTCAAATGCAATCCATTTTAGATGTGGATTCACTTCAAATTTTTTACTCATTCCTTAAAATTAGCTTAATGAATAGGAAGAGTTAATAAAAGATATATATATATATATATATATATATATATATATATATATATATATATATATATATATATATATAGAGTCATGCTCCCCTGCGCACCTATGCACATGCGCACCTTTGCAAACGTGCCATGGATGTCTAATCTGAACGGTCCATGTGATGCAGAATCCCATGAAATCTCATGGAAAAAATTTTCATCCCGATCTAAAATTTTGGTGGGCTATAGCAAAGAGAAATGCAAATCAAGGGGGGAAACTGTTAACATTTTTCATGTGGATCAAAGTTTTATATCAAAGTAAAACTTGGGCCTAGGGGGTTTCACGAGGTGCTACTTCACATGAACAGTTCAGATTTTGAATCCATATCACGTGTGATGAGTTCTTAAAAAGTTCATACGTAATACGTACCAACGGGTTCGCATGTGCGCGTTCCGCTATATTAGGAACGTGGATATCTAAAGCCTTTGATAGGAAGATCCTACCCAAGAATGCAGGGTGATGTCCGCTGTGATGTTTATGAGAAATCTATCATATTCATCTGATTTTTGAACTCATTTTAAGACATAAGACCAAAAATAAAGTGGATACAAAGTTCAAGTGGGCCACGTGAAAAGAAATAGTTAAGATTCAATGAGCACCATTGAAGTAATCTTAGGGCTATGAAAGTTTTATATCAATCTTTTTTCTTTTTTCTTTCTTTTGTATGTTTTCACTTCATTCCCTTGTGATTGGCCTTATAAACATTTTAGATGGCATATAAACATTAGGGTGGAACTCAGAAAGGTTTTAATGGTAGGAATTTCTTTTCTTAATTTTCTCTCTCATCTAACCCACTCGGGTTTTAAATCTATTTTATTTTTAGTCTCATATACCAAGTAAGCTTGAAAACATGATGAATGTGATAGATTTATCGTAAACATCACGGTGTGCCCCACCCCGCATCCTTGCACAGGAGCTACCTGCACAAAGCTTTGCAGGAAATCCGTCTCCCATGTCGTAGTGGCGCCCCACAACAACTATTGGACTTGAGTGATCAAGACTGAATCCAGAGTCCACCGTCATCGGAATCCACAAAAATCTCACTTCCTACCGCATGTCCTGCGGATGGGACGGCCTTTGCAAGAAAAAAGATTTTCTCTTGATAGATTAGGAGGCCAATGATCCAAGGAGTGGGCCCACCATGATATTTACGTAAAATCCTATCAATTTACTTATTGTAACTTAATATATGAGACAAAAAACCGAGCACATCTAAAAAATTAAAGTGAGCCGCATACCAAAAGTAACTTGCCTTTTAAATGGGTTGGATGGCATATAAACACCGTGTAGGGCCTATGAAGGATTTATGTGTGTGGCCATTTGAGTTTTAGATATATCTAGTCTTCACCCTATGTAACTTACAACACTTGTTGGAGTAAATTCACTTCAATACGTTACCAGTAAGGAAGTTGCAATCTCATAGTTTTCCCGGATAATTATCTTACATTGGAGCACATCAAATGAACGGTTTGGATGATTGTTGAGCTTATGATCCTATAGTTTCTTTCCTACTATGCAAATATAAAATATTTTTAGACCATTCCAATCTTTGTACGTGTAATTAGAGTCTGGGACGGGTGTTCTTGACCTTTGAATAAGTCACCTCCTGAATGGACCTTAAATGATCGTGACCATTAAGTCAGTAGAAATTTCTTGGACGGTTGCTTCAAGTCTTCTTGACTGATTGGACTGAGTGCGAAAGTATGGATACAATCAGAGGTTTTTTCTTATTTGATGGCGGCATTGAGATCTGAGATCGATGGTTGGGACTCTAATTGGAACGGTAGAGGTATTCATGCATTCCTCCCAATGTGTCACCTCAGTAGAAAATCTGATTCGTTCAAAAAGTGGACCACACCGTAAAGTTCACTTGGGGAGAAAATTGTATCATTCGAATTATTAGGTGCTCAATCGAACCATTGGATTAAGTTGATTGTGATGGTGTATCATGTTAATAAGTGGGCCATCTTGATTTCTGCTGCAGGAGATCTTTATTGCGCAGCCCACTTTTTTCACGGTTGGGATGCTCTAAACAAGTTGAACACTGGCGGGAAAGAAACGGCTGTATGTGGAAGTTAACATGTACTGTAGCACATAAACTAGTTTTTTATCCTTCGTAACGTGATATGTAAACATAGCTTTTTGTTCTTTTGTGGGGGTTCGGTGGTTAGAAAGGGATGTGGATTGCGTGGAGACCGTGTTAGACCCTGTGGACATTAACAGTGACCCGACGTATAAAATGGGCTATGTGCCACGGTCAAAGATAGAGACCGCACTAAACATGTTTGAAAAGTTATTAGGTTATACTCGACTGGGACCCACCTTTAATATAGTAATATAGTAACATGTGACCCAATCAAATCTTGCCACGTAGGTTACCATGAACATCCCTAGTCACAAAGTCAATATGCAATTAACCCTACCATCACATATATTTGTGGTGACCGATAATGTAGGATTTGATTGTGCACGCCGCATGTGCCCCCATCTCTAACAACCTCCTAGGAAGCAGCATGGCCCCAAGATTGAATGGTGTGTATTGGGTACTAACCATCAGGACGACGGACAGTCATGTCATGGTTCTGTGGGGTCCACCATAATATATATGTTTCATCCATGTCACCCATCCATTCCAAAAATGAGCCCTGTTTGAAGGCTCAAGTGGGCAACACTACAGAAGCATTGGGGAGTGAGCGACTACTTTTGAATATTTCTAATATGACCAACGTGGATTGAGCTACTACTTTTGAAATATTTGTAATATAACCAATGTAATGTTTATTTGCCATCCAACCTACTAGTAAGGTCATATAAACCTTCATGGAGCCAAAACATAATCATCAGCTTTCGAATAATGTGATCCAATTAAGACTTAAATTTGTCACTTTTAAGAATTATACCCTACGATAACTTATCAAAATGAATGAACAGCATAAATAATATGTATACATTGTAGTGAGCTCTACAAAACCCCTAACAAGACCCTACGTCTCTAGGGATAGTCATAGCATCCCATCTACCATGATAAGGAAGTGGCAGAAGCAAAGCAAGAAAATCAATCGTAGAAACCGCTGAAAAAGCTTAGACTTCACAGCTTTCAAATGTACTCTGCGTCGCCCCATCTCTAAGAATGATCCCATGTCTTTTAATAATGGCGAGATGGTTTATAATTCTTCGTTAACACTACCCGATTCTAATTTACAGGAGCTTTTTGCTAATTACACCTGCACACAGGACATTTGGGCAGAACTAAGAAATACATGTGCGAGATGTTAACCTCCCATAAAGTTGGAAATAATGCTTACTTCAGCACAAAATTGAGGCAATCTACTATTTAGGTGGCCCACAATTGATGAAGTTGGTGATAACATTTTTTTTTTCTAACCATTCATTTGTTTTGATGTGTGAAACGGCACAATCTATGCCAGAAGATCTGAATGGTATAGCTTGCTTCATGGAAAGCTTAGATCTAACATACGTGTCATGATGTGATACATGTGCCTGCTTGTGGTTTTTACAGCTCCTACACACCTCAAATATCTCCATTGATGTTTGCTAGCATACATCCCACGGTGCAATACGTGGGTGGGGCCCCTTACTGTAGGGCTCACACTGATGTGTGTACCTTAAATCCACACCGTCCAACCATTTTCAAAGCTCATTTTAGGACACGGTCCCAAAAATGAAGCATGCCCAAATCGTAGATGACCACACCACAATAAACAGTCGTGATTGAATCCCCACCATTAAAAAACTTCATGGAGCCCACTAGACTGTTTATTTGAAACCTGTTGATAAGGTCACAAAGACGTATGATGAGACCACGCAAATATCACTTTGATCTAAAGCTTTTGTGACCCACAGAGGGTTTTAATAGTCAATTACTACTGTTTATTGTACTATGGTCCAACTGAGATTTAGATCGTATTCATTTTTTAGATCACTCCCTAAAATGAGTTTTCTATACAAATGGATGGTGTGAATTTAGTCACATAAATCAAGGTGGGCCTCACAGTCAGGGGTCCCACGCACCAGCCCCTTGGAATCTGGGCTAACTTACAAAGTATCCTATGTATGATTAATCGGTTGAAATATTCAATCTAAAAGAATTTTAAAGTATATCCCATGGTGGGCCCCACTGGTTGAACCGTTTGTATGGTTGAAAAAGGTCAAAGTCCAATGACTGGACGGTTTTTGTCATTGGATAAAGGTGAAATCCGTTGGACCCACTAGAGACTTAGCCGACCTCAGGAGTGTATTCATCAATACCTGCCTCTGGCATTTTCTCCTTGATTTCAACTGGTTATGGTTGAGAGGAAAGTAGATGGCCTATAATACCAATATGGCAGAATTTGATTGAGCTGCATGTGGTTGTGGAGATAAGTTCTCACAAGGCATGTTTGAAAAGTTAATCCTACCTATATGCAATTAACCGAGTCCATTCTTACCACGAGACGGTCTGCCTTGTGTGACAGGAATGTGGCTTTGGTGCACCGTCACCGGTTTCTAACTCGAGATGGGTTGGGCATCCAAGGAGCCACTGTCATGTATGGTTTTTATTCATGCTGTTTGTTTTTTATTATTATTTTTTTCATATTATTTTAATATTTAAATCAAAATTAAAGCAAATTTAAAACTTGAGTGGACCACACATTGGAGATAAAATGTCTACCCTTGAAAACTTTTTTAAGGGCTCAAAAATTTTGTATCAAGCTCATATTTGAAGGTTTATATAACCTTATGAGCAGGTTGGATGACAAATAAACACCTCATTAGGTGTTATGAAAATTTCAATGATGAACATCAATAGCACTATTACTTCATATATTGTGGTCTACTTAGCATTAGATTTGTTTTAATTTTATTTCATTAACTACAATGATATGAAAAAATAGATAAACGGCATGGATAAAACTCATAAGGGATTTGCTATTCACCCTTTCATTAGCCATCCATTGTTACATGAATAGAACATGATGCATGTGTCTTAACCATGTTCGTCATTCATTTTTTCAAATATTTTTATATTATGAATTTAAAACTAATCAAAATCAAAAAATGAGTCATATAGTGTTGATTGAGCTCTCACTATTAAATATTTTTATGGTTACAAAAGTTTTCAAACAAGCTGATATTTATTTTTTACCTTTATTATGTATACCCTAATATATAAGTTGTATGTCTAATAAACATTACAGTGGGCCTAAGAAATTTTTAGTGGTAGATATTTAATCACTACTATTTTCCTAAAGTGTGGTCCACCTGAGATTTTGATCTGGCTCGTTTATGGGACAAAGTATTAAAATAATGTATAAAAATGAATAGGCAATGTTTATAAAACACACAGATCAGGTGGGGCCCATATAGCACCTACCACTAACCACTGGCCAGGGACAGCGTCACTGGCCAAACCGCGTCCTCCATCACGGTGACCCCTTGGAGCCCCAGCCTCTCCCAGCTCAGGACACGCTGAGGTAGTTCCCAATCCGCGTCCGTTTGACAGCTCCAAAGACACACTTACACAGTAGTGCGAGTGCGCGTAGATGTGACATGAGTCGGTGCTTTTAGTTCGCCCCGTGAACCGACTTCTCCGTTCATCAGGCGGATCACCCTGAATAAAGGTCCACATCCAATGGACAGGATATGAATAAACGGGTATGAAAATCATTTACCTCCCTTCAATGCAAAGCTCCGATCCACCGCACATTTCTCAGGTTGGAATGTCCCAGGCAAAAACGTACGGTCATGACGGGTGGAATACAAATTGGGGTGCACTTGTGAAACACCGTTCCTTATTCTCAACTTTAAATAAATTATGCGGCATATCTTTTCATAATTTCGTAGAAATAGCAATATTCAAAACAAGCGTCCACTAAAGATGCTACATCTGTGCTTTTGAATTATAAATCCTATCCTTTTTGTCTCATCATCTGAGCCGTCCGTGTGGCGTTACCCATCGTGGATGGTGAACATTTCAAAAATAGCTCATACTTGAGAATCACTTTCCTGTACTGAATGTTGACTGTTAACTACTTTTGTTTACCATAAACCAATCGAAGGAATCTGATCATACGAGTAGCAAGTCTGAGAACGAGCATTTTAAACCACATTACATAGAAAGCTAAAGAAATCAGATGAACGGTCCTGATTAATAACCTAACCTGACACTTGTATTATGAAAACACGGCTGTATCTTATTTACGGTCCGACCGGCTCTACCTGATCATCTCCCGTTTTGCACGGTGGGTCAACAGATTTCCATTAACGGACTATTTAATTCGACCAAAGTGCCACTCCTGTAACTTATCCTACGAATCGTACATTTCTATTCATCGCTCTAGTGGGGTCCACCATACATGCTACAGATCGGATCCGTACATTTCCATTCATCACTCTAGTGGGGTCCACCATACATTCTACACATCGGATCCAGGCCCATCATTAGGTGCTGAACATGTGGGGTGGTCCACTCATCGGATGGGCCACAAGCATGTAAGAGAACGAATGGGTTGGGTAAAATGATCGACAGTCTATTTTCGACTAACAAGTGTGGAGCACCATATGAGTGGACCTTCGTGCAACTTTCTCAAAAGATCATCTCCACCATCCCCTTCCCTGTGAACGGACCGGATTCACACTTATCCGACGTCAGAAAATGTGGCATTAATAGCATCGTGTTCGCTCCACCTATGATTCTGTAAAATGCTTCCACTTTATCATGCATCGGTTTCAGCTGACTTTTATATTTTAATTTATATCTTAAATGCTCGAAAGGACAGGTAAGTATAAAAAAGAAAACTATGCTACTCTGGGGAGTGTGGTAGATGATAAGCGGGCGAACAAGTAATTCAAATTAGAGTTGTCCAGATTGTGGTCCCCATTTAGATGCATAACGAACCAAAGCCTACGATTATTTGGTGGACATTTATTGCACGGTTTACAATGAAAACATCAAATCCCCCGTTTCACCAAGCACGTGTCTATGATCAAAGGACAGGATTGTTCAACAAATCTGATTTTGAGATGACTGACTTAGCAAGGGTGGGTTCGATGATTAAGTTGGTTTCCTTTGAGTTAAATTCCTGAGAAGTGTACAATCATTGCGTCCCTGCGTATCAACTATCACACTCTGCCTGAGTATCAATAATTTTCCTTCGGCGAAAAGCGGGACATCTCCGACCAGCTTTTATAAAATATTTCCCGAATCAACGGCAGACACGCAGAGTTCTGAATTTTCTGATAGTGCGCGCCTTTTCCTCGGAAGATCCTTCTTGTTCGGCAAGAAAACAGGGGAAAAAGAACAGATTCGCAATTAGCGGTACCCTGCAACGCATGTTTGGCCCACCTATATCATCGTTACCACCTGGTGTGTTGCATGGCCGATGGACCGGAGGCTTCGTAAATTGGATTATAATATTGAAGGGCTTTCTCAACTAGAATGTGAGAAGTTTGGCTTTTACATATATCCGATTGTTCCAAGGGTTTAGTGGGACTGATCAGTCATCCGTTCAGTACGAGTTTCACATCATAGGCCATTCATAGTGGGATCTACATGATGAGCGGTTCAGATCGTAGATAAGAAATCCAGTGAAAGGTAGGGTGTCCATGTCATTGCATTTATTATCAATCTTTAAAAAGATGGGAAGTATAATGAACGGTAGAAGTTCAAGCCAGCCAATTTATGATCAATCTTTAATGAAAAGATAGCTGGACTTCTGTTTTGGCACTTACCCTAACACTATAGAAGCATGTGATGATCATATTAAGTGGAATTTGATTGGATCATGTGTTGCTGCTAAGAAACAATTTCAACCTTTAGTGTGTGTTAAAAATAAAATAAAAAAACAACTTAAACTTTCAAATGGATTGATGAAGCCCACCAAATATGGTGGGATTTAATTGGATGGCAGGATGATGCCGGACATGGAATTGACGATGTGGGTTAAATTAATGATTTCCAAACATTCTTTGTGTGAGCCCCTTCTCTACAATTGTTGTCACCAAACCAAATTCCCTCATGCCACTGCCAGAGCTGATGTAGGTGCCGGCACCCTTCAGTCTATCTTTTTCAAACATTTTTTTATAGCAACAGGTGGGCCAATCAATTTCTATCACATTAGGTGATGTAGATTTGGTGTTGCCTCCACCTATACATGACGTGGTCGAAATCTAATTGGACAATGAGTTGTTATCAAAGTTGGAGTCTGTTGAGTACCTACTTCACCTAATAATTTTTAAACATGCTTTGCTTCAATATATCTTTAAAAAAGTAGAAAACAACAGCACCTAATCATTTTGTAAATGAGGCCTTTATTTTCATATATATTTAAAGAGTCCAGATCCTTTGTTATTTGGTCAACAGAGGATCCCTAGTATTGTAATCCTCATTGGTCCATGTCACCACTCACTTAAAAAATAAAAATAAAAATAAAAAAGCTTTGGACACCAAACCATTAGGATAACGGGAATTTCATGTTGACCGGAAAATAGAGGATCCCAACTCATATTTAAACTTCTTGAGACAACTCGGAACATAGGCAAAGTACTTCTAGATTACATCCAAATGCATCCTTACATGATAAGTTGGACTATAGCCATTGGATATGGCCATATTGGGTTATCCGAACTATTTACTCATGTGCACTATAGTCGATCATCTCTACTATATGTAATGGGTGTGGCAATCAAGGTTTGCAATGGTTTCAGGGTACCTCATGTGGCTCCATATCACCCCTATAATGGTCGATTTCAGCCAATATAATCATACAGTTCTGGACAATCACACTTACTTTCAGATACAGATGATACATCAAGGGAGCGATAGCAATGGAAATTTTTGCCCATGCAGTCCTAAGAGTCACAAAGTTTAGGATTTAAGACTACATTAGTAGGGATTTTTAGGGTATTTAGAGAATTTATAAATTTTGCATGCACAGCTAAGATTTTACATCCTTTGCATGAAGGGGTGTGAACTTGCGGTAGACCCTTTCTGCCCTTAGTGCGTGTGGCCCACACCTGCCATTCTGGTCTAGCCCAACCCTCTCCTCTCTCTCCTATTTCTCTCCATTCTTCTCTCTTCGCAAAAAAAATTCAAATTGAAAATACTTTTCTACTTCTATGATTTAATTATTTTAGTTTAAATATGGATTATGGACGGCCTGACAGTGAAAGGTAAGATCAAACATATCTATATGATCTAATTTTTGGATGCCTCTTTCAAAGTCAAAGATGGACGACCTTCTTTCATCAGTCTATTAAAAAACTAGGGGAGTGAGATGGAACTATTCCACTCCTCTGATCGGTGTTAGGAGCTCACTCGATATGACCAATGGTCCTATCATATTATCAGAGCTTATGGATAAAAGTAGTTCATCTTCTCTTTCCTCTCTATTTTTGATGTTTTGCTCGTAATTGCGCACTTTTTTTTTTTTATGTTGATAAACGTTTCTTCAGATTTATTATTATTATTATTATTTTATTTTAAATGTATAGTTCAATTTGGTAAAGAAAGGACATGCAAACAAAGTTTAAGCCGGGGAAATCTATGTGCGACCACCAAATCTTAGTTGCCAATAAGTAGGCCCCATGGGCCCAAATCCATCACTATCTCCCTTGACGTTGTTCCATGAACAACTGACAAATTGTTTAGAATCTTCCAATTTTAAAGAATTTTAAGACAGCCATCTTCATCTAAGTATCTAATCAAATTACTATTTTGGATCACTGAATATGACTGAAATCCAATGACTATAGTCCCAAAAATACCATGGGCAATCAGCAGAGATGTTTTCTAGCAAATGCTGAACTTGCTCATGTTTCAACTTGAGTATCATGTGGGCAGTGAACTGCACTACACTTACAACTTATTATATCACAAATCGCTAGTGGCCCTTTAAACATACACACAGCATAGTTGCATGGAAATCCAAACCCTCCATATCTCTGACACAATTACAATAAAAAATTGCTTTGAGAAAGCAATACTAACCGTCTGATTTTTTATATCTTCCAAATTTAGACTACTCATTGTTTACTTTTAACCGTCCATTTGGTTTCCATAAATAATTCGATAGGATTGAATGATCGGATTGGATTTAGATGTATGATCCACCGAAAATATGACCCATAATTTGGATGATCTGGATCGTTAGTGACATATGAGAGGATGAGTCACCACCATTTTCTAATATAAGTATTGTTGTCCTTCTCTAGAAAGCCATTCCTCTATTGCCGAAAGTATGGCCTCCCCATAATCCGGTCCGTTTCTGGAATACATCCTCGCATACTGCAATTGGCCGGGTTTGGCTCTCACATGTTTGCTTTAATGAGCCTCGCTATCATATAAAAGTATTCAGCCGTCCACGGAACGGTCCACGTTCAATGACAAAAAGTTAAAAAGCATCGTAGGGCCACGATATTCCAATAAAAGATTTCTTATCTTTTGACTACACCTGGTAAAAGGAAGGGCCATCATAAAGACGATTTTGAATCTCGGAAGGATGGGCTAGGTCCAAAAGACAAAATGCTGCACGTTTTTCTTACCTAAAATCCTTACAACCATGTCTTGCACCGACATATCTGATAAATGAAAACCAGACTGTGTATGGTGGCAGATTCCTGCTGGGCTGGTGGTGGCTGTCACACGTCTCCACCATCATGTGGCCCTGTAGCATGAAGCACTTAGGTAGGTGGGCTCCACTTTCCATCGTCGTTGTTATCTGAGCTTTATACTAATTAATCCGGGTAGGTTGTATGTTCCACCGCTCTACTTTATCAACTATCATAGTTTTAGCTGAACGACCGAGCATGAGTTTGAAAATGTCATATTGTTCATGTTAAAAATGAAGTAAAAGGAAAAAAAAAAAAAAAAAACTTCAAAAAGTTTGAATTTATAAATTAGATCCTAACAATCATGGTTTAATATTATAAAGTTTCTATAGAAAATTGAAATCAAATATTTTGAATTCGAAGTTACCTTTTGACTGCAACAGTTGAAAAAGCGATTTGATTGCTGTAGAAGTTTCTCTTCTATGTCTATCTTAAAATGGGGTAATGGTTGTGATGTGAGATATACATACATGGTGGTATTGTATTTTAAAAGAATTTTTAAAATAAAGTGTTTTAAATTATTTTTTTAAAAAAGTTATCTTCATCTTTATGAAAATTATTTTGCCTTTATGTGTAGTTCTCTTGTCCCGCATTAAAAAATACTAAAAAAACTCAAGCATATGATAAATGAGTTTTGCATGAGGCTTGAGCTCTTTCTCATGAGGCATGTGAATTTGGTCTGATGGGGTTATGTCAGTAGTCTGAAACTATGTCATTGACCACACATACTCGCACCTAGCCGAGTCGAACGACATGTCCGTTCGGGTGGTCACACTAGTTGGGTTTAAACCCAACGGACCTAACCCATTTAAAACAGTGCGTCAAGTAGTTAATTTCTTCAAAATTCATATCTAGTTTATTATTGTTTTGCCAACTAAGTTCGCTATTGAGTCAATTCACTTTAGTTAAGTTTTGCACACTAATCAAGTCCATGTACAGAAGTACACCGTTGGGACCACGTAATAGTTGTTGTATCCTGCAGGCCAACTGTCCAGGATTTATGTTACACTTGGGATGTGGTCTAAGGAGGGCAGATTTGGTTTCAACCCGAGTAATTCAATCACGCCTCAGCTCAAACAAATAAGACATTTTTTCTTACTTAATTTTTATTATTCATATTTTTATTTTTTCGAATTTTATCTACTATTTTCAATACTATATTTCCAAGATGTGAACCTTACATGTGTGGTTGTGCTAATACAAGAAGGAATGAGAGATTTCTCTCCTCTATTTCTTCTTTTTATTTTTTCTCTTTAGGTGATAATGCGTAGAGAGATGGGCATCTCAGACACACACATACACACACTCTCTCTTTAAGATAAATCCTATTAGAAATAAAGAGAAAAACACTAGTGTAGTATATCACCCTATAAATTTTAGTATACCCTACTATATTTAAAGTTTATAATCTTACCTAATCATGCGCCCAATTTGACCCCCTCTACTAAAATGGTCCTTAATCCTTACAGGTTGCTTGACACCTTAGATTTGGAGATAAATGGGTGAATTTCAAATCCAAACAATGCCTCTCTTTTTTTTTTTTCATTTTGCAGCCTTGGATTTGGCGGTAAACTAAATTAGAGGTATTTCAAATACCACCTTTATGTGTTTTGAAATCTCAACAAAATGTTGAGATTCTGGTGTAATCCAAAGGAAATGCCTTTTTTGGCTCATTTTTAAAGGCAAAAGAGTCGCATGCGTAACAAAGGTATAACTAGGCTTAGGGGTGTACATCAAGTCGATCGGCTACTAATTGACCTCAGCTCGAACTCGTCTCGGCTACTAACTAACCTCAGCTCGAACTTAGCTCAACTCGGTCCTCGAGCCTGACTGGTCAGCTTGGCTCGGTTTGCTCAGTAGATCGGACCAGTTCGAGCCAAGATCGAGCCAAGTTCCCCATTGCAGCATTTCCACAAACACGTAGACTGCACCTTCAAAATCTAACCGTTTGTAAAACAGAAGCAATAGTTTTACATGTATTTTATCAAACACCTTCTAAGCAACATAAAAATCAAGAAAAAAAAAGGTATTTGTTTCATGTACATACCTTCCTTGCCACCAGCCACACTTCGTTGAGTCATTTCATCAAACACTTGGTGAGCAACATCAATAGTAAAGTAACCGAGTCACCGAACTGGTTTGATCTGAGTTTGATTCGAGTTGGATTCGATCCGAGTCGAGTCAAGCTGGGGCTAGCTCGAACTCTGCTCAAACTCTTTTTCAAGCTCAAAAAATCTGCTCGACTCAGCTCGAACTCAGCTTCGAATCGAGTTTTTTCGAGTCGAGTCGAGCCAACTAGCCGAGCTAGCTCAGTTTGTGTACACCCCTAGTAGGCTACTAATATATTGTACACATGACATGCTGATGATACTCCAAAACAGTCTAATTAATAACTGCAACACTAAAATCATATCAATATGATACAAACCATACAAATATTTGACATTTAAATGGACAATTAAAAATGTTAATGAGTCGCTTGTTTTTTATCCTTACATTTAGGGCCCACCCAAGGCTCAAAATTTTCTTATTTTGGCCAAAGTATATATTTCAATAGGCTTTTACAATCATTCTCTCCAATATCACACATGCGCGCGCGCGCACACACACACACACATGTATATATATAATTTGGAATATAAAGTTGATTTAGTTAATTAAATCCAGGTCCCGTGAATATAGTAAAGAATTCAAGCGCATTTCAAATACAAGCTCTCAAATGGAAGATTTGGATCCTAGTGCATTTCAACCAAACACATTTGAGGATTCAGAATCACCTCTACTCCAATATAATTGTGATTTGGATTCTAATGCATTCCAAATTCAAGCTTCCAAAATTAATTCAATTACCATTCAAATCAAGTGATGGACTACATGATCCTGATCGTTGGAATTACCATCAAGTGTGTTGAAAATATTTTAATAGTTAAAGAAAAATATCACAGATGAAAATATTCATAAATCCATTTGAAAGGATTAAAATACCGGTACTAGCAAAAAAATTACTTGATGAATAGTCCATCTACTAGATCTCAGCCATAAAAATGTCTTAAAATACCAATGGATCCATTATTGCATCATACGAACCTTAACTATATTATAATACATGAACCCACCAACACCCAATAATTGACTTCATGAGGCATGTCATGTTGGAATTATGCCTTGAAAACGACTGTGAATCTTGTCCATTGATGACAAGGATAACATCTAGTGTAATTGATAAATTTATTCGTAAATCATAATGATATGGGTCCTACATAGACATGTTGTAATGTCATAGTTAATATATGTGAGTACTTTTTTTTTCTTGGGTTAGCTTGTTAGTACACACCCCATTGTTAGTACAACTCCACAGTTAGCCACCCCCACTAGGGAATCAATACCAAGACCTCAGTGTTGAAACGAGGGTATCCTCACTTAGTCTGCCATTTGAGCCATGGAGTACTTTAAATATACATGAATTTGAGTTAAAGGAAAGGAATTCCGCGAGTTATCATTAGGGATTCTGAGAGTGGACATGATAGCCACTAAGGGACAGTTGTCGGCCATAGATCTCAATATCTGTTGTTCTATGACCACATAACGAGTTGTAAGATAGACCTATGGATATCATTATTACATGGTCATCAGAGACTAATGATGAGTTAGGATAGAAGATCTTCACCATCGGGCATGACAATGAGTCAGGTGTGCCTTTGTGCTACATCACTTGGGAGTGTACATGTATCATGTGAATGGGCTTTTAGTTTTATACTTATTGGGCGTCATTCAAATCTTAGACCAAGAGTTGCATCATGCTTGGACTATGATCGACTCAGATCAGCTTGAAGATATGCTAGATTTCATTATTTCTTAGATTTGAGGACATGTGAGAAGTTCCATACCATTATTCCATATGATTTGACTCACTTTATGAAGTTAGCATGAAGCTAACAAAAGTAGATGTAGTCAGGGGCATCCATTGAGCTGGGCAGAATATGACCCGATCCAATGCATCCAACCCGATCCGACAAATCTGACCTGAACCGAAGGCTAGGATCGGGTCGAATCAAGTAGGCTCACTTAGATCCGACCGTACATCGAATCGAATTCGGTTTAGTGGCGAATTCGGACCAATTCGATCCCAAATCTAATCCGATTCGATCCGATCCGATTCAATCTGCACAATATTCATTTAACATTGTTTCGTGTGATGTTGTCCACTTTAGATTGGGATATGCCTCATTTTTGTTTTAAAACCATAAAATGATCTAGAAAAATCGATTGACAGCATGGATGAAATAAATACATCATGGTGAGGTCCACATAGCATCGACACCAGCCATTGGCGGTGGTAAGGGAGCAGCTAATTTGTCCTCTCCGCACACACGACTCAATGTGCATAGAGCACCGAGCTGCTCTGACGGTACGTGGATTCCTTGCAAAAGCCTTTCCAATGAAGTTCTTGTGCAACAATGCTATGTGAGGCCCACTTCAATGTATATGAGAAATCCATTCCGCCCATCTGTTTTGCAAGCTCATTAAGGACGTGCCCCCAAAAATGAGAAAGATACAAAACTAAAGTGGGTCACACGAGGAAAAATTGGAGAAAGAAATTCCTACCGTTGAAACTTTCTTGGCCTCCACCTTGATGTTTATATGCTATCCAATCCGTTTATAGGGTCATTTCCAATGGGATGAAGTGAAAAAAATAAGAAAGATAGCCTATTACAAAACTTTCATGGCCATATGAAGGCTTTAATGGTGCTAACTGAATTTCCACTATTCGTTCTCATGCGGCCTATTTGAGTTTTGTATCCATCTCAATTTTGGTGAAATGTCCTAACAGAACACGCAAAACAAATGGGCGGAATGGATTTCCCATATACATTGAATTCGGCTCTCGTAGCATCCTTCGCGAGAACTTCTTCTAAAAAGCTTTTGTAGAAACCGCCTTGAAGAAAGGAAACGGATTGACAGGTGTACCGAGCACATGCAAGAAGCGGATTGGCAGGTGTACTACACACATGCAGGGAGCGGATTGACAGGTGTACCACGCACATGCAAGAAGTAGCTAGCTGCGGAAGATAACTAAGTTATGTGGGTTCCATTATGAGGTATGTGTTATATCCAAACCGTCCATTCATTTTGCGGTCTCGTCTTAAGGCTTGAGCCAAAAAATAAGATAGATCTAAAGATCAAGTGGACCATATTGCAAAAGGCAGTGAGGTTGAACGTCTACCATTAAAACTCTTTTAAGGGTCATAAGAAGTTTCAGATCAATATGAAATTTATTTTTCCTCTTCATCCATGTAGTTGTGACCTTATTAACAGATTAGATGGAAAATAAATATTATGGTGGGCCCTATGCATTTTTTAAAATTGAAAATCATTTTAAAAAAAAAAAAATCAAAAATAAAATAAAATATAAGATTTGATCTGAACTATATCAAACCCGATCCGACTCGGTTTTTCTGATTGAGTTGGACTTGATTCAGGTTAAACCAGCAGTGCGATGGATTAGATCGAGTCAAAGGATCCGGACTCAGTCCCGAATCGAATCGAATTCGAGTTAGCCATTTAAATTTTCAGACCAAGTCGAGTTGGACTCAATCCGATCTGACTCGACTTGATGCCCACCTTTGCATCCATTAATATCCAATTGAGGCTTACAAAGGTCAATAGGGGATTTATTATTTTTCTAAGAACTATCCTATGGCTTACAACTTGTTATCAAACATTTAAAATTTGATTTTTTTTTTCACTAGGTTCATTACTATTTTTTAAAATATTTTATAATTATTTTCAACTCTTAAACTTTTATTTTAACTATTAAAATGGTTTTGATTGTATTTGATGATGATTTGATAGTTTAAATCCGGTATGGTCCACCACTTGATTTACATAGATATTGGATCAATGGTAGATAGCTAGCTGTGAAAATGGAAAAATCACATCAATTTAGGTACATGGCTTAGGCAAAATTATAGACTTCTAACTTAAGTAAGGTATATAAAATATTATAAGATGGTAGAGTACTACGTGTAAAAATATAGGACAGATTTGATGAAAGGCCAGAATAATAGTTCTGATTATATTGATCTCTATATAAAGAATTTTAAAGATAATATTTGTTACAAGAGTTATCTATTTACACGATAAGCTATATGAGTAGGATAACTACAATTCTACAATTTGTTAAGATGAAAATAACCTGTTAGGATAAAGATAACAATTCAAAACTGAAGTTAATTATAATTTGAAAGAGTCCTATGATGATCTAGATTCTTCCAGACCTATAATGGCCTGGATTCTAAAGTTATCTTAACACTATGGTAGGTATCTCCTTGAAACCTTAACTCCTCGCAATACATATATCTTATCCTATAAGAAGAGGGTAACGGTAGAAAACCATGGATGTTCCGCCCCTAGGGTGTCACTTACACTAAAAAAGTGAAACGTCTCTTCTTCATCCTTCATCACACGTCTAATGCGCATAGGATCCATTTAGATAGCTTTATACATCAATCCTCGCAATATTCCAGGGTTGACGTGTAGGTTATACCATGCACCTTATCTTTTATTAAGGATAGAATGGACAGAGACCTTCTAATTGAAGGAACAGCATCAATAAAAACAATTTCTTGGTGGTATCGATGAAAGTAATTCTAAGCGTAGGATCCACGCTTTTCTTTTTTCTTTTATCTAAATTTAATAATATCTAAATGGGAATCCATACAGTTGTAAAGATCTAAACTTAAATTTTAATAACTTCTTTTTTTAATGGGTTTCAATAATCCTATCATGTAGAAACCTAAACTCTCTATATATTTTCAGGTTCAAAGATTAACCAAAGCTAACATGTACACAAGTCAATCATACCCCCAGCATGATGGGATTGAGACTTGAAATGATAGCCGAATTCAAGTGTTCAATAGATATAGTTTCGGAAGCCTATTTCCATTACATACTTACATTCCTATGTAGAGTTCAAGCACACTGATTCATCATTGATCCTGATAGTAGAGATCTTTTATCATGATTCATCATCATCGGCTCCCTCACAAAAGATGACCACATAAGAATTATAATAACCATAAGTTTGTCCTACAACCTCTTAAATTAATAATGGAACGATAGAATACTGGAATTCATTGAACACAAACTCTACATTTTTTTTTTCTTTTGTAAGCTTGTTAGTACACCCACTGACAACTCACTTCATTGTTAGACATTTTTTTTCTCTTTCGTTAGCTTGTTAGTACACCCATTGTCAATTCATACTTCACTGTTAGACAGCTGTTAGCCACCCCTTCTAGGTAATGGATACGAAGACCTTAGTGTTCAAACAAGGTGTCTTTCACCCAATCTACCAGTTGAGCTATGTATCTGTGTGTAACACAAGCTCTCCCTTAATCTATGGTTGTTATGCCCAATTTCAGGTTCCCAACAAGAATCAGAGTAATCCCTCTCCCTAAACACATATAAATGTGTAATTTAAATATACATATATCTTAATTATAACATTAATATCATGTCCACACAACATGCATGGCCATCATGATCTATGGACAAGATCATCAATTTGATGGTTAAGATTAATACATTATATTTAGAGGGCGCACAATACCAATTAATTCAAATTAATAATGAAAGTTATTGCATAAATTTGACGTAGACTTCTAACCTAACGCAACCCCCTCCTTTATTTGAATTGGGGACCAATAATACGAGCACATAACTCTCGTAAGTGCAATGTAATAGACTTTTCATGAGTTGATTACAATCAAGTACTATCTAACAGTTTCTTACACACATTGATTATAATCATCAAGTTAAATACCATTTTCATATCACTGTTGAATCATCCACCATACGAGTGGCATAATTGTATTGGAATGAGTACCATCCAAACTACATGAGAGTGTAAAAAATAATCCTTTAAAATTGTTTATTAAAAATTGCTAATGTGAAAAATTACAAGTATGGTAAACATGCTTAAGAAAAACAATTGCCCACGAAGGTTTCAGCTGCTTGCCTTTAATCCCAAGTTCCCAATCTACACTAGTGTGAAATTAACAAACCTTCCAACTAGAGTGAGACATCTAGGAGCGGTGAAAAAGAAAAATACACATTTGAAAAATTACTGTTCTTAAAATGATTAATTGAATGGATATCAAACCGGTTTGCCTACACTAGCTATTGGACTTTGCTCTCTGGCCCCACTGTGATTTATGTTTTTAGATCCACACTTGCCATCTTTTTTTTCCAGATAATTTTAGGTCATGAGTCAAAAAATAAGATTGATTAAAATCTCAGGTAGGCAACATAATAGGAAACAATGGTCATCGAACATTCACCGTTAAAAACTTGTTAGGGCCGTAAAAGTTTTGGATTAATGTGATATTTGTGTTTTTCCTTTCTCTAGGTTTTATTTTAATTTAATCAACAGGTTAGATGATAAATACAACTTACATAGGCTTAGAAAATTTTTAATGGTGAGAGTTCAACTACCAATGTTTTCCTGGGGCGTGCTCTACCTGAAATTTGGATCTGCCTTGGTCTCGGCTCATGTCTTAAGATAATGATCCAAAATGAATGGGTGGCATGAATAAAACAAATACATATTGAGGGACCCACAGAGAACCATCCAGTAGTCCGTACTGAAACTGTCGGTACGCTTAAGTTCTAAGAAAGTGATTTCCATAATTAAAATAAAAATAAAAATAAACATTTTTTAAAGCAAAGCCAAACAGGCACTTAAACCATGAAACAATACTAACCATTTGATATTGGCCTCTGAATTTTGGACCCTTCATTTACTTTTTAACCACGGTAGCATTATATTATCGAAAGAAACTATAGGGCAGTTACTGCTGATATATCAAGAAGGAAATGTGTGCATGGGATCCATTGCTGGTACATCCAAACCATTGATCTGATGAGTCCTAACACGGACGTTGGACTCCCCAAAATCCAACATATTTGGAAGATCCTATTCGTCAAATCTTTGGCACTTATGCCATGACCGTTGTGTTTTTTTCCTCGACCGTCTACTTCTATGCGACTGATCGAATGGCTGGGATTATCCAAAGTAGAAGGCTCATGGAGCAGCGCATAGCCAAGGTGGGTCTCCTAAAATCAAGGTTCGTGATCAGGCCGCTTCTGATTTTGGAATTTTGAAAAGGTCGATCAGGATTAAAGGGTTTCAGATTGGTCCCGTGGCTCACCTCCATATCTGGGGACTGGTGCGATGCACCAATTCGTGTTATCTCGCAGCTGACCCTTACACATAAGCAGGCTAGGACCTTGACGAGTGAGATCTCATGGTTCTCATCCCGGCTTGTCTAGTGATATCTCCTATAGTGGAATTTGGGGGGCCGTTGATTCCATGGATCCGGCAACCACCGAGCTCGGTGGATCTGTGACTGTGGGGCCCACCTTAATGTATCTGTTTTATATCCCCGCAGTCCATCCGTTTTTGCAGCTCGTTTTTTGGCGGAAGAGAGGATCCAAATCTCTGGGGATCACACCAATGGAAACAGTGGTGATTGAACGCCCACCGTTCAAAACTTATTGGGGGACTACAAAAATTTTGGATAAAGCTGATATTTGTGTTTTATTTGCATCCATGTCCGTGTTACCTTATTGGAAATAAACATCATGGTGGGCCAGGAAGTTTTTAACGGTGGATGTTCATTCATCACTGTTTCCTGTGGTGTGGTCTACCTGAGATTTAGATCTGCTTCATTTTTGAGCTCATGATTCCCCTTTTGCCTAATCCACATCCCGCTGCGGGGCCCACACGAGAGCAAGATAGCCATTGAACGGTGCCCTTTGGCCTCACCATGATGTATATGTTTTATCTATGCCATTAATTTATTTTTCTATATTAATACAGGATATGAACCTGAAAATGAGACATTCAAATATAGGATATGAGCCTAAAAATTAGACATTCAAATCTCAAGTGTACCATCCAACCAAAATAAAGTGGTGATTGAACGCCCACAATTAGAAAGTTCCTGGGCCTATCATAATGTTTATTTTTCATCCAACCTATTAATTAGATTAAACAAACCTTGATTAAGGAAAAACATAAATATCAAATATCAGCTTCATTCAAAACTTTTGCGGCCCTGAAAAGTTTTTAACAGTAGGCATTCAATTACCATTATTTCATGTGGTGTGATCCACATGAGATTTTAATCTGCCTAATTTTTAGTATTAGAGCCTAAAATTATTTAGGAGAATGGATGGACGGAATAGATTAAAAAAGGATACATCATGGTGGGCCCACAGATCACCATCCAGTAGCTAGTGGCTACTGACGGCGTCAGTAGCCAATCCGCCTCCTCCATCATTGCCCCGGTGTTTACAATTTAGGAATGAGACGTTTCGGTGAAAGATGCCAGTCATGGTGCATCGAACCTGAGGTGGGGTCCACTGGACAAAACAGTTGGCTCTATCCGTTTGGCAGGCTTCTGTTTCCGGAAACACGTGCAGCCGCGGATTTCTATCATGGTTGAGTGACACGTGTCAATACCACTGATGGTGGATATCCTGTCCACAATAGAGTCGTGATCATCCAGGAGGCACTGTGCCTCCATTTCATCGCAGCAAATGTGGCAGACTCAGAAGAGATCTGAACCCTTAAGTCAGTGGGACAAATAGTATACTGCTTTACGTTCCAAAATTAGAGAGTTCGGACGTTAGTAATCTTTAGATGATGTTAGTAAAAATGGACACCGAAGGACAACATTTAAGGAGCGTCCATTTGTTGGATGGTTAGAATTGTGCGATCAAGGAATTTTTATTTTTATTTTTTTTTGTTTATTACCCAATCAATCATTTAAACCGACGAATGCATGATTCAGATCACCTTATACATTCTCTAGATGCACACTGCAACATATAAGGGCACTAAAATTCCATGCCTCAAAAGACAAATGATCATGAATAACAGGAACTCGATTAGGTGAGCCCTGTCGTGATGAGTTTTCATTACGCTACGTTAACAAGCACAAAGCATGTTTGAAGGTGGCTAATTTCAAAAGGTCATGAGACAGTTTGGTCCATACCTGATGTGGGCGTCAGAGCATTATAAGGACTGAGCGTGAATTAAAGCATTAAAAGGACTGAAAAGTATACACCTTTGGTGTATTTGTTATCATATGTAACGGATAATTAGATTTGAAAATAATTTTTATTTTTATTATTTTTTCTTTAATTGAATGTAATCCATTTTGAAACAAATGACCTGATAATGCATTTTACTTTAACTGATGTGAGTACTCAGACCAACATGGGAATGTGCCAGACTAACCAAAGCTTGTCGTATCTGTCAGCCAGTGCTCGACCAAAATCGCAAGGGGCTAGCCCAACTAAAGCTCGCCATGTCTTGGGCTTAATATGTTTGGTGAGGCTGTATTAGCTCGCAAATGGTGTAACTTTGTTTTTTTTTTTATTAGGAATTCGTTTTAGGCATATATCTTTTTGGCAGAGAATTTCAAGATTTTTCACTAACCTTGTAAAGCATTTCATGTTCACGACCTACCTAAAAAAGAAAAATCTCTACCCACCATTGTATAAATGGGGAGGTCAAACCATAGATAGTTCTGTATTTAAAAAATAAAAAATAAAAATCATGTGACTGAATAAACTTATCCATTGAATCTGTTGGTTAGAAATCATTATCATCGTCAGAGCCTTATCTCAATAACACAGTGTTGTCTGCACGATTCATGTTCTGTAATTCCGTTAAAAGACGCCTTGAGCTTAAAATGTTGCCTGCAAATGGACACAGGCGGTAGGCACTGGTCATCGTTCAACAGAAGAATTTCGTCATCACCAACTTATGTAGCCTTTTAGCTAAGAATGCCACTCTGGACCCCATGGATAAGTACAATGTCATAGCTTATGATTGTGTGAGGATATGCTTGCGTTGGAGGAATAAATCTCAATCATTATATAATGCTTATTTTCTAATGTATTATATTACATGAATTCCATTTTTAAGGTTTAAATGAAAATCTTATATTCTTAAACTTCAAAAATCTACACTAAGAAAAAAACTAATTATTGCTTAGTAAAATTCATTATTTTCTTTACTTGGTTTTTAAATTAATACAAGAGGAGCGATGGTTTAGCGAATTAAACTGTTCATTGCTTGAGCCCTACCATGGATAGATTCCAAAGTCTTCTAAAAGCCCAGACCTAAAGGTCATATCCACCAATCTTTGCCCATGTTTTCATTTCATATCCACCACCTACTTATAGGCAAGGATTTTTCCCATGGGGAGGATTTTGAAAGCACAGCCCATCCATCATTCAAGTATGGGCTTCACTTAGATAAAATACAAACCCGTGTATATTGTGCATATTTTCATGTCTTCATTATCCTAATCTTCATCATCACCTTAGCCTTGTCTCAACCAATCTAAGTTAGCAATGCCAATCTTCTGTTGTATTAGATGTCTTAAATCTAGTATGATACAAAGTCTGCAATGTCATGGACTGACTATTCGATGTCACCTTCGATGACATCGAATAGTGCTCGATCCATTGAATCTATTCGGGATTTCTTCTATTGGTCGTTGAACATATTGGTGTCATTTTTCGATGACATCGAAGCCAGGTTGAGTAATTGAGAATTTTTGCAAAATTCATGTCTAGTCGTTGGACTCTTATAGTGTCTCTTCGATAATATCAAAGGTTTACGCGGATTCATTTGTAGAAACGCAGATTCTGCGATTTTTGTTTCTCATTCTAGTTCCACTTATTTTTAAAGCTATAAATAGGAGTGGATACGAGACTAAGAGGTATGGGAAGGAAATTCTAAGGCATTCTAGGGTTTCTAAAATGGTTCTAGGGTTCTAAGGGGTGGAGAAAAGGTGAGTTTTGAGGAATGCTCAAGCCAGGTAAGTCCTCTATCTTTGTAATATGTGCTTTCATAGTGGAACTTTCTCTCACTTTGTGCCATATTTTTTTTCGCAAGGGCTTTTCATGTTAAATCTCTATGTTTCTTGTGATTGCTTCACGTCATTGGATTGTTATCCTAGACCCATATCTGTATGATTCTGCAACTCAAATCTCAATAAGTGGTATCAGAGAAATCGTTGGGGCATAGATCTTAATCTATAAGATTAACATCAATGGAAAACACCAAGTTTGATATTGAGAAGTACTAAGGAAAAAATAATTTTGAGTTATGGAAGATAAAGATGATTAGTCTATTAACTAAGCAAGGCCAAGTTAAGGCTCTTGAGGAGCAAAAATTGACTATGAAAGATGAACAATGAGAGGCTCTTAATAATAATGCTCTAGCCTCCATCCATTTGTGTCTCACAGATGAAGATGTCTATGAGAAATTTTTTTCTGAAAATCACCTACACTTGAACCTACAATGGTATAACTTCAGGATGACAGAGGGTGGAGATCTGAAATTTCACATCAGTAACTTTAATAAATTAGTTTATAAATTACTTGATATGGAGAAAGTGATCAAAGATGAAGAACAAGCATGTATGTTATTGAATTCTCTTCCGGCATCGTATAAGTCATTCGATGATACAATGTGCACCGCAAATAAAATCCTGAATGTCGACGTCGTTATCTCAGCTCTTCAAGGAAAGGCCATAAGAAAGCTTAACAGGGATATGGGGATATCTTCCAATGCACTAATTATGAGGGGCAGGAATTCTAAACAAGGTATAGGATCTTCAAGTTCTAGATCCAGATCCAAATCCAAGGGTAAGGGGAAGGGGAAGGTCAAAGGTAAGTTAAAGTCCTGAAGCTATGGGATGGAATGACACATGAAGAAGGATTGTGCAAATCTTAAATCTAAAAGAGAAGAATCTAAGGCTTCATACAGGTAGGCTAACGCTGCCACATTAGATGGAACAAGTGTATGTGATGGTGATATTTTGTTTGTGTCTATGATCAGTCGCACATACGATGATTGCAGGGGCGAGTGAATTCTAGACACAGGGGCATCTTTTCACATGATTTCTCATCGGAGTTAGTTCGCCAGTTACAGAGAGTGCGATGGTGAATAGGTGTTTATGGCAATGACAGTGCCTGTAATGTTGTGGCTATTGGTACGGTGCGCATTAAGATGTTTGATGGGACAGCGTACCCTGACTGAGGTAAGACATGTTCCTAACATGAAGAAAAATCTAATTTCTCTCAGTGTACTTGAGGTAAAAGGATGCAAGTTCACCGAACTTGATGGTGCCCTTAAAGTATCTAAGGGAGCACGGGTAATCATGAGAGCGCAATGACGTGGTAATCTTTACAGGTTGATTGTGAGCACTTCAACAGGTGGAGCTGCATTGACAGTAGCAGATTCCACCTCTTCTTATGTGTGGCATGCTGGGCATGGCCACGTGAGTGGGCAGGGCATGAAGCTGAGACGCATGGACAGAAATACAAAGTAGGTGGAGTAGACACCTATGAGAAGAATCACACACCAAAATTGCAGGATATCAACGAGGCATATAAATGACTCTTATGTCACATATGCTCTCTTGAGAGATGAGGGGGATCCGTCTACTATTCACATGCCTCTAAGTGAGCCTGGTGCTGAGAAGCAAAAGGTGACTATGGGCTATATGATGGACTCGTTGTACCAAATCAATGCGTGGGAGCTGGTGGAGCTTATGGTGGGCTGGAAAGTGATTGGATGTAGGTAAATCTTCAAGGGGATACAACATAAATACCGAACGAGACTGGTAGCGAAGGGTTATGCTCAGAGAGAAGGGTTTGACTTCTCAAGGATATTCGTGCCGAAGGTATAGCAGATGTCTATAAGATTCGTATTGGCATTTGTTGGCCAATGCGTTCTCGAGCTGGAAAAGATTAATGAGGAGACTGCACTTCTGCATGAAAAATTAGAAGAGCGGTTCTTCATGAAGCAACCAGATCGGTTCGAAGTTTAAAGGGGCTGAGAAAAATTTTGTAGGAGGTCGTGGTACGACCTATCACCTAGGCAATCGTATAAAATTGATTCATTCATGGTGAGTCAAGAATTGAATGTTGATGACATGTGGATCGTCAATCATGTCATGTTTGAAATCAATGTACTGTAGACTCGGTTAAGTGGGACATTCGAGATGAATGATTGGGGGGCTGCAAAGAAGGTTCTCAGTGGTGATGTTCATGGAGACTGGAAGAGGAGCAGGCTTTGATAATCACAGATAGAATACCTTGAGTAGGTATATGATGGACTAGGCAAAGCCGGTGAGCATTCCCTACACGGCTCACTTCAAGTTTTCCTCATGACATGTCCCAAAATAAATGAAGAAAAATAGGATATGTCTCATGAGCCTTATTCGAATACAGTTGGTAGTTCATGTCATGGTTTGTATTAGACTAGTTATTTCACAGGCTATCGGTGTTGTGAGTAAATACCTCGGCAAGCAACATTGGGAGGCGGTGAGATTGTTACTTCGATACATACGGGTACAGAAGACTGTCTTATTTTTTAGAAGACAAGAGCAAAGGTGGTTGGGGCATGTGGGTTCAGATCTGGTACACATGCTCACCAAGATCGTTCCTTCAGAGAAGTTCAAGTTCTGTGAAACTTCTCTGAGCTTAGCGATTGTATAAAAGAAGGACAGAGTGTGCATGAGAAATATTAATTGAAAGCTATGATGGGATGTAGAGATAAGAGAGAAGAACAAGAAGCTACATGGTTGAAGATTGAAAATATGGTGGAGATTTTTGTATTAGAGGTCTTAAATCTAGTCTAATACAGAGTCTGTCAATGCCATTGACTGACTATTCGATGTCACCTTCAATAACATCGAACAGTACCTGATCCATCGAATGTATTCGGAATTTCTTTTATTGGTCGCTGGACATATTGGTGTCATTTTTTGATGACATCAAAGGGAATTTGATGACATCGAAGCCGGATCGAGTAATCGGGAATTTTCACAAAATTCATGTCTAGTCACTGGACTCTTTTAGTGTATCTTCGATGACATCGAAGGTTTACGCAGATTCTTTTGTGGAAATGCAGATTCTGCTATTTTTGTTTCCTATTCCGGTTCCACTTGTTTCTAAAGCTATAAATAGGGGTGGATATAGGACTAGGAGGTATGGGAAGAGAATTCTAAGGCATTCTAGGATTTCTAAAAGGGTTCTAGGGTTCTAAAGGGTGGAGAAAAGGTGAGGTTTGAGGAATCCTCAAGTCGGGTAAGTCTTCTATGTTTATAATCTGTGCTTTCATAATGAAATTTTCTATCGCTTTGTGCCGTGATTTTTTTTCGCAAGGGTTTTCTACATTAAATTGCTGTGTTTCTTATTATTGCTTGGCACTATTTGATTGTTGTCCTAGATCCATATCTATGTGATTCCGCAGCCCAAATCCCAACATCCTCCTTCACCATTCCACTCATTTGGGGATCATACCTTAGACCATAAGTCATTAAATTGTTTCTTAAGACATCCACTCATGTGCTTCCCTTGCCCTTTTAAGAGTCTTAAACTCAAATAGACTCACTCTAACTTATCCAATTCTTGGCCTCCATTGCCCAATGTGAAACCATCTAGTCACCATTTCTTCATTTTCTCTCAATATATTTGTTTTGTTTTTTTTTTAAATAATAAATTCTATCCTTTCTAGTACACTTATCCATCTTAGTCAATGTTTAGAATATCAGTATCGCATTATGTATCGCACCCTTGGGATACAGATACGTATCAGTTATCGCATGGGATATATCGTTTATATTGCATAATTTAATGTACTTTTTGGGAAACATGAGGAAACATTGGGGAAAATGGTTGAATTTTTTAATGAAACTTTAGAGATCGTTAAAAAAGCCCTTAATACACACTTTTAAATCATAACATCTCAAAAAAATGCACATAATAAATTTCTTTTATATAAGGTCCTAAGCTATGCGTTGTTTAACTGAACTAATGCAGCTATATTTAAATTGAATATATGATATTTATAAATATATCATAGTGAGGTATGAAAACATAACCAATTCATTGAAAAGCAAAAGAAGAACTGAAGAAGTAAGATTTGAGAAATATACATATCGATGATGGGGACTAGTTGTGGTCTAGACCCACATAGAGTTGCGCGGTGGCTCGTAATCATCATCTCCATCTCAACGAGGCTGGGCATAGTACTGTTGCTCCACAAATTGACAATATTGTACTCAGGTCATAGTAGAATAGTATCAATTAAGATACTCCCTAATATAACGCTAGTACTCATCATCTCCGAACTGAATTAATACGTCCATCTGTGGGTATTGCATAATTGTCACAGTCTGCAACTGATATGGATATGGGAATGGCACATATGAAGCTCCTTGGTATCATATCTATACTACTATTCATATCCCTGCCCATATGCAAAAGTGAACTCCTGACCATGGTTGAAAAATAATGTGTTGTAACTGCTGGAATCACTTGTCGTATATCCACTAGGTCCATATACATGCTCATATTATGTATTTTGTCAGCAGCTCCTCCTCAAAATTTGAAAGTTTATGAGTATGTTTTTTCTACAGTAGCTTTTGAAGCGTATATGTCTTATTGCAAACAAGACAGGGTCATAATTCTCCTGAACGAGAACCATAGCCAGGGTCCTGCATGGAATAATCAAAATTCTCCTCCCTGGTAAAAGGGCTAAGAGGCCTCTTATCTTGACTCCCACCCGCATCGCCACCATCCCCGTTGCCATCATCATCATCATCCTTATTGTCATTAGAGTCATCGTTACCCTTATCGCTGTCATCATCATCACCGGACTCATTTTCCACATCACTCTCTGATTCAATCTCAGTGTTAGACAATATTTTCCCGCCACGTGTCCCGCATGATAATGACTGCCGCAGGCTGCCCTTTGAATTCCTTGTCAATGGGTCGAATGCCTCAACAGGAGACCTTAGCTCCTTCACATGTGCGTTAACATCAATCCCTTGTATCTCTGCTTCCACTGCAACATGTGATTCTGGTCGCCCATCCGAGGTATCAAAGTCATCTGACCTAACCCACTGGTAAACTGGATCATCCTCCACATCCTCAACGTATGCATGTTGTCCGACCTTCATCAGGTCTAATGGGTCTTCCTGCGCCTTTCTTCATCCTTCCGTGCGGAGCAACCTCTCTCGCCACTTTATATTATAGTAACAATGCACTAGCTTCTGAAGCCTCTCATACCCTAGTCTATTACGTTTATTTGTGTAGATGAGGGAGAATATACTTTAATTCCTTTCACAAGGTGATGAGGACACCATCTATGCAAGCACATGGACAGCCAGTAGTTGTAATACCTCACAGTCAATCCCATACATGGACCACCATTCGCCTACATATCATAAGATTCTTTCATTATCTTAGTTTTTTCAAAATAATATAACAATTAAGTTTACCTTATATGCCATCATGGTGTTCCTTGACTTCACTGCAGGTTAGCTCCCAAACATTCCAACCACGTCATGGAATTTAACAATCTGTTGATGGCATATAGCAACCAGAATAAGTATTGAATGGTTAAGATGAAGATAAGGAGAGTGTAAGTGCAGAACATATTTACCTCACTACCAAATGTGCCTTTTCCCGGACAGTCAGAGAATAAGTGATTTTACACCTCATATACAGCCCTCTTTAATGAATTATCTTTGAAGAGATTTCGGCTATAGTAGTATTTGGGATTCAGGAAATACGTTCAAAACCAACATATACATATCAGTATAACCCTCGTCTATTGTTGCATGTGGAAAAAAATCCATATAGGTACTTACTAGACCGATGTAATGGGTGAGAAAGCATCTTTTCCCAATGGTTATCTATTATTGCATGCACTCACTTATATGCATTTGGAGCTTTAACCATGATGGTTTCTTTCATCAGCTGTATGCACAGATATAGCGACCTCATCGATGGATTTGTCTTATTGTCCATTATCCTTAACACCACATAAATGGACTCTAGAATACCCATAACACCACACATATGATCCGAAAATGAATTTCTTAGCATCAGTTCCTCGATTCTACAGGTTATTTTCGTCAACCTCTTTTTCCATTCTTCATAATCATGAGAGGCAAAAAGCTCTCATAACCCCTGTTTGTGTTTGAGAAGGAAACTTAAGGTGATATAATTTGTAGCGAACCGCGTCATCCTGGGGCGCACTATATCCCCACCACACCTTTCCCACATCGCGGCTAATAACCAGGTGTGGTTGCATACGAAGTTTATGATGAACCGTGCATCGGTAATTACAATCTTTATCGACGGCCTATCTCTGATCGCCTCAAGCATAAGATCGATGCAATGGGCTACACAGGGGGTATAGTATATATAATACTTGTTCTGAATATCATTCTTCACCTTGACAAATGTACTCCCATTATCCGTAACAAATTACACAATATTTTTCCTCCCAACATCTTGCATAACGTCGTACATTAGTTTGTAAATATAGTTAGAATCTTTAATCTTATTACTCACATATATACACTTTAGGAACACCGCCTGTCCCCTGAAATAGACTATAAAATTTATGATTGACATCTTTGTCGGTCTGTTCCAACCGTCACATATGACGGTGCAGACTTACATCTCTCATGACTACTTATACGAATCAATGTATATCTTCATCTCTGCATGTTCATCATCCAAGTACTTCCTCATGATCTGTGAGGGTGTGTGCAGCCACTTCCTCATGATCTGTGAGGGTGTGGGCGGCTGCACACCCTTACCCCCATGCTACACTTCACTTATCATATTTTTGAAGTGCGGGCTTGCTGCGACATTCGTGGGGATTTGATCATATATAAAAAAAAATTGCTATAAATTTTTTAACTTTTTTCCTCACATCCCTCTCTATTAAACATCTCCTTTATTTTCTTTTATGTTCCTCCTGCCTCTTTGTACATCCTTGGATCTAAAGGTAGATCTGACACCCGCATACTACTACTCATGCCCATGCTCTATATTCCTCCATACTTACTACCCTCCTCTGATCCACCCCAAACACTCTCCCTGCTCTACTCGCCCACCACGCTCATGGATAGACCCCTCAAATTTAAGCCTACTCGTGTCCCACCTCCTATCCTGATCTCTCTCCCACTGATTCTCTATGGACTCTTGAATTACACGTCTGTATTTGAGATCATCATCGTCATTAAGATCCGCTACATCCTTCGCGCCTACATATGGTGGCCACCCCAACTCCTCCCTAATCTCACTCTCTTGTGCATGTTGTTCATCTTTTATTTTTAGTTTTTTTTTCAATATGGTCCTCATCTCTTCTCGCACATCCTGTGGGCACTTAGGGCAATCCACAACATTGCGATACCCTCCTCCTAAATGCTCCTTTAAGTGAGTTACCCCACCACTCCTCGATATATGGCTACATAAATTACAAATACTCCCGAATCAATTATCGGAAATGGACCGACCGTACCTCCATCCTATATCAGGTTGTCTCCCTCCTATTCCTCTCGACATATTTTATCTGTAAAATAATATTATGTTAATACTTGTTAAGGCCCACCTTGGTGCATGTGTGGTATATCCATGCCACCCATCCATTTTGTCAGATTATTTGAAGGAATGGTCCAAAAAATGAGAATTATCCATGTCACTCATGGAAAATAGATGGATGGTATGGATAAAATACATACATCATGGTGGGGTCACACGTACAATTATTCATGCATGCAACAGTTTATTACATGTAAAGTGTGCCAGATACCTCGAACATGGATGATGCACACACACAAAGTTAAGTGAGCCATAAATGCAGAATGGTTTGGATCATTGAACCATGGGTCCAAACAATTGGATGGATGATGCTAGAACCACAAATAATTTCACTAGTCCATACAATGGTTGGATTTTGCCGAAAGAAAACCTAGTTTTCCACCAGATTTAAGTCCATCCATTGCGTTAATTTGATGGATTGACGGTGTGGAAAAGATATACATATCTATTGTGGGCCTATAGAGTTTACTCAGTACATATATATCTATGATGGGCCCCTGGATTAATACTTGTTTTTTCACTTCATACAAGTCTATATGACCATATCAACAGGTCAGATGGAAAATAAACGACATGGTGGACCCTAATAAGGTTTCAATGGTGGGTGTCCTTAGCTGTTCACAATGCCAAGTGTAGGGTTACAATGTAGTAATAATCTCAGTAAGACCGAGGTCGAATCCACAAGGACTACTCCTTGTACTTAGTCTGAAAGTAACTAGAACTAGAACTAGAAGAAGATGTAATCTAAACCAGGAGAAATTAACAGAATAATTGTAAATTATGTAACTAAAACTTGTAAATTCAAAGGTACGGAACTAGGGTTTCCAAGGATCCACTTGTACAGATCCAGGAGATCTATGCTTTATTCACAAACACAACTGGATTTAAAGTCTCATCTTCATCCAATTGAAAGATATCTTATTAAAACTCAACTTTGAACTTCCTTTGATCTAGTTTTCAATGAATGATAAGTATGAGAACTAGAAGTGACTCCATCACTAAACCATGTCCATGAGACAATGCAAACAACAGAATGTACCAACCCACAACTAATCTGAGAGAATTATGAACATTATGAAGGATTTCATCATCCAACCATGCCTAGGGGACGATGGTGAACAATAGGCTTCCTAAGTTCACAACCTCGATAATGAAAAGAACATACTCAAAGTTATCACAGATCTATTGTAATTTAAGTTACAACAAACCATTAAAAACTAAAAGTATTTCTTATAATCAAACTAAAATCAATGATAGTTCAACTTAAACATTAATCAAATGCATATAGACGATCCCATGACACTACAAGCTTCACCTCTTAGCCCTAGCTAAGAGGTTTAGCCAATCATAGACATGACTGAACTAAAATCTCAAAAAAAAAAAAAAGAAGAAGAAGAAGAAGAAAACGTCAAGGAAGAAAAACTAAGGAAAAAGGGAAAGAAAAGTTCCTGGCTGGCCCACTCTCACGCTCTCTCTCTTCCTCTCTTCACGTCTGGTCCCCTCTCCACGCTCTCTCACTCTCTTCTTTTATAGTCGTCCTTAGGTCGGCTGGACGTTTTTAGAAGCTGCATCCACCGAACTTCCCTCTGTATAAGCTTTGTTTACGCAACCAACAAGTTACGCAACCGTCTTGCGTAACCAAGAGATACAACAAGATTTTAGGTTAATTTGCACGTTCCACCATGATCATCAACATGTGGAGGTGATGTGGTTATGGTTAGTTTTGGCTTAGCTTTCATCTGGACGGTTCGGATTTGCCATCCGATCAAAGGTGGTGGGCCATAACATCCTGTCGTGCACCAGCTACTAATGGATCCGATTCCGTGTCCTTACTGGTGTCGATGGGCCCCACTCACGGTGATTTTCTGGAAGATTAGAATCATTCATTGGCTCTGTAGGGCCGGTTTAGGCTATTGTTTAAGATTTGAGTTGGATCTGAGTTCTTGGTGGACCACTACGTTGATTAATGTGGTGTCGCCTTCCCTCTTTGCTATGAGCTTGTTCTTGTGCATGGTTGCGTAAGAACACCATGGTTTTGGTCGGCGTCCTCTCCTAAGCATAATGGACGGTTCAGATCATCATTTGAATGATCGTGGTGGGCCACCACTAGTCCCAGCGGACGATCGTGCGCAAGAGAGGAGAGAAAGTCTCCCCAGACTCAATTTGGATCAAGTCAACCGATCTCGATCGGTTGTTCAGGTCCTGTGCACTGTGGGTGCACGGGTATGTGCATGCTCGTGATACGCTGTAGGGCCCATAATGATGTTCTTAATCAATCCACTCTATCCATTCCTTTTGTCTATCTAATTCAAGGGCTGAGCCCAAAGTTGAGGCATATCCAGAGATCAGGTGGGCACCAAATCAGTAATTTATGTCGATCTTTCCATTGGACCACTTTTAGAAAGATCCAGGAGATGCAATTTTATGTGTACGATTACTTTTTAATGCTCAAGCCAGATATAAAATTTTGTGCAAAACGGATGGTGGGAACCCTTTGATCTTGCGTTCAGGACAATTCTAAGGCTTTCTTATCTTCAATCACTTGATTTTCTCGAATCTTTAGTGTGTGAATTCTTCAATCTCGGTCTCCTAAAATTCATCCCTTACTTTGGTGATTCTTAAACATCAAATTTATATTTTTAGTACCTTTTTCAATCTAAACTCCTAAATTCACCTTACAACACAAACATGATTAAAATAAAACGTTAAGCATTATCATGTTCATAAAACCAAGTGATAACTGAGGTCTAATATATAATATTTGACCCTGAACATAATCCCCAACTAGCATTTTGCTAGTCTCGAGTAAAGTACGTGAAAAATATTTTAAGAATTAAAGGACAATTTTTATAAGCTCACGTGATTTTTGAACATCGATCCAGAAAATAGAATTCAAAGATACATTAATGTTGAGTCTTATTTGCTCCTAAACTCGAGTGCATGGTAAACTTCATGGTCAAGTTCAAAGTATCAATTCATCAATTTGATCAATTCTAAACATTGACTTCCATGGGTGCAAAGTGTAACCTTGACTGATCACAATTAAAGATTCAATCGTCAATTTTCATGATAACATTGATAATCAAAAGGAGCATTTTGGATAACCCAACCTAAACTGAAACTTGCCTTACAATTCAGTCTTTTTATTCTTCCGGCTCTTGATTTTTCCATCGATGGCTTCACGCTATGTCAACCTTTTTAAAGATATTTAATAGGTAGCCGTTTTCGATAATAACTATTTTTTAGCCGGGTATTCTTTCTCTATTTTTTTCTTTTCTTTTTTTAACAGGATGGACAAATTCTTCAGGTTGGTACCTTCCATGCTTAGTGATTACCAAGTTAACAATTTAATATCGACTGAAACCATAATGTGTAAGCCAGATGTGACATGTGAAATCATGACTCAATCAATGTTAAAGACTTCTAATCATGGATTAATAATTCGAACTTAACTGTGAAGTCTAACAAGCAACTGAACCAAGTGTCATAAATCGCCAACATTAAGTATCTTATACTTTTAAATCAAAGATGTCCTTCAAAATCACTCGAATTCACAAAATTTTCAGAAAAATTTAAAAAAATTTCACAATTTTTGCTCAAGACTGAGAAAACATCGATTTGTTTACCTAATCTCTCATCCCCAACCTAAAATCTACATTGTCCTCAATGTAAAAGATATAAGTATGTAATGCACATGAGACAATGAAAATAAAGGAGAAGTGATAGAAAGGTAGTACCTGAAGAGGAAATTGTACGACTTTTTTCAAAGGATCTCAGCATGAAGGTGGGTCAACATAAGAGTTAAACCAATAAAAAGAAAACTATCCTAAAACAAATGGAAAGAAAACTATCCTAAACAACATAAAGCTGACTATCCTAGACATAACATTAAAGCAATAAACTAATCCTAAACTAGGAAAGTAGGGGAAAATCTACTCAGTCATGCCGCAAAGTTCTTCCTCTGGCCAATATCTTTATAAATTTCTTAATAGGTTTCTCAATAAGATCTTCTAAAAGCTATTTTTGTAATAGGCTTAGATGCTCTGGAGCATGAATTTTTAGAGAAATTGATGGACCTCAACAAAAAATTATCGTTGAATCGCTTAAGGTATCCAAAGTATATATGATTCACCTGTGACAGAGAAAGTTTCAGAGTTAGTACCCCATGGTGAACCAGAGACTACAAGAGAATAAAATTCAAAAAAATTCTTAGCAGATTATGTAGTCTCTATACATTCTGAAGTTCCAGACTTCGGTTCAATTGTCAGCTCCTCCTTTAACGGTAGACATTCAGGATCTGGGGAAGGAGAGGTTTTACAATAAGAGTTCTCTCGGTCGGTGACAACTACCGAGGTATTGTCTTGCAAGACATCCACTATTTCTTGTATTATTGTGTCATTTAAATCTGTAAAATGTGTCAAACAATCGTCCAAAAAGTTAGAAAATTTAGTTGAGAGTGACTCATTTTCCACATTGAAGCTTGTGATGATCTGCCCAAGGATTTCATCGTCTCTTAAAATGGATGGACGCATGCTCTCTTACTCTTGCCCTGCACAGACAGATTGAAACTCAATAAAAGAAGCATTAATATGAACACTCTGTTCATTGAAGCTACTCGGTAGAGGCATTGAATCGTTAAAAGTGTACAGCTCAGATGGTGGCCTAACTGAGTGGTTTCAAGTTTCAAAGTCATATCAAGCAACTCGTACCTCTCCCGAATCATATCATCATTCAATTCAGGGGAGTGGTCCAAACATGTCTCACAAGAGTTAAAAGGATCGGTTGTAAGGGGCTCATCCTTCACATTTAAATCGGACATGTCAGATAAGTGTAGTAGATCATTATGATCGATCACTTCATGTACTTTCTGATTACTAACCTGGACCAAACTTGAGATTAATTACAAGAAAATTTGGGCTGAACATTTATGATCATCATCCCAATACTCATCATCTTCTAATTTCATGTAGTACACACTTGGGATGTGTTCACTCCCCAAGTACAGGGCTGTGATATAGTAATAAACTCGGTAAGACCGAGGTCAAACCCCAAGGGACTGAAACTTGTACGTTATCTAAAATTAAGTAGGATTTGAACTAGAATAAGATGAATTCTAAATTAAGTAGCAATTGTGAAATAATTGTACGTTAATTAATCTAAAACTAAGGAGATATCAGAGAAGGGTAACTAGGGATTCAGAGGATCCACTTGTAGAGATCACGGAGATCTTATGCCTGCTTCAAGAATTATAGAATTTACTGAACTGCCGTTGATATAGTTTTCAAAGAGATGAAAGGTATATGAATTAGAATAGATTCCATCACCATACCATGCCCAGGAGACTATGGAAAACAACAGAATTACACTAATTATCAACCAATCAACATGTTATGAAAGTTAGGAAGGGTACCGACATCCAACCATGCCCAGGAGACTATGGTGAACAACAGGGCTTCTTGACGTCATAAACATGGAAAGAAAAAGGACATGCTCAAAGCCATTGCAGACCCATTGTAATTTCAGTCACAACAGATCATTAAGAACTAAAAACATTCCCATAATAATCAACTAAAACCAATGTCAATTCATGAATTAAAATTAAATTGAAAACATAAAATAAAATCTCCCATCTTACTACAAGCTTCACCTCTTAGCCCTAGCTAAGAGGTTTAGCCAGACATGATGTGGGCTAGATCCCTCAAAACAAAAACAAAAGAAAAGGAAAGAAAAAACTAAAAGTCTCTCTCTCTCTCTCTCACGATCTTCTCCCAGCCGTGGATTCTGCCTCCTCCCGGTAGAATATTGAATTCCTGCTCATCCCTTTCTCTCTCTCTTTTATAGTAGCAGGGACGGTGGCTGGAAAGCTTCGTGCGCAAGTTCTCTTTACTCACAACAAAAGGAGTTTCCAATTTCGAAACAATTTCGTAGTTACTTTTACTTGTACACGAACTCAACCCGCATTTAGCGTAGGTTTCTGACCAATCCAATCAGTCTGACCTCTTGGCTGTGCTTTTGGATACCCGTTAAAGCCTGTGAACGGTCTGGATCATGGATTTGGATGTCCCCTTGATCGCAGAATGGCCCCAAAGTGCCGATTTTCCCCGGACTGCGTAAACGGTGCATGTGATTGCGCTGAACTCTCGGTGGGACCCACTTTCTATGGCATTTACGAAATCCACACCGTCCATCGTCTTGTCCTCGAAGTTTTGATCGGTTATGGATGGTTCTAATCATCTTTTAATGTGGTCCACTGAAACAATCATGCTGCAACGGCCATTGAATGGTCATTTTACGAATGTTGTAGCGATCGTGTACATGTGCATGGCCTCCAAAAAATTAGCATGATTCAACTGGATTTCCTCCCTCTGCCTGATGAACAGCTCAGATCAAACCCCTGCAGTACAATGGTGGCCCACTAAGCTTCGTCCACAGGCTCTGTTGCGAAACAGAGCCTGCGTATTTGGCTCCGCAATAGCTAGTGTGCCCATGGGCGATGTCAGTGAGGATATCCATAGCGTCCATTGAGATCTACGCGAAAAGTTGGGTGGGAATAACCAGTTTCGAATCAAATAAGGTGTGGCCCATGGATAATTTCGTTGCACCGTCGATCTTCTATTTTGACGGCTGAAATCATCTCTCTGTTGTATTCCGAAATTCCGCCACCTAGGCTTTGGTAACATGGGCCTTGGGAATATGACGGATGGGTTGGATTGTCTATTGGGACAATGTGTGGACCCCACAACAGCAATCGAGCGTCTGCGTGCACGGACACTATTTAAAAACAGCGATTTCCTTTTGCTGGAGGAGTCGGTCTACACTGACTTTGACCGAAGGCCTCGGTCCAGTGCACGGCTGGTGCATGTTTACACTGTGCACACTCAGTGCATAGGTAGGGTCCATCATGATGTATGCACAAGATCCTCTCTTTCCATCCATCGTGCTATATCATTTAAGCCATTGAGTCTAATTTTGAAGCATTTACAGGTACCAGGCGGGCCCAAAATCAAGATTTTCGGGGCTGATCTGTATGTTGAGCCACTTTTAGAGAGATCCATCGGCTGAAATTTGACTTGTACGGTTAATTTCTTGTCCTCAGTCCACGTATGAAGTTTCGAACCGAACGGATAGTGGAAAACATATGATCTTACATTCTGGATGAGTTTTAGGCCATTTAAGCTTCAGTTCTTTGATTTTTGCTGATCCCTGGCGTTGATCTTGGTCCCCTGGAGTCCGTATCTTGCCTTGGTGTCATCAGGGTGTTAAATCCATGCTGTAAACATCCTATTCAATCCCCGCTTGTAAATCCACCTTGCAGCACAAACATGATTAAACCAGGCCGTTAAACAATATCATATACGTAAAATCAGGTAATTACTAGGGTATGATATGCAATATTTGACCCTCAATAGGATGGGATCACATTCCTGACATTCTATTCCTAGATCGGGTTGAGGTTCAAATAAACTAACCTCTCTCTCATCATTGAAACCAAGTGTATCATGTGAGTAAAGTGTGTTATTATCATTATATTTGAAAGACACCCACGCCTCTTGATCATTCCTTTGGACCGTCATCGAGATCGATTCTTCGAGAAATTGAACCATATACTTATTAACACAATCCAACTCTTCATTCCAAATTCTAGAGTTCGCCAAAAGCGAGTTAGGATCACTTTCCTCGAATTGTGTTTCTAGGTTGAGTTGTGGCTACGACGAACAAGCCTCTACTATCCTATCAATACACAAATCAAGCGCTTCTAATGTTTTTCTAATTTCTAAAAGACACCATGTAACTCTGATATGAATTCTCTTGGATCGTTTCTGGTTTGATCTCAAAGGTAGAGGATCCAAGAAAATAATCATTATAACATGTTATTGGTTCATCTTTCCAATTTTGATGTTTTCACTTATTATAGTCATACGGATCATAGGTGAGAGAATTTGATGGTTGTTGATACATATTATCACCCATAATATAATCTCTCAATGTTTTCTTCTTGTCTGATGGGTGATAATAATTCTCACTCTCATAGTTATGATAACCCCAACACTCACGTACTGTCTTCTTAATCCGTGAGGTGTAATTATTCTCCTGTATATGATCACGTAAATACTTTTTAACCAGTGGAGCATTGTATTCCGTTCAGTTCTCGATAATGGTTTCAGAAAAATTTTGAGACATAGGTTGATTTTTATCATAATCATCATACATCCATTCCCAATGTCTCTTAGATTTCTCAACATACTGACGTTCCCACTCTTTCATGGTGAAACCCTAACTTTGAATCTAATATTAAGAAAAATCTTACAGTAATAAGAAAGTAAGTAGAGGAAAAGTTAGAAGGAAGTTACCAGATTAAAGGTGATCTATGTTAGGATCCTACAAAACAGAAAGCAATATTAGTTTCTAAAAACAGAAATTCTAATATTAGAAAGTTTCTAAAAACAAAAATAGAAAGAGGAGTTAGTTCCTAAAAAAGTTAGTCTCTAAAAACAAATTAGAAAAGTTTCTAAACCTAGAAAATAAAAAGCTAAGTTAGTTTCTAGATTAATTCAAAAAACCCTAATACTTAAAAAAAAATAGAAACTAGAAAAACCTTAATCTTAAGATAATTCCAAAACTAGCTAATTTAAAAAAAACGCAGTCGTCAATCTCCGGCAACGGCGCCAAAAACTTGTTCACAACTCCAAATATAGGGTCGTGATGTAGTAATAACCTTGGTAAGACCGAGGTCAAATCCGCAGGGACTGCTCCTTGTACATGTTCTGAAAGTAACTAGAACTAAAACTAGAAGAAGATGTAATCGAAACCAGGAGAAATTAAGAGAATAATTGTAATTTATATAACTAAAACTTGTAAATTCAAAGGTAGGGAACTAGGGTTTCTAAGGATCCACTTGTACAGATCAGGGAGATCTATGCTTTATTCACAAACACAACTGGATTTAGAGTCTCATCTTCATCCAATTGGAAGATGTCTTATTAAAACTCAACTTTGAACTTCCTTTGATCTAGTTTTCAATGAATGATAGATATGAGAACTAGAAGTGACTCCATCACTAAACCATGCCCATGAGTCAAAGTAAATAATAGAATGTACCAATCCACAACTAATTTGAGAAAATTATGAATATTAGGAAGGATTCCATCATCTAACCATGCCCAGGAGACGATGGTGAACAAGCTTCCTAAGTTCACAACCTCGATTATGAAAAGAACATATTCAAAGCTATCACAGATCTATTGTAATTTAATTCACAACAAACCATTAAAAACTAAAAGTATTTCTTATAATCAAACTAAAATTAAGGATAGTTCAACTGAAACATTAATCAAAGCCATAGAGAAGATCCCATCACGCTATAAGCTTCACCTCTTAGCCCTAGCTAAGAGATTTAGCCAATCATAAACATGACTGAACTAAAATCTCAAATGAAAAAAAAAAACATCAAGGAAGAAAAACTAAGGAAAAAGGAAAAGAAAAGCTCCTGGCTGACCCGCTCTCATGCTCTCTCTCTTCCTCTCTTCATGTTCAGCCCCCTCTACACGTTCTCTCTCTCTCTCTCTCTCTCTCTCTCTCTCTCTCTCTCTCTCTCTCTCTCTCTCTCTCTCTTCTTTTATAGCCATCCTTAGGTCGGCTAGACGTTTTTAGAAGCTGCCTCCACTAAACTACCCTCTACATAAGTTTTGTTTACACAGCTAACAAGTTTCGCATCCAGCTATCTTACGTAACTAAGAGATATAGTAAGGTTGCAGGTTAATTTGTACGCGTCACCATGATCATCAACGTGTGGAAGCAACATGGCTGTGATTAGTTTTGGCTTAGCTTTCATCTGGACAGTTTGGATTTGCCATTCGATCAAAGGTGGTGGGCCACAACATCCTGTTGTGCGTCGGCTGCAAACAGATCTGATTCTGCGTCCTTACTAGTGTCGATGGGGTCCACCCACGGTGATTTTTTGAGAGATCAGAATCGTTCATTGGCTCTGTAGGGCTGATTTAGGCCATTGTTTAAGATTTGAGTTGGATCAGAGTTCTTGGTGGGCCACTATGCTGATCAACGTGGTGTCACCTTACCTCTTCGCTGCGAGCTTGTTCTTGTGCATGGTTGCATAAGAACACCATGGTTTTGGTCGGCTTCCCCTTCTGAACATAATGGATGGTTCGGATCATCATTTAGATAATCGTGGTGGGCCACCACTAATCCCAGTAAACGATCGTGCACAAGAGAGGAGAGAGAGAGAGTCTCCCTCAGATTTGATTTGGATCGAGTCAACCGGTCTTGACCGATTGTTCCAATCCTATGCACTGCAGGTGCACGGTATGTGCACGCTCGTGATACGTTGTAGGGCCTACAATGATGTTCTTGATCAATCCACTCCGTCCATTCCTTCTATCCAATTCAGGGGTTAAACTCAAAGTTGAGGCACATCCAGAGATCAGGTGGGCCCAAATCAATGATTTATGGCCGATTTTTCTATTAGACCACTTCCACAAAGATCCATGGGCTGTAATTTTACGTGTATGGTTACTTTTCGATGCTCAGTTTAGATATAAAGTTTTGTGCCAAACGGATGGTGGGAACCCTGTGATCTTGCATTCAGAATAATTTTCAGGCTTCCTTATCTCCAATCACTTGATTTCCTCGGATCTTTAGCATGTGAATTCTTCAATCTCGGTCTCCTAAAATTCGTCGCTTTCTTTGGTGATTCTTGAGCATCAAATCTACGCTTTTAGTACCCTTTTCAGTCCAAACTCCTAAATTCACCTTGTGACACAAACATGATTAAAATAGAATGTTAAGCATTATCATGTTCATAAAACCAAGTGATAACTGGGGTCTAATATGCAATATTTGGCCTTCAACATTAGCAACGCTTCTTCCAGTGGTCTACTTAAACCTTGGGTCCAGCTTATTTTCGGTCCAATATTTTAAAATTATACGAAAAAAATAGATGAACGGTGTGGATAAAAGTCATACATGATGGTGGCCCCTCAATGGCCCTCGAAGCCTTTGCCTGTCTAGAGCTTGAAACAAGCGGGGGTAGCTACTAATCTGCGTGGAAGTGAATTGCGTATTCAGTAACTCAGTACCTAAGCTGAGTAAACTCTGTGGGGCTGACCCTCATTCATGCATTTTATCTACTCCATCCATCCATTTTAATAGATAATTTTAGGGCTTTAGCCCAAAAATTAAGTCTATAAAAATCTCAAGTGGACCACACCAACGGAAATAGTGTAAATTGAATTTCTACTGTTGAAAAGTTCTTAGGGGCCACAGAAGTTTTAGATCAAGATGATATTTGTGTTTTCCATTCATCTATGTCTAATTGATCTTATTAACAGGTTGGATGATAAATAAACATCACTGTGGGCCTTAGAAAGGTTTCAATGGTGGAAATTAATTGTTTCACTGTTTCATGTGGTATGGCCCATATAACACCTCATCCCTTCTGTACCATTTTTAATGCATACGTACACAATGATTGACGCCCTTAGCTAGACCTGGATTGACCGTTCATAGTACACACCCGACTGACTGGAACCCCAAGACCTCGAAACCTATCTCATATCGACCGCCCCGTCGCTACGATCGCATAGGTACCACTTGTGCATTTATACGATACCCCATTAGTAAAATACACCGTGAAGAATCATTGATGTATCATGTGCGCAAGGCGCCATGTATTTCATTCCACACATGTCATACACACATGCACATGCCACACATGGGTGAGAGAATCTCTACCCATGTGTGTGATGTCACACACCCATACCTCCCATCTCTCATATCTCCCCAAGTCAACTCTTTTATATGCCACACCTTAAGCATGACACCATCACACCATGTTATCCTATGGTCCTTTAATCTACCATTAATTGCAAATCATAAATCAATTGATATAATCCTAGTCTAAGCTAACCAAGATCACATTAAGTGAATCTAAACACATTTTTTATAATTTCCCTACATATACCCCTCCACCCCTAAGCATTTCATCATTTTTTTTCCATGCAGAGAGAGAGAGAGAGAGAGTGATCTTGGTGGGCCATTAGCTCCATCAATCTCATCCCTTCCATCCATCTCAACCATTGCATCTAATCCATCAAGGTGAGTACACCCACCTACTCATTCTTATTTTGTTTTTGTTGTGTTTTTGTGTGGTAGAGATGATGTTGATGATAATGATGTGATCAATGGTGTGGATATGTAGGAGAGTACATATAAAAAGATGATCAATAATAGTAATGATATGATGAAAATGATGTGTTTAATGGTGAGGATTTATGGGAGAATGCACATTAAAAAAAAAAAATTATGTGGAACCCATTGATTGTGGGCCCCACTAGAATTTTGTAGGCTATCCAAATCATCCAAAGTATGGCCCATTGTGTTGTCCAAACACACACACTCACACCCATGCACACACGTGCATACACACACAAAAAAAAAGAAAAAAAAAAAGAAGAAGGTTGGACGCTGCAGCGTCCAGACGCCTTGCCGCTGGAAAGAAAAAGAAGGGAAGAGGAGTGGGTCCACAACGGGCCCCACCCAAGATGTATTTATTTAATCCATGCCATCTATTTGACTTCCCAACTCATTTTAAGCCTTGAGCAGAAAAATGAAGCCATTTCATTTCTCTGGTAGACCACACTATCAAAAATCATGTGAATACATGCCAAAACATATAAAAGTACTTACTGGGGCCCACCTGAAATTTTTATGTATCTGAAACTTGGACTAACCCCTCCACCATGTGGTACACACACAATAGATGGACTAGATCGTCCTTTTGTGAGCCCTATATATGAAAAAAAAAAAGAAAAAAAAGAAAAGAAAAAGAGAGGACGTTGTCGCTGCAGCGCCCAGCACAAGAGAAAAAAAAAAAGAAAAAGGAGGGGTTGGGGCTGTGGGTCTCAACGGGCCCCACCCACGAAGTATGTATTAAATCCATACCGTCCATTCACCTTTTCAGATCATTTTAGGCGTTGCGCCAAAAAATGGATCTACTCCAGTTCCCTTGTAGGCCACACTAGCAAAAATCATGTAAAGACATGCTTAAACATATAAAATCACTCATTGCGGTCCACCTAAAATTTGGATGCATCTGAAACTCGGAACATGGGACACATACAACAGACGGACTAGATCGTCCTTTTGTGGGGCCCATGTATATATATATATATATATATATATATATATATATATAATAATAATAAATAAAAAAATGTAACGCTGCTGCTGCAGCGTCTCCTGCTGATGCTGGAAGAATGTGGCCCCACCACAGGCCCCACCTTGATGTATCTTGAACATCAGCACCATGCATTTGATGGTTCTCGTTTAAAAATGGGTCACCTCCAAATTTCAACCGTACACAGAACTCAGGTGGCCCACACCATCAAAAATCATATAAAGACATGCTAAAACATATAGAAGTACTTGCTGGAACCCACTTGAAACTTTGATGCATCTGAAACTTAGATGGACCCCTCCACTAAGTAGGACACACACAATGGATGGACTGGATCTCTCAAGTGACCCACCTTGATGAGAAAATATACATAAAATATAATAATAATATTATTATTAAAATAAACTAATGGCGTAGAGGAGGTGACGTCCAGGGGACGTCCACATTTTGGGAAAAGTTTTGTAGGGCCGATCATGGCCACACCATGATGTTTGTGCTAAATGCACACCATTCATCTACCTTACTAGCCCCATTTATTCTATAGTCCTAAAAATCAGGTTGATAAAAAATTCATGCAAGCTATGCCACTTGGACAATGGAAATTGTACACAAAATACTTAGATTTTTCTGGGGGCCACCTTGGTGATGAAAGGTATATTCAGGCCATTCATCCACTCCTTCAGATCATTTTAAGTCATGAGTAAAAGAATGAGGCAGATTCACACCTTAGGTGGACCACATTATAAGAAATAGTGGGAATAAAAATCCCTACTGTTAAATCCTTTGAGTTCTATGGCAAGGTGTGACTGCCACCAAAGTTGGGTCAGCCATTAGACCATGGAGCCAACTCGTTACATGTATTTTACATCCAAGTCGTCCATCATTGAGACCATCCATGTGTTATGAGCCCCCACCCGACGTACGTACCTTCTATCCACGTCATTCATGTAGTGGATGGTATCGGTTATGATGTTATTTGTTGTACAAATTGTTTATGGGGTGAACCCTACCATGTCAATGGGACCCACAATTATACAAAATATAATAATAATAATAATAATAAAGAAAGGGAATTGCATGCTTACCAATCAAAGCTTCCCTGGACATAATGTGATGCATGTGAAGCTCACCTAGGTGCATGTGTTGCATACCCACACTGCCTATATGTTTTCCAGTCACTTGGGAAGTGAGCCCACCTCCTGTATGTGGACACAAGATGAAGTAGAACTCAATTTTAGGTGTGCCATGCTACAAGTAAAAACAGTAGTAATAACCATTGAAAATTCTTATGCTTTAATGTGCCCTTATATGCTAGGATGCTTCCTTGACCATGGACTCCATCCTGTAGTATGATGTAGATTCATGCCATTCATCAGTTTATCCTCGTCATTTTAGGGTATGGTCTCATATACTAGTCATATCCAAATCTCATGCTACGGGAGCAATATTGATCATTTGTCCACCGTTAAATATTTCATAGAGCTGCAGTAATATTTGTGAGAAATCTATCTATGTATTCTTTTTAACCAATCATGGGACACTTAATATACATGTTTTACCAACCATTCATCTATTTTGATTAGATCATTTTAGAGTGTGGGGTTACCTATATATTTACTGCAATTCAAGTCGTTTTCATGGTACCCATTGTAATGGTTATTCCTCATTTAGACCGTCAGTTAGTAGGAATCATGTGGATCATTACACTATAGGAATTTGGGATCTTGGGTGGCCTAACTAGTAGTGTGGATTGATGGAAGTTGTGTGGACCACCACATGTGAGTGCTTGATTTTTATAGCCCACCTAACTGTATGAAAATTGGGGCAATCGTGTGACTACTTTTCTAAGTAGATTTATGATTGTTGTGACCCTTAACCATGCAACACCAAATATGGGCCATTATCTATATAACGTGTGAAGTGTCTGTAGTATAAGATTTATCATAATTAATGTAACCATGTATTCGTGGCCTATGGGTAAGGCCCATTGGGATATATTTTCGGCCCATATAATAAGGCTCATTGTGGTGTATTTTCAGCCCATGTGATGTGGCCCATAGTGACGTGTATTAGGCCCAGGTATGTGACCTACTTGTGAAATAGATTTAAGGCCACTTGCAAAGTATTCCAGGCCCATGGGCGAGGCCCAATGTGATGTATTTGAGACCCATGGGCATGGCTCATTGAGATGTATTTTAAGCCCATGGGTTGTGGCTCATTGTGATGTATTTGAGGCCCATGTGTAGGGCCCACCTATTGTGTATTTGAAGCCCATGGGTTGTGAAGCCTGATGTGGTGTATTCATGGCCCATGTGTCGAGGCCCGTTGCAATGTGTAAGGCCATATGATACAACCCAATGTGATGTATATGCGGCCCATAAGTGAGGCCCAATGCGATGAATATGTAGCCCTTCTGTGAGGCCATGGGCCCATTATACGTTTAACTCTATGAGGGCCACTCATTGGGAGAAATGTTGGTTAGATGTCCACATTGACAGGCAATGATGGTTGAATGTCTACATTGTGACCTCCCCTTAGGCCTTGTTAGGCCCATCCTCACTGCTGTCAATTTTTTTATACCGATTATGAGTATGTAACTACATAACATCATAATACACGCCCATACGCATCATTTGCATGTTTTGAGATGTGGTTGACCATTGCATATATCATTGGGCAGATTGTTATGAGACTCCCTAATAGGTGGAGATTATCTCATATGAGCGCACAGTATGTGCATGATTGATGCATGACTGGATTGTATGACTCATGCATCTTGCATTATGACTACTGTATGCACTAGCGACATCAGGGCCGTAGCCTCCACAAGCATATCGTGGATGGCCAGATGAGACACCGAAAATATTTGGTTCTAGCATACGGGCGCCATAGATGTCCTTGAGTGAAAATTCCTAAACCTCTGTGGCCAGGAGATGACTCCAACGTCGAAATCGAGTGGATATAATACCAGGAGGCCGCGTCTCCCACTGTGTCGTGGTCGGTTGGAAAAGGGTGTGACCTTACCCACCTGAGTGAGGGAGTAATGTCTAGGTTGAGTTTGACCAGCTTGAGGAATGGGTCCGCTATCGATGAGCTGAGCCTGATATTAGTAGGTGGATAGTGAGGTCTCTTCCACTTACCCAGTTGTGCGCTTGAATAGGAGCGGCAAGCTGGCGCAGAGTGTAATAAACCCTAGTGATGATCCCAGAAGAGAACTGTACTGATATGTGGACTTATTGATTAGGAGATTGCATACCCATTCATTCATTCATTCACTATCCACTCGGGCTGGTGGTGCGTAACTGTTTGTTACGTGTACCTTCGCAATGGCCAGGATTTCAGTTGGGGCGCGCGACTAACCTGAGATCAGGAGTTTACCACATTGAGTCTAACTATCCAATTTAGGTATGAGACTGGTTTGGATAGAAGTTTCTTGTGATGGACCCCATAGCCTACGATACTACGTATTATCATCCCGACTTCACACTCCAGCATGGTCATTCCATTCGCACCGCATATTGCATTACATCTACGGCATATGGCATTTTGGGTTACCTGTGGTTCTACATTTATAGGATTTAGATACGATATCTGATATTTAACTCTTTATGACTCTTCATTTGTACAGTTGGTCTGTATCGCGTATCCTGATATTGTTCCTCATTTGTATAGTTGATTTGTATTGCGTATTCTGATATTGTTTGACTCATGGACTTGTCAGTATTTTTGATATTTTATAACTATCACATGACAATATAATAATGATGATGTGATTATGGATGCGTATAATATGGTTATAGCTGTGGTATAGGAGAAATGAAAATATGACTTGGTGATGCTGGTGGCATTAACTTGGAGTATTACTATGATGCATATGCATTGCATTGGCAATGACATCATACTTTACGTATTACACGTCTTTCACTCATATGATTTCCTTGTAACATATTTATCTTGCTTGCATGTAGGACACACTGCACACACGTGTGTACTCACTAGGCTTTTTGCCTAAGCCTCCTATTTCTCATTTTTTTCAGGACTGGAGTAGCTTGGAAGGCTATGCTTTTTCGATGCATTGCATCTATTTTTCGATTTGACAATGTTGACATTATTTACCTTTTGGAAAGCATTGTACTTATAACCATCACGATTTCTATTGGAGAGTGTCGCTTGGTAATTTGATCATGATCTTTATGTTCAGGTATTATTTTATATGTATATACATAAAAAAAAATTCAGTCAAAATCTTCCTTATGGTGCGCCGAACTCGGGACTTGGGGTATGGAAGTCGAGTGCCGGATTCGAGGCATCACGGAAGCTGTCCGTCCCAGGGTTTGGGGCGTGACAGTCCACTTGAGTCCTAGATTTGCTTCAATTTTGGGCTCAACACCTAAAATGATCTATAAAAACAGATGGACGGCATGGATAAACCACGTGCATTCATGGACGATAAGAGCGTACTGAGTAACTCAGTACGCAATCCGATTACAATCCGAGCCCCTCATTGACGGGGCACAAATGATGTCACCAAGTTATGTGGGTCCCGCCATGATGTATTTTTTGTATCCACATCGTCCATCGATTTGAAGACATCATTTTAGGGCATGAGCCAAAAAATGAGAGCTTAAGTGGATCCCACAACAGAAAACAGTGGAGAGAGTGACGCCCACCATTAAAAACCTATTGAGGGCCACAAGAGTTTTTTATCAAGATGATATTTGTGTTTTCCCTTAGTCCATATCTTCCTCGACTTACGAACAGATTAGATCATAAATAAACATTACGATGGGCTCCAAGAAGGTTTCGAGTTTCAATGGTGGGCGGACTGTCCTATTTTCTATGGTGGGGTCCACTTGAGCTTTGGATCAGCCTCGTTCTTCAGCTGATGCACTAAAATAATCTATATAAATGGATGGATGGTATGGATACAACACATACATCATGGTGGGGCACACGGTCAAGGTCACACTCACATCGCTCTCGTCCTTGTACAACGGACTAAGAGCAGATTAGTTGTTACACGAGAACAACTAAGTGGGTGTTACCCTAACCATATGTTGAGGGTTAAATATTGCATATTAGATCCTGATTATTACTTAATCTTACGAACATGATACTATTTAACGACATATTTTAATCATGTTTTTTAGTTGCAAGGTGAATTTAGGAGCCTGGACTAAAAAAGGGTCTAAAAGCATGGATTTAACGCTCTAAATTCACCAAGGCAAGGGATGGATCCTAGAGGACTGAAATCGAAGAATTTACATGTCAGATATCCGAGAAAATCAAGCTACTCACGTTAAACGGGCCCGAAAATCATCCAAAATGTAAGATCACAGGGTTTCCACCATCCAGACCAGACGATTTATCAGTCAACTCCCACCGTGGATGGAGACTGATCTAAAAATCAACCAACATGAGGACCTTTTTCACTTAAATGTGGACCGTTATTGTTTTCACCAATGGCTATGATGTAGTTTTCTCGTACATGGGTTTTAGCTGCATCGACAGGACAATCCAAACCGTCTCGATCAGCGGATTTTTACCTGTGGACGTAGATCCGTTGTCCATTTTTGTGAACCATTGAGTAGTCCATTTATCAAGGTGACCTTTGGATTGGTGGATCAAAATCAACGGACGTCATGGGCGGTTGTGATGATCAGGATCACTATTAAAGTGTCCTTGTATACAACCAATTTTCCGTACGGTTGTCTTTTTATCTCGTATCCCTATCATGCAATAATAAAGCTGATACGACACATGGTGAAAAGATCAACCTCTTGGGCCCCACCTTTAGCAGCTATCTCTTCACGGAAACATCTAACGTGCGCATTGTGGGGATAAATCACGAGTGGAGACAGCGGAAGCAACGTGTTTCGTGCTTCATCCGTCGTTTATGTACGTTTGATCTGCTTGTCTGTAACTTTTGGGCCATTTGATGAGATGGTTAATAAAGGTACGGAATAAAGGACTGAATCTGATTGGTTAGGCATTTCGGTAGCTTATATATTGCACGGGGAATGCCGAGAGATGGATCTCATCCTCTCAATTAATGGGCCCTGTCCATTTATGGCTCTTGGTTGTAAAATCACGTCAAAGGGATAGGCCATAGTGATTGTTTTTCTTGTGTTGAATTGATTTTCATATGGATGGTCCGTTTGGATAGGAGCGTCCAGATGGACAGTCGGTATTCACTGGACCACCTGCCACATGTTAGCTATTGTTCAAGTAACTTCACAATGCGTGAGTGTGGTCAATTGGTTGGGTTGTCGGAGAGTCGCGTGCTTTATCTTTTACCTTTGCACTTTATGTAAGTCAAACCTATTGTAGTTAGGTTTGCATGTGTTAAACAAGAGGGAAAGATACCTCATATCAACACTGAGGTCTTGGTATCAATTCTCAAGTGAGGGTGGCTGAAAGTGAAGTGTGAACTGACAATGTCGTGTACTTACAAGCTAACAGAAAATAAAGAAGTGAATGCTTTCCCATGAGGTCGAGCTGGTGGGTCCCATTATGATACGTGTCAAACATCTACCTCATTAGTTAAAAGCACCATTCCTTGGTGGGCCTCAAGCTTAAAATTTAAGTCAATCGATGACTTTTGTGGACCATACTTTTGTGGACCATACCATGTACAAAAGTTGAGAGGGGTTACCCTCCCAATAAAACATTTATAATCATTTGTTGAGGCCATCGAGGTGTGATTCACAAATCCAACCGATCAATTATATATATCCCACTTGGATGAGGGTTCGGACCAAGCTTCCGATGCATCCAAATTTTAAGTTGGCCCCATTAAGTGCTTTTATATATTTTAGGCATGTCTTCACATAATTTTAGATGATAAGGCCCACCTGAGTCCCGTATATGATTGATTTTTGGGATATCCTATAATTTAAAAGGGACCCATCAAACATAAAGTGTTAATGTTCGACGTGCATCACAATGGCGCCCACACAACTCAACCTCATGGGACTCAATACATAGAACCATTTCCATATATAGCTCAAGGGAACTTCCTGTGAGATCGAGCTGTGTGGGCCCCACCATGATGTGTGTCGAACATTAACATTGTGTATTTGATGGGTTCCCTTTAAATTATGGAATATCCTAAAAGTCAACCATATACGGAACTTAGATGGGCCATACCATCTAAAATCATGTGAAGACATGCATAAAACATATAAAAGCACTTGGTAGGGCCAACTTAAAATTTGGATGCATCTGAAACTTGGTCCGACCCCTCATCCAAGTGGGATACATATAATTGATGGGCTAGATTTGTGAACCACACCTCAATGAGCCCAACAAATGATTATAAATGTTTTATTGGAAGGGTAATCCCTCTCAACTTTTGTACATGGTATGGCTCACAAAAGTCATCGATTGACTTGATTTTTAAGCCTGAGGCCCCCCATGGAATGTTGCATCTAACTGATGGAGGTAAATGTGCGGCATGCATCATGGTGGGCCCACACGGGTGGCCGCGTAGAATCATTTCCTATATATATATATATATATATATATATATATATATATATATATATATATATATATATATATATATATATATATAGGAAATATTACTATGAGGTCAACCTCATGGTAACTTTCTATTAAGTCAAGCTGTGTGGACCCCATCATTATGTATGTCAAACATCAATACCGTACATTTGATGTCTCTTTTAGATTATGGAATATTTCAAAAATTAGCTGTATACGGAATTTAGGTGGCCCATACTATTTAAAACCATGTGAAGACATGCCTAAAATACATAAAAGCACTTGGTGGGGCTCGCCTGAGTTTTGCATTGATGTTCAACACACACACACACACACACACACATATATATATATATAGAGAGAGAGAGAGAGAGAGAGAGAGAGAGAGAGAGAGAGAGAGAGAGAGGCATGCTCACCTGCACACCTGTGCAAGTGCACACCTTTGCACACTTGTCATGGGCGTTTAATCCGAATGGTCTATGTAATACAGCATCCCGTGAAACACCAAGGGATCAATTTTCACCCTGATCTAAAACTCTGATGGGCCATAGCATAGCAAAGCAAAGAGAGATGCAAATCAAGGGAGGAAACTGTTTTCATTTTTCATGGCCTACCAAGTTTTGAATTAAAGTAAAAGTTTAGCCGTAGAGGTTTCATAAAGTGCGGCATCACATGGATCATTCAGATTTTAAACTCACACCATGTATGATGAGTTCTCAAAAAGTTTACACGAATTCCGTGTGAACTAATGTGCAGCTTAGCGTGTCTGTGTATATATATTACAAATTTCTTTCTCATCTCTTGATAACATTTGTATTTTGTGAATGATTCTCGCATTTAATTTATTAGCAGTTAGAACATAATAATAATAATTTTTTCATCATTTTAATATTAAATCATTACATTTGTGTCACCATCTGAATTTGAGATTTCCGTGTACATTAAAAAAAACAAGGTACAATGATTTCTAACTCTTTATTTGTCTCCTATGCCCTTAAAAGTAGTATTTTTATTTTCACATTTTAAGAACCATCCATATCGAAGGAACAATCAAGGCCCACATTTTGAACTATTGGGCTGGACCATGTAGGTAATTTTTCCATTATTTTGGATCTCTTGTTCTTTGCTACACAACTTTTTTTTTCTTCAAAACAAGTTGGGCCATATTTGGGCCATATTTAACTGAATGATAAAATCCATAAGCTCATGATCATATCAAGTGGGCCACTATTACAAGCACACACAGGCAGTCACCAGCGGCCACAAGAGTCCCAAGCAAAATGATAAAAATACTAAGATACGCTGGCCACTTGTATATGATAGTTACATGTGAAAAGATGTCTCTCCCTATGAAATATTCGTCTCTTGGATCAGAGACGTAGTCTCCCTCGTACATGCATCAAATTGCTGATGTCTATGCCAAAGACCTAAAATGCAAAGCTCTATTGGCTTTTAAATAGTAGTTTTAATTGTGTGTGCGGGTACCCGTTTAGGTTCCCAACCCAGCCCAGTTTCTAAAGTGAATGCAAACCACCCAATTTTCAAACAGGCAAGGGTAAAACATAGGCTATTAGTCAGAAATCTTTGTAATGTGCATTTCAGGTAATTATTCTATTTCCATCATCTTGATTTTCTTTCATTAGGACATCTATGATAACTTCTATTTTTTCTCATATGTTATGCCAGTGGCTAGCACCACTAGTACATATGTTAAAGAGATTGTCTGGGATGAAAATTTTAGGGCAGGGATATGTGAAATGGATGGCATCAATTTTATTTTTAATTATTGGAGATTTTCCAAATGGATACTTCTATAAATCAATGGATTTGGGGTCAATCACGATTCTCTTAAAAGAAACTAAAAACTTATTAAATCCTTTCAAATCTATGGATTTCTAATTTAATTCCTTGATGATATAATTTAATACCCAAACGGTGGACTAAGAAATTTGCCAAATCGAAATCCAAATCCAATACAAGTTCATGAATGGGACAGGTTCATGGACTTAAAATGAGACTTAGATTTGATGAATTTATGAGTTGTCAAATCATGTAAGTGCATTGGATTTGGCAACTCCCAAAGTTTAGGAAGCGGATTGGCTGGTGTACCACACACCACGAACCTATATCTGGAGAGTGCTGACGTTAGAACGGTTCAAAGGAGATCAATATTATATGGGCCCCACAATGATGTATTTATTATATCCAAGCTGCTCATCCATTTGAAGAGATCATTTTAGATCTTGATCCTAAAAATGAGTCATATCCAAAGCTCAAGTGGACCACAGCACAAATAGCAGTGGGGATGATGATTCTCACTGATAAAACATTTGTAGGGCCCACCATAACGTTTATTTTCCATCCAATCTATTCATAAGGTCACACAAACCTAGATGAAGAGGAAAAACAAATATGATCCAAAATTTCTGACCTCAAAAGGGTTTCAATGATAGATGTTCAATCCCCCACTGCTTTTTACAGTGTGGTCCACTTGATATTTGGATGTCTTATTTTTAGGCTCTCTCTCTCATATGGCCCACTATTGTCCCAGACTCACAGTATACCACATAACTAGGACTTCAAATACATGTTGGGACTTCAAATACATGATGTTGGAGTTGCCCTTCCCGGAGAGCAATGGAGCAAAATATGTACTTTGAGAAAAGCCAAATCCTTGGAATAAAAATATCCTGATATTCTGCTCTTTTCCTACTTGGGTTGATGGCCAACACGACCAATAAACAAGGGCCTTGGGCACGTTTTCCCATATGAACACGTATGATTAGCATTTCTCTGCACTCGGGGCATGTTTGGAAAAGTAAGCCTGTTGACAGCCCTATTCACAATACTCTCCTGGCTTCTTGGCCAAAATATAGAAAAGTGTAATGATTGTTTGATGGAATCCATCATTTTCTTTGCTATCAATGATAGCCCTTTTTCTTTTCTAATGTTTGGCATGCATTCCATGGTTTTCAAACACAACCATATTGAAGTTGTACACGTGAGAAGAAACCAAAAGAGGAAAATGAAAAGAAATTACCTGAGACGTATTTTAAGACTGATAAACAAGCCAACATTTCAACAGCATGCTACCAATGATATCACTCATTGCAGCGGATTTTGAACAGATTGAACAAAACAAATGAAAATTTTCTTCTTAGTGTGTACTTTCATTTGGTATTTACACAGTGGGATGGTAGTACCCGGGATCTATATTCACATCCACCCTCTGGGCGACTCTCCTTGAACTCTGCCCATGGCAGCATTCCAATGCAAGACGAAGCACAGTAGCCAGTCCCAGCAAAATGAGGGCACCTGCATAAAATCACAATATCAGCAACGTGCTTCACTCTGGCATTTGGAATTCAAGTGAATGCAAATTCTCAGATGGCAAGCCAACATAAAATACATCATAGGATGGCGAGACAATACCGATTATTGTGTTCACAGGCAGTGCAGAAATGCCGAGGGCAATAGATATCAGCACGTCCAATAAGAGTCCGCCGATTAGAATTAATAGCGCCACCCAAAGCGGATTACAACACCCCTATCAAGAAGAATAAAAAATTTGTTGAACTGATAGTAAGAACTACAACCAGGTAGTGGTGATCATCACTGTCATGATCATGGCCATGCTAACGGGAAAGGGGCAATGACAAGAAAGACAAGGTTTAGCATCTGGCATGCATCTGAGTATCATTTAGTAAATGGTACCAGCCCTGCTGAAAATCACACTGATTGCAAGTTCATAACTATGACACTCAGGGAAAAGTTTAGATCAACATTCCAGAAAAATGGCTATAGAACGAATGGTTGGAATGTGCCAATCGCTGCGATTTCTTACACATTCACTAATTTTATCAGTAAGGGGTGAGACCATTTGCTAAATATGGCATTGGATGCACTCTGGATCTGTCTTTTAATTGCAACAGTCCTTTGTGGCTGGGTAAGAATAACATGCATACCCTTCCACGTTCTCCTTGTACGGCATCAGATCCTCTAAAGGCTGGATCGACTCTCCAAATCCAGTAACGTGCCTGTTTCATGAAATATTGCAAAGATATAGAATAAATCTTAATTTCTAGACAGAACCAATCCATATTCAGATGGCAGGATTTACACCACTCATTTCATAGTTGCTGCTATTTTCACCAGTATGAACTTGTCCTTTAGATGCTTGTGTTCAAAGAACTCAATAATTACTGGCAGTTATCAACTTATGGGACATCAACAACTAGATATCTGCAGTTGTATTGGATAAGAGAGAAAATCAAAATGATTATCGTGCATATTTAGGAAAGAAATTAAAAGTTTCAGATAATATTCTTAAATACCAAATATGCACACACGCATGCATTCACGCGCACACACAAATGCACCCCTCAAAATGCCCCCACCCACACACGCACACCCACATGCATGCGCACCCACATTCACACACATGCACATGCAGATTGACATATGCAACCCGCCTACATCATAGAATAAAGCAAATATACATTCTACGTTATGTATGCAGATACAACTTGCTAAATATTTGAAAATATTTTAGATAGTTTTCTTAAATATCAGATAAATTCATGTAACACAGATTAGTGTGCATTAAAGATACTGATAAAACACAGAAAAATTACATGTTATGCTACATACCTTGTAGAGGCAGGCATTATAAAACGATCTTCATTACTATTGTTTCTACGGTAGGCCCCGGCTTTCAGTTTGTATTAGTAGGCCTATGGTCACTGATCCAAACCAGTGATACGATGCCACCACTATAAATGAAGCAAGCACCGAAAATCACCAATTGTTGGCCTTGTCTTGGTTAAATGTGGGTTGTAGGTGCATTTTTTCTTAACCACTTGTTGATGGTCACCAATTCAAGGGCAGGATTTTCCAACCCAAGGATTATTTGTAGATGGGCCATCCACAGAGTGTCCCATCTTGTCCGCAGTTTGGATGAACACCCATTGGCCCCGCTTTTACAAAGTTGACAATACAAGCTCGAACATTTAGTGTGCTGTGTCTTATGGTATTACCTTGAGAGTTCTGTCTGATATCAGTTATTGGTGGGAATGTTGGTGCCATTCATATCTGTATAAAGGGGTTCCAAATCATGTAGTTTAGGTTAGGCTCAAGTTAAATAGGAGTTCCCATCCTTCCTTTAGTATAAATCTCTCTTTTTTTTTTCTTTTCTTTTTTTTTGTTTGTTTAACATACAAACTGAGTTTTTTTGTTTGTTTAACATACAAACCGAGAACATGAACGCACTGCAGAAACTCTTGGGCAGAGCATTGAATAATACCTGTGTGTGTGTGTGTGTACATGCAAACGCACGCATATGTATGTGCTAGAAATAAATGTAATACCAACATGCATGCCCATATCCCAGTAAATCCAGGTATTCAATAATGGTAACTGTGGCCATAATGGCAGCCCCTAATGGCCATTAGGGCTTTTCTTCTTCTTCTTCTTTTTGGGGAAAAAAAAAAAAACTATATTGGCCCTGTAACGGACCATTCTGGACCTGTAATGCATAACGGTTCCCACCATTACCATTATGTAAAGGCTGTAATGTGACTTTTTAATATCATGCGGTAAATATCCATTGCTAAAGAATTTCATCACAGGTCACTCAAAGATACTACTTACAGTAGGCTGAGATTCTGGAGACGGGACATTTGCAGCAACCTGCCTGTACGAAAAAAAAGGTTCAGAGAACATTGTTATCAACAGGGTAAGTGGAAGTTTTGAGCCAATGCAGAGGACGGCTTACTGGCATATCTCGCATTTATTTGATCCTTTAGTATGAAACCAAATGTCTATGCAAGAGCGGTGTGCTTTCGCAAGCTCGCCTCGACACCGGCATCCAAGATCCACTAGAGCTTCTTCATTTTGCTGATGACAAACTCTGGAATGAATAAGCAAAATAAGGGCAAAATGAATAATTTCCTCAAGAAGTACAAGGGAAAAAAAGAAAAGAAGGTACAAATCCAGCCAGTAGATTTCACTAGGGTGCTAAAAATCCATCTGTTTGCACGTGGAGTGTAAGCCGACCAACCTAGAACCTGCAAATCGTGGGTCTTATTGTGGATGGAGCATGACCCAAAAATCACATTGATCATATATATAAAAAAAGAAAAAAAAAAAGTGTCCAATCCGTGATCATTGGACGACAATCATGGGGGACCAGATCCAATGGCAAATATCAGATGTTTGACATCCATTAATCAGTGTCATTTTCAGGCTACACTCTATCCACAAGTGGGATGCTACATATACAGTGGATGAGCTGGTGCATGCGAGTGCTATCCAGCAGTGAAGGTCCCCACTATTTGTAGCCTTCCATTAGGAAACAAGACAAAAATCAGCATTGTACTCTGTTGACAGTCCTTCCATGAGGTACATAAGCATAGCTTATCCTCAACAAGCCATTCCAGCACTAACACTTTAGAAAAGGCACAGGACATGAGAACCAGAAAAGAAGTGGACAGGGAGTAATGCATGATGTTACTATCAAGGGACAGCAGCTGGTGTGACGAGATGCATGAAATGTATTTGCAGCTACCAAAAATACTTGCAAGAGGTAGACAACAGAGGAAAAATCAGTAAAATTTTGAATGACTGTACAACTAAATTTGAAGCTATCTTAATTTTCTACATGCAAATCCAACTAGCCTAAATGGCATTTTTTTTATAAAAAAAGGTAGATAGTGGTTATCAATTTACATAAAACAGGAAATGTAGCCCACATGGCATTTTGGAATGTAGATAATAGTTATCAATTCAAGTAACACAGGAAATGGTATCTATAAAATTCGGAAAACAGAAATGTGCTTCTTTGTTTGCTCACATTGAACCACTCCATCTTTTAGCACTTCAGCATTTAAAATAAGATTTGGCACAAAATGAACCACCGACAGATTTAAGTTTTACAGTATGGAATGCATGCATGTGTCATCCTACAAGGTGGATTTTAGCACTACAGAAATAAGTAGCATACATAAACATACATGCGTATGTTATACTGGAAAGGGTTCGATGCTGTCCATGTGAAGATACAAACCAGCCTAGAAAGACCGAGAACATACAATGGAAATATAATGTTTTGGAAACAATTTAAAAAGGCCTTTCAGACATGCATAATTCATGTGAAAGAAATTGGACACTTTGATGAGTGGTAGTGGAGATTAGGGTGTGAGCATAAGGCACATTGGAGATCTACCACTGTTTACAAGTGCAGGGTTAGCAAAAGGGGCTGGATCTTGAGTAGGTACCAAGAGAGGTGGAACTAGTTGTGTGCATAGACAGCTCTGAAAGGGGCAGCTAGAATTTTCAATGATGAGATTAGGTATCATGTGGGATTCTAGAGGTTGGGAATTAATTAGATTCTAGGAGGAATGGGTGCATGGGAACATACTCTAGAGGTTCTCAAGATTATAACATTTTGCTCCTAGAAAGGGTGTCTTATTAAGGAGTTTTACGAGTTCATTCCGAGGAACCGGTTCCTGAACAGTCTTTAGACACAACTCAAAGATTCTGAATTTAGCCTCCATAAGGAACTAATGGGATTGAAGGCAATGTTTATGTCCATAAGCTAAGTGGGCAGCCTATTCCAAAGAAGCCTTCTGATTTTATTTTATTTTTTTAACTCTACAAATTTGTTGTTCATGAATAACCTCAAAGGAGGAGAAGGCATCCAAAAGTAATACAGAGCGCATTGTTTGAAAAATTGTCCAATTTGGTTTCAGTCCGAAATAAATTAGTCACCGCACCAGTACATGACAGAGCCAGACTGAGTTGTACTGATTTTGGTCCCTGGGTGAGTCCCACTCCAAAACCACTAAAATCCATGATGGAGCCGAACACCAGCCCAAATGGAATATTGGAATAAGAACCCAAACCAATTTTATGATTAAAAATCCCCATCAAATTCTCAAGGAATTTTGCAGAAGGTTAAAAAATAAAAAGGAACATTGAATGAGATTTCAACAGTTTCAGGGCATTACACCACTAAAGAGAACTCGGCAGCCACAGAAACTTATGAACCACCCCAAATATCAACATAGCACAGGTTTTTTCTTTTATTTTATCTTCCCTTTTTCTTTCTATCATTTCTAAATGGCTTTAAACATCAAAATTACCATGTCTCAAACCTTATGTATGGCCTTGTTTGTGCAGTAGGTCTTCATACCTTAGTTTTCCTATTTAAACATGACTCTAACTCTAACTGGAACTTGCTAAACAAGTTTCTGCGAAAAGAAAGAAATCACCATTAATTCGAGCTAAAATAGGGAACTCTGTTTTGTGAATCAGTATCGCACACTGCACCGCAGCCTTGGGATACTGTAATATATCACTATCGCATGGGAAATATCAGATACATCAGAGAATGCATCGCATTCCTAGGGAAACAATGGGAAAATGATGGAACTTTTCAAAAGAATTTCAGATATGTTGAAAAGGACACAATTACATACTTTGAACTCAAAACATTACAGAAAATGTGCATAAATAGATTTCCATGACATAGGGGCCCAAGCATTGGACAAAAGTCTATGGAATTAAATAAGAAAGAGTTCTTGTCACACGCACGCACATAGAGAGATACACATTTACACATATTCATACATATATGTATATACACGTACATATTTCCAAAAAGGAAAATGATGCAGGACAATTAACCACTTGCTCTAAAAGCTCAAACTGATAGAGCATGGCCAACCGCTTTATCTCATAGCCCAGGCCCCACATCCCATGGGTTAGGACCTCGGCCGAACCCCCCTCGTGGGCCCCACTTCACATGGGTTCCACTTCACACGAGTCACCTTCCTCACGTGGGTGGGGCCCGCCTCATAGAGGCCACCCAACCCAAGTGTGCCCCTGCATCCCATAGGCCACCCCACTAGAGCCTGGTGTGAAAATGCCCCTGCATTAGAAAAGGTGTCTCCAATCTATAGTAGTAGCAACATACGATTTTTTCCACACTCGCATTTTAAATAGGTGGAAGCAGAAAATTTCAAATTTCCCCAATTTCTTCAATTTTTCACATTTGCACTTGAACATACTTGTCTCATATCCATGTAAATGCATGAAAGTCATGCATAAATATGGATTTGTAACATGTTTCATCATAATCAATAGAAAATAAATAAATTTAAATGAGCAAAACAAACTTTCCTCGCCGAATAGGTTCTGGACCATTTCCGCTCTCAAATTGCATTTTCTCCACCGAAAACAAGATTTTTTTGGTAAACAACTCAAGTGGAGTTGCCTAAATGCAATTCAAGAGGTATCTGTGGGTTGGAACAGGTCAAGGGGAGTCCCAAACCCAACCCATTTATAACCAGGTTTGTATTTCAGCCACAGACCAACCCATTATAATTTAGGTCAAATTTGGGTTGGATCCAAATCAAAATAAGCTGACCCATTTATTTAATGGGTTGAATCTGGGTATAAGAATATCCATACCCACCCATTTATTTAATCGGTCAGGCACGGATCAGGTCTCTGTCAGGTGTAAAAAGTGTAGTAGTGTTTTCATACAGACAATGCGCCAAATGTGATGCTTGTATCCAGAATATCCATACCCACCCATCCACCCATTTATCTAATGGTTCAGGCACGGATCAGGTCTCTGTCGGGTGTAAAAAGTGCAGTAGTGTTTTCACACAGACAATGTGCCAAATATGATGCCTGTATCCAGATTTAAATCAAACGAGTTCTAAGAGTACATGGTCTGTCTAATGAGTAGATCAGCCCAATTTCAGACAAGTGGCCTCCATTTTGGAGCTCACGGTTTACATGGCACAAGTGTCATGACAAGCAACACTCTGACAGGAAAGATCAAGCTGCATGCTAACAATTCGAGAGGAAAGATGGAGCTGAGTGCTAAGTTAACATTCAGCGGACTGCAGGTGTTCAGCTCTCTTTTGCAAAGAGGAAGAGGAGGCTAGCATTTAATTTCTAATATTCCTTATAGAATTTCAAAAACCCTCATTACTAACTAACTAATTATAGTTTCCTGATTCCTTGAAGCCTAATAATAATTAGACTTAGTAAATATAGATAATTTCCAATTCCCACTTTCCTTAGATACATTAAAGGATAATTGAAAATGATTGCTCACCACTGTTTACACTTCTTGCTACTTACTCCAAAAAAAAAAAAAAAAAAAAAAAAAAGAAGAAGAAGAAGAAGAAGAACAACCTACTTACATGGGTTTGAGTCAGCTCTAAGATTCAATTGGTCTGGGTTGAGTCCATTCAGGATGGTCTAAATTGGACTCATTTAAAAATCATTTTCAGGTAGGGTTGACTTTGAGAGGTCCCAGACCTGGCTCATTTGGTAATTGAGTTGAAATTTTGGACCTGAAAACACTTGAATGGGTCCAAATTTTGGACCAAGACCCGTTTTATTGTCGAGTCAGGTTCATTGACCTATCGGGTTGATCCAATCTATTTGCACCCTATTTCTGACAGTTAATAACTAAGCACCCCAAATTCATATAAATTATAAGCAATATATCACTGTTTTATCACAGTCAGATTATTCTAAAAGTAAGTTGGGTATCCTTCTTGGGTACTTCATACAGGATCCCCCTTCATTATTACTTGAAATCCAGCATATTTGATTTCAAACTCCAGACATACTGGTTACCTGAATTTAGAGTTAATCATACCAATTGGGCTAGAAGCCCAACCTGTGATATTGTTGGGAAAATATTTTAACATGGTTGTACCTATGATATGAAACCAACATCCTTGTCGTACTCATATCCTGACACTTTTTACACGAATATGGACATGTCCATAAGCACCATCACGAAATGGGTTCCGGTGAAATTCTTTCCTCTCAAAGTTTTTTTTTTTCCTCCTTTTTTTCATCTCAAGTAGTCCTAGAAACTAACAAACCCGGAATAGGTGGCACAAGCAATGCATTCATAGAGAAAATGGTTGGTTGATCACTATTTACTTTTAACCATAAGAAAACATACCTTTTAATTGTAAATGGAATGCGGCATAAAAAACCATTCTGAGCTTGGAATTTGGGCGGATCACTATTTACTTTTAACCATACATTTGAATAGCCATCAATGGATGATTAGGGTTGCTTGATCGATGTGACTATAGAGATATGTTCTATAATAGTGTGCCTCACAATTTGAGTGGTGTGGATAGCCCTACATGAGTGCCACATGTGAGCAGATGAGTCAAAACTGCTTTTCAAAATGGCGGTGAACAAGCATATGAATCTAGCTCTCTTTTGGTGAAGAGAGGACTAGCAATGGATGAAGACTGATTCACTTTAATTACATAATGCCCTTTCTTCTTCATTAAAAAAAATAATAATAAAATAGAATAAAAAACTTTCTCATCTCCTTTCGTAATGTAAAGTTTAATCATTTATAAAAACTAAGTGCGTGCAAACTTTCCCCCATGGCAACTCTTGTTATATACAGTAGACATATTGCCTTGGTGGTGAGTTAAGTGACAAGGAGAACTAATCATCAGTGGTGGAAAAGTGGAGAACCTTAAACAAATTGCTGGATAATAACTTGAAATTACCCAGCTTAATGGTTTTCCACTTATCCACCACCGAGGATGAAGTCACCCGCCAACATATTCAACCAATGTCGATTTGAGAGTGATTAAAAACACCACTTACGCAACGGGCTTTTTCAAACAGTCGGGCGGAGATGCATCTTGATGAACATGAAAGCAATATTAGAAACACAAAACAAGACGAAAAAAGTATTAACAAGTCGTAAAATTGAAACAAGAACACCAAATTACGCTCAATTCAACCATATATTAAGAACGAACTTTTCTGAAGGAAAAAAAAATGCCAATTAGTTTTGCAATCATAAAGAATGTGCAAACAGGATGCATCATCGACACCTATGCAAACAACTATGATCTAATACGAATTCTCCTTACCTTAGTCCAGTGCAAATTCCTCTCTGGGACCCCATCAGAACCAACTCCAACCATGGTGGACCATTGAATACGAGCTGTCCACAGTGGATTGCTCATGGCCCCCAAAATCACCATGATTTAATTATCAAAGCAATCTGATTAAGTGCCTGCAAATTAAATAATGACACCATTTTTACTATAACAATGCATTTCGTGTGCTCTTAACTCGACATTTAAATCATCCGATCATCACGATCTTGGGAACACAAGATATCCAGTGGACCCCTCCTATCAAAGCCATTAGTGATCATGGGTAGATCCACCTGGGTCCAAGAGAGGACTTTCCACCATAATCAGGTAAGAAGAATCCGAATTGGATAATTTCAACATATGCAAAAATACAATCTTATAAACAAAAAACGAAAACGAAACAGGAATACAACAAAATAGTAGTAACAGTAATAATTCAACACCTTCATATGTATACCTGCATTGTTCATGATAGCTTTCAATCCTCTGCAAGCAACCTTTCTGAGGGCTTGCCTCCCCGGCCATCACATCCACTTTCTCATCCTTCTCAAACTCCGTAACCTTCGGAACATTCCCCTTCAAATCCAAAACCTCATTACATGCCTCGTTCCGAGATATCACGATGCTGATCACCGCCACCGAATCTTTATCAACGGATTCCACAGCCGTATGCAAGCATCCATCCTCTGGAGCAGAATTCTCCGCATTCTCCTGTTTTTCAAGATCAGATCGATCCGCAGAGACTCCATCGGCACCATCACTCTTCATCGATTATATTAACGAAATCGCCACCCCCGAATCGAAATCTCTTAGAATCGAGATATCCGCCGCATTATGAATAACAGAAAATCCTGAGAAGAAGAAAAAGAAGAATCTCAAAAGTCTTAGATTTGATAGATACCGAATTCCGAATAAAATTTTTTAGAACAGATTGGGATAGAAGTAGACAGAAAAAAGGAAAAGGAAAAGGAAAAGAAGATTTTTGACTACTTCGACAACGTGATTTCGTCGGTTTCCATTTCTTTGGAGCGTTTGGATAGAAAAAGAAAATTGAGAAGAGGAAGATTATATAGTGAATTATTGCAGTGGAAGTAGATGAAACGCTCTTACTCTGGTTGCTAGCTTTACTCACTTTTATGGGAAGCTTTAAGGAGCTTTGATCCCGGAGCATTTTCATTTCTACACGCGAAGTCTACGTGTCCGTAATCTGGACCGTTGGTATGCTTTCCCTGTAGTTGATGGATCATGAACGCAATATCTTCTGAAACTTGGCATTATAACCTTTCTTTTAGTGGACCGTGAATAGACGGTTATATAGAGAGTACAGAAACAGTCTGTAGAAAGTCTTAAGATAATAGGCTAAAATGTCATTAAATATTTGAATTTTTTGGAGCGTGACTCATCTACGGTGATATGCGGTGGACCAATGGTCTAGATTTCTTAAAAAGGGGCCCACTAGTTTGAAAAGAAAACTCGCGTTAAGTGCGGTCGAGGATAGTGTAAATACTCTTTATACTATGGAATGGTGAAAACGGATATTTGTAAGTAGAGATAAAGGGGTGATCGTCGGCAACTGTAACTGCCTTAATTATCGAAAACGCTTGCCGTCACTTTGCCTGACGTATACGGAAAGACTTCATTTGGATGAGATCCACACCGTCTATCAGGTGCACCACCTTGAATTTGTGTGAAGCCCCAGAAATCTGGCCGATTCAACAGTCAGATGTGTTAAACCATTGGAAACGGTTGAGATGGGAAGTCCTACCATTAAAATCTTCGCGAATGTGTGTGGGGCCACCGTTGTGTTTGTATGCATCCAATCCAGTAATCTGATGCGCAAATGGATTTCCCGAAAACTAGGATATTCCAGACTCATGTGGGCGGCGATTTATGAGATTTTAGGCATGATTTTAGGGTGCTGCTTCGGTGGATCCCGGGATCCACGGAGGTAGGTGGATCTCTGACTGTGGGGCCCACATTGATGTACATGTACTATATCTATTCCGTCCGTCCATTTCTCCCGCTCATTTTATGGCATGAGCCCAAAAATGAAGTAGATCCAAGTCTCGGGTAGATCAGACCACAGGAAATGTTGGTGATTGAATGCCCACCATTAAAAACTTCCTATCACCCACCGTAATGGTTATTTGTCATCCAAACTGTTGATTAGGTCTGGATGAAGGTCAAACACAAATATTAGCTTCATCCAAAACTTTTGTGGCCCCAAGTAGTTTTTAATGGCCGGCCACCACTGTTTCCTGTGGTGTGGTCCACCTGAGATTTGAATATTCTTCAATTTTTAACTCATGTTATAAAATAATTTGAAGTAGAGGATGAACGGAGTAGAAATAATACAAATACATCAAAAAGGGCCCCACAGTCAAGGATCCGCCGACCACTTAATCCGGGTCCTCATTTCTTACATTTCTCCTGAGGTGTGACTCACCTAACAAACTCCTTAAATTTTTAGGACCCAAAGTGAATCTGGTATCATATTGAGAATTCCCAGATTATAAGATCCGAATCCTTTGATAACGGTCCTCATGGCAAATATGGATATTTGCTGCATTATCTCTCTGGACCGTCTATTCATGGACCGTCAACGAAGGGTCGTGATCTTCTAATCTGAGATGTTTCCGGGTCGGATCAACGGTTTGGATCACTATGTAATTCACCTCACATGCATGGGGTTGTTCCCGTCACTATGTAATTGGCCTCCATGCATGGGGTTCTCCCACACATTTTTCAGCTTGGCACCTGCATGCGAGCTCGCGTTTGGACCTTGAAGCGTACGCACGCAGCCACAAATAGCTTTACAGATAGTTGATAATCCGGGTGAAATGACTGTTGCGTCACTGAGTTTTGTACACGTGTAATCTAATCTATTTTATCTCTGTATCTTTTCCCTCTCAATTAATCTTCCCAATATCCATGAAGAGAATGTTAGAAAAGGAAGTAAATTTTCCATTAAAAAAATGTAACGTTTTTTATGTCCTGCGAGAAGTTTTTAACAGTAAATTACCACTATTGGGTGTGGTGTGATCCACCATAGATTTGGATATACTTATTTTTTGTCTAATGCCTTAAAATGATATGAAAAAATGGACAGCAAGGATAGGCTACACACATCAAGGTGGGCCTCATAGTTAGGACTGCAAGGTGTTGGGTGAAGATGGTACCACACCTAATCCACTCCCACCATTATCTATCATTTGGTACCAACCTTTATCTTCCCTAACAAGCCATTTGGCAATGTATATATGGAAGTAATTAAGGGGGCTTGAGAAACTTTCTGCATTTGGTGGAAAGAAATAGGAGGATTTGGATTTTGAATGTCATCCAAATAGAAATTTGAGAGCCGTTTTGAAATCACATTTGAGTACTCTCCCCTCAAGCAACACCAACGTGTTGAAAATTGACCAGTTAAAGTCCTTTTAAAAAAATTAATTATTCACACTCCCTCCTCCCTATTCTCTCACTCTCTCTCTCTCTTAGCCCATTTACTGGAGCTCTCTCTCTCTCTCAACTTGTCATTGATTTGGGCAGCCTCATTGATTCTAGCAGCTTTATTGATTCTGGCAACACACTAGTAGCCGGAAACCATATCTATATTAAGATAACTTCAGAATCCAGATCATCATAGGACTCTTCCAGATTATGATTAACTTCAGTTTTGAATTGTTATCTTTATCGTAACAGGTTGTTTTCATCTTAATAGATTGTAGAATTGTATTTATCCTACTCATATAGCTTATCGTGCAAATAGATAACTCTTGTAACAAACATTATCTGTAAAGTTCTTTATATAGAGATCAATACAATCAAAGCTATTATTCTGACCTTTCATCAAATCTGTCCTATATTTTTACATGGTATCAGAGCTACTAGGTTCACACCACCCATTCATGGCCGAATCATCAACTGCTTCCGCAAACTCCCTGTCAATTCCAAATATTACTCATCTTGTTTCCACCAAACTTGATGACAATAACTACCTGATATGGGTCTGTCAGTTTCTTCCCATCTTGAGCACCAATGGTTTCTTGAGCATTGTAGATGGCTCAGAAACTTGTCCCCCAAAATACCTATCAACCCCAGATAAAGAGGATCCAACTATTAATCTTGCATATATCACCTGGGAAAGAAAGGATCAATACATATTGAGCTGGATTATCTCAACACTTTCTGAGAAAGTGATATCTACTGTCTATGGTCTCAACACCTAACATGAGGTGTGGACTGCACTGGCCAACAAGTTTGCTTCACCCTCAAGGTCTCGAATTAATCACCTACATCGCCAGCTGCAAAATCTACGGCAAGGTAACAAGAGTTGCTCTGATTTTCTTCATGCTGCCAAGACCTTTGCTGATCAACTGGCTCTAGTTGGAAAGCCAGTAGGAGATGATGATCTCATCTCTTATATTGTGGGAGGCCTTAACCCACAATACACTCCTCTTGTCACTACTATCTCATTTGCCACACAAGATGGATCTTTATCTATTGAGGAATTTCAATCAGAATTGCTCAGTTATAAACAACTCTTAGAAAACCAAGCTGCAGACTCAGAAAGCAGCAACTCTATTGCATTTTATACTCAAAAGTCTTCAACTCAGAAGAAGAAATCTAGTGGAAGTCAAGCACTCCCTTCAGGAACTCTAATACACAAAAGTCATTCAAAAGGAACTATCATGCTGGAGGTCACTCAAATCAAGGTAAAAGCAATTATATAGACCAGAAGTCCTCTAACCGATTCCCTTGTCAAATCTGTGACAGGAATGGTCATCAAGCTTTAGACTGTTTTCATCGCATGGATTACGCCTTTCAAGGCAAACATCCACCTAAGGAATTAGCTGTAATGGTTACCCGAACCAATGCAATTCAACAGGAGGAAGAATGGCTGGCTGACAGTGGAGCCAATAGTCATATCTCAGCTTCATTGGAGAATCTCACCTTGCAGCAGCCTTACAAAGGAAATGATCAAGTTACTATTGGAAATGATAGTGGACTCAACATAACTCATACAGGCACTTCTTCCTTTAAAACTAAAAACTCCTTTCTTCATCTTAAAAATATTTTTCATTGTCCCAATGCTTCAACAAATCTACTTTCCATACAAAAATTCTGTCAAGATAATGACTGTTGGTTTAAATTAACAGACACTTACTTTCTTGTCAAGGACAATGTCACAGGGAAAATCCTACTGCAGGGACCCAGTGAGAATGGTGTATATCCAGTGAAGTTGAAGCAGCAAGTATTCATGAATAAAGAGAGAAGGCTTGTAGCCTTTGTTGGAGCTCGAACTACCTCAACAATTTGACATAAAAGACTGGGCCATCCTCATGATCAAATTTTCCAGAAAATAACCACAACACATCATTTACCTATGTCCCAAGCCAATATAGAATCCATATTATGTAATTCTTGCTAAATAAGCAAAAGTAGGCATCTGTCCTTTCCAATTTCAACTCATGTAACCAACTCACCTCTAGAGTTAGTTCATAGTGATATTTGGACCTCACCAATCATGTCAATAAATGGATTCAAGTATTATGTTGTGTTTGTGAATGACTACTCGAGATATACATGGTTGTTTCCTCTGAAATTAAAATCAGATCTCTTTATCTGTTTTGCTAAGTTTAAATGTCTCATTGAGAACCAACTTTCCACTAAGATTCGCCAACTTCAAACTGATGGAGGAAAATACTTATCTCATTAGTTCACTAAGTTTTTGTCTTCTCATGAAATTCATCATAAAATCTCATGTCCACATACACCTCAGCAAAATGGTATTGCCGAGAGAAAGCATAGACACATTATAGAAACAAGTCTCACTTTCTTAAATCAATCCAAACTTCCTACAAGTTACTGGGTTGAGGCCTGTCAAACTGTTGTGTATCTAATAAACAGATTACCATCATCATCAATCAAATTCTCCATTCCATATACCAAACTATTTAACCTGAGAGCATATTACACTCACTTGAGAGCTTTTGGCTGTGCATGTTACCCTTATCTTAGGTCATATACCAAGCATAAACTTGAATTTCGCAGCAAGCAATGCATTTTTCTTGGCTATAGGTTCAGTCATAAAGGATACAGATGCCTTGATCCAGTCTCCAACAAGATATTCATCTTAAGACATGTGATATTTGATGAGCTTCTGTTTCCTTCACAGGACAAGACCATTTCTGGATCTTCTGTCAGTAACCATTCTTCTCCAGGTATATTTCTTGTCAATGACTCTCACCTTCCTATTGATCATTCTATTATTGATTCTTCCGGTGCTACTATAAATGATAACATACCCTCTTTAAGTAGTTCACCAGAAAACACTTCACAGGTCAATACACTTCCTGAACTACCTGGTCAACAATCACATCCTGCATCACAAACTCAACCATCAATAAATACCACCTCTCTAAGCCAAGTCCTACCTTCTGAACAACCACCATCTCATATAGTCACTAGGTCCCAAACTGGCCGTCTCAAACTCAAAGATTTTTCAGACTTTACTCAACCAAACACCCATTAAAAGCTCTTATTGCAGTCTCCTTACCTAGTGAGCCCACTACCTTTATCCAGGCTTCTTCAAATTTCCTTTGCATGGCTGCTATGGAGAGTGAATTCAATGCCCTGCTAGAGAACAAAACTTGGTCCCTCTGTCCACGACCACCCAACAGAATTATCATCAACAACAAATGGGTTTATAAGCTGAAAACTAAACCTGATGGGACCATAGACCAATACAAGGCAAGGCTAGTTGCTAAAGGATTTGAGCAAAGAGATGGTATTGATTTTATAGAGACTTTCAGCCCTGCTATCAAGCCAGCAACTATAAGACTTCTCTTGGCATTGGCTCTTCAGTTCAATTGGTCACTTAAACAACTGGATGTTTCAAATGCCTTCTTGCATGGGCAACTTGTTGAGGAAGTATACATGGAGCAACCAAAAGGTTTTGTCGACTCTATTTATCCACATCATGTGTGCAGACTTCACAAGGCTCTCTATGGCCTCAAACAGGCTCCAAGAGCCTGGTTTCACAGGTTGTCTCAAGCCTTGTTGGCTCTCGAATTCACAGCTTCTCTGGTGGACACCTCTCTCTTCATGTTGCACAACCCACCAGTCCATTTATTTGTACTGGTTTATGTTGATGACATTATTGTCACAGGCACTCATTTGACTCATATTAATCAGCTTATTCAGCAATTGCAGATTGAATTCAAGTTGAAAGATCTTGGGAACCTCTCATACTTCTTAGGTATACATGTACATAGGACTGATTAAGGTCTTCACCTCAATCAATCCAAGTACATTGTAGACCTTCTTCATCGGGTTGGCATGGTTGGAGCCAAACCTTATTCAGCACCTTGCACCTCAGGCAAGCGTTTGACAAAGTTTGATGGTGATCCTCTTGAGGATATCTCTCTTTATAGACATATTGTAGGGTCATTGCAATATTGCACCCTTACTAGACCTGACATTGCCTTTACTGTGAATCAACTCTGCCAATTTTTGCACTGTCCCACAACAGCTCATTTTACTGCAGCAAAAAGGGTTCTTCGATACTTGAAAGGGACAGTAGATCATGGTCTATGGTTTACTCCTGGTTCTTTGACTCTCCAAGCCTATTGTGATTCAGATTGGGCTGGGGATCCTATTAACCGGAAGTCTACAAATGGTTTTGGAGTTTTTCTTGGTAATTTTTTAATCTCTTGGCAGTCTAAGAAGCAACCGGTTGTCTCAAGGTCAAGTACTGAGTCCGAATATCGTTCAATGGTTATAGCCACGGCAGAATTATATTAGTTAAGAATGTTGTTCAAAGAGCTCCAGCTACCACTTTCTTCTCCACCAGTGCTCTGGTGTGACAACTTAAGAGCTATTGCACTTGCTTCCAATCCCATCTTTCATGCCAGGACAAAACATATAGAAATCAACTATCATTTTATTAGAGAGAAAATTCTGCATAAGGATATTGAGCCTCAGTACATCTCCATAGCTGATCAATGTGCAGACATCTTCACTAAGGGACTAGCATCTGCTCGATTCCTATTTTTTAGAGACAAACTCATGATCACTCCACTTCCCATGAGTTTGAGAGGGGCTGTTAAGATAACTTCATAATCCATATCATCATAGGACTCTTCCAGATTATGATTAACTTCAGTTTTGAATTGTTATATTTATCCTAACAGGTTGTTTTCATCTTAACAGATTGTAGAATTGTATTTATCCTACTCATATAGCTAATTGTGCAAATAGATAACTCTTGTAACAAACATTATCTGTAAAGTTCTTTATATAGAGATCAATACAATCAAAGCTATTATTCTAGCCTTTCATCAAATCTGTCCTATATTTTTACACTCTAATCAATAAAATGCCATTTAGTTAATGCAAGGTCATTGATTTTGATGAGGAAGCGACATCAGCCTGCAGTTCCATTAATTCTAACGAGAAAGTAGCATGGTGATTTTGTGGCCTCCAATTATGAACAAAGAAGTTGTCCACAAGAGGAGCAAGTTTGAGCCATATGTAATACAATATCTAAAAAGTATGTAAAATAACTTTAAACATTTGTTTTTTTTTATTTAATTTAGTATTAGAACTTTTTCTTAATATATTTGAGATATGTACATGTAGTTATCTTTAATGCTGTGAGACAAATATTGTGTGATATTTATCAACTGATATCCTAATATTCATATGTCATAAGAGAATGTTATAAACAAATAAATAAACTTGGTCATAACAAATATGAGTCATTCATCTTTTTTACTTAAAGCATAACAAACTTTTATAGCCTTTATGAAATGAAACAAAAAAAAATAAAAAAAAGTTAAGTGATTCTCAACTGAGTGTCACTTGATTGATGAAAAGATAACCAATAAATATTATATTGCATTTACTGGTCATTGCCTTAGAATTTATAAATTATAAGGGAATATTTTGCGGAAGTTTATTAATTTCCTAATAATCATTACAAGTCATTTGACCGTTTAAAAGAAGCACACGGTATCTAAATGTAATTTAGTACAAATTAGAATGAGTGATTGCAATAAGTAATTATTTGTTATTTCACGTATACTTGTTTATAAAATGGTGTACAATTTACATGGTCCGGATCATAGTGTTATGCCATGAAATTCAGGTAACTGAATAGGGTATTCGGGACTCAAATCCTAAGCTTATGAGTTTTAATAGATTGATACTTATTACTATCCACATAATTCTATTAAATTTATAATAGATACTATGAGTCATCTAAAAATAAAATATTGGTAAAATAAAATAATGTTTATTAAATTCAATTTTATTAATATATTTTATTTTATTTTTTACATCGAAATTTAAAATTCAAACTAAACCTAAAGAATAAAACTGAATTGAAATTCAAATTAAATCTAATTTTCTGGAAAAAGAAAAACTTATAATAGAGGCCCGCTTGCTCATAATATTTCAACTCTATACTTGTGCATTTTTTTAGGATAGGGTGAACATAATAGCCTAGTAGGATAATTTCTTATCCAAAATTTAAAATGTTCAAATTATATCAAATTTTTATAAATAAGACATAAACATAAAATACGGATAATAAAATAACATGAATTTAAACACTGAAATCATAAATATATTATACATATAATACTTTTCATGAATTCTCATAAATAATATCTGTAATCTCTTACAATGTTGTACCCAAGTAGATAGTCACATTGTATTAACGTCCACGCTCGATATCTTGTGGTGAGGGATCCATTTATACAAATCAAACTACTAAACTAGTGGTACCTCTGACGTATGTCCGTGCACACAATTATACTCATATGCCGTACACAAAGTAGACTTCAAAGGATCCAGTGAATCCTAAAGTCTTACACCCAAGGGACACGATTATCCTATTTATTGGCTTTAAAGTCTTCCACCCTAAGGGCACAATCACTTACTGGTTTACATTACACCCAACATATCAATAAAAATGCTTAATGAATGCTAGACATATTGTAAGATGAATCATTGTTTCACAATCAAAAATAAAAACATAAACCTATCATGGATTTATTTCATGCTTTTGCTACTCTCGAAATAATATTTTCAATTTATTATATATAGGAATCAATGATTACTTAATTGAATTCACAAAATATTAACAATATAAATTTTTATTTCTAATTAATAATTCTATATATAAATTCATTGAAACTTTAATGACTAAAATTTTTAGATAAAATATTTTTAGTTTACTATTATTAAATTTAAAAATTATTGGACAATGTATTAGAAATTTTATTTTAAATTCTAAGTTTAATTAAATCAAAATTTTCACTTAAATCATATTAAAAAAATATATAATAAATTATATTAAAATAAAAATAAATTATTTTTATTTTTATTCACTAAATTCTAAATTTTAAAATTTATTTAAATTATAATATAAATTTAACAAATAAAATTTTCAACTGTTCTAATATTAAATCAAAATTTAAATTTAACTTTGGAAGAAATTAATTTAAATCAATCAAATTATAATCTAACAAATTTATCAAATAAATTCCAAAGCTTATGAATTTGATTAGTTTAATAAAAATAATTTATTTAAATTATTAATTTCTAAATGTTTAGAAATAAAATCAGATTTTTTTATTATTTATAATTTAAATTAAATTATACTTTCAATAATCTATTAATTAAGTTATGTAATATTCTAAGCTAAATAAGACTTATTTATTTTTATAATTTGAATATTAATGTATAAAAGTTTAGAGTTAAAATTAGATTTTTTTTTATTTATAATTTAAATCAAATTATACTTTCAATAATATTTTAATTGAGTTATGTTATATTATAAGCTAAATAAAATTCTTTTATATATATATAATTTGAATATTAAAATAAAATTTTACTATTAACCAAATCGATTTAACTTGACAATTATTTCAAAGTATATCTCAAAATTTCAACAATTAAGCTAAATAATTAAATAAATTTTAATAAAAAAAATCAATCACATCAATAACTAATTTAAGCAATATTATTATTAAATTTTGGAATAAAATAAAATAAATAATAAGTTTAAAATTTTAAACTTAAGTTGAGATCACCTACCTAACCAAAACTTCAAGAAAATTTTTTTCTATTTCTTTTTCTTTTTTCTTTCTCATTGTATTCGAATTTACACCTACGACTCTATTTATAATAGATGGGTCCCACCATGCACACATGTTTAAAATAACCAAGGCACACATTAAATGCAAAAATTTTAAAAGCACATAAATGTATTCTTAATTGACATCCATCCTAATAAAATACTTACTCCCTCATTGATCATAACAATGAACCCATGTGTGTGTATGAAGTGACAATTATTTTCACGCCTCAAACTCGAAAAGCGGGCCTACAAAATTTTTGATCGCCCAATCCGGTGTCGACAGCCTTCGTAGTACCCTATTCTCGGTTCTTAGCGTCCATACGCTAGATTCCGATCCTGAAATCCTACAAGGAAGATTCATAATAAGTATAACCATAAGTTTACTCAAATCACAAAGGCAACATCATCATCATATATCCACTAATATAAATATTTGAATACAATGCTGAAAAGGAAATACGTATATTAAAATCAAAGCTCCAAAAATTAGCTGCACACTCTAAGCTCAATGCTGCTACAACCTAATGCCACCTGAACGCATTTATCGTGCATAAGCTTATATAAAGCTTAGAAAGTGGTGTAAGTGTGTACACAGGATAAGTGCCAAGTATTTAATATAATGCCATAATCATACGATATCAGAATTACTGGCAAGATCTTGAATCATACGATATCAGAGTAAGCAGAAATATACTGGTAAGTCCATAAGTACCATCAGCCTTATTCAGGCTATGCGATGCAAAAACACAATAAGCCAATATCATATACTAAGGAAGTAATATAAATCAACTATACAATATGACTTAGAGTCGTGCGCAAACGTCGATTATACGTTGCAGGTTGCTGAAATTTATCGGAAAGGATCGCGGGAGTCAACGGAACAGTACAGACTAGGATACGGGTCTTACAGCTCTCCCCACCTAATAAAAATTTCATCCTCAAAATTTATACTACTATCACACTAAGCATAACTCATAAGGGAATAGGGAACATAACGTTATATATAATCAAAACACAATATATCATCATAATCAAACACCTAAGAGATGGGGATAACGCCCACAAATCTCAAGCTCTAACTCCCAGGACACATCATTCATGAGTAATCTAACAAGACGGTGTAGGGGCCAAGTGACATGAATCGTCGACGACTGCTCCCGATGACTGAGGGTCCTGCTGGGCGGTATAAAATCTGCCCTGGGCCTGCTGGGGAGGTGCAGGTCCCCTCTGAGTCTCTGCTGTTGCGGGGGAGGTCCCAGAGGATGGTGCGATCGTTGCTGCTGCTGTGGGGGCTGTCGGGGAGGCTGATGCGGTGCTCTCAGCTGCTACTACTGCGGATGGGGACACTCATACACACGATGTCTTGTCCTATAACATCCAATGCAAATACCTGTGAACAGTCCCAAAGGTGGTGCTGGGGCTACCACTGGTGCTTGGAATACTGGGCGGGTCGTGCGTCGTTGTTGTGGACGATGCTGCTGCAGTTGGGAGCTACTGGAGGGCTCCTTCCTCTTCTGATCTCCCCTCAGGTCACAGGCTCTCTGCAAACTGGCCTAATCTGACTCGTAGATCTGGGCCCTCTCCACCATCTACTCAAATGTCAAAAGCATGTCTGATCACACGACTCCTGAGGGTAGGATGCAAACTTTTCTCAAAACCCGCGCCTTCTGTCCCTCCTCATCAACAAGATATGTCCCGAATCTCGATAGCGCAAAGAAATGTGCCTCATACTGGGACACAGTCATATCTCCCTGGACCAGAGTCTCAAACTCTAATGCGCGCTGCTGTTGTACATGCTTGAAAAAGAACATCCGGTCAAACTGGTCTACAAAGTCCTCCTAGGTCCACTCAAAATTGGTCGCTATCAATCAGGCTACAGATGCCCACCAATGCTGAGCCTCACCTTGGAGAAGAAATACAGTTAATGGGACTCGTTGTTGGGTCGTACATCTTATGGTGTCGAATATCTTCTTCACCTCGGAGCACCATATCTCTGCTGCAGTAGAGTCTAGCTCGCCCCGGAAAGGTGGGGGATTGTGCTGTCGAAAGTCCTTGAGAAGGGCGCTTGCACACTCCTGCTCAGCTTCGGTCAGTGTCACAGTGGGATGCTTGCTCTGCTCCTAAAGAATAGCGATCATCGCCTGCAACATCTGCTGAAGCTAGGTGGCATTCACGGGTACGGTCGGATCGGCACCAGTCTCAGGTAAAGGATTAGTATCCTCAAGATGGAAAATAGGAATATCTAGAGGTGGAGCGGGAGTAGCAGGTGGTAGAGCGGGAGTCGTGGGTGGTGGAGCGGGAGTCGCAGGTGGTGGAGCGAGATTCGCTCGGGTCGCTCTTTTAGGCATAATATCATACAGGAAGGAACAAGGGCCTATCAGCCTTGAGAATTCTCGAAGGCATAAACGTTAAGGGTTCATGTCAAAAAATTGCTAAGTTATTCAGACTCGAAACCTATTTATAGTAGATTTGTGATGTAATCTTCAGGTATTCCCAAGTTATGCTCTGATACCAACTTCTGTCACACTTCAAACTCGAAAAACGGGCTCACAAAATTTTCAATCATCGAATCCGGTGCCGACAGCCTCCGTAGTGCCCCATTCTCAAATCTTAACACTCACATGCCAGATTCCGATCTTGAAATCCTATAAGGAAGATTTTCAGTATGATTTTTTTTGTAATGAAACATAACCACAATCATAACCAAGTCACAAAATAACATCACCAGATATCCATTATATCAAAAACTTTAAATACAATGTGAAAAGGGAAATACAGGGTGATTAAAAAACTCCAAAATAATTTGATGTGCGTCCTGCCTCAGCGCTGCTGTGATCCAATGCCACCTGCACGTAATGGTCGTGCATAAGCTTACAAAAGCTTAGAGGGTGGTGTAAGTGTGGGCGCAAGGCAAGTGTCAAGTGTACAATATCAGAGTAATGTGAAAATATGCGGTAAGTCCATAAATGCTATCAGCTGTACCAAAGCTATGTGATGCAAGTCATGAATGCTATCGGTCATACCAAGGCCATGCGATGCGAGGCCTATGTAGCTAAATGTAATATGCGAGATGCAAAGCAAGCATGCAAATCCTCATAAAGTACACATATCAGTACAGTTCTTCTCTGGATATCACCGGGGTCTAGTACACTTCACACAGACTACAGCCTCCCTAGCCGCACAGCCTAAAGAGCGAAATAGACCTCACTATCTACTTGACCAGTAGTCTGCCAATACTTACCCAGCTCGTTGATAGCGGACTCATTTGCGAGCTGGTTAAACTCAACCTAGCTTATAGCTCCTCACTCGGACGGATAAGGCCACACCTCCTTTCAACCCACCACAATACATGAGAGACATGGCCTACTGGTATTCGACACTCGGTGCTCGTGTATCCACTCAGTCTAGACGTTGAAGCAGCTCTTGGTACTAAAAAAGGTTCTAGGACTTTCACGCAAGGACATCTTAAATGCCCACAGTGCTAGAACTAAGTATTTATGGTATCCGATATGGCCATCCACGATGTACCTGTGGAGTTATGGCCCTAGTGTTGTTAGGGAGTACAATGATCAAGTCACGCATATGCGAGATGTGTGAATCACACCATACAGTCATGCAGCAATCCCGCGCGTACCACGTGATCATGTGGGGCACTTCGTCTCATAAGAAGTCCCGTAAATGTCTCAAGCCAACAGCTTATGCTATAATCAAACATTCTTCATATCAAGCATACATATGTTGCGTATGGCATGAGGCATGAAATTATACTATATGTTATAAAGTGATGAACTATCCTTACAACGAAGATAGGCCTAGATGGCCTGCACGTAGCAAGTATGGGCCTATCAATGCGGACATTTAACTAACATTATAGTTACAATGTAGACGTCAAACCATCATTGTTCCCAAGGCACGGCCCACTATAAATATCATTACATAAACCATGGTGGAATCACACCTTGCAATGGACTTTAGGTACATCTCATTGGACCTTAAATACATCAAATGGGCCGTTTCACATGGGCCTTATATTCATCGAGTGGGCCGCATTAATGGGTGGCACCAATGAGCCTTATGTACATTGCAATGGGCCAAAACCCATGGGCCTTAGAATACATCAAAATAGGCCTAATCACATGGGCCTTATGTATATCAAATGGGCCACACCAATTGGACCCCATGCATATCAAATGGGTCACACCCAAAATAAGTGGTGATAATGATTTCTATCATTAAAATTCCTAAGGCCCACCATAGCATTTATTTTCTACCCAATCTGGTCATAAGGTCACACAAACCTGGATTAAAAAAATTTCTTAATAATCCAAACTTTTGTGACAATAAAAGAATTTTAATGGCAGGAACTCAATCCCCACTACTTTTTGCTGGATGGTCCACTTGATCCTAAATCTATCTCATTCTTTAGCTCATGCCATAAAATGAGCTCTTAAAATGGTTAGAGGGTTTGGATGCAACACATGCATCATGGTGGGTCCCACTGCATTGGATAGTATGAATAAAGCACATACATCATTATGGGCAGGTGGACGGTGGAAATAAAACACAAATATCACTGTGGGCTCCACCGTTCGCCTGGACGGTGGGAATAAAACACATATCATTGTAGGTCCCACATGGAGCCCACCATAACGTTTGTTTTCCATCCAACCTGTTGAAAGGGTCGCATTGACCTGGATGAATAGGAAAAACAATTTCATATTGACCTCAAAGCTTCTGTGATAACCCAAAAAGGGTTTCAATGGCAGACGTTAAATCACCATTGTTTCTTATGATGTGGGCCACCTGAGTCCCAGATCAGGCTGATTTTTGGAGGGGGACCACTTCAGGAAGGGGCCCACCCAATGAACGGCGTGGATAAATAACACACATCATGGTGGGGCCCATGGCTGGGACCGTGGGTCCCTGCCGTCCTCCCACTGAAATGTCGCAGGCACTGCCTGCGTGCTTCTGGCAGCAGCAGTATCTGTTGCAGATGCTTTATATATATATATATATATATATATATATATATATATATATATATATATATATATATATATATATATATATATATATATATATATATATATATATATATATTTAAAATCACTCATTTTCATAGTTTTTCATGCGTGGGGCCCGCATCAGAAGAATCTACCCCATCCACTGCTTCCCATAATTCAAGACAAGCCAAACAAGCCCAATATTCATTATATTTTAGGATGTGGAAACATCGGGGTATAATTTAACGGTGAAAACCACTATTTCTCCGCTATGGCCCGCCAGAAAGTCAGATTGGCCCCATTTTTCGGCTCAACGCCTAAAATGGTCTAAGGAAAGGGATGGACGGTGTGGATTGAATTTAAACATTAAGGTGGGGCCTGCATAAGCGGCCCACCCAAAAAGAATGAAAATTAAGCTCATATTTGTGTTTGTCATTCAATGTCCAGCGTCCAGGGACGCTGGACAGTTGTGCATTTCAAGTGGGTTGCCCACGTGGGCCACCAAATGATGGGTGGTGTGGATACAACACTTATAAAGTGGGCCCCACCTACAAGTGACTTGGATCAAATACATGCTTCATGATGGGGTCCATCCGGGTGGGCCACATGGACATATCATCACATAAAAAGAAAAAGAGAGGGAGAAAGAGAGAGATCAAGGGACATGTGTGATGGAGGGCTCTGCCACTATGAGCCCTCCCTTGCATTCAATCATACATCAAGTGGGCCTCAAATACATGTGGGCCCACCAAATTCAAAATCAACAATGGAGATCCCTTCTCCACCAAAATGGAAGGTCTAGATGACCCCTTCTTATGCAAGAAAAATAAACATCATGATGGGGTCCATGGAGAATGACCCCATCATAGAATGATCATGAGAATCAAGGTGGGCCATCGATCACACCTAGGGTACAAAGTGAGATCCATGTCATCAATTGGTAGGCCTCACTTAGTCCTTCATCAAAACATGAAAAATCTAGCCTAATAAGCACCCACCATTCGATCTTCTCGGTCCGTTGGAACACCGGTCTTGTTGTACTTCACTTTGACGGAGGGTGATGAAAGGCGAATGGCTAGGATGAAGGATTTTGGGATAAGAAAGTGAGCCACACAAACTCACTTTTCTCTCTTAGAATGCATGGACGTGTGTGTCTTTGGTTGCTTGGAATTTTGGGTTTAGAAAGAGAGAGAGAAGGGGTTGTAAGGAAAGAGAGAGATGGGTGATGGATGTGAGGTGATGGTGTACTTGACATGTATAGGTGTGTAAGAGAGGGGGTGAGAAAGAGTTGACTTAGTGGTTGCTTAACTTGTGGAGAAAGAAAGCATGGGTGTGTACTTTGATTGATTGATTGATGGATTGATTGATGGGATGGGTTATAGAGATTCTCTTGGGATTACAAACGTGTGGTATTTTCCTTCAAAATAAACGCCGGCCCACATCTCCCTGTCAGGGTATCGGATCGGTATGGAAGACGCGACGTTAGAACCGCGGTGACGGTGCGGTTGCAATGGTATAAGTCTCGGATTAAGCTGACTCAGATCTATGGGATACGACTTAGAGTCATGAGCAAACGTCGCTTATACGTTACAGGTTGCTGGAATTCATCAGGAAGGATCGCGGGAGTCGATCGAATAGTACAGACTAGGATACGGGTCTTACAGGAAGAGACCACTCTATCCGCATGGCCAGTAGTCAGCCAATACCTACCCGACACGTCGATAGCGGATCCATTTATGAGCTGGTCAAACTCAGCCTAGTTTTGTCCACTACGAATAGGGCGGATAAGGCCATACCCCCTTCTAAGCAACCACGACACAGTGGGAGATGTAGCCCACTGGTATTTGGCACTTGGGCGCTCATGTATATCCACTTGGTCTAGATGTCGAAGCATCCCTTAGCCACAAGAGTTTTAGGGACTTTCACCCAACAGACATCTAAATTGCCCATATGCTAGAACCAAATATTTTCGATGTCCCATATGGTCATCCACGATATGTCTGTGGAGGCTGACCCTAATATCGGTAGGACGTATAGTAGTCACATCACACAAATGCAAGATACATGAGTCATATCATCCAGTCATACATCAAACCTGCGTGTACCATGCACTCATGTGGGGCAACTTCACCTATCAGGGAGTCCCATAAATAACCTGCCTAATGGCATATGCAATGCTCAACCACATCTCATAACAAAACATGCAGATAATACATATGGGCATGTATCATGATGATATGCTTCACATACTAATAATTGGTATCAATAATTGGTACTAATAATCAGCCTCGACAATCGTTCTTGACAATTGGCCTCGATAACTGGCTTCGACAATCAAAATCAGCCCCTACAATCAACCTCAACAATTGGAATAGGCATCGATAATCAACCTCAACAATCGAAATCGGCCTCGACAATTGGAATCAACCTCGATAATTAGAATCAACCTTGACAATTGGAATCGGACTTGATAATCAAAATCGGCCTCAATAATCAACCTAATCAATCAGAATCAGCCTCGACAATGGGAATCAGCCTCGATAATCGAAATCGGCCTTGATAATCAACCTCAACAATCGGAATCGACCTCGATAATTAGAATTGGCCTCGACAATCAGAATCGGCCTCGATAATCAACCTCAACAATCAGAATCAGTGTCGACAATCGACCCTAATAATCAGAATCGACCTTGATAATTAGAATCGGCCTCGACAATCGGAATAGGCCTTGATAATCAACCTCATCCATCGAAATCGGCCTAACAAAGGGCCTAAGGGAAGGTCACAATGTGGACATTTAGCCATTATCGCCCTCAATGTGGACATTTAACCATCATTACTCTCAACGACTGACCCACATAGAATCAAATGTATCATGGGCCCGTGACCTCACACATGGACCTAATACACGTCACTATGAGCCTCACTCATGGACTGCATATACATCACAATGAGCCTCGGCATATGGGCCATAAATACATCACATCGGGCCTCAACACATGGGCCGGGTATACATCACAATGGGCCTTGGCATATGGGTCATAAATACATCACATTGGGCCCCAACACATGGGTCGGGTATACATCATATTGGGCCTCAAACATGGTCCTAATACGCATCATGATGGGTCGCATCACATGGACCTCGAATACATCACAATGGGCTGCATACAATCTACATGGGCCTCATACAATCACAATGGGCTACATACAATCTCAATGGGCCTTACACAAGGGTCTCATACATCAAGTGGGTCACATTACATGGGACTTATACAACACATCGGGCCTCATCATATGGGCCTAATACGCATCAAGTGGGCCACATCCTAGGGACCTCAAATACATCACAATGGGCCCCACATATGAGCCACATGTTCATCATGATGAGCCTCATACACAAGCCACATATGCATCATAAAGGGCCCCAAATGTATCACTATGGACCTCAACCCATGGGCCTCAAATACATCACAATGGGTCACATCCCATGGGCTTCAAACATATCACAATGGGCCTCTATCCATGGTTCTCAAATGTATCACAATGGGCCCCATTCATGGGCCTTAAATACATCTCAATGGGCCTCATCATATGGGCCATAACACATCACATCAAGCCTTGCCCATGGGCCTTAAATACATCATGATGGCCCACAACCTAAGGGGTTTAAATACACACAAGGTGGGCCCTACACATGGTCCTAATATACATCACAGGTGGGCCCTGCACATGGGCCTCTATAACACCTCGAACTTTTCAATACCGAGTATTGAAAGTCCTTGAATGTTACCATAAATTTAACCTATTATGTACACGTGTACAGTACCAATTTAGCTAACCTAACCCTACATCCATCCTCCAACATGAACCTGATTAATTAAGAATGATCTTCATTCATAAATCAAGTCATCTGACCGCTAATCATGTGGTCTGATAAACGTACCTTCCCTCGACTAAATTGGTGAATAACTCTTTATTCATAATGATTTGAATGTAAGTTCTTTTGTAAAGATTGTTTAGAAATGGGCATAGAATCATGTAAAACTATTAGATTTCACAAAACTCCTAGATCGACAATAATTACGAAAATGCCATTAACCTAAACCCCTGAATTATAGATCACAAAGTTCTCATGATCCATTTCATATAAAATTTTATACCAAGCCTAATTATCATAAATTAACCATACACGTCAAATTTCAGCCCTTGGATTATAGTAAATCAGGTACTCGACCTCTACATCGGTTCGTACACTTATCAGATCAAGATTTTGATCCATCCATCTTGTTCACACTATATGAATATGCTTAACCCACCATTAGAATCAGAATCTAAGAAAATTCTATGTGTAATAAAGTCATTCGAATCTAACGTTATATAAGCCCTACCCCTAATCACTTAAGAAACCTATTTTATATCCATCCATTTACGAAACTCACTGTACATCAACCCACATACATGGCTGGAGTGCATACTATCAAGTTTTCATATTTTTAACAAGTCATTTGATCACCCATCCTGGTTCGTTCTGCCAAATGGGCCATCCGAATATGAGAATAAACTGATCATCATGAAGATCTTAGGATTTAGGTCCAAATTGCTCGGTAACCTATCAATCAGAGGAACACAAATATTATTTTATAATTTTGAAATATACTAGCCATTAAATGAGAATCTTAGTCATCCTTGAGAGATTAGATCTCAAATTTGGGCAATGGAAAGAGCACGAAAAATAAAGATTACCTGTCAAATTTCGTCACATTTAGATGAAAGACTATTGAGTTACGGATGGCAGAAGTTTTGAAAAAGAAAAGGGGTAGAATGGTAAATATGGTAACACCACATGCATGACACTGTTTACAAGAGTTACAAATTAAGTTTTAACGGTGAGAATTCTTGCTACTCGGTAGGACCATGCGGTCCACTTGATTAACTAAACTACTCCATTTTCGACAGAGTGTCCTAAATTGATGTAACAAACCGGATAGACGGAATGGATCCTCGGAAGTCATCACAAGCGAACCCCACTTGATTTTTTTTCCAGCCGTGCATGCAAGTGAAGAATTTACATTTACGTGAAATCATGCACGTAAATGAATTCCTGGTTCAATGTGAATTCAGTCCATGTTGATTAAAGTGTGGCCCACCTAGGACATGAATGTGTCCCATATTTTGGCCCCTAGCCTAACATCACCTTACAAAACTGATGGAAGGAATGGATTTTCTGTAAACCATAATAGTGGACCCCACCTATTTTGAACAACAACTTGAAGAAAACATTCACAAACTGGAAGTGACCGTGGTTTCCACCACCATGTCCCTGCAACATGTGGACCCAATCGTTTGGTAAATTCCAGCGACTATTTTAGCCGTTGACATTCAATTTCAAAACAATCTGACCATTAAATCGATGAGAATCCACCGTTAGAGCTAGGAATTGACCTGTATGGCCCACCTAGACCTTAGATCAGTCTAGCAAGAGCTCCCTAGAAGGATGGACGGAGTAGACTTCTCACAAATATCCTATGGGCCCCACCTGGTGGAGTGCATGTGCACAGTTGACGCACGCCTGAGGTGCAGTGGATGGTCAGCTCTGTCAGACTGGGCGCCGACCCGCACCCCCTCTCAAAACAGAGATCTTTCTCTCTCTCCTCGGTTTATACAGCAGGCGGACGAGCGTCTGTTTCCTTGAGATGTGACCCACCAGGTGTGGTCGCGTGCATGATCCAAACCATCCATCGTGTCGAGCAGATCGTTTTAGCCAAAACCATGGCTTCTATACGCATTATGCAACCACACGTGCATACATTCCTGGGTGCAAACAGGCCCTACAAGCAAACCATGTTTCCAAAAATGAAAACTGTCTCTCCCTGCCATGATGGCAATCCGCGTGAGCTTTATTTTCCTTCCATTTCGACCATCCACGTGGCCTAATCCCGGCCACCCAATGGCTCTTCACATGGGAGAGAGAGAGTTTCGCCCACAAGAAGCCAAAACTGCGGCCGGTTTTCGGCTCTGACAGACGCGTGTGCTGGCTGTTACAATCCGAACCATTTGCTCCTGATCCGACAGTCTAGGAACGTTGGAAGAACCCTACAAAAGAGAGAGAATGACTCTCTTCAGGCTCATCTCTACTTCCTTGTGGCTGGAAAGAGAAAAACGTCGTTTTCTCCTCCTTCTGAACCCACCACCCAAACCTTCTTAGAGTTTCAAATGAGCCCATTCATAAGCTCCCTGAGGTCCATACAAACCATCCCATGCTGTCAGATCAGAGGAAGAAGCCTTCGCTCGAGATCCGCCATTAATGGCCATCATCTTCCCCGCCTCTCCAAACTGAACCAGTCTCGGTCCAGGCATGTCGTTCTCAAGCTGGATCATCTAGTAGTGTGTAACACCCTGAAAATCGGGGGTCGTGTATAAACTCAACTCCTAAGTTCTAGACCGTCACTTATGCAACAAAAATGATTATGATTCAATGTTGTCTGAGTTAAAGCATTCACATGAGTAAAAGTATACCAAAACTGCAATTCATACTCTAGATTCAGTGATAAAAGCAAGCGGAAGACTAAAGAATATATATATCACTGTATGGAAAAACAAAGTAGATCTCGACTGTCTTTAAAGTATGAATACATCTCTGAGTCTCATATACATGTAAATAAACAAAATTAAAATGTAAAAAGTAGTCCCACTGAGAAGTCTCGACAATCCAGGCCACCTAAGCAAAGCCGTCGTGGTACTACATATATGAGAACTCGTCCTGGTCCTCATCATAGTCCGGCTCTGCCTCCTGAATCGCTGCCTCACCTGCATCTAAGATAGGGTCTGGTGGGTGTTGCAAACATCATCCCGAAACGTGGGAATGAGTACCTAACTCAGTGAAATAATAGAGCAAGGATTAACATGTTCTCAAATCAATCATGCGATAATAGTAAAGCAGTAAATCAAACATTCCTAATACTGTTGTTAATGCAATATGACATGACGTGATGTATGCCCTCACCGACGATCTCCCTCATACGACACCATCTTACGCCCGCGGCATGCAATCATCCCACAGTGCTCCACATCTTCCAGGCATATGCAATGTGATGGTGATATGATTACCGAGTTATTATTAGTCCTTTTCATACAGCAATATTGGAAAACTAAGGTACTTCCCTTATATCAATCCCAACACAGATCCTGTCTAGGGTCGTCACTCCTAGTAATCTCATACGATATATATTTTGTAGGTCGCTACAAGGGCTGCCAGGGCTGTTGCTCGCACTCGTTGCACCGCTCCCCCATCACCTTATCAATACAGGCCTACTATACTCTTACTGCTACGGAAGGGTCGTCGCCTCCCGTAGACTCAGAATACGCTCGCGGTCACTACAAAGGACTCGTCGCCTGATCAGTATAGGCCGACAGCAAGAATATAGTGTCCCATACCACCATAATCTGCTCACGAGACATAGGTGCTCACTGGTCACTACGGGGAGGTTTGTGGCCCCAGCGTAGGCCGACAGCTCGACCATGGTGTCCCATACCACCATGCCCAGCTCATGAGTCTTTATGGATCAAGGTACCATGGTTGACAAGGTTTACAATGGTAAGTTCAGTACCCTAGGTTCAAGCAGTTATGACTCATACAGGGTGAACATACAAAGGCCAGTCGGGTTACTTGACGGGCTCGACTAGCACGATCGCATCTCAAGTCGAACAACATGAAGTACGTAAAATACTTCGTGTGGCCTAACCACTGTCGCCAACTCCAAAACACGGCTCGCGTTCATCGACGCGTTGTTCGTGGCAAAGATAGGTCAACTACGAACTTGCTCGGTTGCCGACTGCCTGGACTAGGTATAGTCCCAAACAATTATGAATCCACATCAGCAAATCATGTAAGAGTATTGGAAATGAAATACAACAATGTGAGCATGTTAACACATGTTATAACATACAACTTAAGTGAATCATCAAGTACATGCATTTCATACATATAATGAAATCATGCATATAGCTAACATGTAGGAAATCATTTACATCAGCATATTAATTGAGAAATCAATCTCAAACTAATTCATAACACCATTTAATTCAATACATACTAATACAAGCATTTATATAAACACTTAAACTACACACTTAAGTCTACATATAGTATGTCGACTCAAAGTACGCATTTAGGCGAATCTCTTTGCCAAACTAATTATGCACGCATTCCTAGTATCCTAATGCGACAAGAAGCCATGTCAATCACATCAGCAAATTATGGATGAAAACAGTATTTCCTACAAATAACTAAAATGCCCTAAATCTCATATTCTTCGTCTGCTTACGAAACAGGAAACGGACAGCATGTTGTACATGTCAAACGGCATTGTCATCGATAATCTACTATTAAACGATATTGAAAGCGTTGAAAACAGTCAATCAAAGCGTCTAAAATCCGCACCTTTTCTCCTACAGGTGTATTAATTCGAACGGAGCGTATACGCCTCGTCTACGGTGAACCGGGGACCTAATACACAAGATCTATCAGCTACTTCGCTATGGAACCAAGGGAATCTCAAATCAGCAAGCATTAGGGATGTTTTCTTACCTAAAAATGCGGTGAAATTACCGAAAAAGTGATTGAGGCGCGTTGCTTAATCACGTGCAACAGGTGGCACAAGCAGCAGAAAATTCTCCTCCACTCACTCTCACAAACTCTCACTTTCTCTCTCACTCTCGCTAGGGTTTCTAGCAAATTCGGATGGGTGAGAGGAGTGAGGGTTTCAAGCCCTTTTATAAGCCCAAACATGCTCAAAACAGGCTTCAGGTCAAGGTATACTTAAGTTATATCCAAATCGGGACTGTTCCGAACCAAAAGACCATTTCTGGTGGTCCCCTGGCCGAACGCGATCGGACTTAAGTTCGTACACGTCGGATGTCGCTCACATCCCATTTTCAGACCATCAGTGTCCGTAGATCGCACGTGGCGGTCCAGTTTCAGTTCAGCGGTCACCGCACGTAGATCAGGCCTACAAGTCTCATGATATGAAATAGAAATTTTTCCTGATCTGAGGGTGTAATTTGGCTGAATTCTGACGGTCAGAACGCTTAATACTGACGCGTCAAGTCGTGTGCCAAATTTGAATTTCAAATTTCAAATCTAACCCTATTCTCACTCTCTTCAGTCCAGGCTCAATGAAATTGCCTGCGAATGTCGGTTGGACTTGATTTTTGATATGATTGTCAAGTCCAGCTAGTCGGTTATAACGGTCTAAGATTGTAGGTATCTGACTTTCGATGCGTGGTCTAGATCCAATACAAAGTTTCAAAGAGGTCCAGAGAACAAACCGGTTTAGAGTTTGATCCGAGGTTTTAGAGTATTATAGCATCATTGGTTCTACTCGCTTTGAGTCTTGTAGAACGTATTTAAAGTGATCAGGGACTATTTTCCAGCTACTCTAGCGTTGCGCTAGCTAACTTACACTTATTTTCTAAATGAATTAATCCTACGCGATTTCTGGCCGAGTTGGTACTCGAGTCTAAGTACGAATTTTTTCAGGACGTTACATAGTGCTATGGGACCTTCAGCAGAGAGAAATGAAGTGGAAGGAGAGAGAAAGATAGGAGAAAGAAGAAGTTGGAGTGGTGCGGTTGTTGCACTGCACTATCATTACCCGACTCACTGCCGAGTCAAGCCTAGCTGAAAATCCACTCCTGGACATTTCAGCACATGAAGAGAAGAATCAGGAAGAGGGGATGGAAGAAGAAATGGAAAGAAGGAAAGACAGAGAGAGAGAGAGAGAGAGAGAGAGAGAGCGGGAGGGTGCATTACTGCACCGACTCAACTCACTGGGCCGAGTTCGGTCCAGGTTGGGCTTGTTTTTCTGTGTGTTGTTGTTGGACTTCCAGCATGTGAGAAAAAGAAGGAGAAGAAAAGAAATGAAGGAAGAAGGAAAAGAGTCAGAGAAAGAGGGAGAGTGAGTGCACCGTTGCACCAGGCAACTCGAACCGAGCCATGTTTGACTCGTTGATGGGTGTGAGTCGAGTTGAGTCTGGTCTGGGCGTTCATGGGGTTCCAACAGAAGAAATAATGATGTGGAAGAGAGCAGAGGAGGCAGAAAGAGAGTGAAAAAAAAGGGAAGTGGAGTTTGTACCGAGTTACCACTGAGTTGACTCAGTTAGAACCGAGTCCAGCCGAGTCAGGTTGGGTTTGGGCTGTCTAAACATTGTGGATAGCCAGCAGGGAAGAAAAGAAAAGAGAGGAAGGATGTAGAAGGAGGGAAATTTTTGGTGGCTGCTGAGATGACCCGACTGAAACTGAGTCGACTAAGGTAAGTCTACCTTCTTCTTCCAGATTTAAATAATTTCAAATTACATTTATCATCATTAAATGGTAGTATTTTATTTTACCATTATTAAGTATTACCATTGTTGATCATTAATAGCTCATATGGCTAACCATTAGTAAAATGCCTATATCGGTTAATACATACAAATTTCTATGATTAAATAAGAGTGTCTTGCTCTTTATTCTTAATTATTATTATCAATGGTAGAACGTATTACTCCCATTACAATGACTAATAGTGTCACCTTAATTAATATTAATTATATCATTAATGTGGATAGTTATACTATGGTTACTAGATTAGCATGGCAATTAATTTTACCTTAGTAAGCATAGAAATCCTAACCTTGAGTTAAATATGGGCCAAGTCCATTATATGACCTAATTAGTGTAAACAAAATGGTAATTATAAATAATAGTATTTTGTTTAATGGTAGATCATAGTATCACGACTAGATTTATTATTGATAGTTAGGATTAGTAATATCATTAGGTGATATTATTATCTTCTTTATGAGATTAGTGAAATTCTTGTAATATGGGTATTATCATTAGCCATTATCATTGTACTAGTAGAAACTAATCTATTTTTATTTCCTCTTTTATTTAATAGATTATAAATCATTATAAGAACGTCAAATATTACACACACACACACACACACACACACACACACACACACACACACACACACACACATATATATATATATATATATATATATATATATATATATAACTTGTGAATTATCATTCGATGGATTAGTACTTCTTTTGCGAGTATTATTCGATCCATTGTTTGATAATAATATTAATAATAACTTAGGATCCAAATCTCAGAATTTAAGCATCAAACTAAACTTTAAAATGAAACCCTAACCCTACGTCAAAGCCCCAAAGATAAATAACTAAAATCCTAGGCTATGATCTTAAACCCTAGGTCGTGTGTAGAACTTGGATCTAATTGTACAAGTTCCTGATTTATGGTAGGATTTGATTTTAATGGATCACACATTCCCTAACGATGCTGGTAGGCGATGTAAACTTTGAGGTGATGATTCTTCCCCTTGAGCTTTCTATCTTCCATTAGCTTAAGTTATAATTTTATTTTAATTCAAATTGATAATTACTATATCTCTCTCTTATAATTACATGTGTTAGCTGGTGGAAATTAAATTGCTATATTACATGCTTAATGTTTATCCTGCATACTTATTCATACTTGTGGAATATTTATGAATTGCCTATGGAACTTAAACTGGTACACCATGGGAAACTCCCACCTGTTTGTGTACACCCATACTTGGGATGTAACCCGACTGGTTGTGATAGTAATGGACCTTTGGCTTAGTAGTTATTAAATGGTGGTTTAAATTAATCGTTGATGTGGGCCTACCATCCAGGGTTGTTGTGTCTAACGATTTTCAAGGATGGTCTTTTATCGCATAGTTTTGATACTCGCCCTATGTCGCTTGTTTTGATATTTGTCTTATGTGGCTTGCTTTGATATCGCCTTATGTGCCTTTGTCCTGATATTTTTCCTATATGGGTTCGATATTTTTATCATGCAATTATGTGATGGTAAGCCCCATATATGATAATATGACTGGCAACTAGTTAATGAGTTTCCATTAAACATCCTAAGATGGTAGCCTCATGGGCCGGGGATGGTGGTATGGGATACTATGCCCGAGCTGTCAGTCTACGTTGGGCCATGTGCTCCCCGTAGTGACCTTGAACCTACCTAAATTGGCTGATTGTAATTGGACTAATAATGGATTAGCTAATTATGCATCCATGGCATATTGGCGATGACGGGTGGCTAATTTTGGTTGTTGTAGCACGTGCCCTAGAGTTGTTGGGGTATCGTTTCGCTAGCTCCCAGACCACCGACTATCGACCCCTGTCCGACTGGATGATTTTTCCAAGTCAATGATTGCATGGGCGACGAGCCCAAGTCTGGCTGGATGTGCATCCCCAGGCCGATGTGCATTCATGCATCCATGTATTTAAAAAGACTGCATCATATATTATTTTGATTGCTTTGTTGTTTTATAACTATGCTTACCTAATGTAGCAGTGTGTAATCTTTAGGACAATTCACACTGAGCTGGCCACTCATCCATTAAATATATAACTGTACAAGTAGTACAAGTGGCTTAAATAATATGCATGTCTAGACTTGATGAGGAGTTGTGCACAGGTGCCCTGGATGCATGGCTGTATTGTTAAGAGGAGTTGCATGGTCACGCGGATTATATTTATATTCTTTCTGTTATTTCTTATGTATGCAAATCTTGAAATCGTTAATGTTGGGACATTGGTTTGTATAAGTCATTATGGGCAGCTTCTTTTATATATTGAATGATAATGAAATTTTCCTTTATGTCGATTTGTCCACACTACGCTCACTTGCTACTCTGATGAAGGAAAAAAAAAATATACTCGAATTTGACCATCCTTTAAGGTTAACACTCGGATTTTTGGGAAACGGTTCATATACTTGGGTCCTGAAAACACTGATCGTTACAACTTCATACACGTCATGTGGGCTGCATCAATGGGCCGCACTAATGGGCCTCTTACACATCAAGTGGGCTGCATTAATGGGCCACACTAATGGGCCTCATACACATCAAGTGGGCTGCATCAATGGGCTGCACTAATGGACCTCATACACATCAAGTGGGCTGCATCAATGGGCTACACTAATGGGCCTTTTAGATGGGTTACAAAATATATCAAGCTGGGCCTCATAGATGGGTCACAAGTTTATCAAAGTGGCCCTCTCAAGTGGGCCACAAAATACATTAAAGTAGGCCTCACAGATGGGCCACAAGTATATCAAAGTGGGCCTCATGTGGGAGCTTGAATTATATCAAAGATCATTTCAATAGTTTCATGTGCAACATGTGTATTATTGAAAACTATCATTTTATGGGGCACATGGCACCTTAATGATGATGAGTACCGTCCAAACATTGTCTAAGTAATTCAGCATTGTCCAAACATTATCCAGCACCGTCCAGCATAATCTGGACGGTGTGGATAATATAAAATAAATACATCAAGGTGGGTCCCCGTCGTCCAGGTTGCTGGACGGTGTGGATAAGACTCATACATCATGGTGATCTCCACTTGGCACCGCCCAGACGAACGGTGTAGGTATAGAATACATATACCAAGGTGAGCCCCCACCCCGCACGTGTAGTACGTGTGGATGGGTCCCACGTCTATAAATGGCTGGACGGTGAGGATGAAACACATACACTATGGTGGGTCTCCACCTTGGATGGATGGTTTGGATAAAATCCACATATTTGGTGGATCTCGTCCAGCCACACATCAAGTGGGTCTCTGTAATACCCGTATCCTAGATCGTACCGTTCCGTTGGCTTCCGCGGTCCTACCGGTCGAATTTCGACAACCCTTGACTTGTATTCAACGTTTGCACGCGATCCTAAGCAGGGTCCCGCACACCAACACCGGCTCAATCCAAAACTTATATCATAGCGACCGTGACTCGCGCACTAAACTGATACCTAGGCTAGAAGATGTGAACCCGCGTTCATTCCGAAGAAACACCATACATTGCGAATTACGAGGGAATCTCTATGAGATGTCCCATCAATCAATGTCAAGTACAAGCCTTACCCAAGTGCATGCAACTCATTCCTCCCTTTTTAAAAGTCAACTCTCTCTCTCCTCTCACATCCCTCCTTTATCAATTTTCAAACCTAACCATACCTCATTAATTACAATCACCACATCATCTCATCCATATCATTCCATCGTCTCTCTCTCTTTTCTCAAATCTCTCCTAAGTAGAAATTCAAACGTCCAAGCCTCCCCAACTCTCCCTAAGGCCAAGTGTGGCCCACCCTCTCATCTCTCATCCTCACCATCAAAGCCCCATCAACTACGATCAAAAGTGAAGGCAAGGAGCTTACAAGCCTAAGGGACCAAGGAGAAGGCCTAGAGATGGGTGATCCATCGTTTATTTTCATTTTAAGGGTGCACTTGTTGTGGGACCCACTTGATGTATGTGTTGTATCAATGGAAGGCCCATAGTGGCGAGGTCCCTCTATCTCACCGTATCTCTCTTTTTCTCTCTCTCTCCTTCTCTCTCTCTATCTCTCTTTCCCTTTCCTTATTGATGACCCACCTAATATGTGCGTGTGGCCCACCATGAAGCATGCATTCTATCCACGCCATCCACTGAGTGGCCCACATGGTCGTCCATTTGGACGGGCCTGATCAAAGGAAAACACAAACATCAAATTGATCAGGTAGGCCACGTGCATGTGGGACCCATCATGATGTCCCTGTTTATCCATGCCGTCTAGCGTCTCTAGACGCTGGACGTAGAGGCATGCTAACATGGAATGTGTGTAGTAGCATGGGAGTGTACTAACGAGTTGACAAAAAAGAAAAGAAAAGGAAAGGAAATGGTGGGCCATTCATGTAGGCCCCACCTTGATGTATGTACTCAATCCAAGCCGTCCATCCTTTTCTTTAGGCCATTTTAGGCGTTGAGCCGAAAATGAGGCCAATTGGGTAATCAAGCGGGCCATACTATAAGAAATAATGCTATTACCGTTAAGACCCACCTAGATTCTTCTATTCGCCAAAAACACATCGTATATTGGTCTCATTTGGTTGATCACGGGCCGTAGAATCTAATGGTTGGGTTGGATTTTCCTAAGGCGAGCCCCACCTACCAAAAACCACGGGATTTCCCATTTTTAAAAAAAAAAAAACCAAGGCAGCAGCACCTGCTACTGCCGCTATCAGAGGCAGGCAGACGGGTGGGGCCTCACGGCCCCAGTTGTGGGCCTCGCCGTGATGTGTTTCGAACATCAACACCATCCATTGTGGGCCCCCCTTCTAAAAATGTCTTGCCCCAAAAATCAGCTGTATACGGAACTCAGGTGGGCCATACCATCTAAAATCATGGGAAGACATGCCTAAAACATATAAAATCACCTGGTAGGGCCTACCTGAAATTTGGGTGCGGCTGAAACTTGGTCTGAACCCTCAGCCAAGTGGGACACTCATAATGGGTGGGCTAGATTTGCGAACCACATTACAGTGGCCCCTGACCGTGACCCTATGAATATTTTGGGTGGCAAATGAACATTGCAGGGGCCTCATGGCCCTGCGACCCTATTAACAGATTGTATGGAAAATAAACATTCCAGTGGGCCCCAGTTTTTCCCAAGTCCACGTGACCTTTTAAATAGATTGGATGTCATATAAATATTATGGTGGGCCCCTGGTCCACATAACCTTGTGAACAAGTTGGATGTCATATAAACAGTACGGTGGGCCCCAGGTCTGAGTGACCTCATGAACAATTTGGATGGCAAACAAACATCACCATGGGCTCTAGGTCCACGTGACCTTTTAAATAGATTGGATGTCATATAAATATTACGGTGGGCCCCTGGTCCACGTAATCTTGTGAATAGGCTGGATGTCATATAAACAGCACGGTGGGCCACAAGTCTGAGTGAACTCATGAACAATTTGGATGGCAAACAAACATCACCGAGGGCTCTAGGTCCACGTGACCTTATGAACCATTTGGGTGACAAATAAACATCACTGTGGGGCTTAGACAGATTGGATGCAATTAAACATTATGGTGGGACCCTAGTCCACGTGATCTTAGAGCCCTCGGTGGGCCCAGGTTGAGTGAAAAATAAACATTACTGTGGGCCCTAGGTCTGAGTAACCTTATCAATGGGTTGGATGGAAAATAAACATTATAGTAGGCCCCACATGGGACCCGCTTGATGTATGTATTATAATCCACACCTCCCATTAGGTGGGCCCCACCATGGGTATGTACCTCATCTAAGTCGTCCATCCTTTCAATCACTATGGGATCTACTATGATGCATATGTTTCATCCAAACCGTTCAACCATTTTGGAGATAATTTAAGGTCCATTGTTAAGGCCACCTTGATTTGCATAAGGCCTATTGTTGAGGCCCATCTTAATGTGTTGGTGGCCCTTGTTGAGGCCCACCTTAATATATATGTATGCAAGGCCTATGGGTTATGGCCCATTGTAATGTACGTAAGGGCCATGTGATATGGCCCATTGATACGACCCACATAATGAATATAAGGCCCATGTGATACGGCCCACTTGATGAATATAAGGCCTATGTGATACGGCCCATTTGATGTACTTAAGGCCCAGTGGGATGTATTTAGGTCCATTGTAATGTGTGATTTCTCCGTGGTATATAAAATGATGTTTATAACGGGATGTGCCTTGAGAACAATGATGATTAGATGCCCACATTGTAAGGATGATGTCGGTTAAATGTCCGCATTGTCACTCTCCCTAAGACCCATTGGTAGGCCCATACTTGTAGTATGTAGGTCCTCTAGGCCCATCTTCCTTATGAACAGAGCCCATTACCATATAACATGTTTAGTATAGATCCATGATTCATGATCATACGCATCATATATATTCCTGATATGAGGAGTGATTGATCATAGCATATGCCTTTGGGCGGATTGTTTATGGGCTCCTTGATAGACGGAGTTGCCCTACATGAGCGCGCGGTACGCGCAGGATTGTAGCATGTCTGGTAGGGTGGTTCATGCATTTGTATTTGTGTGAATGTAATTATTGTATGCCCTAGTGACATAAGGGCCCTAGCCTCCACAGACACATCGTGGGCGGCTGGATTGGATACCGAAAATATTATTAATAAGTATCGGGGCGCCATAGATGTCCCTGGGTGAAAATTTCTAAACTCGATGGTACCAGAGGATGACTCCAACGTCTAGACTGAGTGGATATATGAGAGCATGAGGGCCGAATACCAGGAGGTCTCGTCTCACTGTGTCGTGGTCAGTTGGAAAGGGGTGTGGCCTTACTCGCCCGAGGGTAGGGGGCAATACTAGGCTGAGTCTAACCAGCTTGTGAATGAGTCCATTATCGACATGCCAGATGGGTATTGACAGACTATTGGCCAGGCGGATGGTGAGGTTTCTTACGCTCACTTGGACTGTGCGGCTGGGAGAGAGGTAGTGTCATTTAGAGTGTACTAAACCTCGGTGATTATCTATAATGAGAACTGTACTGATATATGATGAGGATTGGCATGCTTGAGTTGCATCTCGCATCGTATGGCCATGTTGTGGCCGATAGCATTCATATCTTGCACCATATGGTCTTAGTATGGCTGATTGCATTCATGTATTCACTAGCATGATTTCGCACTTCTCTGACCTTGCATTCTGAGCACGCTCTTATTGCGCACACACTTACACCACCCTCTAAGCTTTTTATAAGTTTATGCACGATCGATGCGTGCAAATGATGCCAGGACACAATCGTAACATAGTAGCAGTAGGAGCGTGCAGTCAAGCTTTTGGAGTTTTCGTTATTTGCAATATCTTGTATTTTCCTTCAGATGCATTGTACTCAAAAGTTTTTTATCATAATGGATTTTGTGATAGTGTTCTTGTGGTCATTGTTCGTGGTTTATGCTTGTGGTTATGCTCATTATGAATCAGATCAATTATTAGAAATCCTCCTTATAGCATCCAAGGATCGGAACCTGGTGTATGGGTGCCGGGAGTTAAGAATGGGGTATTATGGAGGCTATCAGCGCCGAATTCGGCGATCGAGAATTTTGTGAGCCCAGTTTCCGAGTTTGAGGCATGACAGTCCCACACATGTGGCCTATATATATATATATATATATATATATATATATATATATATATATATATGTATATATATATATATATATAATCTTCAAAAAAGTCAAGTGTCCAAACCCTCTGGATGCCAGTGTGGATTTAAACCATGCACGTCACAGTGGCATCCCACCACTTGTCTAGATGGATGGTGTGGATGAATCACATACTTCATGGTGGTTCCACGTCCAATGGACCATATGCGCGAGATCAAGTTGATATTTGTTAAGAGAGAGAGAGAGAGAGAGAGAGAGAGAGAGAGAGAGAGAGAGAGAGAGAGAGAGAGAGACGGTGTAGTGGAGGGACCCCGCCACTATGGGTCCCTCATATGATTACAACACATACATTAATTGGGTCCCATCACAAGTGGGCCATCAAATCGAAAATCAATGATGGATCACCCAACGATCGGCCTTCTTCTTTATCTCCTTACACTCCTTAACTCTTAAGCTCCTTCTTTAAGGGTGGATGATGAAATTTGAAGGGTGGAGATGGGAGATGAGAGGGTAGGAAAGTGGGTCACGCTTGGCTTTGGAAAAGCTTAGACTTTGGGTGCTTTCTCTTGGGAGTTGGAGAATTGTTAGAGAATGAGAGAGAAAGAGAGAGAGGAATGATGGATTGATAAGGAATGGTGGAATGGGTGTTGTAAGCGATGAGGATGGGAAGGTATGAGTCTGGTTGAAATTTGGGTAAAAGAGGAATGGGTCGGGAGAGAGAGAGTTGACTTAGGGAAAAGAGGGAATGGGTGCTTGTACTTGTGATAGGGTGAGGTGGCATAAGGTATGAATGATGTACTTGACTTGATTGATGTGACGAATCGTACAGATTCTCTCAGAATTCGCAACACGCGGCGTTTCTTCAGAATGAACGCAGGTCCACATTTCTTAGCCTGGGTATCGCATCGGCATGCGGCAACGGCGTTGGAATTGCGGGAACAGTGCGGTCATAAGGGTACAAGTTTCGAGATGAGTTGACTCTGATACACGGGACATGACTCAGGATCGCACGCAAATGCCGATAACAGACCGCCGGTCACCGAAATTTGACTAGAAGGACCACGAAAGCCTACGGAACGGTATGAGCTAGGATATGGGCCTTACAATTATGGTGTTTAGCAACGCATGTATATGGATCTTATGTGTGAGCAGTGTATACATAAGTGTACACATGAAATCACTGATGTATAATGGTCAATTGATCAGATGGATGATTGATGGATCAAATGGATGAATGGATTTAGGTAACAGATGGAACTTGAAGTTTTGTAGGCAATGATAGTTTTGCACACCGTAGGTGTAATCCCATGGCAATGTAACGTCTACTTTATACATCTATTAAATTATCTCATGTTAAGACATTGATCCAAAGGTTTGGTAAATCAAAGCTCATTGGAGTATGGTTGCTTGTCATTTCTTTGTTTTTTTTTTTGTATTTTTTTTTCTCACGTCTAAGTTAGACCATGCCATGCCCCAATATAAATAATCAAAATTAAACCAACTAAACTGTGTTACAAAATCAATTTGGTTGAACGTTCGTATTCCTAACCTTTGACTCGTTGAACGTTCATGGAAATAGGATGATTCGAAATTTCACTGATGACTTTGCAATAATCGTCTACAAGTCTAGTAGTCATATAAATAAGCATGACTTTTGAGTCTTGATATAGTGATAGAGTGAGACCTATAATTTCAACAATTCAAATTGAATTACTTGCTTACCAAGCATACAATTTCTAAGTGCCTGTGTAGCATCACACCCAGCCAGAGTATCAAAGCAAAGGGTCACCCTGAAACAAGAACCAACAACGAATCAATGATGATTGAACTGATAGTCTCAGGGTGCAAAGATAAAACCAATCCAAGTTATCCTAACGTTCTAAATTATGTCCATTTGCAAAGGGGCGGGGCCCAATCATGTCCAACCCTACAAACAAGGGACCAATCACCTAAATAGCGAAATATTCAGCTCAAGAATATTAGACAAGTCAGTTGCGGTGAGAATGTACGGTTGGGAGCATTCTAATGGTGGAGACTGGCTGGTGCGTCTTATTCTATCTCAAGAGCATTCTAATGGTGGAGACTGGCTGGTGCATCTTATTCTATCTCAACAACATTTTCTTGGAAATAAGGAAACAAATATCATCGCGACCGCCACCATTACCCTACCATGAAACCTCGACCGTCCATTTGAATCTTCTTTGGCCATTGATATGAAACCCTTTGCTTGCAAACCATGTTTTATGTATGTGTCGCTATCTGATCTTGATTTTTATTTACAAACTGGCTGACTCGTATGTTAGTTTTGCACCATTTAAAAAATATTAGGAACTCTTCAGCCGTACAAATGACATATGTACATCCAGGCCCCCAACTCGCTAATTGACGGCTAGGATTTCTTGGTCAGTGTGAAACACGAAGCTCTAAACTCCACGATTGCATTGTATCAAAATCTCTTTGTAGTAATCAAAACTCCAGGTTGTCTTGCAAATGGATGGTTAAGGAAAAATACACAGCAACCGTACACATTAGCACGGACGCACAATGGCCGTCCACATTGATCATGGTCCATCCATGGTGGGGCTTCTCCAAGCAATGGTGTGGATTACTGAACCGACGGCCCCACTTCAACAAACTAAAAAGCAGAGGATGGTGTGCATGTCCTAGGGGTCGAGGATCATCAATTCCACTTAACACGCAGGGGCATGTGTAACACTGTTTGAAAGCCAGAAAATAAAGTGGATGGCTGGCATGCGGTCATGATGTAGCGAGATTTAAATAGCGGACCGCATGTTATGAGAATAGATCTCAAGGCCTTTAAAAAAAAAAAAACCCCAGACCCAATCAGTGACAGAGTACGGAGTTAACAATCAAATCTCACCATATCAACCCTCAACCCCCTACTCAGCCGATCCGTATGCTATCAGAGATAGGCTGAGAATCTATTAAGCAGAAAACTTTAAAAAGACTGGTACGGTGAAGCCATCTGCTGTAAGAGATGCGTTGAGTATCTATAGCTGAAAGCTTTAAAGAAAGGAAAGGGCCCAGATATTTCTTACAGAATATACAGCCCCACCAATGGCAACTTGCCACACTACACGAGGTACAGGCCTGATTACATATTTCATGTCTTTTCAACTTACGGCATGTGACCTTTTGTAACAGGCCACTCGCCTGGAGCCACGAACTGCCATTTCTGTGTGGCGGGTCAAGCATGATTTATCTGTTTATCCGCGTCTTACCCCCGCCCGTATCTAACCCGAACGGGCAGTTCTGTGGGCTAGCCCACCGTGATTTATCTGTTCATCTGCGCTGTCCATACTTTCTCTTACATTATTTTAAGGAATTTGGACAAAAATGAGGCATATCCAAAGCTCAAGTAGGCCACACCAAATAGTAAACTTGGCTGCATTAAATGCAATAAGAATAAAATGCAAGTTGCATTAAATGCAAGAGTCATCCGTGGTATGCTCCACTTGATTGTTAGATCTGCTTCATTTTTGTGTTCATACCTTAAACTGATCGGAGAAAATAGATGGACAGTGCAGATAAACAGATACATCACGGTGGGCCTGAGCAGGGAACTGCCCATTTTTAGTTAGAGACGAGCGGGGTACGACGCAATCCGCATCCTTTATTCACACCATTTACCACTCCTCTGTGAGACAGATCTGATGCTCAAATGGACCACACCACACAACTGACTCTTGCATTTAATGCTTTATGTGATTAATGCAACCAAGTGTATTATTTAGTGTGATCTAGTTTAGCATTGGATCTTCCTCATTTTTATGAACATACCTTAAAATGATCTAGGATGAGGAATAGATGGTATTGATAAACAAATAACTCACTGTGGGCCCTCTCAGTTATGTTCGTGGCTAGGAATGGACTGGGGTTGTTAGATAATATGTTGAATTAAATAGACTATAAAAATCGAGAACCAAAAAAGGAAAATAAATTTAGAGAAATAAAAACTTATTGAATTGAGTCGAAGCGTGACTGAGTCACTCGGCTTGAAATCGAATTTGCTCCCCTTGGACAGCGTCCCAAGTGCAACAGGTTTACAGAGCAATCGACCTCCAGGATACAACGACTATGACCCGATTCCAGCAGTGCACTCACTGTACACGGGCTCGAACCACTTGCAGTTTAATCCGAAAGTGCTGAGTTGACTTAGCAATGAACTCAGTAACAATGGTAAAACCGTATCAGAGAGAGTTTTATAAGACAGAGAATTTTCATATATTTTGAAACTGGAATCGGAAGTCCATATATAAACTCTGAAATGGTGCATAAGCACCCTTTACAAAAGGTTAGGTCCGTTGGATTTAAACCCAACAGGGGCGACCAACCGGAAGGGAAGCATCTCTCTGGTTTAAAACGAAAAGGCGCAAGTGTGAGTACACTCTCGCACATACGGTCCTGCGAGTACCCATACACACACACCCACGCAAGTACACTTACACCGCACTCGCACCCGCGCTTATCCCAGCCCGTCCCGTCGCGTCGCGCACGTGCACGCGCACACGGACACGGACTCGGCTCGGCACGCGTGCGTGTGTGGTCAATGGCATAGATTAGAGCTATTGGCATAGTCCACCCACAGGACCAAATTTACATGCCCCCTGAAAGGGGCTCAAGCCCTAGGCAAAAAGCCTATCATATAAACAAGAGAATTTCTTCTGTCAAATCTGATGTGGGACAAAACCAACACCTCAAAAACACCAAAATTTTAAATGTGGAGGGAAAACACCGAAATTTGAAAATTTAAATTTTTAACATTATTTTAAAACAAATACAACAATCCCCACATGTTTTTAAATAAAATGCTTTCGGATTAAAGTGAAATAGTTGTGCAATGGTGCCGGTGTTACCATAGACTTGAACTGACATTAGAGTAAACAAGACAGGTCTACAGGAATCAGGTGACACCATAGTCTTGAACCTGAATCCTTTTAATGTAGATCGCAAGTACATGCCACTCACACAACTCTTTCTCTGTAAGTGATTCTGTGGTTCGGTGCGTTTCGGCCATACACCATTACCTAAATTTCATGAGTGCTCTAAAGAATTCGACTAGATTCTCATAGGAAGCGGCCTCCACCTCCACACCCATATAGGTGACTCCCATCAAGTGTATGCAGCAACTGTATACACCACCAAATATATGACTATGGATCCATTAAGAGTTTTAAAAACTCATCCTTTTGCGTTGTTGCTCGCACTGTACACCATAGAATGAGCTCAAACAACTCAGTGCAATCGTTTACCTCGTGTCTTGTTGTTTACCCATTGAACCTATCTCATGAGATCTCCACTTGTATAGGTTGGGTTACCGACACTGGCAGCTCATATATGAGGCTCAGTCTCATTCCCTTCGATGTATCATTGACTAACTTTTTAGATAGTCCTTTAGTCAGAGGATCTAATAGATTCTTTTCTGACCTCACAAAGTCAATAGATATGACTCCATCACGCAACATATGTTTCACTATGTTGTGTCTGAGTCTAATATGCGTATTTTTTTCATTATATATTTTACTTTTTGCTTTCGCTATAGCTGCTTGACAGTCACAATGAATAGACACAGCCGATACAGGCTTTGGCCACAATGGTATATCAGCTAAAAGATTTCTAAGTCACTCGGCTTCTGATCCAGCCTTTTCTAAGGCAATAAACTAGGATTCCATAGTCGACCGAACGATACATGTCTGCTTGGTGGACTTCCAAGAGACTGCTCCTCCACCCAAAGTGAAGACATATCCACTTGTAGATTTTGTCTCATCTAAATCACTTATCCAGTTAGTATCACTATATCCTTCTAATATAGCAGGATAACCATTATAATGTAAACTATAGGCCATGTTGCCTTTTAGGTATTGTAAAATCCTAGACAAGACATTCCAATGCTCTTTTCCAGAGTTATGTGTATATCTATTAAGCCTTCCTACTGCAAAAGCTATGTCAGGTCTAGTACAGTTTATTAGATACATGAGGCTACCAATTATTTTGGAATACTCCAATTGAGACACACTATTTTCTGTATTCTTCATGAGAGTCACACTATAATCATAAGGAGTACTGACAGGTAAAAAATCAAAATGGTTAAACTTTCTCAATATCTTCTCAATGTAATGAGATTGTGATAATATAATAACACCATTTTTCCTGGTTATTTCAATACCCAAGATTACACTTGCCTCTCTTAAGTCTTTCATGTCAAACTTAGATGACAAGAATTTTTTAGTTGCATTAACTAATTTAATATTAGTTCCAAAAATAAGCATGTCATCAACATAAAAGCATATAATAACATAATCATTTATAGAAATTTTACTATATACACATCTATCTACATCATTTATATGATAACCATTTGATTTTAAAACACCATCAAATTTTTCATGCCATTGTTTAGGAGCCTGTTTTAAACCATATAGTGATTTAATTAGTATACATACTTTATTTTCTTTACCTAATATCTTATATCCCTCAAGTTGCTCCATATATATTTCTTCTTCTAAGTCTCTATTTAGGAAAGTCGTCTTAACATCCATCTGGTGTACCACTAGTTTATATATAGAGGCTATCGCTATTAAGACTCTAATAGTTGTAATCCTAGTTACAGGAGAATATGTATCAAAGTAATTTATTCCTTCCTTTTGTTTAAAACCTTTCACTACTAACCTAGACTTAAACTTATCAATAGTCCCATTTGGTTTTAGTTTCTTTCTAAACACTCATTTACAGCCTATTGGTTTGTTACCAGGTGGTAGGTCTACAAGTTTCCAAGTATTATTAGATATAATAGATTCTAACTCATCATTTATTGCTTCCTTCCAAAAGGTTGCATCTGGAGAGTTAATAGCTTTTATATAAGTTGTAGGATCATCTTCTACTAAGAATATGAAAAAATCATCTCCTAGGTTAGTTTCTCTTCTAATCCTAACACTTTTTCTTGGTTGTATCTCTTTTACTACTTTCTCGTAGATATTTTTACTAGTAGACGCAATATCTGATTCATTAACTTCTTCTATTCCTATAGATCTAGATTTCATAGGGAATACGTTCTCAAAGAACTCTACATCCCTAGCTTCTATAATTGTATTAGGATATAGAATATTATCCTTAGTTTTTAAAACTAGAAACCTATAAGCCGAACTGTTTTGTGCATACCCTATAAATACACAGTCGGTCGTTTTAGGACCTAACTTTCTTTTTTTAGTTTCAGGTAATCCTACTTTAGCAAGACACCCCCACACTTTAATATATTTATAACTAGGAACATGATTCTTCCAGTTCATAAGGTGTTTGTTCAGAAGATTTATATGGAATCTTGTTTAGGATATAACAAGCAGATAGAATTGCTTCTCCCCACATATTTGAGGGTAAGCCTGAACTATTTAACATGACATTCATCATTTCTTTTAGAGTTTTGTTCTTACGTTTTGCTATTCCATTCTGTTCTGGTGTATAAGGAGCTGTAGTTTCGTGAATTATTCCATTCTTTTCACATAATTCTCTAAATTGAAAAGATTCATATTCAGCTTCTCTATCTGTTCTAAGTCTTTTAATTTTTATATTTAATTGATTTTCAACTTCAATTTTATATTTAGAAAAAGCATCTAAAGCTTCATCTTTGTTCCTTAACAGATATACTCTAGTGAACCTAGAGTAGTCATCTACAAAAGTTATATAATATCTTTTTCCACCTCTAGACATGTGATTTCTAAAATCACCTAAGTCACTGTATATTAACTCTAATAGAACAGATGATCTTTCTATTTGTTTAAAAGGTTTTCTAATGAATTTTGATTCTACACATGTTTCACATTTTTCAAACTCTTCATTAGATATATTAGGTAATAAACCTAATCTTTTCATTTTCTTTAAAGATGTCACATTCACATGACCTAATCTACTATGCCATAGGTAAAAAGGTTCAACGATATAAACAGAACTAAATATCTTCTTATTATCACTGGATACATTTACAATGAATAAACCATCGCTACAGTACCATTTACCATCAAAGGTTTCATTTTTAGTCATTACAAGCTTATCCGAATCAAATACTAATTTAACGCCAGCCTTATTGAGGAGCGAACCATAGACCAAGTTTCTTCTAATGTCAGGCACATGTAGGACATCATTTAATATTAGAGTCTTTCTAGAAGTGAGTTTCAGAAGTACTTTTCCTTTTCCTACAACTGGAGACGTTCTAGCATTTCCCATGAACACCTGTTCATCATCTCCTGATACTTGGTAGGAGGTAAATATGCTATGATCCTTGCACATGTGCCTAGTTACACCGATGTCTAGCACCCACTCTAAGTTGTTTATAAGGAAGACTTCTGACACCACAACTACTACCACGTCAGACTCATTGCCTGTTTATGTAAGATTAGCTTGTGGCTTATCTTTGTTTTTCTTAAGCCTGCATGTTTTAACATGATACCCAGGCTTTCCACAGTTGTAACAGTTTCCTTTTTTCTTGAATTAATTATTTGCATTCTTCTTTTTGAGCCTGCATTCATTTGCATAATATCCAGGTTTGCCACAGTTATGACAGTTGCCATTTTTCTTATTATTTGTCCGACTTGATTCCATAAGATTCGCCTTTGAATCTATCTCATTTTTATTTTCTTTTTGGTCCCTGATTCTATTGGCCTCCTTTATTCGTATGTGTACGATAGTGGTTTCCAAAGAAACACCGTTCTTCTTATGTTTCATTCTATTTTTATATTCTTTCTAGGAAGGCGGTAACTTTTCTATTAGTGCTCCTGACAGAAACACTTCATCCAACTTAATTCCTTCTATCGATAGTTTGTGAATTAGACCTTAAAAGTCGTGAATCTGATTTGTGACAGATTTATCGTCTGTCATTTCATAGTGAAGGAAATTAGCAATTGCATGTTTCTTAGCGCCTGCATCTTCCAATATGTATTTCTTTTCTAAAGCAGTCCATATATCTTTAGCAGACGCGTAAGAAGTATACACATCATATAGTTCGTTGGATAAAGAATTTAAAATATAATTTTTACAATTATTTTCATCTCTTACTTCATTTTGATTTGCTGAATCTATAGTAAATAATTCAAATAAAATGTATGAAACTTTCAGGGTGGTCAGAGCGAACATGAATTTCTGTTTCCACCGTTTAAAGGATTGTCCAGCGAACGGTTCGATTTTGGCTAACTCAGAAGAAGCATTTACTGTTACTAAAGCCATAGTCTATGTAATTCAACAAATTCGATTTCAAGATTGTTGGATAATATGTTAAATTAAATAGACTATAAAAATCGAGAACCAAAAAAGGAAAATAAATTTAGAGAAATAAAAATTTATTGAATTGAGTCGAAGCGTGACTGAGTCACTCGGCTTGAAATCGAATTTGCTCCCCTTGGACAGTGTCCCAAGTGCAACAGGTTTCCAGAGCAATCGACCTCCAGGATACAATGACTATGACCTGGTCCCAGCAGTGTACTCACTGTACAGGGGCTCGAACCACTTGCAGTTTAATCCGAAAGTACTGAGTTGACTCAGCAATGAACTCAGTAACAATGGTAAAACCGTATCAGAGAGAGTTTTATAAGACAGAGTATTTTCGTATATTTTGAAACTGGAATCGGAAGTCCATATATAGACTCCGAAATGGTGCATAAACACTCTTTACAAAAGGTTAGGTCCGTTGGATTTAAACCTAACATGAAGGGAAGCATCTCTCTGGTTTAAAACGAAAAGGCGCAAGTGCGAGTACACTCTCTCACATACAGTCTTGCGAGTAGCCATACACACACCCACACAAGTACACTTACACCGCACCCGCACCCAGCCTAGCCCGTCCCGTCCCGTCTCGTCGCGCACGCGCACACGGACTCGGCTCGGCTCGGCGCGCGCGCGTGTGTGGTCAATGGCATAGATTAGAGCTATTGGCATAGCCCCCCCACAGGACCAAATTCACATGCCCCCTGAAAGGGGCTCAAGCCCTAAGCAAAAAGCCTATCATATAAACAAGAGAATTTCTTTTGTCAAATTCGATGTGGGACAAAACCAACACCTCAAAAATATCAAAATTTTAAATGTGGAGGGAAAACACTGAAATTTGAAAATTCAAGTTTTTAACATTATTTTAAAACAAAAACAACAGGGGTAGGACGCAATCCGTGTCCTAGCGGCTTCATTGATCTCTTGATCCACAAGGGGCATGGATGCCGACTGTGGGGCCATTTTGAATTATGCGATCACATTCATGCTGGCCGTTTATATTGAAAACTAATTTAGAGCATGATCCAGAAAATGAATCGGATTCAAATCTCAGATGAACCACAGTACATCAAAACAGTAGTAATTGGTCATTAAAATATTCTTGTAGGTCACAAAAGCTTTAGATCAAGACTATATTTGTGTGGTATCTTTATATGTCTTTGTGACCTTATCAACAGGTTGGATGTCAAATAAACATTCAGTTGGACCCCATAAAGTTTTTAACGATGGGGATTCAATCAAGACTGTTACCTCAGATGTGGTTCACCTAAGATTTGGGCATGTTTGATTTTTGGTATCATATCCTAAAATGAGCTTTCAAAATGGTTGGACGACATAGATTTTAAGTCACATACATCACCATGAGCCCCACAGTCAGGGGTCGAATCTACCCAAGCCAACATGAGTGAAACCAAACCGTGGACCATCTTAGAAATAAGAATGGCACCATTTACTAAACAGTTGAAAAGGAAATAGAAAAAAACGATGGTTAGGATTGTCCGTAGGAGTGGCAAGTGGTGGTCATTGAGTCTAGTCCGGCTTTGCAGGGGTTGGACCTGGGCCTGCCATATATGGTCTGATCGTATTTTTAGCCGACCTTGGGCTCAGGTAATTTAGAGCCAACAGGCTTCTTGTGTTCATGCGTTTTACTCTATATATGTCTGTACTAATTATCAATTGGGCAGCACATTCATCTTGAATGTAGACAGTTTCATTTTTCACTGTCTATTTCTTTAGGCATTGTGGCCCACCTTCTAAAATAGGATTTGATCAATTTTCAGGTGGGGCAGAGCCTGGCCCAACAATTTCTTTTCAAGCTCTAGTCTTTGGTCCTTTAGAGTTAGGCCTAAGGTCCTTAGCTTGGCCCAGCCAAAACCTGGTCCATTGCCACACCTAATTGTTGGTTTGGTGTAGACCATCTGCACATAGGACCCACTCAAATGGATGGTTGACAACTGATGTGCATTGATTACTAAATTATAATATTTTCTAGTTCAATTATTCTATTTCTACTGTGCTATAAACTAATACAATCCAATTTCTAGTTCAGTTGGTTACAATCTTTTCTGTTAAACAATTCAGGTAATAAGATCATAAGACTGCTTGCTTTGCTTGTTTGGTTGCCTTCCAAATCTTTAAATAAATAAAAATTTTAAAAAAATCTAGGGATTTTGGATCACTGTATGTCACACATGTTTTACCCATATACATTACAAAACATGATCTTTGTGGAGCCCACCGCATTGTTATGTGTCAAATTCTACACAAGTTGTCGAATGTGCCGGGTTTTGTCGAGTGGAACTAGAGTGTCACACCTGATGGAGGGCGTGCATGTCACACATTTTTTTTTTCTACACACACACACATACCCAACACACTCACGCCTTAGTGGAATCTCACCACCTATGGGTACTGGAACCCTTGTCCAGGTGTTGAAACTCCTGAGAGTCTACCAGCAGGGCAAGAGTAGGGACCTGCATGTCACACATAAACCATGCTGGGCCACAACATGAGGTAAAAACCACATAGGTAGGGTATAGGACTTCAGTTACAATCTCAAGTGTACAATAAGCGTAGAAAAATTGGATACTCCGGTTGAATGTGATGGCTAATATGCTGGCAGTTATAAATTACATGTGGCATATAAGTAATTAGAATTAAACAATTCAAATTATTTATCTTAGTTTATATTAGTCATGAACAAATAAATGTGCTTATATCATTGTTTGATTATTAATTGATGGATATTGTGGAATTATTAAATTAAAGTAACCATTGTATTTATGTATCTTCATCCATATTAGGAATCCTCCCCAACACATGTTGTAGGAAGAGCATGCAACATGCAAATTTAATGGGTCAACTGTCATACATGTGTGACATCTACTCTATCCATTAATCGACATACGCAATATTAAGGTCTGATTAAAATATCAATTTAATCTAGAACTTTGAATTGCTTGTATGACAAGTGAAAAATTCTAAGCAATTTCAAAGTGCCTACTATAATCCATCACACTGTTTAGAGTATCTCCAGGCTGGTTCGTTCATCACGTGGACCCACAAGACAAAAAGGGTGAGTACCTTAGGAAAAAGGTCTAAGTTCCCAATGTTCTACTTGTTGGGGGCCTTGCACAAAACCTTAGGATCTAGCCTCCTGAACAAACCAGAATTATGAGATAATAATAGCAATAAAACAAATCAAAGCAACAATCACATACCACACAAGAGATTTTTATGTGAAAAACCCTCAAAGAGGTAAAAACCATGAGACCTCATCCAGATCAACAATCCACTATGAAGTAGAATGTTACAACCTTCGTCACTCACGCAGGAGTGGATGGACAATAAGAGAATAAAAGAAAAATAGAGGGATCTCACCGATCACGAGGACGTAGAAGTGCTGAGACGACGACTCCCTTCCACAAGCTTCCTCTCTCTCTTTTCTCTCGCTCTCTCACTTTTGATATCCCTAAATCATTTAGGAAACTCTCTTGTATTTTTTTTTCACACAACATCATACCCTATAAAAAACCCTAGGGACCCTTTTTTATAGTTTTAGGAAACTCTCTTCCGCATCCCAGTTGCGAAAGGACTTGCGACACAAAATTCGTACAAAATTGCAGAACGAATCTGCGTAGCTACGACCGGTCGTGAGCCACCTACGACCGGTCATGGACCACATACGACTGGTCGAACACCCCGAAAAAAATCGTTCGAACTCGCTGGACTTTGAGTCGTGTCACGACTCGAACCTACGACTAGTCGAGCACCAGCCTACAACCGGTCGTACAGGGCTCACGACCGGTCGACGACGGGTAAAAAAATCCATCAAATCTCCCCCTTTTTGACCCAGGAGGGATTCACCTTCTTCAAGCCAACCTGGTTTCTGCAAACCTCAAACTTGCCCTTGAGCAAAGTTTGGTCATCATGTCTGACCCATTATTGTCCGTGTGGACCTTCTTAAGCTATAACACCTTTTGTTTCAAAGTATCCCTTATCCAGTGATACCGAATCTCTATGTGATTTGACTTGAAATGCTGACTTGGATTTTTGATCAAGTGTATAGCACTCTGACTATCACAATAGACTACGTTCTCCTCCTGCTTCAGGTTAAGTTCCTGTAGGAACCTCTTTATCCAAAGCATCTCTTTACATGCCTCTGTGATTATAATGTACTCGGCCTCTGTCGTCGACAATGCTACGACCCTTTGTAGCTTGCTCTGCCAAGAAATCACTCCCCTACAAACGTGAACATGAATTCCGATGTAAACTTTCTGGAGTTTATGTCACCTGCCATATCTGCATCTGTGTAGCCCTCTATCATAGGTGTTCCATCACCATAAGATATGCTCAACCTGGATGAGCCTCTTAGATACTTAGTATCCACTGCACCGCTGTCCAATGCTCTTTGCTAGGATTGGGAAGATATCAGCTGACAACACCAACCACATATGTTATGTCTGGGCGTGTACACACCAAAACATACATCAAACTTTCTACAGCTGACGCGTAGGGTATCTTCTGCATCTCTTCTACCTCTGCCTTCGTCTTGAGACACTGTCTGTCGCTCAATCTGAAGTGATCATCCAGTGGAGTTCTGAACGGCTTCGCTATATTCATATTGAACCGCTCTAGGACTTTCTCAATATACCGTTCTTGTGACAGCCAAAGCTTCATGTTGCTTCTGTCACGGGTTATCTCCATTCCTAAGATTTGTTTAGCCAGGCCCAAGTCTTTCATCGCAAACGACTTACCGAACTCCTATTTCAGCCTGTCGATCTTCTTGATGTCCTTTTCCATAATGAGCATGTTATCAATGTATAAGAGTAGAACTATGAAATCACCAACTGAGAACTTACGCGTGAACACACAGTGGTCTGACTCCGTTCTGTCATACCCATGCTGTAACATGAATGAATCGAACTTCTTGTATCATTGCCGTGGAGCTTGTTTCAGCCCATACAAGCTCTTCCTCAACCTACACACCATATGCTCTTTGCTCTTGACTTCGAACCCCTCTGTTTGGTGCATGTAGATCTCTTCTTCTAGGTCGCCATGGAGAAAAGCAGTTTTAACGTCCAACTACTCTATCTCCAGATCCATGCTAGTTGCTAACCCAAGTAACACCCGTATGAATGTCATCTTCACCATTGGTGAGAATATCTCCTCGAAGTCTATGCCTTTCCTCTGACTGAACCTTTTTACCACAAGTCTGGCCTTGAACCTCGTCTGTAAATTCTTCTACTCAACTTTCTTTCTGAACACCCACTTGTTGCTTAAAACTTTCTTGCCCTTAGACAGTTTTACCATATCATAGGTGTGGTTCTTATGCAAGGATTCCATCTCCTTTTGCATAGCTTTCAACCACTCTTTAAGACCCGTATCTTAGTCCGTACCGTTCCGTAGACTTCCGCGGTCTTACCGGTCGAATTTCGACAACCTTCGACCCTTAACCGATACTTACGTGCGACCCTGATTTATATACTGTCAACCCGTATCGACTCAACCTAAGACCATTACCAAAGCGACCGCACCATCGCTGCGGTTCCGATGCCGCGACTTGCGCGCCGAGGCGATACCCTGGTCAAGAGATGTGGGCCAATGTTCGGTGCGAGAAAAATGCCGCGCATTGCGAAATCCAAGAGAATCTCTACGGGGTGTCACATCAATCTCATCAATCAATCAATCTCATCACATCACATGTCAAGTATACATCACCTTTCACCCTTACCCAAGCAACCACAAAAGTCCAAAAGTTCTTCCATGCCCATACTTTTCTTACACAAAATGCCTCAAAAGTCAAGATTTTCTTACACACTCATCTATCTCCCATCCATCACTCTGTCATCCCATCACCTCACATCTCCTTTACAACTCTTTCTCTCTTTCTCATTTTTTTTAAAAAAATCCAAGTAAGACTCCATACGTATGAGCTCTCCAAGCATTCCCAAGCAACAAAGGTGGCCTACTTTCCTACTCCATCATCTCCCATCCTAGCCATCCATTCCTCATCTTAGCCATTGAAATTAAAGCTAAGGTACTAAGGAACCCATATGAGCAAGAAGATCGAACGGTGGGTGCTTGATAATAGTAGTTTTTAATGTTTTTGAGATGAGCCAAGTGAGGCCAACCGATCAATGGTTTGGATCTCACTTGGGACCCTAAGGTGTGGCCGATGGCCCACTTTGATCATCATGATCATTTCATGATGGGGCCATTCTCTATGGACCCCATTATGATGTTTATTTTATTACATTAGGAAGGTCATCTAGACCGTCTATATTGGTGGAAAAGGATCCCCACCGTTGATTTTCGATTTGGGTGGTCCCATGTGTAAAGGGACCCATTTGATTGTATGATTTCTTCAAGGAAGGGTTCATAGTGGCGGAGCCCTCCATCACAAGTGTGTCCCACTCTCTATCTCTCTCTCTCTCTCTCTCTCTCTCTCTCTCTCTCTCTCTCTTCTTTTCTTTTTCTTTCTTTTGTGATGATGTAGCCTAATGGCCCACTTGGACGGACTCCACTTGATGTAAGTATTTCCCCATGCCCTCCAACTTTTTTCGTGGCCCATATCTATAGGTGGGGCCCACCTTAACGTACGTATTATGGTCCAGGGAACGCTGGACGTTCCCTGGACACTGGTTGAAAATTAAAAAAAAAAGGAAAGAAGAGGAAAAGAGGCCTTTTTGGGGTGGGCCTCTTGTATAGGCCCCACCTTGACGTAAGAGTACAATCCAGGCCGTCCATCCTCTTTCCCATATCATTTTAGGCGTTGAGCCAAAGAATGAAGGTAATCCGCTCATTGAGCGGGCCATACTTTTCAAAACAGTGGTTCTCACCATTTATAAATCATTTTAAATTTTTCTTCAGGCCAAAAATATTCAACATTGGACTCGATGGACTTGTCATAGCCTGTAGAAGCCAATGGACGGGGTATATCTACTTGTTGCGGCCCCTAGATACGAAAAACCCTGAAAATTGGGTTTTTCCAAGATTTTAAAAAAATATATGCATGAGAGGCTCTGCCTCTCTGACATGCTGCAGTAGTAGCACGCTGCCGCGTGCAGCGGGCGGGCGACCAGCTACCCACGACTGCTGCCGTGGGCCCCACCATGATGTATATGTAACATCCACGCCGTTCATTTGGTGGGCCGCTCCCTGAAGCGGGTCCCCTCCAAAAATTAGGCCGATCCAAGACTCGAGTGGTCCACACTGTAGGAAATGGTGGGATTGAACCTCTACCATTGAAACTCATTTTTAGGCCCACATAAGTTTTGAATCAATCTGAAATTTGTGATTTCCCTTCATCCAGGTCTGAATGACCTTATGAACAGATTGGATGACAAGTAAACATTACAGTGGGCACCACGTGGGAACCCACAGTGATGTACGTGTCTTATATCCACCGTCTAGGCGGATGGTGGAAGCCCACCATGATATTTGTGTTACTCTCACCGTCCAGCGGACGGTGGAGCTGGAGCCACGGTGGTGTGTGTGCATGCGTGCGCGCATGTGTGAGTGTGGCAGTGTGTGCGTGTGTGTGTGTGTGTATGTGTGTGTGTGTGTGTATATATATATATATATATATATATATATATATATATATATATATATATATATATATATATATATTATGTATAATATTATATTATACATAATGTTGTATATATTATATATATATAATTTGTATATTATATTCTTGATGGTGGGCCTTCATGTGGGCCCCCACCCTTGGTGTAGGTGCTGCATCCAATCTGTCCTCCATTTTAAAAGCTCATTTTATGAAATGAGTTAAAGAATGGGCCAGATCCATAGTTCGAGTGGACCCCATCTTAGCATGTTATAAGGTCCATGGGATTAGGCCCATTTGATACATTTCAAGGCCTATGGGTTTAGGCCCATTTGATTTATATAAGGCCAATAGGATTAGGCCCATTTGATATGTATGAAACGCATGGGACTGGACCCACTTTGATGTATTCCAAGGCCTATGGGATTAGGCCCATTTGATAGGTAAGGCCCAATCGTTGTGGCCCATTTGATATTTATAAGGCACATTGGTCAAGAACCATTGTGATGCAATCTAGGCCAATGGGTTATGACCTATTGCAATGCACATAAGGCCCATTGGTGCTGCCCATTTATGTGGCCCATTTGATGAATAAAAGGCCCATATTATATGGCCCATTTAATGCATTTAAGGTCCAATGGGACGTACCTAAAGTCCATTGCAATGTGTGATCCCAATACGGATTATGTAATGATGTTTACGACGATCATGCCTTGGGAGCAATGTTGGTTTGACGTCCGTATTACGAGTGTAATGTTGGTTGGATGTCCACATTACGACTCTCCTTAGGGCCCATTGTTAGGCCCATACTTGTTGTGTATAGGCCATCTAGACCCACCTGCGTTGTAAGGATATTTCATTACTTTATTACATGTTTAGTATAGTTCCATGACTCATGATCATACGCATCATATGTATACTTGATATGAGATGAGACTGATCATAGCATATGCCTTCGGGCAAATTGTTTATGAGACCCCGATTAGGTGGTGTTATCCTGCATGAGCGCACGATACGTGCAGGATTTGCTGTATGATTGGATAGTGTGATCCATGCATTTCGTATTGTGTGACATGATTATTGTACGCCCTAGCGACATTGGGGCCGTAGCTTCCAAAGACGTATCGTGGTTGGCAAGATTGGATACCGAAAATCTTGTTCTACATGGGGTGCTATAGATATCCCTGGGTGAAAGTTTCTAAACCCTTATGGTACCAAGAGGTTGCTCCAACGTCTAGACCAAGTGGGTAGATGAGCGTTGAGTGCCGATTACCAGATGACTGCACTCTCCACTGTATCGTGGTCGGTTGGAAGGGGGTGCGGTCTTACCCGCCCGAGAGTAGGGGGAAAAGCTAGGCTGAGTTTGACCAGCTCGAGGAATGGGTCCGCTATTGACGAGTCGAGCCCGATATTGACAGACAGATAGTGAGGTCTCTTCCACTTACCTTATTGTGCGCGATGAGGCGGCGATCTGGTTTAGAGTGTACTAGACCCCGGTGATATTTCAGATTTGAGCTGTATTGATGTGTAACATAGATGAGGATTTGTATGCTTGAGTTGCATTTCACATCGCATGGCCTTAGGATGAACGATATCATTTATATCTTGCATCGCATAGCTTTGGTACGACTCATGATATTTATGGATCCATCTGCATATTTCACATTACTCTGATATTGCATGATTATATTACTACCCTACATACACACTTTCACCACCCTCTAAGATTTTTATAAACTTATGCACGACCGTTGCGTGCAGGCGACGTTGGGGCGCAACAGCGTTGAGGCAGGAGCGCTTAGCAGATCGTTTTGGAGTTTTTGTTCATCATCATCATTGTATTTCCCCTTTATGCTCATTGTACTTGTAAAGTTTTTGATCATAGTGGAAATGTAATTGAGTTCTTGGTTGTTGTTTGTGGGTTATGCCTTTGGTTATGCTTATTACGAATCAAACTGACGTTGAAAATCCTCCTCGTAGCATCCCAGGATTAGAACCTAGCGAATGGGCGCTAGGAGCAGAGAATGGGGTTCTACGGAGGCTGTCGGGTTCGAATTCGGCGATCAGAAATTTTATGAGCCCGGTTTCTGAGTTTGGGGTGTGACACACTCCTCCTTATGCTTATCGGCTAGGGCCTTAAAATAGTCTTCTAGCTCTCCCCCATCAGTTAACATAATGTACTCATGCGGTGAGTACCTCTTGGATGACTGCCTATCCCTAGATGACCTCCTCACCTGTGGCTCATCAGGTGGATCAAGTGAGGGCTGCTCTCATGGTCCATCTTCTGAAGGAACTCCCTCATCCTCTACACCTTATTGTACTCCCCCGTCATCAGGCACCACGGGAGGAATAACCGAATCCATGTCCTCTAGCTCACCTGAACTAGGCCGGTTCTTCTTTGGCTTACCAATGTCTTCTATACAATGATCTTCAAAGAAAACCATATCTCTGCTCCTGACATACTTCCTCTCGGTCGAATCCTACAATCTGTAACCGAACTTTTCATCATCGTACCCTAAGAACACACACTGCCTGATCTTCATATCAAGCTTGGACCTCTCATCCTTTGGTACGTGAACGGATGCCCCGCATCCAAACCCCTGAGATGAATGTACAATGGATCCTGTCCAGTCCACATCTTTTCAGGTACTTCTCTATTCAATGGGGATGATGGAGACCTGTTTATCAGATACACCGCCGTGTGCATTGCTTCTCCCCAGAACGTCTTGGGCAATTTCGCATGGGATAACATGCATCTGATTCTCTTTACAATGATGCGATTCATTCGCTCAGCTACACCATTATGCAGGGGGGTCTTGGGAACCGTCTGTTCATGCCGTATACCCAGGGACTTGCAGTACTCATGAAAGTCGTTGATGTATCCACCACCATTGTCAGTACGGATGCACTTCAATGATTAACCTGTCTCTCTCTCGACCATAGCATGAAACAACTTAAACACACCAAAGACATCGTCCTTGGATTTTAAAGCATAAACTCAAATCCTCCTAGATGCATCATCTATAAAAGTAACAAAATACAATGCCCCACCCAAGGTTTTTATCCTCATAAGACCACAAACATCAGAATAAACCAAATCTAATGCATGCACTTTATTAATATGAGAAACAGTTTTAACAAATGAAACTCTATGCTGTTTTCCTAATAAACAATCAAGATAGGTTTTGAGAGGTGTACCTGTCATATCAGGAAGGAGACGCTTCCTTGCTAGTAGCTGAAGCCATTTTTCACTCATGTGGCCTAGACGCCTGTGCCACATGTCTATAGCTGAATCTTCCGTTGCGTTCAACCCACTCTTGCACACACTGACACTTGTCTTGTACAGGGTGCAATACTTCTTTCCTCTGGTTGCGATCAATGAACCCTTGATGAGCTTCCAGCGCCCATCAGCAAACCGGCTTTCATAGTCATCATCATCTAACCTTTCCGTCGACATCAAGTTGAGGCGAAGGTCTGGGATATGCCTCACATCCCTGAAAACCAATGTGCAGCCCATATCGGTCTTCACACAAATATCACCAACCCCTACGATTTTTGATATGCCAGAATTTTCCTTCTTCATGGTCCCATAGTCGCCTGACTTGTAGCTTGTGAAGAAATCCCTGTGTGGAGTCGCATGAAAAGAAGTCCCCGAGTTTATCACCCAGTCTGTGTCCCGACTCGTAGCCGTGAGACATGCATCATGATCTGGAGAAAAAATAACTACAACGTCGCTATCTGAAGCAACCGTAGTGGAATCTGATTCATCTTCCTTCTCCTTTCCTTTTCCTTTATTGTCGTTCATAGCCTTACGACATTCATGCTTATAGTGGCCCTTCTTGTCATAATTCTAGCATTCAACATCTTTTCTATTACTTGACTTGTCTCTTGATTTATCTCAGGCCTTCCCGTCCTTCTTGTTCTTTCCTCTCCCCCGTTCCTGTGTCACAAGGGCCTCTTGCTGAGTAGACCCCTGAGACTTCCTCCTTATCTCCTCATTGAAGAGACAGCTAGTAACCTGTTCCATGGATATCTTTCCGTCTGGCGTGGAGTTACTTAGAGACACCACCAATGTCTCCCAACTGTCAGGTAACGAATTAAACAATAGTAAAGCCTACAATTCATCATCTAGGACCATCTTCATAGAGGAGAGTTGGTTCACTATATTGCTGACCTCATTCATGTGCTCGGCCATAGAACCACCATCCTTGAACTTGAGATTCACAAGTAGCCTTATCAGAAAAATCTTATTACCGGCTGTCTTCCTCTCATACAGCCCTTCTAATTTCAACCATAGGCTAGCAGCTGAGGTTTTCGTAGACATATGGTGGAACATAGTATCATCCAGCCATTGTCTAATAAACCCCACCGCCTTTCGGTCCAACTTCTTTCAATATTCATCAAACATATCCTTGGATTTTGCTGATATGCCTAAAATTAGAGAGTATAGGTCCTTGCAATAAAGCAAGTCCTCCATCTTAGCCTTCCATATTGTCCAGTTAAAACCATTGAGGATGATCATCCTTGATGAGCCACCTTCCATAATTTCAAATTGATCCTACCTATTCAATGAACTTAGCGCTCTGATACCACTTTTTTGGGGGCCTTGCACAAAACCTTAGGATCTAGCCTCCCGAACAAACCAGAATTATGAGATGATAATAGCAATGAAACAAATCAAAACAACAATCACACACCACACAAGAGATTTTTACGTGGAAAATCCTCAACGAGGTAAAAATCACGGGACCTCGTCCAGATCAACAATCCACTATGAAGTAGAATGTTACAACTTTCATCACTCACGCGGGAGTGGATGAACAATAAGAGAATAAAAGAAAAACAGAGGGATCTCACCAATCACAAGTACGTAGAAGCGCTGAGACGACGGCTCCCTTCCACAAGCTTCCTATCTCTTTTTTCTCTCACTCTCTCACCTTTGATATCCCTAAATCCTTTAGAAAACTCTTTTGTGTTTTTTTTTCACACAACATCATACTCTAGAAAAAATCCTAGGGACCCCTTTTTATAGTTTTATAAAACTCTCTTCCACATCCCAGTTGCGAAAGGACTTGTGACACGAAATCCGCACAAAATCGTGGAACGAATTTGCGTAACTACAACCGGTCGTACCGGGTCCACGACCGGTCGTGAGCCACCTACGACCGGTCGTGAGCCACCTACGACCGGTCAAACACCCTGAAAAAAAATCGTCCGAACTGACATGACTCGAACCTACGGCTGGTCGAGCACCAGCCTACGACCGGTCGTACAAAGCTCACGACCGGTCGACAATGGGCCAAAAAATCCATCACTACTTTTAGTTAGAAGTCTGACTCACCTGATGATTGAACTGTCCTAATTTTTGCAGATGTTTGTATTCTTGGAAGGAGCATGTTACTTACCACCCACTGTAAATGTGGCACGGGTCAAGGTTGGAGTAATAAATTAGGACTAACCCATTTACTAAGTGGGCTAAAAAGTTAGCCCTGAAACTAACCTGAGATCCATTACTAGTGGCCAGACCTGAACCACTTAAACTTAATCAAGCCCAAGCCCCACACAAGCCAAACCAATTGCCTTAGATGGCCACATTTGATTAGGGCTGTCCACAGGTTCGGGCTGGGTGAAGCTCTGCCAGGCCTATCCTACAAAGTAGAGCCCAGGCCTGAGTCAGGCCGGGTTTGTGATGGGCCAAAACCAAAACGGGACCATGCTCAGCTTTTGATTATTGTGCATGGCCTGGGTCTAGCCCGAGCGGGGACCTGGCCATCTGGAATCGTTGTCCCTCTTCTTAGGGTTAAGTCTGCCATTGTATAAGATTCTGACCTCTTTCATGCATGATATTGGCAATTGCGCTTAAAACCTTAAACAAGCCAGGCTAGGTTAGAGTGGGCTAATGGTCTCTTAGATACAGCCAAACTCAGCCCAATTAATGAACAGGATTAAATTTCAGGCGTGGTCTAGGCCTCAGGCCTACTATTTCAGCCTGATCCCAGCCTAAAGCGGTCCAAGCCTGAAAGCCTCTGGCCAGCCAATCTGATTGGAAGGTGGATTAGGTGTGACCCAAATCCACCAAGTGGGTGTGGCCATGACCATGGGCTCACCTTTATGTATGTGTTGTATATCCATGCCATCCATCCCGTTTTGCTAGCTCATTTTAGGATTTGGTGCTAAAAAATGAAGCAGATCAAATGGACCACACCATCCCAAACTGTGGTTTTTAAATGCCTACTATTAAAAGCTTCCTAAGTCCACCATAATGTTTACTTGCCATCTAACCAGTTGATAAGGTCACACAGGCCTGAATAAAGAGAAAACACAAATAGGTGCTTCATCTAAATTCCCCAATCAATTTTTAATGTTAGGAATTCAATTCATACTATGTTGTCCACTTGAGATTTGTATCTTCTGCATTTTTGGTACCGTGTCCTAAGATCAGCTGGCAAAACTGATGGCCCAATTATACAACTCATGCATCAAGGTAGGCCCCATGGTCAGGCTGCACCCACCTACCCACCCCGAATATGGGTTTTATCCACAAATGTCCATCTAGTTTGGGGTATCATTTCAGGGCATGAGCTCAAAAATGAGTTAGATCCAAAGTTTAAGTTAATCACATCACACTACATAGGAAATAGTAGGGATAATGATACCCACCATTGAAGCCTTGCTGGGCCCCACCACAATGTTCATTTCCTATCCAACGGGATCATAAGGTCACATAGGCCTAGATGAAGGGAAAAGATAAATAACAGCTTGATCTAAAACTTGTGTGACCCATGAAAATTTCAAAGGTAGAATCCTCCATTGTATAGTCCACTTGAACCTTGGATATGCCTATTTTTATGTTTTTTTACCTTAAAATAATATAAAAAATGGATAATCGGTGTGGATAAACCTACAGCTCACGTTGGTCCCAGCCTGTGGTAGGTGGTACCCAGGACTGTGGGGCCACATACGTCCATGACAAAGCCAATCGGTTCATCTGACAGGAGTCTAAAAATCAGGCAGATCCGAAAACAAAAATTTCACCGTTGAAACGTTCCTGAAGCCGATCATGATGTTTATATGCCATCCAAACCGTTCATAGGGCTATTATCACTCGGATAGATTGTGTTCACAAATATAATCCTAAAACAAAACTTCTGTCAACCCCACGTGTTTATATGAGTTTTAGATCTCCTTGATTTTTAGATTCCTGACCTGCTGTGGCCTTGCAGAACAGATTTAGTGAATTTGTCATGGACATCTCCATGGGCCTACGTTGCCCCGATCACATAAATACTCCGTACCCGGAGTCACAGGCATGCTAAAGCCTTTGACAGGAGCTTGCGCTGCGATGCAAGTGGGGTTCACCGTAATGTTGATGGGAAATCCAATCCGTCCAGCTATTTTTCGAGATTTTTATCCATTCGACTAAAAATGAGGAGGATACAAAACTCATGTGGGCATATAAAGATGAAACAGTGGTAAAGAAATGGTTACCCTTGAGAAGTTCCTAGGCTCTACCTTCATGTTTATACGCCATCCAAAAACCGTTTAAATAGTCATTTTCACTGAGATGAAGTGAAAACAGCAAAAACTTGGACCGATGCAAAACTTTGTGGCTATATAAAAGTTAAAACGGTGGTCACTAAATGCCCACTATTTCCTCTCGTGTGTCATATTTGAGTTTGCAATCCACCTTATTTTTGGTCTCACGTCCTAACATTACGTAGAAAAACGGATGGACAGGTTGGATTTCTCACAAAAATCGCAGTGGGCCCCACCCAGAATCCTTGCGGAGGAACTTAATGTGAGAGGCTTTAGCAGGAAATCTACTCCCCGGCAACGCGGCAGTTTGGGCCAGGTGACCCACGCCATTGCACCCTTACAGGCCATATATCCCAGGAAACACGTACCAAGTTGGCACGTGCGGTGCGTGTAGAGAAGGGTACGTCGTACGCGTAGGAATAGAAAACCTCGTTTTAAAACCCTAACTCCTGCCTTTCACGCCCCAACCCAAAAACCCTAATCCCATCGTCTTTCTTTTCTAATTCCTCCCACCGCCGTGCCTGCGAGACCACCGAAACCAGCAAGATGGGGCGCGTTCGCACTAAAACCGTGAAGAAATCATCCCGCGTGGTCATCGAACGATACTACTCCCGCATGACACTGGATTTCCACACCAACAAGAAGATCTTGGAAGAGGTGGCCATTATCCCATCCAAGCGCCTCCGCAACAAGATTGCAGGCTTCTCAACGCACCTGATGAAGCGGATCCAGCGTGGCCCAGTCCGCGGCATCTCACTCAAGCTCCAGGAGGAAGAGCGCGAGCGACGGATGGATTTCGTCCCCGACGAATCGGCCATCAAGACCGACGTCATCGAGGTCGACAAGGAGACGATCGACATGCTCGCCGCGCTCGGCATGGCTGATCTCCCCGGCGTAGTCAAGCAGGCCGATCCCCTGCCGATGGCCGGCCCACCTTACTCGAGGCCCATAGGCGGTGACCGCAGGAGGACTTAGATGCGCAGAGAGAGTAATTTCGCTTCTTTTTTTTTATTATTAGTTGAATTGTGCTTCTTCCAGCATCGGATAGTTTTGGATTCTTGACATTTTGATGCTGTGTCTGCAGTTGGATTTTGAATTCTAGCATTTTGATTCTGTTGGTTTGATATTGAATTGGAAATTGAGAAATGTTATTGTGGCCTTCTGTCTATGCTTGTTTCTGAGAATGGATTTTGATTTGGAATGTTGATCCAATCGGCCACTGTATATATGGGCTGTAGTTCAGATATCGCAGCTCATCACAGACTGCGTTTTGGGACACGGCGCATCCACATGATGGCCCACCAAATTGACTGCCTCAATTACTGTACACAAGCGGTATGGCCCACCAAATTGACTGCCTCAATTACTGTACACAAGCGGTATGTGTTGGTCCACACATGCCAATGTAGCATAGTAGCTTTCCTCATCGGAAGATTATTCATGAATTGGTGAATTAATTCTAAGAAGTTACATCCTAAAATTCACTGCAAGAATTAGTTAGTTGTGAGTCTTTTGCTTGTGATAGTATTTGATAGATCGCAGCACATGTAGATACGTTAGGGGATCTAGTCATGGAATTTTTGTTGAGTCGGGATCATGTTAGCCCGAATAGATATTTGAGTTGCAGGCACAATTTTGCTTGAGTTGGCTCTTGAAGTGTTATACTTGTGGGTTTGGATGTTTGGAGTTTTGTTAAGGCGAATTAACTTAGATTCCGATAGTCTATAGAGTTTGGTGTAATTGGTTCACATATGGACACATTCGTATGACACTGATGGATGAATTAGATTTCCATTTGTTGTTGCTAGGGCATTACTAAAAGGTTGCATTGACTCATATCGTAATGGTCATTAAGGTGATTGCAAGGTATTCCGTATCGGTTATGGTGGCCGTAACGGCCAGTCGGCCACCACCATTACCGATACAGGAATCGGCCGTAACGGCCAATACGGGGGCGTAATGACCTTTATGAACACTGTAATGGTTGAAAATTTTCTTTTGCTCGAAAAAAATCTGAAAAAATATGTAAAAAATTCAGAATAATGTAAATATTCCAAATATATATTCATTTTTTGTTTTGAACATGTTTATGGTAGTGTAACGGTCCACTCTTTGGTGAGAGTGTTGTATCGGGTTGTTTAATGAATTTGTGAACATGATTATATATCTCTAATGTTTACACATCACAATCAAGCATTAGAACTAGAAATCGTTAAAAAGGCATAAATGCTACTTTTTCAATTTTTCCAAAAAAAAAAAAAACCTCAAAGCTTCTATTCGCTCAAATTACTTTAATCTACGGTTTTAATCTTAAAAACCATAATAAGAGTAGTCAAAATTTGTTGTAAATTGATCTAAGAGAGTTCTTGGAATGAGAAAAGTGAAAAAATTGAGGACAAAAATGAATTTAAATATAAAAAAAGTGGTGGTTTTTCGACCATTATGGGGGTAACGGTCATTATGGCCTCGTAACGGCCATTACAGCCACTAACAGCCGATATGGTCCCAAAAAACTAACCGCCCTGTTTCACCCCCGTATCGCATAATGTCATGGCCATTACCAATACGTATCGGCCTTTACGGGCGTATCGTAACGGATATGGAACACCTTGCCAAGGTATTCCGTAACGGTAACGGTGACCGTAACAGCCACCATTGTTACTTTTACGATACGGGGTCGTAACGGCCATTACGGTCTATTTTTTTATTGAAAAAAAAAATAATCCAAAAAACATATATTCGCCCTATAATGGACCGTTACGGCCTTTACAGGGGGGCGTAGCGGGCCGTTACGAGGGCTTCAATGACCTTTACAGGTCATTTTTTCTATAACAGCTATTACGGCCTTAGCAACCCCGTAATGTGCAACGGTTGCCACCATTACCTTTATGTAACGGCCTTTACGACACACCATGGGTGGAACAAGTCTTTTATTATGAACCATCCAAGAAGAGGAAATAGTTATTATCAATGTTTGCATCTTGTGCCCTTGTGATGCAGAATCCGTGGATGACTTGTTTATGCATTGGTAGGCTTCATTGGTGTTTGAGGTGGGGGTTTTTCAATCTCTTTGGTTTGGCCGCCTGGGTGATGCTATGATTGATTGGGGAGTTCTTTGAGTGTAGAATGGTTTGCAGGGGTAAGAGGTCTTTGTGGGAGTTAGCTGAGTAGCTTCTTTGGGCAATTTGGAAGCTTAATAATCAGACCTTCCATATTATTTCTAAGTGGGGGGACAAAGTCATCTTATGTGCTTGTAGAAATGTTGTATTATGGGCTAAATGGTTGTTGGCTTTGGTCGACTTTAAGTTGGTATGAAATATTAATTAAGTCGTGGATAAGGATGGTGATGGGTAGATTTGGGCCAGGTTAAATGTGTAGTGGATCAGGCTCGAGCTAGAAAATGTGGCCCAATAAAATAAATGGGTCGGGTTCTGTGTTCCAAATATCAATGATATTATCAATAATATCATTGATGTGATTGGCTATCTCTAGGCCAGCGATACTGAAACCCTAGGTACTATAGAAAATTCTAGATATTGCCAATAATTTTGATATTATTGGCGGTACTTGGTTTACCACCGATATTTTGATTTTTTGACCGTAACCCTTGTAATATAGAAAATTTCAAATATCACCAATAATTTTGATATTAATGGAAATATTTGGTGTACCAACGATATTTTGATCTTTGGACAGTATGGAAGTCCCCTGGTAGCAGTCATACGAGCCACAAGATTGCAGACATCAGGGATACTTCCAGAAAACGCTGGAAATTCGCTACACAATTGGGAAATATCCCAAAAATCGAAAAATCATCGTTTTTTGCAGGATTTTTTGGGGGGATTTTGTTCCTTGCGTGATTTTGACCACTTCTTTTGGTTTTTGTTGAATCAAGGCTTGGATTTGGTGGAGAAATCTCGACTCGAAGCTGGAACTTAAGGGTGACAAAAGATCCATCAAAACTTTGATTATTTTCTTCTTTCCTCTCTCTCTCTCTCTCTCTCTCTCTCTCTCAGATGTTAGCACGGATTGCCATGTGTGCGTGATTTTTATGCATTGACACGGATTTATGGGGGAATGAAACAACATTTGAGTAGGTGAATAGGGGAATCCTAATTACCTCCATTTTTACCTCTCAAATGGAGAATGGATGTTTTGTTACTTGCATTGTATTGTATTTGAATGATAGAATTCAACTCATGTGGATACAATTGTACTACTATTATTTTTGACAACACATGGTTTAGGCTCTTATAAAATGGAAACTTATATATATATATATATATATATATATATTCTTTAGAAATATTTTGATTCCAAGTGTGTAAATGTTTATTTTACCATCTCTTGAGTTTCTTTGAAAAATTTCATCTTTTTCCCAATGTTTCCTGAATGCTTCCCTCAGTCAGTCATATTTTTTCGAGTGTTTGTGATAATATCAGCGATGCTGATGCATGTTTTTGTATCCCCAGTCACTGAAACATGTAACTATAATGATACGGCGAACACTGGTCAGGATTTGGTTGAACCCACACCACCCATATAGGTTATGGGTGGGCTGGCGGGGCCAGTTGAACCACCTTGACTGGCCTGAAAACGTGAAACAAACTAATAGAAGTAGAGACATTTGGATATGATTTATGCTTGTATGCATCCATTAATTAGGTCAGGCTGGGCCACGAGGTAATGGGTTACACTCTAGGCATGTGCCAAAGTTCTTGGCCCATTTAGTTAATGGGTTGGGGTTGGGTTCAGGTCAACCCAACCCACTGCCACCCTTAGTTGTAGGGTACTGTTTATCAACATTTGAACGAGGGGGGGCTGATGACCCCAACCATCACCATTTGGGTTTTACGCCTTATCATTCTCCTAAAGTATCAAGCATATTTTCAACATTTTCTTCTAACATGGTTGAATATTCTGTCTGTACCTGTTTTGTTTCGAGCCATTTGACGAAACAAGAAGAGGAGAGGAACAGGAGACTGCTATTATGATACAAGTTTTGGTGAAGCCCAACTTTAAGCCAAACACACCGTACTTTTCCTTCTAACATGAAAATCTGCAGAGCGGTGGAAGACCTGAAGGGCATTGCTACTAACCCTACACGCCTGTTAGGTGGGTCCTATGGCCAAGATGTTATCATTAAAAAATCAAGCCGTTTCATTTTTGAGGTGGGTCAGGATGTTGGAAACAGGTGTGGGTGATCTTTAGCCATTTAGCTGTGTGTTTATCTCATGATCCGTGGCCCACCCGACTAGTGGAGCGAGCTGGTTTGTGTGCCAGGTCCCTCTGATGAATGTGCTGTATCTGGTAGTTGTGTGCTATGCGAGCACATGAACGGCCTTCCATGCTTAGGGAAACTCATAGACCTTAATACGGACTTGGGCCGGCGCTTTTAATAACCATCCATTTCCCTCATACATGGGACCCACCAAATGAGTGGGCAGGCCTGATTTTGTGGGAGGGGGATCTTCATAATGGTCCATATCAAATGACTGGACTTGATCTTGCACTCGTGGCCGCATGATAATTAAACATACCTCAACACTATCATGGTGGGGTTCACTTAATGCATTGTTTGGATGGTATAGATAAAACATTAACTTCTCACAGAGAAGCAGTTGAATAACTTTATTAGAGTGCGCCTGTATTTTTTAACACTACGCACCCTGAACTGAGCGAGGGGCACATCCCATCCACTGATTACTGATGGATCAGTACCCTAAAACTCATTGGACATTCCTGAACATCTAGAAAGGTCAGATGTTCAAAATCAGACGGTCAGCATCGTCTTAAAAATACCTAGCCCATCCGAGAAGTAAAACGGCCTACTTTTTAGTGGAAGCTGATTGCGTAATGAATAAACTTTGTGAGGTTTACCGTGATTTAAATATTTTATCCACTCCATCCATTTTATCATATAATTTTAGGGCTTGAGCCCAAAAAATAAAGCATTTCCATAGCTCAAATGGACCATACTATAGGAACAATGTGAGTCAAACATCTATCATTTAAAAATTCTCGGTGGCCATAGGAGTTTTTGATCAGGTTTATATTTAGGACTGTGAATCTTGACTCGAATCCACTTGAACTTGGCTTGGCTGGAAGCTTGAGCTCGAGCTCAGCTCAACTCAAATATATATATATATATATATATATATATATATATATATATATATATATATATATATATATATATATATATATATATATAAAAGTTAAAACTTAAATCTTACTTTACCCACCCGTTCCTTGCTTACCCTCTCCCTTACTCAACTTGTGCTTGAGCTCCACAGTCTCTCTCTCTCACTTTATCTTTTTTTCTCTCTACCAACAACAAAGTACCTCTATAGTTTTCTTTATTATTATTATTATTATTATTATTATTATTATTATTAATTGAATATTTGATTTAGGAATTGAGTTAGGTGGCTGGCTTGAATCGGATGTAGGTTGGGTTGGGTTGGGTTGTTGGGTTAAGTCAGGTGTAGATTGAGTGTTGGGTTAGGTTGAGAGCAGGCTTGACTCGATTCAAAATAAGCTCGTCTCGGCTCGATTCACTAGCTCGACTCGAAAGGTTTGACAAACAAGCCAAGATCTAATGGTAAGCTTGAGGCCAAGTTCGAACTCAAAGAAAGCAGGGACGAGTCAAGCTAATCTTAGCTCACCTCGACTTGACTCAGCTCAATGTACAAACCTCCTTATGTTTGTGTTTTCCTTTCATCCATGTATGTATGATATTATGAACAGGTTTCAACGGCGGAAATCACTATTCCCACGGCTTCCCGTGGTATGATTCCCTTGACCTTTGGATATGCTTAAATTTTGGGCTCAACCCCTTAAATGATATAGAAAAACTGATGGACTGCGTGGATAAACCACATTCATTCACGTTGGGCCTAACTGAGTTTACCCAGTACGGTGAGATCATACTGAGTAACTTAGTACGCAATCTAATTTCCTTTTTAGTCCGTAAGATGTAAAGAGAGTTAATGAATGCCTACCAATTAGATGGTCGGATGATGAAATATAGTTTTTAACCTTTTGCTCATAATGTGGTCAGTTTAATTTGGCTTAGCTTGCATGGCACGTTTGCAATTAATTAATTTTGTGCCCATCCTATCATCCGCATTCCGCTGGAGCATCAAAGTTTTTTTTTTTTTTTTTAATATTTAATTAGGGTGGGCCACACTATGGAGACTGCCAACCTTTCATACGTTTGCCACATTCTCATGTGCACCTGCATGTGGATATGCCGCCCCCTCCTCACTGTCCATATGGAAGACTGTCACTGGGATGTCAACAAGTCGGGTCCTACAGTATCCATACGCCAGCAGCCAGTAGCGAGGTGGCTACTGTACAGTGCTCTGAAGTCGGGTCCTACAGTATACATACGCCAGCAGCCAGTAGCGAGCTGGCTACTGTACAGTGCTCTGTGGGCCCCACCCACCGTTAAAAGTTTCCTAAAGCCCACTGTAACGTTTATTTGCTCAATCTATTGATTATGTCACACAGACATGGATGAAGGGAAAACACAAATGGAAAACACAAATACCAGATTCATCCAAAACTTTTGTCGCCCCTAAAAGGTTTTAATGATGGGAACTCAATCACCACTGTTTCCTTGGGTGTGGTCCACATAAGATTTTCATCTGCTTCATTTTTGTTCTAATGCCTTAAAATGATCCGGAAAAGTAGATGGATGGAGTGGATAAAACACATACATCATGTTTGGGCCCACACATCACCGTCCAGTAGGTATCGGGTCTTGGTTTTGAATCCATCAGGTATCCATCAGATTTTAAATACAGGTTTCCAGTTAGGCTTGGGTCAATCAAGGATATTTACATGGATGGGTCCACTCATTGGATGGATTAGATTGCAGACATATGTCACTTTGACACATGCATAATGTCAGATCAGACATGACCCATCTCATATCAGACCCGACCGGACCCATTTCAGCCATGTCCAAGTTGATGGACCCGACCTGGACCTATGTAGACCCAAATTAAACCTGGTCCTAGGAGGGAAGATCCGAACCTAATCGGTTCGACCCAATTTCTTCGTGAGTCTAAAAAATGGACACCAGATCCGTCAAAATCTGGTTAGGTCCATCGGGGCCGGCGGGTCCTGTACAGAACGACAGGTCTAACTGCCACGCCAATTCCTAGTTATTTCTGCCTTCTTTCCTCGTAGCTGCCAAAAGTAACCCTCAGCAATGGGAAGTGCACACGCGTTAGTGCACTTTGTATAAAGTACTGTCCGTACGTGAAGAGTCTTCTACGTGTGCGAGAACAATTCACCGTCCACGTCGGCCACAAAGTGTAGATGAGTCTTGGTGACGGGTTAGATCTTGCACGTACGCTTCCACGCATTTAATATGGACGGCCAACCGGTCTGCTCACCATCCGGACCCGAATAAGTTTTCAACGGTAGGCGTTCATTCCCTACTGTTTCCTGTTTTGTGGACTTGGACATGCTTTAATTTATTTTGGGATCATGGCCTAAAATGAACTGGAAACTTATGGACGGCGTGGATAAAACACAGACATCACGGTGGACCCTAAAGAATCCCGATACTACGGAGTCGGTGGTGGTAGCGTTACTACGTAATCCGCGTCCCTGTTAAAGGCGTTGGCGCGACTGCATCTACGTTTTAGTTATCGTGGATAAATTCCATTGGCCGTTGGCGTTCCCACCATTTCTCCGTGCTTTCCATCTGATACTTCAACCAGACGTTCGAAAGTATCGTTAATACCCTCCGTCGAGCTGTTTGGGGCCCACCCATGATTTTTCTATGGAATCGGAACCGGGCATATTGCGTGTATTCTCCTGTTAACAGTACACGCCAATTTATCCTGATCCAAGACTCAATCGAGACACCCCAGGGAGAAATGTACAATCCACCTTAAACTCAAGTATTCCCATGGTGTGGATCATCTGAATATACGAATGCCTGTATCCCTTCAAAATATTGGGACGAAACTAATGAAAGGGTTAGATGTCATATAAACAACTCTACGGACACAAAATTTGAACTGAAAGTTTCTATGGTAGTCCCAATTGTTCCATTTGTTTCGGCCAACCTCAATGATGTATCAGTAAATATTTTTCCTTTTAATCCTATCATGGAGTTTAACATCTAATTAACGGATTGGATGAATCTCAAACATCTCTCTGGGCCCCACATATCTCATAGTTATGGTCATTACCATACGTCGTAACGTACGTGATCATTCCTCTTTATAATTCCGTAAGACAACGGACTCCGTTACCATTGCCACTAACCCGTAGGGTCATTTTCGTCATACATGAAAAAAGATCATGGCATTCCGTAAAAGAGCAGTTGACGCGCTTTAAGTCACGCTGCTCGAAAAAGCTCCGAAGTCTCTCTATTTTCCTATCTCTCTTTGTAAAATGTAGAGTATTCTTCTTCTTCTTCTTCTAACTTCGTCTTGGAAGAGAGAGGGAGAGAGAGAGAGAGAGAATTGAAAAATGGAAAAGATGAGAGGCTATTTTACTTTGGACAATCTACCGTTGGGATTTAGATTCCAACCAACGGATGAAGAGCTGATCAATCACTACCTCAAAGGGAAGATCGACGGTGTTACTTTCGACGTCGATGTCATTCCTGAAATCGATGTTTGCAAATGCGAGCCCGAGGATTTGCCCGGTAACAATCTCAATTTATCCTTCTTGCTTTTGTGGCGTAATCTTTTATTTAATTCGAGCTTTTGTTCGGATTTCTTGACCTAATTGAGGGTGCGTTTGGATGCAATATGGAATCGAATCGGAAATTAGCTTAATAATGTGGAAATAAACCAAACAGTTATTTGTTTTCCTAAGCATTTCCATCGATCGTCTGCAATTTGAGCTGGGTTGTTTACTGGACTGGTGGAGATCAGACCGTCTGGCCCACCCCATGGTAGCCATATAGGGGTTGGATTCGGGCTCCGGCCAGGGCGAATTATCTCGGTCTAGCCCATGGCATGCTGGCGCTGCGGGCCAGCAGGGCTCATTAGGAGCCTAGATTCAAGGGCTACTTATGATGAAGACTAGGAAAGAACATTAGGGCATGTTTGTAGGGCTGTCAATGGGCCGGAACTGGGCCTAGTAAATGCAAAAAAAAAAAAAAAAAAAAAAAAGAAAAAGAAAAAGAAAAAAAAGAAAAAAGGAAGGATTTTTAATCCCTACCAAAAAGGGAAAAAGATCACCAATGCATAATTCTGATTACATTAATGAGATGAACTGATTTTTAAGTGGCAACCAAACAGGCCCTTACTTTTTGGCCTTTTACTGAATGTTTGCAATTCAGTTCACTTCCGCACCCTAATGCAGCTTAATAGAGCCTTCTTTTTTTTTTGGAGTGACTTCTTCTAATCCTAATGTTCTGACTTACCAAATTTGTGTAGGTAAATCATATATTAAAACAGCTGATCCAGAGTGGTTCTTTTTCTCTCGCCGGGATCCAATAAGTGTTAAACGTTCTAGAAGGGCAACAAAAACCGGGTACTGGAAACCAACAGGCGAGGATCGCATGATCAAGTCCAAAACATCCGGGATGAAATTGATTGGGATGAAAAAAACACTTGTTTTCCATAGAGGGCGTGCTCCAGGAGCTAAGGGGACTAGTTGGACTATTCATGAGTATCGGGTGACTGAAGATGGGGTGAACGGCACGACATATGGGCAGGTGATATTTTGTTTTCATCTCCTTTTTTTAAATCTTTTTTTCTTTTCGAGGGAAATGGGGTCTGAAGATACTTTTAGGCCATGTTTGGATGCTCAATTGAATTTGATTCAATGAAGAGTTAATGATCAAAGTGGGGCTAAGACTACTGCTTTCAACTAATGCCCAAATTGCAATTACTTTAGGTCCTCTTAGTTAACCACTTAAAAAAAATTCATATCGTTTTAGTTTGCAGTAATTATGTTAGGTATCATATTTTGTATAGATTATGGATTATCAGATTACTTTTAATCCTTTCCAAACTCTAATATGCAAATACTGTGAACTAACATGCGATGAACTCTGCTCTCTCTCCCATGTATGTTGCAAGTGAGCAATTGGGATGCTTATTTCCAATAGTCAACGGCTGGTTTCAAATGTTTAGGAGTCCAGTTTTGGTTTCTATTAAATTATTTGGTCATCCAAATTTGACTGATTCCATGTACTTCATCATCATCTTCTTTCTTGTGGAAACTAAAGGTGCATAGACGTTGGTGTTCCATAAGAAAATTGAAGCCATCCATGTCATACACACCTTACTATGCATAGGAATTTATCTTCAGTCTCACTGCCCGAGCTGCACAGGAGGTCAATTACTGCAAAGTAACTATGAAGTCATGTGTGTGTAAATTTCTGTTTAAGCAGCTGTCTCTTTTGTCTTGCCAAATGCTCCAATTGTCCAACTTTCTTCCATGGATATTTTTATCCCTCTTATATTACTTCATTCAATGTGCAGAGCATTTGGAGATGACATTTCACATCTCTTAAAGAATCTTTTCATTTCTTTTGATGTGTATAATTGCATGCATATTCCTATTCTTATAGTGAAAAAGTTAGCAGTTATTTATTTAATATTTATTTATCATTCTAAAAAGTGCAAAGAAAACTTAGGGGATGTTTGGGTAGAGGGTGAATGCTACACTACTCTCCCCGAATGCTGCACTATTCTCCCCTTTCCATGAAAGCAGTGCAGAAAATATTGATCTCAAGGTTAAATATTTGTTTTTTTTTTTAATTGCAATTTTTAGCTTGGTGATTGGTTAAGTCTGCAATGATTACCTTTTTGGTGCACACGTTTTCTGTAACAGTAATAAATGCACAGCCAAGAAAAAATACCACGGAATACCCTGATATTACTCCAAATCAAGCCGTCCCTTATAACCCCAACATATTGAAGTTCAACTACTGTTAAACATCTTGAAATGGTACAAAATTGAAACAACTATTTTATGAGAATGGCATAAACTTGTTCTTGATATGGTTCAAAGTACGTGGAAGAACTGAAGCAAAAAAGGGAGAAATTTTGGATTGCTTCATCATGCACGGTGGGATCCAAGAATTTTAATAGATTTCTGCTAGGTGGATGTGGAGCAAAGTTGTAAGATCATTAGGAGAGTAAGTTTTGAAGAATTTTGGCCCATCCCAATCTGGTAAAGAAATTTGAATTTTATACGTTTCCTTCTTTTTTTTTTTTTTTTTCTTTTTTTTTGGGGGTTGAAAGTTAGGGTTTGAGATTTTAATTCAATCCTCTGTTCTGGTTTTTCTTTACTTGAAACCACTTTTTATAGAGAGAAAAACAGGATTTGTGCTAGGATTTTCCAGATTTTCATAGGTATTTTTGAGGTATATATATATTTTAAGAAGGCTATTCAGCCATAAAGTTCCTTTTTTTTTATTGTTGTTGTTGTTGTTTTGTTTTGTTTTATAGAAATAGTCCATAATTGTTTCTTAATTTAGTTGGGAGACTTTACCCACAAGTTTTGTCAGTATTGGCTTCCAAATGAATAGGAAACTTAAAGGATAACATAGAAGTCCTTAGCTTGGTGGAATTATGCGACTCTTTTAAAGATCGTGATGAGATTGGATATATAGTCTAGGAAACTTAGTTAACCGTAGGGTTTTGAGCCTTCTTTGTAACCAATAAACATGAGGAAAATTTCTGTCCCTGGTATGGAGAATCATGCTAATTAAAGCTGTCCTTGCTAACATACCAATCTTTAAGTATGAATCAATTGGAAATAAATTTCTGTAGAAAAATAGGGAGGAAAGCCATAAGGTCCAGCTGGTGGCTTGGGAAGCTGCGTAAGCCGATGACTTCGAGTGGTTTCTGTGGTAGACCTATTTAAGGAGCCAACACAACTTTATTAGCAAAGTTGTGGTGGAGGGTTGACAATGGAGACTCTCCTTTGCTAAAGAGGCTCCTGTTTACTAAATACAGGGTCTTGATGAACAGGTGGGACATCAAAGCAAAGGATGGCCACAAGTAGGGTATTATGTACCAATATGATTTGGTAGATACAGCCCAGTAACAGTTTTTTTTTTTTTTTTAAATTTAATTTAATTTCTTTCTTTTCTTCTACCTTTAAAATAAAAAATAAAAAATCTAGAAAGTTATTGGTAAAATTTTAAAAACTGTGAGATCCCAAATATGTAAATTTATTTATTTTATTTTATTTTATTTTTGGTTTTTGACATGTATTTGATTGTGCAATGGGCTTTTGTTTGGTAAGAATGCTACTTATCAGGCAATGTCATCTTGTGCTGCTGAAAGTTGACAAAATAGGCCTTAATTGAAGAAAAATTGAGCATGATTATTGAAGACAAATCCAACATGATTTGGTGGATTAGGGCCCCTTACATGTAAATTCAACAAAAAGAAAAGATGGAGAACCGAAAAAAAAGAAGAAGTAATGGCTTATCCCTTCTTTTGATATTTTCCAAATGGTCCCCCCTGCTTCAGTTCATCGAATCCCACTCTAGTTTGTGTTTTGATCCTCAAAATAGTCATATATTCTGTCTAAAATTAGTTTCTAAGTTTCGTTTATGGTTGAAATGAATAAAGAAGTGGGAAAATGAGATAAATTTGAAAATAAAAGCTATCATAATGGGCCCTTTATGGCCATATGCCTGTCTCAGCCCATAACAGTTGTATTGCCATAATAGTGTTGATCAATGCAGCAAAAACGGGGCAATAAGGCCCATTTTTCACAATGGACAGATTCACCCCCATATTGCATAATGGGGATGACTGTCTCCTTTATGTAACTGTTTTTTAGTACCCTGGCCATGAGGTTTCTAATTCTTGGAAGGTACCTTGTCGATGTATAATGATATATTCGCGAATTTGAGATTCAGGGTTGGGCTCAGAGAAAAGGAGAGATTCTGGGGAGACCTGGTGTTTTGAGATACCCTTCAGCATCCTTTTTGCTAAGCTGTATGTGATTGCACTTGACAAAGGTGGAGTTGTAGATTGGTTCTTCTAGAGAGTGGGTGGTATGGTAGTTTGGATGCCTTAGTTCAAATGGAATCCTTAGGGAGTGTTTGGATGGTAAGTTATATAAGATAACCTACTTATGCCTTACGTAGCTTATCTTTGTTTCTACTTATTTAGTAGATAAGCTTGTTTGGTAAAAAACATGCTTTTCAGGTAAAAAGTAGAAAAGCATGTTTTGTTTCCAACATCCCTAAAGTTTGTTTGGTCCACCTTCATATTCACCATCTATCATGTGGGGCTAACCTTTGATGTGGACTGTTCATTGTGTGGACCCCTCCTTTGATGTGGGCCATCCATCATGAAAGGCTCACCATGGATGTGAGCCATTCATCGTTAGGGGCTGACCTTTAATGTGCACCATCCATTATGTAGGGCCCATATTTGATGTTGGTCATCCATCATATGAGGCCCACCATCAATGTTATTGTCCACTACGTGGGGCTCACCTTCAATATCTACCGCCCATCTTGTGGACAATCCATGTTGTGGGACCTACCTCCAATGTGGGCTGTTCATCACGCGAGGCCCTCCTTGGATGTGGGCCACTCCTCATTAGTGCCAACCTTTGATGTGGACCGTCCATCATGTAGAGCCCACCTTCATTATTAATTGCCCATCCCGTGAGGCCCACCTTTGATCTGGATTGTCTATCATGTGGGCCTCACCTTTGATGTGGGTCACCCATCACGTGGGGCTCACCATGAATGTAGGCAGTTCATCATTAAGGGCCGACCTTTAATGTGGACCATCTGTCATCTGGGGTCCACCTTGATGTGGGCCATCCATCATGTGGGGTTGTGCTTCAATGTCGACTTCCCATCATGTGGAGCCCACCTTTAACGTGGCTTGTCCATCATGTAGGCCTCACCTTTGAAGTGGGTTGTCCATCATACCGACCCGCTTTGGATGTGGGCTATTTATCATTAGGGGCCAACCTTTGATGTGGATCATCTATTATCTGGGCCCACGTTACTATGGGGCCATCCATCATGTGGGGCCCACCTTTCATTCGGATTGTCCATCATGTGGGCCCCACCTTCATTGTGCACAATCCATCATGTGGGGCCTCCTTTGATATGTTCCGTGAGAGAGCCTCCTTTGACATGGACTCAGAGAGAGAGAGAGAGAGAGAGAGAGAGAAGCATATTAGTAAGTCAAAAACCTTAAAAAAAAAAACTTATTAAGATAATTAGCTCTCAGCACATAAGCTACTTTTACAATGATGCTTGTCAAACTAACTCAAGTAGAAAAAGTAACTTAATGACTTTAAAAATAACTTATTTGGTGGGATCCAAACAGGCCTAATGAGGACATATGAGCACCATACTAGAGGAGGAGGTTTGAGCCAGTCTCCTTATGGCTAGACGACCATTACATGGGGCCCACTTGGCCCAATTCACATTCTTAGCCACATTGAAGGTCCCACATGCATGTTTGTGCATCTTTGAATACCCCGCACTGGGAAGATGTACGTGGGCTGCATATAGGAGCTTGATGGACACAATGATGGGCTTGTTGGATCATCATCATTAGACATCTTGATCGTGTACTCGCATGGGCCACAAAATAGTTTAGTTGTTTAGATTTTTACATGCTTCATTATTTTTTGTATAACTTATATTTGTGTTGAGATTAGGGAGTTAGGAACAATTTTAAATTTATTAAGTGTCTTTATGTTGAGTCTTATTTGAGAGCGCCTTTTTGTAAAAGGTATTTTCTGAGACTATGAAAGAGAAAATAGGGTTTGTGGAGCCCTAATGCCATTATTGAGAAAAAAAAAAAAAAAAACTTTGTTTTCACTTCTTCATATGATTTGAAGAATACTCCATGTGATTTGGAGTTTGGGTATGATGCGATTCCATTCCCCATTCAACGGAGGTGCGAGGTGTTCACTCCCTAAGTATAGGGTTGTGATGTAGTAATAAACTCGGTGAGACCGAGGTCGAATCCACAAGGACTGAAACCTGTACGTAATCTGAAATTAAGTAGAACTAGAACTAGACTAAGATGAAATCTAAACTGAATGAAATTGAGAGAATAATTGTGAATAGATAAATTAAAAACTAATAAAAATAAAGGTGGGGGATAGGGTGCCAAGGATCCACTTGAAGCAATTAGGAAGCTACCTTGCATTGATTCAAGGACACAACTGGAATCAGAGTCCTATCCTATCCAATTGGTAAGAAGAGGTTTGTCAGATCTCTGAACTTCTCATAAATCTAATCATCAACAGATACGATTGGTGCAAATTTGAAAGTGATTCCGTCACCTAACCATGCCCAAGAGACTATGACAAACAACAACAATTTACCAATCTCATAGCCAATCATGAGAGAATTGTGAAAGTTAGGAAGGGTTCCATCACCCAACCATGCCCATGAGATGATGGTAAACAACAGGGTTCCCAAGTTCACAATCTCATAATGAAAAGAACATACTCAAACCTATTGCAGATCTAATATAATGTGAGTCACAATAAACCATTAAAAACTAAAAGTATTCCTTAATAATCAAACTAGAATCCACAAGAGTTCAATAATCATGAATCAAAGCAAGCTACCATCCTAATCACGCTACAAGCTTCACCTCTTAGCCCTAGCTAAGCGGTTTAGCCTAGCAACATGATTAGGCTAAAATCCCTTAAACAAATTAAAATAAACAAAAAGTAAAAAAATAAAAAGAAAAAGAAAAAAAACAACTCTATCTGTCTCTCTGCTCCACGTCTAACCCAAGCCAAGCTCTCCCTTCTCTTCTTTCTCTCTCCTTCTTATAGGCAACAGATAGGTCGGTCGAATGGCATCTACGCATAGAAGCGGTGACTAGAGTCGGGGAAATCGGTGGAGTGCGTAAGGTGTTACGCACTTCCTGTTTTACGCAGCTTAAGACGCAAAACGAGTTGCGTTCAACTCGGATTTTCGGCACTAACATCATCATGAAATATATTTTCTCTTCATGGTGGGGTTCAACACTCTATTTACATACATCTGGATGGGTTGGATTACCAATCCGACGGTGATTAGAAGCACAAAAGGGCCCACAACGGCCGGTTTTCACGGGCGCAGAGCCTGCGCACGGCTCTTGCGCTGGGACGATTGGTGGGCCCCATTTTGGAATTTTCAGAGAAATTCACCCCGTACAACGTGTTCTTCTCGAAAAACCATTCAGGAAGGGATTTTTTAGATTGATTTCGGTGTGGCCCACAGGAGTTTTCTCACTGCCATCCATCTTCTGTTTTGACGATCAAAACCCGATCTTCGCTGTCATTTGAAATACTGCTACCTAGGCAGTGGTAATATGGGCCATGTTTGTTTAATGGACGGTACGGATTGGACCTTCGAATCGTGATGGTGGCCCACAACAGAGGACCGCAAGTCCCTTTTAAAATCGCAGTAGAATTTGAATTCGAGCAGGATTCTGCGGGGCAGTGGTTGATGACCGGTTTGACCAGATTTGGTGCACCACGTGTACTGCTCTGGTGGTGTGCACGTGCACTGCAGGATGGGGTCCACTGTGATGAATCTTGGAAATCCGTTCCGCTCATCCACTTCCCCTGCTAATTCAAATGGTTGAGACCAAAATTGAGGCATATCCAGATTTCAGGTGGGCCCCACATCAGGTATTAAAGGGTTGATCTGTCCGTTGGCCCACTTCCACAAGGATCCAACGGTTCAAATTTTATTTTACGGTTAATTTATGGTCTTCAGGCCATGTATGCAGTTTCGTGCCAAACGGATGGTGGGAATCCTGTGATCTTGCATTTTGGATGATTTTCAGGCCTGTTTAACGTGAATAACGTGATTTTCTCGGGTCTTTGGCGTGGAAATTCTTCGATCTTGGTCCCCTGGGGTCCATCGCTTGCCTTGGTGACTCATGAGCGTTAAATCCATGCTTTTAGCATCCTATTTCAATCAAAGCTCGTAAATACACCCTGCATCACAAATACGATTAAATCGGGTCATTAAACAGTACCATGTTCGTAAATTCAGGCAATAACTGGGGTCTGATATGCAATATTTGACCCTCAACACGAGGCTTCCATCTATCATTTTCATTCTCTCTTCCTTTCTATCTAAAAGATGTATTTTTCCAAAAACTTCATCTCGCTTCTTCCCTTCCTATACAAAACCATCCAAATCATCATTTTCTTTAACTTCTCATTATCCAACTTCAACCCCAACCGAAATTAACCATTGAGTACTCCAAAATCCCTAACTTCCTTTCATCCAAAACTTTAATTCCCCTCTACCAATACCTGAATCCATCAATCCCCTTTAACTAATTCACCCAATTTATTCCTAATTTCATCTTTTCCCCAAATTTTAAAAAAGCATAATTTCATAATTCTCAATTCTCATGAACCTTAAATTTTCAAATTTCAGATTTTTCCTCTTCCTATCCTTAATCGTAGAACTTACAAGTCATTCCCTTAAGTGTGGAATGTGCCTATGCTAAATTGAAAGTTTTATCTTTCCATTGGGCATAATTTTAATTGATTTATGTGATTTCTCAGTACGCAGGCATCTGATTTAGGTTAAATCAGATTTTATTTTCTATTATTTACTCTTAATTACATGGTGGGTTAGCATCTTTTGTTAATTGAATTACTTTATGAACTCTTTCATAATCTCCATGTTGTATGCTAGGATTAGATCATGTGCCTTGCATCAGGCCCTTAAGAAGATGAAGTTATCATGTTTTCGCAGTTGCAGTGCAAGCTGGAACACACACACACACACACACATACATATATACATATATACATACATATAACCAAAGAGGACAACCGATCTTATTTATATTGTTTCCCAACTAGCTGCAAGCCAGGGCCAGGTCTTTAAAGGTGTGGTCCTCCAAGGTTTGGTCTACATATGTCCTGTTAAAGGTGAAGGCACTATGTTGGACAGTGTGTCTTGATAAGATCTTGACTTCAAATCATCTTAGGAGGCATGGTGCTCTCCCCACTAGGTGTTCCATGCAGTGTTTTAAATTGTGAATAGCGTGTAGTGTAGCGTTCTCCCCTTTGAAGTGTGAGACATAAGCTACATAGCGTGTACCGTAAGCTACACTATATAGATTTTTAATCAAGGTTGCGCTTGGTTGCATCAATTTCATGATATTTTGCACCAAATTATACTGATTAATAATGAAATTTAACAAAATTTCATGATATTTGGTTCAACCAAACGCAGCCTGAAGTAGTAGGAAAGGCAATGATTAAGTATTAAAGGTAAAGAAGGAGCAACAAAACTGTTTTAATACTATTACTTCTGTTATTTTACTAAAAGCATCAAAAAGATTAGCTGATTTTTATTGAAAATGGAAAAATGTAACATCGCTACGTAGTGCGTAGCGGAGTCTATGTGGCATGTAGCGTATGCAAATTAGTCATGTAGTGTAGGCTACGCGCGACTTAAGCTATTTTCAGGCACTATGTAGCGTAGCTACACGGCTATTGAAAACACTGGTTCCATGTGCCTATCAGCAGAGGAAAATGTTTCACATCTTTTTCTGAGATGCCCTTTCACTTGGAGGATCTAGTCGAGCATCTTTAAACAGCTCTGCATCTAGTTATCCCAAAATTTGTGGTAGATTATGTTGCTAGTTGGAGGTCTCTGGCCTTCGATCAAATTGGTAAATGGTTGTGGACAGAAATACAACTAGGTTTAAAGGTAAACATTCTGCCAGTTGGGAAAAGGAGTTTCATTCTGGTTGTTGACTGGGGAAGTAGGACAGTCTCTTGAGGGCCTCCCCTCCCTCTAATCCAAGTGGGATGCGATTATTTTGTATGGTAAATTGCACCTTTCAGGGGGGGGGGGGGGGGGGGGGGTGGACAACGGATCCATTGAGAACTCTTACAGAAACTAGTCAGTGACCCATTGTTCAGAATGGAGAACCAAGCAAATGAAACACACTCCTTAATCCATCTCCTTCGCCTCTGTCTGAGATGCATTCTGCCCTAAAGCACCACACCCTTGAAGCCAGAACCTTAGAGATTATTTTTACAGGTGCTTCCAACCAGACTGATTGGTCTGAAGCCCCTGATTTCCTCTGTATTCTTAGGCACCAAAGAGATGAAAGATGCACCCAAATCCCTTCCAATGATGTCTCTGTCAAAGAACTTGTTGATAACTTTCATGATCTCATCTTGCGTGAACTCCGAGTAGGCTTTGGTAGAACTCCAGGGTGAAGCCATCTCCAGGATGGCCAATACAATTTTAGGCAGAAATTGTATGGCCATCCAATTGATGGATATTGCAGGCTTTTTAATTATTTGCTACATCCACATCATTCTTTGGTTACGATTGCAAGAGGAGATTGCGGGTTGACCATGTCCATCCAAAGATCTAATTGTATCAATTTGGGTTATTCAGCCAATGCTTGGCATTAAATACAACAAATCTGCATATTTCAAACTCTGGTTCAACATTTATTTGTTTTAAAACCCACTTGGACATTGTACGTATTCTATACTTTCTAATTGATGGTTACAGTATTGACAATGGGATCACCGAGAACGATGCCCTAGTGCTATGAATATCATAAGTGATACGGCAAAGGAAATCTGGCACAGCAAAAACAGTCTCTCTTGTCATTATTGAATGAGTAGAAAACATCAGACTTGACACTGATATCTTTCCAGACAGAGGATTGTAGTATCTCCTGTTAAGGTTGAACTTCAAAGTCTGATGAAATAAATACTAGGTAGAAAAATGTTAATGGTACAGTGTTCAAGGAACTACAGGTTGTTGAACCAGGATGTGTATTGTCCTGTTACACCTAGTATGTACAAGTAAAGCCCATAATTAAGTGATTCAGATGATTCATTTGATGGGCTCTACAGTGGATGTGGGAATTCTATCGATTGGAAAAGGCCAAAGATTTGAGGGCTGGTATTTTCCAATCTGGACACTTTTGGCACCATCTTCTGTCCACCATATGGCCCATCAGATCGAAGGTCTGGATCACTGAATCATGGCCACTGCTTGTACTTATGGGGATCATCGGCTATAAACGTTCGGATATGTCAGGCCCTTCAGTTCTTCCTAAGGAAATCCCCTGGTCTAGTAACTCACAAACTTGGTTTCTTCATGTCCCCAAGTTGTGGCAGTTGTATAGTTCTGTGTTGTTCTACTATTCCACAGGCTTTTGGCTTTGCTCTTTCTTTTTAACAGGATGCATTTGTCTCAAATCTCAAGTATATCCTCAGGTGTTCGGACTTTTATTCATTTCTCCACCTCATGTAGGCTGCCTTTTTTTTTTTTTGACAAGTAACGTAAAATTTTATAGATGCAAAAAGCAGGAAAACAGAGGGAGAGCTGAACTGCTGAGATAGCCACTCAACTACTCCCCTAAAAAGAGAAGATTACAACCCTTAAGCTTATCGACAGCAAAGGCCCACTCAACTATAAAGTGAATCACCCTATTGACAGTAGCCTGACTTCGAAATGTCGTTAAAACACCTCCCATTTCTTTCTTCCTACACAGCCCACCAGACGGCCAAAAGAGACATTCTCCAAAGCTTTGTCCTTTGCTTTCCACACCTTATACCATGCCAGGCCTGCAGCAAACCGCAAAAAAGAATATGGAAAGGTCCAGTGGATCTGAAAGTGGGACAAAATTTCAGTCCAGATCCGATATGTGAACGCACAGTGAACAAAGAGATGGTCCACCGTTTCTTCATTTTCTATTCATTTGCCATGCAACATAGGCAGATATTAGTAATGCACATGCCCCTTTATCTCAGATTGTCAACTGTCAGGACCTTTTTCTTACCAACCAACCAACCAAAAGTAGCTATCTTTGGGGAAACTTGATATTTCCAAACATAATACGACGAATCCTCTTCGACAGATGGAGGATTCTTAGCAATATGACTGTAAAGGGACTTTACTGAGAAAATTCCTGATTTATCGAGACGCCAAACTAATCTATCTTTGGAGAACTGGTCCAGTTTGCTGCTGTGAATACGATTAAGAAGCGATACATATTTGTCAATCTCTCGGTCACGAAGGTGTCTTCTACACACCGGATTCCACACTACCCCAAGAACTGTGTAGCAGGCGTCCACTGTGCTGGACTGATTCTGGGCCAGACGAAAGATAGGTGGGAAAGCAACACGAAGAGCTTCCTCGCCTATCCAAATGTCTTCCCAAGAACGAGTGCGTTCACCATTTCCAATTGCGATTCCCGTACCTTTAAGAACCTCCGCTTTAATGGATAAAATTCCTTTCCAGAGGACCGAAGCTTTGTATTTAGAGGAATTCTTTGTCCACCAGCCCCCCCTATGAGCACCCATACTTGCTTTTGACCAGCTTGTTCCATAGAGTTCCGTTTTCGGCAGGGTGTCCCGTATCCATTAAGATACGGCCATATCGGCCGACATGTAACGGTAACAGCTGACACCGTTACACGATACGGGGTCGAAACGGGCACCCCCCCTGATTATGTGACCATAACGGCTGTTACGGGCCTAAAGAAAATAGGAAAAAAAAAAAACATACCTTTTTTTTTTCTTTTCTTTTCTTTCTTTCTTTTCTTCTTCTTCTTCTTCTTCTTCTTCTTCTTATTCTTCTTCTCTCTCTCTCTCTCTCTCTCTCTCTCTCTCTCTCTCTCTCTCCTTTCCCTCTTTTTCTTTGCGGTTTCCCTCTTTCTCTCTTCTTTTTCATTTGGTATCGGAAAAAAGAAATCGGACTGCGTACGAGTTACGCAGCACGCTTTTATTGCATGAATTAATAAAAGGTCCACATGCCGCGTAGGCCCCACCATGATGTATGTATTTTATCCATGTCGTCCATCCATTTTGCCACATCATTTTAGGTCATGATCCAAAAAATTAGTAAGATCCAAATCTCAGGTGGACCACACCATAGGAAACAGTGGTTATAGAATGCTCACCATTAAAAATTTCTTAGGGTCCACTGTAATGTTTATTTTCCATCTAACCTGTTAATTGGATCACACTGGCATGGATGAAGGGAAAACACAAATGTCAGCTTGATCTAAAACTTTTATAGCCTCCAATAAATTTTTAATGGTGGACGTTTAATTATTGTCGTTTCTTATGGTGCAGTCCACCTGAGCTTTGGATCTGCCTCATTTTTGGGCTCATGCCCTAAAATTATTTGGCAAAATGGATGGACGGTGTGGATATAACACATTCATCACGGGTGGGGCCCAAAAAACTTTGACACTCGTGTGCTACACTTCACAATCCGAGTCCTGCCTAATTTGGGCCCTTAAAAATTGTACACGAGACATGTATTAACTTAAAATTTACCAATTAAATTATGGACCGTAGTTACTAACTCACAATGCTAAAATCAAATTGTTTGAATAGTTTTAATTGTTAATCTGTGGACGCTTATTTTTTAAAATAGGGTCTTTTGATTTTTTTCATGATTCACTATCCAATAAATGTCCACCAATTCATAAGTGAGATAATGCCAATAAATTGCATAAATTTGAGGCTGATTTGGGGCAAGGATTGGTCCTCCAAGTCAGCCCCAAATTGACAATGCCATCTACCTGAATTTAATTTCATTTTTTTAAAGAACTATTGGGAGAAATTATATCAAATTGTTAAGTATATAAATTAGATATTTAGAAAATTAAATATATAAATTTTGTAGTCAAATTCAGGTTATCTGGTTCATAAATTCATCAGACAGTCCAATACAACTTCTCACCAAAGAGTGGACCGTTACACCACTATAAACATGTTCCAATTTATAAATGAATGCATATTTGGAATGCTTAGAATATTCTGGATTTAATCCATATTTTTTCGTATTTTTTTAGCAAAAAAATAAAATAAATTGCATCGTTATGCCCCTGTATCGCCATTACACCCCCGTATCCGTATCGGTATCGGAGGGCACCGTTATGCCAACCGATACCGATACGGGATACCTCGGTTTTCGGTTCCTAACCTCCAGGTCCATTTGCCTAATAGGGCCCGGATCACGCTTTTAAGAACTTTTACGCTTGCCCCTCCTTGGATATGCTTACAGACTTCCTTCCAATTGACCAGGTGGAATTTTTTCTTGTCTTCCATAGAGTTCCGTTTTCGGTTCCTAACCTCCAGGTCCTTGGATATGTAGGCTGCCTTTGTTCTCTGTCGCCTATTCAAAAAGCATGATCAGAAGAACAGAAGGTCAAACCACAATGACAGGGAGCAGAGTGACTTCGTCCCTATCACAGACAATTCATCTCCTGACCAAACACAGCATGCTGGAGATGCCATAGAGCAGATCCAGATGCCACTAAATCGAGGAATCCCAGCATCTGATGTGCAAGAAGACCTGCAGCCATTGCATTGGACTGTTGAAAATGAACCGGTAGATTATGAGATTTGGCAGGTTGATGAAGGAGACCATGGGACGATGTGTCTTCCTGTATTAGACGAGAGTCAACAGATTCTGGTATGAAACTCAATGAACCTGATATTTTCAGCATCAATTTCTTGAAACTCGGTCTGGACTACTATGTTTGTCCCATCATTTGTTAATGGTGGCATCTCATCCACCATGACAGAGCATGTCTTGAAAGTCACACTTATCGGATGATCCTAGTCATCCAATTGGTGGTCATCAATGGACAATTAAAAAGAAAATAGTTGGTGGTCCAAATTCAGTGACTGATATCAGATGCTCAAAATTGCCCAATCAGTATGGATTTTGGACTAGGCTCCATTTACAATGGGACCCATGAATTAGACCATCTAAATTGGCATACATATATGCCACGTGTATGATGGATGAGTCACCAACATTCAAGAAATGGTTGAAAAAGCATAGCAGTTCTGCCTGTAGAAACCTTCTGCAGTATGATAATGGATACAATGCCTGCATTTTCAATTCCACGACACCAGTGGAGCTTGTAAGGTTGAAATTCACACTTGTGCATGCTTGTCTTCCTCCATTTTTTTTCCCCCTCTTTCTTTCTTTCTTTAATTCACTTCAGGTGGATAAACTGCCCGAAGCTTTGGGAACATCCCATCTGGACACGTCGGTGGATGACTACCAGATATCGCCTGATTATTTCCCCATCTATTATGAATATGGAGAGACACAACAGGATGCTGTAGCCGGAAAGGATGCTCTTCAGGAATGGTTGGCAACTTTATCTGATAATCCTGAAGAAGATTCCATCATAATAGACCATACCAATCAGAAAAATTTGGTTGCTGAGGCTGGAGCTTCTGTGAATATGCATAGGGTTATTGATGATCCATATGAATCTGGTAGTCCCTCTGGTTGGATTAATTCCTTGGTAAGGAATGATCCATGTCAATCAAATCTAGACACGAGTAGTGAGGATTCTCAGAACAGCTTCAGAATGAGACCTGCTCGGGGACAGAAACCAGCACCATTCATTGGCTTTTTGCAGGAACCAGTGAATCGCACAGTGAATAAAGGTGACGGGATCGAATCTTCTTTTAGGAATATGGCCCCACCTCAGAATGACAATGCCAGGCCGTATGTTTCATCTGTGCATGATGTGTTATCCAGCCAAAGAAGCTCAGATAACAGCCGAGCTGTTCCCATTGGGAGTGGAATATTAAGGCCTCAGAAGCTGCATTCTGTGGTGAACTCGCACAAACTTGCTTCACAGGGCGAAGCTCGAAGAAGGATCCATTTACAGGTGAAACTTCATGGGGGATTGGTGTCTGGAAAAGCAAATGAATCAGTGCTTAATACAAAAGGACACGAGATTAATCCAACAATACCTAAGGTGAGAATTCAGATAGTCATTAACATGTTAGGGAAGGATTAGAAATTTTGGTATTATTCTTCAGTAGTTCAAATCATAGAAATGCCATCTGCTGCAGGCAAGAAGAAATTTTCAAGAAACTGACATCAAAGGAAAAGGAGTAGTGGGGCCTGTTTGTTTGAATAAGCTTGGAAACTTCCGTCATCGGGGTACTGTCTATAAACAACCATACCTGCTCACTTAGCATTCTAATTACCTACTTTTTGATTGCTTGGCTAATTATACTCATTTTCTTGCAGTGAGAGCATTTTCTACTTCAAAGCTCCACAGGCACACACGTGGGCACACAGGTGGAGTGGCTCATCATCTCGCCGATGAGTTTGCAAGGAAAGTCTCCCTTCTCAATGCCGAAAGTAGTAGGGAAACTACTCATGCCAATAAAATCTGCAAACCCAATAAAGCGGCTGGTCAAACTGGTCAGAGACAATCAGAGGCTAATCAAGCTAGTCTTCTAGAGATTAAACGTGAAGATCAAAGTCAGGGTGAATCTGTAAGAAGACAAGTATGGACGCCTAGGGTGGGAAATGAGTCTGAGAAGACGTGGGAAACTGGAAAGCAAAAAGTTGATCGTGGTCCACTGCTGATCAGACTTGATCAACGGCTGGTCAAAGCTCATCAAAGGGTTGGAATGAAGCTTAATACGATCTTGGAAAAGCACAAAGGGCACAGGCACTGCTTCAGAAAAGTTAAGATCAAGAAAGAGTGGTGACCTACTGTAGGTATTAACTTTCCACTTTGTTGTATATGTTATGTAAGATCTATAGGTCATTTCGGATGTCTATTCAAGAACAATGACAGTATTTCATCGTCTTTTGTGAGATTTTATCGTACTTAGCTGGTCACAAAAGTAGCATGGATTTGTAAGATATCTATGACGTAGTTTATCAGGAAACGACAGATGGTTAGGGACATCCCAGTCTTTCAACTTATATTAGTAGAGTTTGATTTCAGATCTAATGGTTGAGACTAGCTGTAAAGCTTTGGTACTTGTATAAAAGTTAAATTTAGCAGATAATCTTCTTCTTCTTCTTTATTATTATTATTATTTTCCTGTTTGAGTTAATGAGATATGATGACTGAGTATGAAAAGGGAACTTCATTGTTGACCAAGTTTGCACATGTGGAACCCATGGTTGGTTCATATAAGCTGTTGGTGTGATGGGAGCTCATCATAGATGGACCATGCCAACATATCTCCTCAATTAGTCAACTTTTAACTTTTCCATTGTTGGCATATATAGCCAAGTAGAAATGCACCAACAAGCAACATCCAATAGAGGAGACCAAAGATTTGATGGCTAGGATCTCCCAATTTAGAATATTCTGTTGCAGGATATATGATGGTAAATTGACACAATAGAAACATTAGGTAAAATGCTCACCATTTAATAAAAAAAAAAAAAATAATAAAATTTATGCACACACCCACATAACACCACAACAGGTACTCGAACCCATGACCTTTGCATTGAAAACTATTGTGAGCCTACCACCAAGCCATGGTAAAATGCTCACCTTTAACCCAACAGATAAGGCACATTACATAGTTTGTTTTAGAGATTGGTGACCCCATTTTGTGACTTTGACACTGGACTTTTCCTAAATGGATTATTGGAGAGAACACTCCTTATCTCTTGCTGGTAGAAAAAATCTTTCTGACGGGGAGTCGGGAGTAATTTTCAAGTGTGTCGGAGAAGAAGCTTCATGGAGTCTGTTTGTTGCCGGGGATGAAAGATTCTTTGCTGTGGAGTCTTAGAGAAGTCGCGCAAGTTTTTCTGTCTGATGTTCTTATAGATGAAGCATAAAATGCCTTGCATAAATCACACTGTTCAGATGATCCGAACCATCTTTTGGTGGCCATCAAATAAACTCTTGAAATAGATGCTTAGTATGATTTCCGGTCTGTTTCGCACAACTTTTAGCCCTTCATTTTGATGGCTTAGATTGGTGTGCATGGTTAGTATTTCACAGGTGCACCTTTTGATCTACGAATTGGTGGATTTTTGGCGGAGGAATAAGGACCGTCCAACGGCTGGTACAAATTTTTAGAAGAGGCCTGCCGATGGTGGGGGTTCCCCAGATAGGTCAGGTGGTCTGGATGTGCTGTGATTGTGGATCCGGAGAGTTTCTAAGAATGGCCCATTCATAACGTGTGCGGGACCCACCAAATGAGCAAAAAATATATATAAAAAAAGGATGGGGTGAGAGAGGCTCGAACTCTCGACCTCAGGATTACTCTTCAAGCTATGAGACCTACGCGCTAGCCAACTGCGCCACCACCCCTTGAGATATAAGGGCTTGGTTTAGAAAACTAATATACTATTTATTTTTAATTATGAACATGTGGTGTTATCCTATCCCTTCGATTGGTTTCCATGAAATATGTAGTTAATAAAATAAAGAGATGATGGCATACACTGACTGTATGTGAACTTTCATATGCAACCTTGCATTGCTTACCAATGTATAACATGTACTGACATTGGAGCCATGTAAGTGTGCTATGGACCATGGAGATTGCCTCATTAGAAATTAGGCGGGTCCATTCATCAGATAGACAACACAGTTGAAAATCAATTGACAGCCAGCTGTCTGATTCATTGGAGAGGTATGGCCCACCTAATCAGTGTATGGGCCTGGCCTTGGTGCAAATCAATCTGCATCAGAGGGACTACAATTTGCATGGTTCGGATTTTCTATAGAAGTGAATCATGGGTGAAAAAGAGGGGGCTAAATGGGAAAGTGCACATACAAGCTTTGCATTTGATGGTTTCATCGGAAATGGTTCGAATGAAAATGACCAGCAAATATTGGATGGATAGGATCATAACATCATGGAGGATTTTGGGCTTGGTCATTAATATCTTTTTTTTTTTTCCTTTTTCTTTTTCTGAGAAAGGATTACCTGCCTTCGGGGGAATTCGTGCTAAAGATTGTGTGGTAACACGCATGGCACATGTGTACGATGATCTGAACCAGGCACGGTAGTCATGGATGACAATTAACAAAATTTTCTTTAATTACAATCGTAACCATCTAATAAATGGGCCTTTTCTCACTTTTAATAAGAGCGGTTGCTAGTTTTTGCCTTTTCCCAGTCATTGTGTGAGATTTTAGGACCATGGACCAATTATTATTAGGCACAAAATGGACGATTATGATATGATCCACGTGTGTCACGCCATGTATTCAGTATGACATGGAGGTACTATTTTATTGTTATTTAAAAAAATAAAAAAAAAAATTGACCGTATCGTTTCATCTTTTGCTAATAACTACGGGCTTTTGGGCCAACCAAGCCAGAAAGGCAGAAAGTCCTAGAATGTTATCTTGGCCTTCTCGTGTGGGAGGCTTTTGGGCCAACCAAGCCAGAAAGGCAGAAAGTCCTAGAATGTTATCTTGGCCTTCTCGTGTGGGAGAGACCATCACTCATGTCCATGGTGGGACCCCCAAGAAGAAGGATCCTAATTACAAAAAGTCGGTCCCACTTGAACTAGTGATGACCCAAGATGGAAATCATTACCTGTCGCCAACTCATGATGATTATTATTAAAATAAAAATAAAAATGCAAATGGGATGGGTTCGGTCCGAGCCGTGTCTACCAGCTGCTTTGCTTTGGGTATGGGTCTAGGTTGCAGGACCAATAAACTAAATGGAATAGTACTGGACCCGGGGTCAATCATCTAAGGCCATCTTGGCCCGATCATATATCACCATCTGGCTGAGTGTTAAGATCAGCAACATGGTTAAGCCTAGCATATGACAGTGACCCAAAAATGGTACTAGTAAAGCCCCTATCTGTGATGGATGTCGTTGGTATAGTGGACTCCATGTGCTGTACCCATTTATCCACCTAGCCCTAAAACTTAAACCCTGGCCTTAAATGGGCTGAAAATACCTTGGCCATGACCCTGACCCTATAAGAAAAAGAGCTGTGATCAAAGGTTTTTAATAAACCCAGTTTCAGATTTATTTATTTTTATTTTTTATTTCCTAGTTGGTTGATATCCTCTCCCCAATGAACTTGCTTATAAACAGTTCACATCATTGGAATATGACCCCAGATCCAATGATTAAAATTAAAGGTGGCCTACTTAATGATTGGATCTGGGCCAACAGGTCTGGGTGGCCATTCATCGTTGGCCTTGATCAAGCCTGGCCTGATCATCGGGCCTGGATTCCATGGCTAAGTTTCGATGCTCAAGCCCTGGCCCTACAAGGTTGCCCAGGCATGACCCATTGCCACCCCTATTCTGGAAAGTCTTAAGTGGGACTGCCAGAACTCACAATTAACAGCCTATCTGGATGCCACTTAAAAATGAGTTCATCTCAGTTTAGTCAGACACAGTTACATATTATAGATCAATTTTATAGTAGAGTTACAAATAATCCTCATAACAAACAATTTATATAATCTCTAACACACAATTAGAGGACGAGTTTCCTGTTTGTGTTGAAGAGGGAATCAAATTTCTGCGGATCCCATGAATGATTTATCTAAACCATTAATCCAATGGCCCCTATCATGGATGAATCATGCCCAAAAAACTCCCAAATTGGAAGATCTAACCATCACCACGTCTTTTGTTTTGTCTCCATTAAATGTGGACTGTTGTTACGTATCTTCTTAATCATGTATTACATGCCAACAATGGAAAGGTCAATCCATCATGGGGGTCATCGGATCAACGGCTTGGATAAACTGACCATAGGCTCCACACGTACAGATTCATTACAGACATGGGACTTCCCTGTTTGTGTAGAATGAGATGAAGTCATTTTCAAGCGGCACCCAAACATGCTCTAAGAAAACAGAAACATGATTAGTAAAATTAAAATAATAATAATAATTGAAAAACATTAAATTATCCGCAACATGGCAATGATTTTGTGGAACTCAAGAGCGATCTAATGGTTGAGATTAAAATCACAGTAAAGTAAATAACATAGGAAGCTCTGGTACCAATTTGTAAGACGTATAAACTTTGTACAACAGTTACCTAGATGGCGTGATTGGATCCCACACGCAGACCCAGCCACAACAGAGCTCACTGGTGGGAAGGGTAGCCTTGAAAATGGACCCACTCGCTGGAAGAGACGAACTATTTAAAGAGAAGTGTGATGTTGAAATGCTGATGACTGAATGATGTAATCCAGGGATGTACAGATTCCAGTATCAGATAATCTGCAAAATAGTGTCCGTAAATCAAGGCATCAAGGCAAACATACACATTCGGAATTTGGATGCACAAGTGAATTGCACAGTAAATGCACAATTTAATCTACAATAAATGACACAAGTTAAATGGCTTTTCGTAATATTCATCGCGAGGAAGCAGCTCTCAAATTGGAGTTGCATTTCTTTCGACGGCAACTTGAAAGAAACATAATTAAGATTTGGAGCCCAGGGGGGGCATGTATTAGATATAATTACAAATTCTGTTTGACAGTGTATCCAAACGCACCCACAACAAAAATTCAAACCAAAAAGAAAGGCTACGTGGTTGTGGTGGTCTTATTTCCGTCAAAGGTTCACTGCTCTTGTTACAGTAGGAAAAAATAAAAGATGTTAGAAAAGCTATCTGTCATCTACCCATTGAATCTGACTAATTTTAGGTTGCCTAAACATGTGTGACCTCCCATGATGAGAGATTAAAATAGCTGACATATAAATGAACTAGGTTTTGTTTGGGGTTGTAACATCTAAAATCGCATGGACCAAACTCATCTGAATGGCCAAGTACCAGAACCAACTTATCTTGATTACTCTTGAACCATTTCAACATCTACAACCATGAAGATTCTCTGTTTTTCTTTTTCTGGACAAGATATATATTCTTATTAGGATAAACATTGTAAAATTCTACAGAAAAATCTGAGATAACTCATATTTCTATTACTCCCAATTTTGTGCCCAAGATAAATACATGCATTAATCAGTAAATTCATGTACAAAAGCTTGATTGTGTGGTTATATGGGTTATGAGTTCTGCTTTGCAAAGTTTCCAAATTGAAACTGTCATTGGTTAAAAAAATGAGATGGTCATTGCCTGTCTTAAAAAAAGTTAAAAAGTTTTATTTATTTATTTTTTAAAATGGTCTCTCTCTCTCTCTCTCTCTCTCTCTCTCTCTCTCTCTCTCTCTTTTTGAATTACCGCCTCCTAAATTTGGAATTGATGCATTGAAATGAGATTTTTACGATTCGGGCTGATAGAAAACAAACCAGGAAAGGATTCGGCCAAAGAAGGGTAGCCACACCAAACATCCAACCAAAATTTAATTCTCCTGCCTGAATCCTAATATCTTGGTTGGTCAATGCTATGTTGAAGATAATGATGGAGGGGCCTGGGCTCCCCCATTGAGAGGAAACCTTGATGATCTTCAAATTACTGATCATACCCTTCTTCTCATTCATTTGCAGACTTTTTCCCCTTCTCCTAACAGCGAGGATGCTATGCGATGATCACTGGTTGGGTCGGGTCTCTTCTCTGTCCACTCATTCTATAGATCCATAACAACTTCTGTGGTGACTGGATCCTCCTCTCATACGGGACCACTATGGTTTTACAGAGTGCCTCCTAAAGTGGCAGCTTTTGGCTGGTCAGTGGGATGGAATTGAGTTCTAACGATAGACAATCTACGAAAGAGAGGATGCTTCTCCCAAAATGCATGCCTTAGCTGTCTTCAAGCGGAAGGATCGGTGGACCATCTGTTTATCCATTTGCCCTTTCACCATTGACATCTGGTGGAGCATTTTGCATCTGTCTGGAGTCTCTTGGGCTATGCCTAGTTATATGGAAGCCCCCTTTTGTAATTAGCACGGGGAATCGGGAGGAGCGATTGGTAAAAGAACATTGAGCGTTATTCTTCTTGCTGTGTTGTGGGCAAAATGGGCAGAAAGAAACAATCATTGTTTTAGGAACATTGCTGTCTCCAAGGCAGGGGTTTTGTCGAGGGTTACAGTTTTCTTTGGAGACTAGGCCCCTTAATTTGTCTAGTTTGTTTTGGGGCTGGGGTCTGGGTTGGGTTGCCTGGTTTAGGTGTTGTATTTTCTTCTATTTCCCTTTTGCTCCTTTTTTTTTTTTTTTTTTTTTTTTTTTTGGGGGGGGGGGGGGGGTGAGTGTTCTGTTTATTCTTAACTTTTTTAAAAAAAAGGAAGAAGAAGAGGGGGGGTTGTGTTCTGTTTTGTCTTTTGTTCTCTTTATTAATAATATTCTTAACTTTATTTTTTTTTTTTTAAAAAGAAGAAATTTTGTGTTTGATGTTTTCCATTGGGAGAGGCAACAAATTGCACTTGGCAAATCAATCACAATCAATCTAGAAAGGACTCAAAGCAAATCAGCTTCACCGGAGCACTCTCCCGACACGGAGGGAGGAAGCGCTTTCCCCAACCAGACTAGGTTAAATCACTAGGTAGGGAGAAACCAGGTATTCTTGAAGCCATTGATTGTTGCAAGGATATATAACCCACTCCATTGCAAAAAGGTTCTAAGAAGAAAATGCATATGGTATTGCGGAAGGGCAAGAAAGGATTTGATGCTCCATCATCTCTTCTAACCCTCAGCAAGGAATGTGCATATTGCAAAACTAGAGGGTCTGCCGTTGCAAGTGGTTACTAGTTGGCATCTTATGAATCTTGAAAGACACTGGAATCCAAAAACGGACCAGCACCCCAGAAGCACATGCAATCCCCACAACTGAGTGCATGAAGAACAACTTCCATTGTCGCCCATATGAACAAGAAATAAGAAACAAGGGCACCAGGACTATTGGGAGTGTTGTGGACCCAAACGGAAGCTGAAAAAAGAGGCCATAAAAAATGCAGTGACTTCAAGGAGGCACATTTATGTATCCTTCTATTTGTTTTAAGTGATATAGAGCTCATTTTGGAGGTCTTTCCAAAAATCTACTGTAGCTATTTAGTATTTAAATGACTTACCGCAAGAATTTGTTGTTTTGGACCTCCAACTATGGCCAAAAGATCAGTGACGAATTTTGAGCTTTTAAGGGTAAGTTCTGTATGTGTTTGATTAGTTGTGGTAGCCAATGTTTTAAATAGCTTACGCTATGTAGCGTGTAGTTTACATTACATATGTAACTTAGCAGTAATGCAATGTAGGTCATCAAAATAGGTTGAGTCACCAATGTAGCCTACACTAGACACTACATAATCTATGCTACACTGTACTTAGCTTACACTAAAAATTATTTTTCAATAAAATATTGAAATCAATTAATGTTGTCAATGATTTTTGACATTTTTCTATTTTCAACAAAAAATAGTTTATCTTTTCAATGGTTTTATTAAAGTAATATAAGTAATAGTATTAAATCAGTTCCGTTGCCCTTTCTTTTTTTTATACTCAATCTTTGACCTATTTTTTCTTTTATTTTAGGTTGTGTTTGATTGCACCAAATATCGTGAAATTTCATTATTAATCAGTAAATTGGTGCAAACTATCATGAAATTTTATGATATTTGGTGTAGCAAACCACAAACCTTAATTGAAGATCTAGAAGTAGTGTGTAGTTTATGCCTCATGCTTTAGAGGGGTGAACACTATGCTACATGCTATTCACAATTTATTTATTTTTGAAAGGTAATACCTACCAGGGATTGAACTCTAGATCACTCACACACACTACGGTCTCTCCACCAGCTCATCTAATAAGCATGGGACAGTTTAAAAGGTAGTAGCTTATGTCGGATCAACAGTTTTAAGTATGATTAAAATTTCTTTTGGTTTTGCTTAGTAATACTTCACAACCTTCCATTTAAAGACAGAAAAGAACAACAATACCATTTCATAAGACACCTTCAGCAAGAAAAGGAAACAGTGCAGGTGAATTGAATTATTAGTACCTTACAACTCTTTTTCCCTCACCACCATAGAGCTCGCTATTGAGATGTGTGATACCAAACAGAGCTTGTCCACTCATCGGTGAACACCATAGCCATGATGAAGGAGAACATCTGCTATTGCATTCCTTGCAGCATCACACAATAACTCTGGGTTGTTTCCTTCAATAGGTTTGTGAATAACAGCTCTCACAGATCCAGTATTCAATATACCCTCCCTTCCAGAAGGCATGAGCTTGCCCGTTCCCATTAGAGTAATTGGTACAACTGGTACACCGGTCTTTGCAGCGACACTAAATGCACCTTTCTGCATATCAAGCCCAAATGTAGCGTTAAAGGCCAAAACAAAGTAATATAATAAAAATCATACAGAATGAACTACAAATCTGCCCAATTTCCTGCTTTCACTAAATAAAGAAGGGAGATCTGAGATTGAATCTCACCTTAAAAGCACTCAGTTTCCCATCTTTACTACGAGTTCCCTCCGGGAAGAAAAACACAGATGCCCCCTTTCTCACCAGATCCATGCAGCGCTTAAAACACTCCTGCATTTGGTAAAACCAAACCCACTAAGAACATATAATCACATCATAATAAAATTGGAAATGGAAAAGAATAAGGGCAATACCAACTGACTTCTACTATCCATTCGCCGCAATGGAATAAGACCCATAAGAAACATGGCCCACCCAATGATTGGAATGAGGAAAATCTCAGTCTTGCTAATGAACTTAAAGCTTCTCCCAAGAATCAGAAGTGTGTAAATGTCCAAGAAACTCTGATGATTCGAAACATACACAGCCGGGCTATCTGAGGGAGGCAGATTTTCCAAGCCCTCATATTCGACCTTGAAGAATGGAGCAACAGTCAAGCTCGCCCAGATCTTCGCAATGAAATGATGTGCTTTCCGTCGGTACCGATCAAATAGTAACACAAAAGGATGAGAAACCAACATTGCCACGAACAGAAAGATGGCGGCAATGGAAGTTACAGCGTAAAAGCAAATTCCTCTAAGCTTCGAAACCCACTGAAATTCTGCCAGAAAATGAAAACCCAATACTAAAAAGCGTGGAGAAAATGTAATAAAGAAAAAGGGAGGGGAAATTATTGGGCCTGCACATTAGCAAATGCACATTTTTGCTCACATGAAGGAGTCTGTACATGTGGGGGCCACGGTTCAATGATCCAACATGCTAATCTGATGGGCCCCACCATGGATGTGGAATGTCTACTGTCAGTGGCCTACCACAGCTGAGGAGAAAAAAAATAATAATAACAAAGGTCCACATTCAACCTAAAATTGCACAATGACCAAAGGATTGAGATCTTCCAATCTGTAATATTTGCAGTGAATCCCCTATCCATGGTGAGGCCCATTAGATGAGAGGTCTGGATCTCTGAACCATGGGCCCTACATGCACCAAACATTGCATAATTTGAAGATCCCCAAGACCCTATAATTCCTCAACTAAAATGGGACAAAAATGTAAATTCAGTATGGGCAGCTTGGGAAAACCTGCTAATGGGTATGCAGCACCAGCAGAACCAGTCCCAATGACTTCAGATCTCACAACCGTATTTCTACGCATTGAATACTGCCTTAGCAGAGGAATCGTATTATACGCTCTACGTTTTGAACCAAATTGAAATTCTGCCAAATTTTTTATAAAACAGATGCTATAAATGGTGGGGAAAAAAAATATAGGAATACACTCAAAATGGTATTTTGGGAAAACCTGTTGAATGGGCTGCAGCATCATGAAATTCCGACCTCATGACCGTATACCTTTCCCGCGGAGGAACCGTATTATACGATCTACATACCAAACCCAATTGAAATTCTGCAATAAAAATAAAGAAATCATTGAAAAATGGAATACGATTAAAAGTTCAGAAGGAGGAATTTGGGGGAAAACCTGTTAACGAGCAAGCGACATAAGGAGAACTGCTACTGGGCGTATTTCTACACGTCGTATACTGTATTTGTAGAGGAAACGTAGAATACGGTCTACGGAAGTCGAAGAACCGATCGCAACAGCTGTTCGGAAATCCATGAACAATCCTTGGAAAATCTGTATATATAAAAAAAGAAGAAAAAGACAAAAGATTTAAATCGGATTAGATGAGATCTCATTCCTTCTGTAGAATTTGCAAGGGTAGAAAGGGATATAGGGTTTACTGTTAAAGGTCGAGCAGGTTGTGGGGTTAGGGAAAGAAGATTTGGAATAGAGGGGCGTTTGAGGAAGAGAGGAGAAGGATGCCATGTTGGGAAGTTGCTGGGAAGGTAAGGGATAGAGAAAGGAATTTAGGAAAAAGAGAGAGGGAAGGGCAAAATCGGCATTTGAGGTTTTCTGTTTTGGAGATTTGATCTGTTGTCGGAAGATGGTAGAAGACGACTCCGAAGATCAGAGCTCGAGGTAGTTTACTGTTTTTTTTTTTTTTTTTTTTTTGAGAAATGATCAGATACAACGGCTGTATCAGAATTTCTCGTACTGCCATTCTTTTCCCGCCTATGTGTCACACGCATGGAATATCCGATCCGTGCAAAATGTGATCTACGGCATGATGAATGACTGATGTGAAAATCAGGCCCGTTCACTCTGCTGACTCTGTAGTGTCCCCTTCGGTACGGAGATCTCGGTGCTGTGGGCCCACCATGATATATATGTATTTTATCCTTTCCTTTCATACATTTCAATGCAAACAATGCGACAGATCTAAATATCAGGTGGACTACATCAGAAGAAACAGTGGTGATTGAACGCCCACCATATAAAAATTCCTGTGGATAATGTTGATTTTCCATTTAAACACATTGATTAGGTCACATATACGTGGATGAAGGGAAACCATAAATATCAGCTTGAAACAAAATTAAGGAGTTTTTACCGGTGGCATTCGATCACCTCGGATTCCTTGGCCTGTTCCACCTGAGATTTGTATCCTCAGGTCCTTGAACGAGGCGGGGAAATGGATGTTCTGCTGGATAAGTCACCTACACCCGCCAGTACAGACCTAGGTACTGGAGGGGTGACTACATAATCCGATCGCATGATAGTCAAACCGATGAATTAGATCAGCCCATTTTCATTTCCGGCTATCCTCATGATCTGGCCCACCTTTTATGCCTTTGACATTCTACACGTGGGACGCGGATTGATTGGGACACTGGAACTTTAGGGGAAATCGGATTGTCCTACTGAGTAAACTCAATTGGGCCCACTTTGAATGTATGTAGTCTATCCATGCCGTGTTCTTCGGTTTTTCCATGTAATTTAAGAGGTTAAGACTAAAATTGAAGCACATTAAGCGGATCATACCCTAATAAACTGTGGGGATAATGATTTCAACCGTTGAAACCTTGTTAGGCCCCAAAGTGATGTTTATTTGTACGGACATGGATGAAAGAAAAACACAAATATAAACTTGATCCAAAACTTCTGTGGCCCCTGGAAAATTTTCAACTGTAAAAGTTTAATTTAACTGTTTCCTATGGTGTGGTCCATTTAGATATTTTATATACTTCATTTTTGGGATCAAGTTCTAAAATTATTTGGCAAAATGGATGGACGGAACGGATAGAATAAATAAACCACTTTCGGGAAGCTAAGTGGGGCCATTATGATGTTCACGAAAAATTTACTACGAAATTTCAGCTAAGCCAAGTGGTACCAGCGTTTGTGAGAAATTTATGTTCTTTATCTGATTTCACAAATCATAGAAGGATATTAGTTAAAATATAAGGTAGATTTAAAACTCAAGTAAGCACATGTAAGGGGTATGAAGTAGATTTAGAATATAAACGAAGTAGGACGAGAATATTGAGGATTGAATGTCCAATATAAATAATCGGTAAGTTTTAGATTTGATTAAAGTTTTTGTGTTTTCTACTCATCTCATTAAAATTGATTTTATAAACAATGTGAATGGCGTATAAACTTCTTAATGACCCAGGAATGTCTGGACCGTGAGTGAGGAAAATTCAGTACTGTCTAGGGGTGCACATTGAACCGGTAGAACCGTGAAATCGGACAAAAACTGACTAAATGGTTCAGTTTGATCCGATTTTAGAGTACACCGGTTCTAAAAATCAAAGAACCGGTTATATTGGTTCAGTTCTCGGTTTGGAGGTATGTAGAACCGAACGGAACCATGAACTGATCCGCAGAACCAAATCGTGGATCTGATCCATAGAATCGAACTTGGAACCGAACTTGGAACCGAACCAAGAACCCTTTGATTGTTTCTATATTTAACTCATGATTTATGGTTTATAATGCACCATTTAATTATTTTTATAAATGCATTTTTGCACACCTTATACAATATCTAAACCATTCATCGAATGGACCACAACATGAATGGACATGGGCTAGATAATAAAATTAAACATGCAATTGGGATGGATTATAAAAAGCCCAGAACTGTGGAACCGAACCGGTTTTAACGGTTCGGTTCCGGTTTGGTTCTAGGGTGCCTACGGTCTAGTTTTAGTTCCGAATATCTTAAAACCGTTAGGAACAGTTCAGTTCCGGTTTCACCCTAGAACCAGACCACCGACCCGTGTGCACCCCTAGTGCTGTCAGTTCTTATTAGTCCACATCATGGCCGATTACTCTAGCTAACAAGATAAGCAGGATTTCTCTCTCCAAATGGCTTACGTAGGAAGGGGATTGCATAGTGTGCCACACACCACCAAGGTTTGTTGATGTTACTAAGTTTTGTAGGGCCCACTGTGAAGTAGGTGTTATATCTAAACCACCTGCACATTTTTCAAGATTGTTGTAATAATCGAGCCCAAAAATAAGGCAAATCTAATGCCAAAGCAGACCACCTTGGGTGGAGTATTAAATGTCTACCATTGAAACCTTTTTGGGTTCACATAAGTTTTCGATCAACCTATTATTTGTGTTTTCCCTTCGTCCAAGTCCGACATCATGAATAGATTGAATGGAAAGTAAACATCATGACAAGCTTATGAATGTTTTCACGGTGTGAGAATCATTGTCCCGTGGTTCTTTATGGTATGGTCCACTTGAGCTTTAGATATGACTCATTTTTAAGCTCATGTCTAAAATGATCTCGCCAAATGAATGGACTCTGTGGATATAATAAAGACATCATTGTGTGGCCATGAAAGTTTGAACTCCTCTCAACTATGGGTACATTTTGGGGCTCAAATACAGATGGGCTCATCGTCGCAAGCTATATACACACACCATGACCAACGTTGGTGCGGTGTGATGCACCATGTTTCAGTTAGGCATTACACATGACTTTTAGCGTGTGGAATTTCTATTGGGCATATAATAATTTATGTTTTAGATACACACTATCCATCAATTTTTACATATCATCATAGAGCATGAGTCTAAAAATGAGGCACATCAAAAGTTAAAGTGGACCACATCACAAAAAGTAATGGGGATTGAACCACTGGTGTTGAAACCTTCTAAAGGTGGACTGTGAGGTTTATTTGTCATCTAACCCCTATGAAAGGTGACACAAACCTAAATGAATAAAAAAAATAAAAATACAAATATCAACTTTATCATAGCCTAATGTGGCCCGTGGAAGTTTTCAATAGTAGACGTGAAATTCCCACTATTTTGTAGTGTGGCCTACCTTAGCATTTTGTATGCTTAGTTTTTTATTTTATTTTATTTTATTTTAATGGTCTCAATTCATACAATGGCATGGAAAACTGGATGGGTGGGGATATGACACATACATCATAATAGAACCCACAAAAGTTTCACGTGCTAACACTTCCCCTTCTCCTCTCCACCTGGAATATGCCACACCATGGAACGGATTAGATGAGACCCTTGCTATGGTGCCCACCTTGATATGCATATTCTGCATCCATATGTCCATCCATTTTTCTGTATCATTTCGGGGCATTATCCAAAAAATCAATCATATCCAATCATCATGTGGAACATACCATAGGAAATATTTGTGATTAGCCACTAATGGGACACAAGTTTTGGATTAAGCTGATATTTGTGTTTTCTCTTCATCCAGGCTTATGTCAAATTATCAATGAATTGGATGGCAAATAATAACTACCAAAACATTAAAGTGAGCCCTAACAAATTTTTAACAGTGGGGGTGTTCAATCACTAATGTTTTGTGAAGTATGGTCAACCTTATAATTGGATCTTCTTAAATTTTGGTATTATGATAAAGAAAATGATATGTAAAAATGAATGGACAGAGTAGATACATAATACATGTATCAAGGTAGGCCCCATGGTAAGGGCTGCATTGTCTTAGAAGAGGCCGGTTTCTCACCTAATCCCTTGAGGTGTGAAATTTACATGTTTCCCATGATGATGTATTTATATGGTTGGCTCCATCCATCTATATTTTCAAATCAATGTACCTATCATTTTAGGATACAAACCAAAAACCAATGCATATTCAAAGCAAAAGTGGAACACAACACTAAAAACAGTAGTAGTTGATGTTGCCGTTGAAAACTTCTTGAGGCTATAAGAGGCTCTATCAAACAAAAATTTGTGTTTTAACTTCATTCAGGCACGTGTAATCAATCTTATGAACATGTCATATGATATTGACTGTACATAGCCTTGATGTATGGTCAAATTCTCTAAAAAAATTAAACCTTTCAAATATTCCAAGGGTGACCTTCTTATAAGCTTCTAAAAATTAGTATGACCAAAATGCCCTTTGTCCTTGGTTCAGTAGTTGTATGGTTTTTCAGTAAATAAGAAATTATGTCATACTTAATGACGCGTGCGGGACCCTTTTTTTGGGCGTGGCAAGGGCCAACTCTTAGGGCCCACATTGATGTATGTGTATAATCCATTCGACCCATCTTTCTTGTCATGTCATTTTAGGGTTAGGGCCTAAATATCAGCTTGATCCAGAGCTAGTGTGGGCCACATAATAGAAAATAATGGTGATAGTGTTACCCACTATTGATACTTTCCAAGCTCACTGCGTTGTTTGTTAGAACTAGACACTGCATAAGTGGGGACTTTTTGAGCCCACAACAAGCTAATCGACAAGGTGGATGGATCGGATCACTCCATTGTGTGCCTTAAACTATGGTACCAGTGGGTAGATAGTAAAGGAAGTAAACATGTAAAAACCACGATCTATATAACATGAAACCATAATCCATATAACATAATAACCACGATTCATATAACATGACAACTATGACTCATACAAACCACGACACAAATGGTCTCATATTGCTGTATGTGTATAATCCATGCTGCCCATCTTTTTTTACGGTGTCATTTTAGGGGCCCAAGTATTAGCCTGATCCAGTGCTCATGTAGGCCACATAGCAGAAAATAATGGTGACTGTTGAAACTTTTCAGGCTTACTATGATGTTTATTAGAAGTGGACACTGCTCAAGTCAGGACTTTTTGGCCCATGGTGAACTGGCCGACAAGGTGGATGGAACGAATCATCCCAATGGGAGCCTTAGTTATGGTTGCAGTGGCAAGATAGTAAATGAAGTGAACACATGAAAACCATGATCCATTTAACACGATAACCATGATCTATATCCCATGCAAACCATGACTCATATAACATGACAATCACGACCCATATAACATGGGTCATGGTTATCATGTTATGTGGGTCATGGTTGTCATGTTATATGGGTCGTGCTTGTGATGTTATATGGGTTGTGGTTATTATGTTATATGCGTCGTGGTTGTCATGTCCAGCTCGAGAAGGGACCAAATGAAGAATGCAACCCATATAACATGATGTTTGTTAGGTGTGGCTACACTGCTCAAGCCAGGACTTTTTGGGCCCACGGCGAGCTGGCCGATAAGGTGGATGGAATGGATCAACCCAACGTAGGCCTTAAGTTATGGTACCAGTGACAAGATAGTGAAGGAAGTGAACCGTGAAAATCACAATCCATTTAACATGACAACCACGATCTATATAACATGATAACTATGACCCATGCAAACCACGACCCATATAACGTGACAACCACGTGGTTATCATGTTATGTGGGTCGTGGTTATCATGTTATATGGGTTGCGGTTGTGATGTTATATGGGTCATGGTTGTGATGTTATACGAGTCGTGGTCGTGATGTTATATGGGTCGTGGTTATCATAGCTAGCTCGAGAAAAGGCCAAATGAAGACTACGACCCAATATAGCATGATGTTTAGATGTGGACACTGATCAAGATAGGACTTTTTGAGCCCACGACGAACTGACCGATAAAGTCGACGTAACAGATCACTCCATTGTGGGTCTTAGGGTATTGTACCAATGGCTATCCTTTTATTTGGCAGTAAAGGAAGTGAAGTTGTAACAACCGCGTCCCATATAACATGACAACCACGACCCATATAACATGATAACTACGATCCATGATAGGTATGACCCATGACAACAACGACCCATATAACATGATAACCATGGCTCATGTAACATGACAACCACAATCCATGACAACTACGACCCATGACCACTATGAATCTTACCATATTACAACCATGATCCTTATCGCATTACAACCACGACCCGAGTATAGGTGGTGGTTACTATGATATATGGGTCATGGTTGTCATGAGGTAAGGTTTGTGTTAGAAGTGGACACTTCCCAAGGCTTATAAAATGAAGACTACGACCCATATAATATGACAACCATGACCCTTACCTCATGACAACTATGACCTTTACATCATGACAACCACGACCCATATATCATGGCAATCACGACCCATGACAACCACGACCCTTACCACATTACAACCATGACCCTTACCGCATTACAACCACTTAATGCGACCTATTTTACGATACAGATATTTTTTGCACAACTATGACATGATACCACATTACAACCACGACCCTTATTGCATTGCAACTACCTGATGCGACCTATGCTATGAGATAAATATCGCTTGCACAACTATTGCGTGACTCGCACTAACTCATAAGATCCTTACTGTCCATCAGATGAAACTCCATGGGTCGTAGTTGTCATGGGTTGTAGTTATCATGTTATATGGGTCGTGGTTGTCATATTATATGGGTAATGATTGTCATGTTATATGGGTCAAGTAGCCCACCTGACCGTTGAATCATTCTCATCTTTGGGTCTCAATCTAAATGTCACGGCCCAAACTCGGAAACCAGGCTCACAAAATTTTCAATTGCCGAATTCGGTGTCGACCGCCTCCGTAGTACCTCATTCTCGGCTCCCGGCACCCATACATCAGGTTTCGATCTTGGAATCTTATGAGGAGGATTTTTTTAATATCAATTTGATTCGTAATGAGCATAACTAAAAGCATAACCTATGAATAATAACCACAAGAACACCATCACAAAATCCATTATAATAAAAAATGTTAAAGTACAATGCGCATGAATGAAAATACAAGATAATGATAACAGAAACTCTTGAAGCTCAACTGCACGCTCCTGCTGCGACTAAGCTACGACTGTGTCCTGCTGTCACCTGCACGCATCAATCATGCATAAGCTTATAGAAAGCTTAGAGGGTAGTGTAAGTGTGTGCGCAATATGTGTGTGCTCAGAATGCAATGATAGAGTAATGTGGAATCATGCTGATGAGTACATGAATGTAATCAGCCATACCAAGGCTATGCGGTGTAAAACATGAATGCTATTAGCCATATCAAGGCCATGCGATGCGAAATGAAATTCATGAATGCCAATCCTCATCCACATATCAATGTAGTTCATCACTAGAGTATTAAGTATTAGTACAATTCTCATTCTAAATAATCACCGGGATTTAGTACACTCCAAATGGCACTGTCCCTTTTCCAGGTGCACAGTCCAAGTGAGTGTAAGAAACCTCACTATCCGCCTGGCCAATAGTCTGTCAATATCTATCCGGCACGTCGATAGTGGATCCATTCACGAGCTGGTCAAACTCAGCCTAGCTAGTAATGCCCCCTATTCTTGGGCGGGTAAGGCCACACCCCTTTCCAACCGACCACGACATAGTGGGAGACGCGATCGCCTGTAACAATATTTTTGGTGTCCGATCCTGCCATCCACGATGTGCTTGTGGAGGTCATAGTCTTGATGTCGATAGGGCATATCATATCACACAAACATGAAGTGCATGAATCACACTACTAGTCATACAACAATCCTACACGTACCGTCCGCTCTTGAAGGGCAACTTCGCCCATCAGGGAGCCTATAAACAATCTGGTCAAAGGCATATGCTATGATCAACCACTCCTCATATCAAGCATACATATGATGCGTATGAGCATGAATCATGGAACTATACTAAACATGTTATATGGTGATGAATCCTGTTCATAACGAAGAGGGGCCTAGACGGCCTACACATTACAAGTATAGGCCTATAAATAGGCCTTAAGGAGAGTTACAATGCGAATATTTAACCATAATTGCGCTTTCAATGTGGACGTTAAACCATCATTGCTCCTAAGGTACGACCGCCAAAAACATCATTACATACATCATGGTGAAATCTTACATTGCAATGGGCTTCATATACATCACATTCGGCCCACACAAGGCCTCACATACGTTTCATTGGGCCTCATATAAATCAAATGGGCTAATCAAATGATCCGAATCGAATGGGCCGAGTTGAATAGGCCGAGTCGAATGACCGAGTCAAATAGGCTGAATCGAATGAGCCGATTACAACACAATTCATCTATTTTTAGAGATCAGTATAGAATATATATATATATATATATATATATATATATATATATATATATATATATATATATATATATATATATATATATATATATATATATATCGTATCAAAAGATCAACTGGACCATTCCACATCTAACAATGGTGATGATGATTTTCACAGTTAAAAATTTAGAAGGCCCACCATAGCATTTATTTCCCATCTATATTATTCATAAGGTCACAAAGCCCTGGATGTAAAGGGAAAACAAATATCACATTGGTCCAGGACCAGGACCTTGTAACCCAAAAGGGTTTTCAATGGTGGACGTTCATCCCATTGTTTTATGCAGTGTGGTCCACTTGATATTAGATCTGCCTTTTTTTTAGTCTCAAGCCATAAGACGAGGTGGCCCAAATGTATGGACAGTTGGGTTACAGCACATGCATCATGGTGGAGCCGTAAGCACATCAGTTGGATGGACGGAAGGGATAGAACACGTCCATTAGGGTGGGGTCCACCCGTCCAATAAGCTGGACGGCATGGAATAAAACTCATACATCATGGTGGGTGCTACTCCAAACAGACAGATGGCATGGATATCCAAATACATCAGGGGGTGGGGTCCATGTAGGTGGCCCACCAGAGAAGTGAATCTGCTTCATTGGTCCCAGGGTGCTGCTGCTACACGTGCAGCTGCAGCTGACATCTGCTGCTGACCCACCGTCAAATCAGATGGACGGTAGGGATTCAAAATGGATGGGCGGCTTGACATAGCACATACCTGGTGGGGCTCACAAAAATGGATGACAGTTTGGATGCCATACATATATCAGGAAGGGCCCACCGTAAAAATGGATGGATGGCGGGGGTTAACACTTATATCAAAGGTGGGCCACATATGTCTAGATGGACGGCATGGATGTAACACATACACCACAGTGGCTACTCAAAGCTCCTGCCCGTCCTAACTTGAAATGGATGGACGGCGTGATGTGAGTCAAAGGGGGCCCATCGTCCCAACCTACGGACGGTGTGGATAAAACCCATACATCAGGTGTGGTACACACGTGTGGACCCCGCACCTCGTGAGACAGTGGGTCCCACCGAATAAGATGGACAGCGTGGGTGTATTCCCATGTGTGGAAGACGACGGAGGGTGGGCCCCATGTAGCAGTAGCCCACCCATTATATATATATATATAGTGGCAAAGGCTGCTCATGCCCCACCGTCCAGATGGATCTGGACAGTGGAGATGTAATGACAAAGGTGGGTCCCACGTAGGGCCCACATCATATACATATATATAATGATATATATTATATTATAATAACATTATCCTATATTATATTAAATGCATTTTTTTTCTTTCTTTCTACTTTTCTTTCTTTTCTTTTCTTCTTCTTTTTTTTATTTTTATTTTTTATTTTATAAATATATATAGCTTGTTGTACACGCCACTTGTCAACTCACACTTCACTGATAACACGTCCAGCCGTCCAGATACACTGGATGGCCTGTATGCATGAATTAAGGTGAGTCCCATGTGGACATGGCCCACCTAATTTGGATCAATCTAATATTTGTGTTTTTCCTTCTGTTCAGGCCCGATAATGGGCTGAACAGTGTGGATCCAACACATCCATCAGGTGGGTCCTACAAAGGTGGATGGCATGGATAAAATATATACTTCGTGGTGGGCCATACATACAAACATGCCATCACCATACAAGAGAGAGAGAGAGGGAGAGAGAGAGAAACGGTGAAATAGGGGGACCCCGTCACTATGAGCCCCTCTCAACATTGCATATATCAAAGGTGGGTCCCTCAACAAGTGGACCATAAAATTGAAATCAATGGTCGATCACCCACCTATCGGCCTTCTCCTTAGCTCCTTAAACTCCTATGCCTCTTGGCTTGCCTTTTGATGGAGATTAACAAAGAATGAAGGGTTGAGATAGGAGATGAGGGAGTAGGAAAGTGGGTTACACTTGTTTGCTCTTGGAAATGCTTGGACGTTGGAATTTGCTCTTGTGAGAGTGCTTTGAGAAATGAGGGAGAGAGAAAAGTGATGGAATGATAAGAGATGGAGTTATGGGTGATGGGTAAAGTGATAGATGAAGTGATATAAGGGTTGACTTTGGGGTAGCTTATGTAAGAGAGAAGTAAGGGTAGGGTATGTGTTATTTGTACTTGACTTGAAGTGTGATGTGTGCTTGATTGATGAGATTAATTGATTGATTGATTGATGGGATAGGTCGTATAGATTCTCTCGAAATTCGCACGCGTGGCATTTTTCTTGAAATGAACACAAGCCCATATCTTCTAGTTTGGGTATCGGATCGGTGCACGAGCCACGATGTTGGAACCGCGACGACGGCGTGGTCGCTAGGGTATAAGTTTCGGGTCGAGTTGACTTTGATATGCAGGACTCGGCTTAGAATCGCGCGCAAATGTCAGATACACACCGAGGGTTGCTAAAATTCGACCAGAAGGACCGCGAGAGCCTACGGAACGGTACAAACTAGAATATAGCTCTTACGTTAAATATAAAGTGGGGCATCTAACAAATGGTGTGGATCTTATTCTCGTAAAGTTATACCATACAAAGTTAGAAAAGTAATATGCCTATCCATACTAAAATGGCCTGACATTTTTTAATTATGAGATGACTATTGATAGACTATAGGAGCAAGAAATGTAGGTTATATGGATTTTGATTGTCATGTTATATGGGTCGTGGTTGTCATGGGTCATAGTTGTCATAAATCGTAGTTATCATGTTATATGGGTTGTGGTTTACATACATCAATGTAGGCCCCACTAGTTGGTCCCTGACCTATAAAATAAAAACTATGACCCATATAATATGACAACCATGCCCCTTACCTAATGATAACCACGACTCATATATCATGGCAACCATGACCCATACTCGTGTCGTGGTTGTAATGTGGTAAGAGTCGTGGTTGTAATGTGGTAAGGGTGTACTTATCATGGGTTGTAATTGTCACGTTATATGAGTCATGGTTGTCAAGGGTTGTAGTTGTCATGGATTGTAGTTATCATGTTATATGGGTTGTAGTTGTCATGCTACATGGTTCGTAGTTATCATAGGTTGTAGTTGTTATATATGGATCATAGTTATCATGTTATATGAGTCGTGGTTATCATGTTAAGATGGGGACGGAGTGGATACAATGCAAGAACAATAGTGGGGCCCACAGAGTTTACTCCGCACGCTTTGCGTACTGAGTTACTCAGTACGCAATCCGCTTCCTAGCTCACTTAATCTTGGATCCTGCTAAGATGGGGACTCACATGCCTTTAGCAGGAAATCTTCGTCCGTCTCTACTCCGTGCCCCAACCCTTTTATAAATAGGGGATGAAAAATAAAATACAAACTACGTTTTCTATATTTTCAACTCACTTGAGAGAGGAGAGAGAGGAGAGGTCTTTCTACGTTCGTTCGACTGAAATAGAGAGGAGAGAGATGGGAGAAGAAAGAAAGAAGATGCGGGGCAACTATTGTGACGTTTACGACTGTTTGGGAGAGTCCCTATGGGATACTATACTTTCTCTCTTGCCCTTCCATGAGGCCGTGAAAACTTCCATCTTATTGAAAGCATGGCAGCATTCATGGACCTCAATCCCTTACTTAGATATCGATCCCTTCATAACACTACCACCAGAAAGGATGGAAGAAGAAGAAAAAAAAGCAACAGCTGCAAAAGATAGTGATGAATATTGGGCCCCACTGGGAGGTGGTGATGAATGGATCAGGATCGTCGACAAAATATTCGCATCTCACCCTGGCAATATACAAAAATGCCGTATATCTACTTGGTATTCTAAGAACGGTTCTAATATAGACCGTTGGATCAGGGAGTTGATGAAAAGGTCGATAGCTGAACTAGTAATCGAAAGTGGTGGGTTGGGGCTATCATACAAGGTGCCACCTATACTCTTTCAATATAAGTCATTGAAGAAATTTGAGTTACATGGATGTGATGTCAATCTCCCTTCATTCATATCTTTGAAATATATTAATTTGAGAATGCTGAAGTTGTATAATACCGACATCTCAATAGACACCCTTCAACGTTTTCTCTCCCAATGTGGTTCGTTGGAGAGCTTGACATTGCAGGGATGGTACAACATTGATGTACCATTTCTCAACATTTGGGCACCCTATCTAAGAGACTTGGATATCAATTTTTGTAGTTGCGGTCAATTAAAACGGGTCCGCATCGACGCACCGAATCTTAAAAACGTGAAGATGGATAATTCCGTTGGTGTGAAAGTGGAAATACATCCACCGTTGCTCGAGATATCTAAGGTAAATTAATCGAACTACCTTTATATTTTATTACTTTTGTTACTACTAGAATTGTATCTTATATATTTCACTTTCTGTTACTTTTTGTTGGAGTGCTCGGCAGCAGCGAATATACCAGTGGAATGCAGTGACGAAGACGGAGGCAGTTGGGACTAAAATATAGGAATTTTTTTTTTTTTTTTTTTTTACTACAGTACTGTAAGAAACATGTTGGAATGTCTTGATTTTCTTCGAATGAATTCATCATGGTGTGATTCATTAGATGAGTGAATGTATGGCATACAGTCAGCACGGTGGACCACACAATTTAAACGGGACCAAACACAATTTAAATGATTTTGATAGAGGGACTTCCCATCTCAATCCCCAGTTGTTGATGGCCCGTATAACCTTTTTATTTTATTTTAAACCGTCATCTGTCGTATTACTTTTTTGGTGCACTTGATGAGTTGACCCGCCTGATATCAGCACCCCGGTAATCTACCTGGTGGGGCCCACCTAAACTTACTGCTCGGGCGTGCATGGCTCAGATTCCTTTATGGAAGTGCATCTGTGAGGGGGTGATGGGCAGTCTGCCCCAACCGTAGTTGCTGGAGATCACCTGCTGCACACATGGTATGTACCACAAATCTGAACCACCCAAATAGTGGGGCCCACTTAGTTCGATCATATCCATTGATTGAGATTCGTTAGATAATCCCAGTGTCTGATTAATGGTCATTTGTTTGTTGAACTAACTTAACCATCCATTAGCGGTCCACCTGTTGGACAGTTATGATCATCTTCCAGGGTTACATATGGGCATTAATCCATCTTTAGTGGGTCCCACTATTTAGGTGATTCTGATTCAAGTTACAGGCAACGTTTGTAGTACCAGAGGCGTCAACTGCACCATAAAGGAGGCAATGGGCTGGGACAGGTTAGGCCCAGGCCCAATCCACCATTAAGACACAAGGTCCTTGCACAGCAATTCCAAGCCCGACCCAGAAACTTGGTTGGCCCGGGTCGGTCATTGCCCGGACCACTCTGAAAATGGTACCCGCGTTCTATGTATGGATGGGTTGCCTAACTGATGATTAGAATTGCAATTTTTGGAGATATAATACATGCACATGACAATTGATTGCCATACATGAACGGTCCAAGTCCAGCCCACGCGTCAATCTAACAGGTCCAGTCCTGAAAAAAAGAAAAGAAAGAGAGATAATACAGTAAGTGGGTGGTGACTAGGATGCAAGGTGGGTGGTAAGAAAACTGAGAGGGTGAAGAAATATTAAATAAAAACTTTAAAATGGAAATTACCCTTCTGTTGGTATCTAATCTATTGCGTTTTGCCACGTCTACTGAAGTGTTCAGTGTCTAATACGATACCGGTGCCACCCTGACCGTGGGGCCCACCTAGACCCATCCGTTTTTCTAGCTTATTTTGGGACATTTTCCCATAATTGAAGCCGACAAAATTCTCTTGTGGTTCACACCACAAGAAACAGTGATCACCACCATTAAAATCTTCCTCGGGTCCACCGTAATGTTTATTTGCCATCTATCCTGTTGGAAAGGTCACACACCTGGATGAAGGGAAAGCACGAATAGCAGCTTGGTCCAAAACTTTTGTGCCTTTCAAGAAGTTTTTAATGGTAATAAATCAATCCTTACTGTGTGGTCCACCTGGGACCTTTTTATTTGCTTAATTTTTGTGACCACACTTAAAATAAGCTGAAAAATTAGATGGACGGCGTGGATATACAACGCATACATCCAGATGGCCCCAACGTCAGGGTCGCATCCATCCGGCTGGACACGGGTTGGCAGGTAATGCACATTCCCTCAACAGAATTTAATTACTGGAGGAAAAAGTCTTAAAAGGAAAGTACATCGGTCTTTGCAACAAATACGAGTTTGTCTGAAATGCTGAGGTTCAGGAACACCGTTCATTTTGGGGGCCGATGGTTTGATGATCGGAACTGTTCATGTTATGCCGCCGCAGAAAGATTGTTACAGCAGATGAAATGAAAATTTTCAATGGTTCCTGTTCAACCACACAAATCAATCAACGATCAGGGTGATCCGTACAATTCGATATCTGGATCGCACGGGTGTTCAGAATCTTTCTGGAAAGATGGATGGTTCTAAGTCACCCAGCCATCTCTGCCCTTGAGACCATAGGTGATACACGCTGGGATCCAAACATGCCACCTGGGAAAAAGAACCATACGTAGCACTGTCATACGGTTTGATTTTGTAACTAAACTCGTGGATGGGACATATTCCAGAAATAACGGTGATTGGACTGTGTTAACCAACTCAACAGCGGACGCGGATTGCTTCCTACCCCCGCCGTCCGGGGCAGGTCTCTGTGGGGCCCAGCGTGATGTAAGTGTTTTATCCACTCCGTTCATCTATTTCCTCTGAACATTTTAGCATATGTTTATAAAGAATGAAGCAGGTCAACAGCTCCAGTAGACCACATCAAAGGAAGCTGCATTGATAATGATACCCACCGTTGAAACCTTTCCAAGGGTCACCTTGATGTTTTTTTTACCATCCAGCCTATTCATGAGCTCATGTAGACGTGAATGATGTGAAAAAACAAATATCAGCTTGATCCAAAGCTTCTCCAACTCTCAAAATTTTTTTAATAGTAGAATTTCAATCCCCACTTTGTGATCCACTTAAGACCTGTAGCTGCCCATTTTTTAGATGATACCTTAAAATGATATAAGAAAAACAATGAAGGGCATGGATAAAACACTTACATTACGGTGTATCCCAAGGGTAGGACACAATCTGTCTGAATTAGCTATCAAATCACTCAATTCTTATCTAAAGCCCATCCATGTGGTGTCCCACCGAATCAAGAGTCCTGATCACTTCATTCTACATCCACGCCCAAGCTGGCGATTCCACCGGCAGAGCGACTTACCTAATTTAGGATGCTTTTTAAGGAAAGTACCAGCCGTTATGGAAGGCAGTGCATATTAGAACCTAAACTTTGGCAGCAAGTAATTGGTGAGAACTCCTAACTGCACCAGGGCTAGTACACGTTTGAGAGATCCAAGTCACTAATCACACACGTTCCACCATATCATGAAATAGATTAAGTGGAGGTGATCACAAGATCAATTTTTTTTAGTGTACGGTTCATCTTAGAATTTTTATTGAATAAGGAATGTAAACGGTAACAACCATGTGACCAACGGCTTTGATGTCACACACGTATGCATGTCGTATGCGAGTAGAGAAAAGCCAACTCTAACTAAACTTTATTTTTCAAATCCTTTCGTATTTAGAAAATTAACCAAGTAATTTTTGTTATGTTGCTACCCTATAACCTAAAGCTCTGTGTGGCCCACCACGATATTTTTGTTATAATCAAATCCACACATCGGTTTGGTTAGCTAGTTCTACGACATATGATAAACATGAGGGAGATCCAAGATTCATGTGGGCCACACGAGTGAATATTAAACTCCCACCATTGCACATCAGTTGGGATTACAGAAGTTTTGGATAAGAGTCACACACACACACCCTCACGGAGCTTATCGTGAGGTCGAGCGCATAGTACCTTTTCCCTCTGTACTATGCGCTCGAGCTCACTGCTCCGTAGTATGCAGTCGAGTTGTGTGGGCCCGACCATGATGCGTTTCGAACATCTACCCCATCAGTTAGATGCACTATTTCATCGTGGACCTATGTCTCAAAAATCAAGTCAATCCGTGACTTGTTTGGGCCACACCACATACAAAAGTAGAGAGGGGCCATGCACCATTAAAACATTCAAAATCATTTTTTGGGTCCCACCAAGATTTGGTTTACAAATCCAGCCCAGCAGCATTCAAAACTCAAGTGAGCCCCACCAAGTGCTTTTATATGTTTTAATGGTAGCTTCACATGATTTTAGATGGTATGGCCTACCTAAGTTTCGTTTACTATTAATTTTTGGGATATTCTATAATTTAAAGGGGATCCATTAAATGCACGGTGTCGATGGTCGACACGCATCATGGTGGAGCCTACACAGCTCAACCTCATGATAAGCTAATTGTGAGCTCGAGCACATAGCTCCTTCCCCCCACCCTCACCCCCCCCCCCCCCCCACACACACACACACACACACATATATATATATATATATATATATATATGTTTATTTATTTATTTTCCCGCTTCATCCACTCGGAAATCAGCTTATAAACGGGTTGGATGCAATCTAAATATCACGGTAGGCTGCAAGAAGGTTTCATCGGTGGGTGCGTCCATCCCCAGTTTTTCATGTGGTATATGACACTTGTGTTCTGGATCTCATTCGTGTCCTTAAATGATCCGACGAAGCAGATAGAACACAAACATCGTAGTGGGCCCCACGAGGCTTTGGGTCGCAAGGGAGCAGTTAATCCTGCCGGTGGTATAGACAAATCCCCTACATCATGGAAGGAGTGCAATTAGTAAGCGGATTAGATGTTATCCAGGTAACACGTTGGTAAGCGTTACCCTAATTGTGTGGGGCCCACCTTTATGAATCTTTTCTCGGATGCGGATTGCGTCTTATTCGCCCATCTCTAGCTGGGAACAGGCGGAGCTTTGAGTGGCCACCGTGATGTATGGGTCTTATCCACACCATCCATCCATTTTTTTTCACTAAAATGAGCAGATCCAAGGCTCAATTGGACTACACAATGGGGGTTAAATTCTTACCGTTGAAGTTTCTTGGGCGTCACAGAAGTTTTGTATGGAGCTGGTTGAAATTTCCTGGGGCCACAGAAGTTTTGGATGGAGCTGGTCAGTATCCACCTCGCTATTCCCTATGTCAGTAAGGGACGAGGATTTAACGGGAAAGCCTTAGTGATATTGATGTAGGTCAAATTTACTAAAAAAAACAAACTGCTTAAATATCGAGGGTGGCCATATGACATGCTTCTTAAAATTACTAAGATCAAACTGTCATTTGTCCTTAGTTTAGTAGTTGTACAGTTTTCCAGTGAATAAGAAGTCACGTCGGATTTAATGACACATATGAGGCTCTTTTTTTGGGCATGACAAGGACCAACTCTTGAGGCCCACATTGGTGTGTGCGTGTGTAATCCATGCCATCCATCCTTCCTACTATGTTATTTTAGGGCTAGGGCCTAAGTATCAGCCTAATCCAGAGCTAGTATGAGCCACATAATAGAAAATAATGGTGATAGTGTTGCCCACTGTTGATACTTTCAAGGCTCACTGTGATGTTTGTTAGAGTGGACACCGCACAAGGCGAAACTTTTTGAGCCCATGGCGAGCTGACCGACAAGGTGGATGGATCAGATCACCCCCATCATGGACCTTAAACGATGGTACCAGTGGCTAAATAGTAAAGGAAGTGAACACGTGAAAACCACAATCCATATAACATGACAACCACGATCCATATAACATGACAACTATGACTTGAGTTGGGCAAAATTGATCCGATCTGGTGGATCCGACCCGATCCTAATCGAACCGACAACCTAGATCGGTGAGGATCGGATTAGTCATTTCAGATCCAAATGGTTTTCGGATCTGGTTCGGATCGTGGTCAATTCGGACAGATCCGATCTGAAACCCGATCCGATTATATCCGACCCGATCTGGAGCCTGGGGAGGATTTTAATAAAGGATATCCAATCATTATTATTTTCTTATGGTGTGGTCCACTTACCCTTCTAATATTTTTTTATCAAGCCTTAAAATGATCCGTAAAAATGGATGAACGACATCGATGAAAGACATACATCATGGTGGGGCTCACATATCACGAACACAGGCAATAGCCCATCCATTTTCGTCAGAATCAATAATACGAAATGGGTCTTGTTTTATGGCACAGATCAGATCATGTACTCAGTAAGCTTTTATGGCATTGAGTAAACTCAGTGGGGCCTACCATGAATGCGTGTGGCTTATCCATGTCATACATCCGTTTTTCTAGCTAATTTTAGTGGTTGAGCCGAAAATTGAAGAATGCACAAAGCTCAAGTGGACCACACCACAGGAAACAGTGGGAATAATGACTTCCATCGTTGAAACGTTGGTAGGCTCCACAGTGATGTTTATTTGTCATCCAACCCGTTCATAAGATCACAAAGGCATGGCTGAAAGGATAACATAAATAACAGATTGACCCAAAACTACTGTGGCCTCTAAAAAATTTTCAACAGTATAATTTCAATTCACACTGTTTCTAGTGGTGAGGCCCACTTGACATTTAGATATATTTTGTTTTTGGTCTAGGGTTTTCAAATTATCTTTTCAAATGGATGGACGGAATGGATAAAATAATTAAATCATGATGGACCCCACAGACGCTGGCGTGCTGAGTTACTCGGTACGCCGTCCGCGTCCCAGACTCCCAGTACAAGCACTAGCTGTGTAGTGCCGTAGGCTGTAGCCTAGCCAGCTAGCTGTGGTATGCGAAGATGACACGTGGACGCTCCTTGAGCTCCGAGTTATACGAACGGTTTAAAGGAGATCAAGTTATATGGGCCCACAGTGAGGTATTTATTATATTTAAACCGTTCATATATTTTTAGAGATCATCGTAGAGTATTATTCAAAAAATGATTAATATCCATAGATCATGTGGACCACATCACAAATAATAGCAAAGAATGATTTTCACTGTTAAACCATTTGTGTGGTCCACTTGATAGTTAGATCTACCTTATTTTTAGTCTCAAGCCTTAAGACGAGCTTGCCAAATGGATGAATGGTTTGGATATAACACCTGCCCCATCGTCAGATCTACAAACTTGCTGATGTGGATACACAAATTGAAATTTCGAATTCACCCGGCCGTGCTTGCGTGAAAAGCAAGCAAACAGTTTTCAAGAGGTAACTTTAAAAGTTGAATAAAAACCTATACACGGAGATTGGAAGTTCTTTCGAAGCCATGTGGGGCCCACCTTGATGTATATATTTCATCTAAGCCGTTTATCGATTTTGAAATATTTTTTTAATCATTGAGCATAAAAAGAAAATATATTAAAGGTTAACTTAGACCACATCTTATGAAATAATTTGATTTAATTTATACTGTTTGAATCGTACCTAATCCGATTCGGCTCGATTTTCCTAACTGAGGCGGACTCGGTTCGGGTAAGGTTAACCAAGCATTGGGTCTGTCTGAATTAGGTGACCCGAATCCAGTCTTAGATCGGATCGAGTTCGGGTCTAACCATTGGAAATTCGGATCTAATCGAGTTATGCCTGATTTGATCCGATCAGGATCGATGCCGAGCTCTAACTATGACCCATGCAAACCATGACACAAATGGGCCCATATTGATGTATATGTATAATCCATGTTGCATATCCTTTTTACGGTGTCATTTTAGGACTAGAGCCCAAGTATCAGCTTGATCCGGTGCTCGTGTGGGCCACATAACAGAAAATAATGGTGAATGTTGAAACTTTTCAAGCTCGCTACAATGTTTGTTAGAAGTGGAAACTACCCAAGTCAGGACTTTTTGTGCCCACGGCGAGCTAGCCGACAAGGTGAATGGAACAGATCACCCCAACGTAAACCTTAAGTTATGATACCAGTGGCAAGATAGTAAAAGAAGTGAACACATGAAAACCACGATCCATTTAACATAACAACCACGATCCATATAACATGACAACTACGACCCATGCAAACCACGACCTATATAACATGATAACCACGAGCCATATAACATGGGTCGTGGGTCGTGGTTATTATGTTATGTGAGTCGTGGTTGTCATGTTATACGAGTCGTGGTTATCATGTTATGTGAGTCGTGGTTGTCATGTTATACAAGTCGTGGTTGTAATGTTATATGGGTCATGGTTGTCATGGCCAGCTCGAGAAGGGGCCTAAAGAAGACTACGACCCATATAGCATGATGTTTGTTAGATGTGGATACTACCCAAGTCAGGACTTTTTGGGCCTATGATGAGCTGGCTGAAAAGGTGGATGGAACGGATCACCCCAACATGGGCCTTAAGTTATGGTACCAGTGGTAGGATAGTAAAGGAAGTGAACACGTGAAAACCACGATCCATTTAACATGACAACCATGATCCGTATAACATGACAAATATGACCCATATAACATGACAACCTTAACCCATATAACATGGGTCGTGGTTATCATGTTATGTGGGTCGTGGTTGTCATATTATATGGGTCGTGATTGTAATGTTATACGGGTCGTAGTTTTGATGTTATATGGGTCGTGGTTGTCATGGCCAACTCGAGAAAGGGCCAAATGAAGACTACGACCCATATAGCATGATGTTTGTTAGATGTGGACACTGTCGAAGTCAGGACTTTTTGGGCCCACGACGAGGTGACTGACAAGGTGGATGGAACGAATCACCCCATTATGGGCCTTAGGATATTGTACAAATGGCTAGCTATCCTTTCATTTGGTAATTAATGAAGTGAAAATGTAACAACCACAATCCATATAACAGGACAACCATGACCCATATAACATGATAACTACGATTCATGACACTTATGACCTATGACAACCATGACCATAACAACTATGACCCATGACCACTACGACCCTTACCACATTACAACCATGATCCTTACCGCATTACAACCACGACCTGGGTATGGGTCGTGTTTGCCATGATATATGAGTTGTGGTTGTCATGAGGTAAGGTTCATGTTAGAAGTGGACACTACCCAAGGCCTATAAAACGAAATCTGTTCATAACTCCAAGTGTAGGGTCGCAATGTAGTAATAATTCAGTAAGACCGAGGTTAAATCCACATGGAGTAAACTTGTACGTATTATGAAAATAACTAGAATTAGAATTAGAAAAAGATTTAAATTTAAATATGGAATAAACGAGAGTAATTGTGAAGGATTTATCAAATATCAAAAGTGATCTAGAGCTCCAAGGATCCAATTGTAGCTTCAATAAACATAATTGGAATTGAAGTCCTATCCTATCTGGAAGATAAAAGAATTTAAATTAAATCTAAACTTTTCATTGACCTAATTCTCAATAGAGGAGAATTGTGAAGATTGGAAGGAATTTCATCACCCTACTATGCCCAGGAGACGATGATAAACAATGAAATTTACCAATCTCACTATCTCAAAACAGGAAAAGAAGATATCCAGAGCTAGCATAGCATCTATTATAATTTGAGTAACAGTAAATCACAGAAAACTAAAAATATTCCTTTAATATCAAACTAGAAATCAATAAAGTTCAATAAGAACAAGAATTAAAGCAAAATAAACAACCTAATATGCTATAAGCATCACCTCTTAGCCCTAGCTAAGAGCTTTAGCCAACCATAGACATAATTGAAATTAAATCTCTTAAACAAAGCATAAAAAATAAATTAGAAAAGAAGATAAATTCTTTGACGGCTCCTCTACCCTTAGACTATGTTCCTTGAGATCTTTCCAAACCTTAAAAGATGCTTTGAAGCATCATATATAGTCCTATTTATAGTTGTGAAACTCCAACTTTTACACCTACTTGAAAAACTCTAGAAATTACCTCAAATTTATGTAATTTTAAAAAAAAGACTTTACTCTGCGCAGTTTTTTAAAATAGACTTCACTCTGCGTAATTTTTCAAAAAGACTCAGAGTTTCAGAATATGCTTTTTCAGGACAATTTCAGGAATATGTTTGTTTTCAGAATAATTTCAAGATTCCTTTTCTTCACTTCAAATATTTAATTCTCTGCATTTCTGACTTGGTTTTCATGGATCTTTGGCATGTGAATTCTTCATTAATAACTTTTAAATATCAAAATCTTCATTTATTAATCTTTTGAGCATAAATCTTTCTTTTGGTATCAATTTCACCTTAACCTTTCGAAATCACCTTGCACATGAAAGCATATATAATTAGATTGATTAAATACTATCATGTTTATAAAATCAAGGTATAAATGAGGGATAATATGCAATATTTGACCCTCAACACGATTAACAGGACAACCACGTCCTTTACCTCATGACAACCATGACCCTTACCTCATGATAACCACGACCCACAACTAAGAACCTTACCACATTACAACCACGACCTTTATTGCATTACAACCACCTGATGCGATCTATGCTACGATATAGATATCGTTTGCACGATTATGGCGTGATACCACACCCTTATCACATTACAACCACCTGATGCGACCTATGTTGCGATACAGATATCGTTTGCACGACTATGACTTGACTTGCACTAACTTGGTGACTACATAGGATAAACATACATGAGATCCTTACCGACTATCAAATGAAACTCCATGGGTCGTAGATGTCATGGGTTGTAGTTATAATTATCATGTTATATGGGTTGTGGTTTTCCATAGAGTAGCCCACCTGACCGTTGAATCATTCTCATCTTTGGTTCTCAATCTAAATATAAGATGGGGCATCAAATGGAAGGTCTGGATCTTATCTTCATGAAGTTATACCCTACAAAGTTAGAAAAGTAATGTGTCAATCCGTAGCGAAGCTAGCCTAACATTTTTTGAATATGAGATGATTATTGGTAGACTGCAGGAGCAGAAAATACGGGTTATATGGGGTTGTGGTTGTCATGTTATATGGGTCGTGGTTGTCATGGGTCGTAGTTATCATGAATCGTAGTTATTATGTTATATGAGTCGTGGTTCTCATGTTATATGGGTCGTGGTTCACATACATCAATGTAGGCCTCACTAGTTGGTCCTCCGCCTATAAAATGAAGACTATGACCTATATTGCATGACAACCATGACTCTTACCTCATAACAACCACGACCCATATATCATGGGAACCATGACCCATACTCGGGTCGTGGTTGTAATGCGGTAAGGGTCATGGTTGTAATGTGCTAGGGTCGCAGTTGTCACGGGTCGTGGTTGTCATGTTATATGGGTCGTGGTTGTCGTCGGGGTTGTCATGTTATATGGGTCGTGGTTGTCATGTTATATTGAGTCGTAGTTGTCATGGATCGTACTTATCATGTTATATGGGTCGTGGTTCTCATGTTATATAGGTTGTGATTGTTGTCGTTCTCATAGGTCGTAGTTGTCATGGATTGTAGTTATCATGTTGTAGACACCCCACCCAGGCTACATCTTGAAAAGGTTAAGACCATTCAGGAACCATGATCATACCCAACCAAACTAAAGTCCTTAAAACCCAAATCCGTAATCCAAAACCGCGATCCAAACCATTCATCACACATGTAACCCTGCCTATACCCCATACCATGACCCAGATCCTCATTATCCAAGTCGAAACCCATTTTTCTGAGCCAAAAAACCCCAAAAGAGACTTCTGAGTGAACCCGCACAGTGTACAAGGTTCGCACGCGTGAAACCGGCCCGAACTGAGCTCGGGCGGTAGTCTGACTGCTGCCTGCGGTACTTCAAGTGCCGCCGCTCGCGGGCCGCGTGCGCACAGCTGTCCTAGCGTCCAAAAGTCAACTTTCCTTCAAAATTATCCTCATAAATTTTACTATTTACCTTTTTACCGCCCCTCATGGCTAATGAGAGAGTGCCATGTGGCATTCCTCTCTCCATAACTAACTATAACTTGCCACCTCACCTTTTACCCATCTCAAACCCATAATTTACAGCAATGCCATTGGAGAAGGCTATAAATAGCCCTCTCCTCTTCACAAAAAAGGAGAGAGGAGGATTTTCTCATCCAAGGGAGAGAAAGTGAGGAGAAGAGAGTGAGAGAGTGAGGAAGAGAGTGAAGGAAAGGGAAGAAGCTCTCAAAGATCTGATCTTTCTAGCCACCTCCTAGCCTTTCTCTCAACCTTTCCAACCCAACAGCCTAACCTTGTTGATCATGGTTCAACCCACATCTTAGCCTACTCAAGAGATCAAGCCAAAGATCCATTCATTTTACAAGCATCCATCATGACATTCACTCCCTTTTCAACCCCCCTGCTTCTCTAGATTTCTAGTGAACGTATGCTCTGTGGCTTGCCATACATCGGATCCTGTCACATCAGAAATTTCTAGTGATCTAGTCCAATTTTCTTACCATTTTGCATAAGCATCATCACATCCGCCTTCTAAACACATCATTGGACGTATGCTCTGTGGCTTGCCGAAATCTCGGATCTTGCCGAATAAAAAATCCACGTGTGTGCCTAGTCCCATCTCGGCCACAACATCCATCATCCCTTGAGATTGTTTTATCACACTGAGTAGAGACCGTACATTTGTACGGGCAGAGAGGGTGCCTAACACCTTTCCTCTTTGTAACTGAGGTCCCTTGTCCGGAATCCCGGATCGCAGACCAGGAGTCAATTTAAGGTAGGGAAGTCTCCGTATTTTCTTCACCATGCGTATTTCGTGGTTCTAGCCGACCATGGGATTTCGAGATTTTTCGGCTTGTGGATATCCATAATCAACCTATCACCTCAATCAGCAACACGAATCACAAATCAAGCGTAGACGCCTGATTTTTCAGTGTCTATAGAATGACGACTCCGCTGGGGAATTTGCTAGAGCACACTAGTTGAGATTCGACTCGAAAATGTGTGGTACTCTAATCTCGAGGGATATTATCATTTTCATTCATACGAAAAGACAACAAAAATAAAAATCTTTTGACATATCCTTGTTTAGGCACAGACCAAAATCATGACTACTCGATCTCGCGCAGCCATGACTTCTCAAGCCTCTCATGAAGAAGAGCCGACAGCTCAGTCAACTCCCGAGACCTCAGTACCTACACCCGCACCCGCACCTACACCCGCATTACCACCAGTAGTCCAGACAAACCCCCAAGCCAATGCAACCACCCAAGAGCTACTCCTTCAAACAATGTAAGAATTACTACTTCGCTTGGTGCCAAATCCCTCTCCAAACACACAGGTAACTCAGCCTAGTGTACAGAATAGTTCACTCCCACAAACTCCCTTTGCCTTCTCTCTCATTCCTCCAGCAAATCCCGTGCTCCCTCTTCCGAAAGAGTCGGCACCAGAACAACAGCAACCAGCAAACGGGAGCAACCCTCCCGCACATCCCTACTCAACACATCATAACAATCAAGTTACAACACAGGCTCCCCCTAACGGGAACCACTGATAAGAACTGGTGGATGCCCACGAAGGGGGCCAGTTTCGAGTCCATTTCACCCCCCTAACGGGAGTAACATTCCGGAGTTAGTAGATACCCCAGGCAGGACCCACTTTCGAACTGCATACCCTCCTCCGAAAGGGAGCGGTGTTCAATTCCAGCCACTTCCCGTCAACGGGAGTCCATCCTCTTTCCAACAACATCGATCCATATGAAGAAGAAGCAGCACAAGCCCTACAGCAAGGGGCAAGATACCCACCGTAAGGCAAGTTAGAAATCGAGGAATTACGAGAGCAGTTACAGATGGTACAAAACCAGCTTCAAAGACAACAAGGAGTGGATCACCCATCCACCAAGTTCAGGGATCTCTGTCCCTTCCCAGACGCCTTAGTACCTCCAAATTTTGAGGTACCAAAATTCAAAAGGTATGACGGTAGTGGGTGTCCAACAGCACACCTGAAAGCATTTTATGGAGAACTCAATGCGATAGTAGGGAATGATGGAGCCTTGATACGACTCTTCCAGAAATCCCTCAAAGGCGATACTTTGGATTGGTATACCTCTTTGGAAAGCCATCAAATCAGAACCTGGGAAAAGCTCTCTCAGACATTCATTGAAAGGTTCTCATACAACCTGAATATGGCTCCAAGAAGGTCCGACTTGGCTACCTTGAGACAGAAAAATGACGAATCCTTATCAGCATACGTAGGACGATGGCGAGCCATGACAGCTCGGATGAGAAACTCCATCGATGACGAGGAACAAATATCCATGATTGTACACTCGATAAATCCTATCATTTCAGGATATCTAATCTCGTACCCATACGTAAACTTTTCTCAACTCATCCGAGCTGGAGAACAAGTCGAGGCAGGGATCAGAGCCGGAACCATTTCTCCATGGCCACATCAGACCCCTGCAATCAAAAGAAACAAAGTAGAAGGGAAACCTATCGGTTATGGAAATAGAAACGGCACAGCTCCTGCGCAACGCACTACAAAAGTTAACAACATTGTTGCTAACACTCAAGGCAGTCAATATGCTCCACAACAGGAGTCACAACATGACAGGCAATACCAAATGCAACCAAACAGGCAGTACCAATCACAGCAAGCCCAGCAGGGATATCAGGGGCAGTCGTCTCAACAACAGCAACAACAGCCTAGGGAAAATGCGTCAGGCCCATACAAGCAAACAATGTTAGGGAGGAAGTTCACCCCTTTAGCACAAACATACAGTCAGGTTCTGACAATGCTAATACAAAAGTAACTCCTGACACCTCTCTAACTTCGACTTCCTCCTAACCCCTTGCCACCTGGTTACAATGAAAATCAATATTGTGCATATCACCAGGCTTTTGGCCATCTGACAGATCGCTGCTTCGCCCTGAAACATGCGGTCTAAGATTTGATCGAAAGATAGAAGATTACAATCACCCCACAGGCTAACAATACAGTTCAGGCCAACATTCTCTAAAATCCCCTACCATTGCATCAAATAGGACCCAGCACATCTGACGCCTCTACTGTCAACCACATTGAAGGAGGGCAACCTAGGTATTCCTCCCCACATCATTCCATATAAGCAATCACAACGAACCAGGCACGGGAATACCAACAAGCGCCATCGCCTGGGCCACAGATATTCCTCGAAGCAGCACCATCCATTCAACTCCTTATCTTTCTAGAAGCAGCACCATCAACACCACCTCTCGTGACCCTTGAAGTCCCACCCAATAGGTCACACTTGCAGCATCTTGTCTCTCAAGAGGCACACCTCGCATATCCAAAAAGGTCAAATCCTGAACATGTCATTCTCCCAATAGGTCTCCCTGATCTATCTTTGCTTACTTTGCAAGGGGCACCCCCTGTTCAAGGTCCTGAATTCCTGATGCCTCACCAACTGGCATACGGCCAGAGGACCTCTCTTGTACATCAAAAAGTGGAGGAAAATACCAATGTTAAAACCTGCCAGACCCCAATGGTACTTCAAGAGAAATCATCAAGTCTTCCACAAACTGTCACAACCACAACCCCTCAGCCTCTTGAACCCCTAATATATTTGGAAGAAAGGGCAGTTCCATCCTACAACCCGAAGGCAGTCCCATGGCATTACCTAGAATGCGCCGAAGTAAGCAACAATGGGAGGTACTTTAGGAGAGATAACCAAAACCCAAAAGAAACCCGGGGAGCTTTGTCGGGAACCACTTGTAAAACTGACATTGCTTATGACATAGCAACCTAGCTCAAAACCACTCTCGCACAAATTTCCATCTGGAAACTCTTATGCACATCAAGATCCCATCGAGAAATCTTTGCAAAAACTCTGAATGATGCACATATCTCTCCTGATGTACCCCCCGAAATGGTGGCAAGTATGATTGGACAACTCGCACCGCAAGCCATCACTTTTTCTGATAATGAATTACCACTTGAGGGACACAAGCATGGGCGCTCATTGAACATAGTGGCCCACCACAAAAATTTTAAAGTCCCACTTGTGCTCATTGATAATGGATCTAGCCTTAATGTTTTTCCTCTAAGGACTGCTGAATGGTTAGGGATAGAATCATCCTCTTTCAGGCCTAGCACTATGAGTGTCAGAGCCTTTGATAATTCCCAAAGGCAGGTTGAGACAGAGATTGACATTGAGCTACAAATTGGACCAGACCTGACCCTTGTCACATTCCAGGTCATTGACATACCTGTCTCGTTTAATCTTCTGTTGGGGCGGCCATGGCTCCATGCTGTTGGAGCCATTCCCACAACCCTTCATCAAAGGGTCAAGTTCCATTCAGGAAATCGAATCATCTCAGTATTGGCCGAGCCAGAAACTGTCCTGCCGGTAGCAGTTAATATCCCAGAAACTGACATCCCTGTGATCGACATCCAGCATACAGAGGGCGATGTATCATATCACAGCTTCGAATTTGAAGTTGTAAATTCAATCACTAATCCTCGCCGTCTCACTGCTGAACATGTCATTTCCACCGCCGAATGATTAATCTGAAACTACCGTACTGAGTTCCATGAAAAAGGTATAGTAGTACAACCAGCACGTACTAACATGCAGAAATAGGGACTGGGATATCAACCAACACCGGAGGGTCAAGTTGAAAAGTCCAAGAAGAGACAACCATTTAGGTGCACACCCATCAATTTCATCAGGGTTGGGACAGTTTGTGAAAACTCGGTGATTCCCCTTGAGGACCACCTCCAAAGGCTCAAACCCTTAGATCATTCCCACCCGGAGTCTGTCTGGACACCCATAAGATGAGATAAGATTCTCGAGGCAGCAAAAATAAATCTGACACAAGGGGCAGAACCCCCAGATCCATTACAAAAGGCAAGAGTCACGAAAACAAGTCCACCCATGCGGGATCCAGAACCAGGCATGCCTCTTGAAAAGGATGCAGGCAAACCCAGAAAGACACTCATTCCCGCACACAGTCAAGGGAACATGTCCCTAACACCAGCCCAGTAACACAAGGGGCAGAAGCATCCCATTCATTGGATTGACAAAGGGAAGTGGCCTGCCCTTGACTGGACAGACATCAAGGTCCCATCGCAAGACCAATCGGAGGAACCAGAAGAATTCCAGATCTTGGGCGAAGAAGTCGAATCAGATTCCGACTCTGAGCCTAGCCCAGCAGACATCATGGTCATCAAAGCAGGTGACCCAGAGGAACACACTCGTTCAGACAGTAAGATTGGAAGAAGAGAAGAATCACCATGGACAGCAGTTCCCCTAATAATCGAATCAGTTGGTGAATCCTCTGTGGGTGCCGACCTCAAAAAAAAATACCGATGTAAATAGCAGTTGGTACCCCGGACTAGGACATGATCAATCTTGGTTCGCAACACCATCCTGTTCGGGACCTCCAGGCGGCATAAAAGAATCAAAAAATTTTTAAAACACAAAACATCATATATTCTCAAAAGTACAAAAAAATCAGATATTTCTCAAAATCACAAACATCAGAAAATCTTCAAAACACAAAAACAACAGAAAAACTTTCAAAAACCACTGTGCCAAACATCTCACACACACCACAGAAGTTCAAGGTCGACTCGTATGATTTCAATCTCGAGTTGGACTTCGAGCTCATGGGTTTGGATGAAGCCCAGGATGAGAAAAATGATGATACAGCTCTCGAATTCGAGGACTCCCTTGAAAAATTTGAAACAAAGGCCAATGTTGTGGCAGATGATTTCGAAATTGTAAACTTAAGGTCAACGGAACTCATTAGAGAGGTACACATTGGACGATCGCTGTCTCCGGAGTACAAGCAGAGGATGATGGAGTTTCTGAAACCAAGGTTGTCCAACTTTTCTTTCTCGTACGAGGATATGCCTGGGCTTGATGAAGATCTGGTTGTGCACCATCTACCGACAAAGCCAGACATGAAGCCAGTCAAACAAAAGCTGCGGAGAATGAAGCCTGAATGGGCCCTGAAGGTCCGTGATGAAGTCATCAAGCAATACAACGCGGGATTTCTGGTAATCTCCAACTACCCAGAATGGCTCGCAAATATCGTACCAGTTCCGAAGAAGGATGGGAAAGTCAGAATGTGTATCGATTTTAGAGATCTCAACAAAGTCCTAAGGACGACTTCCCTCTGCCTCACATCGACACACTGGTAGAAAATACAGCTGGACACAAGATCTTCTCCTTCATGGACGGATTCTCCGGATACAATCAGATTAAAATGGCCATCGAGGATCGCGAGATGACCTCCTTCATCACACCATGAGAAACTTTCTGCTACCGGGTCATGCCCTTCGGATTGAAGAATGAAGGAGCTACATATCAGCGAGTCATGACTGCCTTATTCCACGACATGATAAACAAGGAAATGGAAGTCTATGTGGACGACATGATCGTCAAGTCTCGCACAATCGAAGGACACTTCGAATATCTCAAGAAGCTTTTCGACAGGCTAGAAAAGTTCAAGCTCCGACTCAACCCTCAAAAATGTGTCTTTGGGGCAACCAGGGGTAAACTATTGGGCTTCATCGTCAGCGAGGATGGTATTCGGATAGATGAAACCAAGACTAAGACAATCATCGAAATGCCACCGCCTAAGACCGAAAAAAAAATTCAAGGTTTCCTCGGACGGATCCAGTACATCAGCAGGTTCATTGCGCAGCTCACTCCGGTCTGTGAGCCCATATTCAAGCTCTTGCGGAAGAGTTCTCCAAAAGAATGGAATGACAACTGTCAAGTGGCCTTCGATAAAATCAAAGGGTACCTGCTAAACCCTCCAGTGCTAATGCCACCTGTTCCAGGAAGACCGTTACTGTTATACGTCTCCGTTGCAGCAGAAGCAATTGGATGCATTCTTGGCCAACATGATGACACAGGAAGAAAAGAGAAGGCGATCTACTATCTGAGCAGACGGTTCACGAGCTATGAAGCCAAATACTCCAGCTTAGAGAAAACGTGTCTCGCCCTAGTCTGGGCAACATAGCGGCTGCGACAATACATGATCGCTCACCCAGTCCTTTTGCTCGCTCGCATGGACCCATTGAAGTACTTGTTCGAGAAACCAGCACTAACGGGTAGGATTGCAAAATGGCAATTATTACTTTCTGAGTTTGACATCACCTATGTCACTCAGAAGGCAATCAAGGGGCAAGCACTGGCCATCATTTAGATGCACATTCTCTGCCCGACTACCAGCCACTGAAGACTTTCTTCCCTGATGAGGACATCCTCCTAATTGAGGAAGAAGAGGAAAGAAAGGCAGGAGAATGGACACTCTTCTTTGACGGAGCTGCAAACTCGAAAGGAAGTGGAGTAGGCGCCATACTCTACTCTCTCGAAGACGTCCCAATTCCCATATCCAGAAGACTAATGTTCCAGTGTACTAACAACGTAGCAGAATACGAAGCATGCATCGCCAGTCTAAGAGATGCCATAATCCTTAATGTGAAGAAATTACGGGTCTTCGGGGACTCGCAACTCATCATTAATCAGACGAACAGTGACTGGAAGACCAAGGACGAGAAGCTGATCCCGTATCACGTCTATCTGGAGAATTCAACCGAAGAGTTCGAGGAGATCACTTTCTCTTACATGCCCCGAGCGAAGAATCAATTTGCAGACGCTTTGGCTACTCTCGCTTCAATGCTAGAAATCCCAAGAGGAGTTGCTGAATGGGAGCTTACCGTCGAACTTCAGGAGGAACCCACATTCTGCTTGCAGATCAATGAAGCCGACCTTCCTTCAAGAGATCGGCCATGGTACACAGACTTCAAGGAGTATCTCGAGCACCAGAAGCACCCAGAAGGAGCAACTTTGACAGATCGTTGTACCATACAACGATTGACAGCACAATTCGTAATTACCGGCGACATCCTTTACAAACGATCCTTCAATCAAGTCCTTCTTCATTGCATGGATGAAACAGAAGCTACGCATGTCATGTCAGAAATCCATGAAGGACTATGTGGCCCGCTCATGAATGGGCACGTGATGCCAAAAAAGATCTTACGACTTGGCTATTATTGGCTCACAATGGAGACAGATTGCTACAAGCATGTCAAGAAATGCTTCAAATGTCAGGAACATGCAAACCAAATCCATGCCCCCACATCCGAACTCTACAACCTGACATCCCCATGGCCCTTTTCTATATGGGGGCTAGACATCATCGGTAAAATCAGTCCTAAAGTTTCAAATGGGCATGAGTACATCCTGGTAGCAGTAGACTACTTCACCAAATGGGTAGAGGCAGTATCCTACACCACCATCGCAGCATCTCATGTGATAAAGTTTATGAAGAACAACATCATCAGCCGTTATGGGGTTCCTCAGGCCATCATTACTGACAACGGAATCCCGTTCATCAATAAAAGGATGAGCGATTTTCTCGACAAATTCAAGATCTAGCGCCATCGATCAAGCCCCTATCGTCCCCAGATGAATGGTGGGGCTGAAGCGGCCAACAAGACCATCATCCGCATACTGGAGAAGATGGTGAAAACATATTGCGACTGGTCAGAGATACTTCCCTACGCACTTTGGGCCTATCGGACGTCTGTACGGTCTGGTACAGACGCAACTCCATATGAATTTACATACGAAATGGAGGCGGTACTACCAGTTGAAGTCGAAATCCTATCACTGCGGATATTACTAGAAAGCGAAGTCGAGGAGGGCGAGTGGCAGCAATCAAGGTTCGATCAACTGCATCTAACAGATGAAAAATGCATGCGGGCGCTAAGCCACTCCCAATGTTATCAGAGAAGGATCGCTCGGGCTTACAATAAAAGAGTCCGCAAAAGAAGTTTTAAAATCGGTGACATGGTCATGAAGTGTATTTTGCTCCCGCACCTACCCGATCCCAAAGGAAAGTTCAAACCCTCGTGAGAAGGACCACTGATCATCCGAGAAGTGCTCCCAGGAGGTGCTCTCCGGCTCACCAGTATGAAGGGAGAAGATCTTCCCGAGCCCATCAACGCCGACAACGTGAAAATCTATCACGGATAACCCTACCTGACTTTGTCAACGATTACAATTGCAAAGCTGCACCCATCACTTTCCCCACGAAAAAAAAAGAGAAGAAGAGAAAAAAAAGAGAAGGGGGGGTATATCCACCACTTACCCCGTCAAAAAAACACCAATCATCTATCCCCAAAACAAAAAGGAAAAGAAGAAAAAGAAAGAAGAAAAGACAAAAGCAAAAGCAAAAAAAAAATCAGAAAATAAGCCTCCAAAAAAATATATAAAACAAATCCCTCCCAAATCTCTCCCTCACCAAAGGCAGCTTTCAATTGTACTCAGAGACAAGGATAGGATGGAAATCAGTTGGTTGGCAATGAAGGAAGTCTCTTCGCCTCCTCCAACATCCTTGGCGCATCAAAAAAAAGGGGACATGCCTAAGCAAAAAGGGCGAGTTGAAAACCCGAAAGGGCGGCTCGGGTAAAAATAGCAGGCATGTAACGGACTTGGTGAAAACCTGAAGAGGCACCAAGGATAAAAACAGCACAGCTGCCAAGGGGCAGGCAAGATAAAAAACTCGGGACGTGAAAATCTGAAAGGACGGTACGGGAAAAAGTGACGGAAAAAGCTGAACGTAGTGAAAACCTGAAAGGGCGCTACGGGTAAAAATAACAAGGAAAGAAAATAAAAAATAATAAAAGTGCAGGTACAAAAAGAAGCCGAGATAGAAAGCACCACAATGAGATACAAGGAAGGGATAACTTCAGAAAAACACTCTATTAAACTCTGCCCAAATCCATAGGATGCGATCTCAGATACCCCTGCCAGGAAATCCAAACCCGTCGATACAAAGTAATCAGGTCGGAAAGAAAAGAAGCATGGCCAAATTCAGAAAAGGCAAACTCTGGGATGTCCTGCCAAAAGCCAAACTAACGAAGAAATCGCTTAGGATGATAAGAACAGTATCCTCGAAGGCCTAGCAACAACAAGGGAGTGCGAGCTGCACTGCTGATCAGCGGCGGGCGACAGAGCCAGGTAGCCTCCCAATTAACCTCCCAACCATGAAGCTGAGAGAGCATGCAACGGTACAATGACTTAGTAGCCTCAGCACCAGAGGGAAGGCCATCAAGTAGCAAAGACAACACATCATCATGGTGGGAATCAGGTCAAGAAAGTATAAGGGTCATATAAAGGTGTTCCCATAACCACACCTGGGAAGGAATAAATTAAATTTAAGATGCAAACAAAAAAAAAAGAAAGAAAAGAGAAAGAAGGAAGCAGAGTAAAGAGTACTTGAAGGAACGAGCAGCAACCCAGCAAGATGCGGGTACGTCCAAGTGAGCACTCAGTCAGCCCTAAGAAGAGCTCCGCCAGCATCACCGAAATGATGCTCCTGCGATGTAATATACGACAGAATACGTCCAACAAAGATCCTAACGAAGATTGTCTCCATCCTGAGAAGAGCAGCTCGGCCAAGACGCAGAATATCAGGGCATTCAGGCATTGAAGCTGACGATCAGATCCAGGGGTGCCTCAAGAAGTAGAGAAGCAATCATACAGCATCTCAAGTGATAACTCACCAGCCCCACCCTCCGCAGTTGGGAGGGCCATAAGAAATCCAAACCATGCAATCAAATCAGAAGATCAAACCTGCTCGGATCAGGGAACATAGGGCTCTCGAGTAAGAGGCAGACCAGACAGGCGAGAAAACTCCTCCAATGATGGGCCCAACTCCAAGTCATTAAAAGAGAACAAATTCAAGGATGAAACCCAATCGTATAGCGCCGCACTCAACAACTGCCAATCTAAGTAGACCCGATGCAAGTGGAGAACCTCTCGAAAACCCAGGGAGCTCAACTCGAAGATCTCAGACTTGGTCAAACTCTCGATCAAAAGATGCAATCGCTCGGACATGTACCACGAGGCTGCAACCGGCAAGTCCGAACAGGTACGCCCTCAACGATTAAGATCCACAGATCAGCAGGAGAATCATAAAAAATGGGCATCCCCTCGTCCAGTAAGTCAATCTCATGGTGACGGAAGAAGCCAGCATCTCCCATCCCATCACGCAAAGTGTCCTGAAAAGCGAAAACAGGTGGGCCCGAGCTGTCCATAATCATCACCGAAAAGAAAAAAAGAAGATAAAATGGGAAGAAGACAAAGAGAAGTAGACAAAGGAGAATGGACAAAAGGGATGATCGGACGGACAAAGACAGCAAGGAATGTCCGAAATGGGTCAGTAAGAATGAACAGGAAGAGGAGACGGTCGGTAGAAGAAAGGATGTATGGAGGCGGCACCCCGATTACCGCCTGCGGTAATCCGATCACCGCATGCAGACCTGCCATTTTTGTGTCATTGATTTAGCACTGGCAGGGTAGAACGGGTAGAAAAAAAGCCTGCCTCGGAAGGCCAGGACCTTAGAACAAACATCCATACATCCAAAAGGGGTCCCGAAGGTGCCCAAAAGGAAGGATTAAAAGAGAATAGCATCAGCAAATTGAATTCTATAAAAATGAAGGTTTCACATTCAAGAAAGCAAGATACAACAAGCTAGTCATCATTAGGAAGATATGCATCAGTATCCTGACGATGAAAGTGAGGCCTCAGGATCCTTCCTCCACCAAAACGTCCACCACCGCCAGGGGCATAGCCAGGCTGTAGAATCGGGCTAATACCATGCTGCTCACACTAGGTGCTGTACTCTCTAGATGGATCTACAAAGGCACTCGCATTATAGTCCTCCAGTGCAGCAGTCAGCTCCCTTTCAGGCATCGATCTTCAATCAGAAGGACCAGACGGAGGACTAAGTGACACCATGGGACTACCAATCAGTTGCCAGAAAAGTCTCTCTCCTAAGTACCATTTCGTCACAAGAGAATCCTCAAGAATACGGCGTCGACGAGAAGCCTGAAAAGATTCCTGGGCCACAGGAGTAAGTGCCGCATTCGACCGGAGATAAGGCCTGGATAAGAACTGCAAAATGAAAATAAAAGATTTGAGCAAAAAAGATAACACATGGGCAACACAGAAAAGGGCAAAATCACTCACATCACTCGGAACAAGGGCATTAACGTTTGACCTCCAGGCAAGGTCTGAAAATAAACGCGTGCGGCTGCGGTTATCCTTATACCACAGCATCATCCGAGGAAACGGAGGACAATGGTCAATCAAGGTGGGGGCCAAATGTGAAAAGTGGTCAAAGAAGCAGACGTGCATAACTCATGGTCAGAGGAGGATAAACTAGTTCATCCCCAGTGAATATATTGTAAAAGATGGAGGCCAAAGAGAATACCTCGATGACAGGATAAAAGTCAGTCAGGGATCGACTGATACAACGGCTGACCTTGTCCAACCCTTCGTACAACTAGGCCAGGAGGGCTGCATTCCAATTGTACGGTGTGGAAAATGTGATATCTGCCACGAGCGTCAACAAACGGGAACTCACCAGCTCATTCCCGTGACAGAAAATCATCGCACCCATAGTGTACAAAATTAGGGCACACGCCTTCACCACAGCCATTGCTTCGGTTTAAGGGACACGTCTGGCAAAATTCGATAATAATCAGAGGAGTTTGAAGCGAGGACCAGTAAAGTCCGCTGCGTCTGGCATCATCCCCAGGAGACTCATCCAATCCTCCTCAGTAGGCACCGGAAGGTCATCTTCAAAAGGGATAGACCCCCCATCGTATCGGAGACTAAGCTATATATAAATGTCATATGGGGTAATTCCTCACTCGCCAAAAGGAAGATGGAAGGTATGAGTCTCAAGGTGCCATATCTCAATCAGAGCAGACAAGAGAAACATGTTTTTCCGACTCAGACGGACCCGAAACAGGTGAGAGAAGGGGGTCCGCTCCAGAACATCAAAGAACAACGGTTGTGGATCCTCAAACCAATCAGGCCAATGCATCCTAACCCCACGCCATCTCAAAACAACAGGTGCACCACCTTCTCTGGCAATGTCGGACAAATGCTGACCCTCACGAGGCACGAAGCACGGATCAGGTGACTGGCATGAGGAGGTAGCCTCATTTTTACTACGCCGAGGCATGCTGCACACACGAAGTATCCAAGTAAGTACCCCAACACATTCCAAGGCCCATTTCAAAAAGCTCATGTCCAAGGCCCATTTTAAAAAAAAAGCTCATGTCCAAGGCCCATTTCAAAAAAGCCCATGTCCAAGGCCCATTTCAGGGCCCATGTCTAAGGCCCATTTCAAAAAGCCCACACAAAAGCCCATGTCTCAGGCCCATTTCAAAAAAGCCCACATCAAGGCCCATGTTCAAAACCCATTTCAAGACCCATGTTCAAATCCCACTTTTCAGGACCATGACAAAAGACCCAGTACACATTTCATAGGTCCATCCCTACATCTGAACCAATCAAGATCATGACGTGGGGCCCATTTTAATAATCTCATCCGTCCATCATCCAAAAAAAATATTTTTACCACGTCCATGCATCTGAACCAATCAAGATCATGATGTGGGGCCCATCTGAAAAATTTCATCCGTCCATCATCCACCATAAACTACCGATCATCATCTGCATCGCCCATACGCACAAATAGGCCCCAAATCGTCGATCCGATGGTTCAGATCACCCTTACCCCCCTAAAAAAAAGAGATAAAAAAAGGGGTGGGGCCCTTTTCTTATCACACCCCACCCCACCACAAAAAAAATAATACAATAATGATCCAGCCAACCATCTGGCCCGAAAAAAACAAGTTCAACAAGATTCAACGGCTCAGATCAAATCTAGATGATCTAACAGCCCTGATCACACTCTTCTCCAAACTCCAAGAAGAAATTCAACCCATCAAAAGCTCCTAAGATGAATGGCCCAACATAGTTCAACAAGAGTGTAATGACCAAGATTACCTGAAATGGAAGGAAAGAAGAAAAATGTGCTTAGAAAATCCCTCCAAAAATAGCTCCAGGGACCACAATGGGTCCCTTGACGTCTAAAATGGAAGATACAAATAGAGGAGAAGGCTGCACCTGACGGACCAGTGCGTGGCTCGGACCATTGGACAAAATGGGTGACAGTCGGTAGCTGGACTGCCGCGGGCAGCAGCCCGACCGCCGCCTGACCGAAAAAGTGCATGGGGCAGCGGGTTATCCGCTAGGGTTGGTGAGAGCAACCGATTTTTGCCTCCAACCGTTGGGCAATACCCAAAATATTTTTAAAAATAAACTCCCAACTGTCAAAGGTTTTCAAAAATAGTCCCGCATTTTCAAAAGTTACAAAAACAGCCTTCAAACCTTTAAAAGTCATAAAAACAGCCTCAAAATCTTCAAAAGTCACCAAAACAGTCCCTAAGTCTTCAAAACATACCAAAACAGCCTCATTTTCAAAAAAAATCTCCAAGAAAAAAATTTAAAAAATCTCAAAAATTGTCAAAATAAGCACATAATAAATCCCCAGTGAGTATAACCCCAAAAAAGAGGTTTGTTCCTTTTAAGCTATCAAGCCCCATTAAGTTATCAGTGGAGGCCATCTGAATTTTCTTACAATGAAAACCAGACGACGACGCCCTCCCGTGAGATTGGACGGATGCTTCAAAAATCTCAAAAATACCTCAAATAAAAACCTTTAGCCCCACCAACTCAACAGTGGAGGCAACGTGACTGTTTACTTGTGCAAATAAAAATCGAACGACGACGTCCACCCGCGAAATCGAACAGATATTTTTCAAAATCTGAACAATATATCTTCAAATAAAATTCCCAAGGAGTCTAGCTCAAAAAGGGAATAGCTTTCAAATGAAGTTTTCACCACCGCACGCGACACGTAGTACACTGAGAAATCTTCCATATTCTCTAGTTGCGGCCAGTGCACACAGCTAAATAAGATTCGATTTCTTCCGGTTTCCCAGAAGACGATCGAATCCGTACATGATACATGTACGATTGGCCCGATCTCTATACCTGGACAGTCGTACAATTGCTAGTAAATGATTGGATCCATCTCTGGAAAGAATAATCAAACTCAAAGTGACTACAATCCATTGTAACCAAAGTATCAGAATCAGCAGACTGCATGGCGAAAGATTACTCGCACATACCTAGCACGGGATGTTTGAAGAGTCCAAGTTGGCATAGTGAGTTCCCCGTAAGGCCGCACCAACGCGCAGAGCAGCTAACCACTTTGACAATCAAACAGACCGAATACTCCTAGGGTGATTACGTGGCAAAGGAACGACAGACCAAACAGTACCAAAAACCTCGTAAAGCCGCGACAAATGCGCAGAGGCCCTTACTTTCAGACTTACCCTCCAATGCTATTAACAATCAGACGTGAAAGGGTTGTGATTGATGATCCGTAAAGCCGCAACAAATGCGCAGGAGGCAATCACAATATTTTTCTCAACCCTCGTGATATGTGCAAGTCATCCCTTTTCCAGACAGCCAACTGACAATGATATAATGACAGGCAATAGATTCGAGTAACTATCCCTTTTTCTAACCAGAAGGGTGGGGTGTCCACTCGCTTTAACTTTCGGTTGCTTGCAACCTCGGTCAAAGAGGGGCATCTGTAGACACCCCACCCATGCTACATCTTGAAAAGGTTAAGACCGTTCAGGAACCATGATCATACCCAACCAAACCAAAGTCCCTAAAAACCAAATCCGTAATCCAAAACCACGATCCAAACCATTCATCACACATGCGACCCTGCCTATACCCCATATCATGGCCCATATCCTCATTATCCAAGTCGAAACCCATTTTTCTGAGCTGAAAAATTCAAAAAGAGACTTCTAAGTGAACCCGCACAGTGTACAAGGTTCGCACGCGTGAAACCGGCCCGAACTGAGCCCGGGCGGTAGTTTGACTGCTGCCTGCGGTACTTTAAGTGTCGCCGCTCGCGGGCAGCGTGCGGACAGCTGTCCCAGCGTCCAAAAGTCAACTTTTCTTCAAAATTATCCTCCCAAATTTCACTATTTACCTTTTTACCGTCCCTCATGGCTAATGAGAGAGTGTCATGTGACATTCCTCTCTCCATAACCAACCATAACTTGCCACCTCACCTTTTACCCCTCTCAAACCCAGAATTTATAGCAATGCCATTGGAGAAGGCTATAAATAGCCCTCTCCTCTTCACAAAAAAGGAGAGAGGAGGATTTTCTCATCTAAGAGAGAGACAATGAGGAGAAGAGAGTGAGAGAGTGAGGAAGAGAGTGAAGGAAAGGGAAGGAGCTCCCAAGCCTTCAAAGATCTGATCTTTCTAGCCACCCCTTAGCCTTTCTCTCAACCTTTCCAACCCAACAGCCTAACCTTGTTGATCATGGTTCAACCCACATCTTAGCCTACTCAAGAGATCAAGCTAAAGATCCATTCATTTTACAAGCATCCATCATGATATTCATTCCCTTCTCAATCCCCCTGCTTCTCTAGATCTCTAGTGAACGTATGCTCTGTGGCTTGCCGTACATCGGATCCTGTCGCATCAGAAATTCTTAGTGATCTAGTCCAATTTTCTTACCATTTTGCATAAGCATCATCACATTCGCCTTCTAGATACATCGTTGGACGTATGCTCTGTGGCTTGTCGAAATCTCGGATCTTATCGCATTAGAAATCCACGTGTGTGCCTAGTCCCATCTCGGCCACAACATCCATCATCCCTTGAGATTGTTTTACCACACTGAGTAGAGACCATACATTTGTATGGGCAGAGAGGGTGCCTAACACCTTCCCTCTTTGTAACTGAGGTCCCTTGCCCGGAATCCCGGATCGCAGACCAGGAGTCAATTTAAGGTAGGAAAGTCTCTGAATTTTCTTCACCTTGCGTATTTCATGGTTCTAGCCAACCATGAAATTTCAAGATTTTTCGGCTAGTGGTGACTCCAACATCCATAATCAACCTATCACCTCAATCAGCAACACGAATCACAAATCAAGCGCAGACGTCCAATTTTTCAGTGTCTACACATGTTAGATGGGCCGTGGTTGTCATGTTGTATGGGTCGGGGTTGTTACATCATTACTTCCTTTACTACTAAATGAAAGGATAGCCATTGGTATAATAGCCTAAGGTCCACAATGAGGTGATGCGTTCTGTTCACCTTATCGGCTAGCTCGTCGTGGGCCCAAAAAATCCTAACTTGGGCAACGTCCACTTTTAACAAATATCATAGTAAGCCTGGAAAGTTTCAATAGTAGGTTCCACTGTCATCATTATTTTCTATTATGTGGCCCACATAAGCTCTGGATTAGACTGATATTTGGGCCCTAACCCTAAAATGACACGACAAAAAGGATGGGCAACATGGATTATACACATACATCAACATGGGCCTCATGAGTTTGGTCCTTGCCCACGCGTAAAAAGGGTTTGGCACACACCACTTTCTTGTCATTAAATAAGAAGTAACTTCTTATTCCGTAAAAAAAATTGTACAATTACTGGAACAAGGACAATGACATTTTGGTTTGAGTAATTTTTGAAGGTGTGTCAGCAGACCACATATGAAATATTTGAAAGGTTGAATCTTTTTTGGGAATTAGACCGTACCTCAAGGTCAATAAGGTCAGCCGTGGGAAAGTTTCAATGGTAGTTTGTTCAATCCTAATTGCTTTTTATGGGGATAGCTTTAGATGTACCTAATTTTTGGGTCAAGCTCTAAAATTATTTAGAAAAATTGATGGGCGGTGTAGATCTAACACAAAAATCATGGTGGAACCCAAAACAGTTCCACACATTAAAAATTGTGTTTGTAGTTAGCAATCTATTTGGGATAGAGAAAAATCCGGCTATCTTATTAGCAGGAGTCATCGAAAATGACGTGGACCAATGAGAGGCAATGGCCTTGAAATTTTCTGTGGCGTCACCACAGACAATCCACACAACGTTAACGTGTTTCAGCTGAAGCGTTAGATCATTTTCCAAGTCCAGAAAACTCCTATGGTCAGCTTCTCGCACATGTGACGGCGACACTTGTGAGAGCTGTGGATGGGTAAAATTGCATGATAATCCTGATACCCACTCATTTGGATGGTGAAATGATGTGGCAAGATTTGATTGGTGATGGGTGTCCTGTCAGAAAGGGGCCAGAACATTTTAAGGTTTTTGTGCTAAGCATGTACTTACCAATCAAAATCCCCCCACATAATTTTATCGATTTAGTTGGGTAACAACCTGTATGAAAGCATGGTCGGCCAACCTGATTTCTGGGCACGTTGATTTTCTAAATAATTATTAGTTGAGACATCCGACACATTTTCACGTAGTCATGGGTTGGCACTTTGTGTTGGGCAGAGAACACATCATATATGGCAGAGAACTCTTGCAAACTTTTTTAGAACTCATCATACCTTATGTGAGTCCAAAATCCGAATGGTCCACGTGATGAAGCACCCTATAAAACCCATAGGTCCCAACTTTTACTTTGACCCAAAACTTTGGTGGGCCATGAAAAAAGAAGACATTTTTCTCCCTTGATTTTCATCTCTCTTTGCTATGGCCCATCAGAGTTTTAGATTTGGGTGAAAATTGGTCCATAACGTTTCATGGGATGCCACATCACATGAACCATTTGGATTAGACGCCCATGATAGGTGTGCAAAGGTGCGCAGATGAGCATGCATATATATATATATATATATATGAAAAGGTTTTATGTGGTCTATCTCATGGAAACTTTCCATTAGGTCGAGCTGTGTGGGCCCCACCATGATGCGTGTTGAACATCTATCCCATCAGTCAGATGCACCATTCCATGGTGGGCCTAGGGCTTAAAAATCAAGTCAATCCTTGACTTGTGTGGGCCACAACACATACAAAAGCTGAGAGGGGTTCCCCTCCATTAAAACATTCATAATCATTTGTTGGGCCCATTGGGATGTGGTTCACAAATCTCGCCCATCCATTGTGTGTGTCCCACTTGGATGAGGGGTTAGACCAAGTTTTAGATGCATCCAAATTTCAGATGGGCCCCGCTAAGTACTTTTATATGTTTTAGGTATGTCTTCGAATGATTTTAGATGGTATGGCCCACCTGAGTTCCGTATACAGCTGATTTTTAGGATATCCAATAATTTAAAGGGGACCCATCAAATGCATGGTGTTGATGTTCGACACACATCATGGTGGGGCCCACACAGCTTGACCTCATGGGAAGTTCCCATGAGCTAGACGACATAGAACCTTTTCCATATATATATATATATATATATATATATATATATATATATATATATATATATATATATATATATATATATATATATATATATATATATATATAATGGGGTTGACCTCATGGGAACTTCCCATGGGGTTAAGCTATATAGGCCCCACCATGATGTGTGTCTAACATCAACATTGTGCATTTGATGGGTCCCATTTAGTTCATGGTATATCCCAAAAATCAGTTGTATACAGAATTCAAGTGGGCTATACCAATAAAGGTCTTCTCCAAGGTCAAGTGCTGGTTCAAGCTTCTAAGCCCATATCTTCCTCCTCCGAAATACTTTAATCGAGCCATGGCTAGCACCCTCACTGCCTTGGGGTTTGCTGACGTGGCATCGTCTGTTAGATTGGTCCAGACAGTTAGGTGGTTGCGGCTAGCTATCGACTGGATAAAGGTCAATGTGGATGGCTCTGCCCTCGGCAACCTAGGCCCATCGAGGGGTGGAGGTATTGGTAGGATCATTTAGGGGATTTCGCCTTTGCTTTTTCGTCCAGCTACGGCTTCAGCTCAAATGGCAGGGCTAAAATCAAGGCTATCTGGGAAGGTGTATCTTGCAACGTGGTCCTCAGTTACACCAAAGTGGAACTAGTTAGCGACTCCATATATGTGGTTGAGTCCCTCAACAATAAGGCTGCCCCAGCTTGGTCTATGTGGTACCGGTGGACAAGGATAAGTTCCTTTATGGATGGTAGGGAAGTGATCATCTTCCACCCCCTTAGGGAGTCTAATTGTTAAGGGTCAAATATTGTATATTATTCTCCATTTATATCTTGGTTTTATGAACATGATATTCATGTTTGTGTTGTAAGGTGAATTTAAGAGCTTGGTTTGAAAAATGTGCTAAAAGCATGGATTTGATGCTCAAAGATCACTAATGCAAAGAATGAATCTTAGGAGACAAAGATTGAAGATTTCAAGGTCTCAAGATTCATGAAAAACTAAGTGAAGAAGGAAAGAAGTCGGAAGAATAAGTGCAGAATTCACATTAATTATGTCATCGATCACCTTTCGATAACATCGAAGTTACCATTTGATGACATTAAACACGGGTCGTTGACATCAAATTTATGAAAAAAAATCGAGTTGGTTACTGGAAAAATTGAAGACACATTTTTATGACTTGAAGACTTATTCAATAACTTAAAGCCTTTCTCGATGACATAGAAGCAAGTTCGATGACATCGAATTTTCTGTGAATTTTCGGCAAAACTCGCTGGACACATTGGGCACCATGTTCGATTACTCGAAGGCTTCCTCGATGACATCGAAGGCCTCTTCGATGAGATCGAATTTATTGGAGAAATTGAATTAACTTTCTAGACTGTTTTGGATGCGTTATCGATTTCTTGAACAACGTTCGATGACATCGAAGATTAGGTTTGATGACATTGAAGGTAGGTTCGATGGCATAGAAAGTTACACAGTCTAGATGAAGCTACAACAGCACTAAAAAGTACGTATAAAAGACACATTCGATGGCATCGAAGGTAGTTCGATGTCATCAAACGATTTCGCGGATTTGCGCAGAGTTATGTGGAGTGCATAAATTTGAGGCGGTTTTCAGATTTTTTCAAGTATGTGTGAAATGAGGTGTTGCTTAACTATAAATAGGAGTCCCCTAGGCTTCCCTGAGCATCGATATAGGGTTTGGAGGAGCGAAGCACAGGGGTGGAGAGCCGTCGCCAAGCGTTTTTCTTCTTTCTTCCTTCGTTTTTCATGTTTTCTTATAAAGTTTTAGTTCTAATCATGTCTATGGTTAACTAAATCTCTTAGCTAGGACTAAGAGGTAAAACTTGTAGCATAATGAAATGTTTCTATTGTTTTGATTCATGTTTATGTTGAACTTACTTTAATTCTAGTTTGATTATAATGAATACTTTCAATTTTTAATGGTTTGTTATGACTTAAATTACAATAAATCTACAATAGCTTTGAATTTTCTTCTTTCGATACTTTAAGATTGTGAAATTAGAAAATTCTGTTGTTCACCATCGTCCCTTGGACATGTTCGGATGATAGAATCACTTCCGATCCTTATAACTCTCATCCATTAAGAATTAGGTCAAAAGAATTTAAGATTTGATCTTAATTGCTATATCTTCCAACTGGATAAGATAGGACTTCGATTCCAGTTGTTTCCTTTAATCAAGCACAGCATCACCCTGATTGCTATATATAAGTAAATCCTTAGAAACCCTAGTTTTTACTTTTGAATTCTTAAGTTTCTAATTAAACACCGTACAATTATTCTTCTATATTTTAGATTTAGATTCATATCTTTTCTAGCTCTACTTCTAGTTACTTTCAGAATAGACACGAGTTTAGTCCTTCTGAATTCGACCTCGGTCTCACCAAGATTATTACTGCATCGCAACCCTACACTTGGGGTTGTGAACACTAATGCAGTGGTTGACGGTCTCGCTCGTAGAGGCAGTAGCAGCCAATCTCATAATTTTTTCCGGTCCACGTCTAATCTTCCACCCGTCATCAGAGGCCTAGTTTTCTTGGATCGAGTGGGATTAGAATACTTGAGAGAAATTTAGCGTCTCTCTTTCTCCTTTTGTTTCTTAGTTTAGATTCGGTGGGCCTGTTTTTCCCTTTTTGCTAACTGGCCCATCATGGCTATGTACAGCCACTTCTTCATGAATATAAAGTGGTATATATATATATATATATATATATATAGAGAGAGAGAGAGAGAGAGAGAGAGAGAGAGAGAGAGAGAGAGAGAGAGAGAGAGAGAGAGAGAGAGTGAGAGTGGGCTATACCATGTAAAATCATGTGAGGACAAGCCTAAAACATATTCTAGGCATGTTTGCTGGGGATGAGTTATTTCCTCTTCATAGATCAATGGTGTGCAGAAAAATTGATCAATTTTGGTGCGTTTAACTCACTTTGATTTCAAGTTTTCATTTTCAGCCCACTGTTCGAATAGTTAGAGCAAGCTAATTGCTCACGGTACGGTACGGTTCCCTTATAGTGTGGCCCAACATTTGAAGGATCTGGATATCATACCTGCCTTATATATGCGGTTCTATTTTTGTGTCCCTTATAAACACTGAAAGATAGCGTACGTTTGATATTCTCCAACCTAGTTGAACCAACAGCAGGGAAGAAGGGCTGTCGGCCCCTGGCCACATGGCCTACTCCTTCCCATGCTCCTCATCATCATGAAGAATGTTACTAAGCTCACATCTACGCACGTGTGGCTAACATCCAAATCGTTCATCAGGTTGGACCCAACGTGTAGATTAACCAATTGACCAGATTTTGGGCCCACCAACCAGGTGGGCCAAACATGTATCAAAGAATCGATATTTTTTACTTTTAGAAGATGCCAAGCATCCACATCCAACGTACGTGTCTTGGTTATATCACATGAAGAACGGCTTTTGGCCTGATGATCTGCACCTTTGGACAAACCTTTAATGAAAATACAAAGCGCCCCCGAAATTGAAGCGCGTGCAAGTCCTAGTCGTAGCCAGAACGGATATGGTTGTGACGTGTAATTTGTTTTGTTGGCTTATTTCCGTATGGAAGCGGATTGCGTGCTGACCCCTACGCGATGTCCCTGTTGACCGACTCTGTGGGACCCACTTGATCTATGTCTTTTATCTCCACTTTTGCCGGCTCATTTTAAGTCATGAACCCAAAATTAAATTATATCCGTATCTCAAGTGGACCACAGCCATAGAATACACTGAGGATTGAATGCCTATCGTTAAAAACATCTCAAGGGTAATGGAAGTTTGAGATACAGATGGTATTTGTGTTTTCCCTTTTTCTAAGTCTGCTTTACCTTGCAAGCAGGTTTGATGACAAATAAACATTGCAGTAGGCCCTAAGAAGCTTTCACAGGTTGGCATTGTCATTTCCACTGTGTCTGAAGTGTCATCCTCACCTTTGGATCTGCCTCATTTTTTAGTTTATTGGGTTTATACCATAAAATGAGCACGCAAAATGAATGACAGAGTGGATAAAAATACATACATCACGATAGACCCCATAAAATTGGATCACTAAGTAGGACCTAGAATTGGATCACTAAGTAGGACCTGGTCTCCAGTCTGCTCCCTCATGCCCTAAAGTGAGCCGCAAAATAGATATACTGAGTGATAAAACACATACATCACAGTGGGCCCTACATAGTCATCATGCATGGTGTTAGGGTTATCATGACTTCATTCTCATATGACTACAAATATAAAACATTAAAAAAAAAAAAACTATGGTTTAGATATTAGGGAAAAAAAAAACCCATCGGTTTGGATGATTAAATCATCCACCTCGTGCAAAAGAAGGCCGGCCCACATTGATATTCACGAGTAGACAACTAAGAAAAGAGATGGTGAGAAGTGACAACATGGGAAGAAGCTTGCTAGCTAGTGCGAAGCCCACATGCACCTTCCGCACATGGCCACCCGTGGCAACCTTGAAGATGTGTGCGATATCCGATCCGTGCATCAGGTGGGCCACGCAATTTGGAAGAACTGGCACGAAACTTAGGGCAGTCCACTACAAGTGGTCACGCAAGTGCTGAAAACGAATGACAGTTTTTCAATGAAAAGTTTACAACGGTCCACGTTCGAGAGTGATGAATGGGGCAGTGTAAGTTTTAATCCAGTCATCCGAATTTTCTAGTGCACCTTATACACGGTTAGCACGTGCAAAGACACGTGAAGAGATGTCACAGCACGGATTAGGTGGTCAGCTTATACAAGTAGAATCCATTGTTCAGCGATCCAAACCATTGATAACATGGCTCCACTGTAAATGATCCACTCACAAAAATTACAACATAACGAAATTATCCTATCTTTTCAATGAGAGGCAACCAAGCATTTTAACCACTAAAAGTGCCTGTTTGGGTGCCACTTAAAAGGGAAATATTATGGAAGCAAGAGCCCACAGAACTGGAATTTAGCAGAGCTATGTCTCCATATTTGTTTTTCCCCACTTTGGATGGATAATATTTTCAAAATTACAATTAACTAAAATGAGATGAACTCTTTTAAAGTGCAGCCCAAACATGCCTCAAGTGATGAATCGATCAATGATAAGATCAAAATAAATTTTATAAAAGATAATAATATTTTAGAAGATATATATATTTGAAATCCGACATGAATGAGGAACTCTACTTGTACAAACCATACTCTCCATCTGAGCATTGTGTTGTTGTCTCTTCTGAGAGTGCTCACTCCCATGAGCCCATCTAAGACAAATTAACTAAAGGTGTGGACCACCCATCCTTTTAGGGACCGTTTGAAGTATTAGAAACTGGGCTTTGCCGGCAACTTCAGTAGAGGTATGTGCAGTTGAATGACGGATGGGCCGGATCTCTGCTTGGAGAAAGGATTTAATTTAAATGAAATTGAAAGTGACTCGGAAGCAGTTGTGAGTGTTTTTTCAACCCCATGGAGCACCTACTGGAAGAGGAGGATAGAAACTATATAGGGAAAGCCACCATCTCAATTCAGCACGTCATGAGGGAAGCAAACATAGTGGCTGATGGGCTGGCTCACCTGGGCAGTCAAAACCAATTGGACAGGGATTTTGAGCAACTTCTGGACCTCTTGCTGATGATCAAAGGGAAAGTCCTTCACAACCGAGCGGGCCTAATTATAGTCAGAGAATCGAAATGAGGTTTTGTCCAGTATTCAATCTTTGATACGATAGGCTGCCTCCTCAAACTTTTTGTGTTGGAGGTCCAGCCCGGAATTGTATGTCTTCTATAAAGCAGCTCTTTAGATCAACGAAACAAGTGCTTCTTTAAAAAAAATGTGTAGTTGAACGACATGGCATGGGCCACAAGGAATGGAACAAGAAGCAAAGATACATCACACAATGTTGAATTGAGAGATTGTACTGTACGTTTGGGCTTGTTAAAAGTGGCCCAATGGTTTAGTGGTTCAAAACAAGGATGAACAGCCCAATAATACAGGTGGGCAATGGTTACATATCAGGAAAGTTGTATTATGAGTTACATGGTCCGGAAGGTAGAAACCTATGGTTTGGGCTTTCCATTTATACAAGAAAGGCAAAGGGGGTCCATGGTTCAGTGATTCAAATGGTTCATACCATTGCCCATACTGTGGATGGCCATGAACCAAAAACTCCCCATATTGAAAGAAGAATCTAGTTCTCTAGTTATAAGGGTCTCTCAATCTAAGGAACTTTAGGTGCATGGCCTTTCATGCTGAGGCCCATTGTGCCAACATTTAGATCAGTAAACCATGAGGCGGCTCCTTTTTTTTTTTTTCCCCCTTAGAAAGATCCTCATGAATGCATTAGATGGAACTCAGGAGTAGCACCAATAGATAATAAGATGAAGGAAAGTAAAATTAAATAGTTTGGTCATGCACAATGGAGACTTAAGGACTGTGATGGAGCAAGTTGGTACAAGTTAGAAAGCTCTAAAAATTAAAAGAACAATTTAAAAGAACGTGGATGAAAGTAATAACAAAAGGCTTGATGACCTATAGTCTAATTGAAGTTTTTGTTCTTGACATAGTGGAACAGTGGAAAAATCCCATGTAGCTAACCTCAATTACTTCAGATAAGACTTATATAATGACCACTACATACCCTTTATAAATGATGAAAGCAGCGAAGTCATGTGGCATTAGCTTTCCCACAAGCCCTCTCCACGATTGGAAGGAAGATACCGTGCTTCATGTACTTCTATGTTATCATGTGGCTAACAAGGTGTCGAGGGGTATTCTTTCTCATAGATCTAGGGTCACTTCCTTGAACATTCCTCTGCCATCATTTGGCTTACTAAAAAGAAAGAAAGAAAAGAAAAGAAAAAAACTTGCTTCAAATACATTTCCTTTATCTTTTGGACCGTTAGCCTTCTTATATATGAAGCAGTGAAGTCATCCATGGAGTTGAATTAGGTTGCTGATTGAGTAGGGTAAGTAGATTCCTTGCCAATCTTATTGTTTGGAGCCGGTTCACCCCTTCTCACTGTCTTTTCTTTCTTTTTTATTTTTTCTAGATAATGTAAATATTTAGGAGCTGAAACTCTTTTAGGCGATTTTTTATTCTGATGTTTAGATGTTGTTTAGATGTAAGTTGAAGGTGCTTAAAGGATGGGGGAGGGGGTTTAAATGCAAACGTTTACGTCTATTTCCTATGGGAAACGAATTCCATGTACTAGGGCGGCTTAAACACAAGCATTTACATCTATTTCTATATTTCATTTAAGTAGGGATGTTTTCCAAATATTTAAGAGGTTGCTTGGGTGCCTATAAAGTTTTAAGTTGTAAGTACTTTATATGAAAAGAAATTCAGGTGCAAACTATTTACATACTATTTTGCTTGGCTTTTAAGTAATAATGTATTTATAGATAAACAAATCTTGTTTTAGCTAACTTGTAAAGTATTTACAATGTACAAAGTAGGTATTCTTATCATAGACTTTGGGGTCGTAGATCCAGCTAAAATTAACAAATCGGATAAAAAGATTTGAATTTTTTGGAGTACTGTGAGACAAGGTATTCTGTATCAATAACGGTAGTCGTAAGGTTATCACCATTATCGATATGGATATCGGTCGTAACGTCCAATACAGGAGTGTAATTGTAACTATTAAAAAAAAAATTACTCTAAAACTTTTGAAAAAAATATATAAAAAATTTAGAATAATGTAGATATTCCAAATATGTATTATTTTTTATTTTAAACATGTTTATGCTGGCATAGTGGTCCATTCTTTGGTGAGAGTGTTGTATTGAGTTAACTAGTGAATTTATGAACATGATTATGAACTCTTTGGTGAGAGTGTTGTATTGAGTTAACTAGTGAATTTATGAACATGATTATGTGCCTCTAACGTTTACACATCAAAATTAAGCATTAGAATTAGAAATCGAAAAAAAATAAATGCACACACAACTTTTTTTTTAAATAAAAGAAAAAAGACCTTAGAGCTTATATTTTCTCTAATTATTTCAATCTGCTATTTTAATCTTAAAAATTATGGTACGAGTGATCAACATATGTTGTAGAATGATGTAGAAAAGTTTTGGAATGAGAAAAATGAAAAAATGTATTTACATTAAAAGAAAAAGAAGTGGCCATTTTTTTACCATTATGGAACAACGATTGTTATGCCTCGTAACATCTGCCATAGCCCCTATAATGATCAATACGGTCTTAAAGGATTAATTGTCCATTTCACTCCTATATCATATAACAATTATGGTCACGGTCGTTACCTATATATATATTGGCCTTTTCGGTCATATCATGCCGAATATGGAACACTTTGCTAGGAGAGTATCAAACATGCACACATTATATAGGTTGATATCCTCCACCCATCATAGTGCACCCCAAATATAATCTTAAAGTTTTTATTGGTAGACATCACATCTTTCTTGCGTGGTCCATTTGATAATTAATCAACTTGTTTATTTTTAGACCATAGAAGAGTGTTAAAAAAAAAGAAAAGCACGTGATGGGCACTATCATGAATATTCCAAGCTTTATATTATAGTTGTAACACCTTTATAGGTAAATATAGGTATCCCCACTAGTGTGAGTGTATGTGTTATAAAAAAAAAACAAAGAAGGTAAATATAGGTATCCAAACAGCTGCAATCCAAGTACCTATAACTCAAAGGATTTTATGGGTACCCAGAGGACTCTTAATTTAAATGACCCCTCAATGAATCATGGTTTTACAGGCTTTACTAGGGAGCTCAGTAAAATAAAAGGATCGGTAACAAGGCATTATCAGTTCTTTTCAAAGAAAACATTCAGGGAAGAAAAATAAAATATAATCAAAGGCTAGGAAAATTTAAGTAGATTAATTTCTTGAAAGATCTTTTTATCAAAAAGTGAACTCCTAATTAGGAAGAATGTCATTTTGGATCAGCAACATCGTGGGGTAGCTTAAATCAACAACATCGGTTGTTCCAATCTACCTTGGATCTCCCCCTATCACGCGTGGGGAGCTGGTTCTTGGTAAAGCTGGCTTAGGGGCAATTCGTTTCTCCTAGCCTTGATTAGCTTTTTCAGCTGTCTGATTCTCTTTGCTAGGAGAGTATCCAACATGCACACATTATACAGGTTGATTTCCTCCATCCATCATAGTGCACCCCAAATATAATCTTAAAGTTTTTATTGATAGACATCACATCCTTCTTGCGTGGTCCATTTGATAATTAAACAACTTGTTTGTTTTTAGACCATAGAAGAGTGTTAAATAAAAAAAAAAAAAAAAAAAAAAAAAGAAGCTTGGACTATCATGAATATTCCAAGTTTTAGATTATGGTTGTAACACCTTTATAGGTGTATCTCCACAAGCGTGAGTGTGTGGGTGTGTGCGCGTGTGTAAAAAAAAAAAAAAAAAGGTCTTTCTGATTCTCTGTTTCTTTCGGTTCAGCCCTTTATGATAGGCGGCCCAGTCCTTTTTCTCTGGGCCTCCCCAAATTGTAAATCAACTTTTCAATTTGAATCCATCCATGGCCGTTCGTTGGCCCTTTTTTTGAAAAAAAAAAAAAAGAAAAAAAAGAAGAAGGAAGAATGTCATTTTTTTGAAAAGTAATTTTCACGGGAATACTTTTCACACACCCATGACAGGTCAGAAAAAAGGATAGGAAAAACAGGAAAAAAGAAAAAGAGAAAAAGAAAGAAGAATAAAAAGCAGAATTCCAAAAACAACTAGTAACAAAGAGGGGTATATCCTGCAGTATAACGAAAGGAAAGGTGGGAGTGCATATCAGCTCGAAGAATAAGAAGAATTACTTGATATTCTGCTGGAGTCTGTCATATCCAAAAGCACATACAAAGCTATTACATATGTGAGAGATATGTATACCAATCCAAACCCTCCATATCATGGCACCCACCATGGTCAGGTACTAGCCAAAGCACATAGACTGAATTGGATGATTCTGACCATTCAATTGGCAGCTATCAAATGAACGGATAGATTGAAAGAGACACTAGTCTAAATTCAGCAAATATGTTTATAATCAGTTTTTAACTCCTCAAAGGATGCTGATTTAACAAAAAAATAAAAAATAAAAAATAAAAAATCCCTTAAATTCAACAGAAGAATAAAATAATTCCTGCAAAGATAGCAATCGAATCGGATTCCTAATTTTCATATGCTAGACAGCCTTATGATCTGAGTGCACTGCTTGGGATAATTCATGTTTCAATGCTCATCTAAGCATGGATTAACGTGAGTTGGTTCATTTGAAAATTCCCGGTTCAACAATGGGTGCTGATAGAACGTGGGTCCCCTCATCACAGCTACCATGTGGGTCTTTGTTCCTACCGTTGGATTGTGCATGTGTGATTGATAAGGGCCATTTATTAGGTAGCCTGCATTGAGAATATGCAATATGCCATGTACCAAAATTAGTGTAGTACACTCATCAAGAGAGCCAAACACGTGCCTTGAATTTGGACTGTTGATTTTTATTTTTATTTTCCAATCACCCATTTTAATTGCACAAGTGTGATCATCTAATCCAATATTATTTCCTTGTCCAGGACATATTCGCAGTGTACACTATCTGATAAATGGCCTGGATCTATGACATGCATGCCATCCAAGGGTGGGAACGTCCTAAAAAATTAGGTTGATTCTACACTCAGGTGGGCCACCGCCACAAACCTCTAAATTCATGCTGGCCCACCTGAGTTTTGGAATACTGCGGTTTCTGGGTGATTCTTTCATCCTGATGAAGCAAATTAGATGGCATATAACACCATGGTCAATCGTACACAAAATTAATGGCAGGCATCCTATCCTGACTGTTTCCTATGTTGTGGCTTTATATAGTTTTATATTATCATGATTTTTTTAGTTCAATGGTTAAAATAAGGCAGTGTACCTTATGGACGGGGTGGATCTAATGCAAGTTACACCCGTGTGACTCTCAGTCTGCAAAAGTATACCGGATAGGTACTTGACTTGAGATATACTGTCACAGTTGTTACATCAAGTGAGTCTAGCGCTGGGCAGGATCCGGTCCGACCCGATGGATGTGACTGGATCTAACTGATTGAACCCAATCTGAAGGCCAAGATCAGTCCAGATCGAGTAGGCTTCTTCAAATTTGACCGTACAGCGAATTGAGTTCAAGTCAATAATTAATCCGAACCGATCTAATCCATAAAACACTCATTCAACACTGTTTCATATAATATTATCTACTTGAGATTAGGATACACTTCATTTTTTGTTTAATACCTTAAAATATTCTAAAGAAATAGATAACTGGCATGTATGAAATAGAATACATCATGGCGGGGTCCAGAGAGCACTAACCACATGCCGTTGGGTGCTGCAGGGGGAGTAGCCAATCAGCCCAAGCTTAGCTGGCGCCTTGAGCATTCAGTTCTGATTCTGACATTGGCACTGGTGTATTGATGTGACGTTAAAAAGCAGATGGGCAGAGTACCATGCACCAGCTGGTGTACGTTGAGAAGCAGATGTGCATGAGTACCCTGCACCCGCTGCTGTATTAATGTTAGTAATTTTTATGAATCCTATTATGAGGTATGGAAATCGTTCATCATTTGGTAGGCTTGTCATAAGGCTAGCTTGAGCCGAAAAATAAGATAAATCTAAAGTTCAAGTAGATCACATTGTAAAAAGTAACGGAGGTTAAATGTCTATTATTGAAACTCTTTTAGGGTTTATAAAAGTTTCGGATCAATATGAAATTTGTTTTTCCTTTTTATCTATATAGTTGTGACTTTATTAACAAATTGTATGGAAAATAAATGTTATAGTGGGCCCAATAAATTTTTTTAACGGTGAAAATCATTATCCTTGGTGTGGTCCATTTGAACTTTGAATATGATTCGTTTTTTCCCTAATGCTCTAAAATGATCTTGAAAAATGGATGAACAGTATGGATATAATAAATACATCACAGGGGGGCATGTAACTTTGATATCCTTTGAACCATTTGTATAACTCGAAGTGTTGGCGTTGTCTTATCTACACAAGTTTGATCCAATCCGGACAAAGGCCAACTCGATCCGACTCGGTATCTCTGATCGAGTCAGACTCAATTTGGGTCAATCCAGTTAAGATCCCGTTCGGATTGAGTTGGGCCCATTGGACTCGGTCTTGAATCGCATCGAGTTTGGATAAGAGTTTTGATAGTACCGGATCAAGTCGAGTTGGACCTAACTCGGTCTGACTAGACTTGATGCCCACCTCTAAGATTAGCTATCACTTCACGCATACTAGCCTCCACTCTCGTGCATGTGGTGGGAGGAATTCTTAGTGAAGCAGAGCTTTGAGTCAATCCAGTCAAGATTCGGTTCAGATTGAGTCGGGCCTATTGGACACGGTCCCGAATCGAATCAAGTTTGGATAAGAGTTTTAACAGTATCAAATCAAGTCGAGTTGAACCTAACTCGATCTGGCTCAAATTAATGCCCACCTCTAATATCAACCATCGCTTCACGCACAACAGACTCCACTCTCGGGCATACAGTGGGAGGAATTCTTAGCGAAGTAGAGCTTGTACACTTATTTTTGCCCTTAATCTCTCAAGACATGCCACCTTGGCACACATGTGAAAGATATGAGCCGCTCATCATGTGGATCCCACCAGGTAGATGCGTTGCCTTTAAAAAACTAGGCTGATCTGATAATCAGATATGACACACGTATGCGTTGAATCTGGATCATGGATCAGTTTCTCTTAACTGTCCATTTACTTGGTGCATGTGCGGCCCATCTGACCGTCAGACCGAGGTGATTTCTGACGAAAGGGATCTAAGAAGCATCTCCCATCTAATGGATGGCTTGGATATTTCACACGCGTGAGAGTTGAGTGACAGAAGCAGTGGAGTTCAGCTGACAGGTGCTGCAAGTGGGGTGGGGGAAATGGCTCATTTTACTTGGGGCAAATCGGATTATTCCTTTGTATACCAATGCCTTTGTTGTTGCCAATTTGATAGAGAATCCTCTTGGACCACATGGGACCCGGGATTTGGTGACCGGATCTGTACAATGGGACTTGCATGTGGGGTACAAGTGCCGGAATAGTACATATGTGCGAGATCTGGACCGTTCATCAGGTTGGCCACTACGACAAACTTTGAGAAAAATAGGCCAATCTAATCATCAGGTGTGCTACATTTTAAGTCTAAAACAAACACGGTTAGCATCTTATCAACTTAACACTTTTTTTATATACCTGTGCCTCTCCCCAAGGAAGTTAGCCCATTGGGACCCACCTGATGAACGGCATACATCTCTATCAGGTGCCCATATTTCCACATGGCCCACTCGGTGTAGAGTCGATTCGCCATGCGCGCGGGCCTTACACCACCGCTCCTGTGATATTAGCATCTCTCTCTCTCTCTCTCTGTCTCTCTCATTTCAGACATGTAAGTTGCAGCATTTGAGCATCTTCCAGTGCACACTTGTGTACGTACACTACCGAGGCATCATTTTCCAGACAGACATGGAATAACGCCACGTACTGATCTCTCTCTCTCTCTCTCTCTCTCTCTCTCTCTGTTCCTTAAGTGGGGCCCACAGGTCGGTGGTCCAAACAACTTATCTTCGGTGTCCCATTGGAGATGAGCTCTACGGCCACGATCTCATGATTCTTTTCAATTGGACGAGTATCACTGCATTCGTACGTAGGCCACAAATACGAAGGCAAGTCTAGCTAGTGTGATCAACGATTTTTGGGGAATGGTCATCCTGTGGGGCCCCACTTGCTAGAACTGAAGACCAAAGCTCAGGATCGATTGGTTCCATTTTACCAAAAAAAAAAAAAAGAAAGAAAATTAAGGAACTAACTATAATAAGTTCATGTTAAAAGTTAAAAGTGCATATATATATATATATAGGGAAAAGGCACTATACGCTCAACCGTATTATACCTTTCATAAGGTCGAGTGCTGGAGGCATGTTATTTGTTGGATGGTGAAAATTTTAAACAAATGAGAAGATTTTACAGAGAAACTGAAAAACAAAACTGATGCAAGAGATTATTAAAATATCCCTTCACCTTTTTCATGCGTATTTTCTACGAAAGCTTTGCTTCCGCAGTTGAAACCTTCCTGAGGCCCATTATGATGTTTATTTGAGATCCAACTTATTCATAAGTTAAGAGATACATAAAAGAAGAGAAAACACAAATTTCAGCTTGATCAAAAACTTTTGTGCCCCATACAAATTTTTAATGGTGGGTGTCACTCTATCCACTGTTTTCTGTGGTGAGTACATTCTAGCTCTGGATCTGACTCATTCTCTGTATCATGCCTTAAATTGATATCTCTAAGTGAATGGACAGTATGGATATAACACATATACCATGGTGGGTCTCATAGAACTTGGTGATGCAACCTGTCCGTAACTAATATGTGTGTAGCTAGTGTTGGAGTCCGTTACGAGTTTTAATAGGACGCGTGTTGTGTTGTCCAGGCGGGCAGGGCTCTGTGGGGCCCACCATGATGTTTGTGTTTTATCCACACCGTTCAAAGATTTTCTAAGATCGTTTTAAGTTATTATCCTAAAAATGAGGTAGGTCTATAGCTCTAGTGGACCACAACAAAGGAGTTTGTACTGATAACGACACTCACTGTTGAAACCTTTCTATGTGCTAGCATTATGTTTTTTTACCCTCCAACCTATTCATAAGGTCATGTAGACGTGGATGAATTGAAAACACAAATATCAATTTGATCCGAAACTTCTCTAGCTCGCAAGAAGTTTTTAATGGTGGACATTCAATCCCCACCTTGTAGTGCACTTAAGCCTTGGACCTACTTATTTTTTGGTTCATATATTAAAATGATTTAAGAGAATCGTTGAATGGAGTGGATAAAACACTTACATCACGTTGGGCCCCACAGAGCCCTGCCTGGATGGATTACCGTCCGAGCGGGAGTAGGACACAATCCGTGTTCCTTTTTAATATGGAAGTGGATGTACGTGGATTAGATACTAACATGTTAAGTAGCAAGTCGGCTATTGAAGTTACTTCACCATGTTCTGTGGGTCCCACTATGATGTATGTGTTGTATCCACACCGTCCATCCATTTTGAGATATAATTTTAAGGCATGAGTCAAAGAATGAAGAAGATAAAAATCTATAGTGGATTTCACTACAGAAAACAATGGGGAAAGTGATTCCCACCGTTGAAACTATCCCAAGGCCCACCATAATGTTTATTTGAAATCCAACTTATTCAAAAGTTAAAAAAGATATGAAATAAGAGAAAATAGAAATATCAACTTGATCTAAAACTTTCATGGCCTTTAGAAGTTTTTAATGGTGGGTGTCACTGTCCCCACTGTTTTCTGTGTTGGGGGTCCATTAGAGCTTTGGATTTAACTCATTCTTTGGATATTGCCCTAAAATGATCACTCCAAATGGATGAAAGGTGTGGATACAAAATATACATCATGGTGGGGCCTACAAAACTTGGTAACATCACTACAGTAGCGAGTCTGGCTAAACCTGTCAATAGTTAATTTGCGATTGTGCTCGAAGTGGATAGAAATAGTGTGAATTGAACTTCTATCGTTGAGAAATTCTCCGGGTTGACAGGGTTATACTGTTTTCTGTCACGGCTAACCATAGTGTTTGTGAGAAATCCACCTTGTCCATCAGTTTTTGGAGATCATTTTAGGACACGGGGACAAAAATGAGCCAGATCTAAGACTCAAATGGGCCACACTAAAGGAAAAGGTGGCTAGGGAAATTCCTACCGTTGAAACCTCCCTGGGTCGAAAGTGATGTTTCAATTGCATGCATACTGTTCATAACAATATTCTTACTGAGATGAACTGAAAATAAAAATATTATCCTAATTTAAAACTTCTATGGCCCCACGAATATTTCAACTGTGTGGATGTTCAATCCTCACGTTTTCAGCCCACTTGAGTCTTGGATTCGGCTCTTTTTGGCCTCTTGTTCTAAAATGATATGGAAAAATGGATGGATGGGGTAGATTTCTCAAAAAAAGAAGAAGATCACGGTAGGCCCCATGTAAGTTTCTAGTGCAAGGTTTTTGGCATAAAATAAGTGTGAGAGAGATAGAGGTGAAGGGGTATTTTAATAACTGATTGCACCGGTTTTGTTTATCCAGTTTCTCTATAAAATTTTTCAGTTTGTTTAAAATTGGGTTCGTACACGTGCAATAGAGCCTATGTAAATATAATACATGTGCCAGCATGGCACACAGGTCTAAGATCCAATCCATCCATTAGGTTGGTCAATCTTGCAAAAGTTTTTCTAAAATAAATTTGGTCCACTCAGCATGTGGCCTCAAATATTGAAAACAGGAGGATAATTTATAAAACTTCGGATCTTTACATTTGTTTTACAAACTGTGGCCCACCTGACCAATATATGAACCTAATTCTTGAGCTAGGACATCAATATAGTGTGTCAACCTAATGGTTGAATTAGATCTTGGATCCATCTTGGCATGTTGGTACATGCATGGCATGTGCATGAGCTTTATTGCAAACATATGTGCGCTTAACAAAGTTGTAACACCCCGAAAATCGGGGGTCGGGTAGAAACCCAACTCCCGAGTTCCAGAACGTCACTTATGCAACATAGATAATGATAAATGCATGTTGTCTGTAAGATGACATTAAACAAGATTGAGACTAAGCCAAAACTATATATCATACTCCAGAGAGAGTTAAATTAGCAAGCGGAAGACTATGATAAATATATAAAATATATAATTAATTGTAAGTCTACAGAGTGTGAACATGTTACCAGGTTAATTAAATACATGTATACTCCAAAAATAGAAAGAAAAGAATATACATGAGTGTTCCAAAAATATAAAATGACAAGTGTCATGGCGTCTAATCAACCTCCCTGTAATCCCGTCGATCAGAACACGCATAAAGGAGGGATCCTCCTATCATCATCAAGTCCGACTCCGCCTCGCAGGCCGCGCCATCATCTGCAATTACAAAAGGGTGTGGTGGGTGTCCGGAACACCGTCCCGTAACGTGGGAGTAAGTAATTAACTCAGTGGAATCATAGAGCAAAGATTAGCATGTTCTCAAATCAATCATGCAATAATAGTAAAGCAATCAATCAAACATTCCTAGATACTGTTGTTAATGTATGCATGAGATGACATGATGGATGCCCTCACCGACATTCTCCCTCATATGACACCATCTTACGCCCGCGGCATACTTGCGTTCCGCTCAGTGCTCGCATTCCGATCAGTGCTCAACATTTTCCAGGCACATGTAATGTGATGTGGATATGATTACCGAGTTATTATTAGTCCTTTTCATACATCAGTATTGGAAAACTAAGGTACTTTGCTTATATCAATCCCAACACAGATCCTTTCTAGGGTCGTCACTCCTAGTAATCTCATACGATGTTAAATTTGTAGGTTGCTGCAAGGGCTGCCAGGGCTATTGCTCGTACTCATTGCACCTCTCCCCCATCACCTTATCAATATAGGCCTAATTATTCTTAAGACTGCATTAGGACTCGTCGTCCCCATGCGGTGTCAGGATAAACTCAAGGTCACTACAAAGGGCTCGTTACCTGATCAGTGTAGGCCGACAGCAAGAATATAATGTCCCATACCACCATAATCTGCTCAGAGTAGGGTGCTCACTGGTCACTATGGGGAGATTAGTGGCCCCAGCGTAGACCGACAGCTCGACCACAGTGTCCCATACCACCATGCCCGACTCATGAGTCTTTATGGATCAAGGTACCATGGTTAACAGGGTTTTCAATGGTAAGTTCAGTACCCTAGGTTCAAGCAGTTATGACTTATACATGGTAAACATACAAATGCTAGTCGGGTTACTTGAAGGGCTCGACTAGTACGAGCGCATATCAAGCTGAGCGACACGAAGTGCATAAAACACTTCGTATGGCCTAACCATTGCCGCCAACCCAAAACACGACTCGCGTTCATCGGCGCGTCCTTCGTGGCAAAGAGAAGCCAACCACGAATTCAATCCGTTACCGACTGCCTGGACTAGGTCATAGCCCCAAACATTTGCATATCAACATCAGTATGCATATAAGAGTAACAGAAATGAATATAAACCATACAAGTATGTTAACACATGTTATAACATACAATATAAGTAATCAACCAACACACGTATTCCATACATATAAGGAAATCAATTCATATAGCAAACATGTAGGAAATCATATACAACATCATGTGGATTGAGAATTCATTCTCAAAACTAATTTACAACACCATTTACTCAATACATACTAATACAAACATTTATACAAACACTTAGTCTATACACTTTAGTCTACATAGCGTATGTCGACCTAAAGTGCGCATTAGGGCGAATCTCTTCGCCAAACAGATTATACACGCATACATAATATCATAATATGATGAATTTACATGTCAAGCATTTCAGCAAAACACGGACGTATACAGTATTTTCTATAAATGCTTAAAATATCCTAAATCTCATATTTACCGTACGTTTACGAAACGGAAAACGGACAGCATATTGTACATGTCAAATGGCGTTTCCGTCGATAATCTACTATTAAACGACAGTGAAAGCTTTGAAATCATTCAATCAAAGCGTCTAAGATCCGCACCTTTTGCCGCAGACGTGTATCGATTCGAATATAACATCAATGCTTCGTCAACAGTGATTTGGCATCCTAATGCACAAGATACATAAGCTATGTTGATATTTGAATCGAAAGAACCCTAAATCAGCAAGTAGTTAGGATTTTTCTTACCTATGAGTGCGTTAGAATCACCAGAAGAGCGATGCATGCAGGTGGATGTAGCACGTGGAGCAGCAGGGAAGACTCCCAGGAGAAAGCTCCAACTTCTCCCTCACTTTCTATCTCTTTTCTCTCTTCTCTCCTCAAATTCGTATGGAATGAAAGATCAAGGGTTTAAATCCTTTTTATAAGCCCAAACATGACCAAAATAGACTTGAGGCTAAGGTAGACTTATTTTGTAGCCAAAGTGGGCTTGTTCTGATCTAACGGAGCATTTCTAGAGGTTCTGTGACTGAACGCGGTCGGACTTAAGCTCTCTGACATTGGATCTAGGTCAAGAAAAGTTTTCAGTCTAAGCAGATATCCAGATCGACCGTGGTGGATCAGTTTTAGTTCAATGGTTACGGGAACTCGATCAGGGATTCCAAGTATACTGACCTGAGTGAAAAATATTCCCTGATCTGAGGGTGTATTTGGATCAGATTCTGATGGTCAGAATACTTAGAAAGAGCGCGCAAGAGAACGTGCCAGATTTCATAAATTATATTTATTTCTCACTCTCTTCACTCCGAACCTAGTAAAATAGCGTTAGGACATCAGTTGGACTTGATTTTCGAGATGAATGTCAAGTCCAACTAGGCGGTCAGGATTGTCTAAGTTCGGGGTAATCGGACTTCCGATGTGCGGTCCAGAGCTGATACAAAGTTTCCAAGGTGCTCCAGAGAGCAATCGGGAATAGAGTTTGATCCCAGGCTTTACGGTATTGTAGCGTCACCTATCCTATACGTTTTGACTCTAGCAGATCGTATTGAAAGTGATTGGTGCAAATTTCACAGGTCGTCTAGTGCAGCGCTAGGTGATTCTCATTAGATTTCTAAAGGAAATAGCCTATAATGATCTCTGTTTGAGATGAAATTTGGAGGGTAGAGCGAGGGTGTTTGAAAACGGAAGAAGGAAGAGTTTGGAGGGGTGATTTTTACTAAAACTCGGACGTTTGGAGTAAAAGGAGAGCTTGGAGGGTCACTTTGTGAAGGAAGTACTTGATTAGAGTGTTTTTAACGAACGACCCGCATACCAGGGGGCTACCCTAGCCCCCAAACACCTCTAGCCCAAAGCCCGGACCCAACCGATGATTTTGACTGGCGATGCATCGCGGAACCGGCAATGCCATCACCGACCAAACTCACATCCGGTGACGGCCGCCCTATGGGGCTGGTTCCCCCTGCCCACAGGGTCCCAAAAAAGTATGGTTCCCACCTTGGTTCATTGTACATTGGCCTGAATAGGCCCACGACTTCGTCCGAGGTGTTTCGGAGCCAATTTGCAACCCGAAATGAGTTTATGCATCATGTAGTATATGATTTTGAGGTAGGAGACGCTAATCTATCCAACCAACCTATCTATTTTGTTAGATTCTAAAAGGTTAAGGATAAAAGTCCATTTTACCCAGTTATTTACTATTCACGGTAAGTTTTAGCTTCGGTATTGTTCTTCATCATGAAGACCTTAGGATTAGAGGTCTTTACTATTTAGACTTGAGAATTTGTGGCTAAGATGGAAGTACTTAGAGAAATTTGAAGAATGAGGTGGTAAAGGGTGAGATTTTGAAGGAAATAGGAAAATTTTAATTTTTAGACCTTGGGATTGATCATTGAGAGTGAAATGGTTGACCCATTGCCTAAGGATGTCTAATTCCAGGTTGGCAAAAATCCAGGGTGTTACAAAAGTTTCGAATTCTCTGTTAATTAAAGAGAAATTTAACGCCAAATTCCTCAAAGAATTGGATTTTAGAAAATAGTGCCCCCAGTTATGGATATTCCAGGGTAGTGCTTTTTAAGAGTAAAAATTATGGTACTGCCCTCTTTTGCATTTTTTTTATAACATTATTACTAACAGATGCATGCTAACATTATTACTAGAGGAACAAAAATATGGCTAAATTCAATTATAAGCTGGGCCAATCCATTATACACAATTCAAGTGTAGCTCTCATCTAATGATCTGATTAACTTAGATCAGAAAAGTTATACAAAACTTGAACTTCTCTACAAGAATCACCTTCGTAAGCATATCTGTCAGATTGACACTTATGTGGATCTTCTCAAGAGTCACATCGCCTTCCTTAAGTACCCGTTAGATAAAATGATGACAAACATCAATATGTTTGTTATGAGAATGGTAAATCGATTTCTTCGCCAAATTAATCACACTTTCGTTGTCACAATTGACCAGTGGCACAACTTCTTATTGAAGCTTAAGTTGATTTATCAATCCTTGTAACGAAATACATTCTTTGAATGTTTTTGTCACCGCTATATACTCAGCTTCGGTTGTGAAAAGAGCAATCATAAATTGAAACTTCGAAATCTAGCTGATTACTTTACCCACTAATACAAATGAGTAATCGAAAGTTACCCTTTTATTGTTCACATTTCATATGTAGTCCAAATCCACATAGCCTACTAGTTTTCCTTCTGATTTTTTGAATATCAAGATGTTAACCATTACACATTATAGATAACGAAGTTGCCATTTCACTGCTTCCTAATGTTGCTTGTCGGGGTTTGATATGTATCTGCTTACAACACTGATTGCATGTGAACTATTCGATCTTGTAAAGATAATGACATACATCAAACTACCAACTTCACTCGAATAGGGCGCACGGGATATAACATGCTTTTTTTCATTTGTAGTAGGATACTGATCTGAAGAAAGCTTAAAGTAAGCAACATTTTTTTTTAGCTTGTTAGTACACCCACTGTCAGTTCGCACTTCATTATTAACACTCTTACTAGGGAATCGATATCAAGACCTCAGTGTTGAAATGGGGTATCTTTCACTCAGTCTACCACTTGAGCTATGAATCTGGGTGTAAGTGAGCAACATGGAGTATGCTAACTAGTTTAACTTTATCCATCACAAACTTTATCAACACATTCTCAAAGTATTTAGCCTAAGATACCTGTAATTTTCTCCTATCCATATCTTTGTGTATATCTTTACTGAGAATTTTCTTTCCAGCTTTTAGATATTTCATTTCGAATGTCCTTAATAATTGAGTCTTCAATATATTGATATCAGATATGATATGGTTTACAATAAGCATGTCATCAATATATAATCTAGTAAGATGAACTCCCATCACTTAATGTCTTAATTAAGAAAACATAATGATTATATTCACTCATATTAAACTATTGACTCACCATGAAAGTATTAAAATTTTTGTACCACTGTTTAAGCGACTGTTTCATGCCGTATAATGACCTCTTCAACTTATAAATCTTATTCCTTGTCCCTTTTACTTCGAACTCTTCTAGATGCTTCATGTAGATCTATTCTTCCAACTCTCCATGTAAAAAAGCAGTCTTCATATTCATTTATTCCAATTTCATGTTGTATTGGACAATTAGTTCCAACAAAAAATTAATAGATACTTACTTGACAACTAGTGCGAATATCTCACTAAAGTAAATGTCTTCTTTCTGAGCATACCCATTCGCCACCAGTCTCACCTTATACCTATCATGTTTCTTCTTCTAAATCCACTTATATTTGATCATTTTATGCCCAATTAGAAGCTCCACCAGTTCTCTTATCTCATTTTTGTATAAAGAATCCACTAGTCATGCATGACCACCATCTACTTCTCAGCATTAGTGACATTTAATGCTTATTGGAAGGTAGATGAATCCTCCTACTTTGGTGTATGCCTTACTGTATTGTGCCTCATAATCTCATCGTCTTTGCAAAAATGGTTAAATTCTTTTGAAGAGAATTCACAACAATTGTCTATCATTAAGATTTGCAGTTTCTGCATTGTCTTCTTCTCAACCACTATCTTCCACACTTTGAATGTAGTGAACACTTTAAACTTATTTTTCAAAAAATAAACCCACACTTTTCCAAAGTAACTATTTATAAATAAGACAAAAAATGATAACCCCCAGTAGAAAAAATGAGTAACGACCCCCCATATATCCGAATGCACATAATCAAGCACCCATTTACAAATATATTTTTTCGACTGAAAAAATAATTATGATTGTTTAATATATATACAATACTTGCATATATTAAAATTAACAATTTTAAATGTAAGAATTAATTAATGATCAGAAAGTATTTTCATACCGCGCTTGCTTATTTGACGTATATGCGCATGCCACAAACGTGTCGATGTGGACTTCAATACAGATGTTCCACCGCGCTTCCATCACTAGGAACACCCCCTTTAAAACTTTTAAGATATGATTTAAACTAGTGAATTTACACCCAAGTGCCTCAAGTGCTTCAAGAGATATCAAATTCTTCCTTAGGTTAAGAATGCGTCTTACGTCCGTCAGGATACGCTCTACTCCATTAAAAATCTTAATGCACACTGATCCAACACCAACAACCTTATATGCAATTTCATTGCTCATAAACACATGTTCAGCATTGCGCTTGTTATAACTGGTGAGCCAATCTCGCTGAAAATTCATGTGGTGTGAGACCCTTCGTATCCAAAATCTACATGTTGCTGAGATATTCAGATTTGAATACGGTTAGAACATCACTACCATCAACTTCCTCATTTGATTCCACTGCGTTGTCCTCTTTCGGCATATTATTTGATTTATCTCCTTTCTAAGCTTTAAGATTCCGACAATCATTCTTCATATGTCTTATCATTCCATAGTTCTGGCACTTCATCTTGCTTTTAGCTTTCAATTTGGATTTAGATCATGAGTTATTCTTTTTACGTTTAGAATAGCCCTAGCGACCAACGCATCCATAGAAGAGACGCCGCTTCCATCCTTCTTTCTTAATTGTTTCATATGAAGGGCTAAGATGATAGTTTCAACATCTATAGTTTTCCTACTATGGCACATAATATCTATGAGATTCTCGTAAGATGGTGGAAGAGAGTTCATCAAGATTAGGGCTTGATCTTCTTCTTCGATCTTGACTTCCACATTCGACAATTTGTAAAGCAATTCATTGAATGTTTGTTCATTGATATTAGACCATTTCATCATCTTAAGATTGTAGAACTCTTTCCTAAGATACAGATGATTGCATAGGAATTTCTTCGTGTACAAACCATCAAGTTTCGTCCATACTCCTGCGGCAGTTTTTTCATGTAGGAAATTATAGACAATATTGCCCGCCAGACATAATTAGATTGAGGTAATAGCCCTCTTATCAACTTCATCATACTCTTTATCCTCTTATATAGTGTTACACTGAATTAGGAAACAAAATACATACTTCCGTAAAATCACACAATTTTATTGATAAGACCTTTGATAGGATCAGCATCCATTGAGGTATGTTGATGTAGTCGAAGAATGTTCTAAAAACTGTCTAGCGAGAATAGGAGAAAAAAGAAGGATTTTCTCGATATGATCAAATGGTTTGTCATTGGGATGGATAGACGATCATTGGAATCGAGTGGTTTATTGATGACATTGGTAGACCTTTGTTCCAGTCAGATTGATGACATCCGACAATAATAAACTCTAATACATAATTATGATTAACTAAACTAAGATATATTTTGTTATTAAAGATAAGAAATTCTAATAGAAAACTAAGACTAACTAAAATAAGGTGAATTCATTTTCAGGAATTGACCAAACAGGCCTTAAAAAAGTCTTGTCAAATTAACATTTCCTGCCTCCCATAAGATTCATGCCTATGGAGAGCACGTGAGAGATAATTCATCCATCATATTTATTCCCACAAGCTTTCAGAGAGAACCTATCATCAACTAGGGAAAAAAAGCATGAGATTCTTGAAAGCTGCTTGGGAAGGCTCTTGCTCTTATCTACTCAAGAATAGAGTCCATTTCAAAATATCTGCCAACATGCACCGTATTGATATGGTTTGGAGAAACGATCGAGTGAGCTAAGTGTATGGAAACATTTCCATGCACTTAGTTGAGTTTGGAATCGTTGGCATCCACGTTACTGTTCCGGACTCTTAATTAGATTGATGTGGTTTTTGCTTGATATTGAGCAAAGATGAGTCCAAATGCAACTAGGTGAATGGAAAGGTTTCTGTACACTGAGCCCAGTAAAAAAATCTCTGTGGAAATGGTACTATGGGTCGACCTCATGGGAACTTCCCATGAGGTCTAGCTGTGTGGGCTCCACTGTGATGTGTGTCGAACACTTACCCCATCAGTCAGGTGCACCATTCCATGGAGGGTCATAGGCTAAAAAATCAAATCAATATATGACTTGGGTGGGCCACACCACATACAACAATTGAGAGTGGTTACCCTCCCATTAAAAAATTCATAATCATTTATTGGACCCACCGAGATGTGGTTTATAAATCCAGACCATCCATTGTGTGTGACTGATGTAGAGCGGGTCACAGACAGTTTCATTGCCAAGATGGATCAGAAAAAGCACAGTCGACGACAGAAGTGATCCGGACCATCAGACCTTAGATTGAGCGTATCTCGCAATCCGGAATGAGTTATCTGACATAAAATATATGATTTTGGGGTAGAACGAGCTACTTTAGCCAACCAACTCTGCTATGCCAGGTTGCGCAGCCCGAATTTGCAAAAAACCCCCTAATCGACGGTCGTTTCCCTGTTTTATTTTCATTTTTACTATAAATAGTAAGTTTTAGTTTGATTATAGCTCTTCATCCGTTGGGCTTTAGGAGTTGTATCCAACATGAAAGTGTTTAGGATAATTAGGAGAATGGTTTGGTGAAGCCAAATAGGACACTTAATATTTTTAGCTGAAAACCTTGCGCACTAGTAGACATCACAACCGTCTATAAATAGTAAGTTTACTATTTATAGTAAGTCGTGGATTCTAAGAGTTTTAGCTGTAGTTTGCTTCTGATTTCTTTCATATTGCTTGGTACCCTTATTTAAAGGGTTGTGAACTTGTTTTTATTAATTCATTAATCAATTTCGAATTTATTACAAATTATTTCTATTTTCTGCTTTCTTTCCTCGTGGATTCGAGAAGTCTCTGTGAGGAGTCCAGAGAAGTTCCATGGGTTCGGAATAATTATCCTCCTGAGGAAGATGGTGCTCGACCTCACGTCCTTCTCCTGCATCAGTTTCCCACTTTGGATGAGGGGTCAGACTAAGTTTCAGCCACATCAAAGACTCAGGTGAGCCCCATCAAGTACTTTTATATATTTTAGACATGTCTTCACATGGTTTTAGATGGTATGACCGTCTGAGTTCCATATATTTCTGATTTTTTGGATATCCCATAAAATATGGGGGACCCATAAAATGCAGAGTGTTGATGTTAGACACACATCACAGTGGGCCCAAACAAGTCGACCTCATAATACCATTTTCCATTTAAATGTTACGAAGTTCCTTAAAAGCTGCACATGTGCTCAATACAGTGTGTGGGGCACGTGATGTATGCACAACATGCAGTATGGTCATCCTGAGCATATCACCTCATGCTCTCCGTGGTGTCCAAAAATCAGGTGGGCCACACCACTGGGAACAGTTGAAACGGAGATGCCACCCATTAAAAAAAAAAAAAAAAAAAAAAACTTCCATATTGTGTATGGGGCCAACATGTCTTGTCTATACCCTCCAATTCATTAGAAGATTACCCCACCATAATGACTGGACACTCCAAAAATCAGATCATTTCAAAACTCAGGTGGGTGCACCACTTGATTCTAGAGGGTTTTATGTGCCGAGGAGAAGAACACAAGGGGCCCCATGATGGACAGATTGGATGCCATTCCAATATCACAATGGGCCACAAATCCCATTATAGATAATCTTCAACAGCAAAGCTCCATAATAGATCAGGACTTGCACTTTCTTAGTTTCTTCTATTCTTTCCACCTTTCATATATGGCTTGAAATTCATGTACTGTAAATTTAATTTAATTTGATAATTCCAACAGAAAGTTCTACTATAATCAATACAATCCAGAAGCAATCTCCTCGGCTTCCTTCATTTGCCATTGGCATAAGAAAGTCGAAGCAACCCTTCACAACCCTTTAAGCAATCACTTAATGAGTGTATCCCTTCATTGGGGTATTATAAATTACTTTTCATTGGGGTATTATACTAACGGTCGGAGACTGTCGGTAATGAGTGTATCCCTTCACATGATGACACATGCATGAACATTTTCGTCACTGAAAAGCGCTGCAGTATGATCATCAACAATAGTAGAATACGCCGGGTCAGGGAAGTATCCTTGCACCACTGAATTGTACCCATGCCTGTAGTAATTATATGTAGAGGTGTACGTCGAGTCCTCGAGGTACTGAATTGCATATGGATGATATTCCCCGTCGTAAGGGTATGGCCAGAACTCCGCCTTTCTACCTGTACGTCTCACCGCCTTGAGAACCTTCCGTTGATCGACATAGCCGGTCACCGTCACCTTTTGTTTCTCAATATCAATGTCCACAGTATCAACTCCTGCTAAAATTAAAAATGTTTAATAACACATTTCAAACCACATTCAGGGTCACATGATCAAGAAAGGGAAGCTCTTACCTTCTAGCTTAGAGATGGCTTTTCTTATCCTTTTTTCACATCCTTCACAGTCCATATGAACTCCAAGTTCAACAATCTACTCAAGAACAAGAAATAAAAGTCAATACTTAGAATTAAGGTCATGGGCTTTGATTATTACTCAAGTTTATAAAAATAATGGTTTTTGAGTAAGAATGGTCCACCCTAGTATCGAATCCAACATGTATTTCAAAATGGGTCTCTAGAAATATCAAATAACGGGCGACACAACACGAATATCAGGCCATATTTCAAGTAGGAAAAGGATTGCTTGCACCAAGAGCTGGTCGGCCCATCTCTCACCATCTTTCAATGGCGATCCAGCGGACATGTATTTCAAAATGGGTATCTACAAAAGCCAATTTCAAACATGTTTTGGAATTCCCATACGCCGTGTCTCGATGGTGGGAGAAGGGAGACAGGCATGGACCAAAATCAGGCCCTTTAATCAATGGTCTTATTAGAACCTAATAATAAAAAGGCATATAAACATTAAACAGCTACAAAGTAGTACAAAACATTCATATGCCTAATGCTACTTACAGACATGGCATTAAACATTGTTCTGTGACCAAAACACCGAAACATTGAGATGTGTATACTTGGAGAATTCGAACGGTTATATAGAAGAAGAGATGGGAGGCGATAGGAAAAGTACAAATCCGATTTTCGCTTTTCTCTCTTGAATTTATCCACACTACCTTTCTCAAAAAGCTACTTTGTTTCTTGTTGTGCAAGAAGGTTCATCCATGGGTCTATTTAACGTGAGCAGAGTGGCTGCCAAGCCTAACGTACGCATACCTGGGAACTTAACGAAAACTACTATAAGACTTTGAAGGATTCAAGTCGTTTTGTTTGCATACATGGGCATAAAAGAAGCGACTAGGAAAGAGTACGGTGTTACACAAGGTTATTTGAAACTGCGATCTTAGGTAATCTACATCATGTATGAGGCCTGTCTCTGTCATCTGAACCGTTCGTTTGATGGGCCCAGTTGTAGATGGGTTGATATAAATGATACTAATGGTATTCTGACCAGATGATCATTTCAAATGGGGTGTGCTCACATGCTACCTAGCTATTGTGGGGATCATGTTGTGAATGTATGAGTCCAACCTGTCCAATAGGTGGGCCCCACCATGATAGTTAGACACATCAGTAATCAGACGAATCTGATGATCAGATGGGCCACACTTACCCAGAACCTCCAAATTTCAGTGGTACGGCCTACTTAATGATTGGATAGGCCTGATTTTTAGGGTCCACCTATTGGATGATTGGATGTTATATACACATCAGGTGGACCCTAAAACTTGAATTTGAAGGGTTTTGGGGTTTGTGTATGTTTTCAATGGTGCAGCCAGCCTGATGACTGGATTATCCTATTTTTTCATGCTGAGTGCAGATCACAGCGGGCAAACTTGTTGGATGGGCTGGATGTCTGCATGTAGTGCACAGTCTTCAAACTTCAATTTTATGTGTGCGACCCGAACCAACGGTCAGATTGTCAGCATCGTGATTGCATTGTGGTTTGACTACGATGGGGCCCACCATTGCCAAATGAACGGGTAATACAGATTTGGGCAGGTCACAATTTGGTGGGTGTCCTTGTGGATCACCTATTAATTATATTTCAGTTTCGCTCATGATTAGACTTTCACCATATATGCCTAATATCAAAATCAGATACCAAATTCAGTTATTTTAGGGATAGAGATGTGCATCCGTTTACTAATAAGATCCCAAGTACACTACCCTCACATGCACTTTGTAAGTGCAATCACGGTACATGCAGAAACGTGACATACACGTGTCACATCGGAGCTGTTCATCTGGAAACCCCCACTCTGTACATGACGCATTGTGAAAATCAGGCTGATCCAGTCATCAAATGGCCCACATGTGTTACATCAAATTTGGGCCGTTGGTCAGTTTTTCTACAATTCTCACTGATTCTATAGTGTACGCTTGTGACCATAGTTCAAAAACTCGAAAAACTGGACTCAACAAGACGTGGGAAAACTGGATCGGGTCATGACTCAGTCAAAACTTGTGAAAACCACCACATGAAGTGAAAGATCTCTGCAAAACTCGACTCAACTCAATATAATTTACATATAATTTATATTTTTAGATATTTAGTAATACTGATAAAATAAAATAAAAAACTCATACGAGTTTTTGAGAAAGTCGTCTTTTTGAGTCGACTCAGCTAAGTTTCGAGTCATCAATTTTGTGTTTTTAAACTATCATTGTGGCCCACCTGAAGCTTGCATCAGCCTCATTTTCAGGACCTGACGATCGCAGTGTTGATTTCGATTGATGAGCTCAGCTCCTACGTGTGAGGTGAGTGCACTCTATAATAATAATAATAATAATAATTTACGGATTTCATTGTATTTTCCTTAGCAAGTTGTGGGAAGTTATGGGAAGGGAATATGCGTGGGATGGCAAGGTTAGCAAACAATACAAACAACTTGGGTTTTACGAGAGTGAAAATGACCAGAAACTTCGGTGGCGTTGAATACACGCGAATGTGATAGAGAGCTTTCGTTACCCTTCTTCCAATCGGAAGCGGATTGGGTACTAATCCCGCCTATCCCGAGCTTGGAACAGACTGGGGCTCTGAAGGGCCCACACTGGTGTATGGGTTTATCCACACCGTCCATTCATTTTTCTATATCATTTTATCAAAGGATCAAGCGGACCACACCACAGGAAGTAGTGGTGATAACGAGGCACACCATTGAAATCTTACTGAGGCCCACTGTAATGTTTATTTGCCATCCAAGTTGTTCATGAGGTCACATAGACCGGGATGAAGGCAAAACACAAACATTGAAAATTAAGTACAAAATTTTGGAAAAGTGTCGAAAATAATATATAATTATCGGAAAAACAGAAAATTTAGTAATAAAATAAAGTAAGAAAAGATTATTTATTTGTTTGAATCGAAGTGTGACTGAGTACTGGGCTTGTTTTTTAAAAAGTGACTGTATTCCAGATTTGAGAAAAATGTACATCTAGCTTCACATTTGGACTGGACCACCTCAACAAAATAAGGGGAAGGGGCCAGCCTATCGTATAGGCCTACACATGACATAAACAAGAAAAGGAAAAGGTTGAATACTTTTAGCATCCCCTAACCGATCCTGGGCCCACCCGGTCCAAAACCAATTCCCCTCGAGATAGGAGAGGAAGATATGAGGCAATTGTTAAGATCCAGTCAATTTGAGTGGTGCTGCCCATATGAGCCAGACCGCTCGCCACTTTGTTCGCCTATCTTGGAATATGCTTCATCACGGTGTTGAACTGAGTCACTTGACTTGAAACTAAATCTATTCTCCTTAGACCGTATCCCAAGTGCAATAGGAATCTTGGACGGTTGGCTGTCAGGATACAACAAATATGACCCAATTCCTGCACTTTATTTTTTTATTTTTATTTTTTTATTTTTTAAATTTTAATAAAAGGAGCAGTCCCAAGCTGAGGGCTACCCAATATATTGATGAAGAGAAAGATTACAAGCTAGGCTATTCGGGAGGCTGGAAAAGAGTTGGCTCTCCTATCATATCAACTCCTACACAACATTTAATCTATAAGTCTTTCTAACCTACCCAAGCCCTATTTTATCTAGCAAAAAACTCCCCCGGATGAGCTTAGGGAGGGAAGAAACATTGCGGAAGAAGGAATGCCACTGGGTTTTGCTAGCCTACTTTGGGAGCCCATTAGTAGGCCCGTTTGCTTCTCTTGGAATAAGAGAAATCTGACAGGAAACTCTATGAAGGAGCCTTTTAATACGGCTGAGCCAATAGCCCCATTTCCAAGCATAGGACGACTTCCTTGAGACGCCATCCACTACCTACTTTGAATCAGATTCGAGAACAATGCTGGATAATCCAAGGGTGGCGCAAAATTGCAAACCTTCAACTACAGCCCAAATTTCCGTCAAGTTGTTGGAAGCTGACCCGAAACTACTAGAAAATGTAAAAACCATATTCCCCTGCCTGTCCCTGCAAATCCCCCCTCCACCAGCTGGCCCTGGATTAGCCAACACAGAGCCATCTACGTTAAGCTTAAAATAGCCTATTGGGGGCTTTGACCACCTAATAATCTCCACAAACAAGGAGGCTTTATTTGGGATGGCCAAAGCAGGGGAGAAGGGCCAGGCAACGGACGAACACCTAGAGAAAAGAGACAACCACCAAAGGACTTTGCGAAAGACAGCAAAGGCTGAAATTGGGTGATCTTCAAAAATCCTTGCACACCTGGCTTTTCGTATTTCCCAAAAGATAAACGCTGGGGTAGTTTTAACATTCGCAAATGATTGTTTGAAGATGGACGGCCGCCTCCACCACTACTCGAGCTAACCCAAAACCGAAGTGTGAGGAGTGATAGGGACCCTCAGAAAACCAGCGAGAAGGTGCCACACCTCTGACGCTAGGTCGCCGCTGATGAGAAGATGGGAGATGGATTCTAGCCTGAAGCTCTCCTTGCAACAAACACACTTCGAGGCGAGAGAGATGCCTTTACACTGAATGTATACGCTGATCCACCGGTAATGCTCCCTAATTGGTTTTCTAGACGAAGAGAAACTTTTGGGGGAAGACGAGGATGCCAGACCCACTTTAAACCAATCAAATTTAGACCTTGCTGCCTACGAACATCCCAAGCCTACTTCACCCGAAAATTTCCTCCTCGATCGAATGGCCAGATCGGGGGATCAGCCCCTACAGTGATACAGAAGCCTCCCTGCGTCACATGAGAGACAACATCGGCGGGAAGGGACGCATAAGCCCCCTCTAACAGGCTGTCTGAGCCCAGAAAGTCAGCCACACGGCTGTCCCTCTACTCAGGCATCACCACAACAGAGTCAAGGGTAGCCAGGGGCCCTAAACCGGTCCAGTTGCGGTCCCACATGCTGATATCACCATTGCCAACTTCCCACTGAGTGTACCTGTCGACCAAAGGAGAGAGGCCGACCAATCTTTTCTAGATCGGGGAGGCAACAGCTGATGGCCTGATGAAGCCATTGCCGAGCTCCCTATGGTACTTGGATCTAATGAAACTGGCCCAGAGGCTATTCCCCGGGGCGTAGCTGAAGCTCCAGGTCATCTTGGAGTGAAAAGCTTCCATAACCTTCTTAAGCTTTCGGATCCCAAGCCCTCCCTTGGCTGTAGGGAGAGCGATTGCCTTCCAATTTCTCCAATGGACTTTCCTTTTCGCCTTTCTCCAACCCCAAAAGAAGTTGGCAAAAGATCCTTCCAAGGCCCCCAAAACTTTTTTACGAATAATCATGGTTGCGAGGGAGTGGATTGGGACCCCACAAAAGACAGATTTAATGTGCATAACTTAATTGAAGTGAGTTGACTCGGCGGCGACAAACTCAATTGCAAAGCACCACCCAGCTATATACGAATTTTAAACAAATGTAGAAAGAAATTATTAGTTTTTATTAATTAATTCAGAAAAAGGTGTACGTCTATATATTGACCATGATTAGGGACTTAAAGCACTGTTTCAAATGGGTTAAGTCCATTGGGTTAGAACCTAACTAGTGCGTCCACCCGAATAAATGCACCCCTAATTTGAAATACGTGTAGAATCGATAGGTGCAAGTATATTTGTAGAGAGCAGAACAAAAACTATTAGCACAAGTTTACTCTCAATCCACACATACCTAGGCCTGGAACTGGACTCGAACCCAACCCAGCATGACGCATGCATGCATGTCCATGGCCACGGCCTGGCACGACATGGCTTGGCTTGGCATGCACGTGCGCGTGTGGTCAATGGCAACGTTGCTATTAGCAATGTCAGCATGCAATCCATGACTTATCACCGGTGATCCTTGACATGACCTAATGAAAAAGTTGCATGTGCTCATAAGATGCAACCACTTGGTGAGAAGGATAATATTGTTATTTCATCCAATGTGAATATTTGGTTTTCACTGGGGTCCTGATGATGCAAGCACATGGAGATTCTTTATTGGCCTATCTCAGGTTTCAAGAAATACAAGGTTAAAGAAAGAAAACATGTGATGTGGATCAATTATTCAAATATTCCATAATTAAACAATTGGAGTGATCCATTAATACCCTTTCTGTTAAAGTCCCTTGATCTACTTTGATACACCATTCTCTAGCGCCTGGAACTTTGAGAACCGATCCAGTCTTGAGATACATTTATAAACCATCCGCTAACACGGATAGCCTATCTGATCCTATGAGCCCGACCCTTGGACCTACTGGATTGGACAGTGGCTCAGCTTGACCTCTCATGCATGGTTCCATCAATTTTTGCTTTGGGCTTTTTTTTTTTTTTTTTTTTTTTGGTCCAGATGCAACATTGATGCTCTGTTGAGATCAATTTTTGCTTTGGGCTTGGGCTTAAGTCAGACCGGACGTTATATGTACATGTGGCTTTGGGCTTGAGCTATATTTATAACTTTCTTTACATTATTTTGCAGAATATGAGATGTTTTTCATAACAAAATGGATGATTCTGATTTATGCATATTTCCTTTCACGAGGATTTTGGACAGGGGTGCACCATGTCTTGCCACTGCAGTCTAAGCACATCGCCCATTCTGTTAATTTTTCCATGGGGTTGCCAATATGTTTTTTTTTCGAATGAGTAACGTGTTAACTGGGTAATAGCATGCACAGTACAATTTCTCCACATGAGGAGCATTTATGTGGGAAATGAGAAGACTCTAGTGTGTTTGGGGAGGTCGATAGGGTAGACCAGTTTGATGTGGACCTAGACATTGAAGTGTTTGAATTAGGCCATTGATGCTTTGCAGAATATGCTACATATGATGAATGCTACTTGCAAATGCTGAAAACAAGTTCGGATACCTGCCAATGTTCAACATAAGTTGTTCACTATGCCGAGAGCATTGTTACCCATGGTTTAAAAACCCTAAAGCTAGGCTTGTATTCATCAGGGTAGATAGCTAATAAATATAAATTAAAAAGGAAATTCATGTCGAGATTTTGGTTTTAAAAATAAATTTATTCTTTAAAAATTTGTTTGGTATGAAAATGAATTTGAAAAAAAATAAAATAAAGGAAACGTTATTTTTTGTTTAGTTCCACATTGGATAAAGTAGGAGAAAACTTTTGGTTTATAAATGCTTGTGTTGAGTATTCTTACTCGGAGAAATGGTGAGAGTGATGCCGGTTTGCGTGTTTTAGTATGTAACACATGCACGTGCATTTTGGTGTGGGCAAGGGCATGGGCAATGTTGTTGTAATAACGTTAGTCGGCACACTTTACACTTTTGCTCGTCTTGTATAGTAGTTGCTCCTTCGCAATCTTACGTGAACCCATTACAAGACAATGTAAGAGAGGTGTGAAGTGTGAGTAAGTGATGGCTTGGCTTTATAAGTTGTCAGGAATTATTAGATTGATGGATCCGAAACTGTCAACCATTTTAGAGAATGGTTAGTAGCCTTAATAGGAAAAATGTTTTGAAAATGAACAACCTTTGATGATCCAGCAGTTAGATTATTGACCTAACAATTTGAAATGTACAGAATTTAGTGCCAATGGTAAGAAATATTTTACAAATAGTCTAAACCATTGGTAACCACCTAGCAATGGTCTACACCCCAAATGTTATATAGACTAGGCCCTCCAAGTCCAGAAATCATCCAAGTTCAATAGATTTAATTAGAACTCAATCTGAGTTCTCTAAAACGATATTTTTCCTTTTAAGATTACTCAAAAACTAGCTGAATAACTTGAAATTTTTTTAAATCACTGACTTTGAACACTCAACAAATCTACCAGAGAAGTAAATATGTTAATCGAGTCCCTGTGTAGGCCTCTTCGTGATTGCTATACATAGGACCTTACGAAGGCTATCAATCTCAATTCGACATGAACGTATTACATATATACGTGATTCAATTCAGCATGGTGATGATTTTTATTTTTTGCATGTCTCTCCGTTTCCAAAAACATTTATGTGAAATAATACCCAACAATTCATAATAATTAAATATGATATAAATATTAGAAAATAAGACCCTGAAGAACAAAGGCATTCATAGCTTGCCGGTGGGGAGCCACACTCAGGTGGTTGCTCCTGGAATTTGAACATAAGACTTTCTGCTCTCTACCATATCATACAACCACTTTATCTAAAAGCTCGAGCAGTTAAAAGGATGGTGTATCAATGTGTATAAAGGGACTTTAAACAATTGTCAAATGTCACTTTAAGGGTGTGTTTGGATGTACCCAACTCAATTTCAATTCCTCCGATTTGCAGAGGGAGTGGCGGCGACTTTCTATTTGCTTTCTCCTCAGGCTATGGGTTTGGCACAAACTCTAGGGCCGAAACAAGGAAGATGTTGGAAGGCCTTTCCATGGCGGTGGTGAGAGTTATCTGCGAATCGTCATGGAAAGTGACTCCAAGAGCTTGGTGGGTTTGCTCAACAATGATTGCACTCCGGGCTGAGTCTTTTGGTAAGTCTGGGCAGAGTCAAGTCTGGGCAGAGTCATACTTTAGATAAAAGGTTAGTTTGAGGATCTCGGATCTCGTTTTCGCCAAGAGAGACAAATTTCAGAAACAAAGTGCAGGCATCCTTGCTGTTTTCTGGTTGGGCAAAGGTACACTTGGGTGTGTGCTGTAAAGCCGGTGTATGATGGCTTATTGTTCGTGTCTTCTGTTCGCTGTGTGATGCTGATTTCGGTGGCCAATGGCATGATGTTATGCGGCTGACAGCCATGTAGAAGTGCAGTGCAGTTTTCCTTTGGGCTGATTCACTTCATGTTTGGCCTTAGAAGTTGTGGGTTCCTACTATCGGCGTAACTCAGAAGTTCTGCCGATTTGATGTGTGATGCAGATCTTAGGGTCAATCAGTTGGGATGCCATGACAGCTTCTGCTGGGTCTTGCATGTCTGCTTATGGGACTTTTGTGGAGGCAGCTGTCCCTGTGGAGGGGCTGCTGTAAATGATTTTGTTGGACAGTGACTGGATTGCCAGGGAAATGGTTGTTTTGGGTGGGAAGCTGTCCCAGTGGAGTGGTTGCTGGTCTGGCATTATGGTTTCAAGGTTGCTTGGTATGTGAGGTTGTGACGCAGGGATGAGATGAACGTGATGAGGTCGATCACCGTCTTCCTCAAGGATAACTACTCCGAATCCACGGAGCTTCTCTAGACTCCTCACAGAGACTTCTCGAATCACGAGGAAAGAAAGCAAGAAAATAGAAAAGAATTTCTAATAATTCGAAATTGATTAATGAATTTGTGAGCTTGATGGTCCGTGTAAAGTATGAATTCCCTTTAAATGAAATAATGTCGCCAATGTCGCAGTGCCTGAACTACCGCGTATAACTCGATCTCGTATGTAGACCACTTCTTGCGTGCATTGCTAAGTTTCTCACTGTAGAAGGCTACCGGTCTACCTTCTTGAGACAAAACTCCCTCAATTCCGACATATGAGGCATCACATTCGACTTCAAACAGTTTATCGAAGTTAGGAAGTACAAGAACCGGAGTCGTGAATAATCTGTGCTTGATTTCGACAAAGCTCCTATCGGCTTCGTCAGTCCACTGAAACTCCCCTTTCTTCATGCAATCTGTGATTGGTAACATAATAGTACTGAAATTTCTCACGAATCGACGATAGAATGTCGCCAGTCTATAAAAACTTCGCACTTCGAGAATATTTGTGGGAACCGGCCATTCTCTAATTATCTTCACCTTTTCCTCATCCACTCGAATGCCCATGGACGTTACGACAAAACTCATAAATAATAGGCTATTAGTCATGAAGCTGCATTTTTTTAAATTGAGATACAGTTTATTTTCAGTAAGCACCTGAAGGACCTTTTTGAGGTGTTTCATATGGGTAGTTTCGTCTTGAGTATATATCAAAAGATCATCAAAATAAATCACAACGAATCGTCCAATGAAAGGTTTCAGAACTTGATTCATCAATCTCATGAACGTGCTAGGCGCATTTGAAAGACCGAAGGGCATGACCATCCATTCGTATAATCCTTCCTTGGTCTTAAAGGCTGTTTTCCACTCATCACCTGGCCGTATTCGAATCTGATGGTAGCCGCTCTTTAGATCCAATTTAGAGAATATTTTGACGGTCATGATGTCTACTAGTGCGCAAGGTTTTCGGCCAAAAATAGTAAGTGTCCTATTTGGCTTCACCAAACCTTTCTCCTAATTATCCTAAGCACTTTTCATGTTGGACACAACTCCTAAAGTGTTGAGGGTCAAATATTACATATCAGACCCCAGTTATTACTTGAATTTACGAGCATAATACTGTTTAATGGCCCGTTTAATCGTGTTTGTGATGCAAGGTACATTTAAGAGCCTAGACTGAAAAAGGGTGCTAAATGTATGGAATTGACACTCGGAATTCACCAAAGTATGGGACCGACCCCAGGATACCAAGATTGATGAAATTACATGCCAGGGATCTGCAAAAATTGAGAAATTGAAGCTCAAGTGGCTTGAAAATCATCCAGAATGCAAGATTATGGGGTTTCCACCATCCGTTCGGCTCGAAACTTCATACATGGTTTGAGGGAAATAAATTAACCGTACATGTCAAATTTCAACCATTGGATCACTACAGAAGTGGCCTAACGAACAGATCAGCCCCTTAAATCCTTAAGTGGGGCCTATCTGACATCCGGATATACTTCAATTTTGGACTCAACGCCTGACATGAGAAAAAGGATGAACGGATCAAATTTCTCATATATATCACCTTGGGACCCACATGAGCAATGCACGTGTATAGGATGGTGCTCCAGCCGTGCACCGGTTTTCAAGAACTTGGTCAGCAAGCGCTGACCGAGGATTCCTCAAAGAAACTCAAGACGCAACAACGTCTAACACTGTTCGTCCAATGGGTTGATAGTTGGGCCCACCCCTCATACACTTTATAGATATGAGCCATCCAATGTGCCTGGGAGGCAAAACCGACCGTAGCTCACGTGTTTTCTGGGACACATGCATGCACACATACGCTGGTGCAATTGCAAACGTATAATGGACGGTGGCTTTATAGATTTCATGGGCGTCCCCGAATCTAACCCAAAACTAGTCCATTCCAAGTGATTTTTCGTTGTGATTCTAATGGACGGCGTGGATTTTAGATTAAGATTCAATCACGGGTCCACGGATTGTCACAGCATGAGTCGCGCAGGCTGTGTTTCACAACAGAGCCTGAGGAGAAATCTTAGTGGGCCATCATCATGATCCAAAAGATAAATCCTGACCCTCCATTCATTCCAGAAGGTCGATCCTACCGTAGATAAGGAGTTTCTCCAAACCCATGCACACATACTCAGAAGATCATTGATCAAATGCAGTTCGGATGATAGAATGATATTCTTGATGGGCCTCACCAAATACAACCCAAATAACATTAATCCCGACCAGTTTTTCGAGACCAATCTAATGGTCGGAATGGATTTATGGACTAATAAATGATCCTGGGCCACACCAAGCATCAGCGCAATTGATTTGCGATGACTACGTAAATAGGTCCGAGAACTGGTTGATCCGGGCCATTCAACGACCATCAACAGGATAGGACCACCGATTCTGATCATCTAAATCCTACCCAGGGAAGCACCGATCAAGATCAAGGAGCCTGAATGGCTTGGATATAGCATTTGAGGCATTGATGGGCCGAACGCAACGCACTTAATGTTGCTACGTGAAGGAAACAGAGGCTCGCGTGGGGTCCCGCCACGAATGGGAATCACAAAGAGAGTCGGTGCACCGACTCTAGTCAGCCTCCATACAGCCACCGACCTCTCTTGCCTATATAAAAGAAAGAGAGAGGTGAGAATTCATTGACGGTTGATCTTGGTTTGAACGTGGATTGGCAGGAGAGAGAGTAGAGAGTCATTGTTTCTTTTTATTTTATTTTATTTTATTTTACTTATTTAAGATGTCCAGCTTCATCACGGTGGACTGAACCTCTTAGCTAGGGCTAAGAGGTGAAGCTTGTAGTGAGATGGGAGAGTTTATTTTATTATTTTTATTTAATTTATGAACTGAATTGAAGTTGATGTTAGTTTAACTAATGGAATGTTTCTAGTCTTTAATGGTCTGTTGTGAACTGAAATTACAGTGGGTTTGCGATGGCTTTGAATATTTCTTTTTCCTTTTTATGTTTATGACGTCAGGAAGCCCTGTTGTTCATCATAGTCTCCTGGGCATGGTCGGATGACGGTACCCTTCCTAACCTTCATGCATTGTTGATTGGTTGGTAATTAGTTTAATTCTGTTGTTTGCCATAGTCTCCTGGGCATGGTTTGGTGATGGAATCCATTCTAATTCATATACCTTTCATCTCTTGAAAACTATATTAATGACAGTTCAGTTAAATTCCATGATTCTTGAAGCTGGTATAAGATCTCTCTGATCTCTACAAGTGGATCCTCTGAATCCCTAGTTTCCTTACCTCTGATTTCTCCTATAAGTTTTAGATTAATAGTTTACAATTATTCCTCAATTTATAATTTAATTCAGATTTCATCTCATTCTAGTTATAATTCTAGTTAATTTTAGATTACATACAGGTTTCAGTCCCTTAGGATTCGACCTCGATCTTACCGAGGTTATTACTACATCACAACCCTGCACTTGGGGAGTGAACATAAAGCCCAACGGATGAAGAGTTATACTCAAACTAAAACTTACTATTTATAGTAAAAATAAAATTAAAATGGGGAAATGACCGTCGATCAGGGGGTTTCTAGTAAATCCGGGCTGCGCACCCCAGCGTAGCTGGGTTGGTGGGCTAAAATAGCTCGTTCTACTCCAAATTCATATATTTTACATCAGACAACTCATTCCGGATTGTGAGATACGCCCGATCTAAGGTCCAATGGTCTGGATCACTTTTGTCGCCGACTGTGCCTTTTCTGATCCATCTTGGCCATGAAATTGTTCGCGACCCGCTCTATATTAGGTTGCTGCTAGCAATTCCAACCAGCAGTGGAGGATATGTTTCTTTGTTAATACTAGAGGCAGGTTTGAAGTAATGTTTCTTTTGTTATTCCATTTTGTGTTAGATATGATAAGTGAGGCCCGATTTCTTTTTGTACCGTCCTCATTGAACTCTTGTTTGTACATCTTTTGTTATAATTAAAAAAGAACAACAAATATATATATATATATATATATATATATATATATATATATATATATATATATATATATATATATATATATATATATATATATATATATATATATATATATATTCCAAGGATAGGTGGGTTTGAGTCAAAGCAATAATTTCATTCAACCACTGCCCATATATTCTATGCGGTCGACCTCATGGGAAGTTCCCATGAGGTCGAGCTGTGTGGACCCCACCTTGATGCGTGTTGAACATCTACCCCATCAGTCAGATGCACCATTTCATGGTGGGCCTTGGGCTTAAAATTCAAGCCAATCAATGACTTTTATGGACCACGCCACATACAAAAGTATAAAGGGGTTACCCTCCCAATAAAGCATTCATAATCATTTGATGGGCCCACTGAGGTGTGGTTCAAATATCCAGCCCGTCCATTATGTGTGTCCCACTTGGATGAGGGGTCTGGCCAAGTTTCAGATGCATACAAATGTTAGGTGGGGCCCTCCAAGTGCTTTTATATGTTTTAGGCATGTCTTCACACGATTTTAGATGGTATGGCCCACCTAAGTTATACGGCTCATTTTTGGGATATCCCATAACTTAAAAAGGACCCATCAAATGCACGGTGTTGATGTTTAACATGCATCATGGTGGAACCCACCTAGCTTGGCCTTATGGAAAGTTCCCATGAGCTCGACGCCATAGAGTTCCCCCATGGTAACTTCTGTGTTCTGAACTTATTTTGTAGCTACAGAGTCGCGGTTTATCCAAGCCACTGATATGGTAGCCTCATTATGGATGGACCATACCTCCGAAATCCTCTCGATTGGTGCTTTAACCTTCCCGTTTTTGGCATGCAAATACATGTTTTTTTTTATATAAAAATAAAAATAAAAATAAAATAAATAATAAAAAATAAAACAAAAAAATGCATGAACAAACCACATCTAATAGAGGAAAGACTGAAGGTTCGATGGCTAAGATCTTTCAATTGGGGAGATTTTTGGAGGAATGGTCATCCACGATGGGATCGTCATATCAATGGGCTGGATCTACCAACAATGGGCCTCACATCTACTAACTATGTTAGGGAACTTGACATTTTAAAAATAACCATGATTGGATAATTACAGCCATTTAACTTCACATCTATACACTAATTAAGGGAACTCGACATTCCAAAAATAAGCATGGATGGATAATCACAGCCATTTAACTAAGGGTAATATACAAGGGAGTGTAAAAAAAAAAAAAAAAACAGCAAGTGTAAAATGGCCATAGTATCCCATTTCCAAGGCCCCTATTTGAATAGTCGTGATTCCCTGATCAGGGTGACATGAGCCCCATGTCCGATCCACGGGGATTACCCAATTGTCCATTGTGATCATAGGTGGCCTCACATGTACATTTACATTGTCATTAAGATACCGAGAATTATTTCTAATTGATCATGGCTCTATTAGATAATAAACTAGGTCTTAGTTAATCCAATTTTGAGGTTTCCATGATATCTTTCTTAAAGTTTCAATTTTAAAAATAAATAAATAAAGGAGGGTGTTGGCTCTCAATTTGTTTGTGTCACATGTGGTGTGTGTGGGTGTGTTAGAACGGATTATATGACTTGATTCAAATCGAGCTACTTGACTCCAAGTGCCAAGATAGTCAGATACGTTGAGTGCAATCGTATATGATCAAGACCTGAGAAGATCGATCACCACACGCAAAATAGTTTTAAGATGATTAGGTGATTATAAGAAGGTGGGGTTTTTCCTCCCAAGATGGGTTGCACCTTGCCCTATGTACGAAAGACTTTTATATGTAAAAATAATCGGACGCAAAAGAAATACTTATGGTTGATCTCAAGGAGTAACTGTAAGATGTCTTTGTAAAAGATGATTTGCTTATATTGAAACCAAGAATAATCTAGCGTAGAAGTGTAAACTTGGATTACAGTTAAAGATTACTGCTACTAAATTATGACTAAGGATTACCATTACTGAATTATCGCTATTCATAAGACATATCTAACATATTAATTATGATAATGAAAGATAATTTGATAGGTTTGATTGGATTGGTGTCAGACCTCTTGCTTTGTTGGATTCCTTGTTATATATTTATAAATCTCTTCCTCAACTATCTCTCTAGTGTTTCTCTCTTCATCTAACAGTTATGGTAGTTGATCTGTTACTGTGTTTGTCTTTTAGATTATTCCTTCTCCTCTTGACATGTGTCCTTTCAATCATTCTTTTCACTGAACCACTTTTCGCCTTTGGGCTTTTCAGTCATGCCTTGTCATCAGATGACATGTATCATCCCAATTAACACCAGTTGTAATTCCTTGAAAATTATTCTAAAGATCTTTCACACACTATATATTTCCCGCAATGATCATGTGTCCTTTTCTAATTAGCTATCTAAAGAACGGTCAGAAATATGGTATAACAGAGGCACTCATTGTATCATATTTTCCAAATTCTTTATTTAATATGAAACACAAAAACATTATTATAATAATGAGTTTATAAAGGAAATTTAACATCAACACTAATAGTTAATAAAATGAGTGAAAGTATCCTTAGATATTTAGGAAGCAGATTGTGTCTTGCCCCTATTTGAACAAGCCTTGGATTTGCCTCCCTTTTGGTTTCATATCCAAAAATAATTTTGAAGAAATGGATGGACAACGTGGATGAAACCCATACATCACCAAAAGGCCTCACAAAGCCCTACTTGTAAGGATTATCGTTTAGGCAAGGCATGACGCAATCGGCTATCAAATATTTGGGTCATCTGCAACAAAGACCAAGATCTGCGCTAATCACAAAGTGTAAGTCGTGCTGCCTAAGAGATGGACATGCTTAGATGTAGTAAGAAAATACTAGAATACGTTTAATAAAACTTAATTTTAGAACTTGCTATGGGTAAAAATGGACTGACCAAGGAGAAAAGGTCAGCTTAGACATCTGTACTCTATCGCATGGTCAGCTAGTGTCGGGCATGACCAAAGAGCTCCTCAACAGCCAGAAAGCAGCAATCCACTGCTGGAAAACCTGATTATTCATCTAGCTCGACCATTAAAAGATGAAATGTTTTTACTTCCATCAGACACTGAGATCTTCCACGCTCTCATCCATTTCCAAGCTGTTACTACTCAGATCATCTCTTAATAAGATCCCCTGAAGTATGACCCAGTACGGAGCAAGACTCCAAGCTTCTACACTCAAGGAAGCCCTGCACTATGAGATAAGATGAAGAGAATGATCATCCCCCATTTCGCCTATATTCTAAAAGGAAGAGAGCTCGGTCTAGGTGCTTGGATGCGACATCCAAGGGCAGCTTAGCAGATTGGCAATTTAAGGGAAAGCTCGACCTCAGCTCGCTAAAGAATCCAGATCAGGAAACTACTCCACAGGACAACTATGTAAGCCATCTTGGATGCTTGACCTCGGTCTCCTACTACATGGTTTCTCTAATTCTGATTGCTCAGATCTTATCGAAAAGATCTGTCCGAGATCTCAGTCGAAGATCTCGGAGACACGGATCTGCCTGAGATCTCAACCAAAGATCTCAAAAGATAATTGCGACATACTCGGGATCCGATTCCCTCCACAATATGCACCTACTAAAAAGGAAGATTGTCATCTACACCACCGTCCTTTTCAGCTATAAATGAGAGCATCTTTAATGGTGAAAGGTGCACATAACCTAACACACAAATCACACCCAAAGACCTTACGTTCTACTAGACCTTTTTTTTGTCAAAAAGGATGTTTCAGTGATGTGCAAAGGAAATTACAAAAGGCCTGATTTTGGAGTTCCCCAGGAGAAAAAGGACCTGGGGAAACCTATCATATCACAAAAATAAAAAAATGTTGGCTTGCCTGTTTGATTTTGGCATCGGAAGGTCCCATACTGCAGCCAGAGTCTTCATCTTTGTTCTCTTGCAAGTCTCAAGTGGTCTAAGGAGGACATGTAGATTTCTGCATCAATAACACTTATCATTGAAAAAGTGACGTTTTCAATAATTTTGGTAATTCAAACCATTCGTTATTGTAAAGGCATCAATTACTTTTTTAGAATCACTTAAATTTTAAAATATTAATTTTCAGCTACTACCATTATGCTTAAAACTTACAGCTGCACTGAATGATTTCATTTAAATCTTTCCATAACTATTGACGGAAACATCCCTACAAATATTTTGAAAAGACATTGTTACCTGTGCCCTATTTCACTACGTGAAAAATGGAAAAAAAATGACGGATTTAGAGACGGCCGTAAACCGTCTCTAAAATTAGGGACGGATCCTGACCATCCCTAATATTGTCTTTAAATATTCTGTGTCCGTAAATAATTTAAGACGGTCTTTGACTGTCTTATATACCTTATCTGAGACGGTCAAAGACCGTCCAAATTAGAGACGGTCAAAGACCGTCTTATATGCGGTCATTTAAGATAGTCACTGGCCGTCCGTATTAGAGAGGGTCATTGGCCATCTTTTACTTGTAATCTGAGACTGTCAAAGACCGTCTCTATTAGAGACGGTCCTTAGTCGTCTTATTGCCCTGTCAAAAACCTTCTCTATTAGAGACTGTCATAGACCGTCTCTATTAGAGACTATTACTAACTGTCTTTATTAGAGACGGTCCTTAGCCATCTTCTAGGACTGTGAAAGACTGTCTGTATTAACCGTCTCTAACGCTCAGGTACGACCTCTAATAGAAAATAATTAAGGAGCTTAGAAAAAATAATTAACAATGTTTTAAGAAAAAAAAAAACTGTGATTTTATAAAAATCTACATTTTGATTAAAAAAAATTAAGAACTTTGAATAATGTTGACAACTTTGAAAAAAAAAGATTTCAATAAAAAAAATGATATATTGAAAAAGAAAATATAAAAAATTAAACAAATTTGTGAAAAAATTGACAAATTATAAAAAAAAATATTTTTTTTTTTTTAAAAAGAAAACTAGATTTTATATTTTGACAAAAAAAAATTAAAAAGTTATATAACAAAAGTGAGATTTTAAAAATGATATTTTTAAAAAGAAAATTTTAAAAATTAAACAAAATTGTGAAAAAATTGACAAATTGTAAAAAAAAATATTTTTTAAAAAAGAAAACTAGATTTTATATTTTGACACGAAAACTTAAAAAGTTATATAACAAAAGTGAGATTTAAAAAAAATAATATTTTGAAAAAGAAAATTTAAAAAATTAAACAAAATTGTGAAAAAATTGACAAATTGTAAAACATACATATTTTAAAAAAGAAAACTAAATTTTGTATTTTGATAAGAAAAATTGAAAAGTTAGATAACAAAAGTAAGATTTTGATGATGTATTGTATATCCTTTCCGTCCCTATGTTTCTCCAATCCATTTTTGGGTCGAGTATAAAAAATTGTGTAGATTTAAATCTTAAGTGGACCACACCACTGGAAAGAATGATAATATAGTACCTCGCCATTAAAAATTATAAAGAGCCCATCGTAAGGTTTTAGTAATGTTTATTTGCAATCCAACTTGTTGATAATGTAAAGAAGATCTAGATGAAGGTAAACCACAAAGATTAAATTAATCCAAAACTTTTGTGGCCTTCAAAAGGTTTTTAATAGTTATTCATCGTTGTTTTGATTGACATGACCTGCCTGAGATTATTGAGTTCTTATAATTTAAAATCATATCCTAAAATATGATGGAAAAATATATGGACAGTGTCGATATACATAAAATATATCAAGGTGGGCCTTACACGGTTAGAGTAACACCCATGAAGGAGTTACCTAAATAGTGAAATGGTACTATAAGGTCATCTCATGGGAACTTTGAAAGGGCCTAGCTATATGCCCTAGAGGGGGGGGTGAATAGGGCAATGCCAAATAAAACTAATAACAGCGGAATAATAAAAGATTTAAAGCACAAGGCTGAATATCAAACAATCACAATAGCCTAAAATAAAGAGATTGATATTTTATCAGTTCTAAGGACAACCTTACACCAAAAATCAGAGGTTTAAGGTAGAAAAACCTTATTTCTAGAACGTCCTTAGAATCACAAACCAAAGAGGAATAATAAGTAGTGAAATCAAAATAACTTGCGAAAAATAAATCCTAAGTTATTACAACATTTATCCACACTTGCTTAAAGTGATTACAACATTCATCCACAAACACAAACCACAAAACTGAATGAATAAAGGAATGAAAGAATGAAGCACATACACAACACAACGATATATAGTGGTTCGCCTGTGTGTACACCAACTGTTATCCAACAGCCACACAGATTGCTACTCCACTCCTAATATCCTCACACAAGGGATATTAGCATGCACTATCAAAATAGGTTTCACAAGTTCACCTAAAACCTTCACAATTGTGTCTTTGATCTCGGGCTTACACAATCCAAAAACCCCACAATCAGAGTTTTCTGGCTCTCCTCAGATAACCACTACAATGAGATTTTTCTGGCAAATCTCAAACAAAAACTGGAGAAAGTAAATTACAAAACATGTAAAATACCTGAATCACCTTTTGAAGAAGCCCGGTAGAACCAATCGGAGTAGAAGTTCGATTCGACGTTCAAAGTCCAATACTCACTTTAAGAATGGTTCTAAGTCTAATTGATTTTAAATCAAACGGGCTAGATCTATTTGATTTTGAATCCAAGAAGAAGGAATATCAGAAATTTTCCTTTTCTAATAAGATTAGAATGTAGATCAAAATCAAATAAAAATAAGCTAGCAAAAGGAATATTAAATAAACACAAAGCAGCTTAAAATAAACACAAACTTATCTCAGAGAATAGCCTAAAGAATGCTTGAATAGAATTAATTTGAAGTACTAAAACTTTGAAGTTCATGCTCTATTTATAGCCTGAAAAATCCCGTCTACGACTGGTCTTAGGAACCTAGGATTGGTCGTAGCTCCAAAGATTTTCAAAAGATTTCCGCGGGATAAGATTTTCTGTTCCACGACCGGTCCTGGGTGGTCTACGACCGGTCGTGGGTCACCTACGACTGGTAGTGGATCACCTACGACCGGTCGTAGGACCCCAAAAATGGTTGCTGGAGTTTGAGTCGTAGGGCCACGACCGGTCGAAGGATGAGTCGTAGAACTTCCAGGACTGGTCGTAGGATGTCCAGGACTGGTCGTACGACAGTTAGAAAGATCCAAAAATCTTCAACTACCTATGACTGGTCCTGAAAAACTTAAGACTGGTCGTAGCAAAGCTAGGAATGGTCTTGAAGTCCTTAGGACTGGTCTTAGAATACTCCAAACAAGCATATAAAAATATATGAGTTATGTATCCGGAATGACCTGCAGTAAAGCCCATCCTAAGGTCAATCTAAGGTCAAAAAAACCTTAAAGTGAGACAGACATTGAAAGTCTGTACACTCAGATGACCCTTAAGAGAAGCTTGTGAATATTCAAAACTTATATAAGGCCTTCATGAGCTTGATCTTGACTTGAAAAAATCTTCTAGTAAACTTGAACTTGATCAAATCTTGAACATAAAACCTTGAAAACTTTTATTCTTGATTTCTTCATCCAAGACTTGAAAACTTTCTTCTTTTAAGATCTTGTCTTGAAATGAGATGTCTTGATATGTCTTGATTGCAATGACTAGTCTTTAAACATAAAACACAAGATATACAAGACATAGATATAGGTTTTAGCACCAAAAAATTTGACAACAAAAGGGATATGAAATCATAGCACTTACAAACTTCCCATGAGGTTAATCTGTGTGCGCCCCACCATGATGTATGTAGAACATCAACACCATGCATTTGATGTGTCCCCTTTAAGTCCAAAAATTAGTCGTATACGAAACTCAGGTGGGCCATAGCATCTAAAACTATGTGAAGACATCCTTAAAACATATAAAAGCATTTAATTGGTGGGGCCCACATGAGTTTTGGATGTGTATGAAACTTGGGCCGACTCCTCTTCCAAGTGGGACACACATAATGAATGGGCTGGATCTATGAACCAGAAGAAACCCTAGAGCTTAAAACAGGGATTATTTCTGAGAGCCCGAATCCATCGATCCATTATCGAATCAAATAGCTAAATAAATGGTTGCAAAACTAATATTCTTCTGAGATTTATATGTAAACGCCTATATTAACTCACAATGCAACTTATTGCTTTGCACATATTGTATAGTCCATCCGTTGGTCTGGATTGCCCAACCATTCTATCTGACTCTTAGCAAGCACTAACGAAAGAATGGCAGTAAAAGCAGATAAAAATAGATTATAATCATCAACTTGAAACATCTATTTGACATCTTCACCTTGGATTGGTAATCATTCTAAAGAAATGCTTTTGTCACATGATGATAAATATATACAAACATTTTCCAAACATATACAAATATTTTCACGTTCCTGAAATCCAAATCTTTCACAAAGGCATGGGCATCCTACATTCAACAAAATTGAAGTGTAACATACCACCTTAAGGATTGATCACATTCGTCTTAATCTATGCATTCAGACTAAAAATAATGGCATGATGATTTTGCATACACATGCACACAACCAGCTTGCTACATAGAGACTCTAACGTTATTGACCATTTCTAGTTAGATCCCAGTGGGCACCCTATTTTGTTAACTGTCAAATGGGCTGGTATTGGCTACTAGCCTACAACCTGTACTAGAACCCAGCTAAAGAGATAAGGACAAATGTATTAAATTAACAAATTTTAGACATTTCAACTAATTTGTTAACAAAGGTAATTTTATATTCAGTATTTAATATTCAAACTTCAATAACAATTACCAAACAAGTGTGACAGTAGATTTGAAACCAATGAATGTTCATCAAAACCACAATGCAGACAGAATAAATAAATGAAAAAGAAGATCTATGGAATGCAGATGAGAATAGAGCAAAGCAGGCAAATGTGATAGTAGATTTAAAACCAATGAATGTTCTTGATCTTAGCTCAAACAGATCAAACATAATGTGACTTAAACTGAGAAAGCTATTGACAATAACAACATCAGATCAGCCATAGCTACTAGACATTGACAGATTCATTGTGAAAAGAAGATCTGTGAATTGCAAATCACATTCGAACATATCAGATTGGATTTACATTGGAAGATCCAACACATATAGGGAACTAAGGGGACAAGAAGATCTTTCTAGCAGTAGGTCATGGAACTCTCAAAGGAAAAGATCAATACAGTATTCAAATATCATTACAGAACCAACTACCATTCCATAATGAGGCTAGGATCCTAGAACCATAGTACAATCCAATCAAAACAGAGGCAAAACCATAACATTATACATTTAAATATCACAAGGAACCAAAATTATCAAGAAGGATACACAAATATACAGATTGATGCTACCACAAAGGCCCAATAAATGATTATGAATGTTTTAATGGGAGGGTAACCCTCTTAACTATAGTATGTGGTGTGGTCCACGCAAGTCATGAATTGACTTTATTTTTAAGCTCGTGGCCTACCATGGAATGGTGCATCTGACTGACGGAGCAGATCCAAAGTTCAAGTGGACCTACACCATAAAAAAGAGTGGGATAGTGACACCCACTATTGAAACCTTCTTAGGGCCCACCGCGATGTTTATAAGTTAATACAGACATATATGCAATTGAAACTTGGTCAGACCCCTCATCCAAGTGGGACACATGATATGTGAATCACATTTAGGTAGGCCCAATATATGATTATGAATGTTTTAAGGAAGCCCTTCTCTACTACATTTAGGTGAGTTACTCGTTACCCTTACCAGAGTAATTAAACTCTATGGGGTCTATTGTTATTTATTTATTTTATCCACTCCATTCATCCATGTTAACAGATAATTTGATGTCTAAAGAGCATAAAGGAAGCATATCCAAAGCTTAGGTAGACCACACCAAAGGAAATAGTGTGATTGAACCTCTACCGTTTAAAATTTCTTGGAGGCCATAGAAGTTTTGGATCAAGGTGATGTTTGTGTTTTCTATTCATTCATATATTTTTGATATTATGAACAACCTTTAACTTTTTTTGGACAATCTGATCAGTCCAGATTGAAGAGTAAATAACTTCAGATGTTTAAATCAAAATTCACTCAAATTCTTGATCAATCTTGTTTGCCCAATATCTTTCTCATATGTAGTATGATTGGGGCGAGTAACTATAATGATTAGTAAAATAGAGTGAATGGACCAGACATGTAAAATGGGTCAAATATTCTAGTCAAAATTATGACCCAACTTATTGACACCCTGAGACTCTAAGAATTAATGTTCATAAGTTTTGTAGGGCTCATCATGATGTGTGTCGAACATCAACACCGTGCATTTGATAGAAGTCTTAGATCAAGCTGAAGTTTGTGTTTTCCCTTCATTCATATCTTTTTGATATTATGAACATGTTGGATGACAAACATTATTGTAGGCCCAAGGAAGGTATCAATTACGGTGGAAATCATTATTCCACACTATTTTGTGTGGCATGGCATGGTCCACTTGAGTTTTGGATTTACCGAAAATTTGGGATCAACACACCATTCATCCATTTTTCAAGATCATTTTATAGAATTATCTAAAAAATGAATCGTATTCAAAGATTAAATGGACCACACCACAAATAAGGGGAACAGATTGACTACTCTCCCTACACCATCCAATGGCTACTGGTTGGTGCAGTGTGGGCCTTAGGATAGTTTCAATAGTGGGAATCACCCTCCAGTTGTTTTCTGTGGTGGGGTCCACTACAGATTTTTATCTGTCTCATTCTTTGGCTCGTGACTTAAAATGATATCTCAAAATGGATGAACGATGTGGATATAACAAATACATCATAAGTTTTTATATTTATAAAATATTATATATATATATATATATATATATATATATATATATATATATATATATATATATATATATATATATATATATATATATATATGTATGGAAAAGGTTCTATACGTCGAGCTCATGGGAACTCCGTATGAGGTCGAGCTGTGTGAGCCCCACCATGACGTGTGTCATAAATCAACACCGTGCATTTGATAGGTCCCCTCTAAATTATGGGATATCTTAAAAATTAGCCGTATACAGAACTCTGGTGGGCCATATCATCTAAAATCATGTGAAGACATGCCTAAAACATATAAAAGCACTTGGTGGGGCCCCACCTGAAATTTGGATGCATCTGAAACTTGGTATGACCCCTCATCCAAGTGGTACACACATAATGGATGGGCTAGATTTGTGAACCACATCTCTGTGAGACCAAAATATAATTATGAATGTTTTAATGGAGGGTAATCCCTCCAACTTTTGTGTTTGATGGTCTATGGGCCCCACCATGATGTGTGTGTTTCATCCATGCCGTCCATCTATTTTTATAGATCATTGTATGATATTAAAAAAAATGAGTTATATCCCAATCTCGAGTGGACCACATTACAGGAAAAAGTGTTGAATAAATGTCGACCATTAAAAACTTTTTGGGAGCCATAAAAGTATTGGATCAAGCTGATCTTTGTTTTTTTCCCTTCATCTGGGCCTTTATGACCAAATCAACAGATTGGATGTCAGATAAACAGTACAGTGGGTCTTAGGAGGATTTAAATGATGGATATCCAATCACTATTGTTTTCTTGTGGTGTGGTCCACCTAAGATTTATATCTCTCTTATTTTTAGGACGAAGACCTAAAATGATCTTTAAAAATGGATGAACGGATTGGATGAAACACATACACCATGGTGGGGCCCACAGACCACTGAAGACCAGCCCTGGGCCCGGTTTAATTTCAAGGGGAGTAGTCAATCCGTTCCACCCCAAAAGAATCCGGCGCGCGCCCATAGCCCTAAATCCTCTCTCTCTCTCTCTCTCTCTCTCTCTCTCTCTCTCTCTCTCTCTCCCTCTCTCTCTGCAATCCGCTCTCCCTCCCTCTCCCTCTCGCTCTCTCTCATCGGTAGCTAATCCGCGTCCCCCTCACCTCTCTCTCTCGCCCTCCTCTTCTCTCTCTCTCTCTCTCTCTCTCTCTCTCTCTCTCTCTCTCTCCCTCTCTCTCTCTCTCAACCTGTCAGTAGCTAATCCGCGTCCCCCTCTCAACCTGTCAGTAGCTTATCCACGTCCTCCTCTCCTCTCTGTCTCTCCCGCTCTCCTCTTTCTACTCCAAACCCTAACCCATCATCCACCAATGACGTTCATAGTCTTCCCCATCAGCGGTAGCGGCGGATAAAGTCCCAATGCATGGCCGCCCAACCTCCATCAACAACAGCTACCGTCAAATTGAAGGTACTCTCTCTCGATCTCTCTTCCTTCATCTCTGTCTATCTCACTTCCCTTTTCGATTTGAGGATTTTAGGGCTTACAAATTTTAGGGATTTTAGGGCTTATAGATTTGGGTTTTTTTTTTTTTTTGGGCAAGTGGAAATTGTACATGTGACATACATCAAGCATACATGAACTCAAATTAAACAGCTTAAATTATGAAACCTACTGTAACTAACTCCAAATACCAAAAAATAAGATTGATTGAGCAATATTAGTGGATGCTTCTTTGCTGAAACAAGACTGTTGGAATTTTATTTCTTGTTTTTCATTTTTTTTTTTTTTTTCATTTCAACCGTTGCTAGATGTGCACCAATCTGATGTTTTAAACAATTAAATACAATTTTTAGTTCACAATACATCTAAACTTGGAGCCATAATTTGGCCAATTTAGTTTGAATTAATTGTATGCCATGCGTACAAGTTCTCAATGCATGTGTATCATCCACAAAATAGGGACAGAGTATCGATTTGGTGTAATTTTTTGTAATAGTTGTAATCACAATTTGAAGACTGCCTTAAACAATTACAATTTTGTTAATTTCTACTCTATTGAACTAATTATTTCAATTCAATTTGATTGTTCATCCAAACACTTCTCCATCTAGTCCCATACAGTCGGTGAACATATTCCAATTGTATATGGATTGTTGGCTGTTACACTTTTGACCATTCATTTTGAAGCTGAAAATCACATGGCCTGCATTGCCCATTGTGTAAAGAAGAAATGAAAGATGCTGCTTGAAAATCACAGGTTGGTGGAAAATTATCTCTAATATGTTCTCTTTTTTTTTTTAAAAAAATAATTTTAATTTTAATTTTTATTTTTATGGGAAATGATTGTAGGATGTGTATTTCCAATATATTGTCAGCACATTGTCAGTTTCAAGAGGGGCCTTAAAAATTCACTTCCTCTGGTTTTAGTATTTTCTCTGCCTTCAGTATCAGCAACATGTGAAATCTTAGTACGCTAGTGTAGATAATAGCTTTATTCTGGTTGGGAAATGCTGATTGCAAGCTTGGAATCATTAGCAATTCATAGTATGGTCTTTTCTGATTTTACAAGTGAAGCTTAGGGACATGAGGCCAGGTATCTTGTCACAGGAACTAAAAGAAGCTCTTGGTATGCCAGATGGTGCCCCTCCTCCCTGGCTTATCAACATGCAGGTGGGATGAGCAAATAATCGATAGATGTTCTATTTGACGACTTTCTACCTTCCAATTTTAATTGGACTAACATATTTTATATGCTTCCTTTAGCCATTTGATTTGTTCACTAGTTTGCATTTATTTCCTGTTGTGTGTCTGCTTATGACATTATTGCATGTTTCGTGGAATGATTTATATATTTCCAAAATGGATTAAAGAACCTGTTTTTGGTCAGTTTTTTTTTTTTTTCCTTTTCTTTTCTATATGGGCTGACCTTAGACTGTACATGTTTTTTTTTTCCTCACATATATGAGCACATCTCACTTTACATATGCATGCGGCTCATTCGACGAGTGGTGGGTTTTAATTGTATAAACAGGTGTAGTTTTGTTAAAGCATTCTTTTTCAGATGTCAGAACTTCAGGATTCTGATCGTAGTTGGAGGTGTTAGATGACACAGGTGTTATCTGTGATTTTAGAATAGACTAATTGATTTGTTGTTGGAGTGATTTTGTCCATTGAATTTTTATATACAAAGGCATTCCTAACTTCTTTTTGAGGATGTTGTTATTTGAGTTGGTGTTTGTTTGTTTGTTCTTGAGGATGGTTATTTGTTTGTTCTTAACAGGTTTTGGGCCTTTTAAAATTGAGTTGGGTCGATTGAAAACCTGCTGGTCTAGGAACCCACTGATAGCCTTTGTTGGAATGGTCATTTTAGTCAGATTCTCACCCCCATTTGTGCATGATTTGCATATGATATGAGTTTTGTTGGGGAGTCTTATATGCAGATTATGCTTTTAGTCTTATATGCTATTTTGTAGAAGCGAGTCCCTTGGTGCTGTTATCTAAACCATTGATCTAGTGGGACATTGTTGATGGATCCTGTTCCAACATTCTTATACATGGATGGACTGCAAGTAGATGGTTAAGGAAAAATGTGCCAACAGCCTGGAATGAGGGCCATCCAAATGTTGGATGGCTAGGATATTATGATCTTGGAGATTTTCAGGCCATGTTCCTCCATGGTGGTGCCCATCAGATGAATGGTATGGATTACAATGGCCACAGAAGTACAGACTAGGGAACTGGGTGTTCAATATCCTTTGGTTAACATATGCAATTCCTCTTTGGAGAAATGTCAGCTTATGGTAGTGGGCCCCACTGCACATTCTAATTTGGCAGACATGTCAAATCTAGGTCATTAATCTGGTGGGGCCAACCATGAACATATCTGGGCATAAAATTTGGCTCGCCCATTCATCAGGTGGCCACAGGCGTACTTGAGCATGGTCTGTTGGTCATCTTTTTTCTAACTATAGGAGCCTCGCCAGCACTGTAATTAGTAGCATCCTGGCCCACCCCATGGTTTCGTAATAGTTCATCAAGTGGGCCACACCTTGGCCTGCAAATGGGTGGTACGTTCCACTTAAAAAAAAAGTCTGTTATTGGAATGTGGTGCCAAAAATAATGCACATGTCTAACTGTAGATGGGGAACACTCAAAAAGAAATGCCGATATGTTTTTAAAAAAGTGGGTCAATTGCTTCCAATAATTTGAATCATATATGATCTAGCTCTATAAATGAGTTGTTATGAACATATGCTTCTACATGGTTAATTGCTTTGATTCTACATGGTTAGATTTTGAATTATGTTTATTTAGACATGGTTAGATTTTGAATTATGTTTAGATTTAAATTTACATTATTTTTCATTGGGCTAGTGTTGATATGAAGAATGTATTTTTCATTAGGGGCCATGATTTTGCCACTGTTTCCAAGATTGACAATAATATAGTAGTGAATGTAATGATTGTTAACGTAGGTGTAAATGGTGACCTCGAAAAGGGTAGGTAAAGGAGAAAATAAGACTAATTTTCAGCTTAAAAATGGTTTTATACAAGTGAAAAAAATAAATAAAAAATTAACTGATCTTACTAGTAGATCTGTAAGACTTGTATCTTAGTCCGTACCGTTCCGTAAACTTCCGCGGTCTTACCGGTCGAATTCCGGCAACCTTCGACCCTTAACCGATATTTACACGCGACCCTGATTCATATGCCGTCAACCTGTATCGACTCAACCCAAGATCTTTACCATAGCGACTGCGTCGTCGCTGCGGTTCCGATACCGCGACTCACGCGTCAAGGCGATACCCTGGTCAGGAGATGTAGGCCGACGTTCGGTGCGAGGAAAATGTTGCGCGTTGTGAAACCCAAGAGAATCTCTACGAGATGTCACATCAATCCCATCAATCAATCAATCTCATCACATCACATGTCAAGTACATGTCAAGTACACATCACCTTTCACCCTTTCCCAAATAAGCCACAAAAGTCAAAAGTTTCTTACAAAGCCTATGCCTTTCTTACACAAAAGGTCACAAAAGTCAAAAAGTTCTTACACCCATCACCACCACATCCATCACTCCATCACCCATCTATCTCTCTCTCTCCCTTTACAACTCTCTCTCTCATTTTCAAACTCAAAAAAATTCAAAGGAGAGAAACCCCATACGTATGAGAATTCTCTAAGTCTTCCAAGCACCAAGTGTGGCCCACCTTTTCTACCTCTTTATCTCCCATCCAAACCTCATCTCATCCATTGAAATCAAAGATAAGAAGCTAAGGAACCCATAGGAGCAAGAAGATCGAATGGTGGGTGCATGATAATAGTAGTTTTCCTTAATTTTGAGATGGGCCAAGTGAGGCCAACCGTTCAATGGTTTGGATCTCACTTGGGACCCTAAGTTGTGGCCGATGGCCCACTTTGATCATCATGATCATCCATGGTGGGGCCATTCTCTATGGACCCCATCATGATGTTTATTTCATTATATTAAGAAGGTCATCTAGACCGTCCATATCGGTGGGGAAAGGATCCCCACTGTTGATTTTCGATTTAGGTGGTCCCATGTGTAAAGGGACCTATTTGATTGTATGATTTCTTCAAGGGAGGGCTCATAGTGGCGGAGCCCTCCATCACAAGCGTGACCCACTCTCTATCTCTCTCTCTCTCTCTCTCTCTCTCTCTCTCTCTCTTCTTTTCTTTTTCTTTCTTTTGTGATGATGTAGCCTAGTGGCCCACTTGGATGGACCCCACTTGATGTATGTATTTTCCCCATGCCCTCCAACCTTTTTTTTTTAGTGGCCCTCATCTATAGGTGGGGCCCACCTCAATGTACGTATTATGTCCAGGGACGCTGGACGTTCCCTGGACACTGGTTGGAAATCAAAAAAAAAAAGGGAAGAAAAGAGAGCTTTTGGGGTGGGCCACTTGTATAGGCCCCACCTTGGTGTAAGCATTCAATCCAGGCCGTCCATCCTCTTTCCCATATCATTTTAGGCGTTGAGCCAAGGAATGAAGCTAATCTGTTCATTGGGCGGGCCATACCTCTCAAAACAGTGATCCTCACCATTTATAAATTGTTTTAAATTTTTCTACAGGCCAAAAGTATTCAACATTGGACTCTTTTGGCTTGTCTTGAGCTAGGGAAGCTAATGAACGGGGTGGATCTCCTTGATGCGGGCCCTAGATGTGAAAAACCCCAAAAAATAGGTTTTCTAAGTTTCAAAAAAATAAAGACACAAGAGGCAGAGCCTCTGCCTCTCTGACAGCAGCACGCTGCTGCATGCAACGGGCGGGAGGGCGGATGACCAGCCCCACGGCCCAGCCATGGGCCCCACCCTGATGTATTTTTTGTATATCCGCACTGTCCATTTTGTGGGCCCTTAGGGCGGTGGGCTGCCTCCAAGTTTCAGCTACATCCAACGCTCGAGTGGCCCACGCCGTAGAAAATAGTGGGATTGAACCTCTGCCATTGGAACCCTTCTGTAGGCCACAGAAGATTTGAATCAATATGAAATTTGTGTTTTCTCTTCATCCAGGTCCAAGTGACCTTATCAATGGCTTGGATGGCATTTAAACATGATAGTGAGCCCCACATGGGACCCACAGTGATGTATGTGTTTTACATCCACCGTCTAGGCGGACGGTGGTACCCACCATAATATATGTGTTCTATTTACACCGTCCACTATTGTGGACGATGAAACCCACTAAGATGTATGGGTACCCTCCCCACTGTCCATCTTTTTGGGACCCACCATGATGCATGTGATGCATCCAGACCGTCCATCCACTTGGAAAGATTATTTTAAGGCATAAGTTAAAGAATGAGACCATCTGTGATCAAGTGGGCCACCTATGTTTGGGTGTGGCCCATTTGACATATAAGGCCTATGAATTTAGGCCCATTTGACTTATATAAGGCCTATAGGATTAGGTCCATTTGATACTTGTAAGTCCATGGGATTAGGCCCATTTAAGACACTTAAGGCCTATGAGATTAGACCCATTTTTTTGCATTTAAGGCCCATGGGATTTGGCCCATTTAATGTTTAAGGGGCCCATGGGTTAAGGCCTATTAAGATGTACTAGGGCTTATGGGTTGAGGCCCATTTGATGTACATATGGGGCCCAATTGGTGTGGCCCATTTGTTACACATAAGACCCATGTGCTGAGGCCCAATTGATGCATTCAAGGCCCAATGGGTTATGACCCATTGCAATGCGCTTAAGGCCCATTGATGTGGCCCGCTTGATGAATGGAAGGCCCATATGATATGGCCCATTTGATGTATTTAAGGCCCAATAGGATATACCTAAGGCCCATTGCAATGTGTGATCCCAACCTAGTTCATGTAATGATATTCACTACGGGTTACGCCTTGGGAGTAATGTTGGTTTGACGTCCACATTACAAGTTTAATGTTGGTTAAATGTCCACATTACGACTCTCCCTAGGGCCCATCGTTAGGCCTGTACTTATTTTGTATAGGCCGTCTAGGCCCATCTGCGTTGTAAGGATAGTTATTACTCTATTACCTGTTTAGTATAGTTCCATGACTCATAATCATACGCATCATATGTATGCTTGATATGAGAGGTGACTGATCATAGCATATGCCTTCGGGCAGATTGTTTATGGGACTCCGATTAGGCAATGTTACCCTACATGAGCGCACGATACGCGCAGAATTTGTTGCATGATTGGATAGTGTGATTCATGCATTTCGCATTGTGTGACATGGTTATTGTACGCCCTAGCGACATCGGGGTCATAGCTTCCATAGACATATCGTGGTTGGCAGGATTGGATACCAAAAATCTTATTCTACATGGGGTGCTATAAATATCCCTGAGTGAAAGTCCCTAAACCCTTATGGTACCAAGAGATTGCTCCAACGTCTAGACCAAGTGGGTAGATGAGCGTCGAGTGCCGATTACCAGATGGCTGCGCTCTCCACTATGTCGTGGTCGATTGGAAGGGGGTGCGACCTTACCCGCTCGAGAGTAGGGGGCAAAGCTAGGCTGAGTTTAACTAGCTCGAGGAATGGATCCGCTATCGACGAGTCGAGCCCTATATTGGCAGACGGATAGTGAGGTTTCTTCCACTTACTTTATTGCACGCGATGTGACAGCAAACTGGTTTAGAGTGTACGAGATCCCGGTGATATCTCAGAGTTGAGCTGTATTGACATGTGGACTTAGATGAGGATTGTATGCTTGACTTGCATCTTGCATCGCATAGCCTTAGTACGGCTCATGATATTTATGGATCCATCTGCATATTCCGTATTACTCTGATATTGTATGATCATATTACTACCTTGCGCACACACTTTCACCACCCTCTAAGCTTTCTATAAGCTTATGCATGCCCGTTGTATGTAGGTGACGTTGGGGCGCAGCAGCGCTGAGGCAGGAGCGTGTTGCAGATCACTTTGGAGATTTTGATTCATCATCATCGTATTTCCCTTTATGCTCATTGTACTTGTAAAGTTTTTTATCATAGTGAAAATGTAATGGAGTTTTTGGTTGTTGTTTGTGGGTTATGCCTTTGGTTATGCTTATTACGAATCAAACTGACATTGAAAATCCTCCTCGTAGCATTTCAGGATCGAAACCTGGTGAATGGGCGCTGGAAGCCGAGAATGGGGTTCTACGGAGGCTGTCGGCGCCAGATTCGGCGATCGAGAATTTTGTGAGCTCGGTTTCTGAGTTTAGGGCGTGACAAGATCAGAATTCACAGAAAAACCAACTTCCATCTATACAATCAAACCCAAAAGGCAGAATGGTTACATCCTCTCCTCTCATCTAAAACTTGTGAAGCCTAGTTCTGTAGGTTTATGATGTGTTATCTCTTGAGTTTATATTATCTGGGCATATCCAATGATCTCTCAAGTGATCCCAACCAACATTCACACAGGTGGTTACTACTTGGTTTAAGTAAATAAATCTTTTGTATGTGATCACTTTTATTAATGAATGAGAATGTTGCAAGGAACAGTTCTCTTCTTGTAAACCTTAAAGAGTAGCACATGGATTCGTTTCTTTATCAACATGACATGAACAGTTTATTTGATCTTAGATCATGTCTTCTTTTTGATGTCTCTTTAAGTGACTTAATAACTTGTCTACATCATGTAGAGAAGTAGCTTTCTTTTCATATATTTTCACCTTGCTAATTTGTAGGTACCCTCTTATAGATGCAAACATGAAAGAGCTATCCACCACTGGTTTCATGTCAAACCGAGGACGATAGGTATGGCCTGTGTTTAAGAATTTCCTTTTTTACTTAACAAAGAAGAAATAAATCCAATGTAGACAACTGTAAATTTTATTTTCTAAAGTTCAGTAAATCCAATAAATCCAACCTAAGCCTATACCTAAACCTAAAACCTTACTTATAACGTAAAACTATTCTCAAATCCTTAAACCTTAACCTATAACCTAACCTTACTTCTTGTAACTTCAATCACTGCTTCAAATGGAGGGACTGCACAAAGATTTGGTTAGGGAGACTATTGATGGTGAACTAGTAGCTCAAACAAATATGAGAGTTACAAAGGTGAAAAGAAACATAAGGCGGTCGGTAAGATAAGATGCATGATTTTTCTTTTCAATTGTTAGTCATAGATTGACGGTACTTGTTTCAATTTTCTTGGATGGATGATGAATGTATTCGGGAGTGTAAATGAAAATAAAAAATTTATATAATATATATATATATATATATATATATATATATATATATATATATATATATATATATATATATATATATATATATATATATATATATATATATATATATATATATGTTATCAATGGAGGATACCTTGTTTAGGGGGACATGAAATTCTTGTAGCTTATGGTATGGTGCCCCATATTGGTTGTATGTTACTAGTATGTAGTAGATAATACTAAGTTCAATAGTAGATAATACTAGAGAATCCCTAAACCTAAACCTACACCTAATCTTAATCTAGTCCTTAACCTGAATCCAAACCTAAACCTATACTTATAACCTAAAACTATTCTCAAATCCCAAAACCTATAACCTAAACCTAAACCTATAACCTAAACCCGATCTCGAACCCGAACCTGATTTCCTAAACCTAAACCTTAACGTATTCTCAAATCCTTTAACCTAAACCTACGCATAATCCTAATCACAACTCCCTAACCTAAACATAAACCAAAACTTGAAAACCAAAAACTAAACCCAAACCCGAATTCCTAAACCTTAACCTAAACATATAACCTATAACCTATAACTTAAGCCTATACCTAAACCTAAAACATAAAGCTAAATCTAAACCTATAACTTAAACCTAAACTCAAATCCCCAAACCTTAAGCTAAACCTACAACCTAAACCAATCCCTAAACCTTAACCTAAACCTAAAACCTAAACCTAAACTTATAACCTTAACTCAAATCTATAAACCTTAACTTATAACCTAAGCTAAACCTATTTATAACCTAAAACTATTCTCAAATCCCAAAACCTGTAACCCAAAGTCGAATCCAAACCCAAACCCGAACCTGAATTCCTAAACCTTGACCTAAACATATAACCTATAACCTATAACTTAAGCCTATACCTAAACCTAAAGCCTTACTTATAACCTAAAACTATTCTCAAATTCTTAAACCTAAACCTAAACCTAAACCTTAACCTAAACCTATAACCTAAACTCAATTCCCTAAACCTTAACCTATAACCTAACCTAAACCTAAACCTATAACCTTAACCTAAACATAAAACCCCTATACTTGTAGCCTAAACCTATTCTTATAACCTAAACCTATTCTCAAATCCCAAAACCTATAACCTAAACCTAAACCTTAACCTAAACCTAAACCTTAACCTAAACCTAAACCTAAACCTTAACCTAAACCTAAACCTAAACCTTAACGTATTCTCAAATACCTAAACCTAAACCTACACTTAATCTTAATCATAAGTCCCTAACCTAAACCTAAACCAAAACTTGAAAACCAAAAACTAAACCTGAACCTGAACCCGATCCCGATTTCCTAAACCTAAACTTATGACCTTAACCTAAACCTATTCTCAAATCCCAAAACCTATAACCTAAACCTAAACCTTAACCTAAACCTATAACCTAAACCAAAACCAAAACTTATAACCTAAACCCGAACCCATTCTCAAATCTTAAAACCTATAACCTAAACTTAAACCTTAACCTCTAACCTATAACCTATAAGCTAAACTATAACCTATAACTTAAACCAAAATCAAAACCTATAACCTTAACCTGAACCCAAACCCGAACCCGAACCTGAATTCTTAAACCTTAACCTAAACATATAACCTATAACTTATAACTTAAGCCTATACCCAAACCTAAAACCTTACTTATAACCTAAAACTATTCTCAAATCCTTAAACCTTAACCTATAACCTAACCTAAACCTATACTTATAACCTAAAACTATTCCTAAATCCCAAAACCTATAACCTTAACCTAACCTTTCCCTAAACCTATAACCTAAACTCAATTCCCTAAACCTAAACCTATAAACTAAACCTAAACCTATAAGCTTAACTCAAATCCCTAAACCTTAACCTATAACCCAACTTAAACCTATACTCATAACCTAAAACTATTCTCAAATTCCAAAACCTATAACCTAAACCCGAATCCAAACCCGAACCCGAACCCGAATTCCTAAACCTTAACCTAAACATATAACCTAAGCCTATAATTTAAACCTAAACCTAAACCTATAACCTAAACTCAAATCCCTAGACCTTAACCTAAACCTAAAACCTAAACCTAAACCTATAACCTTAACTCAAATATGTAAACCTTCACCTATAACCTAACCTAAACCTATTTATAACCTAAAACTATTCTCAAATTCCAAAACCTACAACCTAAAGTCGAATCCAAACCCAAACCCGAACCCGAATTCCTAAACCTTAACCTAAACATATAACCTATAACCTATAACTTAAGCCTATACCTAAACCTAAACCTATTCTCAAATCCTTAAACCTAAACCTTAACCTATAACCTATGACCTTAACCTAAACCTTAACCAATAACCTAAAACCTAAATGTATTTTCAAATCCCTAAACCTAAACCTTAACCTATTCTCAAATCCCTAAACCTAAACCTACACCTAATCCTAATCTCAACTCCCTAACCTAAACCTAAACCTAACTTGAAAACCCAAACCTAAACACGATCCCAAACCCGGACCCGAATTCCTAAACCTAAATCTTAACCTATTCTCAATTCCCTAAACCTTAACCTGTAACCTAACCTAAACCTAAACCTATAACCTACACTTATAAGCTGAAGCTAAGCCTAAAACCTAAAGCTAAGACCTAAAATAAAAATATATTCTCAAATCCCTAAACCTAAACCTACACCTAATCCTAATCTCAACTCCCTAACCTAAACCTAAACCTAAACTTGAAAACTCAAACCTACACTTATAACCTAAACCTAAGCCTAAAACCTAAACCTATGACCTAAAACCTACATGTATTCTCAAATCCCTAAACCTAAACCTACACCTAATCATAATCTCAACTCTCTAACCTAAACTTACACCTAAACTTGAAAACCCAAACCTAAACCTATAACCTACACTTATAACCCAAACCTAAACCTAAGGCTAAAACATAAACCTATGACCTAAAACCTAAATATATGTATTCTCAAATCCAAACCTAAACTCGATCCCAAACCCAAACCCAATTTCCTAAACCTAAACCTTAACCAATTCTCAATTCCCTAAACCTATAGCTTATAACCTAAACCTAAACATAAACCTTAACCTAAACCTATAACCTTAACCTAAACCAAAACATATGACCTAAAACCTAAATCTATTCTCAAATCTCTAAACTTAAACCTATACCTAATCCTAATCTCAACTCCCTAACATAAACCTAAACCTAAACTTGAAAACCCAAACCTAAACCCGATCCCGAACCCAAACCCAATTTCCTAAACCTAAACTTTAACCTATTCTCAAATCCCTAAACCTAAACCTACACGTAATCCTAATCTAAACTCCCTAACCTAAACCTAAACCTAAACTTGAAAATCCAAACCTAAACCTGATCTCGAACCCAAACCCGAATTCCTAAACCTAAACCTTAACCTATTCTCAAATCCCTAAACCTACACCTACACCTAATCCTAATCTCAACTCCCTAACCTAAACCTAAACCTAACTTGAAAACCCAAACCTAAACTCAATCCCGAACCTGAACCCGGTTTCCTAAAGCTAAACCTTAACCTATGACCTAACTTAAACCTAAACCTATAACCTAAACTTATAACATAAACCTAAACTTGTAACCTAAACCTAAGCCTAAAACCTATACATATGACCTAAAACTTAAATGTATTCTCAAATCACTAAACCTAAACCTACACCTAATCCTAATCTCAACTCCCTAACCCAAACCTAAACCTAAACTTGAAAACCCAAACCTAAACCTGATCCTGAACCCGAACTCAATTTTCTAAACCTAAACCTTAACCTATTCTCAATTCACTAAACCTATAGCTTTTCACCTAAACCTAAACCTAAACCTATAACCTTAACCTAAACCAACCTATGACCTAAAACCTAAATGTATTCTCAAATCTCTAAACCTAAACCTACACCTAATCCTAATCTTAACTCCCTAACCTAAACCTAAACCTAACATGAAAACCCAAACCTAAACGCGATCCCAAACCCGGACCCGATTTCCTAAACCGAAACCTTAACCTATTCTCAATTCCCTAAACCTTAACCTATAATCTAACCTAAACCTAAACCTATAACCTACACTTATAACCTAGACCTAAGCCTAAAACCTAAAGCTAAGACCTAAAACCTAAATGTATTCTCAAATCCCTAAACCTAAACCTACACCTAATCCTAATCTCAACTCCCTAACCAAAACCTAAACCTAAACCTAAACCTAAACCTTAACCTAAACCTATAACCTTAACCTAAACCAAAACCTATGACCTAAAACCTAAATGTATTCTCAAATCTCTAAACTTAAATATACACCTAATCCTAATCTCAACTCCCTAACATAAACCTAAACCTAAACTTGAAATCCAAACCTAAACCCGATCTCGAACCCGAACCCAATTTCCTAAACCTAAACTTTAACCTATTCTCAAATCCCTAAACCTAAACCTACACCTAATCCTAATCTAAACTCCCTAACCTAAACCTAAACCTAAACTTGAAAACCCAAACCTAAACCCGATCCCGAACAAGAACCCGAATTCCTAAACCTAAACCTTAACCTATTCTCAAATCCCTAAACCTACACCTACATTTAATCCTAATCTCAACTCCCTAACCTAAACGTAAACCTAACTTGAAAACCCAAATCTAAACCCGATCCCGAACCTGAACCCGATTTCCTAAACCTAAACCTTAACCTATGACCTAACTTAAACCTAAACATATAACCTACACTTATAACATAAACCTAAACCTAAGCCTAAAACCTATACCTATGACCTAAAACTTAAATGTTTTCTCAAATCACTAAACCTAAACCTACACCTAATCTTAATCTCAACTCCCTAACCTAAACCTAAACCTAAACTTGAAAACCCAAACCTAAACCTATAACCTACACTTATAACCTTAACCTAAACCTATAACCTAAACCTAAGCCTAAAACCTAAACCTATGACCTAAAACCTAAATATATGTATTCTTAAATCCAAACCTAAACCCGATCCCGAACCCGAACCCGATTTCTTAAACCTAAACCTTAACCTATTCTCAATTCCATAAACCTATAGCTTATAACCTAAACCTAAACCTAAACCTAAACCTAACCTAAACCAAAACCTTACCTAAACCTATATCCTAAACCTAAACCAAAACCTATGACCTAAAACCTAAATGTATTCTCAAATCTCTAAACCTAAACCTACACCTAATTCTAATCTCAACTCCCTAACCTAAACCTAAACCTAAACTTGAAAATTCAAACCTAAACTCGATCACCAACGCGAACCCAATTTCCTAAACCTAAACCTTAACCTATTCTCAAATCCCTAAACCTAAACCTATACCTAATCCTAATCTAAACTCCCTAACCTAAACTTGAAAACCCAAACCTAAACCCGATCCCGAACCCGAATCCGAATTCCTAAACCTAAACCTTAACCTATTCTCAAATCCCTAAACCAAAAGCTACACCTAATCTTAATCTCAACTCCCTAACCAAAACCTAAACCTAAACTTGAAAACCAAACTTAAACCTGATCCCGAACCTAAACCCGATTTCCTAAACCTAAACCTTAACGTATTCTCAATTCACTAAACCTATAGCTTTTAACCTAAACCTATAACCTTAACCTAAACCAAAACATATTACCTAAAACCTAAATGTATTCTCAAATCTCTAAACCTAAACCTACACCTAATCCTAATCTCAACTCCCTAACCTAAACCTAAACCTAACATGAAAACCCAAACCTAAACGCGATCCCAAACCCGGACCCGATTTCCTAAACCGAAACCTTAACCTATTTTCAATTCCCTAAACCTTAACCTATAACCTAACCTAAACTTAAACCTATAACCTACACTTATAACCTAAACCTAAGCCTAAAACCTAAAGCTAAGACCTAAAACCTAAATGTATTCTCAAATTCCTAAACCTAAACCTACACCTAATCCTAATCTCAACTCCCTAACTTAAAAATAAACCTAAACTTGAAAACCCAAACCTAAACCTATAATCTACACTTATAACCTAAACCTAAGCTAAAAACCTAAACCTACACCTAATCCTAATCTCAACTCCCTAACCTAAACCTAAACCTAAACTTGAAAACCCAAACTTAAACCTATAACCTACACTTATAACTGAAACCTAAACCAATAACCTAAACCTAAGCCTAAAACCTAAACCTATGACCTAAAACCTAAATATATGTATTCTCAAATCGCTAAACCTAAACCTACACCTAATTCTAATCTCAACTCTCAAACCTAAACTTAAACTTAAACTTGAAAACCCAAACCTAAAACTAGAACCTACACTTATAACCTAAACCTAAACCTATAACTTAAACCTAAGGCTAAAACCTAAACCTATGACCTAAAACCTAAATATATGTATTCTCAAATCCAAAACTAAACCCGATCCCGAACCCGAACTCGATTTCCTAAACCTAAACCTTAACCTATTCTCAATTTTCTAAACCTATAGCTTATAACCTAAACCTAAACCTAAACCTAAACCTTAACCTAAACCTATAACCTTAACCTAAACCAAAACCTATGACCTAAAACCTAAATGTATTCTCAAATCTCTAAACTTAAACCTACACCTAATCCTAATCTCAACTCCCTAACCTAAACCTAAACATAAACTTGAAAACCCAAACCTAAACCCAATCTCGAACCCGAACCCAATTTCCTAAACCTAAACTTTCACCTATGCTTAAATCCCTAAATCTAAACCTACACCTAATCGTAATCTAAACTCCTTAACCTAGACCTAAATCTAAACTTGAAAACCCAAACGTAAACCTGATCCCGAACCGGAACCCGAATTCCTAAACCTAAACTTAACCCATTCTCAAATCCCTAAACCTACACCTACACCTAATCCTAATCTCAACTCCCTAACCAAAACCTAAACCTAACTTAAAAACCCAAACCTAAACCTAAACCCAATCCCGAACCTGAACCCGATTTCCTAAACTTAAACCTTAACCTATGACCTAACTTAAACCTAAACCTATAACCTACACTTATAACATATAGCTAAACCTAAGCCTAAAACCTATACCTATGACCTAAAACTTAAATGTATTCTCAAATCACTAAACCTAAACCTACACCTAATCCTAATCTCAACTCTCTAACCTAAACCTAAACCTAAACTTGAAAACCCAAACCTAAACCTGATCCCGAACCCGAACCCGAACCCGAACCCGATTACCTAAACCTAAACCTTAACCTATTCTCAATTCACTAAACCTATAGCTTTTAACCTAAACCTATAACCTTAACCTAAAGCAAAACCTATGACCTAAAATCTAAATGTATTCTCAAATCTCTAAACCTAAACCTACACCTAATCCTAATCTCAACTCCCTAACCTAAACCAAAACCTAACATGAAAACCCAACCCTAAACGCGATCCCAAACCTGGACCCGATTTCCTAAACCGAGACCTTAACCTATTTTCAATTTCCTAAACCTTAACCTATAACCTAACCTAAACCTAAACCTATAACCTACACTTATAACCTAAACCTAAGCCTAAAACCTAAAGCTAAGACCTAAAACCTAAATGTATTCTCAAATCCATAAACCTAAACCTACACCTAATCCTAATCTTAACTCCCTAACCTAAACCTAAACCTAAACTTGAAAACCCAAACCTAAACCTATAACCTACACTTATAACCTAAACCTAAGCCTAAAATCTAAACCTATGACCTAAAACCTAAATGTATTCTCAAATCCCTAAACCTAAACCTACTCCTAATCCTAATCTCAACTCCCTAACCTAAACCTAAACCTAAACTTGAAAACCCAAACCTAAACATATAACCTACACTTATAACCGAAACCTAAACCAATAATCTAAACCTAAGCATGAAACCTAAACCTATGACCTAAAACCTAAATATATGTATTCTCAAATCGCTAAACCTAAACCTACACCTAATCCTAATCTCAACTCTCAAACCTAAACCTAAACCTAAACTTGAAAACTCAAACCTAAACCTATAACCTACACTTATAACCTAAACCTAAACCTATAACCTAAACCTAAGGCTAAAACCTAAACCTATGACCTAAAACCTAAATATATGTATTCTCAAATCCAAACCTAAACCCGATCCCGAACCCGAACCCGATTTCCTAAACCTAAACCTTAACCTATTCTCAATTCTCTAAACCTATAGCTTATAGCCTAAACCTAAACTAAAACCTTAACCTAAACCTATAACCTTAACCCAAACCAAAACCTATGACTTAAAACCTAAATGTATTCTCAAATCTCTAAACTTAAACCTACACATAATCTTAATCTCAACTCCCTAACCTAAACCTAAACCTAAACTTGAAAACCCAAATCTAAACCCGATCCCAAACCCGAACCCAATTTTCTAAACCTAAACTTTAACCTATTCTCAAATCTCTAAACCTAAACCTACACCTAATCCTAATCTAAACTCCCTAACCTAAACCTGAACCTAAACTTGAAAATCCAAACCTAAACCCCCGAACCCGAACCCGAATTCCTAAACCTAAACCTTAACCTATTCTCAAATCCCTAAACCTACACTTACACCTAATCCTAATCTCAACTCCCTAACCTAAACATAAACCTAACTTGAAAACCCAAACCTAAACTCAATCCCGAACCTGAACTCGATTTCCTAAAGCTAAACCTTAACCTATGACCTAACTTAAACCTAAACCTATAACCTAAACTTATAACATAAACCTAAACCTGTAACCTAAACCTAAGCCTAAAACCTATACATATGACCTAAAACTTAAATGTATTCTCAAATCACTAAACCTAAACCTACACCTAATCCTAATCTCAACTCCCTAACCTAAACCTAAACCTAAACTTGAAAACCCAAACCTAAACCTGATCCCGAACCCGAACCCGATTTTCTAAACCTAAACCTTAACCTATTCTCAATTCACTAAACCTATAGCTTTTCACCTAAATCTAAACCTAAACCTATAACCTTAACCTAAACCAAAACCTATGACCTAAAACCTAAATGTATTCTCAAATCTCTAAACCTAAACCTACACCTAATCCTAATCTCAACTCCCTAACCTAAACCTAAACCTAACATGAAAACCCAAACCTAAACACGATCCCAAACCCGGACCCGATTTTCTAAACCGAAACCTTAACCTATTCTCAATTCCCTAAACCTTAACCTATAACCTAACCTAAACCTAAACCTATAACCTATACTTATAACCTAAACCTAAGCCTAAAACCTAAAGCTAAGACCTAAAACCTAAATGTATTCTCAAATCCCTAAACCCAAACCTGCACCTAATCCTAATCTCAACTCCTTAACCTAAACCTAAACCTAAACTTGAAAACCCGAACCTAAACCTATAACCTACACTTATAACCTAAAACTATGACCTAAAACCTAAATGTATTCTTAAATCTCTAAACTTAAACATACACCTAATTCTAATCTCAACTCCCTAACCTAAACCTAAACCTAAACTTGAAAACCCAAACCTAAACCCGATCCCGAACCCGAACCCAATTTCCTAAACCTAAACTTTAACCTATTCTCAAATCCTTAAACCTAAACCTACACCTAATCCTAATCTAAACTCCCTAACCTAAACGTAAACCTAAACTTGTTAATCCAAACCTAAACCTGATCCCGAACCCGAACCTGATTTCCTAAACCTAAACCTTAACCTATTCTCAATTCACTAAACCTATAACTTTTAACCTAAACCTATAACCTTAACCTAAACCAAAACCTATGACCTAAAATCAAAATGTATTCTCAAATCTCTAAACCTAAACCTACACCTAATCCTAATCTCAACTCCCTAACCTAAACCTAAACCTAAACTTGAAAACCCAAACCTAAACCTATAACCTACACTTATAACCTAAACATAAACCTATAACTTAAACCTAAGCCTAAAACCTAAACTTATGATCTAAAACCTAAATATATGTATTCTCAAATCCCTAAACCTACACCTACACCTAATCCTAATCTCAACTCCCTAACCTAAACCTAAACCTAACTTGAAAACCCAAACCTAAACCCGATCCCGAACCTGAACCCGATTTTCTAAACCTAAACCTTAACCTATGACCTAACTTAAACCTAAACCTATAACCTACACTTATAACATAAACCTAAACCTATAACCTAAACCTAAGCCTAAAACCTATATCTATGACCTAAAACTTCAATATATTCTCAAATCACTAAACCTAAACCTACACCTAATCCTAATCTCAACTCCCGAACCTAAACCTAAACCTAAACCTGAAAACCCAAACCTAAACCTGATCCCGAACCCGAATCCGATTTCCTAAACTTAAACTTTAACCTATTCTCAATTCACTAAACCTATAGCTTTTAACCTAAACGTAAACCTAAACCTAAACCAAAACCTATGACCTAAAACTTAAATGTATTCTCAAATCTCTAAACCTAAACCTACACTCAATCCTAATCTCAACTCCCTAACCTAAACCTAAACCTAACATGAAAACCCAAACCTAAACGTTATCCCAAACCTAGACCCGATTTCCTAAACCAAAACCTTAACCTATTCTTAATTCCCTAAACCTTAACCTATAACCTTACCTAAACCTAAACCTATAACCTATACTTATAACCTAAACCTAAGCCTAAAACATAAAGCTAAGACCTAAAACGTAAATGTATTCTCAAATCCCTAAACCTAAACCTACACCTAATCCTAATCTCAACTCCCTAGTCTAAACCTAAACCTAAACTTGAAAACCCAAACCTACACTTATAACCTAAACCTAAGCCTAAAACCTAAACCTATGACATAAAACCTAAATGTATTCTCAAATCCCTAAACCTAAACCTACACCTAATCCTAATCTCAACTCCCTAACCTAAACCTAAACCTAAACTTGAAAACCCAAACCTAAACCTATAACCTACACTTATAACCTAAACCTAAACCTATAACCTAAACCTAAGCCTAAAACCTAAACCTATGACCTAAAACCTAAATATATGTATTCTCAAATCGCTAAACCTAAACCTACACCTAATCTTAATCTCAACTCTCAAACCTAAACCTAAACCTAAACTTGAAAACTCAAACCTAAACCTATAACCTACACTTATAACCTAAACCTAAACCTATAACCTAAACCTAAGCCTATAACCTAAACCTATGACCTAAAACCTAAATATATGTATTCTCAAATCCAAACCTAAACCCAATCCCGAATCCGAACCCGATTTCCTAAAATGAAACCTATTCTCAATTGCTAAAACCTATAGCTTATATCCTAAACCTAAACCTAAACCTAAACCTAAACCCTAACCTAAACCTAAACCTTAACCTAAACCTATAACCTTAACCTAAACCAAAACCTATGACATAAAACCTAAATATATTCTCAAATCTCAAAACCTAAACAAACACCTAATCCTAATCTCAACTCCCTAACCTAAACCTAAACCTAAACTTGAAAACTCAAACCTAAACCTATAACCTACACTTACAACCTAAACCTAAACCTATAACCTAAACCTAAGCTTAAAACCTAAACCTATGACCTAAAATCTAAATATATGTATTCTCAAATCCCTAAACCTAAACTTACACCTAATCCTAATCTCAACTCTCTAACCTAAACCTAAACCTAAAATTGAAAACCCAAACCTAAACCTATAACCTACACTTATAACCTAAACCTAAACCTATAACCTAAACCTAAGCCTAAAACCTAAACCTATGACCTAAAACCTATATATATGTATTCTCAAATCCAAACCTAAATCCGATCCCGAACCCGAACCTGATTTCCTAAACTTAAACCTTAACCTATTATCAATTCCCTAAACCTATAGCTTATAACCTAAGCCTAAACCTAAACCTAAACCTTAACCTAAACCTAAACCTTAACCCAAACCTATAACCTTAACCTAAACCAAAACCTATGACCTAAAACTTAAATGTATTCTCAAATCTCTAAACATAAACCTAAACCTAATCCTAATCTCAACTCCCTAACCTAAACCTAAACCTAAACTTGAAAACCCAAACCTAAACCTATAACCTACACTTATAACCTAAACCTAAGCCTATAACCTAAACCAATGACCTAAAACTTAAATATATATATTCGCAAATCCCTAACCTAAACCTACACTTAATCCTAATCTCAACTCCCAAACCTAAACCTAAACCTAAACTTGAAAACCCAAACCTAAACCTATAACCTACACTTATAACCTTAACCTAAACCTATAACCTAAACCTAAGCCTAAAACCTAAACCTATGACCTAAAACCTAAATATATGTATTCTTAAATCCAAACTTAAACCCGATCCCAAACCCGAACCCGATTTCTTAAACTTAAACCTTAACCTATTCTCAATTCCATAAACCTATAGCTTATAACCTAAACCTAAACCTAAACCTAAACCTTTAACTAAACCTAAACCTTAACCTAAACCAAAACCTTACCTAAACCTATAACCTAAACCTAAACCAAAACCTATGACCTAAAACCTAAATGTATTCTCAAATCTCTAAACCTAAACCTACACCTAATTCTAATCTCAACTCCCTAACCTAAACCTAAACCTAAACTTGAAAATCCAAACCTAAACCCGATCCCCAACGCGAACCCAATTTCCTAAACCTAACCTTAACCTATTCTCAAATCCCTAAACCTAAACCTACACCTAATCCTAATCTAAACTCCCTAACCTAAACTTGAAAACCCAAACCTAAACCCGATCCCGAACCCGAATCCGAATTCCTAAACCTAAACCTTAACCTATTCTCAACTTCCTAAACCAAAAGCTACACTTAATCCTAATCTCAACTCCCTAACCTAAACCTAAACCTAACTTGAAAATCCAAACCTAAACCCGATCCCGAACCTGAACCCGATTTCCTAAACATAAACCTTAACCTATGACCTAACTTAAACCTAAACCTATAACCTACACTTATAACCTAAACATAAACCTAAACCTAAGCATAAAACCTAAACCTATGACCTAAAATCTAAATATATTCTCAAATCCCTAAACCTAAACCTACACCTAATCCTAATCTCAACTCCCAAACCTAAACCTAAACCTAAACTTGAAAACCCAAACCTAAATGTATAACCTACACTTATAACCTAAACCTAAACCTATAACCTAAACCTAAGCCTAAAACCTAAACCTATGACATAAAACCTAAATATATGTATTCTCAAATCCCTAAACCTAAACCTAAACCTAATCCTAATCTCAACTCCCAAACCTAAACCTAAACCTAAACTTGAAAACCCAAACCTAAACGTATAACCTACACTTATAACCTAAACCTAAACCTATAACCTAAACCTAAGCCTAAAACCTAAACCTATGACCTGAAACCTAAATATATGTATTCTCAAATCTCTAAACCTAAACCTACACCTAATCCTAATCTCAACTCCCTAACCTAAACCTAAACCTAAACTTGAAAACCCAAACCTAAACCTATAACCTACACTTATAACCTAAACCTAAACCTATAACCTAAACCTAAGCCTAAAACCTAAACCTATGACCTAAAACCTAAATATATGTATTCTCAAATCCCTACACCTAATCCTAATCTCAACTCCCAAACCTAAACCTAAACCTAAACTTGAAAACCCAAACCTAAACTTATAACCTACACTTATAACCTAAACCTAAACCTAAGCCTAAAACCTAAACCTATGACCTAAAACCTAAATATATGTATTCTCAAATCCAAACCTAAACCCGAACCCGATTTCCTAAACCTAAACCTTAACCTATTCTCAATTCCCTAAACCTATAGCTTATAACCTAAACCTAAACCTAAACCTAAACCTGAAAGTGCACCTATTATGTGCCCGGGTTTGTCAATTACGTTGTAAGTTGAGTCAGTCGGACGACAGTACTTAACAAGAAGATCAAGTCAAGCGTCTGCCTCATCTGGATATGTGGAAGCTTGCCAAAAGGTAAATCATAGCCTTACATCCTTTGTTCCAAAACACCAGGTGATTAAACCCTTAAAAAGAACTAGAACATCTTAGGGTTTATGTGTAAGAAAACTTTTTATTAAAAAGAAAATCTTCTAAGTTTTTCTTACACTGTCGATTATATAGATTCCCCTTTTGATATGATCGACCAGCTCTGTCGATATCCTCGGCATATCAATCGACACAATCGAGTGAGGACAAAAAGCGTCCAGCAATCAAACAATCTTCTGGACGATTTATCGATATATCGACCTTCGAGTCGATATCATCGATATTCAAAAATCGATCATATCTGAAGTGGATCGATCATATCGACAGACTGCTTTCCGGCGCCCCTGTTTTTTGAAAGAAAACTAACATATACTTCGATATATCGATGACTGTCCGATTCAATCTGAACTCAAATATCGATTATATCGGGAGTCAGTCGATCATATCGACTGTGGGGTGCATGTTCTCTCCAGCATGAATTTCAGGTTACTTTTAATGTTGATCGGGGTGCATGTCGATAAATCGATATTCATATATCGATCATATCGAGACCAAGTCGATTGGATCGAGTTAGGACATAAATCTTCCAGCAAGCTTACATGTAAATCTATACGATTTATCGATCCCATCGACAAGGTCTCCGATATGATCGATGTACAAATTCCGATGACATCGACTGTTTCCCCGATCATATCTATGATCCTGAAATTCTTCAAGGCTTCTCTCTTATTTTTCACTTATCGATAGATCGAACCATCACTCGATGGAATCGGAGTTTGAAATCTGATAACATCGATGTGTGTCTCGATCCCATCGACCAGTTGGCGGAAGGTTTTCAAAAGCGAAATGACAATTGAGTTCTTATCATCGAGAGGTCGGCCGATACAATCGAGAGTATACACTCGATCATATCGACGACTGCTCGATGATATCGAACTCGTCATAAATATGACCGTTTATATCCGTTGGAACCTTTTGCCTATAAATAGAGAGAATTGTCTTCATTGCTTGTACAGAAAGTAGAGAGTGCTTTAGAGTGTTTCAACCTTCCTATTATTTACCTAAGCTCTTTCTCTTAGGAAGTTCATCCTCCAATCCACCCTCATCATTGATATCTCATAGAGTGGATTGGAGAATGAACTTTCGCATTCAAGGATCCTTCAGTTACTACCTTAATGACATATCATTAAGCTGGGATGCCTTGAATGTATAGATGATGAGAACCTCTCTATCTTCCTTATAAAAAAATCTTCAGAGAGTGGTATTCCATCATAGCCTTGACCCAACCTAAGCCTAGCATATATACATCTTTGTGTTGCGGATCAAGGGAGCTGAAGATTCTTCATCAACAAGAAGGAGATCTTCATCATTGCGCTGAAAGGGACTCATCAACTTATCTGTAAGTACTAAGAGTCCAGAGGACACTTACGATCATTCCTTTTTAGGATTGGGTTTTAAGTGTTGCTCACCATTTGAAGTCCTCAAAGGAGGCCTCCGACGGGAGTGTACGTGCGGGGTGCGTTGTGTGGACCCTTGCTCTGTGAAGAGCATAAACATCTGGTTAGGAGTATGCTAGCAAAACTCAAGGGTTTGAGGTGAACCGAGTAGAAACCTCAGGGTGCGTTGTGTGGACCCTTGTCCTGTGTGGGCATAAATATTTGGTTAGGAGTACGCCAGTAAAACTCTAGAGTTTGAGGTGAACCGAATAGAAACCTCTGTAAAGGTTGAAGGTGAACCTGATTTAAAACCTTAGGTTTGAGGTGAACCACGGAAAACCTCCTTAGTGAAATCCGGTCACTCAAGGGTTGAGTGTGGAAGCCGGGAGTGGAGTAGACAAGTCGTCGAACCACTATAAAATGACTGTGTTTGAGTTTGATATTATCTTTCATTTATGTGATTGCCTTGCATGTCTTTATATATGATCACATCCTATGCACACACAGTCATATCCATCACAATCTCATCCATACATTGTTTATCTTTTAAATATTTTGTGATTGGATCCTCTATCAGGCTTGGAAGCCAGTAGAGTTAAGGTTGAGTAATCCTAATAAATACTCTGTGATAGGATTAGTGTGATAAGGATCTTTAATAATTTATAAAAACTTTAAAAAGTCCTATTCACCCCCCTCTACGATATACTGACCTATTCCTACTTCAACTAAAGTGGTCTTCACCACAATTTCAAAACCTAAACCTTAACTTAAACCTAAACCTTAACCTAAACCTATAACCTTAACCTAAAGTAAAACCTATGACCTAAAACCTAAATGTATTTTCAAATCTCTAAACCTAAACCTACACCTAATCCTAATCTCAACTCTCTAACCTAAACCTAAACCTAAACTTGAAAACCCAAACCTAAACCCGATCCCGAACCCGAACCTAATTTACTAAATCTAAACCTTAACCTATTCTCAAATCCCTAAACCTAAACCTACACATAATCCTAATCTAAACTCCCTAACCTAAACCTAAACCTAAACCTAAACCTGAAGACCTAAACCTAAACCCAATCCCGAACCCAAACCCGAATTCCTAAACCTAAACCCTAACCTATTCTCAAATCCCTAAACCTAAACCTACACCTAATCATAATCTCAACTCCCTAACCTAAACCTAAACCTAACTTGAAAACTGTTCACTCCCCAAGTGCAGGGTTGTGATGTAGTAATAACTCGGTAAGACCGAGGTCAAATCCCAAGGGACTGAAACTTGTACGTAATCTAAAATTAAGTAGAATTAGAACTAGAATAAGGTGAAATCTAACTAATTGTAATTTGAGGGATAATGGTGGAATAATTATTCTAAAACTTAAGAAAATTCAGAGATAGGAAACTAGGGATTTAGAGGATCCAGTTGTAGGGATCAGGGAGATCCTATGCTTTCTTCAAGAATCATGGAGTTTAAACTGAACTGTCATTGATCTAGTTTTTCAGAGATGAAAGGTATATGAATTAGAATGGATTCCATCACCAAACCATGCCCAAGAGATTATGACAAACAACAGAATTAAAGTAGTTACCAACCAATCACATGTATGAAGGTTAGGAAGGGTACCGACGTCCGACCATGCTCAGGAGACTATGGTGAACAAAAGGACTTCCTGAAGTCATAAACATAAAAGGAAAAGAAAATATTCAAAGCCATCACAAACCCACTGTAATTTCAGTCACAATAGACCATTAAAGACTAAAAATATTTTCATACTAATCAAACTAAAATCAACTTCAATTCATACATTAAAATTAAATTAAAAGCTTAGAATCACCCATCTCATTACAAGCTTCACCTCTTAGCCCTAGGTAAGAGGATTAGCCAGCCATGAATGGGCTAGAATCCCTTAAACAAAGCAACAGAAAAGAAAAGGAAAGAACTACTCTCTCTCTCTCTCTCTCTCTCTCTCTCTCTCTCTCTCTCTCTCTTCTTCACGTTCAAAACCAAAGATCCACAGGTCTAAATCCCACTCCCCACGTCCAAAATCTCCTTATATAGCTGCTGGAGTGGTGAAAATCGGATTTGAATCGGATTTGAAAAGCTATGCATGCCCAACTAAAGCTTTTTCGCAGCCAAGTTCGGTGCCTCAAAAATCGCCACTTTCCTTGCTTAATTTCCAAAGAAACACTGTCTCTTAGGATATTTTTGGGTCCTCTACATGATAGACGGTTTAGATCTTCCATATGATCAAAGATGGTGGGCCTCAACTGCCTGAAAAATTCTGTTTTCACGGATGTGCGAAACCTTTCGCACTCTTTCACTGTCGTGATCCGTGGGCCCCACAGAGGTATTTTTTGAAAAATTCACCCTGTCCATTGGATTTATAAGGAAATTTCAGTTAAGAATGGGTGGTTTTGAACGTCCATTGACGTGACCTAGAGAATAAATCGTAATAAAATTAATTTTGAACATCCCAGGGAAGCCCTTTTGTGGCCTCTATAACGCACACGTGTACTTGCATGAGTGAAAAGTTTAAGAATGATTTTATAGTGCTCGCGGCTGTCTACACGATGGACGGTTTGGATTGAGCTTACGGGGCACGTGTGGGGCCCACAACAAATCGTAAAAATGACGCCGACCGTCCGTTAAGCTGGCTTTGGAAATTTCCACTTTCTTTTTTTCTTTCGGTCAGAGATGGTCAAACCGTCTCTGATGCTTGCCGTGCACGGCTAGTGCATATATGCACTATGCACATTCCGTACATGTGGGGTCCACGATGATGTGTTTCTGAAATCTGATCCAGTCATTCATCTTCTCATATTATTTAAGCCGTCAATACCAAAGTTGAGGTAGTTCCAGATACCAGGTGGGCCCCAAATTGAAGATTAATGGGCTGATCTGTCTGTTGGCCCACTTTTCGAGATCTTCAATGTCTGAAATTTGATATGTATAGTTAATTTATGGCCCTCATCATGTGTATAAAGTTTCGAGTCAATCGGATGGCAGGAACCATGTGATCTTGCATTCTGGCTGGTTTTCGGGCCCCTTTAACGTGAGCAGCTCAATTTTCTCAGATTCCTGGCGTGTAAATCCATCAATCTTGGTACTCTGGAGTGCGTCCTTTGCTCTGATGACTTCGGAGCATCAAATTCATGCTTTTAATACACTTTTTCAATCAACGCTCTTTATTTCATCCTGCAACAAAACACAATTAAATTATGGCATTAAGCATTATCATATATGTAAAATTAGGCAATAATCGGGGTCTGATATGCAATATTTGACCCTCATCATAATCCCCAACCAGCATTTTTCTAGTCCCGAGCAAAACATGCGAAAAATAATTTCAAAAATAAAAGAGCAATTCTTGTAAACTCGAGCGACTTGTGACCAGATAGTTGAGATGCAAAAATTCTAGAATTATGAATGGTGAGTAGAATTTTCTCCTGGAATCAAACTGATGGTAAACTTCATAATCAAGTTCACAATATTAATCCATTAATTAGAATAATTCTAAACATTGAGTTCCATGAGTGTATAGTGTAATCTCGGCTTATATTCATTAAGAGATCCAATCATTATACCAGCCTTTGATTTTGTTCATAAACAGTAACGCCAAAGAGGGGAATCAAATCCTCACCTATAGGGAGCAAACCTATGGTGAAAACTTCTCACCTAAATTTTTTTTCTAACTATCAACCATGGGGGATCGAATCTACACCTATAGGGAGCAAACTTATGGTAAAGATTATGCGACTAACCCTTTTAATTCTTCTTTTACTGAATATGAATTTTTTTTTCAAGCTGATTCCATTCATGCTTCGAGATTACCAAGTTAATCATTTAATGTGTAAGCGAGATGTGTCTTGTGAGATCATGACTCAATCAATGTTTAAAACTTCTAATCATGGGTTAATAATTTAAACTTAACTGTGAAATCTAACATGCAACTAACTCCAAAAGTTATAAATTACCAACATTCTATGTTTTTTAATTTTAAAATCACAAATATCCTTCAAAATCACTTCAAATTCACAAGAAATTCAAAAAAAAAATTAAAAATTAAGAATTTTCACAATTTTGCTCAAGATCAAGAAAATACTGATTAGGTAACCTAATCTCCCACCCCCAACCTAAAATCTACATTGTCCTCAATGTAAAAGAAATAAGCATGCAATGCACATAGGACAACGAAAGTAAAAAAAAAAGAGTGATGGAAAGATAGTACTTGAACGAAAGAATCAAGAGGCTTCCAAAGATATCATCGTAAAAGCAGGTCAATACAAGAGAGAAATCAATTAAAGTAAAAAAAAATCATAAAAAGAAGATCCTACCTATACCACTTTCGCAGGTTCTCTCGATTGCATTTAGCGTATGTAACAAGCCTTTAAACCCCTACGTTGCCCCTAGTGGACGAGTTGTAGTCTCGTGAGGGTTTGCAGTAATGTTACCCACAAACATTGAAGTAACTAACTAGGAAAAAAAATAGAATGAAAAGTTAGGCTGCCTCTCAGGAGCGCTAAATTTACCGTCTTCAGCCAGAAAAATAAAGTAAACTACTCTAGTCCTATGAAAGTGATAAACCTACCTATACCTCCATCAAACTAGGAGATCAATCCTGGTAAACAGGAGCAATCAGAGGCATGGACATGTCCTATGAATCAAATGTCTCGACAAATGGCTTTAATCGATGTCCATTGACTTTAAACTCCTTGCCATTGTCGGAATCTCTTATCTCGATGGCCCCATGAGGATAAGCAGTAAAAACAATGTAAGAGCCGGTCCAATGAGATCGAAGCTTATCCGGAAAGAGATGTAGTCGAGAGTCATACAAGAGGACTTTCTGACCTAGCATGAATGATTTTCGTAGAATATGTTGATCATGAAACGCCTTCATCTTGTCCTTGTAAATTCTCGAGTTTTCGTACGCATCGTTCTGGATTTTTTCAAGTTCATTTAATTGAAGTTTGCATAGCGAGCCAGCGTTGTCCAAATTGAAATTTAGATTTTTGATCGCCCAATATACTTTATGTTCCAATTCCACAGGCAAGTGACAGGCCTTTCCATAGACAAGTCTAAAGGGAGATGTTCTAATAGGAGTTTTAAAAGCAGTACGGTATGCCCATAAGGCATCGGTCAACTGGATTGACCAATCCTTACGGTTAGGGTTAACCGTTTTCTCCAGGATATGTTTGATCTATCTATTGGAAATCTCAACTTGTCCACTTGTCTGTGGATGGTATGGGGTGTTCACCTTATGAGAGATACCGTATTTCTTCATTAAGCTCTCAAATGGTCTATTGCAAAAGTGTGAGCCCCCGTCACTAATGATGGCTTGAGGCGTTCCGAATCATGACAGGATATTTTCTTTTAAGAATTTAATGACCGTGCAATGGTCATTGTTGCGGCACGGAATTGCTTCGACCCATTTAGTGACATAGTCTACGACGAGAAAAATATATAAATTTCCAAAGGATTGGAGGAATAGTCCCATGAAATCAATGCCCCAACAATCAGATGCTTCTATAATAAGGATGAGATTCAAGGGCATCATATTTCGACAGGACAATGCTCCCAATTTCTGACAACGCTCACAAGCCTTACAAAACTCATGAGTGTCCCTGAACATAGTGGGCCAGTAAAAGCCACACTGTAGAATCTTGGCCATGGTCTTTTTAGCAGAAAAGTGACCTCCACGGCCTATGAGTGACAGAAGGAGATGACACTCTGATGCTCATCGTCTGCCACACATCTCCTTAAGATTTAGTCTGGACAATATTTAAATAGATATGGATCATCTCAGAAAAAGTTACGCACCTTGGTAAAGAATTTCTTCTTATCTTGTGACGTCCAGTGTATCGGTATGGAACCTGTAGCAAGATAATTAGCAATATCAGCGAACCAAGTTGAATAGGAGACTCTGAACAATTGTTCATCGGGGAACATGTCATTGATATGGGTCGCCTCAAGGGAATCAGAGGTATTAAGTCGAGAAAGATGATCGGCCACTACGTTCTCTACTCCCTTTTTATCTTTAATTTCTAAATCAAATTCTTGGAATAGAAGGATCCATCGTATCAGGCGGGGCTTAGAATCATTCTTAGAAAGAAGATACTTAAGTGCCGCATGATTTGTGTAGATAATGATTTTGGATCCGATCAGGTAGGATCTAAATTTGTCCAAAGCGAAAACTACGGCTAAGAGTTCCTTTTCCGTAGTCGAGTAGTTCACTCGGGCAGGATTTAGAGTCCTACTTGCGTAATGAATGACGTAAGTTCGCTTATCTTTTCTCTAGCCTAGAACCGCTCCAAGAGCATAATCAGAGGCATCGCACATAAGTTCAAAAGGAAGACTCCAGTCGGGTGGCTGCATGATAGGTGCAGTGGTTAACATGCCCTTAAGCTTAGTGAAAGCTTCTTGGCATTACTCAGTCCACTCGTATGGTGCATCCTTTTGAAGAAGATTACATAAAGGATGAGAGAGGAGACTAAAGTCCTTTATGAATCGTCGGTAAAATCCTGCGTGTCCTAAGAAGGATCGCACGTCTCTGATATTCTTGGGTAGAGGTAGGTTAGAGATAAGGTCGATCTTTGCTTTATCTACCTCAATTCCCTTAGACGAGATGATATGCCCAAGGACAATTTCCTTTTGAACCATAAAATGACACTTCTCCCAATTAAGTACCAGATTCTTTTCTTCACATCTTTTCGGCACACATTTAAGACTCGCTAAGCACTCGCTGAAAGATGAACTGAAAACAGAGAAATCGTCCATGAAGACCTCTAGATATTTCCCCACCATGTCCAAAAAGATACTCATCATGCATCGCTGAAAGGTGGTAGGGGCATTACATAACCCAAATGACATCCTTCTGTAAGCAAAGGTGTCATAGGGACATATAAATGTGGTCTTTTCCTGGTCCTCAGGGGCGATTTCAATCTGATTATAACCTGAATACCCATCAAGGAAACAGTAATAGGAATGACCAGCTAGCCTTTCCAAGATTTGATCAATGAAGGGCAAAGGAAAATGGTCTTTCCTTATGACGGTATTCAGCTTTCTGTAGTCAATGCACATTCTCCAACCAGTAGTAACTCTGGTCGGCACGAGTTCATTATTAACATTGGCTACGATGGTGATCCCGGATTTCTTAGGAACCACCTGAGTTGGACTCACCGATTGACTATCGAGTATAGGGTATATGATACCCACATCCAATAGTTTAAGAACTTCGACCTTAACTACTTCTTTCATGTTTGGATTTAGTCTACATTGTGATTGCCGAACAGCCTTTGCATTATCCTCAAGATATATGCGGTGAGTATAAATCGATGGGTTAATTCCTTTGAGGTCCGCTATCGTCCATCCAAGAGCTCCCTTATGCTCAATGAGAGTAGATATGAGCATACTCTCTTGTTCTTTCTCCAGGTGGGAAGAGATCACCACCGGGTATGTCTCATCTTGACCTAAATAGACATATTTTAAATCAGAGGACAAAGGTTTTAGGTCAAGCTTCGGTGGCTTGAGGTTAGACGGTAGAGGCACTACATCAGTTTGGGGCAACTTTTCAATTTGTGGTCTCCACCGGTTAACTTTAAGTACCGGTGTAGTATCCAGCATGGTACATGTCTCCCTAATTATATCATCATCAAGATCATGGGAGTGGGCCAGGCACGTCTCTAGAGGATCAGAGGATAATGAGAGAGGCGTTCTATCCTTCACGAAAGAATCAATCATGTTAATATCGTGGAAATCGTCATCATCCTCTGAGTTGTTGTCGTTATTGAAAAAGATATTAGATTCCAATGTCAAATTTTTAAAATACATAGTTATGACACCATTCCTGCAATTGATAATTGCATTTGAAGTGGACAGGAATGGACGACCAAGAATGACGGGAATCTGAGTGCTTGTGTCATTGATGGGTTCGGTGTCCAAGATGATAAAATCTATAGGGTAGTAAAATCTATCAACCTAGACCAACACATCCTCAATTATCCCTCTTGGTACACGAACAGAGCGGTCAGCAAGTTGTACAATGGTCCGGGTGGGTTTTAATTCACCCAAACCTAACTGTTGGAATACCGAGTAAGGAATCAAATTGACGCTCGCTCCTAAGTTAAGAAGTGCGTGATCAATTCGATAGTTTCCGATTACACGTGATATGGTTGGACAACCGGGGTCCTTTGTAACGCCCGTGAAAAATCCATACTTGGGCTCGAGTACCAACTCGACCCGAAATTGCATAAAATTTATTCCTTTAAGAAATATGACTAGGTTAGCTAGTGCAACGTTAGAATAGCTGGGAAATGGTCCCTGATCACTTTAAATACGTTCTACAAGGCCCAAAGCGAGTGGAACCAAGGGTGCTATAATGCTCTAAAGCCTCGGATCAAACTCTAAACCGGTTTGTTCTCGGGACCTCCTTGAAACTTGTATTGGATCTAGACCGCGCGTCGTAAGTCAGATGCCTACCATCTTAGACCGTTATGACCACTTAGCTGGGCTTGGCAATCGTTTCAAATATCAAGTCCAACTGACGTTCAGAGGCTATTTCATTGAGCCTAGAGTGAAGAGAGTGAGAATAGGGTTAAAATTGGAATTTGAAATTCAAATCTGGCACACGAAATTGACGCATCAGTATTAAGCGTTCCGACCGTCAGAATACAGCCAAATTACACCCTTGGATCAGGAAAAATTTCTATTACATATCACGAGACTTATAGGCCTGATCTTGGTGCGGTGATCGTTAAACTGAAACTGGGCCGCCACGTGCGATTTGGGAACCGTACCGGTCTGAAAACTGGATGTGTGCTAGATCCAGTATGCACGAGCTTAAGTCCGACCGCATTTGGCCAGGGGACCTTCAGAAATGCCCTTTTGGACCGAAACGGCCCCGATTTGGTTAGGCACCAAGTAAACATTATTCCCAAGCCTATTTTGGGCATGTTTTAAGCTATAAAAGGGGTTGAAACCTTCACTCCTCTCTCCCATCTGAATTTGAGAGAAATCCTAGCTTGGGAGAGAGAAAAAGGTGAGAGATTGTGAGAGTGTGGGAGAGTTCTTCCTGCCACTTGTGCTACGTGTTGCACGTGCTCAAGCAACACACCTCTACCGTTTTTCCGGCGATTTCACCGCGATCCTAGGTAAGTAAATATCCTAAATAGTTGTTGATTTAAATTTTTCTTATTTTCATAGCGATGTAGCTTATGGATCTTGTGTATTAGGCTCCTTATTCGCCGTAGACGAAGCGTATACGCTCCGTTTCAATTCCCGAGTCTACAAGACATAAGGTGAGGATTTTAGACGCTTTGATTGACGGTTTCCAACACTTTCAATGTCGTTTAATAGTAGATTCTTGACGGCATCACCGTTTGACATGTACAAAATGCTCTCCGTTTCCCGTTTCGTAAACTAACGAAGAATATGAGATTTAGGGCATTTTAGTCATTTGTAGGAAGTACTGTTTACATTCATATTTTGCTGATGTGGTTGACATAGTTTGTTGTCGCATTAGGAAGTTAGGAATGCGTGCATAATTAGTTTGGCGAAGAGATTCGCCTAGTTGCGCACTTTGGGTCGACATACTATATGTAGACTTAAGTGTGTAGTGTAGGTGTTTGTATAAATGCTTGTATTAGTATGTATTGAATTAAATGATGTTATGTGATAGTTTGTGACTGATTTATCAATTAATATGCTGACCTAAATGATTTTCTACATGTTGACTAAATGCATGATTTCATTACATGCATGGAATATATGTGCTTGAAGGTTTGCTTGAGTTGAATGTTATAACATGTGTTAACATGCTCACATGATTGTATTTCAATTCTAATACTTTTACATATATTGTTGATGTGATTCCATAAGTGCTTGGGACTAGACTTAGTCCAGGCAGTCGGTAACCGAGCGAATTCGTGGCTGACTGGTCATAGCCACGAACGACGCGTCGATGAACGTGATTCGTGTTTAGAGTTGGCGGCAGTGGTTAGGCCACGCGAAGTGTTTTACGCACTTCATGTCGTTCGACTTGAGATGCGATCGCGCTAGTCGAGCCCGTCAAGCAACCCGACTGGCCGATGTATGTTCACCTTGTATGAGTCATAACTGCTTGAACCTAGGATACTGAACTTACCATTGTAAACCCTGTTAACCATGGTACCTTGATCCACGAAGACTCATGAGCCGGGCATGGTGGTATGGGACACCGTGGTCGAGCTGTCGGCCTACGCTGGGGCCACAAACCTCCCCGTAGTGACCAGTGAGCACCTAGACTCGTGAGCAGATTATGGTGGTATGGGACACTATATTCTAGCTGTCGGCCTACACTGATCAGGCGACGAGTCCTTTGTAGTGACCGCGAGTGTATTCTGAGTTTACGGGAGGTGACGACCCTTCCGTTGCAGTAGAGTACAGTAGGCCTGTATTGATAAGGTGATGGGGGAGCGGTGCAACGAGTGCGAGCAACAGCCCTGACAGCCCTTGCAGTGACCTACGAAATATACATCGTATGAGATTACTAGGAGTGACGACCTTAGACAGGATCTGTGTTGGGATTGATACAAGGGAAGTACCTTAGTTTTCCAATCCTGCTGTTTGAATGGACTAATAACAACTTGAAAATCATATCACCATAGCATTGCTTGTGCCTGGAAGATGTGGAGCACTCTAGGGAGTGTGGCATGCCGCGGTCGTAAGATGTTGCCGTATGAGGGAGATCGTCGGTGAGGGCATACATCACGTCATGTCATCTTGCATTAACAACAGTATTAGGAATATCTGATTTACTGCTTTACTATTATTGCATGATTGAATTGTGAACATGCTAATCTTTGCTCTATGATTCCACTGAGTTGATCACTCACTCCCACGTTACGGGATGGTGTTTGCAACACCCACCAGACCCTGTTGTAGATGCAGGTGAGGCTGAGATCCAGGAGGTGGAGCCAGACATCGACGAGGACCAGGACGAGTTCTCGTACATGCAGTATCATGATGGCTTCGCGTAGGCGACCTGGATCGATGGGATTTCAGTGGGACCATTTTGGATGTTTATTTTGTTCGTGTATATTATGTGAGACTCAGAGATGTAGTCATACTTTGGAGACAGATGAGATTTACTTTGTTTTTCCATACAGTGATATATATATATTGTTTAGTCTTCCGCTTACTTTTATCACTGGATCTGAAGTATGAATTGCAGTTTTGGTATACTTTTACTCATGTGAATGCTTTAAATCAGACAACATTGAATCATAATCATTTTTGTTGCATAAGTGACGGTCTGGAACTCGGGAGTTGAGTTTATACACGACCCCCGATTTTTAAGGTGTTACATCCTTGAATTTCTGCGGCACATCTTGTTTTAGGATGGCACTCACTTTCTCAATTAAGAAAATCTTCTTTTGAACACCTTACCGTCGTTTGGTCGTGCATAAGTCTTTTAGAAATTTGGCATATAAAGGTATCTGTTTTACGACATCAAGTAGAGGAATGTTGACTTTCACTTGTTTCAACACCTCTAGGATATCCTGAGAGTGAGAGAGACGTTTTGGTGCAACTAACCGTTGGGGGAACGGAGCAACTGGCTTCTCTAGAGGTTCCAGTTCAAATTTTTTTGGGGCATCACTAGATCCATCGTTGTTGTCCTCTTCTGGTTCTTGAGGCTTTTTGGGCCTAACCGGAAGGGTTTTATCAATAACCTTCCCACTCCTAAGAGTGGTGATGGATTTAGCGTGCCCCATTTGATTTGAAGAGCTGGGATCACCTATCTCGTATTGCGGTTTAGGATTGGGGAGTAGTTGTGTAGGGAGCATCCTTTTTTCCAGAGCCTTCATACGTGAATCTATTTTTTGCATAAAATCTGAAATTCCTTGCATTGTCTGAGTCAGCTCTTGTATGGAAATTTGAACCGATTCTTCTTGAGGTTTCCCCTGATTTGGATTTTGATTGAAGAAACCTTGAGGGGTAGCAGTTTGTCCATTCCTCCAACTAAAATTAGGATGATTTTTCCAGCCAGGATTGCACGTATTAGAGGTTGATCCATTGAAAGGTCTTTAATAGTTATTTACGGCATTAGATTGTTCATTCAATACTTCTCGAAAGGCAGGTATTGTAGGACAATTTTCAGTAGTGTGAATGTTGAAATCACAAATGCCACAGACACTTTCATTAACCTTATCCTTCATTTCTTCCATGGCCTCAAATTTTCTTATGAGTGTAGTTACTTTATACTTAAGGTCATCATCTTCTTTCAAAAGATATACTCCACCTTTCTCCTTAGATTGAGTTGGCCTAGACGTGGTGTTCGAATTCGGGTAATAGTCTCATGCTTGTGTTTTTTCAGCAAGACTATCGAGGTAATCCCATACCTCGTCAACATTTTTATTAATGAATTCTCCATTACACATTGTCTCGACCATTTGGCGCATGGAAGATGTCAGTCCATCGTAGAAGAAATTTGTAATGCGCCACGTCTCAAAGCCATGTTGTGGGCATGAACTGACCAAATCCTTGAACCTTTCCCAACATTGGAAGAATGTTTCATCTTCCTTTTGGGCAAAGTTCATGATTGCTTTTCTGAGGGTAATTATTTTATGATGTGGAAAAAATTTCTTTATAAATTTCCTCTGCATATCATTCCATGTGCTAATGGATCTAGGACGCAGTGAATGTAACCACTTCTTGGCCTTCTCTTTCAAGAAAAATGGGAAGAGTTTCAACCTAATTGTATCCTCAGATACATTAGGGAAGTATAAAGTGGTTATGATTTCATCGAACTCTTTCAGATGCAAGTATGAACTTTCTGATTCAAGCCCATGGAATTTAGGAAGGAGTTGGATAACCCCTGGCTTGATGTTCATATATCCTGTATTTTCAGAAAAAATCATACATGAGGGTGTACTCACCCCGTCGGTTGTAAATAATCTCGTAAAGTACGAGGCAGGGGTGCCTGATGCACCTCATTCTCAGCTTGTACTTCCTCTACCCTAGGTTGGGGTAGTGTTTGAGGTTGATTTTCAATCATAGCCTCAACTAACTCTGTGGAATTCAAGTGGTGTCTAGTCCTGCGATGGACAATCAACCCCTCAACTAATCCTTCTTTAGTCACGAGACATCGAGTGTTGTTGCGTGCCCACTTGGGCATAAAACACACTCAGCCCTCAATTTAAATTCTAACCTAAACCTAAGAGAAGGGAAGAAGTAGAAATCTAGAAAATAAAAGGGAGAGATGGAAAGAAGTTACCGGTTTCGAAATCCTAAGTTAACAACCTACAAGACAAAACAAAATAAGTTAGTTCCTAAACAAAAAGTCTATAAATAGAAAAATTCTAAAAATAGAATAAGAACCAAAGTTAGGATTTCTTAAAAGAATTAAAATTAGCAACTTACTAAAAAGAAGAAATAAATCCTAATCTAGAATGGAGGGGAAGAATTTAAGAAAGAATTTACCAATTTAGAAACTATCTTAGAAGCCTACAAAACAGGAAAGATAAGTTAGTTTCTAAAAATTAAGAAAATCTAAACCTAATCTTAAACTAATCCTAGAATTAATTAATTTTAGAAAATCGTAGCCGTCGGTCCCCGGCAACGGCGCCAAAACCTTGTTCACTCCCCAAGTGAAGGGTTGTGATGTAGTAATAACTCGGTAAGACCGGGGTCGAATCCCAAGGGACTGAAACTTGTACGTAATCTAAAATTAAGTAGAATTAGAACTAGAATAAGGTGAAATATAACTAATTATAATTTGAAGGATAATGGTGGAATAATTATTCTAAAACTTAAGAAAATTCAAAGATAGGAAACTAGGGATTCAGAGGATCCACTTATAGAGATCAGGGAGATCCTATGCTTTCTTCAAGAATCATGGAGTTTAAACTGAACTGTCATTGATCGAGTTTTCAAGAGATGAAAGGTATATGAATTAGAATGGATTCCATGACCAAACCATGCCCAAGAGTCTATGACAAACAACAGAATTAAACTAGTTACCAACCAATCACATGTATGAAGGTTAGGAAGGTTACCGACATCTGACCATGCCCAGGAGACTATGGTGAACAACAGGGCTTCCTGACGTCATAAACATAAAAGGAAAATTAAATATTCAAAGCCATCGCAGACCCACTGTAATTTTAGTCACAATAGACCATTAAAGACTAAAAATATTTTCATACTAATCAAACTAAAATCAACTTCAATTCATACATTAAAATTAAATTAAAAGCTTAGAATCACCCATCTCATTACAAGCTTCACCTCTTATCCCTAGCTAAGAGGATTAACCAGCCATGAATGGACTGGAATCCCTTAAACAAAGCAACAAAAAAGAAAAGGAAAGAACTACTCTAACTCTCTCTCTCTCTCTCTCTCTCTCTCTCTCTCTCTCTTCTTCACATTCAAAACCAAAGATCCACAGGTCTGAATCTCACTCCCCACGTCCAAAACCTCCTTATATAGCTGCTGGAGTGGTGAAAATCGAATTTCAATCGGATTTGAAAAGCTATGCATGCCCAACTAAAGCTTTTTAGCAGCCAAGTTCGGTGCCTCAAAAATCATCACTTTTCTCACTTAATTTCCAAAGAAACACCGTCTCTTTCGACGTTTTTGGGTCCTCTACATGATAGATGGTTCAGATCTTCCATATGATCAAAGATGGTAGGCCACAACTGCCTAGAAAATTCTATTTTCACGGATGTGCGAAACCTTTCGCACTCTTTCGCTGTCGTGATCCGTGGGCCCCACAGACGTATTTTGTGGAAAATCCACCCCGTCCATTGGATTCATAACGAATTTCAGTCAAGAATGGGTGGTTTTGAACGTCCATTGACGTGGCCCAGAGAATAAATCGTAATAAAATCAATTTTGAACGTCCCAGGGCAGCCCTTTTGTGGCCTCTGTAACGCACATGTGTACTTGCATGAGTAAAAAGTTTAAGAATGGTTTTGTAGTGCTCACGGCTGTCTACACGGTGGACAGTTTGGATTGAGCTTACGGGGCACGTGTGGGGCCCACAACTAATCGCAAAAACGACGCCGACCGTCCGTTACGCTGGCTTTAGAAATTTTCACTTTCTTTTTTTCTTTCGGTCAGAGACAGTCAAACCGTCTCTGATGCTTGCCGTGCACGGCTAGTGCATATATGCACTATACACATTCCGTACATGTGGGGTCCACAATGATGTGTTTCTAAAATCTGATCCAGTCATTCATCTTCTCATATTATTTAAGCCATCAATACCAAAGTTGAGGCAGTTCCAGATACCAGGTGGGCCCCAAATTGAAGATTAATGGACTGATCTGTCTGTTGGCCCACTTTTTGAGATCTTCAATGGCTGAAATTTGATATGTACGGTTAATTTATGGCCCTCATCATGTGTATAAAGTTTCGAGTGAATCGGATGACGGGAACCATGTGATCTTGCATTCTGGATGGTTTTCGGGCCCCTTTAACGTGAGCAGCTCGATTTTCTCAGATTTCTGGCTTGTAAATCCATCAATCTTGGTACTCTGGAGTGCGTCCTTTGCTCTGATGACTTCGGAGCATTAAATCCATGCTTTTAATACACTTTTTCAATCAACGCTCTTTATTTCATCCTGCAACAAAACACAATTAAACTATGGCATTAAGCATTATCATATATGTAAAATTAGAAAATAATCGGGGTCTGATATGCAATATTTGACCCTCATCAAAAACCCAAACCTAAACCCGATCCCGAACCTGAACCCGATTTCTTAAACCTAAACCTTAACCTATGATCTAACTTAAACCTAAACCAATAACCTACACTTATAACCTAAACCTAAACCTATAACCTAAACCTAAGCCTAAAACCTATACCGATGACCTAAAACTTAAATGTAATCTCAAATTACTAAACCTAAACCTACATCTAATCCTAATCTCAACTCCCTAACCTAAACCTAAACCTAAACTTGAAAACCCAAACTTAACCTGATCCCGAACCCGAACCCGATTTCCTAAACCTAAACCTTAATCTATTCTCAATTCCCTAAACCTATGGCTTTTAACCTAAACTTAAACCTAAACTTATAACCTTAACCTAAACCAAAACCAATGACCTAAAACCTAAATGTATTCTCAAATATCTAAACCTAAACCTACACCAAATCCTAATCTCAACTCCCTACCTTAAACACATAAACTAGAAAACCCAAACCTAAACCCGATCCCCAACCCGAACCCGATTTCCTAAACCTAAACCTTAACCTATTCTCAATTCCCTAAACCTATAGCTTATAACCTAAACCTAAACCTAAACCTTTACCTAAACCTGAACCTTAACCAAAACCAAAACCTATGACTTAAAACCTAAATGTATTCTCAAATCTCTAAACCTAAACCTACACCTAATCCTAATCTCAACTCCCTAACCTAAACTTAAACCTAAACTTGAAAACCCAAATCTAAACCTGATCCTAAACTCGAACCCAATTTCTTAAACCTAAGCCTTAACCTATTATCAAATCCCTAAACCCAAACCTACACCTAATCCTAATCTAAATTTCTTAACCTAAACCTAAACCTAAACTTGAAAACCCAAACCTAAACCCGATCACGAACCCGAACCCGAATTCCTAAACCTAAACCTTAACCTATTCTCAAATCCCTAAATCTAAACCTACACCTTATCCTAATCTCAACTCCCTAACCTAAACCTAAACATAACTTGAAAACCAAAACCTAAACCCGATCCCGAACCTGAACCGGATTTCCTAAACCTAATCCTTAACCTATAACCTAACTTAAACCAAAACCTATAACCTACTCTTATAACCTAAACCTAAACCTATAACCTAAACCTAAGCCTAAAACCTATACCTATGACCTAAAACTTAAATGTATTCTCAAATCCCTAAACCTAAACCTACACCTAATCCTAATCTCAACTCCTTAACCTAAAACTAAACCTAAACTTAAAAACCCAAACCTAAACCCGATCTTGAACCCGAGCCCGATTTCCTAAACCTAAACCTTAACCTATTCTCAATTCCCTAATCCTAAACCTAAACCTTAACCTAAACCTATAACCTTGACCTAAAGCAAAACTTATGACCTAAAACTTAAATGTATTATCAAATCTCTAAACCTAAACCTAAACCTACACCAAATCCTAATCTCAACTCTCTAACCTAAACTTAAACCTAAACTTGAAAACCCAAACCTAAACTCGATCCCGAACCTGAACCCAATTTCCTAAACCTAAACCTTAACCTATTCTCAATTCCCTAAACCTAAACCTAAACCAAAAACTAAACCTAAACTAAAACCTAAACCTAAACCAAAACCTAAACCTAAACCTATAACTTTAAACTAAACCAAAACCTATGACCTAAAACTCAAATGTATTCTCAAATCTCTAAACCTAAACCTACACCTAATCCTAATCTCAACTCCCTAACCTAAACCTAAACCTAAACCTAAACTTGAAAACCCAAACCTAAACTCGATCCCGATCCCGAACCTGAACCCGATTTCCTAAACCTAAACCTTAACCTATTCTCAATTCCCTAAACCAATAGCTTATAACCTAAACCTAAACCTAAACCTTAACCTAAACCTATAACCTTAACCTAAATCAAAACCTATGAACAAAAACCTAAATGTATTCTCAAATCTCAAAACCTAAACCTACACCTAATCCTAATCTTAACTCCCTAACCTAAACCAAAACCTAAACTTGAAAACCCAAATCTAAACCCGATCCCAAACCCGAACCCGATTTCCTAAACCTAAACCTTAAACTATTCTCAATTCCCTAAACCTATAGCTTATAACCTAAAACTAAACCTAAACCAAAACCTATGACCTAAAACCTAAGTGTATTCTCAAAACTCAAAACCTAAAACTACACCTAATCCTAATCTCAGCTCTCTAACTTAAACCTAAACCTAAACTTGAAAACCCAAACCTAAACCCGATCCCGAACCCGAACCCAATTTTCTAAACCTAAACTTTAACCTATTCTCAAATCCCTAAACCTAAACCTACACCTAATCCTAATCTAAACTCCCTAACCTAAACCTAAACCTAAACTTGAAAACCCAAACCTAAACCCGATCCTGAACGTGAACCCGAATTTTTAAACCTAAACCTTAACCTATTCTCAAATCCCTAAACCTAAACCTACACCTAATCCTAATGTCAACTCCCTAACCTAAACCTAAACCTAACTTGAAAACCCAAACTTAAACCCGATCCCGAACCTGAACCCGATTTCCTAAACCTAAACCTTAACCTATGACCTAACTTAAACCTAAACCTATAACCTACACTTATAGCCTAAAACTAAACCTATAACCTAAATCAAAGCCTAAAACCTATACTTATGACCTAAAACTTAAATGTATTCTCAAATCACTAAACCTAAACCTACACCTAATCCTAATCTCAACTCCCTAACCTAAACCTAAACCTAAACTTGAAAAGCCAAACCTAAACCTGATCCCAAACCCGAACCCAATTTCCTAAACATAAACCTTAACCTATTCTCAATTCCTTAAACCTATAGTTTTTAACCTAAACATAAACCAAAACCTCTGACCTAAAACCTAAATGTATTCTCAAATCTCTAGACCTAAACCTACACCTAATCCTAATCTCAACTCCCTAACCTAAACCTAAACCTAAACTTGAAAACCCAAACCTAAACCCGATCCCAAACCCGAACCTGATTTCCTAAACATAAACCTTAACCTATTATCAATTCCTTAAACCTATAGCTTATAACCTAAACCTAAACCATAACCTAAACCTAAACCTTAACCTAAACCAAAACCTATGACCAAAAACCTAAATGTATTCTCAAATCTCTAAACCTAAACCTACACCTAATCCTAATCTCAACTCCTTAACCTAAACCTAAACCTAAACTTGAAAACCCAAATCTAAACCCGATCCTGAACTCGAACCCAATTTCCTAAACCTAAACCTTAACCTATTCTCGAATACCTAAACCTAAACCTACACCTAATCCTAATCTAAACTCCCTAACCTAAACCTAAACCTAAACTTGAAAACCCAAACCTAAACCCGAACCCAAATTCCTAAACCTAAACCTTAACCTATTCTCAAATCCCTAAATCTAAACCTACACCTAATCCTAATCTTAACTCCCTAACCAAAACGTAAACCTATCTTGAAAACCCAAACCTAAACCCGATCCCGAACCTGAACCCAATTTCCTAAACCTAAACCTTAACCTATAATCTAACTTAAACCTAACTTATTAACCTAATCTTAAACCTATAACATAAACCTAAGCCTAAAACCTATACCAATGACCTAAACCTTAAATGTATTCTCAAATCCCTAAACCTAAACCTAAACCTAATCCTAATCTCAACTCCCTAACCTAAAACTAAACCTAAACTTGAAAACCCAAACCTAAACCCGATCCCGAACCCGAACCCGATTTCCTAAACCTAAACCTTAACCTATTCTCAATTCCCTAAACCTAAACCTAAACCTATAACTTTAACCTAAACCAAAACCTATGACCTAAAACCTAAATGTATTCTCAAATCTCTAAACCTAAACCTACACCTAATCCTAATCTCAACTCCCTAACCTAAACCTAAACCTAAACTTGAAAACCCAAACCTAAACCCGATCCCGAACCTGAACCCGATTTCCTAAACCTAAACCTTACCTTATTCTCAATTCCCTAAACCTATAGCTTTTAAGCTAAACCTAAACTTAAACCTTAACCTAAACCTATAACCTTAACCTAAACCAAAACCTATGACCTAAAACCTAAATGTATTCTCAAATCTCTAAACTTAAACCTACACCTAATCCTAATCTCAACTCCCTAACCTAAACCTAAACTTGAAAACTCAAACCTAAACCCGATCCCGAACCCGAACCCGATTTCCTAAACCTAAACCTTAACCTATTATCAATTCCCTAAACCTATAGCTTATAACCTAAACCTAAACCTATAACTATAACCTAAACCAAAACCTATGACCTAAAACCTAAATGTATTCTCAAATCTCTAAACCTAAACTTACGCCTGATCCTAATCTTAACTCCCTAACCTAAACCTAAACCTAAACTTGAATACCCAAACCTAAACCCGAACCCAATTTCCTAAACCTTAACTTATTCTCAATTTCCTAAACCTATATCTTATAACCTAAACCAAAACCTAAACCTTAACCTAAACCAAAACCTATGACATAAAACCTAAATGTATTCTCAAATCTCTAAACCTAAACCTACACCTAATCCTAATCTCAACTCCTTAACCTAAACCTAAACCTAAACTTGAAAACCCAAACCTAAACCCGATCCCGAACCCAAACCCGATTTCCTAAACGTAAACCTTAACCTATTCTCAATTCCCTAAGCCTATAGCTTATAACCTAAACCTTAACCTAAACCTAAACTTTAAACTAAACCAAAACCTATGACCTAAAATCTAAATGTATTCTCAAATCTCTAAACCTAAACCTACACTTAATCCTAATCTCAACTCCCTAACCTAAACCTAAGCCTAAACTTGAAAACCCAAACCTAAACCCGGTCCTGAATCCGAACCCGATTTCCTAAACCTAAACCTTAACCTATTCTCAAATCCCTAAACCTAAACCTACACCTAATCCTAATCTAAACTCCCTAACCTAAACCTAAACCTAAACTTGAAAACCCAAACCTAAACCTGATCCCGAACCCAAACCCAAATTCTTAAACCTAAACCTTAACTATTCTCAAATCCCTAAACCTAAACCTACACCTAATCCTAATCTCAACTCACTAACCTAAACCTAAACATAACTTGAAAACCCAAACCTAAACCCGATCCCGAACCTGAACCCGATTTCCTAAACCTAAACCTTAACCTATAAGCTAACTTAAACTTAAACCTATAACCTACACTTACAACCTAAACCTAAACCTATAACCCAAACCTAAGCCTAAAACCTATACCTATGACCTAAAACCTAAATGTATTCTCAAATCCCTAAACGTAAACCTACACCTAATCCTAATCTCAACTCCCTAACCTAAACCTAAACCTAAACTTGAAAACCCAAACCTAAACCCGATCCCGAACCCAAACCCGATTTCCTAAACCTAAACCTTAACCTATTCTCAATTCCCTTAACCTATAACTTATTACCTAAATCTAAACCTAAACCTTAACCTTAACCTAAACCAAAACCTATGAACTAAAACCTAAATGTATTATCAAATCTTTAAACATAAACTTACACCTAATCCTAATCTCAACTCCCTAACCTAAACCTAAACCTAAACTTGAAAACCTAATCCTAATCTCAACTCCCTAACCTAAACCAAAACTTATAACCTAAACCTTAACCTTAACCTAAATCAAAACCTATAACTTTAACCTTAACCTAAAACCTAAACTTATAACTTATTACCTAACCTTAACCTAAACCCAAAACCTAAACCTAAACCTAAAGCCTAAATGTATTCTCAAATCCCTAAACTTAGACCTACACCTAATCCTAATCTCAACTCCCTAACCTAAATCTAAACTTGAAAACCCAAACCTAAACTCGATCCCGAACCCGAACCCGATTGCTGTAATAATGTAGCCCAATCACATGACAACAAACAAGAATGTATCCCTTTTAACACGTCTCTTTTTACAAAGCTTTAATTTTTGTTGTTTCTATTAATTGAAATACTTTTTTACATTATTTGCTCGTATTAGTTTTATTTTAATAATCAGTTTTATTTTAAAAAAGTGCCCACTTTTTTAGAAGAAGTTTCTGCAATTTTTCATGATTTTGAGTTATAACGTTTTGTTGGTTGAATATTTTTTTATTAGATGAAAGATTAAAAAAAAAAAAGAAAATTGTTGCTAATTTTTTTTTTCTTTTTTTTTACTTATGATGTTAAACTTATATATATTATGCGTGGATGAATGTAATGTGGATAAGATTGTGTTTGGATGGATGTATAGTTTATGTTTGGATAGATTTACGCAGTTTGTGTTTAGATGGATGTGAATGTGAATATGATGAAAGTGAATATTGTATAACAGGTGTATATCAGAAAGAATACGATGAAATATTGTATAACAGGTGTGAATGTAAATATTGTATAACAGGTGTGAATGTGAATGTGAATATTGTATAATAGGTGAATGTGAATGTGAATATTGTATAACAGGTGTATATCAGAAAGAATACGATGAAATATTGTATAACGGGTGTATATCAGGTGTATAACAGGTGTGAATGTGAATGTGAATATTGTATAATAGGTGTATATCAGGTGTATAACAGGTGTGAATGTGAATGTGAATATTATATAACAGGTGTATATCAGGTGTGAATGTGAATATTGTATAATAGGTGTATAACAGGTCAAATTTGCCCTTAAGGGTAAGAAGAGACCGCCCATGACTGTCCTTTAAAAGAATGGTTCGTGGCCATCCTTTAAAGGCTCATAAGGGACGGTCCATGACAGTCCTTTTTAAGGACGGTCCATGGCCGTCCTTTGAAGGCTCACAAGGGACGGTCTATGACAGTCCTTTTTAAGGACGGTCCATGACCGTCCTTTGAAGGCTCATAAGACACGGTCCATGACAGTCTTTTTTAAGGACGGTCCATGGTCATCCTTTGAAGGCTCATAAGAGATGGTTCATGACAGTCCTTTTTAAGAACGGTCCATGACCATCCTTTTTTTTGTCAATAAGAATGATGGTTAAAAACCGTCCTTTAAGTAATACGACACGTCAAAATTTAACGGCCCATGCGATGATCCATGACCGTCCTTTTTTCGCTGTTTTGGCGTAGTGTTTGAAAACGAATTAAATATTAATGTATAAAAGTTGCGTGAGCGTGTGTGCGGGCCGGTCCGTGCATTTTAAAAGGGAAAAAAAAAAAGAAGTTATGTGAGCCCCACAATGATGTATCTGTTCTATACACATCGTCCATCCATTTTGTAGGATCATTTTAGAGTATGAACCAAGAAAATAAGGCAGATTCAAAGCTTGAGTGGGCCACACTAGAAAGCAATGGGGACAATGATACACACCGTCAAAACCTTTCAAGGGCTACTGTGATGGTTTTTTTTTTTTTTTTCCATCCAATCTATTCATATGATCAAAGGGGAAACACAAATATTAACTTGATCGAAAATTTTTGTGAGCCACGGTAAGCTTTTAATGTTTGGCATTTGATTCCCATTATTTATTGTAGTGTGATCTACTTAAGATTTGAATTTGCCTCTTCTTCTTGTTTTTTTTTATTTTTTTTTTATTTTGTCATGCCTTAAAATGACATGAAAAAAATAGATGAACAGTGTCTATATATATATAACACGCAAATCTTTATGGGTATTCTTACGTAATTTTTCCGTGTAAAAACAATTCCGCCTAGGTGCGGTTCTACGGCACACAAATAGTGGATGGCTGGTTGGAGATGAAACGTTGGTGGCTGTTGTGCTGACCATGGCCCCACCTTGATATGTGTGATCATGTATATCCAAGCCATCTATCGGTTTTTATATATCATGCTATAGAGCAAGGGAGAATATACAAATCTCAGGTGGACCACACCATAGGAATTAAATATAATGATTGAGCACCCACCGTTCAAAACTTATGGAGGGCCATAGAAGCTTCGTATCAAGTTGATATTTGTGTTTCCCTTTCACCCGTGTGTGACTTAATCAATAGATTGGATGTCAAATAAACAGTACAGAGGGCGTTAGGGAGTTTTGAATGGTTGGCGTCAATCACCACTGTCTACAGGCTGAGATTTGGATATATTTCGCTTTTGGGTTCATGTTATAAAATGACTTAATAAAATAGATGGACTGCGTGGATATAACACATACGTCATTATGGAGTGCACAGAAATTTGCCTTGTCAACAGATAGGGATCTACGTGCCGTGTTCCACAGCATGCAATCTGAGAAAGAGTTTGACTCAGTTAACGTTGCCCTGACCATTGACCCACTTTGATGTATTCGCTGCATATCCAAGCCGTCTATCAGTTTTTTTTGAATCATTCTAGGGCATGTCCCCAAAAATGAAGTGGATTCAAATCTCATGTAGACCACATGATAGGAAAGAGTGGTGATTGAATGCCTACCGTTAAAAACTCCCCTGAGGCCACAAAAGTTTTGGATGAAGATTATATTTGTGTTTTCCCTTCACCTAGGTCTATGTGCCTAATCTACATATTAGATGACAAATAAACATTACATAGGGCCCTAAAAAGTTTCTATCACCCGGCGTTCTCTGTTTCCCACATGAGATCATACCTTAGTATTGGCACACAAAATGGATAGACGAAGGGTATAAAACACTTCCCTATGGGTATTATGTCCGTAAAACACAGTAGCATATTGATAGGGCAAAATCTTATTATATAATGGGTCCTTGCTCTTACCCGGGTGGTAGACTCCTTGGAGTTTCAACACCGGGTCAAGGGTCCGAGTACCCATGGTGGTGAAGTCCCACAGTGTGTGTGCATGTGGCGTGAGTGTGTGGGGGTATGTGTGCATGTGTTTAAAAAAAAAAAAAAGGAAAAAAGGGGCAAAATCTTATAGTCCCATCATGATATATGGGTATATCCATACTATCAACCAATTTCATCATATCATTTTAAGACATGAACTCAAAAATAAAGTAGATTGAAAAGCTCAAGTGAACCACAACATAAGAAAACAATAATGATCAAATGCCTGCCATGGGAAACTTTCAGAGTCATACGAGTTTTGGATAAAACTGATGTGTTTTTCCTTCATTCACGTCCGTGTGACCTTATATGATTAGATTGGATGGAAAATAAACATCATGTGGGCCTTAGTAATGTTTTAATGGGGGACATCATTGTCCCATTGCTTGATGCGGTGTAGTTCATTGAGATTTGGATTTGCTTTATTTAATCTTCGCCCATGCCCTGACTTGAGGTAGAAAAATGGATGAATGATGTGGGTATATAATACATACATCAAAGTGGGGCCCCCGGTCAAGGTTGCACCTACCTGGTTGGAACCCGGAGACTATTTTGATAGATTATCACAATGTTTTAAATGGTTTGTCACTCATCTATCATACACGTTGCATTATATTGATGTATGCTTGTCTAGATAGTTGGAACTATTAGTTCCGTTGCGAATGGATCATACCCTCAAAATCAAGGCCATCTAAAGATCTAGCAATTCAATTTGTGGTTGAAAAATGGATAGCTAAAATTAAATTGATTAAGATACAATATCAGTGTGCTAATTCTAAGGGATTAATCAATATAATCTTTGAGTTATTTATCTATCTATTGGAGTTCATCAATGATGTGGCCTTTCTCACTAATGCAGTTTGACCACGTAACTAAAAGCCACATGTATAGAAATTGAAAATCTATATATGGTACATATTTTTAGGATGAGTATCACTTGCTTAATTCCTTACATAATTAATTCTACTTTAGATTTATTTGGTAGGGAAAGTAATAAAATTTATTGAATTGGGCAAATGTGTGATTTAAAGTCATGGCAATAATAACTTTCATTTTGTACCCTTCAAAAGATTGAATTAAGACAGCAGGAACAAATATGGCAAATTTCTAATTTTTAAACATTTATAGTTTATAGTTTGTATTTACCAAACTATATATATATATATATATATATATATATATATATATAGCGGAATGCTCACCTAGGAACCAGTTCGTAGTTCGTAGTATACAAACTTTATTGAGAACCCATCATCCGTGATGTGGATCCAAAATCTGAACCGTTCATGTGAAGCAGCACCTCGTGAAACTCCTCAGGCCTAAGTTTTACTTTAATCTAAAACTTTTATGTGCCATGAAAAATGAAAACAGTTTCCTCTATTGATTTGCATTTCTCTTTGCTTTGGCCCAACAGAATTTTAGCTCAGGGTGAAAATTTGTGACATGGGGTTTTATGAGATTCCGCATCACATGGACCGTTCAGATTAGACACCTATGACACATGTGTAAAGGTGCACAGGCGCATCTCTCTCTCTCTCTCTCTCTCTCTCTCTCTCTCTCTCTCTCTCTCTCTCTCTCTCTCTCTATATATATATATATATATAATGATTTATTTTCAGATATCATATCATAACTTTTTCTAGATAAATTACGATACATATTTTTCAATACTTTTAAATACTAACATTCAGCACTATAAGCTTTCAGTACTTCAATTAATTTTCAGACATAATTTTTCAGTTTACCAAACGACACTAAATAACTTATTGCTTGACTGAATATATGACTTTTGAAAGAGCGGAATGTCAGAATAGAATTTGTGTCGTTGGTAATTTAGTTGGGACAAGGCTTAGTGATAATATTGGCCACGATGACATTCATAAAGCAATTCATTTTTTAACTTTCTTTTACATTTTTCTTATATAGAGCAATGCATGCATCTATGAAAATACATGCATGGTATCTGCAAAATAGTAAGATAAAAACCAGTACACCTCCAATGACCATTTTAATCTACTTTGGACAACACTTCACATGGGAGCCAAACAACTTTCCTCCCCTTAAAAGCAACTAGAAAACCTAATCTATTAAGAAAGGTGATGTCACACCCACATTCATCCCATTCAGCATCCATCTCCCCCTTTAAAATAACACCTCATCAGACGAATCTAGACTGCACACATCAGCTAAAGTAGGCCTCCTTCATCACTAAACGATAACCAACTTAACAGAAGCGGCTTAGGGGCTTGGTATATATAAGTTTGTCCCACCATGTTAAATGGCAGTGATACATCCATCCAACATGTCCATCATGTGTACCTCAATCCACACCATCAAAATCAAGGGCCTCATTACGGATAGATCAGATCCCATGAAGTTTCACCGATTGAAAGAAACTAATGATCCAGGAGGTACAAAGCAGATCATTAAGATGGTCTGGACTTTAGATTAACGCACATGTATGCCACGTCAGAATGAGTCACCACCATTTAACACAATGACACGTAACACACCAAGTCGAAGAGATAAAAAGAAAGCCAAAAAGAAAAAGTAGCCTTGAATACCACCCCTATATTGAATTAAAAAACCCTAGTTTAGAAGCTGCTTTTAACATCATCCAATGCCTATTTTCCATGGGAATCCATTTGGGTTTTTTGCTTTAGCACTTGCCCATGACTATAAATGCTCAGCACCCATCTACAAACTCCCACTTTGCAAAGCCAAACAGTCCTTTGAAAATAAGAGAGATTTTTGTAGAGTGGAGAATGGCAAACTTGCAGATGGTCCCAGCTTTGGCTTGCAAGAATGTAGAGGCCCAGTACGTAGAAATGAAGGTTCCTCTGTATTCTTATGGCTGTGAGAAGAAAATAAAGAAGGCCTTATCACATCTCAGAGGTAGAGTGGCTCGTTTGGCTGACACACTGGAAGTGATCTGGTGCACCCGTAGCGCGAGTTCGATGTGGTGAGCCGCTTTGTTACCGGTCTGTGTCGATGGTAAGTGGGCTGGAAACGGATTGGCTACTCCCCTGCTACTGGCCAATGGCTAGTGGTCGGTGCTCTGTGAGCCCGACCATGATGTATGTGTTTCATCCATGCTGTCCATCTATTGTTTTAGATAATTTTATATTAGTAACCCAAAAATGAGGTATGTCCCAATCTCAAGTGGAACACATAACAGGAAACAGTGTTGATTGAACTTCGACCATTAAAAACTTTTTGGGGCAATAAAAGTTTTGGATCAAGATGATATTCGTTTTATCCCTTCATCTAGGTCTGTATGACCTAATCAACAGATTGGATGTCAAATAAACAGTACATTGGGCATTAGGAGGATTCTAATGGTGGATATCCAATCACTATTGTTTTCCTGTGGTGTGGTCCACCGGAGATTTATATCCTTCTCATTTTTGGGATCAAGCCCTAAAATGATCTTTTAAAATGGATGAACAGCATGGATAAAAGACAAACATCATGGTGGATCCCACGGAGCACCGACGGCTAGCCACCGGGCTAGTGGCAGGGGGAGTAGCCAATCCGTTTCCAAGTGAGCTACTGCTGTTACGGCCATATAAAACGTCTGCCCATTTCCCTTCACCGTCCGATCGAGTTTGGACACTGATCAGGTTCACCCACAGCGAATCTTGATTGTGGGTCTCAGTGGTTCATTGAATGCTATGTGGGTATTCAAATCTTCTTGGCAAAGAGAGTATTGAAAATTGGACCGTTGTTTTCTTACATATTGACACGCATGCACGGGAGATCCAAACCATTCATCAGTAATGCTCGATTTGTATGTGATGTACCCATAAGAATGACTTACTGGTTGGAGAATCCTAACCGCAGAATGTAAGCGCTATTACCAATTTCATATGCTGTCACTCTTTTTACTAGCCGTGTATTTGTGATTCTCGTAAGTCTTTTACTTGGGGATCATCAAAGGTATGGTCTACCGAATGAAAGGTCTGGATCTCGCACACGTGGCACATTTCGTGGATAGCATGCTTAATGTCCAGTTTGGAAAACAATACTTCGAGTGTTTATACTAGGATAATCTCTTCTTTTTTTCTTTTTTTTTTACAAAGTAATTTATTTAGGGTGTGTTTGGCTGCACGAAATATCATGATTAATCAGTCTAATTTAGTGCAATTTTTCATAATATTTTGTGAAATTAATTTGGTGCAACCAAACACACCCTTAATCACTTCTACGTTTTGATATATTAATTGATTACTACTTTCTATAGCCAATTGGTGGGGCCTACCAATGTAGGTCACCGTGGTATCTTATGAATGGAAGTGATTGCACCGGATTTTCCTAAGAACAATCGTAAAGCTATGCCAACATAGCTGAATTCGTGAATTGAATTGGGTTTCAGGAATATACTCAGTGACCGTAGATTACAAGCTTCAGAAGGTAACGGTGTGGGGCATCTGTGATAGAGATGATGTACTGACAACCATCAAGAGCAAGAGAAAAGAAGCTCATTTCTGGGGTTGTGAGGAGGCCCACCAAGGTCCACGATCGAGGCCCATGGCCCCATCTCGATCATGGAGCTGGAAAGCATTGAAGAAGATCATCATCAGGTCCTATTAAGCAAGCGACCAATCCTTCCCAGCCATCTGGCAACATGTCCAAATCTTCTTGAACGTCATGGATTTTTTGTGCCATTTCATACACATATATATAGATAGTGTATACATTTCATAGGCTTGTAAATGGTTGCGGTAGGTTGAGTTCTTTGGCTTGGCAGTGGATCACCTAACTTTTGTGGATGTTAGCAATGCACACGGTGCAGGTCTATTGAAATGAAATTGCAATTTTCAAAATTCCGTTTGCAGAAATATGTTGGATTCTTGTCAAACCTACTTGAGTTTTGAATTTACCTTATTTTTAAACTCATGCACTGACATTAGTTGATATAATGCATACTTAAAGTAGATATATCATGAACATCTTGATAGGTGTCATAGAGCTTGAAATTACATGGTATTCCTTTAACATGTCCATGAAAAAATTATTTCAGGTTGCGCATTACCAAGCTTGGGGTTACATGGGATTCCTTGTTCACTTTCATATGAGAAAACGGATAGCGTCCTATCCTTACTTGTACCGGCTTAGTGGAGCCGAACATCGCATACATGTTTTATCTACAGTATTCATTCATTTTTGCTTTTTTCATATCATTTTAAAGTATAAGCTCAAAAATAAACATATTTAAGACCCATGTGATCGCGTAGTGGGATGGAACACCGAAATTAAAATTTCTTGAAGGCTACAAAAGTTTTAACTCAAGTTGACATTTGTCTTTTCTCTTCATTCAAGTCTACACACTACAAGAAAACTGTCCTTTTCCGTCGGTCAAAACCGCCAGCAAAGACCAATAAAACCGCTGGCAAATCCTTTACCCGCGGTTATCTAACAGCCGGTAAAGCCTCAGTCGGTAAAGGCTTTACCGGCAGCCAGGACCTTTACTGACAGTTGTGCTGGACGCCGCTAAATCATCAATTTTTGTTGAAAACTGGTTAAAAGCTATGCATAAAATCCGTAGCTAAATATGAGTAGCCTCACAATACGACCGTAGCCATTGGTACCATAGCCCTGGAAATGCATATAGCCTACTGAGTGGGGTTCAGAAAATCAGTTTCACATCAGCTGATACGGTGGTGTTGAATCCATATCAGCTTACCCCAATAAGATGCAGGGAAACTCTTAGTTATTCTAGGTATATGATAGGCAATAAATAAAATTCATGGAAGCCCTCCTAGGCATATATTGTAAAGAAATTGCTTCCTATTTCAGTTTTGAACTAACATATTACAGGCAGACCAATGCCTATAGTGAAATAAATCAAACCTTAATTGAACAGTTTCTGTGAATTAAAGTACAGAACATATAACAAATATTAGCACATGGTTATACATCAAAATATCTGAAACAAATCTTTATACACTGTATCCAAAACCTTAATGTGATTTTTCAGCTGTATCCAAAACCTTTCCAGTTTCAGCACATGACAAAATGTGGAACCATGGGTTGCTGCCAATATCTTTTCATCAGGTGAAATGCTAAGCCGGTCATAATGCAGAGTTGAGCCACCGGCATCATGAAGTGGAATGGAAAACACCTTCAAAGTCTTTGGGTCCTCATCAAGATGATAGCGAACTATTTAGGTAAAAGGAAGGCAGTGAACCAGGAAAATTTTTATCTGTCATAATAAGATTAAAAGTGTGTGTGAGTGATCCATGGTTTAATCCCTGGTAATGTTACTTTCCAAAAAAGAAATCTGTCATAACACATGCAAATACACCTGTCGACTGTCAATGATAAAATAAGGATTCAGATTAGATATTCAAAAGAATCCCATTCCCAGCATACCACTAAAACAAGAGCCATTGCAAGCATTTCAGTTTTTAAATAACTTAAACAATCAGAAGAAAAGAACTTTATCAAGATCAAGAAGAGCTATCTGAAAAACTCCTGAACTCAAAATGGTTATTTAATGATCTGATAACTATCTGAAAGTAAGGGACTCTCTTCTAATTGGCAATAGTTGTCCATAATCTTGATGGATAGCTTTCCTTCTTTCAATTAATTTTCAATAAAAATTTCAGCATTCTAAAAAGATCTTGAGAGTTTCAATGGAAGATTTTCATGTGGAACAATGGAAGCAACTCATGAGACAGTGGATCATTTGCAAAGCTATTTATTTGCCTACGAGAAAAACTAAGGTACTAAGGTAGAGAGTGTCATTCCCTATATCAAGCATGCTCTTGATATTCTTTATGCATGTATTGTTTTATTATTGGTATGTGTGTGCACGTATTTGTTCTATTTGAGAACTCATCACCTGTTTATTGAAAAAGGAAAGGGTTGCAGCACACCAGTAAAGGTCTTCCTTGAGTGCTGATTTCATGCTAGATTGCAAGATAACAACAAACTGTAGATGGCCTGCAACAGCCATTGCATGAAGCCACACCTAGATATAAAACAGAAGGGGGGCCCGAACCCCTACTCTATAGACATACCTCTGCCGGCACACCCCTGACTTTTACAATCCACCCTCCCAACAGCCCTATAGCAAACAACATACAGCAATAAGACAACCACCCATAAATCCATACATACAACAAACACCAACCTTGTGAGCCCAAACATCCAGCCTCTAGTCTTCTACACAACTGCACATCAGCCAAACTACAAACATACCCACATGGTGGTGCATGATATCATTGCATCATCATATCATTTAACTACAAATTAGTTTTTGTTTCTCTAGTCTTGACTAGAAGATTGTTGGATTCTTTCCCACAATCTTTTTCTTTTCTTTGATCTATTTACATTCCCCTTTGTGGTTGCATCATCATATCATTTAACTTCACTAACTCCTAGGTAATTACAGTTTGAGCCAAATAACAGTAAAATCAAATGAAGAAACCTGTGCTCCACAGCAGGTAATATGAATCTTAAAAACAATAGTGCACTTTTCGATTAGACAGCTTAGAATGCAAGTGTTGGCATTACTAGCTAGGTTTTATTGCAATCATAGTTCCTTCTTACTATGATGCAACAATGAGCTGCATGTTCATTTGTTTCCCTACCTTCAATGTTTTGAGCTGCATTATGTGACCAAGAATACTCATGAGGCGATTAATCAACTCTTCTGATATTATTCCTTGGCTTGACTGCAGCAACCATGGAAACAGAATGCTTCAATTTCTCCCATGAACACCATCAGTTTCTCAACGAAAACTGCAAGGAGACACAATTTCACAAATGTTACCAAGTACCAAAGGCATTATCTTTTTTTTCTTTTTTCTTTTTTCTTTTTTTTTTTTTCAATTTATCTGTCTTTGGGTCTCTAAATGCCAAACAATTTTGAATCCAAAAATCAAAAATTGGATTTGGGTTTTGAATTTCTGCAGTTGAGGCCCTAGGAATTTAAAAACCCAAAATGAAAGTTACCGTTTTCTAGCATTGGAGAGCCAAATTCAAAGAAACAAAATAACCAAATGCCATTTCAAAGTCATCTTCTAAAAAGAAAGGTAAAAAGGAAAAGAAAAGAAAAATCCACTTGAGTTCTTTGGAATCCATACCATAAAGCTTGAGTTGTGTTTCAAGATCATGGATCCCACCCGAATAACCTCCACTACTGCCATCGGGCTGTTTATCAATCAACCACCTCCTTTTCTTCGTCATCGTTTCTTCAAGAATTTAACTCAACAAACATAAAAATACTATCAAACAAATCCCAAACCAATTTCTAAAGAAACCCAACTTCAATTCAATGAAATTGTCAATGAAAACAGAGAATTCTGCATGAAAAAAAAAACACTAAAAAATAAACCTTTTTCTATGGCACACTTGCTTTGCACCAAGGCCTCATCTCTTTTGGTAAGCTTCCATAACAAATTACCATCAATCATTTTTCAGCAATGATCCACGTCAAATGTTTACTTACACACACAACACAATTAGATAATGATATTCAGACAATCACTCTAAGAGTATCTCCAATTATAGCTACAAGAACATTTGTGTCTAGGTCCCATAGAGTGAGAACATCTTCTACAGCACATGTCAGTGAACATTGTTATGAAGGAGAGATTGATGCATAGATATGCCAAATTATATAATGTATATATGGAAATGCTTGTAAAAGGACCTAGGACCACCTTGACCATCATCCTCATCAACAAGAGTAATCAGAAAAATTATTACTGATTAATATACTAGACTAAAAAACAATAATAGAAACAATGGAAGAACGGATACTTACATCATACTGCTGAAGGTCCATTTGAGTTCCTAATCATGATGATGTCTAGCTGATGGAGCAGATACAAAATGCAAGTAAGCCACATAACAGGAAAAAACAAAAATGGAGAATGAAAACCCAACATTGAAACATTCATGAGGACATATAAATTTTGAACCAAGCTAGTATTTGTGTTTTCAGTTTAGAAAAGAGGCCGTCTCCCTCTTCTCATAATAGCTTGCACTTCTCTGTCCATTTCCCTTCTCCTCAGGTTATTTTTTGTGGGCAAAAACCTGTAGTTTGATATTGCACACAAGATGGGGTGGATCCTGCAGTAAACTGAAATGAACATAACAAGGAACTAGATTCAGTAAGCCTTCTTTATGGATGAGTCCTAGAAGAATGACCCTCTTTATTAGAAGGGTATCCAATTGGATATGGGAAAAATGAACAACTTCTAAATTACTGGTGCAATCAAATGAGTTGAGAAATGTTTACCCTATATCCACAGAGTGCTTGCCAGGAATATCATCCAGTGAAAAGAAGCACCTAAAACCCAAAAAAAAATAAAAATTGGCTGCAAGCCCTGTAGAGCTTTTAGGTTACAGGAACTGATGAAGGGAGTGTTATAAATGGATAGGGAAAAAAAAAAAAAAACAATAGTTACTTTAGAAGAACACATGGATAATCTCTTCCACAAACAAACTCAAATGCAACTATGCAAACCTTAAGGTCCTTGATAAACCTCTCGAAATGCAACCGAACACTGGGGAAGCTATAGGAGCCGACATGTTAACGTTCTTCTTTTATTTCCCAAAGAGAAGATTTTGTGCGATATAAAATATTCATTGTAGTGTATATGGATTTTAACTTGAAACTAGCAAGCTATGAAAGTAGGGTAAAAGTTGTTCAAGGGAAAATAAAATATTAGACAATGGCAAAAAGCTGTTGGTGATGATGATAAATTTTAGAAACACATTGTATATGAATTTCAAAAACTGGCCTTTTCAAGGCTGCATCTAAGTCTGGCTCCTCTTTGCAATTGAAAGCTTTTAATATACTGTTGTGCATAAAACTTTTAATTACATAGTCATGATAAGCATTGGGCACATGAAGTCCAAATTCCCACTAGTCACTACCACAAGATATATCTATACATTTAGATCAATCTGACAAACAAACAAAAAAAAAAAAAATCAAAATCAAAATAAGTATAGTAGTTAGAAAAGTGATACCTTTGACGAATCAAGAGTTAGCATTTTGTCTAGTAACTCCAAAGTAGGGGTGTCAACACTATTGAGAAAAGAGAATACAAATTAAGCCCCACAACAAGAGGACTAATGAGGGAAACAGATAACTTTAATACCAGAACTTATCGTTTGAACAGAGTCTACTAATCTAGAACTACTTACTCTTTAAAAACCTTCTTAATTCATCTCTCCATTGGACTTTGTGGCTTGTAGTCATCATACTTGGACAATTTGGAAACCCCAGGCCAGTTGTCTTCATCAGCAGATCCACACAACAAATAAATTTTATGCAATTGATCTGCCTGCAGCAAGCAAAAATAGGGGAACAAGCATCAACCTTCTCTACTGGGATCATCATTTCCAGCTAGCAAGTCTATCACCTAAATCTGTTGAGGAAACAAAGGAACAGAAAAGTACAACTATTTCCAGCTTTAAAAGAAATTGGTCCGCTGATTCATACTATGCATCAGTCCTATACAAATATCGGCCAAGTTTTGCATTGACTTGGCCAATCCACCGGGCCATGAAAACTCAGCTGAGTCAATATTTATCTTATAAAAATATTTACACCAAAATTTGACTGTCCATTCAATATAATGCCTTATATAAGTAACATGTACATCATTAGTACTTTGCAAAATCCAAATAGGAAGTGAGAAGAGAAACCACATAAAGGAAATGGACTCCCATGCCACCATCTGCACATCCATCTCCCATTTACAAAATGGCATTTTCATATAGAAAACAAAAATAGCAGCTTGATCCAAAACTTTTGTGGCCCTCAAAAAATTTTAATGATGGAAATGGATGAGTAATGAATTGCACAAGTAACTATATGATCACATTTTTAATAGAAGAGCATAATTTAAAATAGCTTTTCCTCGAGCTAATACCTACATGTCATTGCTAGTTGAAAACATGAAGGAATCATTTGAAGAACACTAAGGAAATCCATCTCTTCAAGCTGACAAGAAGACTGGTAAGATACCGAGAAATAACAGAATAACCATAATGATTTGAAGCAACCTGCATAAGATACCGAGAAATCAAAGCTTAAAAGAAAATACAGATTGGTAAAAATATAAATATACTAATGAAAACATGTGCACTTAGAAAACAACACAGGTTATAACAAAACCTCAATTATGAGATGGCTTCTTCTGTTTGAGTCACCAAAAGAGGGGGAAATTGATTTTCTTTTAACAGTTACATAGAAAACTACACTCATAACCAACTCTAGATGGAAATTTATTTCCTTTTAACAGTTAGAGAATGATTGAAAGATTATACCCAAAACCAATCTAATGAAAGAGATGATATGACATTCAACCAAAAAAATAAAGTGCTAGAAGTGAAATTTCTTTTATTAGAATAATAAATGCATACAAAATATATATAATTTACTATTAAAACCATCTAGACCCAAAGTGGACAGTACCTAGACCTGATTTTTAATCAGGTCCTAAAGTTAGACCTGAACCAGTCCCAATTGCTTAATGGGTCCCATAAATGAGACCCAGATGTATTAACATTGGGTTGGATTCATCAGATACCCATTGATAGCCACACACGCAATTGAGTGCAATATTAGCCACATACCAAGTTGGGGCAAAAACTCTCTTGATTGTACTCATGTCTGGTCTTCTCTAGGCCCAACCATGGAGATGTTTGCATACGTCCCTTTGGCAAGCAATCTCAATTCGCAGATATGGTGGTCCCCAGCACTGATTTATGAGTAGGAAGCTTCTTCAGCCATTGGATGAGGGACACCCATTTGGATGTATATGCTATTGCCCCAATAGTAGGGTTGTTTTAAATCCAACAGCAGGCCACAAACAAATCCATCATCAGTAGTTAGGCCTGAGAATGGGAATTCTAGAATCAAGAAGCTGTAGAGTTAAAACAAACATGTTCACTTGCTGCACAAAAAGAAAGGGAAAAAAAGAAAAAAGAAAAAAGAAAAGAAAAAAGAAGAAGACAATACAATGTGAATTTTAAAGACAAACGTTAATTTATTCTTCAAGAGCTAATACCGGATTAGTTACAATAGAAGTGGTCAAGCAGATAAATTGGGAGATACATGGTAGAAAAGTCATCAGTAATACAGGCAATTATTGTGGCTATAGACAATAACCAAAAGAAGAGCTGAAAGAAAGCATTGACAACCATACCTACATTCTCCTTTTGTAGGATTTACTGACAGTTGTACCAGCTTCCGCTTCAATGCGGGATTTACTGACGGTTGTGTTGGCCTGCCTGCCCAGAGTTGGCACTAAGATCTGTCCTAGCTGGGGATCAAACAATTCACTTAGATTCAGTAAAAAATGACTATACACCATAACTGAGATGTTTGTCTCAGATGAAAAATAGACGAGAGTTGCAACTGCTACCATCCAAACCACCGCCTGTAATAGAACCTAAGGCCAGGATGGGATTGGTTGGATCCCACAAATGCATCAGATACATCTACATTCCACTGATATAAAACCTGTTATGGATTTGGTAATAACCTAGATACTGCTGCAACCAAATAATCTGGACCACCCGACAGAAGACTTTTCACACATTTGAGTGTGAATCCATTACCCGAAAATGGTCCATTCACTGACCACTGGGTCATTCGAGCAGAGCAATTTTTACATCAGGGCTACTTTGCACTGGGATCCCATAGGATGATCAATCCAAATGATGCTGACATCATGCAGGTGGGCCCAATCATAGAGATTCAGGATGATACCGACTGTTAAGGGCCTGTTTGGCTGACACCTAAAATGAGTTCATTCCGTTTTAGTAAATCATAATTATACACTGATCATAGGCAATCAGATGAGCAGGCTGGATATAGTATTAATTATGTATTAACTAAAATGAGATGGATTCAGTTTTCAGTCTAACCAAACAGACCCCAAGTATTTCATGAACATTGAAATGCAAAATTCAAATTAATAATAGATGCCTAAATTGAATAGTTTCCAAAATAAATTTAAAAATAAAAAAAAATAAAAAATCCATCGATCTAGCTCCCATTCATCTATGCCTAAAACCTGCAAAACAAAATAGCAAAAAGAACATACAATTGCCAATGCCAATGAAAACAATAACATTTTAAATAAGAAGTGCCTTGTAATCTTCAGTTTCAGTTTGATACACAATGAAAAATGAAAACTTAAATTTCCAGGAAATGAAAAGGAGACTGGAGACCCATGCTTTGAGATGTAAATAGCAAATATGGGTGCAATAGAATGAACCAGAGAGACTAACCACATTGTAATGTCATAGGTATCATTTGACCAGTATGATTTTATGACTAGTTCAGTTATGCATTGTGTGTCTCTGTAGAGTTACATGGTGATAAGTTCATGTAGGGGTTCATACTCACATGAGCGTTCATGTGCCATACTCATGGTACATGCCCTACATTGTCTCTTGCTAAGCATCAATAAAACTAGCCATTTTCATTTGATTGTGGTTCTCAGCCTCTTCATATGTGTACTTTGAGGGGGTTTGTACGAGTGGCATTGCAGGTGAAAGACCAACCCAATGCCATCTCAATAAGACAGTGGTGTTAGTGGAGTGCTGCATGAAAACTATATGACAATTATGGGTCCATGATAGTGCACAATGAAAATCTGTTATTGATCATCAAAGACAGAAAAGGCTGCTATTGTTGCATGTTAACCTAAAACAAAACCAATGCATACATAAGTATGTGATTATCATTCAGTCTGAATGCTTACCAAAACAAAATCAACAAATGCAATGCGTGTTGAATGTAAGTGATCCCCCAGAAGCCTCAGGCGAGAAACCTCTACAGCACAAACTATGCCAACTAAATGAAAAAGGCTCCTTGGATGTAACTGTTTTCAGGAACCCATCGCAAAAATACCAGTTTTAGGGTACTAAATTACATGAGAACTAAAATACAAAAATAATGCCATTTTGTAGAAATCTAGAGAAAAACTTATTTGTTTTAGTTTTAGTTTTTTTCCCAATTCTTAGAAATTGATACCTTTCCATTTGTTTTTTTTTTTTAATATCCATCTCTCTCTCTCTCTCTCTCTCTCTCTCTCTCTCTCTCTCTCTCTCTCTCTCTCTCTCATTGGATTGGGCTGGAATTAGTAATTTCATTTTCTATGTTTTCTTTTCTCTTGCTGATACTATTGATTTTTGTGAATTCTCATAAAGAAGAAAAGTTTTTTTTTTTTTTTAAAAAGAAAAAAGATAAAAGAAAAATGTGAGGGGTGTATGACAATCCTAACCCTCAATTGATGGCCTTTTGTGGATGTTGGTACCTTCTTTATGAAAAGATGACACACCAAACTTCCTAGGAAACCACACCCCCAACCCTCATCCTCGCATCACCTTTCACGAAAATTGCATCCAAACAGCCCCTGACCACCTTATTTTGGAAACCATGCCCCCATCCCACCATTCTCATTCTTTGGCATCACCAGGAATCCTATAGTTACAACTGCATTTCACCCTAACCCACTTACAAAAACTACTCTCTCAATCACACTACATGCCTTACTCACTTCACAAGTACAACCAACCCCACACCTCACACTCTCCCTTCTGTTCTCTCACAAGACCTGCCACAACCCATTAGTTACAATTACTTGTTAGAATTCTCAACCAATGGGCCATCATTGGCCAATAGTTTGGATTCAAATCGGATCAGATTGGTTTATCATGTATGAGATCTATGAGCATGCTGCATGCCCTACTTAAGTGATCGTAAACATGATCCAAGGGGTAGCAAACACATGTATGCTCATGGTACATAGAGTCCAGGATTGTGTAGTGTTTTGACTAGTGTGGAGTGTTAAAATATAGGAGTTTAAATGATAGCTCAGGACTCGCCTAAAGTCATAAGCACTGGCCTTAACTGCCGTATTCTGGAAGTCATTTTCTATGTTTTCTTTTATCTTGCTGATACTATTGATTTTTAGAATTCTAGTTTAATTTTTGTTGAGTTCCATGCCTTAAAAAAATTTCAATTTTTAGAGAAGAATTCTCATTTGGTTTATGTGAAAGTATATGCAATCAGTGGCTAATGATATTCACAAATTAAGATTTCTTGCATGCCTATTCTACTATGTATAAGAAATTTTAGATCTAATATTTCCATACAGTTATAATGATACCAAGACTATCGAACACTGCTATTGTCTGTATCTAGCATAAGAGGAACATCACAAACTGGTGGATATTTGATCACTCAATTACCATAACAGCCAATATTTTGTATTATGTTTGGATAGTGTGCTTCCAATTATATAAATGAATAGCTACAGATCACATTTAAATTTTATTTTAAAAAAAAAAAAAAAAAAAAAAAAAAGAGGCAAAGGACAAGATCAATTATATAAATGAAAAACTACAACTCACATGTACTCTTGTAACCATCTTCCTGATATTACAAATATACATCCATATGAGATCTACACAGCAAATCTATTGTGCCATAAGCCAACAGTTAGGTTGATCGGAGCCCCTTATGGGAGAATTTCTGCTCATTGTATGTAAATCATTGGTCAGACTTTTTTCTAACCATCGGTTTCTAATCAACAAAAATCATCAAATCAGAGGATAAATTCATCCCACCGGCGTAAGTTTATAGGTGTAGCCCATCCAAACAAGGGCCTAGCAGATGAACGATCTCGATCCTATACATCTTTGCCACTGTCATATGAATGTAGATGGAGAGCTCAATAACTATTCTGCATATTAGTCATTATGTTATTGGTCAGATTTTCTTCCCACGCAGGCATTATCTCTGAAATAAACATCCCAAACTGCAATGGAAATCAAATACTGTACATATCAATTTCTCAAATGCTACCTTTACCAAAAAAGGCATTATCTCTATTCTTTTCTTTTTTCAATTTCTCTGTTTTCCTCCCAATCAAAGAACTACACCAAAAAATAATCTCCTCCCCAGAAATTTCAAATCCCTCAATTAAAAGAAAATTTTAAAAAATAAATTAATTAATATTCAAAAGATCTACATCATCAAAGCACAAATGAAAAACATCAGACAAAATTTTTAAAAAATATAAAAAAAAATCCTATAAAACGATCTCAACATCAAAATGCAGCTCTAGAAACCCCCAAAGATCGTTGCAGAACACAAATGTGACTCAAAAAATCTTAGAAAACATAATGCAGTTCGATGAAACCCTAACCTTACAATGCGGGAAGACGACATCGAAAAGATTGCGTTTGCTCTTACCTTAAATCGATAAAACGGGAAGCGAGAAAGTAAAAGAAACCCTAGATCCGATGCGAACGCGATAACCAAACGGGTCCGCCTTTGAAAACGTGAGCTCGTTGAGATCTGTGAATCCAAAGGAGAGCTCTCTCCTCCAGCATTTAAAGTGAGAGAGAGAGATAGAGATGAAAAATCGATAGTAGGGTTTTCTGAGAGAATCGAGGGAGCGGGTCAGAGAAAAATTCCATAGCTTTTACCTTTATCGCTGCTGCCGGGTGTTGCAAGAAGGAAAAAAGGAAAGAAGATAAACACGAAGGACAAATGTCATGGAAGCAGATTAATGGGAAAGGGAGAGGCTGAATGCAAGAGAGAGAGAGAGAGAGAGAGAGAGAGAGAGAGAGAGAGAGAGAGAGAGAGAGAGAGAGAGAGGGTGAGGGAAAGGGAGAGGCTTTTGGGTTCTGGGGCGCGCGAAAGAGCTAGGGAGATACAGCGGAAATGGATAGGCCCTTATGTTTTTTTTTTTTTAATAGAAAGGTACCCTTTGCACTCAGCTGTTAAAACGGGCTACGGGCAAAGGATAAACCCATCAACCGGCTAAGCCCTAATTTGTTGTAGTGACATGAACTTATGAACATGTTGGATGGTATCACGATGGGCCTCAGGTAGGTTTCAATGGTTGGTCTTATTATCACAATTACTTACTATGTTGTGATCCACCTAAGCTTTAAATCTGCCTTATTTTTTAGCTCATATTGTAAAATAATACCCAAAAAAAAAAAAAAAAGAAGAGGATGAACAATAGAAATAAAACCCATACATCAAGTTGGGTTATCCAGGCAGTGCAACAGGATGCAATCTGCTTCCTACCCCATGTGTAAATGATTCTCCACCATTTTTAGAAGTGGTGGTGTACTATTCTATCATAGGAGTTGGGACCAATCAAAATGTACTAAATTGCTTTGTTCTACGAAGTGAATAGCTGGAAAACAACTCACATGTGACCATGACACACATACTACATTAGGTGGAATCCATCTCTCATCATTTCTCTTGCTGTGGAAACCATAATCCCAATGCACTTTTCCTGCAAAAATTCCAAATCCTGCCGATATTTGCGTTGGGATTCCGCCACAAACATCCATCGAAGGTGGAAACGGTTTCCACACATTCACAATGGTTTGATCTCTGCTTCTTTGATACTAACTCTTGGATTCTTTTTAAAATAATATTTGGATAGATGTATAGATAAATAAATAGGAACCATCCAACCTACATACATAAATAATTTTTAATCTTGCTGTATAAGGCCAATCATTTTCAATGATGGCATATACGAAGACTTATTCCATAAGCTGGCTTTACATGATGCTACATATCATGTACCCACAATCCAAACCGTCTGAATGGCTGGCCCCATTTTGTCGCTTGGTCATAACCCAATATCACAGGTCACATCCAACTTCGAAAATCAATAACATGTGATTACTGTAAAATAGGTTAGATATGGCATGATCAAGGAGATGGACGTTTCAGATCATATGACCAGCTTAGCATGTGGGCCTCAATTGGCCAACATTTGCTAACGATCCTCAGTTGAGACGGACGCATAACGAAGTTCCTTATAGAAAAGCCCTATTCTCTGTAGAGTTCGTTTGGCCTAAGCCGAGACTAAGGTTGGCCACAATACGTCACCCCCGTGGAGCCCACATGTTGATATGATCTGTCAATCAGAACCATCCATGTTATTGATGCTACTCCATGAGGAAGGACCACCCTAAGAAACTTAAGGTGGATGCAGCATGTGGGCCCAGGCAGAGCTTACCACTTTGGGTAGCAATCCGACGGTGGAAATCTGCCCAGTACGATATAGTGGTACCGTACCCCATCAGATAATACCTCCTTCCTTTGGTACGGCATTGTGTTCAAGTAGGGTTCTCTTGGGGTGGGGACCCCACATCGGACGGACTATCGAACAAAACTCTCCTCCTTCAAACAATCTCAGCCATCCAGTTGGTAGCGTCCTATACATTACAATTTCACCATTGGATTATATTATCTTTGGAAGTTGGCGTAACCCCATCATTTGTGCCAGCAGGCTCACGCCCGCAAGATCCAAACCGAACCATCTGGCTTGCCAGACTGTAGGAAATCTGGCGTAAAGGTATGGCTGGTGAACTCATGAGGTGGGCCACGGTTTTTAAGGAAAGAGGTAACTTAGAAATACTTTGTTCTTTTCAGCTGTCCACTTATTTCTTGAACCTTTTCAATCACCCGACAAATGGGACCCATCCAATGCACAGGTTGGATTTCACGTTGGTGACCCATGCTGTCACATGTGGTGGCATGGAATGTGCATGATCTGCCGTAAACACGCGTGGCATGTAAACTTAGCAGAGCTCTTTTGATCTTAACCGTCCATGTTCAGGAAAAATAAGCATAATTTAACTTGGGTTGTCCAATGAAGAAGTTAATTAAATTGACCATCCATGTGGGCCCACCAGATGGACAGATTGGATCGCTGGAAGTTCAGCCATTCATATGTGGCAACCCCAGTATAATTAATGCTGACCATAAGACCATTGTATAGTGCGGTTTGCATGAAATAATAAGCTTGTAATTCAATGCGGACCGGCGGGTAACCTTTTACTATGATGTGACATTTCATCCACTTTTTGTTTTTCTACCCTAACAAAATATATTTATCAATCTAGGTCCCTATCTGTATAAATAATCTAATAAAAACAAAAAAACCTCTACTCTTTAGGCTAATTTTACCTCATATAAAAAATATTTTTATTCAAAACCCTCTTTCATAACTAAAAAATCTACTTTTATAGCATAAGTAATCAGCTATTCAAAAAATCAAAAAATGCATAAAAAGTAAACGTATGATACTAATTATTTCCCATACAAATTGTGGTACAATTAAATACAGCACTGGACAAAAATTGCATAGTATGTTTTTAGCATAGACCCAACAGAGTACTCACCATTTTTTACTCCACTCTAACAAAGCTCACTAAAGCTAAACCTCGACTCTTACAGCAAACCTATAAAGATAAAAACACCTTTACTTTTTCCAATTATTTCACCCAAAAGGCTAAGGTTATTTACATCCATGATTCTGTTTCCATATTTTAAAAATCACCTTTAAGGCATTAGAAAAAAGAAAAAAAGAAAAAAGGTTCGGTACGGAAAAATCAACCGTGCTAATTTTTTTAAAAACTGCAGGAGTAGAATAGGTGTTACCCCGTAACACCACAATGGGTGTTGACATTACCGTGCGGGGCCCCCTTTGATTAACTTTTTATATATTTATGTCGTTCATCCGTTTTTACTAATCATTTTAAGAAGTAATATGAAAAATTAAACAGATCCAAATCTCAGGTGAACCACACCATTGTAAACAGTGGTGAATGACGATTAAAAACTGTTTGTAGGCCACAAAAGTTTTGGGTCGAGTTGATATTTATATTTTCCCTTCATCAGGTCTGGTTGACCTCATCAACAGGTTGGTTGGAAAAGAAACATGATGGTGCGCATTACTGTAGGGCCTACGAAGTTTTTAATAGTAGGCGTTCAATCACCACTGTTTCCTGCGGTGTGGTCCATATGAGATTTAGATCTCCTCAATATTCTGGTTAACGTTCTAAAATAAGATTTAAATTCGTATGGACGGTGTCGATATACAATTAATCATTAAAGTGGGACTCACGGAAAGGGGTGGCAACACCTAATCCGCTCGCGAAAATTGCACGGACTGTGCGATATTAACCCTCTGATTTGTCCTATTGGATTTGGAACCATAACCATTTTCGTACGAGCATTCCAGTCGGTGACAGCAATTATATGAGTTGGATGGTCAGATCAGTGTATTTTTTCACCATTACATAAATGGTTCAACGGTCCAGATCAATGCAAGCGTACGCTTGTTCAGTGGAGGAGATGCCACAATTCGGTTGATTATGACAAACATACCCCTAGCCCGTACGCCCTAGTCAAGCCGGAAAATGGTCGTGCATCACCATAAAGCATAGTGTTGTAATCATCTGAGCTGTCTATCTAGGCCCCATCATGGGTGACCTGCATTTGAAAATTAAAAAACGATCAGAGTCGTTAGATAATCTATCCACTAATAATAAATCTATAATCATCCAATTTCTTTGTATTTAAAACCATCTTCTATCGACAGCAGTGCCTACTAGATGGACGGTACTAAATCATAAATCACCTTGCCACGTGTACTGCAGAGTTATGGCTGTACCATATTCTGGTTCCACCGGCTGTACCGTATAATTTTGGAGTCTACGCCTTAAAATAGAACGGAAGCTCGTGCCACGTCAGATGAAAATCCGACCGTTACATCTCCTACCCAAACCCACAACGGTTACTTCTCTCTCCTTTCCTGAAACCCCTCACCAACCCGATACAGTCATTTTCTCACCTACAAAAACAAGCGAGAGAGAGTATTTTCTTCGGTGTGAAAACAAAGCAGCGATTTTCTCACAGTCCTCTTTCTCCCTCCAAATTCCGCCATGGGAAAGCTCTTCGAAGGCTCTGTTCTCGACCCACTCCCTCCTCTCTCTCCCCTAACCCTCTCCAATCTTTCAAAATCCCAAGAAATTCCTTTCCAGACCGACGACGGATCACCCGAAGAGCAGCTTATAGATTGGGAAACCATCTCCGGCTTGCAAGCTTCGCAGAGGCGAGTCTTAAAGACTCTATCTTCTCGTGGGGTCTTCTGGAAGCACGCTTCCAAGCCCATTACAGAGCTTTTCCTTCTTTTTCATGGGGGAGACGTCGGTGCCGATGGGAATTGCCTCTTCTCTTCTGCAAGCAGAGCTCTCAGGTTTGAAGGGACTCCTTCAGATCTAAGGAGACGCGTGATAGAGAGATTTTCTGAGGATTATGATTCTGGAGTCTTTCCCAAGGGAGAAACCGATGTCACGATTCGTAATCTCTACCGACCTGATTTGGAGCTGGGTTGGGGCGTCCATTTCGTTCAGGAAATGAAGATATTGGCCCGGAAGAGGGATCGTGAAAACCTCGATGCATCCATCAATGATCTGGTTCGTGTGGGACTATCCAGGTCTGATCTTATCATCTGGTATTCGACCTTTTCTGTAAAGAAAAAGTTCATCCTCTGATTATCTGTTCGGGATATTACAATTTCTGATTTGGTTTTTTATTTTTCTCAAAAAAGATCAAATTTTCATTTTTTTTTTTCGGTTCTGGTTATCCATTTTCATCTGCTTTTGCGTTCTGGTATTTCTATTTTTCAGAAAATTGAAATATTTCCTTGTTTCTGCGATCTGGAATTTCCATTATATATATATATATATATATATATATATATATATATATATATATATATATATATATATATATATATATATAATATTTTCTCCAGTTTTAAACATTCGGTTTCTTACTCTCTTTATTTTTGCTGAAATTCTCGATTATAGAGTAGCCGCGGCAGAGAGTGTGTATAAGGAGAGATGCATTTCGGTGGAAAACGGAGATAGCTGGGCGAAATACATGTCCATAACGGGCAATACGGACGACGAATACGATATCGTATCGTTGCATTATACGGAGGAAGGGCTTCTATCCGTCGACGAGAACCGAAACGGCAGAGCAGCTGCCTTTGGAGACGATATCGCCATCGAAGCTCTCGCCACCGAATTCCAGAGGGAGATATTCGTGGTACGATACCAATACGATATACGATGCTGTATAGAAAGAATTATTCCATACTCTACCAGACCATGGGATATGGTATATCATCATAGACATGCATGAAATAATTCTAGACCTTTTATTCTATCTTCAAATCCAAACCGTCCAACAACCAAGTCGTTCAGGATTATCTGAATTAGTACTCCCGCAGAAATCTCCTTTTATTTATTTCTTTATTTATTTATTGGGTGGCCCAGGTTCAAGTACATGGTTCTGATGCAGCGTTGGATGAGGAGGCCATGCTCTTTTTTCTGCCACATCAGCCACGTGGCCAGATCACAGGCCCCCCAATTTTCCTCTTCATGAGAGGCACGGGTGCGTACTAACTACTACGCCTTGAACTTTTGTGTTCGTGTAAAGCCGTACACGAACAAACGTGGGCACACGTGCAAATTGAAACACGCGTGCGACCTGATGTGTGCATCACACGCGTCAGATTGTTATACATGAGCCCACGTGTGGATGTGTTTGGTTCCCGCACGCGTGTGAAATTGGCAAAACTCGAGAAGAATAATAGACGACTGTAAACCAAAATTCGGTTCTTGCTTGCAGGTTGGTGCGGTGCCGGTGCGGATCATTACGAGCCGTTGATTGCACGTGCGGCTCCGATTGCTTCAAAGGAGAAGGCCGTCGTAGTTTTATGACAGGACATCTTCTCTGGATTTCTAAATTTTTTAATTTTTTTGTTCGGTGATAATTTTGGTAATTTTCGCCTGTCTTGGAATTCATTCAAATTGTAGAAAGTTATTGATTTTCCAATGTGTGTATATTTATGAAATGACCAAATTGACCTCGATACTAATGGGACAACCACAACCGGCCATCTTGTGATCCCTGTTTGGAATTGCTGATGACCGAACAGCCATGCATGAATAGATGGCTAGGACGAAAGGGCTAACCCTAACCGTTTGACAGCTCATTTTAGAGCATGCTCCCGAAAATCAAGTAGACACGAATGTCATGTGGACCACACCACAGGAAAAAGTGGTGATTGAATGGCCACTATTAAAAACTCGTTGGGGCCACCTGAATATTTATTTACCATCCAAGCTGTTGATAGGCTCGTACAGATCTGGATGAAGGGACCACGCAAATATCAGCTTGACCCAAAACTTTTGTGGACCCTAAGAAGTTTTTAATGGTGGCCATTCAATAGGCCCTGTTTTGTTTTCTGTGGTGTGGTCCGCCTAAGATTTGGATTTGCTGCATTTTTTGGCCTCTTGCCCTAAAATGAGCGGGCCAAATAGTTGTATAGAGTGGATACAAGACACGTACATCAAGGTGGGCCACACAATACGGGTGTTTAAAAGATAAAAGTTCCTGTTTTACCAATTGATAAAGACCGAGGATAATGTGCATATCGTCATATGCTGGAGATAATTCCGTTGGTAGTGCGTCAAATCATAAATGCATCCAGCTATCTCACATTGTTGATGCTTTGATTGCTTGGGTGGGCCTTCTGCTTACCGGGTCAGTTTAACCCACCCATCATAACAATTAATAGTGCATGTTCAGCAACGCTTTTCAGGCTAGATCCACTACAGAGCTCTGTGGAACAGGACAATTAGCTACTGATCCCTGAAGTAGCTAGTCTCGCTAATGAAGTGACCTCACCATGTTCTTTGGGCCCACCATGATGTATGTGCTGTATCTACACCATCCATCCACTCGGAGATATTATTTTACGGCGTGAGCCAATGAATCGGAAAAATCCAAAGTTCAAGTGGTACCACCACCGAAAAACAATAGGAACGGTGACGTCATCATTGAAACATTCCTGGGGCGCACCACGATATATTTGAGATCCAATTTGTTTAGCTGACGTTTGGCGCAGGGAATTAGGTGGGATAGAATTGCATTTGGTCCGATGCAATTCCATCCATTACATGGAGAGGATTACCTATGCCGTCCATCCATATATATGTGTGCAAGTAAATGGTCCCTTGATTACAATTCCATGGTCCACCCAACATGATTTTGCTTAATCGGTCTCTTCCCATGACAAAAATTTTATCCCAAACATGAGATTGTATAGCTACAACACCATGGTATTTCCCGACATGCAAATCATCGTACAATAATGATGTTAATCCCATCTAATATAATTCAATATCATTCAATTCCACATACTAAACACACTCACATACATGGTGTTATGGGGAAATCTGGGCAGGATCAAATAGGGTCGGCCCAAGCCATCTGAACTAATTAATAGGGCCTCAGAAAGAGAACATCATGTCGGATGTAAGCGAACCTCTGGACTACGATCCTAGGTCGAGTAAGACGAGCCCTCGTCCTCGTCCTTGTCCTCATCCTCATCCGAAGAAAGTTGGTCGAGCCGAGCCCTTGTCCTCGTCCTCTCATCCGAAGAAGGTTGACCGAGCCGAGCTCTCATCCTCATCCTTGTCTTCATCCAAAAAGGTACGGTCCCAGATCGACCGACTCATCCTTGACATAGAGGTCGAGAGCTAAACCCTAAATAAGCACGCCTAACAGACTTTGACCCCGATGACTCGACTCTGAATTCTAACTACAGGTACTCAGTCACGGACTTAGATCGGACGAGGTCCGAGCCCGGATGAAGATACTCCGAGTACCGAGCTGGGAAACCTGTCTGAATGTGGACGTGGCCGAAGATCACGCCGGGAGATACGCTCCATTAAGACACGATCCAAATATTGTGGAGTATCTCCACGATTGTAGTATCTACTTGATTGAGTAGATCATGCGGAGATTGACAAACACGATTCGCTCAACTCACAGATATAAATACCAGGAGACCCCATTGTAATAAGTATGCAATATCTCACACCCTCTCTCTACGTTACACGACTTAGACCCAAATTCTCTAGCCTAACTTAGGCATCAGAGGGTCCCCTATTTAAGTTAGGGTCTCCTTTGCTCACCTTTCTGTGCAGGACAAGGGTCGGTTTGAGGATCACAGCATTAAGTGGAGGGTGGTCCAGATTTTGACCTCAACATTTTTTAGTGTCATCGGTGGGAATTCAAACAAAAAGCTAGAAAATTTTATCAGAAATGGCGAGAGGAAAGAAGAAGGTTACAATAGTAAAGCCTAAACCTAGCGGACAACATCTGTCTTCTTCCTAGTTACATATCGAATCAACTCTGATAGGGCCATCCCAGAGGACTCGGAGCCGAGGAGGAAAGTACAAAGCGTTGCAAAACAAAGTCTAGATGCTGAGAGGCGAAATCAACTGAAAGAAAGCGCAACAAAACCAGTAGCCACCTCTTAACATGGTGGAAGCCACCCTGACACCCGAGGAACGATCGTAGCAAGTCATTTCTCGGGTCAAGGGGTCCCAGGTACAGTCCGCACGAGCTCCAACCCAACGCAGAATGCAGTGTCCCATAATAGGTCCACTCGAGTCCCGGAACCTACTCGGATGCGGAGCCATCCTATGTGTCCACAACTTCAACTCTGGCCCCCACTGACCTCCCGCACCGACTAGAGAGGAGAAGACGGGGCAGAGCACCCGCGGTGGCGGAGGCCCCCCAAGAGATAGTAGTCGAGAATCAGAATCCTTGGAAGGCTCAGCTTAAGGAACTCTCCAACTATATCAAGACATTATAGAAGAATCAGCAGTCCACGTCCATCCCGACTGCAGTCCTGGCGATGATGGAAGAGACCAAGCATCCCTTCGCCTCAGAAATCATGGATAAGGTGATGCCACAGAGGTTCAGGATGCCTCTAGTCATCCAATACTCTAGGTCTTGAGATCCGTCAGAACATGTGGAGTCCTACCGATCATGGATGCAGATCCAGTCGGCCATGGATGCAATGATGTGCAGGGCTTTCTCGATAATGCTCTCCGGGTCTACTCGGAGTTGGTATCAGCAACTTAAGGTAAAGTCGATCAGCTCCTTTGCGGAACTCAGCAGATTACTCATTACCCAGTTCATCTCTGATAAGAAGAGTCGGAAGCCGACTACTCATCTATTCACCCACAAGCAAGGGAACATGGAGTCATTGAATGACTTCATCGCCCACTTCAATGAAGAGGCGCTGTCAGTGGACGACTATGACGACAAGATAACACTTTCTGCCATGTTCAGTGGACTCAAAGAGGGGAAGTTCATCTTCTCAATTGGGTAGAATCCACTGACTACTTCAGCCGAGCTCAGAAATACACCAGTGCCAAGGAGTTCTCTAACTCTCATAAGAATGTCCAAGTTGTCGAGCAGTCGTTCAAGGAGAAGAGATTGAGGAATGAAGAGCCCCAGTCATCCAGCAAGAAGTCAGACGATCGAGCCTCTTGCGATCACCGACCGAGTAGGAGGCCTGAGAGCAAGTTTCACTCCTACACCCCCCTCAACACATCTCCGGAATAGATCCTGATAGACATCAGGAATCAGAAACTCCTGCAATGGCCAGTTTGCATGAAGGTCGACGTAGGACAACGAGATAAGTGTAAGTACTGTCATTTCCACGGTGACCACGATCATAATATGAGCAACTGTGTGGATCTCAAGGATGAGATCGAGGCCCTCATCTATAAGGGTCATCAGAGACGATGCACCAAGGAAGAGAAGTCAGCTCGGAGAGAAGATTAGTCAAGCAACACTGCAGAACAGCCCGCCGAGATCTGCAACATCTATGACAGTTCATCTAGTGGAGGTGACTCGAATAGGGCTCATAAAGCCTACTCTCGGAGCTTAGACCCCAAGCATTATGTCCACCTGACTGAAAGGCCGAGGAAAGAACTCTGAGTGAGCCCCTGCAGCCTGACCTTTACAGAGGATGACGTGCACAAAATTCAGCATTCACTCGACGATGCCCTAGTGGTGGCGATGACTATATCTAACCACAAGGTCTACCGCATATTGGTCGACACTGGCAGCTTGGCCAACATCATCTACTTTGAGGGATTCAAAAGAATGAAGATTGACAGGTCATGCCTCTGACCTATGAAGACCCCCTACATGGCTTTGCCGGAGATAAGGTTATCTCTAAGGGAGTCATCTCCCTCCCCGTAACAGTAGGGGAAGGGCAGCATCAGGTCACACTTCTAGTCAACTTCCTCGTTGTGAACGTCCCGTCAGTGCACAATGTTATATTGGGCCGACCTTCCCTTAATGCAATGAGGATGGTCGTGTCCACTTATCACCTCATGATGAAGTTCTCCACCAAGGGAGGAGTCAGATACCTCTAAGGAGATCAGCGCGAAGCCCAAAGATGTTACTCTGTGGCGGTAAGAAAGGGTTTGGTAAAGCAGGCCCTCACCGTCAATGTCCTCGATCCAAGTGCTCCTACAGAATATTCCTCCATGGAGGGCTTAGTGACCATCCCACTTGAAGAAGTTAACTCGAGTATTGAATCTCGAGCAGCGGTCTCAGATGCTGGCTTTCTTACAGCAGTACAAGGACGTCTTCACAAGAAGACATGTCAGGCATCTCTCCCAATGTTATAGTCCACAGGCTAAACATGGACCCAAATCACAGACCGATGAAGTAGAAGAGGAGGGATTTAGACCCTGAAAGGTACTCCGCCATAGCTGATGAAATGTCGAAGCTCCTTAACATCGAATTCATCGAGGAAGTGCATTATCCAGACTAGATCACAAACATAGTCCTTGTGAAGAAAGCCAATGGGAAGTGGCGGGTCTATGCAGACTATTCAAACCTGAACAAGGCCTGCCCCAAGGATAACTTCCCCCTGCCTCAGATCGATCAGCTGATGGATAGCATAGCCAGACACGAACTGCTATCCTTCTTAGACGCTTACTCCAGGTATAATCAGATCGCAATGCATCATCCACAAAAGGTAGATGATGACCTTCGTCATAGATAAAGCTCTCTACTGTATCGGGTTATGCCCTTTGGCCTAAAGAATGCCAGGGCAACATATCAGAGGCTTGTGAACCAAATGTTTGCTACGCAAATCGGTCGGACCATGGAGGTTTATGTTGACGACATGCTGGTGAGTGTTCGACCACATTGTAGACTTCGGTGAAACTTTCTCAATTCTTCAGGAGTACCATATAAAGTTGAACCCCATCAAGTACACCTTTAGAGTCCAGCTTCGGCAAATTCCTTGGATTTCAAGTTAGCCAGAGGGGCATTGAGGAAAATCCCAAGAAGATCAATGCACTGCTTGACATAAACTCACCTTGGACCATAAAGAAAATTCAATGCCTCACCGGTCGGGTGGTGGCACTTAGTTGATTCATATACTAAGTCACGGATAAGTGCCTCTCTTTTTTTAAAAAATTGAAGGGTCATAAGAAGGCTAAGTGGACCTCAGAGTGCGAATAGGCGTTCCATCAGCTGAAACAGTACCTAGGCTCACTACCCCTGTTATCCAAGCCAGAATAGGGCGAGCACCTATTCCTATGCCTAGCGATCTCTACTTTGGTCGTCAGCTCTGCACTTATTAGGGACGTGGAGGGTAGGCAACACCCTATCTACTATGTGAGCAAAGAAATGGTGCCCGCCGAGACCAAGTACCCAAGTATGGAGAAGCTAGTACTCAGCTTAGTCTTCTCGGAGCGGAGGCTGCATTCGTACTTCCGTGCGCATACTATTTTTGTCCCGACTGACTCCCCCCTCAGGCAAGTCCTTTAAAAGCCCGAGATGTTAGGTCGAATGACTAAGTGGGCAATAGAACTCGAGGAGTTCGACATCTAATACCATCCAAGAACTACAATCAAGGGCCAAGCTGTAGCTGATTTCATAGCAGAGTTCACTACTCTGAATGTAGAAGTGATACACGCACCAGCTCTTCCACTTATTCAAGACACGGAATCAGATGGAGAGCACAACTAGCTTCTTTATGTGGACGGGTCGTCCAATTCAAAATGCGTCGGGGCAGGGATTGTCCTGGTCGTGCCCGATTCAACCTCCATCCAATACGCTATCAGGCTCGGCTTCAAAGCCTCTAACAACAAAACAGAGTACAAGGCCTTGCTGGTCGGGCGCAGATTGGCAGCCAGTCTGGGGATTCAGTCTCTCGAGGTACGGTGCGATTCTCAACTCGTTGTGAACCACATTCTCCACCGAGTACGAAGCCAAGGAGATTAGAATGGTGGCTTATCTTTCCGAGGCCCGAAAGCTGATAGAAAAGTTCTAAAGCTGCATCATCAATTAAATTCTGAGGATGGAGAACTCTTGGGCTGACGCTCTTGCAGAGCTATCCTCGGCCATGGAAGGAAAGATTCCCAGGATCATTCCTGTGAAATTTTTGGATAGTCCAAGCATCGACCGGGCTAATTAAGAAACAGTTAATCCAATGGAGACCATTCCGAGTTGGATGGACCTAATTTACAAGTACCTCACATCTAGTGATGTCCCCTAAGACAAACTAGAGGCCCGACGTCTAAAGGTTAGAGATGCATAATACATAGTCTTGGATGGGATCTTATATAAGAAGGGGCATTCACAGCCCTACCTCAGGTGTCTCCGACCCGATAAAGCATACTACGTGATTCGAAAGACGCATGAAGGAAACCGGTGGCCGTGCCTTAGATCTAAAGATACTCCATCAAGAGTACTTCTGGTTGACCCTTTGAGAAGATTCCAAGAACTATGTCTGGAGGTGCGACAAATGTCAGAGGTTCGCTACCGTGCTAAGACAGCCTACAGAGGAGATGACCCCTATGAGTGGGTTGTAGCCGTTTGCTTAGCGGGGGATCAACATCATCAAACCTCTGCCCACTAGAAAGGAACAACTCAAATTCGCTATCGTGGCGGTCGATTACTTCACCAAGTGGGCCAAGGCCGAGCCTATGGCGAAGATTATAGAGTAGAAGGTGACTGACTTCATCTAGAAAAATATTATCTGTTGGTTTAGAATCCCACACACCAATGTCTCTGACAACAGGAAGCAGTTCAATAATGATAGAATTCGAGGCATGTGTAGGGGGCTCGACATTTCAAATGCATACTCCTCACCCCATCACCCGTAGTCCAATGGACAAGTAGAAGCTGTGAATAAGGTCATTAAGTATCACCTCAAGAAGAAGTTAGAAAAAGTCAAAGGTAACTGGGATGAGGAGCTCCCGTTCGGCCTTTGGGCTTACAGGACTATAACTCAGTCGTCTACTGGGGAGACCCCATTTTCACTATCTTACGGAATGGAGGCAATCGTCCCAGTTGAGATCGGTCTCCCCACAGCTCGGATCAGAAACTACCAGGAGGGCCATAATGCCGAGCAAATTGCAGCAAGCCTTGACTTACTCGAAGATGCTAGAGATGTTGCCAGACTCCAAGTCGCAGCTTGACATCAGCAAGTGGCACGATTCTACAATTTCAGGGTTTAGACAAGGCAATTTTGGCCAGGGGACCTGGTTCCCCACAAAATCTTCCAAAATACAACAGAATCGAGGGCTGGGACGCTCAGACTGAACTGGAAAGGGCCTTATCGTGTGGTCAGATCAACGAAGCTAGGCTCCTACCACTAGTAAGATCTCGAAGGGCGTCAGCTTTCTCACCCCTGGAATGCTGAGAACTTGAAGATCTACTATCCATAAAAAACTACTGGCCATTGAAGGCTTCCAATGAATGTACGACTTGGAGCTACTAGCCTATTAAGGCTTTGAATAAAAGCATATTTCCTTTTATATGGTTTGCCCGTTCAGTTTATTTACAACAAAAAGAGTCACCTCTCGTAAGTAGAGGTGTACTCAACGAACCGATCCCTTAAAGAAGGGGTCAGCTCATTAATCCACGAAAAACTACAAAAGGGTCACCTCTCATATGCAGAGATGAAACCCGCAGGTGAACCGATCCCTTAAAGGGAGGGGCGTCACATCATATGTTAAAAATCTACAAAATGACTGAGTGTCTTACGCCATTCCTGAATAGTCGACCCCTCAAGGGGTCGGTTCTTAACATCAACAAATCATCATGTAGTAATCAACGCATAAAATTATGCCCTCCATCGAGGATTAAATGGATAAAAATCATCATCCATCTACAAACATCCCATGTAAAAAGAAAGAAAAGAAAAGCATCTCATTCCCTCTGAACAGAGGGTCCAACCGCCGAGCTAGGGAGCTGAGCATCAGGGTTAGCCTCGTTAATAGCAGGGGCATACTCGGGCTCCTTTGGTCGCAACTACTTCAGCATCCTCTGCCTCGTCCACACCAAGAGTGTCAAGGTCAATGCCAGGATAAAGCTCTCGGACCTCGGCAAGGTAGGCGTCGAACCCAGTGTTGTAGCCGTAGAGGTACAACTTGTCCAACTCTCCAGCTCTCTCTGATGACTCCTTATACTCCTCTATGGCCGCAATAGCCTGTGACGCCACCAGAGCCTTGAGTTCCTTTCGTTTCTTCTCCTACTCTGCAGTAGCCTAGTGTTGAGGGTCAAATATTGTATATTAGACCCCAGTTATTTTCTGAATTTACGAACATGATACTGTTTAAAGCTCGGTTTTAACTGTGTTTATAATACAAAGTGTATTTACAAGCTTGGACTGAAATAGGGTGCTAAATGCATAGATTTGACACGTTAGAATCACCAAGGCAAGGGACGGACCCCGGGGACCAATATCAATGGATTTACATGCCAAAGATCTGAAAAAACTCGAGAAACTGAAGCTCAAGTGGCCAGAAAGTCAACCAAAATGCAAGATCAGAAGGTTCCCACCATCTGATCGACATGAAACTTCATATATGGCCTCAAGATCATAAATTAACCGTACACGTCAGATTTCAACCATTGGATCCCTCTAGAAGTAGCCCAATGGATAGATCATCCCATAAATCGTTAATCTGGGGCCCACCTAATCCTTGGATTTGCTTTAATTTTGGTCCCAACTTTTTAAATGAGTTAAGGAAATGAATGGATGGAATGGATTTCTCAAGAACATCACAGTGGACCCCACATGAGGGTGCGCGTGCATCCAATGCACGCTCACGCGAGCTGCACCAGACACTCAACCCGGTCAAAGACGGGCTGACTCGTCTTCTTCTTGCGAATGAACAGTGGATGGACACTGTCTGTCCGTTTTTCAGTAGTAGGGCCCACTCATCATCCAAATGGATGATCTAGACCATTCATTACATCTCTTGGGTAGGCATGACCCTTGCCTAGGTGTCTTTTTGGTCCCATGAACATGTACGGATGTAGATCGATGAAAAACTCAGGATGGACGACAACGAGCAAGATTTGAGGGACCACATCAAAACTCAAGAAAAATCAGCCTGTCATGAATGGTTTTTCGAGGAGTACGTAATAGACAGGGTGGATTTTTTGTTTGACAATTATTCTGAGCCCCACCATTGTCACAGCATGAGTCGCGCAGCCTCTATTTCACAACAGAGGCTGCGGGCATTCGTTGTGGACCACCATCGTGCAGAGAAGGGTTGATCTGGACCGTCCATGAGTCTCACACGACCCCTGTCACTAACGCCTAGGTGTCAGACTTCTAGAAGACAACGGTGACTAGTTTTTAACTGTCCAAATGGCAGACAGACGGTGTCAAGATAAATCTTGTGGGCCACATCGAGATCAATCTAATCTTGTCACTCCTGAATGGTTTTTCATTGTGCATCTAATAAACGGCGTGGATGGCTCAAACATAAAAAAAATCTGGGCCCCACAGTTTTCACCGCAACCTGCTTTACGAAAGGACTGCGCGTCTGGATGTTCCAAAATGTTGTGACTCCTCGCCGTTGATCGGTCCGTCTATATGAACGATCTAAATTGTTCCCACGATGGGACCGGCCAAAGCCAAGACAACTGAATGGCTCGAATCTTGTATGAGGAATGTCCATGGGCCGAACAAGCGTCAAAACGTAACTCCTCTTGCATTTCTGTGTTTCCTTCGCATGTGGCTACGAAAGATCCACCAACTCTCCCTTGCTGGCTATAAAAGGAGACGAGAGAGAGAGAGGTGGGGCATCTGAAGCTTGGGGTAGATCCAATCTTAGACGTGTGCAGCTGTGAAGGCCGAGAAAGACAAAGAGTTTGTTTATTTTTTTTTCTATTTTTATTTTAGTTTTTTTAGTTATTTTCCATTAAGAGATTTAGCCTCATCATGTTTATGTGTGGCTAAACCTCTTAGCTAGGGCTAAGAGGTGAAGCCTGTAGTGTGATGGGGGATTCTTTTACGTGTGCCTTTTGTTTAACTAAACTAATGTGGATTTTAGTTTATTAATGAGAATGATTTTAGTTTTTAATGGTCTATTGTGACTAAAATTATAATGGGTCTGTGATAGCTTTAAGCATGTTCCTATTTCCTTTATGTTTATGACGTCAGGAAGCCCTGTTGTTCACCATCGTCTCCTAGGCATGGTCGGATGACGGTACCCTTCCTAATCTTCATGCATTGTTGATTGGTTGGTAATTAATTTAATTTTGTTGTTTACTTTATCTCATGGGTATGGTTTGGTGATGGAATCCATTCTAATTCATACACCTTTCATCTCTTTAAAACTATATCGAGTAAGTTCAGTTAAATTTTCATGATTACATACTTCAACTGGATGAAGATGGGACTTTAAGTCCAGTTGAGTTTTTGATGCAGGCATAAGATCTCCCTGATCTCTACAAGTGGATCCTCTGAATCCCTAGTTTCCTACCTCTGAATTCTCTTAATTTTAGATTAATACTTTCACAATTATTTCTTAAATTACAACTCAATTCAGATTTCATCTTAGTCTAGTTTTAATTCTACTTAGTTTTAGATAACGTACAGGTTTCAGTCCCTTGGGATTCGACCTCGGTCTTACCAAGTTTATTACTACATCACAACCCTACACTTGGGGAGTGAACACCTAGGCCTCATAATAGCCCTCTGCTCAGTCAACCCCTGAGCAACCTCATGCTTCGCTCTCCTGACGTCATCCAAGAGTTGTGCACTCTCCCCCTCCATGCATTCAACGGAGGTCTCCATGCACCAAACGACCTCCTACAGGCGCATGACTTCTGGGTCGGCCACATCTAAGCGAGCTTGGAGTTAATTGACCTCACCTTGGAGCACCAGCTCTTTCGCTCTGCCCTCATCCACAACCCTTTTAGCTCCTCCCGTTCGGTAGTTGAAGCTTCTAGAAGCCTTCCGAGCTTAGCTTTCTCTGCCTCGATCTCGGCCTTCTCCGCCTCGAGTCGGTCCATCTCCTTCAACTTTTCCTTAACATCTACCATCATCGGCAATGACTGGTAGCAGACATCTACGTAGTCATTTATAAACTTAGTGTAGTTGCGGGAGAGGGTGTTGGCTATGCTAGACTCTGGTACATACTTGGCCACCCAATCATTTAGCAAAGCCATATGGTAACTAGGAGGTAAGATCTCTAAAAGAGTGGGCTCGGCAGCTAATCCAACTTCGCTGGTCTCTGAGGCTTGAGCCGCAGCCTCAAGTGTGGTATTGTATCCGACCAGGACATCGGTTCTGCTAGCCAGGAAGTCAACCTCAGTAGCAATAAGGTGGGTTGCGGAACGGGTGGGGTCATTAGCATCAAGAGTCACCCCGACAACTTCTCCCCCTATCCCAGGGGAGCCAGTAGGGAATGGGGGTGGAACCTCGGAGGCTTGCCCCTCTGGAGTTGGAGTCAAGATGGTGATAAGCTCAGCTCCGACAGGGGCCTTCGGGGCTTGCGCTTCAAGGGCAGGGGTCGGGGTTGGGATGAGCACGACTTCAGTTGGGGCGAGCGCGGATGGGGCAGGCTTGGCTTTGGAAATCTTCCTCTTCTTTAGTGTCACCTTGGTCCTCGACTCATTAGTAAGGATCGCACTCATTAGAGGGTGCGACACCACCGGCCTCAGCCTTTTCGAGCCGCTTGCTTCCATTCCTACCCAAAAAGAAACAAAATCAGCCTAAGCAAAATTTACAGAAGAATAATGTATAGTCTCCGAGGACCCTTACCCTGCTTACCCAAAGCAAAGGGAGAAGGTTGGAGTCTGTAAAAACTAGACGACACTAGGTTCTTCCCATTGATGAGTTTAAACTAAGAGCGTTGTTCTTCAATGAGTACTTTGGCTTTGGCTACTTGGTTTTGTTGGAGAGGATTGAGATCAGGAGCCCCTTCGGTTGAACTACAGACAGAAGTAAAGCACCACTTAGAACATGAAAAGACAAGTCAGACATAAAGAGTACGAAAAAATAAAAAGTGTCCAACCTGAGTTGGCGAACTTGGTAAGGACCCAAGCCCACAGTCTGCCCAGCTCAAAGGCCAGAGCCTCCCACTCTCCTGAGGCCCAAACCCACCTCCCCTTCCAAACTTTGTTGAAAGTAGGGAGTCAGGTTACCAAACCCAGGATACATGGGGGTCTGACAGAGAAGTAATACCAGAACGGTTCTTTCCTGTCATACTTAGCCATGTACAAATATAAGAACTCATCCGACCTCAGCCTCTAATTCTTCACCCGGTGTCAGATGATGAATGTGGATACTATGATTCTTCAAGCATTCGGGACCAGTTAGCCCGGGGCCACTTTCAGTTGTGCAATAAGCTTGCGCACAAACGGATGGATGACAAGTTGGAGCCTGCATTGAAGGGTGCCAATGAATATAGCAATCTCCCCCTCAGCGAGAGACCCACATGATTAGTGGGAGAAGGAGCTCGGATGTGCATCGAATCCGAAAATTTGGTAGTCTTTGCGAATCCAGGCCATCTCAGCCTCGACTAGAACCGAGCCCTCGGGGACCAATGGCTTTGGTCTACCTCCTGATGGGCCTACCTTCGACCGTCCCACAAGATCTCTTAGTGCTCTCTTTGGTCTCTTTCCACAACTTTCAATTCTCAGACCCGCAGTTCTCTGGGTCGAGGGGTTAAGCGGTATGGCCTCAAAGGGACCTTAAGAGTCCCCGAGCCTTGAGTTGGTGGTCCCTAGTTTGGAGTCGGCCTCCGCTCCTCGGAGCTCCTCAACTTCATCAGAGTTGCTCGATATCGTAAAAATAAAAGTCTAAATGGTGGAAGACTCACTGCGTTGAAAGCAATTCGCTCCGATAGAAAATCTCTCTATTTTGGCAGCTTCCTTCGAGCGAAATCCTTTCTCCGGCTATCGAAAACCCTTTATCGGGCGAGGAAAAATCACTTTCTAACAGAGGTGATTCAAAAAGAGTAAAGGAATAGGAAGCAAGAGAGCTAGAATGCGGGAGAAGGAGAATATGAATGAGAGTGAGAGGGGTTTATATAACCGTCCTATCACTCAATGTCATCATTACGGATAGCTGTCCCTGAAGCCAAGGCGGCTCGACATTAGGGTTGTTCACAAGTCAAGCTAGCTCGAATAACTCGGCTCGAGTCAGCTCGGATTGACTCGGCTTGAATGGCTAACTCGGGCTGAGTCAAGCTAATTTTTTGTAGCTCAAGTTGAGTTCAAGTCGAGTTCAACCATGGGTCATTTTAACTCAACTCGACTCGAAGCTCGAACTCGAGTTCGACTCGGCTCGATTAATAAGAATATTAATTTATTAAATATTATATATATAACTTTTACTTTAAAAAAATAAAAATAAAAAACAAAACAACACGTTGCCCGCACGACCCAACCCTGGCCCCTTTCCCTTTCTTCTTCTCTTTCTCTACCTGCCAGCGCCCGACCAACAATCCACCGGACCACCACCACCACCACCAGTCTTTTCGAGCAGGAAGACCAGCACGTTTGCAAGAGATACCTGACTGTTTGGATTCAAATTCCATGATTTATTATTTTTCTAATGTAGGTTTTTGAAATCTTCTTCTACTACTTCTTTTATGATGTGGGTTTTTGTGATGGGTGGGAGGAATTTACTGATTTGCACCAGCATAAATTTAAGATGATATTTGCGGGACTCCGGGCCCTCCACCCTTCACATCGCCATAGGCCAGGTTGGGCCAACTTTCACGCCTGCACCGCTTAGCTGGCCCTAGTTCTTAGCTTCTTGCCAATATTTCAATGGCCTGGGAGCCGGCTCATTGATATCCATAGACAAGCACTTTTACACGTGTAAATCAAACGCGTGTTTGAGAATCAGACCATTCATCTAGTGGACTTGTTGTGGATGAGTGGTACCCAGAAATCATACTAATGATCCTACACCATCATATTGGAGTACCTTAGGCCATCATGGTTGATAAGATGAATGGTCAGGATTTCGTAGGTTTTTGTAGTTAGATCTCTCTTCCAAGTTCAAAGGATGGGGAACAATAACGATGAGAGTGGTCTAATAGAGCCATCTTCCACCATCCACATGGAAGAGTAGATGGCCACCAATTGAGTGTGACTTCTAACCCATGGGCCATCCATGGTAGTGGTCCACTATATGTACGGTCACAAAAAAATATGAAAAAGCTCGAGCTTGACTCAAGGTAAACTCGACTTGAACTAAACCACTAGCTCGACTCAAACTCAACTTGACAGCTTTGGCAAATAAGCCAAGCTTCAATGTTGAGCTCGAACTCGAGTACTATATGAACATGCCGAGCCGAACTTGGCCCACCTCGACTCGATTCGGCTCGATGCTCAACCCTACTTGACAATGTCATCAAGGGACATGTGGAGGGTGTTGATAAGCTAGAGTCTGCACTCCCAGGTCCGAGTCTCATTGGTATTAAAAGCTATTTATGGCGCAGGCAACCTCTCGCCTCTCTATGAGCTCGTGACATCATTTCCTCTGCTCCGCTAATTATGAAACATAATTGTCGCCATGTGTCTTTCGTTCAGAGGTTGAAATCCGAAGAGTCGTAACCATCGTACTACACACGTAGTCCGAAGAGCAATCATCATAGTGATTGCAATCCGATCATCCCAAATGTTATCATGAGCAGAGGCATGGAAGCGTTGCCCGATTTTCCCAGGCATTTACTCTCTAAGTCCGAGCTTGGACTAAGAGAGTAGGGGGCTTCTATTATGAAAAAATCTAGACAGGGTCAAACAGGGTTGGCCCGAGCCATCTGAACCAATTAATAAGGCCTCGGAAAGAGAACATCATGTCGAGTGCGAGCGGACTTCTGGACTACGACCCTAGGCCGAGTAAGACGAGCCCTCATCTTCGTACTCGTCCTTATCCTCATCCTCATCCTCATCCGAAGAAGGTTAGTCGAGCCGAGTCCTCATCCTCATCCTCATCCTAGCCTCATCTGAAGAAGGTTGGCCGAGCCGAGCCCTCATCCTCATCCGAAGAAGGTTAGCCGAGTTGAGCTCCCGTCCTCATCCTCATCTTCATCCAAAAAGCTACAATCCCAGATCGACTGACTCATCCTTGACCTAGAGGCTGAGAGTTAAGGCCTGAATAAGCATGCCTAACAGACTCCGACCCTGATGACTCGACTATGAATTCTGACTATAGGTACTCATTCGCGGACATGGATAGGACAAGGTCTGAGCCCAGATGAAGATACTCTGAGTACCGAGCTGGGAAACCAGTCTAAATGTGGACGTGGACTAAGATCACGCCTGGAGATACGCTCCATTAAGACACGATATGCTACACGATCCAAACATTGTGGAGTATCTCCATGATTGCAGTATCCGCTTGATTGAGTAGATCATGCGGAGATTGATGGACACGATCCGCCCGACCCATAGGTATAAATATCAGGAGATCCCATTGTAATAGGTACGTAATATCTCACACCCTCTCTCTATATTATGCGACTTAGACCCAGATTTCCTAGCCTAACTTAGGCATCGGAGGGTCCCTTGTTTAAGTTAGGGTCTCCTTTGCTTACCTTTCTGTGCAGGACCAGGGTTCGTTTGAGGATCGCAACATTGAGTGAAGGGTGATCTAGATTTTGACCTCAACACATGGAATAAGGAAAAACATAAATATCATCTTGATTGAAACTTCTATGGCCCAAAGAAGTTTTTTAAGGCAGGGGTTCAATCCTCACTATTTTATGTGGTAAGTTCTAACTTGAGCTTTGGATCTGTCTCATTCTTTGACTCATGGCCTAAAACAATCTCTCCAAATGGATGAATGTTGTTTGAGACAAAGAAAGGCAGCATATCAATTTTTCCTATATACGTCACTTAGATATGTTTTTATGCTATTATCTATTCTTCTCCAAATAAGAATCACTGATTCACAAATCTCATTAACTACAGAATTTAGCGAGTGACACCAAATCTTTTTATGGATTGCTTTTTTCGCTTCTTTCACTATCAAAGTGCTTAAGGTACTAATTCATGTTTGGTCACCCGAAACTCGTGTATAGGCACTGGCAGGATTCGTCACCTTAATAGGAATTTCTTCAAAATTAGGGACCCACCAATTTTACAATATTCAATACCCATGTTTCCGGAAGTGACACTTTATTCCACTCCTTTCATTTGTATTCCAAGCATGATTGCTATAATATATATTCCCTCTACCACTTCAAGACGTTGCTATAATATATACTCCTGGACCACTTCAAGACAGATCGATCTTAAAAGGATCATTGACTATTAACATAGGGAAGGACATATTGAGGTCAAGTATCGTCTTCCTTAGGGGGATAACTACTTCGAATCCACGAAGCTTCTCTGGAGTCCTCACAAAGATGCCTCAAATCTACGAGAAAAGATAAAAATTAGAAATAATTCTAAAAATCAAATTTTCATTAATGGATAATTGTATATTATGTATGTCCCTATTACATCGTTAATATAGAAAAAAATAATTTAACTCGTAATTATCAAAAATAGAAAAATTCTAATTCTAATAAAAATCTTATAAATCCTAATTTCTAAAAATAAAAATTTTGAATAAAATTTTACTCCTAACATGATTACAAGTTATTTATAAAAAGGAATAAAATCTAAAACTCTAAAACTAATCAAATATTAAAAATTTGAAATTACTAAAAATAATAATTTTTCTTTAAAAATTCGTTTTCAAGTAGGGCTGTATGCGAGCTGAGCTAGCTCGAAAAGCTCTCTCGACTTGGCTCAAGTTAGCTCAGATTGACTCGGCTTCAAAGGCCGACCCGGGGCGAGTCAAGCTCATCTTCTAAAGCTCGAGTTGAGTTTGAGCATGGTGCATTTCAACTCGACTCGAAGCTTGAACTCGAGCTCGACTCGGGTCAAGTGATATTTTTAAAATTTTTAATATTATATATATATATATATATATATATATATATATATATATATATATATATATATATATATATATATATATATATATATATATATATATATAAAGAGTTAAAAGTTTAAAAGTTAAAACAAACCCTACCTAACCCTACCCTCCCTCTCTTTCTTTCCCTTACCCCACCTAACACGTTGTTGCCCGCACAACCACACCCAGCACGTTGCTACCCGCTGGTTGCCGACAAATGAACAAGCTTGACTCGACTCAACTCGAACCACTAGCTCGACTCGAACTCAACTCGACAGCTTTGGTAAACAAGCCAAGCTTCAATATTAAGCTTGAGGATGAGCTCGAGCTCGAACTCGAGTATTGCATGGACAAGTTGACCCAAGCTTGGCCCACCTCGACTTAACTCGGGTCGACGTACAACCCTATTTTTTAGTTGAAAGCCCACGTTTTCTGACGAAATGGACAGATGCGACCTACTTTGTGGGTCATTTCACCTCGGCTGGTCTGTTTCAGTAAAGATTGATAAGTTGTGCATCTTGTAACTATAACGACACTCGGATCAAAAGTTATGATCAATTTACGATCCACCTTCTTTTAGCCCAACCATGCTAAGAATATATCTGTAACACGTTGTACATCACCTACTCTTCATTAGCCCATATAAATATGGTGACTATTGATATGTCTAGTCACTGGCCGTAGATAGCTTATTCTGAGTTATAAATACACAGTCAAAATATATGGCTGGTAATGAGAGAAGCCCACTAAATATGATGATGTCACTTCAGTAGAGACACTCGCTATTGTAAAGTTCAATAGCTGATTTGTGTCCTATGGAGTAGGCATTTTTGGCCATTTTCATCCAACGCAAAATATCATTCTTTACATGTTTTGAGGTGTATCTTCCCAAGTTGCACTCTCTCGATTGCATTTGATTTGGATGTGGAATTCAAGCCGGTGAATATGGTCAATCACCATATTCTTACGACACATCTCAAAAAATCCTCCAAACTCAAAATTAGAGAGTAACACAGCACATGTGAAAGTTTCAGCCATAGATGTACCTTTCTTAACGTGTTCATTATTACTTTTGGTGCAGAGCTGGGATGAAGTTGGATTTTAAAATGTATGCCTAATATAGTGGGAAAATCCAAATGCATTATTTAGATGTGATGTATGGAAGACAGTTAATTTCATTAGCTTCAACCCACCATATATAGAGTTGTACACGAGCAGAGTTAGCTCAGTAGCTCGCTCAACTCAACTTGAAAAAGCTCGACTCGACTCAGATCGAAGCTGAGTTCAAACCGAGTCGGGTTGATTTTTGGCGCTTAAAATGAGTTCAAGCCGAGTTCGATCTTGCCCCAGCTCGACTCGACTCGACTCGAATACTGATCGAACTCCGTTCAACTTGGTACAATAAATGGTATATATACCATTCAAAAAAAACCCTACCCCACCCCTTTTCAAAAAATATCCTGCCCGGCGCTCGCACGAACCCTTACCCTCTCTTCCTCCCTCTCTATTAGTCTGGTTGGCGAAGCTCCTCCCTCTCTCTCTCTCTCTCTCTCTCTCTCTCTCTCTCTCTATATATATATATATATATATATATATATATATCTCCCTCATCCTTCCATACCCACACGACCGTCTTCCTCCCTCTCTATCAGTCCGGCCGGCAAAGCTCCTCTCTCTCTCTCTCTCTCTCTCTCTCTCTCCCCTCTAACTCTCCCTCATCCTCCCTTACCCGCACAGTTGTCTTCCTCCCTCTCTATCCGACCAGCGAAGCTCCTCTCTCTCTCTCTTTCTACTCTCCCCTATGGCCCTGCCACTGCTTAGTCGCCCCTGCCACTTCTCTGTCAGTCCGGTCGCCTCAAGCCAGTCCAGTAACCCCCTACCCTTTTGTTGTATCATGTATGAATTGATTAATTTGATTTATGTTAAAGAAATTTGTATGATTTGGGCATATTTTATTGTTAAGAGCATGTTGGTTTATGAATTGATTTATGTTAAAGAAATCAATATGATTTATGTTAAAGAAATCTGTATTTTATTGTTTTAACTAGCTATATCAATAATTCAATATTGGGCAGGTTATAACATCTTCCCATGGTAGCTTGTGCATTGTGTTTTCTCTTAATTTTATGTTAGTTTTGGGTGTTTGGCAATTGGCACAACAGTTCATAGAAAATTTAGGGAATATTGTGGAGAAGTTGGGAAATATCACAGTTATGGCATAATTTATTGTAGTTTGAGGGAAGGATTGGGGAAACTTTAGAAAAATGATGAAATTTTTTGTTGAAACTTTGTTAAAAACACATTACCCAATTAGAACTTAAAACATTACAGGAAAAAATGCATTATAGTTTTCCATTGTTTAGAAGAAAATATTTTACCTTATTGGCCACAAGTGATGCAATTATATCCAAAATGAGTTCTTATAATTCAAATGCCATACAATGCAAGTGTAAAACGGAAATGCTAGAATGAGTTGATTAAATATGTGAAAACAATAGGGTCTATTATATTCTCATTAAATTCCAAGCTCTCAATAGCCTATTCGGTGGAAGAGGTAACACCTCTAGTTATGCTCTCTGAGCAGTAACTCCTTTGAAGCTCGCTTTCACATTGGCTGTAACACCCCAGATTTTTGCCAACCTGGAGTTAGACGTCCTTAGGCAATGGGTCAACCATAACACCTTGGTAACTTCTCAAAACTCAATTTCAAAGCCAAAAAAATTATTTAGAACCTAATTCTTTAGAAATTTAACATGTATTAGCTAGCATTAAACTAGATTACCTGTGAAATTAGCACCAACCACTTTAAATGCGATCTGTAAGACCTAAAATCTATAGAATCATTAATACTACATTACCCTGAAATTGAGGATCCAACTCTAAACCCAGTTGCTCTCGGGAGTATTTTGGAACTTCGTATCGGACCTGGACCACACATCGAAAGTCTGATAGCGATGAACTTAGACCATTATGACCGCCTAGTTGGACTTGACTCTCACCTCAAAAATCAAGGCCAAACAATGTCCTGGGACCATTTCCTTGAATCCAGAGTGAAGAGAGTGAGAAAGTGAAGATTTTTAGAAAATTAAATATGATTTTAAGTAATCTGGGTCGTATCGCTTGCGCGTTATTTCTAAGCATTCTGACCGTTAGATTTTGACCCAAATTCACCCTTAGATCAGGGAAGGTGGCCCATACATGTCAAAGTACTTGTGGCCCTGATCGAATTTTGGTGACCGTTGAATTGAAACAGGTTCGCCACGGACGATCTGAAAACCCGATCGGACTGAAAACTTAACTTGCTTAAGATCCTATATTAGTAAGCTTAAGTCCGATCGCATTTGATAAGAGGACCTCCAAAAGTACTCCCTTGGATCAGAAAGAGCCTGATTTGGTAATAACCTAAGTATACCTTGGCCCTAAGGCTGTTTCCATCAATTTTAGGCTTATAAAAAAGCCTTAAACCCTCATTCCCAAATCCCATACGAATTTTCCAAACTCTAGCCATTTCAAGAGTGAGAAAGGAGAGAGAAGTAAGAGAGAACCTGTTGTTTCTCCGTGGGATTCTTTCCAGTTCTTCTACGTATCGATCCTGCGTATCTGAATCGTTATTCCAGCTATTCTTATTCCGTTCTTGGGTAAGTTAAGCAAACCTTAACCTATTTTGAAGCTTAGAATAGCTGTAGTGAAGTTATAGCTAACCTATTTCATGTCTTAGGTAGCGTATCCGCCGTTGACGAAGACTTATCGTCTGAATCACATCTATTACACGTTTTCTGGTTTAAGGTGCAGACTATATACATTTAGGTTATGGTTTTCAAAACTTTCAACGTTAGATAATGATTTATTCATGAAGTGAATGCTATTACTCGTGCCAAATGCGCTATCCGTTTCGATTTACGTATATGTATAATATATGTTATAAATAGAGTATTTCATATATATGTTAGAATACCCGTATACGTATGAAATTTGTTGTTATGATTGCTATGATTCTTTGTTGTTGATACATGAACATTATATATGCGACGACTCCGTGATGAAAGGAATCGCCTTATTATGTTATATGGTCGACATATGTTGTGTATGTTGAATAGTGTAGTCTAAGTATTTGTATAAATGCTTGATTGAGCTAGTAGTTAGTAAAGTGTGATTTTTAAGGTTCTTGAGATATGAATCTCAATCACATTACCTAAGTGTATGATTTCCTCTATGGATTGATTAGCGTAAAATATTCATGTTAGCTGTGTGCATGATTTCCTCCATGTACTGTATTTATGTTCAAGTTATATTTCATAAATGTTCATATGAATGTAGGATACGAATCATATGCCTGTTATTGAGCTTGTATGTGATTGAGACTGTATTACAGTCCAGGTAATCGGTAACTGTTCTTCAAATGGTGGTTGAGGTCATTTTCGCCACGCAGGATGAGTTTAACGAATTCGAGTCGTTCTTGGAATGTTCGACAATGGTTAGGCCACACGGAGTACTTATGCATTCCATGTCGTTCAACTCAACATGTGCTTGGCCTAGTTGAGCTTATCAACTAACCCGATTGACCGATGTTTGTTCACCATATTTGGTCGCTACTGTTTGAATCTAAGGTACTAAACTCACTAGTAAAAATCTCGTTAACCTTGGTACCATGATCTCCTAAGACTCATGAGCCAGACATGGTGGTATGGGACACTGTGGTCAAACTGTCGGCCTACGCTGGGGTGACGAGCCTCCCCGTAGTGACCAGTGAACACCCTACTCTTGTGAGCCGATTATGGTAGCATAGGACACTATATTCGTGCTGTTGACCTACAAGGATTGGTGACGAGCCCTCTGTAGTGACCTCAAGTATATCTTGACACTGCATACGGGCAACGAGCCTTATTGTAGTATCCAGGATATAACTAGACCTGTATTGATTGGTGACGAGCCCTTTACAGCGATCTAGAACAGTAATATCGTATGAGATTTCCTAGGACTGACGACCCTAGAATGAATCAATGTTTGGGAATTGATATAAGGGAGGTGTCTTAGCTTCTCAATCCTTCTATATGAAAAGGACTAATAAGAACTTGGTAATCATACTCATAACATCACACTACATGTGCCATTGGTGTTGGTGTGAGAGCACAGCGGTAGTGATTCATGCCGCGATCGTTAGACGTTGTCGTAAGAGGAAGTTTGTGGTGAGGGCATGCATCATTATTTCATATCATTCTCGCATTAATAAGAGTATCTAGGACATGTTTGATTGTACTGCTTTATCATTACTGCTTGATTGAATTGATAACATGTTAACCTTTGCTGTATAGTTCGACTGAGTTGATCACTCACTCCCACATTGCGGGACGGTGTTTGTAACATTAACCAGTCTCTGTTTTAGTTTTAGATGATGGCGATGCTTGCGAAGCAGAGCCAAACTTTATGATGTTAAGGAGGATTTCTTCTATATGCAGTTCTCATGAGGGTTCATGTGAACAATGTCCTGATTGACGGGGATTCAGGGCTATGTTGGTAGTGATTTATCACTTTTTGTTATATGTATTTTGAGACACGACTTGTAATTATGACCTGGCAGAGCATACATATCTTGGGAACTTATGTTGATTTATATATGTACTTCCGTCTTCCGCTCATGTTTTCAGACTGTTCCTGAATTATGTTTGCTGTTTTGGCTTAATCTACCTCATGTTTTATGCCCTAATACAGATAACATTCATCGATCATCAAAAATGTTGCAAAGTAATGTTCTAGAACTCGGGAGCTGAGTTATGCTCGACCCCCGATTTTCAGGGCATTACATTGGCCCAAGGGTCTAGAACATAAGTCTAAAAGAGAGACGTAATGTTTTTCATTTTTATTAGCTAGTCTTAATTTATGTTTATACTTAATGGCTATTAGATATCTTTTATTTTTATAAATGTTTTTAATAATTATTCTTTCAACCTGCCTTTTTATTCGCATAGATATTAATTATTTTTATTGTTCTAATTGTAGTATAAGATAATCAGTTGCCTACTTGAGAATTTCTATATTGCTAGACATAGATTCAGTGTGTTCTTGGATACATAGAAATTCTTAAATTGTCCATTTTTTGACAGTTCAAGGTTAGATAGATTGTAATATTTTCATTTATTCTAATTTAAATTCATATGCCTGTTCTAGTTTCATCTCTCCTTTTTTTCTCTAGATATATTTCCTATATTTATTTTCGTCATCAAATGTCTACACTTTATATTGATGATTGACATGAGAATGAAATACAAGATTAATATATTCTGAAGAGATAAGGGGAGATGTTGCCGAAATTTCGGTGTAGCATTTAAATTGAAAAATGAAGGCATTACAATCTATCCAACCTTGAATGGGTGACTAATTTAGACAGTTAAGTAAGTATGCCCATCTAACGGTCTAGGTATAGCCGTATAACATATGAAGAACTTTATTTTATAAATGACCAGTCAAGACGGAAGCTCAAATACTCTCAGAATGAGTGCATCAATCACATCTCTTCTAATCGTAGAGGGAGACACGTCAATTGCAGACAAAGGGAAGAAGAAGAGATCAGCAGTGTAGGATGACTTCGAAGAAGTTAAAGTTAACGGTGTGACGAAGATAAAGTGTAATCATTGCAAAGAGTTATACAACAAGATTCCAGGAGGATCTACAACACATCTAAACAGACATTTGAAGACGTGTCCTAAGAGACCAGGAATCTCTCCTCCCAGCCAACATTTGCTGTCATTTACGAAGTCAGAAGAGGATGACTCACAAGGCATAGTGTCCACTTATAAATTTAATAAAGAGAAGCTGAAAGAGGAGTATGCTAGCTTAGTGATTCTTGAAGAAAAATCTTTCAAAATGATATAAAGTAAATGGTTTAGGTATTTCTATCAATTCCTTAACCCTCGAACTGAGAATGTCTCCCACGTCACAGTGCAAAGAGAGTACATGAAGATGTATGTAAAGGAGAAGATGAAACTGAAAGAAGTTTTGACTTCAGTGTCCAAAATAGGTTTGACGTCTGATTTATGGACGACGTCTAGTTAAAGAAAATGATATATTTCATTAACAGCTCACTATGTAGATAAGAATTGAAAACTCTGCAAGAGAATTTTAAACTTTTGCAACTTTCATCCTCTACATATTGGTTTACTTATTTCACATTGTATCTAAAGTTGTCTACAAGACTGGGGTATTGAGAAGAAAATTTTAACAATAACTTTAGATAATGCTTCAGCAAATGACAGTGTCATTCATGCTTACATAACCAATTCAGGGCTATAAGAAATTTATTTTTTGATGAAAAAATATTTAAGGTCAAATGTTGTGCCCATATTCTAAATTTGATTGTACAAGAATGGTTGAAAGAAATTGACCACACTATAGAGAACATAAGAAAAAGTGTGAAATATATAAGGGGGTTGTCATCGAGACTAAGTGTATGAAATGACATCATCCAACGTTTGAATGTACCATCTGAAGTTGGATGTGTGTACACGTTGGAACTCGACCTATAAAATGTTAGATATGGTAATGGAATTACAGCTTGCATTTTCTGAATATGCGGCGCATGACAGAACGTATTCTTAGTTACCGAGCACAAATGATTGTTGTCGAGCTGAGCATGAGTTGCTGTTCCGAGCTCGAAAGCCGAGTCGAGCCGAGCAAGAGTTGGGACTCGAGTAATCAGAGTCGAGCACGAGTTAGGCAAAGCTCAGCTCGGCTCAACTCATGTACACCTCTAACCATATACATGAAAAATACTAAGAAACAAAGGAACACCCCTAATCACCAATAATAATAATAATAATAATAACCAGTTAAATTATTATTATTTTAATTACTTCTAACGAGAATAGAAGAAAAAGAAACACTCAAAAAAAGAAAAGAGCACTTGACATCTTTACTGATAAGAGCTCAAAAAAATAAAAATTAATTGTTCAATAAAAGCCTAATCAAAATGTTTCTTTGTTTAAAAAGTAATAAATAAGTTTTGATTTTATAACTTAAGTAAAGATTACTTTTTGAAAAGGAGGCTACTAAACTTAATTCAGTAAATAAATTGGAATAAACAGTTAATCCTACTTAATAATCGCAATTATTATCGTAATACTAATGATAATAATAATAGCTATCAATAATGAATCTAGTCATGATAATGGATACTATAATCTACCACTGAGGATAATTTTTAAGAGAGTTCAATAAAACACTACTACTTGATAGTTACACTTTTCTTTATAATAACTACATTGAGTATAAATGATCTACTAATGGCTAACTATATCTAATGTTATCAATTCTCATAAAATATTGGTAACAATGGTATTGATTAAAATGAGTTTAGTATGGAAAGAAAGTGTTGACTCACCTACGTCGACTGAGTTTGACAAATCAATTTAGCAAAATTGAGTGTGATGGTTTTAACCTAACAAAAGGATCTAGTCAGATTTCTTAGAGCTAACAACACAAGCTAGCTATAAGTGGTGCTAAAAATGTCTATAAATACATCAACAAGGAGGGAATCGACTCATTGAGTCAACTCAGTTGATTTGGACGTGGTTAGAAGGGTTACCTGAGCAACGATATCTGGCACTATGATCGGGATTGGGAGCCCCAACGTAGTTGGTCTATTGACTGAGCGCAGCCCCAAAAATGGTTCAGGATTTGGGTTAGCCCCTGACTCAATGAGTTGACCCAACAACTTGACTCTCTACTTGTGCTTCTGCTTCTCTACCTCCTCCTTCATTCCTCTCTTTCTCCTCAGATAAACTAGCAAAAGGACTCGGATCCAACTGGATTCCAACACCACACGACTCAGCGAGTCGACTCAACAACGCCCTCGCTCCCCTTCTTCTTCCTTCTTTCTCTCTTCCTTCTTCTTCTTTCTTTCTTCTTCTCCATTCTTTCTCTCCTTCTCTGCTAGAACTCCAGTAGCACTAGCACTCGAACCAGGCCCAACTTGGACTTGGCTTGATTCGGGTCGCCTGATGCAACGGTGCAGTGCGACCCAGCTCAAACTGGGCCTCCCTCTCTTTCCATCTTTTTCTTCTCTTCTTTTCCTCCTCCTTATTTAAACAAGTCCAGCAACACTTGGACTCAGCCTCAACGTACCAAGCCCATCTCGCAACCTAACGAGTCGAGTCCAGGTGGTGCAACGGCCGCACCCTCCTCTTCTTCTCCCTCTCTCTCTTCTTCTCCATTCTCTTTCTCATCTTTTTTTATTTTTTTGGTTTTTTTACATCTCTGGAGGCCCAACAGCTCCCATGGCTCGACCTGATTCCGCCCCGACTTGAGATGACTTGGTGCAACTCCAAACAAAGAAGAAGGGCTGCCATTAATGGCATTTTCTCTGCCAACGCTTCTTCCTCCATTTTATTCTTCTGGATGGTCGAAATGGGCCGTATGAAGCTTGAGGCTAACCTTTTTCAAAGCTTGGAGAGGGTTTGGCTAGTGGGTTCGGGCTTGGGAAGAAATAGTAGATTTTTGGGAGCACAACTATGGGGAATGGAGGAGAAGGCGTTATTGCTAATCTCCTCTTTCTAAAGCATTGCCCTAGGCTTTCACAGATTTTTTGGATGAGAGCAAACGATTTGAATTTCGACAGATATCTCGTTTCTAGAAACAGGCAGCCTAAGATATTTTGGTGTTGGTTTGCTATGGGAGCCCTAATTCGTGTGAAAGGCATTGGATGGCTGTGATTTACACCAATGGAGGGTCAAGATTTCTGGAGGCAGAGGCACGCGGATTGTGAAGCTGGCAACTGCAACAAGTGTACTTTCCATTTTCAGAAAAACGTCCACGCGCAACACTGCTTGTGCAAGTGTTTTTGCGCACAAGAATGAGCTCCAACATGTGTAATTTCTTTAGGTTTGGATGAACTTGAGGGCTGCAAATGATGGATGGTTCAGATCATGCATGCGATCACTCTTAGTGCGCCATGATCCATGCTCGAACGGACTCGCTGGGAAAAAACGAAAGGAGAGGAGTTGGGCGTCCGTTCACTGGGAAAAAATGAAAGGAGAGGAGTTTTCCTCTTTTGTATCCAGCAGGTCAAACCCAGTTGACTGAGGTTCTTGACTCGGTGCACAGCGAGCATACACCAACTGTGCACACGCACCCCATTAAGGGGGGTCCACCATAGGGATTTCGACGGATCTACTCCGTCCATTTGATTTGCAGGGTTTCATTATGGCCCTAAATCATGGATGGGGCCAATCCTAAACTTGGGTGGGCCATATAATCTGAATCACGATCTTTAACTATTGATTACCGTTGTTACGACGATTAGATTAATTCCAATCTGATCATCAATGGTTAAAATGGTCACAAGGGTCCCTCAGTTGGAAGTTAACCATTGGATTATGCACGATATGAGTTAATATTCATTTAAAAACTTAAGTATTATTGCTACTATATTTTTAATTACATTGTTATTACCAAATTCATCATTACTTGTATTAACTACGATGGCTCTTTCTTTAGAAGCTATATTATGCACTTTTACAACTGATTCATTTATATGAACGTATTTGTTATATATTTTTTATTTTATTTTATATCGCAAGTTACCCTAAGGGAAGTTGGGAACCTGATGAATGATTTGATTGGTCTATCTGAGTAATTGAAGTTCTAGAGTAGATGTCTCTGAAGTTGTGATGGAATATTTTGAGAACCAATCAACTGGATAGTTTGATACATGGATGAGGATTGTTTTCGATGGTCAAATCATCCCAACTTTAGACATCAATGGTCAAAAAGGACCCCTAGGGATCATCTGTGCATTCGAGACCATCTGTCTCATGTATTGATAATTCCCTTACTACTATCAAAGTCTTTAATAATATTATTTGCATTATTGAACTATCATTACCTACTTTATCTTTGTACATTATTATTATATGTGTATACATAAGTAATTAATTAATTATTTATTTATTTTATTAGTAGCAGTATTTTACGTAGGACCTGCCTTTGATTAGAGTCATCAACGGTTAGAATCACGTCTTGTTAAGTCATAAGTCTAAATCTTGGGCAAAGCTACTACTTGGGCAGTTTATGGTTAATTTTATAACCCGATGGTTGAGTTATGAGAATTAATCGTTAGACCGATCAATGGAAACATTATGGATCTTATGAGTTGCGATGGATCCATAATAACGGTTGGATCACTTAATCTATAGATGGGGATCACTTACATCGGTCTAAGGGTCTTGAAGTAGGTGCTTCTGAATAATCATCATTACCATCTAATAATCGGATTCACACGATTAGTGTTGGATCATTGAACGAGATGCCACCTACTTGATGGACGGTGGATCTTGATGATATAAGGCCTATGATTGATAACGCATGGCTCAATCTGTTTAATAAGGTAGGGTAAGATTTTCATCGCCATTTGAATCCCAGCAACACAGTGGTTTACTAAAGATCAATGCTATTTTTGGGATGAGATGATTGTTCGTTCTTGAGAATCAATGGTCAGATGACTCAATATATGAATGAAGATTGTATTAGGTGGTCCAGAAGGGATGATTGAGGACCACTGGATGATGATGTGTAAGGTGAGTCCTGCGTGATCCCACGCACATGTAATTAATTTAGATCTTTAAGGTAACACCCGAGTACTGAAAGGTACGGGGTGTTACATATTTCCCTGATACACAAAAATCAAACAGGCCCTAAGTGAAAGCAAAATGAAATCCCTTAGAAGGGGAGTTGTTATTATAATTTATACAAAACACAAAGTCTAAAGTACGAAAGTATATAAATCATAAGATATCAGTTGAACTCCAACGACTCAACTACATTGGCATAGAGTTCTTCCTCGTCGAACTCCTCTTCAGCTGATCTTGGGATCCCATCAAAGGGGTCTCCTTCTACCATTAAACTTGCATCTATTTGGTGCAACTGCACAATAGAGTGAGTGATAACTCAGTGGAAATTTTTCTCAAAGATTCATCCATATCAAAGCATTCCAATGTAGTTTAAACTAACATATCTATTTCATAAAGACAGTAATATCATATGTACAAATGTATGAATGAATGAATGTATATTTAAGTCACAGATCTAGAGATGCACATCTAGTTGTCAAAAGAAAAGGTCACCCGCAGTAGACTGACTACCTAGAAAAGACCATGTAGTGAGTACGCTCAAGGATGTCTATCCTCCTAGAAAAATATTCAGGATACATGTAAGGAGGTCCAAAATCCCTGAAAAGCCTCATCTAAAGAGAGAGCGGCTCATAGTGGTTTGAACGTACATATTCTGAGGGTCTAACTGAAGTAATAAAACTCATAGCAAACCTAACAGCAAAATATGGCTTATATCGAGAACTCGGTAAAGCTCACATGTCATGCGTGGATGTTATGCACCATGGTACCCATGTACATTTCTTAGATTTGATAAGAATACTCCTTAAATTGTAGACATAATCAAATCTTAAGATTCTTGGCAAAATTTAAGCATCCAAACATGAGTTTAACATGGATCATTCCTTCCTCCAGCTGGAGAATATTCAGCAACTCATCTAGGAAGGTTTGCATAGACCATATCCTAATTAAATCGGCCTTGAGTTGGGCAGGTGAGTCAGCCTGACCCGACAGCGATCACTCAGCTCCTTTCTTCCTTCCTTCCTTTTATCCTCTTCTTTTGCTCCCTCTCTCTCTCTCAACCTTTGCAAGATCTAGATTTGGTCCAAAATCGGACCGTGACTCGAACCGAATCGAGGCAGCCAAACTCGGCTCTCTCTCTCTCTCTCTCTCTCTCTCTCTCTCTCTCTCTCTCTCTCTCTCTCTCTCTCTCCCCTTCCTTGCTTTCTTGTTTCTTCTCTTTTTCGATTAGGAAAACCAGCGAGATATTGGACTCGGCCTCATTTACAGCGACTCGAGCCGAGTCAACTCAACCGGGTGAGGCCTTAGAAGCAACGCACTTTCCTCTCCATTCTAGCTTTCCATTTTCGAAAAGGGATGCCCTAAATGGCAGCCTTATAAACTATCCTTTATTCTTATTCTAGATGCTTCAAATGCAACACTAATCAACGATTAGTTATGAGATTATCAGCTCCAAACGGTGAGATTTTGGGATGGTATATTCAAGCTTTGGTTGCATGGTTGTGATATGCTATCATGAGTGGACTTCTGATGTCGTGGCTCATTAAATGGACGACTCTGATCAAGAGATGGGACTCATTTAAAGGAGATGGGTATTTCGGATTAATGGCGGATTACAATTTAATGGTTATTCCTTCGATCTAATTTATATGGATAGTGTGGATTTGATCCTAGAATACAGTGGGACCCACTATTCATCAGGACATTCTTCCAAACTCGATGGGTTCCGAGTTTTTCGGCCACAGGCAGTTTTCTCACAACAAGGAGATCTCATGCGAGATCTCCAAACCGTTACAAGTGTGGTTATGAGAATGCCCTAAGATAGACGCCCTAGATGAGCTCAGGAGAAGTTTCTAGAAATGCATGGGTGGCTAGGATTAAGCCAGGTGTTTAAATGGAAAAGATTCCTATCTTGCTACAAAAGCCTTAAAATAGCTCAAACTCAACATCTACGGCTGAGATCACTCCAAACGAGGGGTGTAGATGGCGTTGTCATGTCGCCAGCTAAGGAAAAAGCAAAGTTTTCGCTTTCGGAAACCAACCGAGCGTATTCTCCTCTTGCACACGCTACTGTGCATGTGATCATGTGCATGACTTTGCGTGGATCTCATGTTCTTGGTCAGAATCGTATGCTTGACACGATGAACGGCTCAGATCTCTGGTCTGGACTGTAAAAGTGGCCCGATCTGGATCAAACGTCTAATATACATTTGAATCCTTGTTGCTTGTTAACGAATCTGCATGCTCCTACATGGGTTGTAACCTAGACCTCCAATGGGGTTTTGGTCAACCTTATGTTCTTGACAAGATGGACGGTTCGAATGATCTATATTGATCATGATGGTGGGCCATGGATGATGCCAGCGACGGCTGCTCGTTTAAACACCCCATGGCAGGAAAAACGGGAAAAAGAGAGAATTCCGGTCAACACGGCTTTGTCCGTGTTGGCAGATCTGGTGTGCAGCGAGTGTATGCACCCCTTATGCCGTTGATGTATTATCTCCTTACTTATTTTCAAGCCAACATTAGAAATGTTAATATTGTTCAATCATCGAGATTTTCTTACAACCTTGACGTAGAGAGGGTCGCAGACAATTTCATGACCAAGATGAATCCAAAAAGGCTCGATCGATGATAGGAGTGATCCAGACCGTCAGACCTTAGATCGGGCGTATCTCATAATCCGAAATGAGTTATCAGGCATAAAATATATGATTTTGGGGTAGAACAAGCTACTTTAGCCACCCAACCCTGCTATGCCATGTTACACAAGCCGGATTTGTAAAATACCCCCGGATTAATGGTCGTTTGCCTATTTTAATTCCGTTTTTTACTATAAATAGTAAGTTTTAGTTTGATTATAACTCTTCATCCATTGGACTTTAGGAGTTGCACCCAACGCAAAAAGAGCTTAGAATAATTAGGAGAACATTTTAGTGAAGCTAAATAGGATACTTACTATTTTTGGCCAAAAACCTTGCGCACTAGTAGACATCAAGACTATCTATAAATAATAAGTTTACTATTTATAGTAAGTTGCGAATTCTAAGAGTTTTAGTTGTAGTTTGCTTCTGATTTCTCACACATTGCTTGGTATCCCTATTTAAAGGGTTGTGAACTCATTTTTTTCATTCATCTATCAAATTACGAATTTTTTAGAATTTATTTATATTTTTCTTGCTTTCTTTCCTTGTAGATTCGAGAAGTCTTTGTGAGGAGTCCAAAGAAGCTCCGTGGATTCAGAGTAGTTATCCTTGAGGAAGACGGTGATCAACCTCATCACATTCATTCCTGCATCAATTGGTATTAGAGCGAGGATTCCCCTCGAGCCGATGGCAAACAACAAAGGTATGAGCTAAAATCCTATGAACGGTGATCGAGGGATTCGTTATCATGTGGGAAGAATACAAGCTTTCCACCTAAAGAGTCGGTTAACCATGCAAGGGCTGCGAGCAACCCTCAACTGACTTGTAGATGCACTACTTCTACCCCAAGCCCTAGGCAATGCTCCACCTCTCGTGGTTGCTATACGACACAACCCTGATTTTGTATAGCACTACCAGTGGCAAACCGTATTGATACACCAGATTATTCAAGTTTTAGCGATGAGGACCTTAATGAAGGCTTCGCCCGACGACCAATCCATGAAGGCAATCATCTACATCATGTTGAAAGAGACTATCAAAGTAAGGCTGAACTTTCTAGTTTTAATGGTTTATTACACATAAAGTATTTCCTTATTAACTATCCGTAGTAGAGAGATATTTTGATTACATGGACGTGTCAATTCATAAAAAGGTAAAATTGATAGCATTTAAATTAAAATCTGGTACTTCTGTATGGTGGGAGCAATTACAACTCTCACATGCCCATCAGAACAAGGCGTCCATCTCATCATAGACATGGATGAGACGTCTTCTTCGATTGCGATTCCTCCCCTGTGATTATGAGCAGATATTATTCCGGCAATACCAGAATTGCCGACAAGGAAATCGAACCATCACAAATTACATTAGAGAATTCCAACGGATGGCAACACAAAACGATCTATCAGAATCTGAGTCACAGAAAGTGATTCCCGTGCACTCCGATTTGGCCTTTAGTAGATCCATGTTTACACTTATTTTTGGCATACCCTTATGGACCAATTGGAAACCACCATGTGACAACACTAAGCACCTAATAATGACAAAATTGTACTCGCGCTCAAGGATTTCTTTCGCCCATTATCCTTCGATGACATGTCATCTACCAAAAGTAAAGTATGGCATAATCGTATGCACATTTCTAAGAAAGATAAAGTGATGAATGACATGTAACCCTAATTCGTGTGACACGGGTGCCACCAAAATAGTGTGATCGATAAGTATATAAAGGAGCCATAGAGGCAATGATCTTATCATAAATATGGATATACTCAGTAAGGTCCTCTCTCTTAATCCTTCAAAAATGGGAGATCTTCCAAGAAACGATTAGAGCTTTCACAGTGATGACGAAGATCCGAGAATTAGACCAACATCGGTGCAAATAGGAGCCAATGGATTGAGTCTCGATTCGGATTCAGCTAAACTGGTTCTATAAGATCCACGGATCTTTATGGCCATGCTGGCAAGCAATTTGAAAATGATTTCTGATATTTGAAGATCTTTAAGTCAGGAAGGAATGTTCAGAGAACAATTGAGCATTGTGGCCATTCAGAATCTTGAATCGTAGGAAAATATGGCTAGGATATTGCCACCTCCCAAAGCTATAAAATGAGAACGTGATGAAGAGCTCAAGCCCACACTAAATACAATCAGCCTACACAATGCAACAACATCTCTTTTTATTTTAGCTTACTTTTAGTCTATCTTCTGTTCAAACATGTTGTAGAACGTTTGAGGTTTATTTTAAGTTATATCACTACTGTTCAACGCCATCGTTATAGTATGCATAAGAGTATGATAATTATCCATAACTTTCCATTGTCGAATCCCCATCAACTGAGTCTTATTTGGAAGATAAACCCCCTGGAAACATCTTGCTAACTATTCACCTAGATCGTCTATCCATACAAGTGGTTTATGTATTTATCTCTCGTTTTTACTTTTATTCTCTAGTTTATTTATTTTCCTGTCAATTCTACTGAGCATTAATTATAAATTAATAAAATTGGCATTGTTTTTAGCCTCCTATATTTTAGATATGTTCATCTTTATTCCATTAAGAAATATGTACGCTATAATCATTGGTGAAATAATAAGTCCTTATGGCAATGTAAAAAGAATCCATTCAGAAGGACTAACCTTTACCCTTCCATAAATCGCCTAATCATTGTTATAATCGATTGTTGTAAGGGCAGCTAAGTCCTTAAATTCGGTCTTAAACTGTATATCTTAGCATGGGGGCACAACGTTCAATCAAACTTGAATTCAGTATAACTTTGCCACTCTGCACTATTCTAATCACATATGTTAACCAAATACATGCCCTCGTTAATGCATTTGGCTTCATGTTTGATTGAATTACACAAACACCCCATTACAGAGGTAGATACTGAAAATTCTTTACAAGTCCTGCCATGATATATGCATTTTATCTACGTCGTCCATCCATTTTTGCCACAGATTATTTCAAGGTATATATGAACCTAAAAATTGGAGGGCCTTCAGTAAGTTCTTAATGGCGGACATTCAATTGGCACTTTTGTGGTCCTATTTATTAGCTCATGTCCTCAAACGATCCGTCAAAATGGACACACGGTATGGATAAAAATTTGTACCATAGTGCTTTTTCCAGCACCAAAGTTGGTACTTAGAATGATCGCTTCGTGATCCCACTAGCAGCATATCAGGTGCATCTGTGACCGTGAGACCCACTTTGATGTATGGATGGTATATCCATTCCGTCCATCCTTTTTTCCACCTCGCAAAAAGATAAAGTGGATACAACTCTCCAAGGACCACGTTACAGGACCACGTTGCGGGAAACGGCAGTAATTGCCTATTAAAAACTTATTACCCTGATCCATAGTTCAAGTGGTCGACTGAGTGAAAGATATCTCATTTCAACACTTGAGGTCTATCCATAGTAGAGGTGGCTAACAAAGAAGTGTCAACTGACAGTGGGGTGTACTAACAAGCTAACAGATTTAAATAAATAAATAAGACTATTAAAAACTTACCATGGGCCACAAAGCTTTTGAATCAAGCTGATATTTGATTTTCCTTTCATCCATGTCCATCTGACTTTATCAACAGATTTTGGATGGAAAATAAAAATTAAAGTGGATATTATGTGGGCCTTAGACAGTTTTTAATGATTGCCATTCAATCACCACTGTTTCCTGTGGTGTGGTCCACCTAAGATTTGTATCTGCTTCTTTTTTGAGATCATGCCCTAAAATGACCCGGTAAAGCGGGTGGGACAGCTTGGATATGCAATAAATACATCAATGCAGGCCATGGTCTATCCTGACCGTGTGGAGTGAGGCAGGCCCGCATTTAATCCACTCACAATCGAGACCGATCCGATTCACAAGGACGCATTTATGGGTCAGTAACCCGATATGATATGGGATTTGATTTTGCCAGTACGAGAGATGGCCCCACACAAAGTATGTTTAAAAGGGCAGCCAAGACAGTACGGCTCTTAGCACAAGGCCCACCTTGGTGTATGTATTCTATATCCATGCCGTTCATCCTTTCTTCCAGTTAATTTTTCCCAAAAATGAAGCAGAACCAATTATCAGGTGGACCATATTATATGGAACAGTGGCGATTGTCTATTAATGAGTCACAAAAGTTTTGAATCAAGCTGATGCTTGTTCTTCCTTCATCCAGGTTTATGTCACCTAATAAACAGGTTGGATGGAAAATAAACATTATTGTGGCCCCTTGGAAGTTTTTGTTGGCAAGGGAGTTCAATCACCACTGTTTCTTTTGATATTGTCTACCTGAGATTTGTATCTTATTCATTTTTAGACTCATGCCTTAAAATGTTCTAAAAGACTACGGATAAACAGCGTGGATATAGAATAAATACATCAAGGTGAGCCCAACGGTGAGAACCACACCTAATCTTCCCCCAACAGGAAGAATATTTTAAAAATACGTACAAACGCGTCGTCGGAATTTAGCATACAACCCTTTTACTGTTCGCTAAGGGTGAAACACCGGAGCAGTGAAAATGGTCGCCACGATATGAGTATGCCCTGTAGCGAGAATTGGATCGATCCACTCGTAAGGTAGGTCAGTGACGTACATTTAATTGGACCATTGGTTGTCCACGGCTGGTTTATCCTACTTAATAAATCGACCATCGAGGTTTCATGCCCGGGTGATATTATTTCAAGAGGGATTCCACCCTTTGTATGGTCAGATGTTATAAAAAAAAAGAGTTAAATATTGTCATAAAATAAACCGTTGTATCTTAAATTTCCCATCCTACCTTCTGTAAGAAAATTTCCCCAAAAAGAACGATAGAATCATTCCGTTTTGCCGATGGCGACAGTTGGGATCGCTAGCACCCGCGCGGCTTCGGTAGATCCCTGATTGTGTGGTCCACCTTGACATGTGTAACTTACATCCATTCTGTCCATACGTTTTTAAAGATCATTTCAGGGGATGATACAAAACATGAAAGAGTACAATTTGTAGGTGGACCACAATACACGAAACTGTTGTAATTGAAGACTCACCATTAAAAACTTCCTAGTGCCTGATTTAATGTTTATTTTCCATCCAACCTGTTGAAAAGGTCACAAAGACCTAGACTACGGGACTTCACAAATATCAGATTGATCCAAAACTTTTTTAGCCCTCAACAAGTTTTTAATGGTAAATCACCATATTTTCCTGTATTGTGGTCCACTTAGATATTGATCAGCTTAAAGTTTGGGAGTCTCTCATAAAATGATCTGTTAAAACGGATAGACGGAGTGGATTTAAGGGAAATACATCAAAGTGAGCTCCACAGTAAGGGATCACCACCCTCGGTGGATCCGGTACCCCGCGCCCGCTATCACGGGTCACCCCATGAGGACCATCTTCTTTTCATTGTTACAAATGAGAAAAGTTCCGACACCGACTCTTCAAAGATGATCCTGACCTTTGATTTTAAAGTCAGAAGTAGTCATTAAAAAATTCTTTTCAGTCCGTCAACTTGTTATCATCACCCAGATTCTTAAACTGGACCGTTCCGATTATCAGACAATCTCAGCATGTGGGCCCCAGTAGATTAGCGGCACATGATAATGAGCCGCGACATAGAACACATCCAATTAAATTCAAAGACAAGATACCAAGTGTCAGATTTTACAGAAAATAACTACTACACCCCCACAGCAGCAACACATCACTCCCTTTACATCTCCACCAAATACCAAACCCTTTCCGTCCCATTTTCTACGTGATATAGATTCATCAACCGTACACGTGGCACACACCCACATCAATCCAATCCGTCCTAATCCCGAGGCCCACCGCTTAGCCCGAAAATCACTCCAATCATTCAATCCAAACCGTCCATTTAACTAGTTCGGTGGGCCCTCAACATAAACATGTATGCCACGTCTGCGGAGAACGATTCATGACCATTGAGAAAATGGCAGCGAATGAAAAGACACGACATTACATGATGATGATGATGATAGTAGTAGGTAGGTCACATGACAGAGCATGCGTTAACGTTATCATCATTGAACATGTTGCTGACCTTATCATCACCTCTATAAGGGACTGGAATATTTCCATGTTTGTCCCCGTTGTATCCATGCCTCCAGTAGTTGTAGCTGTCCCTATAGTCATCCTCGTCTTTAAAGTAGTTAGCTGATGACGTGAAGTACAAGGGTACATCTGGGTTTGGCCAGAACTCTGCCTTCTTCCCGCTCCTTCTCACTGCCTTCAGCACCTTGTTTCTATCTACGTACCCCGTCACCGTCACCTTCTCTAGCGGTAGGTTCACCTCCACCGAATCAATTCCTGCCACGTCTCATGTAAGCATAAATGACACACGTGTTAATTCCTACAAATCATGTGGTCCATCACGATCATCAGATGCTCCTAACTATCACGTATTGGATGAATTAGAATCATCTGATGAGTGTGAGTCTTGAGCTATGATCCATCCATTGTGGGTCCAATAAGTTGGACGGTCTGGATGGGACGTGTAAGTATCAGAAAAGCGTGTGATGGTATACATACCTCTCAGTTTCATTATGGCATTTTTGACCACCCTTTCACAGCCGGTGCAGCACATCCGTACTTTGAGCTCTACTGTCTGTGGAAAGATGTATGAACGTATGTAAATCCATTCCAAATTGGTTTATCGTGTTATTTTTACATGAGCTAAGAAAAAATCCTTTTTTTTTTCTATTATTCTTATATGGTCTTTTTTTCTATGTGAAATCCAAATATACAATGGAAAAGAAGCATGGTGTGGCCCACCTAGCCATGGAAAAAAATAATTTATAGAAACCAATTCTGGAAAATGGTTTTTTTTTTTTTTTCCATTTTGATTGATTTCATTAGTTTTCATGTGTTATTAGAGTTTATATAAGAAGAAACCGAAAATCCAAGCGGTAGAAAGATAGGCTATGGTAATAATAATAATATTTCAATAGAGGATATATGTCGTTTTTCTCTCATTTTTCTGCCTTCATTAAGTAATATTTGGAGCTGAATGAGATACTTCAGAGTAAAGAAAAAGAAAAAGAATAAAAATAAATAAATAAATACATGGGTATGGTGAAAGCGAACCTGCAAAGAAAGAGGGCGGCCTTTGGGCATTTTGTGGTGATTTTGGTGGTGGTGGTGGTGGTTTAGATAGCGAAAGGAATAGTAGTCTATGGTAGAAAGGAAAGAGTCCAATGTTCTCTCTAGTGCTGTAGACATGGCTAAGGAGGGTTGGATTTAAAAGAAGTTGGTGGCGGTGGGAGGAAGACAAGTAGATGAGTTTTTGAAGATATTCCTTTTAAAGCATCTCTCTTCCTTTGGGTGTTATAATCTCATTTTGTAATATATTCCAATGTTCCCTACACGCTTCTAGTGTTGTTTTTGTTTTCTTGGGTGTGGGTCATCTATTCTCTCTCTCTCTCTCTCTCTTCCTCTTGCATAAATTACACCCCTCAGACAGGGAATGGTATCTCTCTGACCCAATTATCATGCTTGGGAGAAGATTCGGTCAAATCCGGGTAAACACCGTGTTCCCTCTGGCCGTCACTGTGGGGCCCACCTTGATGTATGTGTTGTATATCCACGCGGTCCATTTTTTTTCCGGCTCATGCTGGGGCATGGATCCAAAAATGAAATAGACCCGAATATCAGGTGCACCACATCACAGGAAATGGTGCTGATTGACCATTAAAAACTTATTGTAGGCCACAAAAGACGTGGATGAAGGGAAATCAAAAATATCATCGAGGTCGAGTTTTTAATGGTCAATTACCACTGTTTCATGTGTGGTGGTCCATCTGAGATTTGGGTCATCTTCTTTTTTCGGTCCACTCCTTATCATGAGCTGGAAAAACAGATGTACGGCATGGATATACCACATATACATCAAGATGGGCTCCATGGTCACAGCCAGATGGAACTCGACTTTACCGAATCCACACCTCATCTCACTCCCTAGTTTGTACTTGGGCGCCCATGGTTTTCTTGATCCAGACAGTTGATCAGAAGTGGCCTATGGGGGATGGACCATCCACAGTGGACCCAACCAGATCAACCATCCAGATTTCTGAACCATGAGTCCACTCGAACTTCCTACACATACCCTCTAACTATGGGTTATATGTTCCTGTACAACTGGATCCATGGTTTTGTGGTCGGGAGAGCTGATCAAATGACCCCAGCAAGTACAGACAGTGCCACAAAAGTCTTCCAGATGTGAAGATCCTAGCCGTCTAATCTTTGGCCTGTATTCTGTGTGGACCCTTCTTGCAATATTTCATTATTTAATCTTCTATTTCTAGACCACCAACAACAAAGGGATATGTTTGTCTCCACAATATTTCTCGATTTATGGTCCATTGACGTGTCTGGCCCACCACTTAATTGGGTGATCAAAGATCAAACAATCCTTCCAAGCTAAGGTAGCTGACGCACGAGGGAATATAAATTATAATAGAAAAAGGAGGAATTAGAGAAAGAGGAGTTGATGCAAAGAGAAGACAATATTCTTAAAAATCTCCTTCTTCCTTTTCTTCTACCCCTTGAAAAACGTTACACATCCGCTTTCTATTCTCTCAGCAAAGTTATTCCCGGAACACAATGAGTAAGGCTTTCCAGACATGTTGCTATTATTTTCTAGAGGAAAGCGAGCCTTTGGATTCTTTTCTACTTAAAAATATAGAGTTTAAAAATCCCAGCTCACTTGGGTTTTGGATGCTTTAAAGTATCAATAGAGTACAACCCATAACTATATTTTAGCACGCGTGCACACACACACACACACAAGTCTCCACCACTAGCCTTTCTCTATGGGGAACAAAAGCAGGCTGCTGACATGGTTTTGGCCAGATATATCTAAATGTAATGTGCACGTTCCTTACGAGAAGACAAAGAAAGAGATGCATATTGGGTAATTGCCCACCTCGACGGAGCTCCCTCCATTCTTGATATGATAGAATCATATTGAATGACAGGCAATTGTCATAAATGGAATTCACACGAATCATATTCGAAATTTGTTCATTTCAGAACAGCCTTGATGAGGCTTTATCTTTGACACTGGCTTGCCATCCAATCAAATTCCATCACATCAAGGGTGGAAGAAGCTTGGCCAGACAAAGGCAATACCAGCATTCATGAAAAAAATATCCAAGTTAGGTTTTGGTTGGTGGGTGAAGCAATTAATAAAGGCCTTTGGTATATGACTCCTCTCAGGGCACGTTTGGCCAGTCAGATTGGAAGGGATTGGAAGTTAAATCCCGGGAATGGCCAGCTATGCTAAACAGAGTCGGTGAACTGATCCCAATCCCATGGATCTTAAGACAATCCACTGACAACACCATCATTACATTTAAATCCCCTTTAATCCACCCTAATCCGTTCAAATTTGCCTGAGACATGTTTGGTTAGTAGGATTGGAAGGGATGTGAAGGTTTAATCCCCGGATTGGCCGGGCGTGCCAAATAGACTGGATTTAGCAATCGAGGGATATAGCAATCCCATGGATCTCAAGACAATCCACTTACAACACCATCATAACCTAGAAATCCACGCCATCCACCCTAATACCATTCTATCCCTTCCAATCCCCCCCGGCCAAACGGGCCCTAGGGTTTTTTGTAATTGTAGTAGCTGGTTTTGCTTATTCTTAACTTGGAAAGTGGAGCACCTGTTTTTCAATAGTTTGTTGTTGAGTTTTCATTTGGACCTTAGATTTAGGATTCTTCCCTAAATAAGGGATGTTTGATATGTTGGAAATGGGATATATATATATATATATATATATGATGATATGGTACAGCTGGATGCACAAGAGCATATGGTTTAGCCAAATGCAGTAGTATGATTTACCAATTGGATTGTCCCCCTAGTGGGCTACATCATGGTTGGCTATGATTTTTTATTTTTTTTAAAAAAAAATTACACTTATTAGACAATCCAACCTATCACATTTTTTTCATTTCTGTTGATAGAACTTTCAAGTACTTTTGAAGGCCACTGACTAGAGGGATAGGATCATCTAATCTCTGTCTATTCTAAACCATTTTCATCCACTGAAGAAGTGACATGTCTGGTGGTCTCAAAATATAATGAGTTTAATTTAGCGAAAGCTGACCTTTTTTGGCTTTATCATACAGAACCACGTATATATTTTTCGGCCTATATTTTGTATGAGTTCTTGATTTTGCCACTTTCTTTTTAAGTGAACTAATCATCTTTTTTCTTTTTCTTTTTTCAAAAATTACGAAAATATTTATATTCAATTTCATCCATCCATTTCTTCCATGTACCATCATATCCACTTTATTAGTGGACCAATCTCAGAGACGTTGGAGATTAGCATATTTAAGGATGACCCTCTTGATAAATGTTCAGATCTATGACACTGGGCCATTCAGACCATATTTCGCAGATCTCGGCCCCTCCTGTCAGGATCTATGACACGTGTCTACTCAACAAGTGTTTGAGACATGCATAGTTGATTCTCTTTATATGTACTTCTCTCTCAGAGTGAGTTCAGTGTGGAGAGACAGTAGCTCGGATCGCCTGCCTCATAGCTTCAAATCCACGGCAGAAGAGAAGAAAAAATGAGAAAAAGAAGAGAATCGGATAGATGTAGAATAAGGAGATGAAAAGAAGGCCAGCAAGCATCTCAGATCAAATTCTCGAAATGTACAAGTCCATGCATCTTATTCTGATTTTCCCAATCTTCTGCTTTCACCTTCTCTTACCTGCTCATTCACGATACTTATCAAAACGGGAAAGAAATCAATGGCTGAGATCGATTTTTGCGTTCTTTCAATCAATTGGATTTCTCCTTGGAAAGTGAAAATCAAGACTGTTCTGTACAATATCAATGGTCTGGATCACTATACCCTGGGTCCATGGGTGCAAAAATCATACGGTGAATGTCCACCATAATTTCAAAGGTTCGGATTACTGGAAATGTAGGCTTCATTCATTCAAAATTGAATTTGGATCGTGCTACAGAATATGAACGGTCTGGATCACTTTATGTCAATGGGTGCAAAATTCACAAAGCATGTCCCAATAATTTCAATGGTCTCGATCATTGTAAACTTAGCCCCGTGCATGCAAAGTGAAAATGGACCGTGTTGCATAATATCAACGGTCTGGATCGTTGTTTCATTGACGCATGGGTACAAAATTAACATCTAGCGCATCCACCATAATATTAACTGTCTAAATTAATCGAAAGGTGGGCCCTATCCGTGTAAAGTGAAATCCATCAGTCAAAGATGTACTCAGAGCCTGTGCAACAAATATATATATATATATATATATATATATATATATATATATGGAAAAAGGTACTATGCGCTCGACCTCACCACTCCGTCCTATGAGGCGTTTCGAACATCTACCCCATCATTCATATGCACCATTCCATCGTAGCCTAAGTCTCAAAAATCAAGTCAATCCGTGACTTATGTGGGCCACAGCACATACAAAAGTGAAGAGGAGCCATGCACCATTAAAACATTCATAATCATTTTAATAACCCACTAAGATGTGGTTTGCAAATCCAGCCCATCCATTATGTGTGTCGCACTAGGATGAGGGGTCATACCAAGTTTCAGCAGCATTCAAAACTCAAGTGGACCCCACCAAGTGCTTTTATATGTTTTAATAGGGTCTTCACATGATTTTAGATAGTATGGCCCACCTGAGTTCCGTATACGGATGATTTTTGGGATATCCCATAATTTAAAGGGGGCCCATCAAATTCACGATGTTGATGATCGACATGCACACAGCTCACCCTCACGGGAGCTTATTGTGAGGTCGAGCGCATAGTACCTTTTCCCATATATATATATATATATATATATATATATATATATATATATATAGAGAGAGAGAGAGAGAGAGAGAGAGAGAGAGGAAAAAGGTACTATGCGCTCGACCTCACAATAAGCTCCCGTGAGGTTGAGCTGTGTGGGCCCCACTGTGATGCATGTCGACCATTAACATTGTGAATTTGATGGGTCCCCTTTAAATTATGGGATATCCCAAAAATCAGTCGTATACGGAACTCAGGTGGGCCATACCATCTAAAATCATGTGAAGACACTGTTAAAACATATAAAAGCACTTGGTGGGACCTACTTGAGTCTTGAATGCTGCTAAAATTTGGTCTGAACCCTCATCTAAGTGGCACACACATAATGGATGGGCTGGATTTGCAAACCACATCTCGGTGGACTTAAAAAATGATTATGAATGTTTTAATGGAGCACAGCCCTTCTTCACTTTTGTATGTGGTGTGGCCCACACAAGTCATGGATTGACTTGATTTTAAGACCTAGGCCCACGATGGAATGGTGCATCTAACTGATGGGTTAGATTTTCGAAATGCATCACGGTGGGGCCCACACAGCTCAACCTCATGGGACGGACTCGTGAGGTCGAGCATATGGTAATCTCTCACACACAACTAGTTGGATCGTGAGTTTTGATCCAACTAGCTGGGCATTTAATGTTAATTAATGTCAAGAGAGAGAAAGGGGCATTTGCTTCACATTAGCCTTTTAAGAGGTCTTTTAAAACTGATCTCTAACTTGGGTGGGCCCCACTGTGCTGTTAATGTAAAATCTACCCTGACCATCACGTGTGTCACCCCATGTTAGATCTAAGAACAGAAAATCAACTCCATCCATGGTTCAAGTGGACCACACAGTTGAAAATAGTGTTAAAAAAAGCACACCTTTTAAAATAATTCCTTCCATGAGGCACACTTAAATCCAGTATGAGCCTGATTTTTGAGTTCCATGCCTAGCTTTTGATTTGACATTTAATGGTTGGAATGGATTTCACTTACTCATGATCGTGGGTACTATAAAAATCAAAGGTATATGTCTCTCCCTCTACCTTTTCTATTGGTGTGTCCTACCTAAATCAAAAGTCATCCTAATATTTTGTCTATAGATGTAGAATAAGAGCACACATTTGATGGTCATAGTGGATCTAACATGCACGTCAAGACATCATGGTGGGCCTAATAAAAATAAAGTTAGACATTCCTCTTCCACCGTTAACCTTCTTCCAGCTTCCTTATAAGAAAAAAAGAGCCATATGTTAGATAAAATATCAAGAGTGGATTAAGTGCAGTCAATTACTCATGCAACACAGTTTGTCCTTGACCATGTCACCCACCTTCATGTATACATTGTATATCCATGCGGTTCATTAGTTTTTTCGGCTCATTTTAGAACATTAATAAAAAAACGAACCAATTATAAATCTCGAGTGTTCCACACAAATATAAAATAGTGAAAATTAAGCTTTTACCATTAAAATTTTCTAGGGCCCACCGTAATTTTTTACACGCCACCCAACTTATTGATAATGTCACAAAGACCTTGATGAAGGAAAATAAAATTAAAAATAAATTTCAGCTTAATCCAAAACTTTTGGCCCACAAAAAGTTTTTAATGGCCAATTACCACTATTTTCTGTGGTGTGGTCCACCTGAAATATGTATCTATTTTGTTTTTGGAATCCTTTCTTATCATTAGCTAAAAACATAGATGTAGAGAATGGATATACAATACCTTTATCAAGGTAGGCCCAGGATGAGGGATGCACAGAATCACATATGTACAGGCTACACCCAATGTACTCCCACTCTTTTGGGAACAGACACCTTTTCTCTCGGTGAATACAAAGAAGTCTAACGGCAGGAGAGAAAGCTTACCTCAATTTTTTATATGGCCCACCTTATCATGTAGGTAAGATCTACTCCGACCATTAGATGTGCAATCTCATTGTAAGTCTAAAGAGAAAATATAAGGTAGATTTGTAATTTAGGTGAGCCACACCTATGGAATATTTGAAGGGAAGACATCCACCTTTGATTTTTATTGGACCCCAATCATGAGCATGTGAAATCAGCTCCAACCATTACATGCGAAAGTAAAGACTATGTGCGGGACTTAAAAATCATATCCATAAGTGATTCAAGTGGGCCTCATCAAACAATTATTTTTGAGGGTAAGCTTTTTTAGCATACTATTTTCAATTGTGTGTTCCATCCGAGCTAACAATAGGGTTTATTTTGGGTCCATAAGTTTAACATGATGTTACACACGTGATGGTCGGGGTGGATTTTACATTAACAGCACAGTGGGGCCCACCCAAGTTAGACATAATTTCCAAAAGACTTATTAAAAGGCTAACGTGAAGCGAACGCCCCGCTCCCTCAACATTTATTAGCATTAAATGCCCAGCTAGTTGGACCAAAACTTATGGTCCAACTAATTGTGTGTGAGCATCTCTCTCTCTCTCTCTCTCTCTCTCTCTCTCTATATATATATATATATCTGTGGGGTCCACCAGGATGTGTGTGTGGTGTCCACTCCATCAGTCATTTCCACCACCAACTTATGTTAGCTAGGACATAATCCGAAAACTAAGGCTGATTCAAAATTCAAGTGGGCCACACCACACGGAACTGTGGGATGGGTTACTCACCGTTGAAAGCTTCCTGGCCCATTGTAGCGTTTATATGCCATCCAATCTATTGATGATATGGTGGGTCCCACCAACATTAAGGGTTAAAAACATATAATATTATATATCCTCATCATTAAGGGCTAGGGCTGATTCATATAATTTTTGCTTTGATGGAATATAAGGGCAGTTTTTTTTTTTTTTTTTTTTTTCCTTCAGTGTCCCATAAGTCCCTAACCCAACTTTCCATGTGGTGTGGCCCACTTGAATTATCAGTCAGCTTTATTTAAGGGCTCTCGTCTTAACATGAGCTGGCTCACATGATAGCTGCAGTGCATGTCACACGCAGATCACGGGGCCCACAGAAATTTTTGTTTTGCGGGTCTCCCGGCAACTGCTGTAGGAAATTCCTAGCCAAAGGTATCCCCGGCTTCTTATATGGGGCCCACCACCATGCAATATTCTGGTGGATCATGGCAACAAGCTCAAACGGACATTATTCTTATATAATATGCTTATCACGAGATTATTTTCATTTAAATTAAAATGATAGCAGAGATTCCATCCTAAGTAGCCACAACATTTTTCATTCTTCCATGTCATTCTGAACACGTGGCACACATGGATCAGATCAAAACCACCCATTCTGTGATTCCATTAGTGATGAGGCCATGGTCCAAAAATCGCCGTTGGCAATATTACATATAAAACCCAGCAACGGCTCATATTAAGTGAGAAAAGGTCTATTCATTAGATGGTTGAGATAGTATAATCAAAGAAAATTTCGGTTAAGGGTCAATCGATGGATGAGTCCACATAATGTGTGGTTAAGATCATCATACACATGTAATGTGTGTTTGATACGCAATCTTTTGGCACGAAAATGCCATGCCCACGCAGGTAATTTTGTATTTTTTTAAATTTTTATTTTTTAAAATCTTTTTGGAATGGTACTGTTCTTTAAATGGCCCATACTGGCATGTATCTCGTTATGTGCATTGAGCGTGGAGAGGAATGTCGGGTACCCCAATCTCCCTCCTCCAAGGGTGTGGGCGGGACTTCCGACGCATGATTGAAATGAAGTTCCCACGCATCTTGAAAATCCCATTTCAAATTGTGATTGGATTACCGTCCTTGGGATGTAGTAGATCGATGCGCACACCGAAATTGGGCCGTTGGTGTATGTATGGATCTTGCCTTCCATTACCATAAGCACGTGAGAAAAGCAGCTGGTGGAGAATACAAGTGTTGTAGAGTGCTCGGCCGAAAGTGAGTACGGCGCAGTTCATTTTTTCCAGTTTCACGTTATGGGTTCATGTGAGATAAGTTTAAAGTACATATCGTTGCGCCAGGCCTCCGTGATGTGTCCATGTCATCTAATCAGTTCATTATGTGTGTTTCCTTTTTTTCTCCTTAGATCCCAAAAATTAGGTCCATCCAAAATTCAGGTGGAGCACACCATGTAAAACTAATGCCTAGAACATTTAAAATCACATGTTGTAGCACACCTGAGTTTTGGAATGGCTAGACGATCGGGGGTATTCATTCCGTTGGACATAGGACCATGAGGTCTACTTGTGGACAAGCAATAGTGAGTGGGTCCCACATAGATTTATATGATGAGATAAGAATAAGAAAGGATAATTTTTGGTCTCATGAGCTCTAGGCCATTTTCTCCGAAGAAAATCATATCAGAAAACAACAATAATACAGAGAGAAAATTGATTGGTGATTAATATTGTCCATTGAAATTGTCCCTAAAACAATGTAAGTCATGCATCGCAGTTCGAGATCATTTATACCGTAGAATTAAATGGGCGATTAAACACATTTATTCCAATAGTGATTAGGTGAATCGCTGGACTTTAACCATTTATCCTCAACTTTGTGGATGTTCCGTATCGTGTAAACTCTTGGATCTTGAGGGCCCACTCTTCCACACATACTTTCACATTCATTTTGGCTGGGTATATTTTATAAATGAATGAGATGACATACCAAATACAATAGGCCTTAGCACAATCTAAGAGGCTTTTCACAATGAGCGGCCCCATTCAAATCATTTCCTGTGTTGTGGTTCACCTAAGTTTCGTATTGTACTAAACTCCAAACTTTAAGTAGGCCCCACCATGTTGTAGCCGTTTTCTTAGTCAAATGTGAGCCATTAATAATGTATTTTCTCACATAACTATATATTAATTGACCATATATTGAAGGGTTAACATTCTTCCAATATGGAGATATTGTGGTCCAAGGGCCATCCGCAATGGGTTTGTTCACACCCTAAGTATATGTAGCAATAAACTTGGTAAGACTGAAGTCGAATTCATAGGAACTGAAATCAATACATAATCTGAAAATAACTAGAATTAGAATAAAATGAAATCTAAATTAAATGAATATGAGTGAGTAATTGTGAAAATATGAATCTAAAATTTGTAGAAATCAAAGGTGAGAAACTAAGGATTCAGAGGATCCACTTGTAGAGATCAGGGAGATCTACGCTTGATTCACGAACTGAACTGAACTTCGAGTCTCATCTTCATCTAGTTGGAAAAATTCAATCTGAACTTCCTTTGATCTAGTTTTTAAATAAATAAAAGGTATGAGAATTAGAGTTGATGCTATCACAAAACCATGCCCAAGATACAAAGCAAACAACAAAATTAAACTAATCTACAATCAATCAGAAAGATGTATGAATATTAGGAGGGATTTCATCATCCAACCATGTCCAAGGGGGAATAGTGAACAACAGAGCAGCCTATTTTCAGGAAGGAAATAATCAAAGTCATCACAAATCTCTTGTAATTTCAGTCACAACAAACCATTAAAAACCGAAAGCATTCCTATTAATCAAACTTAAATCAACATCAGTTCAATCTAACACAAATTAGAGCTGTAGAATCATTCTCATCATACCACAAGCTTCACCTCTTAGCCCTAGGTAAGAGGCTTAGCCCATCATAATCATAATGAGGCTAAAGTCTCTAAAGCATTAACGGAAAGAAAAACCAAGAAGAAGAAGGAAGAAGGAGTGTCGGCCACTTTTCTATCTCTTTCCACATGCATGGCCTCCACGGCTGCTCACTTGATGCTCATGGCTTGCTGCCCTCCTGGATCTGATTAATACCTCCTCCCATGTCATTCTCTCTCTCTTTTTATAGCCACAAGGGTCGATGGAGTGTGTAACTAGAGTTGGTGGCTGAAGTTTTACGCAACAAGAGCCACGTGCGCAAAAAACTCTACAACACAGTTGCGTTTGGGGTGGTTTTGGGAGGCTGTTCTTCCACATCTCTCGAATCTGACTTCTTGGATAGAATTCTGGCCACTTACTACAGCATGTGGACGATCCGAATCATGGATCCGGACGTGCCCTTGATCACAAAATGGCCCACTGAGGGCCAGACGTGCAAACGTACGTCCTTGCGAAAAATAAGAGATGCTGAGATGCTCACGTGAGATTCTACGCACGGCCAGTGCACATGTGTTGTGTGCACGCAGATCTGTTTTACCTCCTCATTAAAGGGGTTGAGACCAAAATTGTGAGATTGTGCGCTGATTGACTTTATGAGATTCGGCACACGGTCGGTCCATTGTGATGTCGATGAGAAATCAACTCCGTCCATCAATTTTGCCTCCTCGTTAAAGGGGTTGAGACCAAAATTGAAGCATTTTCAGATACCAGGAGGGCCCCAAAGCAGGATTATAGGGGATGATCTGTCTGTTGGGCCACTTTTACAAAGATCCAATAGCTGAAATTTGACATGTATAGTTAATTTATGGTCCTCAGGTCATATATAAAGTTTCGAGCCAAACGGATGGTGGGAACCCCGTGATCTTGCATTCTTGACTGTTTTCAAACCCGTTTAATGTAAGTGGCGTGATTTTCTCGGATCTCTAGCGTATAAATCCTTTGATCTCTGTCCCTTGGAGTCTATCCCTTGCCTAGGTGATTTATGAGTGTTAAATCTATACTTTTAGTGGCCATTTTCAATATCGTCTCTTAAATACACCTTGCAACACAAACACGATTAAAATAGGTCGTGAAACAATATCACGTTCGTAAAATCAAATAATAATTTAAGTGTAATATGCAATATTTGACCCTCATCAAAGTCCCAAAACATCAACTGTTTGGAATTCCATTTACCAAACCATGGGCTAAATGATACAACCTTTCGGCCCGAGCAACTTGGAAAAGACTCAAAAATCTTAAATGTTCTACCTTTCCCCGAATATCTCCAATCTAATCATCCTTTTTACCCTTTGTTACCTTTCTTCATATGATGTTAAAAAGAGCTTTGATAAGCCCGCACACGTGCACAATAAAGGTTATACACACACCACACGTGTCAGCATAGCACGTAGGTGTGACATCTAATCCATCCATTATGTTAGCCCAAGCCTTTTAAATGTTTTTCCAATATTAAAATATGGTCCAAGACCCCAATATTGGAAATTCGTGGATGGGATAGAAATCTTCATACCGTACATCTGTTTTATTGTGGCCCACGTGAGCCTGTAGATCAACTTGATTCTTGATCTAGAGCATAAATATAGTGGTGCTATTCTGATGGATGGATTGGATCTTGGAACTATCAAGAATCTGGAGAATATATGGTGTGTGTGCATGAGTTCTATTGTAGACACTTGTAGGCTTAGCTAAAATGGCTTAGGAATAGCATCACCAAACATGGCCTACAAAATACAATGGAAGCAAAAAAAAAGTTCTCTGTCTCCTACTAATGTTATTGAATATGAGGTGCTCTGATGATGGGAATATCAGACCTCTTAATCACCAAAAATAGTTATGGTGTTTGGGGGAATAAACCCTTTTATCCACATTCCTCTCCCTTTGGAAAACCCTTGCCAATATCTTTGTAATGGATGCTTAAGAGATCTATCTTGAAATAATTTAAGGAATAGCATTTATTCATTGATTCATGCCACTTTGTTTTACTTCATTTGGGTGCAGCTTCTATGCCAAGTATTCAGCTGTATTTTGTCGGCTGTTGCATATATGGTTTCAATGAGCTGGTTTTTATCTGCTTGAACTTATTTTTTATTATTATTTTTTTATATAAAATAAAATAAAAAAAAGAAAAAAGAAATCAAATGGTTATATTCCTGTGTTATATTTAAAACCCTAAAAGCAAATATCTAAGTCAGAGAAATTTGTGGGTCCTTACTCTTGCTCCAGTGGTACTACCAGGAGCTTCAACACCTGGTCAAGGTTTCTGAGTACTCATAGGTGGTGAAATCCCACTAGCGTGGGTGTGTAGGCATGTGTATGTGCGTGTGTGATTAAAAAAAAAAAAAAGGACAGAAATTTGTGAAATCAGCTTCTTCATTCATGTAAATGGTGTTGAGTAGGTATTTGATGATACCCATTAATACTAAACCATATAATGTAATCAATGGACAGCCAGTGATTTGATTCAACATACAAGTGTGGCCCACATGATGAGTGGATTTGAAGATATTTGGTGATCCCCATCTCCACAATGGGGCCTACTTTTTGCATGGTTGGTGGTTTGTTGTTGGGAAATATGGGATGACATGACAAGGCATCATGGAGTAGCTGTGGGTAATTAGTTCTCCAACCATTAATATGGAAGTGGATGCATTTTTGCAAGATGGGGTTAACGCAGAGCCTGGTTATCAATGGTTCTGGTTGGGTTAGGGTCAGCCAAGGCCTGGCCCATTCATTTATATTGCATGCATGGTGTACGTGTATGTACACGAGGCTGTCAATGGGCTTGGGTTGGGCCTAACCAATGCAACATTTTGAGTAGGCCTGGCCCAAAATCCTAGCCCAGAGCCCTTCTGTGGACTACATTACATGTATGCCATGGCCTATCATCTTGTTTCAGTTCTAGTTGGGGGCATTGGTCCATCTGCAGTTTGATGATGCAAACCGATGGTCTAGATCAACAAATCATGGACCAAACTCGTCATACCTATAAAACTCGGCATGAGTTGGAAAGCCCCGTGGAGGGGTCCCACACACAACTAGTTGGAAGATATTGGTAACATCTAAATAGCATATAATCTCATATGGAGCCGTTTGTTTGGGGGCATTCTGATTCCTATGAGTCTCAATATTCAGTTGTATTTTGCGTCTGGGGCCGTTGGATATTCAAATATCATGGATCTCGATGTTTCATAAAAACCAAAATACAAAGAAAAGAAAAACTAAGAATTTTGAATTTCCACTAAAAATTATCCACTTGAGAAGGACAAGCAATCAAAGGTTGGAAATATGTGATGTTTAGATCAATTTAAAAAAGTGATTTTTTGAGAGTCTCATGTCCAATTGAAGTATACTTTGGGGCATTCTGATTCCTATGAGTCTCAATATTCAGTTGTATTTTGCGTTTGGGGCTGTTGGATATTCAAATATAATGGGCATCTCAATGTTTCAAAAAATCCAAAATACGAAGAAAAGAAAAACTAAGAATTTTGAATTTCCACTAAAAATTATCCACTTGAGAGGGACAGGCAATCAAAGGTTAGAAACATGTGATGTTTAGATCAATTTAACAAAGTGATTTTTTGAGAGTCTCATATATCCAATTGAAGTATACTTTGTGTTGATACGAACTTTGCATTTGGGATTGTTGAATGTTAAAATATTAGATATTGAAAATGACTGATGGGCATCTCAAAAATAAGGAATTATAATGTCCAAAATGTCAAAAAGAAAAACTATAAATTTTGGATTTCAACTAACAATTACCCATTTGAGAGGGACATGTAGCATAGGTTGGAAACTCATGATGTTCAAAATCAATTGACCAAAGTGATTTTTTGAGTCAAAATATCCAGTTGAAGTGTACTTTGCATTTGGGGCTGTTGGATATTAGAATATCGAACATTCAAATGTCCGACAAGCAAGTCAATGATTCAAAGATAAGGAGTCGCAATGTCCAAAATACAAAGAAAATAAAAATTAGGAATTTTGGATTTTCACTAAGAGGGATGGGCAACCAAAGGTGGGAAACATGTAATGTTCTAGGATTTTTGAGATTTTCAACATCCACTTGAAGTGTTCTTGAGGCGGTTGAATATTGGACAGCTAAAAGGTGGCACTTGAAAAAATAATTATAAAATTGGGCAAATGGTGGGACTGATGATGGATGGTCTAGATCAACAATTTCACCATTGACACTATGATCAAAATGAAATATTCAATTTTCTAACCATTGAAGAGAGTTAAAATCATATAACAAAGGCATTTTTTTTAGTGAAGGGCAATCACGGGTGAGACCCACATTAAGGAAGGTTTAAACAAACGATAATTCCCTCAATATAGACATTCATTTCTCTAAGCATTAAGTATCATCCAAAGTAATATTTTTCAAAAGGGTTGCATAGCCAATTTGGAGACTTATTTGATCAATGCTCTGGATCAATGGTCGCTTGCTTTGTAGTGTGGCCCATAACACCTATGACTTCCCACTAGTAATTAACCCAGGCACTCAATTTCTAGAAATCACAATCAGTAACAACATTTTCCTCCTATTTTTTATTTTTCGGCCCACCTTTTAAATTGGTTGGATGTTGTATGCACATGACGCATATGCTATGTATGCTCTAATAAGACTACAACACTATTTGTAACCTAGTCGTGCACAAATAATTGGGCCACAATGTAAGCTATCAAGTAGGGCTGTACACGAACCGAGTTAACTCGATTAGCTCGCTCGACTCGAAAAAGCTCGATTCAACTTCGAACCAAGTTGAGCTGATTTTTTTAGCTCAAAAAAATTTCAAACGAGTTCGAGCTTGCATGAGCTCAACTTGACACGGATCAAACCCCAACTTGAATCGAACTCGGATCAAATTAGTTCGATGACTTAGTTACTTTAATATTGATATTGCTCACCAGTGTTTGATGAAATGGCTCAACAAAGTGCTGGCTGGTAGCAAGGAATGTATGTATATGAAATAAATACTCTTTTTTCTTGATTTTGATGCGTTGAGTAAAAGGTGTTTAATGAAATACTTATAAGCAGTTGTTGTTGTTTTACATACAGTAAGAAATTGAAAGTGCATTCCATGTGTTTATGAAAATGCTGTACGAGTTTGATCTTGGCTCAAACTCTCCCGAGCTGCTGATTGACCGAGCCAAGCTAACCAGTCAAACTCGAGGACCGACCCAAGCCGAGTTCGAGTTGGGGTCAGCTAGTGGCTGAGCCGAGTCGAGCTGTGCCAAGCTCGACTCGGTTTGACTCATGTACACATCTAGTGTCAAGAGGAGATGATGAGGCGGCGCTTGAAAAATTGTAATATGGTTGAGTCATATCTCTATAAGACATGGTGTATATATCGATCAGGTCCACCCACTTACTAGTTCCATATATTTCAAAAATGAAACCTAGGAGACAACCTTATAATTGACATTTTCCATAATATACATTCCCTTTCCTTAACTGGCAACTAATTATTTCATTTTCTCATCATTTTAGGTTCATTCGGATTTTCAATATTGAGATTTTTACCCCAAAATTTCTCAAGGAATTGGATCTTATCAGATAGTGCCTCTAGTAACCGATACTTTAGGGTACTGTTTTTTAAGGAGAAAAATTACATTATTAACTTTTTTGTTTTTTCTTTACAAAAAGTAGAAATTTAAAGTTGTGGAGCCCATGTGGTATGTATTTCACGTCTAACCCATCTAACGGACGTATACCAACATTATTACCACATGAAATAAAGATTTGGCCATTGGCCAACCAAACGTTAAGATAGGGCAATGCATAAAAAATAATGTACGCTAATCAAAATATCCCAATACAAGTGTAGCACATTTGATGACCTAACTAACCTAATGTTTTATTCATGTTATCACCATGGTGTGGTGCATGCACTTACCATGTTGGATGTTATACAATTCTACGTGGGCTCCACAAGTCTTGAGTTTCACTATTTTTAAAGACTAAAAAAAATAAGAAGATATTTTTGTAATTTCATCCCTCAAGGATCACCTCCATGTAATTTATAATAAAGAAAGTATTATTTGGTAAAAAATAGATTCTTCAAGAAATTCGACATAAAAATCCCCTCAATAATTTACAAAATGCAAACTAAATAAGCCATTATTATTATTATTATGTATTTGTTTAAATAGAAATTATAGCTAATAAATTGAAAGCCAAATGTACATGTGAAAAAAATAATTAAAAGTAAATTATAATTATTACATTAATTTTTTATTATAAAACACACTTATAATGATTTTTGGGTGAAACAATCAAATGAAACTAATGCTAGTGCAAAATTACAAAGAGTAAATATTATTATTTATTATAATCATTTACCATCGTAATTGAAAATCCAGCACACTTGTAATGGTGACCTATCTGATGAAGAGCATTGTGTAGGCCATCTAAGATAGCCTTTGCAAATGAACGGACCTGATTTGCACATCTATCTTTATCATATTCTGATTCTTTGGGCTTAGCCCTAGCATATGCCTTATCCAACATTGATATGACGTGTCAGTCCAGGGTGCATGCACGTTAGATAAGGTTGCATTTTAAAAGATTCCTTGAGCACTGACTGTCAGTTCATATCTGTGTTATACCAATGTGATGTATAAAAGCGCCAAATCGTGAGGTGTGGGGTTGGAAGAGTTGAAATATGGTAGAGCCATCTAATCCTAGGACACATGGAGGGTGATGTATGGATCGGCTCTAAAAATATACTGATGTAGAAATGGATGGCTTACATTTTAAAAATAATACTTACGAGACGATCACATCTATTACTTCCTAATAACAATTTCTGTTTTCCACTGTTGCTTGGATGGTGATAGCAATTAGGGGTGTACATGGAACTGGTATAATAGGTAAACTGGACTAGAACCGATCAAACTGCATGGTTTGGTCCAATTTTGAAGTGCATCAATTTCGATTTCAAAAATCAAAGAACTGATTAGTTTGATTCGATTCTCGGTTTATAATTATATAGAACCGAATCATAGAACTAACCTTGGAATCAGACTTGGAATCGGATATGGAACAAACCATCCCAAGTAATAAATATTTAAAAAAGTAATTTAAAAAAAATAAATCTTAATCTCTTAATTCTCTTCACGCCACCCTGCTACCCCCACTCCATTCTCATCTCTCTCTCTCTCTCACACACACACATAACCATAGATCCGATCCGAAACCGAATCTCTCTCTCTCACACATAACCATCGATCTGATCCAAAACTGAATCAATTTTTAAAGTCAGCTTCCTATTTGGTTCTAGGGTGTAAACGGAACGATTCCGGTTTCAATTTTCCTAGAACCTTTAGGACGGTTCGGTTCTTATTTCACTCCAGAATCGGACCATAACAACCCATATGGACCCCTAATAGTAATGCTTATTAGGTTTAATTTTCCAAATAGAACTATACATGGTAACTCCTTCAAATGCACGGACCAGATTTACAGATCATCACGTATATACCGAGAGATGGCTCTACCAAATTGGGTTCTTTTCCTCCACGTTGTCATTTCTCCCACATGATTGCCTAAATACATCATAGTGGGCCACCCCAGAACTAAAGGAATAGTATGATGCTACCGTAATGACACGGGCACCAAAACATCTCCATTCTGCATGTGGCAACAACATCCAGCGATCATGACTGCTAATCTGGTGACCAGCATGAATAGACCAATTCCCAATAATCAAAGGGTTCAGAAGTCGTTTAATCAGCCTCGATAAGCAGAGGTTTGCTCTAAACGGATTGATGGTCCACATTCAATGGACAATTCTCAAAACTGGGTAATCGGGGTTGTCCATTCCCTATAAACTCGGCCCATAGCCCATTAATCTGGGGTCACATCAGATCAAAAGGTCTGATCACGATTCATGTTTGCCAAGTCCCATTCGAACGGTGAGGATGGAACCCCCACGTGAAAAGCATAATAGCATTTCTCAGATAAATGGGTTCAATATATACGATCTATTATGGGACATCTTATCAACGGTCAGATCAAATGGTACCCAAGCTTTAGTGCTTGATTGTAGTTGTGGGTGCATTATCTTTATCTAGAGATTATTGTTGCATGGAGTACTCATAAAAGGCCCGGGCTGGATGTTTGAGTGATCCAAACCACTGATATGACGGCCACACAGGGGATGGCCCTATGCACTGAAAATCTCTTAAACCTTAAATGGATGGCCCAACAATTAGACGGTTAAGAAAGAAACTAAGGGTTAAAGCACAAAAGTGGCAAAAAAATATATATTTAAATTTGCAGTTTTAGAAATTTTGGTGCATAGGTCATCTAAACAGAGGCCTACCACATCAATGGTTTGGATTGCTGAACAATGGGACCCACTTTACAAACCGAAAACCCAAAGATACCGTATAAACTCTCACCCAGAAATATATCATACCTTTGAGAAATTTCCTACTGTACGACCCATATATGGACCACTCCCCTTTTAAGCCCACTTATTTTTAGCCCCCGAGAATAAGTCCATCTGTACGGACATCTTTTCTAGGTCGAAAATGCCCTGCTTTTCCTTGAAGCGGATCGGCTGGTGCTCGAAGACGAGTGCTGACGCTCCTCGAACTCCGAGTTGTACGAACGGTAAAAAAGATATCAAAGTTACGTGGCCCATAGTTATGTATTTATTATATCCACAACGTTCATCCATATTTTGAGATCATTTTGGAGCATTATCCAAAAAAAAAAAAAAAAATCATATACAAAAATCAACTGGACCACACCACAAAGAGGAGTGGAAAAATTGATTTTCAACATTAAAAATTTTGTAGGGCCCACTGTAACATTTATTTTCCATCCAATCTATTCATAAGGTCACAAAGACATGGATGAAGAGAAAAAAAAAATTTCATAATGATCCAAAACTTCTGTAACCCCTAAAAGGATTTCAATGGTAGACGTTCAATTCCCCACTGCCTTTTACAATGTTGTCCACTTGATATTTAGATCTATCTTATTTTTCGTCTCAAGCCTTAATATGAGCTAGCCAAATATATGGACGGTTTGGATATAACACAGACCTCATGATGGGATCCACAAAAGCAATGGGGATTTCATGGCAAAAAAAGGATGGTAGTGCCATCGCAGTCAGGTAGTTTTTTTTAAATAAATTTTAATTTTTACAAGGAGAATTTTTTGCCCCCTTATATTTTTCTCTGATACATAAGTACGTGAATACGTATATATAAGTATATAAAAATATTTTTCTATTTTTTAATTCATTTCTTTGTCTATTCATTTAACAAGCATATCTCCTAAATTAAAATTAGTTACTCAACTTACCATATGTGATTTTGGGGTAGGAGAAGCTAATTTAGCCAATCAACCTAGATGCTTTCCAAGATTCCATCAGGTCGATGGTCGAAAATCTATTTTATTCACTTCGCGGTCAATTTCATTCATTTCACAGTCAATTTCATTCACTTCACAGTCAATTTTAATTAGTTCGCGGCAAATTTCATTAACTTCACGATCAATTCCATGCATTTTGTGATGAATTCTGGTGAATTCTCTTCACTTCACGGTCAACTCTATGCATTTCAAGGTCAATTCCTTTCACTTCATGGTCAATTCCCTTCACTTCGAGGTCAATTCCATGCATTTCACAGTCAATTTCCTTCACTTTACGATCATTTCTATTCATTTCACGGTCAACTTCCTTTACTTCACGATCAATTTCATGCATTTCAGGGTTAATTCTGGTGATTCCCCTTCACTTCATGGTCAATTCCATGCATTTCACGGTAAATTTCCTTTACTTCATGGTCAATTCAATGCATTTCACGGTCAATTCGCTTCACTTCACAATCATTTCCATGCATTTTACAATCAATTCGCTTCACTTCACGGTCAATTCCATGTATTTCATAGTTAATTCCCTTTACTTCATAGTCAATTCAATGCATTTCACAGTCAATTCCCTTTACTTCACAGTCAATTCCATGCATTTCACAGTCAATTCCCTTTACTTCACAGTCAATTCAATGCATTTCATAGTCAATTTACTTCACTTCATGGTCATTTCCATGCATTTCACGGTCAATTCACTTCACTTTATGGTCATTTCCATGCATTTCACGGTCAATTCTCTTTACTTCACGGTCAATTTAATGCATTTCACGGTCAATTCGCTTCACTTCACGATCATTTCCATTCATTTCATGGTCAATTCGCTTCACTTCACGGTCAATTCCATGCATTTCACGAGGTCGACTAGGTCTAGATGGGGTCGACCCCGTTCGGCTGAAAGTTGTTTGGGCTCCACTTCTTCTTTATACCGGGACTCATTAAAAGCAATTAGCATGAAGGTCAACGCAGAGGATGTATGTGAGATAATTTCGGAGGGTCTAATGTTAAATTCCTAGAATCGTTGTATATTAAGAATCTATAGTTTCATTAACAAGTTTGAGCGGAAACCAAAATCATAGGATAAATGTATAACTCAGGTATGACCCAAAGAGCTTTGGGGGGGAACGGGATCAACCCCATTTGGACCTGGTCGACCCCATCTTGCTAGCACTAATTAGAGGTCGACCTTGACTCGTCGTCCCACCCTAGTTGGTTTTTGAAATTTTCTGTTGTTCTCACTCTCTTTTGCAATAATTTTCTAGACTTTTACATCTTCACTGCAATTTAACAAGCCTAACGTGAAATTGAGTGAGCCTGCGTGAAATTCAACGAGCTTAACATGAAATTCATCGAGCCGAACATGAAATTCAATAAGCCTAACGTGAAATTCATAGAGTGGAACATGAAATTCATAGAGTGGAACATGAAATTCACAATATTAACACCTTCCATAGTGATTAACAACATGAGTTTAAAGTTTTCAAGTTTGAGTTGAGAAGAATGCTGGGGAAGCCTAATCAAATAAAAACTTAATATCTATAGTAAAAAAAAGAAAATAAATAGGCTTTCAACCATCAATCTGATGGAATCTCATAAATCTACTAGGTCGATTGGCTGAATCAGCTTCTCCTATACCAAAATCATATATGATATGTCAAAAAATTTATTCTGGTTTGCAACATACGACTGTTTTAAGGTTTGACAAACAGGAAGTAAGTTAGGGTCGACCCTGATTGGACGGTCAATTCCCTTCACTTCACGGTCAATTCCATGCATTTCAAATGCATAGAATTGACAGTGAAATGAATGGAATTGATCGTGAAGTGAAGGAAAATCGTCGGAATTGACCATGAAATGCATGGAATTGACCGCGAAATGAAGGGAATTGATCGCGAAATGCACGGAATTAACCGTAAAGTGAAGGGAATTGACCATGAAATGCATGGAATTGACCGTGAAGTTAAGGGCTTGTTTGATTTTCTAGCTCAAATGTAATTACCATGTAAATGGGTAATAATTATTTGCCTAGGTAATTACCACATCTTTCCCACTATAGATATGACAACTTACTTTTTCAACACTTAAATTGATAAATTTACAACATTAATGTGGGGCCCATTGTGATGTATGTTACTTATCCACGCCGCTCATTTGTTATGCCAGTCAAATTTATGACATGAGCAAAAAAAATAGGGTAGATCCAAAGGTCAAGTAGACCACACCACATGAAACAATGGGAATCGAATGCCTACCATTAAAAACTTCTTAAGGCCCTTAAAAGTTTTAGATCAAGATGATATTTGTGTTTTCCCCTTATCCATACCTGTGTGACCCTATGAATGGGTTAGATGATGAAAAAACCTCAATGTGGGCCCAGTGAAAAAGATAACTTTCAATGGTGGACGAATTGTAACATCTTGGATTTTCACTATTTTGGATTTTTAAAAATCCTTGAAATTTTTTTTTTTGTAATTAACTTATAATGTCACTTACTGACCATTAACACTTAATGTTAGTTTATACACGGGCGAAATCAGTAAAGAACTGCACCAGTCAGATTAATCAACTATAGGAAGCCAACAATCCACTCGATCACTTGAATATCAGGTGTAGCTACATGATTTACTCACATATGACTCAAATCTAACCGACTCATCGCTAACTAATCAAGACAATCATGAGTAGATTAAAGATCTAACTGGGACCAAGTCAGATAAGGCCCGGATCTTAACTAATAGACCAAATCAACCCCATTACTCTTTTAGCCTAAAACCTACAACTTAGAGTAATCAAGATCAAATATCCACTTTTACTAGTTATAAATAGGTCACATTATGAACATAGTTAATTCAAACCCTAATCATTGCCCACGAGAAATCTCAGTAGCTAATTCATTCCAAAAATGTCCCAAATTTCCAAACAATCTCTAGACGTTGGCGGGCCACTAGTTCCAAAACTATATAGAAATGTCCGTCTTATTGGGCTCGACGTCCATCGCGGGAATTGGACCTGGGTACTGTCTAGAACCACTCAACTTGAGCCAAATGATGAGTGCATTAGAAGTGTAAATACCCTAAAAAAAGAAGGCAAAACTTAAGTGAATTAGGTCGTCCACTCTTATGAAAAGTTGAGAATTTTAGACCGTCGGTTTACGACCAAACTTCACACGTAGAGTAAGGATATTTCCCTGCTTATATTCGTATAGCTGCGACCCCGATTGACCATCGGTGACCATTGAATAAACTTTTAATCATATCTATCAATCGGTGCATCCAAATGGCAAACCGATCATGTTCATAAGTAGATCATCATTAGGGCTAACATCCTTCGGTGTATATCAATATGTACACCCCATAATGGACCCTAAAAGCTAGAAAAATTCTCTCATAGGGCTAGTATAGTAAAAACCTAACACTTTGGGCCATTTGCACTAAATCTGGCATTATAAAAGGGGCTTCTTTTGGGCACCCCTCTCCCCATACGAATTTACCCTGAGAAAGGGAAGAGAGAAGAGAGAAAACGGTGAAAGAAGAAAGGAAGAAAAGAGGAAGGGAGAGAAAGCGGGTCACAGTTAAAGTGGGGCCTAAAGGAGCTCAATCTTGCAACTCTTTACCTCTCCCTCAAGAAAATCCCTCACCCACAACAGGAAGAACGTCTCTCCGTCGATTGGGTAGATAAATTTCTTATCTTTTAAGAAAAAACCCTTGTGTTAAGAGGGGATTTGCATGGGATTCTAACATGCAAATGCTTTGCCTCAGGGATTCTAGCCAATCGACCCCAAATTCAACACTCCTACCCAAGATCTCAATGATCCATAGGTGCGGACTATTATTCTTAGGTGGCCTAGCACCAAATTTAGTATGAATCTAATGATTATGATTGTTTGGTGAAGTATTTAGATAATTTAGAGAAACCCTAGCCAAACCCTATACCTATATGATAGATTTCCCAAATGATATGAAATGATTATGTAGTGTTTGTTGTTCATTAACATGATTGGGCATGAATTTGGTGAATACATGTTCATCTATTGCTTGATTCTTGTGTGATGATTCCCTATGGCTGGTATGTCCCATTAATCCTTAAATCCTTATTGTATATTATGTGTGCTCGCATAAGTCCTTGATGCATATTAAGCTAGCATTACTCCTTATTGCATGTTGGTGCTTGAAATGATTTATAGCTCTTGATTCATCCGTTAACCCCCACAACACACATACACATTCATTTAGTAATATTGTTAAGACTTACATTTATATATATATATATATATATATATATATATATATATATATATATATATATATATATATATATATATATATATATATATATATATAAATTTGAATTCCTATGTTGATGTATGAGTGCATGACATTACTTGAGTTTAGATGATAAACCATGAATTATTGAAGTGTTACTGAATACCATAAAATTCCTAGGTTTGTAAGGAAACTGAGGGAGTGAAGGTGGTCCTATTGGTAGGATTATCCTGAGGCTAAACTTGTGGATTTGGGTAAGTGCGAATGGGTGATAGTAGTTGGACTACATGTGTTGCTTGTACTCGATGTCATCCATCACATGCTCGCCTGGACTCGTACGGTTTAGTCCACTTACTGACCAACCATATTTGTTAACCATGTCTTCTCATGCCTGAATGGAACCTATAACACCCTTCGCCCACTAAAGCCCATTGATAACCATTTGAAACTGATCCACCGTCTCGAGAGCCGGGCATGGTGAAATGAGACATGGTGTCTGAACTGTCGGCCTACGCGGTGACGAGCCTCCCCGTAATGACCGCGAACGATCCTTTTCCTAGCACTTCTCATGTGCTTGAAATTGAGGATGGGAAACCCGATGGGATCAAGGATCGTGAGGTCTCGGTCTCACGCGTTGAGTAGCCTTGGACTCGAAATTAGTTAAGGACATTGATATCGTGAGGTGTACCAGTTTTTCTAATCTGCTAGATGAACAAGAGTAACTAAATACTCAGTTAACATTATGCATGCATCGCATTAACTAGGTTTTAGCGACTTGACAATTGAGGTTGAAATGAGGGAGTGCTGGTCATGTGCAATAGTTAGACGGAGTCGCTCAAGGGAGTGTCGTGGTGAGGTCATACATCATATCATTTATCATGCATATGCATTAACAAGATTAATTAAGGTTTTATGAATATTTTTCTTTCATTAAATTCATAATATAATTGATGCCTATTATAACTTAGGATTAATAGTACCCACTGAGTTGATCACTCACTCTCACTCTACGAGGGTATTTTAAAATACCAATCAGACTCTTCAATAGTTACAGGTGGTGTTGAGTTCGATGAGCCTGACGACGCAACTCTTGATGAGGAGGACGAGTTGTCCTACTTCCAGCTGATGGGTGGTTCTCCATCGGCCTAGTAGATGGATTTTGTATTGCTGAGTGTTGGAATCAACTCATCATTCTTTTCGAACATAATTATTTTATAATTTTATTGGACAACGCCTTGTGTGACCCATTTATATTATTTTGGACTTGTATATATTTAGCCTCTTTCATTTCAGTAAACTAATTGTGGTTGTGCTTCATGTTTCAAGTAATTCCATATTGTGCATCTAAACCTGATTAAATGTAAATTAGTAAAAATCAGTTATAAGTGATACCCGGGAACTTGGGAGTCAAGTATATACATGACCCCCAATTTTCAGGGCATTACACGAATTATGGCCACTCTTTCCTTTTGTGTGGGCCATTTGAGTATTGGATCTGCCTCATTTTTTGGTTAATGCTCCAAAATGTTCTAATAAAATAAATGGACGGTGTGGATATATCAAATACATTACGGTGGGGTGCACATATTTAAGTCAACACTTTTGTTTTGATTTACGAGGTGGAATTACTCTCATATTTTCAAACAAGTTGAAAAAGTAATAATTACTTATTTGCCATGATTTACATGTATCATGGAAAATCAAACAGGCCCGGAATCGCCAAGATTGACCGTGAAATGAATGGAAATGACCGTAAAGTGAAGGGAATTGACCGTGGAATACATGGAATTGACCGTGAAGTGAAGGGAATTGACTGTGAAATGCATGAAATTGACCGTGAAGTGAAAGGGAATTACCAAGATTGACCGTGAAATGAATAGAAATGACTGTGAAGTAAAGGAAATTGACCGTGAAATGCTTGGAATTGACCGTAAAGTGAAGGGGAATGACTGTGAAATGAATTGAATTTTGATCGTGAAGTGAAAGGGAATCGCCGGGATTGACCGTGAAATGAATGGAAATGATCATGAAGTGAAGGGAATTGACCGTGAAATGCATGGAATTAACCGTGAACTGAAGGCGATTGACCGTGAAATGAATTGAATTGACCGTGAAGTGAAAGGGAATCACCGGATTGACCGTGAAATGAATGGAAGTGATCTCAAAATGAATGGAATTGACCATAAAATGCATGGAATTGACTGTGAACTGAGGACCATTGACCGTGAAATGAATTGAATTGACCATTAACTGAAGGGGAATCACCGGAATTGACCATGAAATGCATGAAATTGGCCGTGAAGTGAAGGGGAATCGCTGAAATTGACCACGAAATGCATGAAATTGACTGTGAAATGAAGGGAATTGACCGTGAAATGCACGAAATTGACCATGAAGTGAAGGGAATTGACTGTGAAATGCATGGAATTGACCATGAAGTGATGGAGAATCGCCAGGATTGACCGTGAAATGCATGAAACTGACCGTGAAATGAATTGAATTGAACGTGAAATCAATTTCATTCACTTCACGGTGATTTCCATGCATTTCACGGTCAATTCCCTTCACTTCACGGTCAATTCCATGCATTTCACGGTCAATTCAGGCGATTCTGCTTCACTTCACGGTCATTTCTATTCATTTCACAATCAATTCCCTTCACTTCACGATCATTTCCATGCATTTCACTGTCAATTCCCCTCACTTCACAGTCAATTCCATGCATTTCACAGTCAATTCCAGTGATTCTGCTTCACTTCACTGTCATTTCCATTCATTTCACGGTCAATTAATTCCCTTCACTTCACGGTTATTTCCATGCATTTCAGGTCAATTCCCTTCATTTCACGGTCATTTCCATGCATTTCACGGTCAATTTTGGTGATTCGTCTTTACTTCACAGTCATTTCCATTCATTTCACAGACAATTCCCTTCACTCACAGTCATTTCCATGCATTTCATAGTCAATTCCCTTCACTTCACTGTCAATTCTATACATTTCACAGTCAATTTTGGTGATTTCTCTTCACTTCACGGTCATTTCCATTCATTTCACGAATAATTCACTTCACTTCACGATCATTTCCATGCATTTTACAGTTAATTCCCTTCACTTCACGGTCAATTCCTTGCATTTCACGGTTAATTTCGGTGATTTCGCTTCACTTCACGGTCATTTCCATTCATTTCACTGTCAATTCCCTTCACTTCATAGTCATTTCTGTCACGCCCCAAATCCAGGGACAGACAGCTTTCGTGATGCCCCGAATCCAACACTTGACTTCCATACACCGAGTCCCGAGTTCGGCGCACTACAAGGAAGATTTTTGATTAAATTTTTTTTATCTAATAATACCTGAGCATGAAGATCCATGATCAAAATACCAAGCAACACTCTCTATTATAAATCCTGATGGTTACAAGTACAATGCTTTCTAAAAGGTACACGACGTCATCATTTTCAAATCAAAAAATAGATACAATGCATCAAGAAAGCTAAATCTTCCAAGTTACTCCTGCCCTGAAAAGAAAAATGAGAAATGGGAAGCTTAAGCAAAAAGCCTAGTGAGTATACTCGTGTGTACAGTGTTTCCTACATGCAAGCAAGATAAATATGTTACAAGAAAATCATATATATGAAAGGCGTGTAGCATGTAAGGTGTGATGTCAATGTCAATACAATGCATATGCGTCATAGTAGTACTCCGAGTCAATGTTATTAGCATCACCAAGTCATATTTTCATTTTTCATATACCACAGCCATAACCGTATTACACGCATCCGTAATCACATCATCATCATCATATTGTCATACCATATCATAACTGTATATCTCGGGAAGCATTGTGATCGATACCATGTACTAGACACTAGTAATCGACCTCACATACCCGCCCTGTGGTGGACTTCCACCAACTGTATATCATGGGAAACACGATAATCGACACCAATGCACCAGACACCAGTAATCGACCTCGCATACCTGCCTTGCGGTGGACTTTCACCTAGCATGCTAGTAGCGGACTTCATTCGCACTTCTCCTCGCCGACGAGTCAGACTGGTCCCTTTTTGCACCTCAGCCCTTAAGCAAGTTGGACCCACCTCTTCTCAACCCGACCTCGTCAGTGAGAGTCAAATCCATGACCCATGTATTCACTCAGCCCGACAGTGAGGCAACCCTAGCTAGCATAGGGGTTTAGGGACTTTCAACCTAAGGGGTACATCATCCCCTACTATTTCCACACTTCCGGTGTCCCATTCATTTTCGAGGATAACCCGAGTCATCATCATAGATGTGCATTTCATCGTCAAGATCTAACTCATGTTATACGGCACGACTGTGGTATTTTGATCATCATGTATGTCATGATTATACATAAATTCAAGCAACCATGATAAGGCATACGTTCAAGTGCATATGGTATGCATATAATGCCATGAGTTTAGGGTCTGCTTTACCTTTAAGCCAAAAGTGACATACAATCATGTGCCACTATCAACTATATCAATCCATAGTTATGTGACTAAACAGAAGAAGACATATCTTACACATAAACAAATGTATTGAAGTACACTTACACATACCATCATTTCATAGTACATGAGTATGATCAATATCAACATGGTTAAGTAGATGAATTTAGTATGCTAGGGAGTGGAACAACATTAATCAAGTATTAAATCACATGTTTCTATTAACCACAATTACTGACATCACTAATATCATCCATAACTATCATAATCACGAGCATTAATTGTAATAAGAGTTACACCACATCTTTCGCAACATAGATATTCCATTAGTGGTATTAGCCCAATATGATTTTTTTTCTTTCTATTGGGACCACATGGTTATACCCTAACTGGGCCTTATGGCTAATGAGTGGTGGTGATGCAAAGTACATGCACCAAGTGGTTATAAGATGAAAGGCTTAGACATAACATATAGTAAATGAACCACTTGATGAATGGTGCTGGCGAAACTCATATATTGTAGTGAACTTCATCTTCATGTGGGTTGTTAGTAGGTTGAATTTGTAAATAGTTATCGTAGCAATTCTACAATGGTTTGAAAGGAATACGTAAACCTCATAAGATATAGTGAGCTCTAAGTTGAACGCCTAGGGTATATAATATACACATAAGAGTTAGTCACGGTTGGATAATGCGGGTTTGTCTCATACAATGTAATGGGTCCTACTTCCAAGTGGTACTGTAAGCAGATGGGTTCACAAGTGTTCAAAAGTTATACATTCAATTAACATTATTTCATATCGGCTGACTTATTTAGAATTTGGATCTAGGTCATTTTGAAATCATGTTCTAGAATTAGCTAGCCTAATGGATAAATGGTAAAATATGACATACTTACATTGAGGTAGGATCTATAATCAATCTAACACACATCTAAAATTCATATACCCAAGAGGTTAAACCATCAGCATAGTTCACGAGTCTGAGTAATCACACAATTCTCACATGGTCACATGGTCTTATGACCACTCCATCATCAGAAGTCCTTATGGTTGGGCGGCCACACAAATGTCACTCTATTTTCCATAATAAAGGATTTAAGGTCACATGGTTACTTATTTTTACTACACCATAACTCATACATATATGGGGCAACCATTTTATTAAGCTTTCACATGCTTGCGTCTCCTTTATGGACAAAAGTCCTTACTAAGCACCATTTCATGTCGCCTCATGTGCAGCGTCAGATTGGAGAAGGGAGCTGCAACCTATGGTCTGAAAATTGGATGGGGCTGGGCCCTCTTCTGAACTGTGTAGTGGCTCCCATTCCAGCACCCCTACTGGATATGACGGTTAAGCATTTCCTGGGCACAGCTGGCCCTTTCCCTCCATCATCAGTGTTCCATTATTTACCACAGAATGTTGTTGATTTCATTTTTCAGGTGGGGTTTTGCATTTCTGAAGGGCCAGATAGTGTCATGTGGCCGTTCTCTCCTTCAGGGGTCTTCACGGTTAAATCAGCCTGGGGCCTTTACAGACCGACAAATCCACCTCCTTTGTGGGCTAAATGGTTATGGCAAGTAAAGATGCCCCCGAGAATCTCCATGTTCGCCTGGAAGGCGCTGAACAACGCCATTCCAGTGGATGGTGCAGTCCAGGCCCGCGGGATCCATATGGCCTCGGCCTGCGTTTGTTGTGATAATGGCGTTGATCACTCTAGATCGGTGGAGACTCTTAACCATCTCTTTCTGGATAGCACTCTGGCCCGGTCTGTTTAGCGCTAAGTCGGGATCTGGTTTGAAAATACGGTGATGGCAGCTAGCTCTCTGAGTGGAAGATTGACGCAGTGGTGATCCTCTTCCCCTGCTGGCGTACGGAAGACTATCTCGCAAAAGCTGGCTCCTTTCATCATTTGCTGGGTGATATGGAAAGCCCAGAATTCAGCGAAATTCGACGCAAGGCCAGTCTCGTTCGCTTCTGTGTTGGCTAAGGTGAAGTGGTGGTTACAGATAATCAACGGGCACAGATGGGATCCCAACACAAATATAGCTCAAAACAGTGGAGGTGGGCCAGTTGGTCTGTCAGCGATAATGCCTACTTCTTCGATTATTTCGATGGTTAAATGGATCAGACCTGTCCAGGGGTGGGCAAAAGTAAATGTGGATGGTTCATCCAGAGGAAATCCTGGGCTATCTGGGGGAGGAGGAGTGTGCAGAAATGATAAAGGGGAATTTATTTTTGCATTCTCCACCGGTTATGGTATTGGCACTAACACTTGCGTTGAGCTTTGTGCCATCCATGATGGCCTGTCCTTATGTAAGAGCAGGGGCCTATCTTAGGTTATTGTCGAATTGGATTCTCAGCTGGTGGTGAACATTTTGAATGGTGGGTCCCGCCCGGGCTGGAAATGGGTGTACTGGCTTAAGAGGATTCAGGGCTATTTGGAGATGGGTCAGTCCCAAATTGTGCATACTTTCAGGGAGGCTAACTTCCCAGCAGATGCGTTGGCACGGGTAGGTTCGGATACCCAGTCCTCCTCTTCCTTCTCCTCGGTTGCTGACCTCCCATCAGAGATCAAGGGGCTCTTATTCCTTGATAAGGTGGGCCTGGGGGCTGTTCGAGAAAATTAGCTTTCCTCCTTTTGTAGCTTTTGTGAGTATTTTTGGTTTTTCTCTCATGTTGAGAGCTATGATAGGTTGCCCAGCTTTTCCTGGGCATACCCAAATGTACATCCTCACATTTTGAAATGAAATCAGTGCCTGGCGCCCTTTATTTATTTTTATTTTTAAAAAAAAAAAAAACTCTCACATGCTTAGGTTGTCGATGCCATAATTTCACTTGGTTGAGTGGACATATAATTAATATCATGGTCTAGTGACATCATCTCAAAGCATCCAAAACACAATCACAAGCATACCCACCATAATAGGCTACACTACGTTACACTAACTTTTAAACTATAATCGTCTTATACTTTATATAGAGAATGACTCATATTTGGTGTCATATAATCAAGAGGCCAAGGACTAGCATCTATAACATCAAATATAGTTTATATAGAGAATGACTCATGTTTCAGCTATGAGAATAATGTAAGGGTTGTATTTATGTCGCATGACACCGAATTGAAGGCCACTCCATTATTAAGTTGCAAAATCCAACCCGACATAACAACCCTTAAGACTAGGGAATTCGATCATAATTCATGTAGCCGCACCTATGCCCTTAAGCACAAGGTCACACTGTTGGATGACCATCATTACAACATGATTTTATACAGTTAGGTGACCTCATGAGCACTTATGGTCAAATGACTACAATTACGCTGCATAATTAAGTGGCCATTCATGATCTAAGACTACATAAGTAAGGGGCCGCATGATTCACAATAGCACATGATAAGTGGGCTTCACACTTCACAAGATTACGGGTCGTAAAACACATAATCGTAGTTCATACCATCATACACATAAACATTTACTAAAAGAGTTCATTCGTTGGCCTATGTAAGACTACCACTAATGGCTTAAAAAGGGATGCACTCATAGTGAGCCTTATAGCTTGTGGGCTAATAATCTTAATGCCCTTGTGAACACGCTAGTGGGGTCTACAAGTAGGCTCAATATGGTCCATAAGGTGGGCCTAACATTTGGCCTAGCCCTCAACTCAAAATGAGCCAAAACTTAATGCAATTGGGTGTGATCCTAACATGGTTGATACAATGGAATGATGGTAAAAATGTAGATGGAAGTTCATCAATGGTTGGCATGGACAAAATACTTATATCTTGGCGAGGTCCTCCAATGGATGAACAATATATGCATCAAGGTGGGGTCCACCCATATAGTTGGATGTCAATTACAAAAATAGTTCAACGGCCCTAGAGAGTTCGATGGCGAGAGAATTTTCCTATGTTGTGGCCTACTGCATTTTGGACTCTACTGTACCTTTAGGTGGGGTCCACAATGGGCCCGATGAATCGACCGTCTTGTATGGAAATCAAACATCACAACCGAGAAGGATTTTCAACAGTGGTCATTCAAACAGGGCTACTTTATGTGGCGTGGGCGAGTCAAGATTAGAATTTGTCTCATTGTTGTGAGACCTATCAGAGATTGTGGTCCACTCGAGATTGTGACCCACCTGATCTGTCTAAATGGGAAAAATACAAAGTGCATACATCAAGTTAGGCCCAGTAGTGTGGGGATCAACGGTCTCCAGACAACGTGCTTTGGCACACTGCTTGGCTCACAAAAGATCTCTTAACTGTGGGAGGTTAATCCCATGGTTCCTATGGATTTTGGCCCACCTAAGGTTTTTCTTCATTTGATTTTTAGTGCCTTGACATGAAATGAGCTGTCATGATGGATGATTAATGGTTAGGACAGAACATATATATAATGATGGAGCCCATGGGGACCTTCCATGAGGTCGAGTGTGTGGGGCCCACCGACCCTCAATACCACCAGTCAGATGCACCAATCCATGGTGGGCCTAGGGCTTAAAATCAAGTGCATCTATGGCACATGTGGGCCACACCTCACACACAAGTTGAGAGGGTTACTATCCATTAAAACATTTATAATTATTTGTTGGGCCCACCAAGGCGTGAATCACAAATCCAGCCCATCCATTATATGTGCCTCACTTGGTTAAGGGGTCAGACCAAGTTTCAGATGCATCCAAATTTCGAGTGGAGCCCTAGCAAGTGCTTTTGGTTTCCAAGTTGTACAAACAGTTCAAAGGAGATCAAAGTTACATGGGTCCCATAATGATGTATTTATTATGTCGACATTATTCATCTATTTTTAGAGATTATTTTAAATCATTATTTAAGGAATGAATCATATCCAAAGATTATTTGAACCATACCACAGATAGCAGTGGGGATAACTATGCACAGGGCCCACATAACGTTTATTATCCATCCAATCTGTTCATTTGGTCAGAAGGACCTGAATTAAGAGGAAAATCAAATTTCATATTGATCCAAACTTCTGTGACCCCCCAAAAGGTCTGCAATGGTGGATGTCCAATCCCCTGCTGCTTTTTGCAGCGTGGATCACCTGATATTTAGATTTGTCTTATTTTTCTTCTCAAGCCTTAGGACGAGTTCACCAAGTGGATGGACAGTTTGGATAACACACACCTCATGATCATACCCACAGACATGCTGATATATATATATATATATATATATATATATATATATATATATATATATAATTTTATTTTATTTTAGTTTTTACATGATTTTAGATGGTGTGGGCCACCTGGTTCCATGTACGGTTGATTTTTGGGGTATCCCACTTTCTAAAGGGGACCCATCAAATGCATGGTGTTGATGTGCATCACACACCACAGTGGGGCCCACGGCTAGGACCGTGGCCCCTGCTCGTCCGTCATATGCAACAGCAGCGCCTATTGGTTGATTTTTTTTTTTTGAAAATAATATTTTTTCGCAGTTTTCCATAGGTAGGGCCTGCATCCGATGAATCCACTCCAGCTATTGCATTTCATAGCTCAAGACCGACCAAACAAGCCCAATATTCAGTATGCTTTAGCTTAAGGTGGGTCCTAGTCGATATTAACGGTAAAAAATTAATATTTTCTATGTTATGGCCCACCAGATAATCGGATTGGGTTCATTTTTCAGTTCAACATCTAAAATGAGGTGGGAATTAAATGGACGATGCGAATTAAATACATACATTATGGGTGGGGCCCGTTGTGGGCCCACAGCTCTTCCCTTCTTTTTCTTTCAAACGACGACAGCGTCCACCCATCCTCCTTTTTTTGTATTTGTAGTGATGTATGCACGTGTGTGCATGTGTGTGTTTGGCCAGCCCAATGGCCTCACTTTGGGCAGTTTGGATGGCTTATAAAATATTTTGGTGAGGCCCACTATCAATGGGTCTCACATAAAGTCTATAACAATTTTATTTATTTTTTTTCTTTTTTTTAATGTATTCTCCCATGAATCCATACCATTAATCACATCATTATCATCATATCATCACCACTATAATCATCCAAATAATAAAAAAGAAAACAAACCAAGAGTGGGGTGGGTGTACTCACCTTGATGGATTAATTAAATGGATAGTTGAGATGGATGGAAGAGATGGGATTGATGGCCCACCAAGATCTCTCTCTCTCTCTTATGTAGAAAAATGGTGAAATGCTAAGGGATAGAGGGATATTTGTAGAGAAATGGATAAAATGTGGTTAGATTCAATTAATGTGATCTTAGTTAGCTTAGATTAGGATTATGATAATTAATTCATAATTTGTAATTAATGGTGGGTTAAAGGAGCATGGGATGACATGGTGTGATGATGTCATGCTTAAGGTGTGGCAATGGAAAAGAGTTGACTTGAGGTGTACATGAGAGATGGGAGGTATGGGTGTGTGACATCACACACATGAGTAGAGATTCTCTCACCCATGTGTGGCATGTACATATGTGTATGACATGTGTTCTGCACATGTGTGGAGTGGAGTATATGGCGCCTTGCGCACATAATACACTAATTATTCTTCACGGCGTATCTCACAAACGGAGTATCGTATAGACGCACGGGTTGTACCTCCATAATCGCGGCGACGGGGCAGTCGATATAAAATAGGTTTCGGGATCTTAAGGTTCTGGTCAGTTGGGTGTATACTATAAACGATCAATTCAGGTTTAGCTAAGACGTCAATCATCGTGTACATATGCATATGAAATGGTACGAAATGAACGGGGTGTTACAATTTCCATGCATTTCATGGTCAATTTTCTTCACTTCATAGTCAATTCCATGCATTTCATGGTCAATTCCGGCGATTCCGCTTTACTTCACGGTCATTTCCATGCATTTCACGATAAATTCCTACGATTCCCTTTCACTTCACGGTCAAGTCCATGCATTTCATGATCAATTCGCTTCACTTCACGGTCATTTCCAATCATTTCACGGTCGATTCGCTTCACTTCACAGTCATTTTCATGCAATTTACGATCAATTTCGGCAATTCCCTTTCACTTCACGGTCAACTCGCTTCACTTCAAAGTCATTTCCATTCATTTCACGGTCAATTCGCTTCACTTCATAGTCATTTTCATGCATTTTACAGTCAATTGCGGTGATTCCCTTTCACTTCATGGTCAATTCTATGCATTTCACGGCCAATTCGCTTCACTTCACGATCATTTTCATTCATTTCAAAGTTATTTCACTTCATTTCACGATCATTTTCATTCACTTCACGGTCAACCTATGTATGCATCAAACTATCTATTTGACATTAATTTAATGGTGTCCCATGAATGCACAAAAGCCCCTTGCTTGGGCAATATGATATTGGGCAGGAGTCTCCACAACCTTATAGCAATAACTTTTATACGTACTACAATACATTATATAAGTGCGATAACGCCTGTAAGTAATGTAAAACAACCCGCCCATGCACATAACCATCCATCATGTGATAAATACACTTTGAGCCATTGTTATCAAATTTGATCTTCAATATGGAGTTTTGAGTCTGCGGTTCGTGATTTAGTACTTATCAAAGTCAATGATATATTGGGTCTGCCGGGTTGCCTCAAACCTGACAATAGGAAAATTTTAGAATTCTTCTTTTACAGGTATTCCATCTGCCATTGTAAAATGATGTTCCTGACATTGGATGTAATTCAGGGGAGCAGATCCAGTGCCTCCAAAGGCACAAGAGTTACCATGGGACCCACATCATTTTACTACACACATAGCATAGCTGGAAGAAATTTGTATCTCTCACTCAGCAGGCCCTAGAGTGACTAGGCCCTAAATTAGAAAGGTCATACTGATTGGATGGGATTGCTTGATCAATACAAGGGTTGGTTAGTACCCAATCCATTAGGGGACCCATGGTATGATCAATCTGGATTTTGTACATATATGTCATTAGTACAATAAACAATGCGATCAGCTCCCAATGTACAGAGTTAGAAACTCAATAGCCCACTATAATAAGTATTAGTAGCAATGTTTAAAATAGCCACGCTAACTACCGCTACTAAGATTTAATGCTAGCTCATGAAAATAAGATAAAATCATGTAGCCTACACTACATGATTAATCTACTTACACTACACACTACACACTACATAGACTATATACACTAGACGATACAGATCTCACATTTCAAGCTATTTTTCACTACAATATTAAAATCAATTAATCTTTTCAATGATTTGTTACATAAATCAATTAATCTGCATACACTACACACTGTGTATCCTATGGTACATGCACATACCTTACACCACAAGTTATCGTTCACTAAAACATTAAAATCCATTAGCAATTTCAATGATTCGTTACATTTATCATTTTTTAATGATAATTAGTTAATCATTTTCAATGATTAAGATTTGGGGCCCACCAAAATCATGACAGCTGGATGTGGGGCCTCCCAAAATCATGAACATTGAGTGTGGGGCCTATTCAAAATTATGTGGCCCATGATGGGACCCACCCAATTAAAAAAGAAAAAAAAAAGAGGTCGGCGGCATTACTATCGGATTGGCAGTATTGTGGCTCAGATAAAGCCGAGTGACTCAGTCACGCATTGACTCAATTCAATAAGTTTTTCTTTCTCTAAATTTATTTTCCTTTTTGGTTCTCGATTTTATAGTCTATTTAATTCAACATATTATCCAACAATCTTGAAATCGAATTTGCTGAATTACATAGACTATGGCTACAGTAACAGTAAATGCTTCTACTGAGTTAGCCAAAATCGAACCGTTCGCTGGACAATCCTTTAAACGGTGGAAACAGAAATTGATGTTCGCTCTTACCACCCTAAAAGTTTCATATATTTTATCTGAATCATTACTATAGATTCAGCAAATCAAAATGAAGTAACAGATGAAAATAATTACAAAAATTATATTCTAAACTCTTTATCCAACGAATTATATGATGTGTACTTCTTACGCCTCTGCTAAAGACATATGAATTGCTTTAGAAAAGAAATACATATTGGAAGATGCAGGCGCTAAGAAACATGCAATTGCTAATTTCCTTCACTATGAAATGACAGACGATAAATCTGTCACAAATCAGATTCACGACTTTTAAAGTCTAATTCACGAACTATCAACAGAAGGAATTAAGTTGGATGAGGTGTTTCTATCAGGAGCGTTAATAAAAAAGTTACCGCCCTCCTGGAAAGAATATAAAAATAGAATGAAACATAAGAAGAACTGTGTTTCTTTGGAAACCACTATCGTACACATACGAATAAAGGAGGCCAATAGAATCAGGGACCAAAAAAAGGAAATAAAAATGAGATAGATTCAAAAGCGAATCTTGTGGAATCAAGTCGGACAAATAATAAGAAAAAGGGCAACTGTCATAACTGTGGCAAACCTGGACATTATGCAAATGAATGCAGGCTCAAAAAGAATAATGCAAACAATCAATTCAAGAAAAAGGGAAACTGCTACAACTGTGGAAAGCCTGGGCATCATGTTAAAACCTGTAAGCTTAAGAAAAATAAAGATAAGCCGCAAGCTAATCTTACAGAAACAGGCAATGAGTCTGACATAGTAGTGGCTGTGGTGTCAGAAGTCTTCCTTGTAAACAACTTGGAGTGGGTGCTAGATACTGGTGCAACTAGACACGTGTGTAAGGATCGTAGCATGTTTACCTCCTACCAAGTATTAGGAGATGATGAACAGGTGTTCATGGGAAATGCTAGAACGTCTCCAGTTGTAGGGAAAGGGAAAATACTTCTAAAACTCACTTCTGGAAAGACTCTAATGTTAAATGATGTCCTCCATGTGCCTGACATTAGAAGAAACTTGGTCTCTGGTTCGCTCCTCAATAAGGCTGGTGTCAAATTAGTATTTGATTCAGATAAGCTTGTAATGACTAAAAATGGAACCTTTGTTGGTAAGGGGTACTGTAGCGATGGTTTATTCATTGTAAATGTATCCAATGATAATAAGAAAACATCTAGTCTGTTTATATCGTTGAACCTTTTTATCTATGGCATAATAGATTAGGTCATGTGAATGTGGCATCTTTAAAGAATATGAAAAGATTAGGTTTATTACCTAATATATCTAATGAAGAGTTTGAAAATTGTGAAACATGTGTAGAATCAAAATTTATTAGAAAACTCTTTAAACAAATAGAAAGATCATCTGTTCTATTAGAGTTGATACATAGTGATTTAGGTGATTTTAGAAATCACATGTCTAGAGGAGGAAAAAGATATTATATAACTTTTGTAGATGACTACTCTAGGTTCACTAGAGTATATCTATTAAGGAACAAAGATGAAGCTTTAGATGCTTTTTATAAATACAAAATTAAAGTTGAAAATCAATTAAATATAAAAATTAAAAGACTTGGAACAGATAGAGGAGGTGAATTTGAATCTTCTCAATTTAGAAAATTATGTGAAAAAAATGGAATAATTCACGAAACTACAGCTCCTTATACACCAGAACAAAATGGAATAGCAGAACGTAAGAACAGAACTTTAAAAGAAATGATGAAGGCCATGTTAAATAGTTCAGGCTTACCCTCAAATATGTGGGGAGAAGCAATTTTGTCTGCTTGTTATATCCTAAACAGGATTCCATCTAAATCTTCTGAACAAACATCATATGAACTTTGGAAGAATCATATTCCTAGTTATAAATATATTAAAGTGTGGGGGTGTCTTGCTAAAGTATGATTGCCTGAAACTAAGAAAAGAAAATTAGGTCCTAAAACGACCGATTGTGTATTTATAGGGTATGCACAAAACAGTGCGGCCTATAGGTTTCTAGTTTTAAAAATTAAGGATAATATTTTAGATCCTAATACAATTATAGAAGCTAGGGATGCAGAGTTCTTTGAGAACGTATTCCCTATGAAATCTAAATCTATAGGAATAGAAAAAGTTAATGAATCAGATATTGCGTCTACTAGTAAAAATGCTTACGAGAAAGTAGTAGAAGAGATACAACCAAGAAAAAGTATTAGAGTTAGAAGAGAAACTAACCTAGGAGATGGTTTTTTCACATTCTTAGTAGAAGATGATCCTACGACTTATATAGAAGATATTAACTCTCCAGATGCAACCTTTTGGAAGGAAGCAATAAATGATGAGTTAGAATCTATTATATCTAATAATACTTGGGAACTTGTAAATCTATCACCTGGTAACAAACCAATAGGCTGCAAATGGGTGTTTAGAAAGAAACTAAAACCAGATGGAACTATCGATAAGTTTAAGGCTAGGTTGGTAGATAAAGGCTTTAAACAAAAGGAAGGAATAGATTATTTTGATACATATTTCCCTGTAACTAGGATTACAACTATTAGAGTCTTGATAGCGATAGCCTCCATATATAAACTAGTGGTACACCAGATGGATGTTAAGACGGCTTTCCTAAATGGAGACTTAGAAGAAGAAATATATATAGAGCAATCTGAGGGTTATAAGATATTAGGTAAAGAAAATAAAGTATGTAGACTAATTAAATCACTATATGGTTTAAAACAGGCTCCTAAACAATGGCATGAAAAATTTGATGGTGTTTTAAAATCAAATGGTTATCATATAAATGATGTAGATAGATGTGTATATAGTAAAATTTTTGGAAATGATTATGTTATTATATGTCTTTATGTTGATGACATACTTATTTTTGGAACTAATATTAAATTAGTTAATGCAACTAAGAAATTCTTGTCATCTAAGTTTGACATGAAAGACTTAGGAGAGGCAAGTGTAATCTTGGGTATTGAAGTAACCAGAAAAAATGGTGTTATTATATTATCACAATCTCATTACATTGAGAAGATATTGAGAAAGTTTAACCATTTTGACTGTTTACCTGTCAGTACTCCTTATGATTATAGTGTGACTCTCATGAAGAATACAGAAAATAGTGTGTCTCAATTGAAATATTTCAAAATAATTGGTAGCCTCATGTATCTAACAAACTGCACTAGACCTGACATAGCTTTTGCAGTAGGAAGGCTAAGTAGATATACACTAACCCTGGAAAAGAACATTGGAATGCATTGTCTAGAATTTTGTGATACCTAAAAGGTAATATGACATATGGTTTACATTATAATGGTTATCCTACTGTATTAGAAGGATATAGTGATGCTAACTGGATCAGTGATTCAGATGAGACAAAATCCACTAGTGGATATGTCTTCACTTTGGGTGGAGGAGCAGTCTCTTGGAAGTCCACCAAGCAGACATGTATTGCTCGGTCGACTATGAAATCCGAGTTTATTGCCTTAGAAAAGGCTGGATCAGAAGCTGAATGGCTTAGAAATCTCTTAGCTGATATACGATTGTGGCCAAAGCCTGTATCGGTCGTGTCTATTCATTGTGACTGTCAAGCAGTTATAGCGAAAGAAAAAAGTAAAATATATAATGGAAAAAGCAGGCATATTAGACTCAGACACAACATAGTGAAACATATGTTGCGTGATGGAGTCATATCTATTGACTTTGTGAGGTCAGAAAAGAATCTAGCAGATCCTCTGACTAAAGGACTATCTAAAAAGTTAGTCAATGATACATCGAAGGGAATGGGGCTGAGCCTAATATATGAGCTGCCAGTGTCGGTAACCCAACCTATACAAGTGGAGATCCCATAAGATAGGTTCAATGGGTAAACAACAAGACACGAGGTAGACGATTGCACTGAGTTATATGAGCCTCTTATATGGTGTACAGTGCGAGCAGCAACGCAGAAGGATGAGTTTTTAGAACTCTTAATGGATCCATAGCCATATATTTGGTGGTGTATACAGTTGCTGCATACACTTGATGGAATTCACCTATATGGGTGTGGAGGTGGAGGCCGCTTCCTATGAGAATCTAGGCGAATTCTCTAGAGCACTCATGAAATTCAGGTAATAGTGTATGACCGAAACGCACCGAACCACAGAATCACTTGCAGAGGAAGAGTTGTGTGAGTGGCATGTACTTGCGATATACATTAAAAGGATTCAGGTTCAAGACTATGGTGTCACCTGATTCCTGTAGACCTGTCTTGCTTACTCTAATGTCGGTTCAAGTCTATGGTGACACCGGCACCATTGCACAACTATTTCGCTTTAGTCCGAAAGCATTTTATTTTAAAACATGTGGGGGATTGTTGTATTTGTTTTAAAATAATATTAAATTTTGAATTTTTAAATTTCAGTATTTTCCCTCCACATTTAAATTTTGGTGTTTTTGAGGTGTTGGTTTTGTCCCACATCAGATTTGACAAGAGAAATTCTCTTGTTTATATGATAGACTTTTTGCTTAGGGCTTGAGCCCCTTTTAGGGGGCATGTGAATTTGGTCCTGTAGGGGAGCTATGCCAATAGCTCTAATCTATGTCATTTACCACACACGCGCGCGCGCGCCGAGCCGAGCCGTGTCGTGCCGTGCCGAGCCGAGCCGAGCCGAGTCCGAGTCCGTGTCCGCGTCTGCGTGCGCGACGCGACGGGACGGGCTGGGCTGGGCGCGGGTGCGGGTGCGGGTGCGGGTGCGGTGTAAGTGTACTCGCGTGGGTGTGTGTGTATGGGTACTCGCAGGACTGTATGTGCGAGAATGTACTCGCACTTGCGCCTTTTCGTTTTAAACTAGAGAGATGCTTCCCTTCCGGATGGTCGCCCCTGACATAACCTTTTGTAAAGGGTGCTTATGCACCATTTCGGAGTCTATATAAAGACTTCCGATTCCAGTTTCAAAATACGAAAAAAAAAAATACTGTCTTATAAAACTCTCTCTGATATGGTTTTACCATTGTTACTGAGTTCAGTGCTGAGTCAACTCAGCACTTTCGGATTAAACTGCAAGTGGTTCGAGCCCGTGTACAGTGAGTGCACCGCTGGGACCGGGTCATAGTCGTTGTATCCTGGAGGTCGATTGCTCTGGAAACCTGTTGCACTTGGGACGCTGTCCAAGGAGAGCAAATTCGATTTCAAGCCGAGTGACTCAGTCACGCCTCGACTCAATTCAATAAGTTTTTCTTTCTCTAAATTTATTTTCCTTTTTGGTTCTCAATTTTATAGTCTATTTAATTCAACATATTATCCAACACTAAACATGAGCGATTTCCAGTGATTTGGAAGAGTATAACAAGCGACAGGACTGTGGGCCACACCAGATCGAATCCGTCCCCCACTAAGAAATGCCTAATGTAATTCTTTCTTTTTTTTAAATTATTTTAACGCACGCACACACACCCCACATACTCACGCTAGTGGAATTTCACCACCCATGGGTACTCGAACCCTTGACCGGGAGTTGAAACTCCTGAGAGTCTACCACCCGAGCAAGAGTAAGGACCCATGCATAATGTAATTCATTCATCAAGTTCCACAACGTCGTCTCTTTCCTATATCTTGCTGGCATTCCTTTCATTTCACCCTATAGAATGTCGGCTTGGGCTGAAAGTCATGCCAGTGAAGCTTGCTCTTCACATGAGTTGAAATTAATGGAGAAAATAGACAATTAGGAAAGTGATTTGTTAGGGTCTTCCAATATGATGTAGAGCGGATCGCAGACACTTTCATGGCCAAGATGGATCAGTGAAGGCCCGAATAGAGGCAGAGGTGATCAGGACCGTTAGAACCTTACAACGGTTGTATCTCACAAACCCGAATGAGTTTTTCAACATATCATAAATGATTTTGGAGTACGAGAAGCTACTGTAGTTAACCAACCCAGTTCATTGGATTTGCGAGATCCCATTACATTAAGAGTCAAAAGTCCATTTTATTTCCCTTTTTACTATAAATGATAAGTTTTAATTCGATCCTTACTATTGCTCGGCTGGTAGACTCTCAAGAGTTTCAACACTCGGTCAAGGGTTCGAGTATCCATGGGTGGTGAAATTCCACACAGAATTATGATCCTCTATAAATGGAAAGTTTATTATTTATAGCAAGTTACATTTTTAGAGAGTTTTGAGTTCGAGTCTAAAACTCCCTCCTAAGTTTGAGCTCACTATTTAAAGGATCATAAATTTATTTTTTATTATCAATTAGCTTATTTCAAATTATTAAAATTATTTCTGTTTCACCATCGTGGATTTGAGAAATCTCTATGAGTAGTCTAGAGAAGTTCTGAAGTAGTTATAATTCATCCATTGTGGATTCAAGAAATCTCAGTGAGTAGTCTAGAGAAGTTCTGAAGTAGTTATACCTGAGGAAGACGGTGATCAACCTCATCACATCCTTCCCGGCATCCCAATCAAGTCCCGTTTTATACATGGCTTGGATCACTGAACCATGGGCCCCACTAGTACAAGTCAAAAACCCAAATGTACCGTACAAACTCATAGGCCAAGATCGCGTAATACATCATACTGGCAATGAATTTAAAATTTTAATACAAACACTTACAGATTAACAAACAATCTATCTAAATGACAAGAGTTAATAAAATGGACATTAGCATCCACAATCTATGCTGTGTGTCTCCTCTTTTTACTTAAGTGATATGCTTTTTTTTTTTTACACCGTGGGACATTGCACATGTGCATGGGATCTGAACGGTAGGCAGTGCATTCTATGGATCCCACCCAAAAATCACACTAATTTCTCGATTTTGACATTTCTACATTTGTGAAAGCAAAGGAATGGTTTAAGAAAGAACTCAAAACTAAATCCATCATCCATGGTTGATCCTACCTGATCATCCATTTCTGGATCATGTGCTCATTTGAGCTGAGTAACTGATAAGTGGAAGAAACAGAACACCCACCTTGATTGATTCACATCCAACCATTTTTCATTGAGAAAAACTCTGATACTCTGGCAAGATTTGATAGATGATACACAGGCACTTAAGACTTAGAAATTACATATGTGGTATACAAGTAATTCAAATTAAAAGTATTTGATTTTCTAACCATTGGACCATTAAGAAATGAAAAATATCTCATGTTCCCAATAAACAAGTGTCCACAAATCAGGAGTTGGGATTGTTCAAATAATCTAATCTAGAATTTTGACTCAACGATTATGTGTACAATTTCTGAGCACCCGCATATCAAGAACCATGTACTCAGGACCCTGATTGCTAGGGAACCATATAGGTGGGCTTACAGTCATACATGTCATTGTCCACCAAATCACAATCCTAATCACCACACAAGTTTTCTTCCACGAAGATGGAACTAGCTTAAACTTCCCATATAAGACCACCTTCCACAGTTTCAAAAATGAAAAATGGTCAACCAAATAAATCAAGATTGGAGTGTTTATCAATTCCAAGATTTTGAAGCATGATAATGACAATGATGATGTAACATATGCTGGAAAGCTGATGGGGATACGATGACAATGATCATGTGGGTCCACTCAAATTGACATATCTAAAGCGGACGGTTGATTGAACACTATTTCTTTGACAAATGTGATTTACAAAATGACTTTAAGCGCGTCGTACTTGCTTAAACCATCTAGAACTTGTACTTTACACATACATTGCACTTATTCCATTACCAAGAAATTCGTGATGAACACCTTTAATCATGTCTGTACCAGGAGGGAGTCCTATCTACTAGGATGAGTCCTAGTCGTACACATTGTAACCATTCCGTGTATAAAGTGCAATCTCTACTCCATCACTAAAGCAGAGTTTGGATCATAAGCTACTTAAGTTACCTATGCTTCAAGAAACTTATCTTAGTTTTTACTTTTTATATATGCTAAGGTGATTAAGTAAATTTAAGTAAAAAGTTACTTGATTATTATTATGAAAAAAATAAGATGGTCCATAAAAAGGGATTGAACCAGCAATCAGGATGAGCTAATAGACTGAACTACTGAAAGAGAACTACTGGCTAGGAAGAGCCGACCAATAAGATAGCTCGGCTTAATCACAGGTTGGTTTAGTCACAAGTTGGCCTGATCACAAGTCGGCACGACTATAGCTCGGCCTGATCATATGTCAGTCCAATCATAGGTCAGCACAACCTTCGACAACCTTCAGCAAGGAAAACCGATAGCTACTGGAACCAACGATTATAAGGACACTACAAGCAAATCGACATTGGAATGATCCCGACTTACAAATAGCTCGGTACTACTCGCATCCGAGGCTTGATCTACCTTAACCATCCAAGCTTACCTGAAGGTCGGATAGACTTATCGATTCCTGACTAACCGTTTGGTCTTATCCGAGGCAAACGCTCTGAAGATATCTCACCTCGATCTCTCCCAAAGATCCCAGAGGATAAGATCAGGATCTCAGATATCTTGGACACCCGAGAGATCCCCGATGAATCAGGAGTCTGCGACGGGGAAGATCTCCGACGGTATGATCTTCCTCCTAAATAGAGAAAATTTTCTGCTCATGTAATCCTCCCTCTCGAATATATAAGGGAGCCCCTAGACAGTGAAAGGCATACACATGAATACGCATCCAACTCATACCTAAAATATGACTAGTGACTCTTTTCCGTAAGATCTTTTCTTACAAAGACCTTGGTCCCTGACTTAGGCATCGGAGGGTCCCCTGCATTAGCTAAGGTCTCCTTTGTCCTTTTATCTCTTAGGTGCAGGTGTTCAAGGGTCTAAGTAGGGTCTATCAAAAAACTACATTAACAATTATAGATTAAACTTACTTATTTCAAATAAATTACTTATCTAGTAGTGTAAGTACAAAAAAGTAACTTATTTAGTCGTATCCAAAAGGGCCTTGAGGGGGTGTTTAGATCGTAAGTTACTTAAGATAAGTTACTTATACCTTAAGTAACTAATCTTGGTTTCTATTTTTTAAGTCGAAAGATTGACTAAATTTAATTCAAAAAAAATAAAAATAGTTAGTAATAATTGATCATAAACCAAACTTACAGAAAAAGTAACTTATTTGGTTGTATCCAAATGGGCCGTAAAAGACCTTCAACCCTGCTAAGTTTGGAACCAGGACCTTAAAATACTAACCGCTATAAGATAAAATTGGGCCCACCCAAATAGCTGCCACCAGCACGTGCCTGTCTGGTCCAAAGCAATCCACACGAGGGAGATGACCTGTTGGAGAGACTGAAGCACCTTAATTCATGTAGGGACCACAAATCCTAACTCCCATAAGATGATCTGGGCCCACCAACCTTTCCATTTCCAATCTCCCCTTCCACAATTTTTTTATTTAAAAAAAAAAAAAAAAAAAAAACAAAGAAACTAATGTGCTTGCACGCTTACGGCTTTAAATGAATAGGACTCCAGAAGCCTAACTTCAAAAGCTAACCTATACGGTGTACTCATGTTCCGCCACGCTCTTTTTCAGACCGAAAGTGCACTTTCATTGATGCTTTCAAGACTTGGGAACAAACCCATGTGCAACTTCAACAACGACACATACACGCCTCTCTCTTTTCCCTCTTCATGCCTAATGTATTGAGATGACTTTGAAGAGTGTGGAGCCTAATGTATTGAGATGACTTTGAAGAGTGTGGAGCAAAGTACACAAGCACTTGATCAGTTCCAAGAAAATAAACTAGGATTAATCACCTACAAACATATAGGCTAGCTTCACCTACAACCAATTTCTGTAATCTAATAATGTCCCCTACAAATTATCATTGTATTTTCAAGTGGGAGTTTTTCACTCAAGCCTGATGAAGAGCCTGTTTGTTTAACCATATTCCACCCAATTACCACAGTAAATTGCGGTAACTTTGTAATGGTTAGTTTTAATACCCGGTTGGATTGGTGGAAAATAGAGACCTAAGCCTATGCAAAAGCCCTGCCATGATGTATGTTTCTGATCCACACCATCCATCCATGTTTCCGATCCACACCATCCATCTATTTTACTAGCTTATTGCACGTTCAAGGTCCATTTTTTCTTTGTGAAGTGTAGTTTATGATTTTGGGAATATGATAAGTGTGGTCCAAAATCTTTTTGTTGGGGCCCACCCAAATGGCTGTTATTCCTTTCAATTCAATAAAATGTAGGTCAAATGAGTCCACTTTTCTTTATTTAAATTATTAAAAAAAAAAAAAAAAAAGTGGACAACACCACAAGGGGATGATGATGTTCACCGTTAAGAGCTAAAGTAGTATAGGGCCCATGGTGATGTGTGTCTATCATTTAACTTGTTCAGAAGATCAGAAAGATAGATAACAAAAAACACAAATATTAAGTTGATCTAAAACTTTTGGCCCCGAAAAGCTTCCAACAGTAGGCATTTGATTCCCACCATAGTCTATGGTGTGGGGCACATGCGCTTTAGATTTCTCTTGTTTTTAAGATTATGTTTTAATATATAAGCTGATAAAACAAATGGATAGCATGGATCAGACACATACATTAAGGTGGGCCCCATATATTTTGTCTCATTTTCTACTCGATTTTAGTGCACTTGTCCAGGTCATGAGGATGGGTTGCATGCATTTACAATGCGGCTTTTACCATGGTAAATGGTAAAATAAACATGCCCTAAATGGGGAATGGGTTGCACCATGTCGACAGCCACCTGCATACTAAACGGGGAACAGGTCAGCTTAAGCTACTAGGTATGAACCGTTTAAGTAATGGGTTAAGCTTGTATTGGACCCTCGTGTATCTAACTCACCCATATAGATTATCAATGAGACCCAGCCTAAAATTAAATTAAAAAAATAAGTGTATATATATATATATGGAAAAGGTTTTATGGGGTCGAGCTCATGGAAACTTCCCATGAGGTTGAGCTTTGTGGGCCCATCGTGATGCGTGTCGAAACATCTATCCCATCAGTCAGATGCACCATTCCATGGTGGGCCTCGGGCCTAAAAATCAATTCAATCCGTGACTTGTGTGGGCTAAACTACATACAAAAATTGAGAGGGGTTTCCCTCCATTAAAACATTCAAAATCATTTGTTGGGTACACATAGATGTGGTTCACAAATCCAGCCCATCCATTATGTGTGTCTCACTTGGATGAGGGGTCAAACCAAGTTTCAGATGCATCCAAATTTCAGGTGGGCCCAAGCAAGTGTTTTTATATATTTTAGGTATGTCTTCACATGATTTTATATGGTATGACCCACCTGAGTTCCATATACAGCTGATTTTTAGAATATCACATAATTTAAAGGGAACCCATCAAATGCACGATGTTGATGTTTGACATACATCATGGTAAAGCCCACACAGCACGATTTCATGGGAAGTTCTCGTGAGCTCGGCCTCATAGAACCTTTTCCACACACACACACACACGACAAATTCAATTGAGCAGGCATACGCTTATCCCTATATTTCATTCCAAAACCTGAATTAGGTCATGAATGATGAAAAAACAATCTAAGTTAAGAATACATGTATATCACTTACATATTGTTAGGGGTTTGGTCTTCCTTGATAGAGTTGGTCTCGGCCTAATCCATAATCGGGGCTATAGGTAACTTTCTCTTTAGGTTTGCACGGGGAAGCTTCTTCCTGAGGGGTGGAGCGCCATCATGGGGATGGCTCATGTGTACATCTTCTTTACGATAGGTGGCCGAGTCTTTGTTTTAGGTGGACTCTTATGGCCACCCGAAGCACAGTCCATGTATCCTTTTCATGGTGAATGTTAATCAGACCTTAAGAAAAATAATAATAAAAAAAAGATAATGTATATCACTTACCTTGCCCATATCTTACATGTATTATAGTCAATCATGAAGCAAATACATTCACTAGTTTTATATAGGGTCTTTATCTATTTGGTTTCCAATTACAACTGTAAATACTGCAAGTGGGTGATAATTATTTACTTTTGTAATTGTACAATGATTTTACTTATATTTTAGTGCAATGACGATTTTATTAAATTATTTATATCACCCACAAATCACTGTAAAATTAATAATTTTATAATATAAAAATATAATTATTACAATTTACTTCATTTATTTTTTTATATTTTACTAGTGCATTTGACTCTCTGCCATCATTCTTATTTAAACAAATATAGTTAATTTACTTTACATTCTTATACCAACTTGGAAAACCAAACAAGCTAATGAACAACCCACATCCACGACAGAGGACAAACCAAAGCAAAAGGAAATAAGTCATAGCCAACAAGCGGTTGCAGGTGATTGGTCTTCTTAAACATGATGGCCTAAGATGGGCGACTTTAGGTACCAGGTCATGATTCTGACCTCTTTTATCAGCACCCATTCCCATGCAGATAAAATATTTTCAGCCTCATACACTTTTCCTTGAGCTCCCGTCTTCATCATATTGCGTTTTGTTCTTTTGTTCTTGGTCGCCTCCATCATAGTCTCATGGCCCCCGAATCCCTCCACCTGTGCTTGGTTGGTACAACCACCGCTTGGTGTACCAGATACACGCCCCTAAAACGCCCATGTGGCCTGCACCCTGGGAAACGGATTGGTTACTCCCCCTGCCACCAGCCCCGTGGCTGATGTTTGGTGCTCTGTGGGCCCACCATGACGTATGTATTTCATCCATTCCGTTCATCCATTTTTACAGATCACTTTAGGGCTTTATCCTAAAAATGAGAGGTATATAAACCTCAAGTGGACCACACAACAGGAAAACAATAGTGATTGGATATCCACCATTTGAATGCTCCTAAAGCCCACTGTACTGTTTATTTGACATCTAATATGTTGATTAGGTCATGCAGACCCAAATGAAGGGAAAAAACAAATATTGGCCCACAAAGTTTTTAATAGTCGACATTCATTCAACACTGTTTCCTGTAATGTGGTCCACTTGAGATTGGGATATATCTCATTTTTAGCTTCATTTCATAAAATGGTCTAAAAAAATAGATAGACAGCATGGATGAAATACATACATCAAGGTGGGGCCCACAGAGCACCGACCATCAGCCAATGGCTGATGGCAGGGGGAGTAGCCGATCCGTTTCCTGCACCCTGGGTATGTGAAGATGGTCCATATGCGTACATGCAGAAATTGCACGCGTGCCATACACGGTGCTCAGACTCAACCGTCCAAATTGTAGGCCCCACTATAGATAGGCCATAACCTCAGGATCAGATTCATTAGACGTTCTCAACCTGTGATCGTTAGATGCTCGTTCAGTTCGATTTGTGAGGGATGACAATGGAAGGACACTGGCACTGGAAGCTGCTAGCGTGGACATGCGGCCGCGGATTTCCTGCGAAAGCCCTTAGAAGGAAGTAATTGCGCTGGGATGTTACGTCGGGCCATCACGATGTTTGTGAAAAATTCACCCCCATTCATTCGTTTTTCCGGATCATTTTAAGGGAGAGACCAAAAATCAGGTGAATTCAAAATTGGAGGCAGCCATATGAGAAGTAAAACTGGAGAAAGAGTTTCCACCGTTGAAATCTTCCTGAGCTCAACCTTGTTGTTTATACAATCCAAACTGTTCCTAAGTTCATTTATACTGGGATGAAGTGAAAATAAAAAACTATTAGCATTATATTAAACTTTCGTGGCCATATAAATGTTTAAACGGTAGTTACTTACCGTATTTCCTCAAGGGCGGCCCACTTGGGTTTTGAGTTCACCTGATTTTTGGCATAATGTACTTAAATGATATGATTTCAAAACATCGGTGGACGCGGCGGATTTCTAAGAAACGTCGTGATGCCCAAGGTAGCATCTGGCGCAGGAACTTCCTGCCAAAGCCTATCGCAAGAAATAAACGTCACGCAGGAATGGTGAGATGACACGTGGCTAGGCGAATGAAGGTTCCGGACGCGGATTGCGTGCTACCCCGCCCGTCTCTAGCCACGAACGGGCAGTTCTATGGGAGGGTCCACTGATATGTATCGGTTTATCCACGCCGTCCATCTCTCCTCTTGGATCATTATAAGATACGTGCACAAAAATGAGTCAGATCCAACGCTCACTTGAACCACACGAAATAATAAGCTTAGGTTGCATGCAAGGACAAAGCATTAATTGCTGGTTTCATTAAATGCAAGAGTCACTATCATTTGTGTAGTGTAGTCCACTTGACCGTCGGATCTGTCTCATTTTTGAGCTTATACAATGTACGGCGTGGATAAACCGATACATCAATACGCGTCCGAAGGTTCTAGTGCCGGGACCATCTTGACTTGGTTTCTTCCGCGAGTGACCATCGTTCCACAACCACTCACATGTATCGAAACCGTCCAAATCGCTGACAAAATGTGGATGCAGGGCCATCTCAAATTTTCTACGATAAGATGACAGCAATCGTCTGATTTACCCTTGGAAATTGGAACAGTCATCATAATGGATTTAACAAATTGGACGGTTACAAATAATCAATCTAATTTCTAATGTTTAGAGAGATGATCCATCCACAATGTGCCCACAGGGTGGATGGTCTCGATTTTCCAACGTGATTGGCACGTCTGAAAGGAATACGGTGAATGGTGGTGAACCATGGTAGGAGTCTAGATCTCGTGATTCACGTATCACATGTAACTGTCACGCGTGGACCCGCTGATAGTAAAATCTTACATTGATCACCAAAATTACGAGAAGAAATTTGTTACTCCGGCAGAGTGTGAATGATGATACACGAGCGCTTAGATATTGCATACGTGGAATACAATTAATTTAAATTAAACTGTTCGGGTTCGGGATCCCAGTTTAAATGTATCGTGATCAAAAATTTCTAAGTCCTCGGTAACCAAAAATTGCGCTTATTTAACTACCTGACCATGGGATAAATGAACGGCTAGAAACGAAAAACATCCATTGGTCCTAATTCTCGCAGATCAGAGGTTAGAAATGCTCGAACCGTTTGGTCAGTTTAATACAAAAAATGCGGTGCTACATTTTTAATTTCTGAGCGCCTGCATATCATGCGTCAATTCGTGCTGGAGTATCAAATCTAGATCTCCACCTGTTCTGCATTCCTACCCTAAATCAGGCCCACAATATCTTCAAACCGGGAACGGATTGGCTACTCCCCCCGACACCAGCCAATGGCTGGTGGTCGGTGCTATGTGGGCTCCACCATGATGTATGTGTTTCATCCATGCTGTCCATCTATTTTTAGAGATCATTTTACGGTGTGAGTCCAAAAATAAGGTATATCCAAATCTCAAGTGGACCACATTACAGGAAACAGTGTTGAATGAAGATCAACAAGTAAAAGCATTTTGGGGGCCATAAAAGTTTTGGATCAAGCTGATCTTTGCTTTCTCTCTTCATTTGGGCCTGTATGACCTAATCAACAGATCAGATGTCAAATAAACATTATAGTGGGCCTTAGGAGGATTTTCATGGTAGATATGGTGTGATCCATTTGAGATTTATATCCTTCTCATTTTTTGGATCAAGCCATAAAATGATAGGTAAAAATGGATGAACGGAATGGATGAAAGACATACATCATGGTGGGGCACACAGAGCACCAGCCACCAGCCACGGAGCTGGTGGCAGGGTTAGTAGCCAATCCGTTTCCCTTGAAACCTCATAGCAATACGGTGACCTTCGATGCTGCAAATCACGACCGTCCAAATCAATACTGCAATCTCTATTTATGGCTCACTAAACATCCAATCACAACATGTGGATGACCTTTACTTCATCAGTAGATCCCAACAAATACGAACCGTCATAAACCAACGACCTCTAAAGAACTTAGATGGCCCCAAAATAAGATTGGTTGAACAATCCTGACCTTTGATTCATGGACACTTGTTTATAGACATTTATTACCTTCCAATATCTATTTAAACCAAGCGTAGTTTTTGTTTCATGCCGCATCAAAGCTGGAGATAATAATTGGAACAGTTTAATGTCGCTTACTTGTATACCACGTATGCAATTTAAGTAAATTCTTCGTGCCTGCGTATCAACCATCACATCTGCCGGAGTAACAAAGTTTTTCTCAAAAACCCCAAAAAAGTTGCATCATCAAGCAAAGATAATAACGGAAGATTAGGCATCAATTAAGAGTGACGGATTAGTAGTCCGTCGGACCATGCAGAAATGTACTCCTCCACAACCTCCGCGATCCATCAGGTCCACCAATCCGCGATCCTGCTGGCCCACCGTGCAACAATCGTAAACGGTTGGACAATCCTGCCCATGTTCTTCTCGAAGAATGGGAAACACTGGCCTCTTTATCGTTGATAACTATCCCTCATCCCGAGAAGATTGTCCGACCGGTGAGATCTACGCAACTACGCTTATCGCACAGATACCGATTCCAATCATGGAGGGGTGGGACCCATCTACGCCATATAGCCCGCGAGCTAAAAAAAAAGGGTGATCCGGCACTGATAAGCAAAACCCTAAGAACCTGCCGAAACTCCATCCTTGAAACTTCCACGCACATACACCGATTCTTCTGTGTATAGCGTTGTGACCTACAAACGCTACGTAGAGAAGAACCAAACCAGCTTCAACCACATAGATCGATCAAAGCCCAAAATTCAACGAATCTTAGGAGAGGAAAAAAGATGTGAATATTTTACAGAATTTCCAACTAAAAAGAACGAAATGCTCATATACACCATTCAAACCGCGTAACAAACCTCGAAAAAGGAAAACATCAACGAAGAAAAAGGAAAGGGGAAAAACCCATTAATCTAGACTGTCCATGAAACGAAGCCCATAAAATCTAAGCCGGTCCCGGTAATCGAGGATGAGAAGCGAAGGGCAGACTCCTCAGAATGAGATACCGCATCCGTCTCGGGAAGGGCGCCTCATGAAAGAGCTGCTCCAAAACCCTAGCCAACAGCACCGTGTACTCCTCAAGAAGCTCCGCCACGATCGCCACCAAAATCATCTTTTTATCTCGGGCGCAAGCAGGGACATACACCGTATCTCTGTATGTCTTCACTGCAGAATAGAACCTTGAAGAGAGAGAGAGAGAGAGAGAGAGAGAGAGAGAGCGCCAGAAGCGATGCACGGGGCAGAAAAGCCAGATCTCTTACTTAATAAACGGTCCTGATTATTTTTATTAGTTTTTTTCCGGGGGCGAGACGGAGGGAGCGTTCCGGTGTGCTCCGCAGATTACACGTGGTTTGTCATGAGGGTGACACGCGTACGGCCTTTTGTTTTTACCCAAATTAAGATGCGGATTGGGACGCGGGTTTCCTGCGAAAGCTTTCGCACGAAGTTCCTGCCCCACCGTGATATTCGGAAGAAATCCACCCCGTCTATTTTTTTGCGAGATTAGTTTAGGATATGTTACCCAAAAAAGAGGCGGATGTAAAACTCAATTGGGCCATATGAGAGGGAAATTTAGGGAAAGTATTTCCTACCGTTAAAACCTCTATGGGCGCCACCTTGATGTTTATATGCCATCCAAACCGCTTGTAAGGTCATTCCCACTAAGATTAAGTGAAATCAAAGTAAACTAGCCTGATACGAAGCTTTTGTGGCCGCATGAAAATTTCGACAGTAGTCACTAAATCCCCACTTCTTCCTCTCGCCTGGACACTCGAATTTTGGATACACTCCATTTTTGGTCACATTCACTAAAATGATGTTGCAAATCCTATAAACGGGGTGAATTTCTCTAAAACACCACGTTGGGCCTACCTAGCGTCCTAGTGCAGGACTTCCTGCGAAGGTTTCGCAGGAAACCCTCGTCCAGCGGATTGGGACGCGGATTGCGTCCTACCCCGTCCGTCTCTACCCCCGTCCGTCCCACCTTGATGTATCTGTTTATCCAAGCCGTTCATCCCTATTTTAAGATCATTTTAAGGTATAAAAGAAAAAAAGACACAGATCCAGCGATAAAGTGGACCACACCAAATAATAAGTTTGGTTGATGCCAGTTGCATTAAATGCGCTGAACGTTAAATGCCAGTTGCATTAAATGCATGAGCCATCTGTAGTGTGGTACATTTGAGGGTTGGATCTGGCTCATTTTCGTATTAAACCAGAGACGGGTGGAGGTAGGCCGCAATCCGCGTTCAGCGGATTGTCTGGTCACCCTGACACTAGGGATGTCCCTGATGACGGGCGATGTGGGGCGGTGCATGTGTTTCACCGTCCATCAAATTTTCTAGAGCATTTCAGCGCATGAACCCAAAAACGAAGTAGAACTGGACCGCACAACAGGAAACTCTTGTGATTCCACGTTCACCGTTTAAAGCTTCCTCGGGCTATAAAAGTTTTGGATCAAGATAATTTTTATATTTTTTTTCCTTATCAAGGTTTTTCATTACAATGTAATCTAGGAAAGTTTCAACGGTAAGTGTCAATGTCCCACCTTTTCCTGTGGTGTGGTTCACTTTTAGGTTGGATCTGCTTAATTTCCTGGATCATACCCGAAAACGATATGAAAAAACGGATGGACGGTATGGATATAAAATACATAGATCACAGTGGCCCCACAGAACCTGACACTAGAGATGTACCTGTGTCAGGGTTATCAGGGAATCCGCTTCCATCAACGAAAGCGCTAGGCGTACGGTCCTACTGTCATCCTTATCCACACGGCATAGGGCACGATTCTTTTTGTGCTAGTTTGCCACCCTTCTTTTTTAAGTTTTGTGACTCGTCAACCGTGCAGTTGCCTACGTGCACGTCAATCCTGACCGTTGAAATCGTGGGGTCCAGAACGTTAAGAAGCCCCACAAATTTATTTATCTAAACTAAATGAATTTTCATGTTGAAGTTGGATGGCTCGTCATTTTTCCTTAGCCGTTCATTGACAGACACCAAGATGTGTAGAGTTGTTTGATCATCCTGAAATTTATGTTAAACTTTCATATACAATGGACCCTGAAATTTAGACGGTGTGGATTTACGTGAAAGTATCCCACGTGAGAGGTGGATGAGACACCACAACGTAACAATGAAACAATAGTCGAACTTTTTCTGTCGGGGAACTTAAAAGTGGAGTTATGATATGTGATTCAGTGTATGGCCCCTCATCTGTAGAGGTGGAATATCAGTTAGAGATCCTTGCCTATAGAATACGTGTCATAGATCCGATCCGTTCATCAAATTTTCCGAAATGTGAAAATTGGATAACTAAAAATAAACCTAGTACACCCATCAACTGAGCTACATACAAACGTTGAATTTTTGTCTTTGTACATTTTTTTTATAACTGCCGTATATTTCAAACGAGTTTACCTGTCTGATTACCTGATAAACATTCCTTTTCGTCCATGCAAGATCTTACCCCATTTATTAACGGATTAGATCTATTACACGTGTGCTATACACATAGATCTCTGACACGTATTTCGTCCCAACATGAGGAGACGCCCACTGAATCCTGCGTCGGTAAATTACGTGATACCATTTCACAGACATCGGTTGATACGCATGCACGCCTAAGCTTTACACGTGTCTAAAAAATCTCAAAATAAAATGTTCAAATTGAGGTCCTACTACTGTATTCAGGTCACTCGTTCAAGGATTGATCGGGAAATATTAAAAGCTGAAAACTGGAACTTTACGGACATTCGGTGCTTACACTTCAACCGTCCATTAGATGTCCACTAATCGTAAATTTAGAAAATCAAATCAATCTGAAATTTGGTCTATTTTGTAATTCGATAGAGTCCCACAATTTGGACGGTATGATTTTAGTTATCATGATGTTAGATCTACATTTTTTTTAGTGTCTTTCATCAATTATCGTGCTCCAACATTCTACCAACGTTTTTCACAAACTCTTTGCTGAAGGGGCAATTACAACTGCAAGCGCCCATCAGTAAACGCCAAATGCAAGCGAAACCTTACACGTGTAAGAGATCAAGTCTGTTCATCATGCTTTTAATAAGGTGGAAATCAAATAGGATAAAAGTTATTTAGATAAGGTTATAAAAATTTTTCGCCCATGAATGAAGGAATTAACAGCCAGAGGAGGTCAACGAGTTTCTCATATAGGAAATAATTTGGGTCCACCTGATTAATGGTATTGATCTAGGAAATAATTTGGGTCCACCTGATGAATGGTATTGATCCCACACATGTGCTTCACTCGTGGGGCGCTTATTTTGGGCTGTTGCAATACAAATCCTCGTGTTTTAGGATAAAAGTCTAAAGAGAAATTTACGACTGTACGACCCATTTATGGATCATTTACGAGACGAGGCCCACCTTATTTTCCCTTGCAAGAATAAGCCCAAGATGTACGGACGACTTGCCAAAGGTCGAAAATGCCCCTGCTTGTTCCTTAAACCGGATCGGTGGTGCTCCTCGAACTCCGAGTTGTACGAACGGTTCAAAAGATATCAAAGTTACATGGGCCCCACAGTTACGTATTTATTATATCCACAGCGTTCATCTATATTTCAAGATCATTTCCGGGCATTATCAAAAAATAAATAAAATCATATTCAAAGATCAACCGGAACACACCACAAAGAGCAGCGGGAAAATTGATTTTCACCGTTAAAAATTTTGTAGGGACCACCATAACATTTATTTTTCATCCAATCCATTCATAAGGTCACAAAAAACAGGATGAAGAGGAAAAACAAGTTTCACAATCATCCAAAACTTCTGTGACCCCTAAAAGGGTTTCAATGGTAGACGTTCAATCCTCCACAGCCTTTAACAATGTGATTCACTTGATGGCTAGATCTGTCTTATTTTTCATCTCAAGCCTTAATACGAGTTCGCCAAAAAGATGGACAATTTGGATATAACACATACCTCATAATAGGACCCACAAAAGGCGATAGGAATTACAACAACAAAAAAATTAAAAAAATAATAATAAATAAATAAAACTAGGAACTTATGGCTAGAAGGCTTTCTATGTCTATGGATAATAACCGTAGCAATAGCCTTAGCCCCTGCCATTTGTATATGTCTTTTTATATGTATCGAAGGTCTTTTGATATGTCGTTTGATATGTATTGAGTGTTTTTCGATTAATCAAAAAAGGTCCAGAATTATCTAGCAAGTTTGCCTCAAAAATCCTTCAATTTTCGATACAAATCGAAGTATATTCGATATATATCTAAGGTATTTTACCAATAGTTACGAATTATAATCGTAACCATGACTGTAGTCTGTGCCAGTTTATAAATATATATATATATATATATATATATATATATATAATTATTTTTTAATTTATTTACATGAAGAACTTCATTCTACCTGCAATTTTCTCTAATACATATTTATATAAAAAAGATTCTCTTTTTTTTTTTTTTCATTTCTTTCTTTATTCATTTAATAAGAAGATCTTCTAAACCAAAATTAGTTACTTGACGTACCCTATATGATTTTGGGGTAGGAGAAACTACTTTAGCTAACCAACCTGGTTATTTTTCAAGATTCTATCATATCGATGGTTGAAAATCCATTTCACTTCACTTCACGGTCATTTCCATGCATTTCACGATCATTTCCCTTCACTTCACGGTCATTTTCATGCATTTCACGGTCAATTCGCTTCACTTCACGGTCATTTTCATGCATTTCACGGTCAATCTCGGCAATTCCATTTTGATTCATGGTCATTTTCATACATTTCATGGTCAATTCCCTTCACTTCATGGTCATTTCCATGAATTTCAGGGCCAATTCACTTCACTTCACGATCATTTTCATGCATTTCAAGGTCAATCCCAGCTATTCTGTTTTGATTCACAGTCAATTTCCTTTACTTCATGGTCATTTCCATGCATTTCACAGTCAATTCGCTTCACTTCACGGTCATTTCCATGCATATCACGGTCATTCCCGCCTATTCCATATTGATTCACGGTCATTTCGATGCATTTCACGATGAAGTGTAGCGATTGGACCGTGAAATGCGCGGAAGTGACCGTGAATCAACACATAATAGGTGGGAATGATCATGATATACATGAAAATGACCGTGAAGTGAGGCGATTGGACCGTGAAATGAGCGGAAATGACCGTGAAGTGAAGGGGCATAGCTGTGAAATGCGCCGAAATGACAGTGAATCAACACGGAATAGGTAAGAATGACCGTGATTTTCATGCATATCATGGTCATTCTCGCCTATTCCGTGTTGATTGACGTTCATTTCGGTGCATTTCACGGTCATGTCCCTTCACTTCACGGTCATTTTCATGCATTTCACAGTCCAATTGCCTCACTTCATGGTCATTTCCATGTATATCACAGTCATTCCGCCATTTTGTATTGAGTCATGGTCATTTTAGAGCATTTCACGGTCATACCCCTTCACTTCACGATCATTTCCGTGCATTTCACGGTCCAATCGCTACACTTCACCATGAAATACGTCGAAATGACCGTGAATCAACATGAAATAGACGGGAATGACCGTGATATGCATGAAAATTACCGTGAAGTGTAGCGATTGGACCGTGAAATGCGCTGAAATGACCGTGAATCAACACGGAATAGGCGGGAATGACCGTGATATGCATGGAAATAACGGTCATTCCCGCATATTCCGTGTTGATTCACGGTCATTTTGGTGCATTTCAAGGTTATTTTGGTGCATTTCACAGCCATGCCCCTTCACTTCACAGCCATTTCTGCGCATTTCACGGTCCAATCACCTCACTTCACGGTCATTTCCATGCATTTTACGGTCATTCCTGCTTATTCCGTGTTAATTCATGGTCATTTCGGCCCATTTCACGGTCATGCCCCTTCACTTCACAGTTATTTCCACGCATTTCACGGTCAATTCGCTTCACTTCACGGCCATTTTCATGCATTTCACGGTCATTCCCGCCTATTCCATGTTGATTCACGATCATTTCGACGCATTTCACGGCGAAGTATAGCGATCGGACTGTGAAATGCATGGAAATGATCATGAAGTGAAGGGGTATGACCATTAAATACATTGAAATGACCGTGAATCAACATGGAATAGGCGAAAATGACCGTGATATGCATGGAAATGACCGTGAAGTGAGGCGATTGGACCGTGAAACGCGGGGAAATGACCGTGAAGTGAAGGGGCATGACCGTGAAATGCGCCGAAATGACCGTGAATTAACACGGAATAGGCAAAAATTACCGTGATTTTCATGCATATCATGGTCATTCCCGCCTATTCCGTGTTGATTCACAGTCATTTTGGTGCATTTCACGGTCATGCCCTTCACTTCGCGGTCATTTTTGTGCATTTCATGGTCCAATCGCTATACTTCACCGTGAAATGCGTCGAAATGATCATGAATCAACACGGAATAGGCGAGAATGACCGTGATATGCATGAAAATAACCGTGAAGTGAAGGGAATTGACCGTGAAATGCATGGAAATGACCGTGAAGTGAAGAAAATTGACCATGAAATACATGGAAATGACCGTGAATCAAAACGGAATTGTCGGGATTGACCGTGAAATGCATGAAAATGACCGTGAAGTGAAGCGAATTGACCGTGAAATGCATGGAAATGACCGTGAAGTGAAGCGAAATGAATTTTCGACCATCGACCTGATAGAATCTTAAAAAATAACCAGGTTGGTTGGCTAAAGTAGGTTCTCCTACCCAAAATCATGTACGATACATCAAGTAACTACTTTTGGTTTAGAAAATATTCTTGTTAAATGAATAAAGAAAGAAATGAAAAAAAAAAAAAAAAAAGAGAAATTTTTTTTTATATGCTTATATATACATATTTTTATAAATATGTATTAGAGAAAATTGTAGGTAGAATGAAGTTCTCCATGTAAAAAAAAATTTAAAAAAAAAAAAAAATAAAAAATAATTTTTTTTTTCATAGACTAGCATAGACTATTATCATGGCTACGGTTATAATTTGTAGCTATTGGTAAAATACCTTCGATACATATCGAATACACTTCGATTGTATCAAAAATTGCAGGATTTTTGAGGAAAACTCGCTAAACTGTTTTGAACCTTTTTCGATTAATAAAAAAACCTTCGATACATATCCAACGACATATTGAAAGACCTTCGATACATATAAAAGGATATATCAAAATGACAGGGGCTAGGGCTATGGCTACGATTATTATCCGTAGCCATAGAAAGCCCCATAGCCATAAGTTATTGGTTTGTTTACTTATTTATTATTATTTTTTTATTTTTATTATTTTTTATCATTGTAATTCCCATCATTTTTTGTGGGTTATATTATGATGTATGTGTTATATCCAAACCGTCTATCTTTTTGGCGAACTCGTATTAAGACTTGAGATGAAAAATAAGACAGATCTATCTATCAAGTGGACCTGTTAAAGGCTATGGAGGATTGAACGTCTACCATTGAAACCCTTTTAGGCGTCACAAAAGTTTTGGATCATGATGAAACTTGTTTTTCCTCTTCATCCTGGTCTTTGTGACCTTATGAATGGATTAGATGAAAAATAAATATTATGGTGGGCCCTACAAAATTTTTAACAGTAAAAATCAATTTTCCCGCTGCTCTTTGTGGTGTGGTCTAGTTGATCTTTGGATATGAATTTTTTTTTTTCTGATAATGATCCGAAATTATCTCGAAATATGGATGAACGTCGTGGATATAATAAATACGTAACTGTGGGGCCATGTAACTTTGATATCTTTTGAACCGTTCGTACAACTTTGGAGTTCGAGGAGCGTCAGCGCTCGTCTTCGAGCACCACCGATCCGGTTTAAGGAAGAAGCAGGGATATTTTCGACCTTTGGCAAGTCGTCCGTACATCTAGGGCTTATTCTTGTAAGATAAAATGAGGTGGGTTTCGTCTCGTAAATGGGCCGTAAATGGGTCGTACAGTTGTAAAATTCTCAAGTCTAAAATTGAGTTTTAAATGACAGCTGGTATGGCAGCTGGAATGGACGGGAATAGCCGGCACCCCCGCGTTCATGCAGGTGGAGCGTATGTGGGGCCCATTGTAATGGGAAACGGATTGGCTACTCCCCCTGCCATCAGCCATCGGCTGGTGATCAGTGCTCTGTGGGTCTCACCATGATTTATGTGTTTCATCCATTCCGTCCATCTATTTTTATAGTTCATTTTATGGCACGAATGAAAAAAATGAGGCATATCTCAATCTCAAGTGGACCACGTTACAGGAAACAGGGTTGAATGAATGTTGACCATTAAAAACGATCTAGGGGCTATAAAAGTTTTGGATCTAGCCCATATTTATTGTTTCCCTTCATCTGTGTCTTTACGACCTAATCAACAGATTGAATGTCAAATAAACAGTACAGTGGGCCTTAGGAGGACTTTAATGGTGGATATCCGATCATTATTTTTTTTCCTATGGTGTGGTCCACCTAAGATTTGTATCCCTATCAATTTTTTATCAAGTCCGAAAATGCTATGTAAAAATGCATAAACAGAATGGTTGAAACACATACATCATGGTCGGGTCCACGTAGCACCGACCAGCAGCCACGGACTGGTGTCAGGGGGAGTAGCCAATCCGCCTCCATTGTAATGTCCTTTACAAATCCTATTTGTGTATAAATTTCAGAATCTTACAGTAGGACGGGAGCTTTAAAAAGAGGCAGATTGAAAAAACTCAAGTTGGTCACATGAAAGGAAAAGGTAAGAATGGAAATGCGAACCGTTGAAACGTTCGTGTGGCCACAAAATTTTTAGATCAGTCTAATATTTTTATTTTCAGTTCATCTCAATGAGAAGATCTTATGAACGGTTTGGATGATATATAAACATCAAGATGGGCTTCGAGAAGGTTTCAATGGTGAGGGTTTCCGTTCTCACTGTTTGGTTTACCTGAGTTATGGATCTATGTAATTTGAGAGCTCCTGTCCTATTGTTAGCTTACGAAACTGATAGACGGCGTGGATTATTTTTTTTAAGAACATCTTTGTGGGCCCACGTAGATACTATCTACAGGGACTTCCTGTACAGGCAGTTCACGTCCGGCCGGAATCGGAAACGGATTGGCTACTCCCCCCGACACCCAATGGCTAGTGGTCGGTGCTCTGTGGGCCCCACTATGATGAATGTGTTTCATCCATTCAGTTCATCTATTTTTAAAGATAATTTTACAATATGAGACCAAAAATTAGATATATCCCAATCTCAACTGGATCACATTACAGGGAACAGTGTTGAATGAGTGTCGACCATTAAAAATATTTTGGGGGCCATAAAAGTTTTGGATCAAAATGATTTTTGTTTTTTCCCTTCATCTGGGCCTGTATGACCTAATCAATAGATTGGATGTCAAGTAAACAGTATGGTGGGCCTTAGGAGGATTTTAATGGTAGATATCCAATCACTATTGTTTTCCTGTGGTGTGGTCCACCTGATATTTATATCCCTATAATTTTGGGTATAAGTCTTTAAAATGATCTTAAAAAATGGATGAACGAAATGGATGAAACACATAAATCATAGTGGAGACCACAGAGCACTGACACCAGCCACCGGGAGGGCTGGTGTCGAGGGGAGTAGCCAATCCGTTTCCGCTGGAATCTGTATCACGTGGCGTCTTTCGAAACAAAATGTCCCCATTTTTGTTGTAAAATTAGGAGGTTCATCGCATGAAATAGGGACGCGGATTTCCTGCGAAAGCCTTCCGCAGGAAGTGCCAGCGCTGGAAAACTGTGTGGGACCCAACGTGATGTTTATAAGAAATCCACCCCATACATCCGTTTTCTGAGCTCATTTTAAGACTTGGGACAGAAACTGAGAAGGATTCAAGACTCAAGTGGGCCGCACTATAGTAAAAGGTGGGTAGGAAAATTCTTACAGTTGAAAACTTTCTGGAGTAGAAAGTGACGTTTACATGACATCCACGCCTTTAATAACGTCATTAGTAGGATGAACTGAAAACACAAACATTAGCCTGGTTCAAAATTTCCGTGGCCCACCAATATTTCAACTGTATACCTTCAATACGCACATTTTAGGTTCACTTGAGTATTGATTACGACTCATTTTTGGTCTATTATCCTAAAACAATCTTAGAGAACGGATGGCCTGGGTGAATTTCTCAAAAACATCACGTTGGCCCCACCCAAGTTTCGAGCGCAGGAACTTCCTGCGAAAGGCTTTTGCAGGGAATCCGCGTCCATGAAATAGGATTGCGTACTGAGTTTCTTATCGTACTAAATTCAGTTGGGCCCACCTTGAATGTATGCAGTTTATCCAATCCGTCCATACGTTGTTTCAACTAATTTTATACGTTGAACCTAAAATTGAAGCATATACAAAACTAAAATTGAAGCAGTGGGAATAATGATTTCAACCGTTAAAATCTTTCTAATGCCCACGGCAATATTTATTTTTCATCCAACATGTTCAGAAGATCTAAGTCTTCATAAGATCAAAAAGACTTAGATGAAGGGAAAGAAAAAATATCAACTTGATACAAAACTTCGGTGGCCCCCTAAAAATTTTCAATGGTATGTACTTAATTCATAATTTTAGAGATATTGTGAATTAATTAAGTGTATACCATTGAAAATTTATGGGGGCTACCCAAGTTTTGTATCAAGCTGATATTGTGAGTAACTCAGTACTCAATCCTATTTCTCCACAGGTGGGCCATAGTAGAAAATATGATTAACCACACCATCTGTGGAAAGGAGACGATCGCTGCCATCGTTGGTCAGCCTCATTTTTCACCCATGGCCCATAGTTTGTCCTATTATCGAATCAAGCACGTGTGATCACATTGTATCTTAAAGCATTATTAGCCCCTTATCAAAGTAATAGAGACCACCGAGAGGTTGCGGATGACTAACTTTTAGGATCCGAAGAGCTTGTATCTAGTTCTAGGTTCAGCAAGTATAGAAAATTGGCTAATGAAAATTTGAGTACACAATTTGTTGGCAGGTAAAACATTTCAAATTGGAGAGAAAGTCAAAAAAGAAATGGCTGGCATGGACCACTACATTAGTCTGTTTCTTGAGAATTTGCTAGCTAAGGTCCATATTGAACCTTGTTGGCTAATCAGCAAACACCTGAGCTTTTATTGTTTGGTTCGTATGAAAGAGTGATGTAGAAAATTAAGTTACATGCTAGCCGTTTAGACTTAATGGCTAGTCATTTATGACTATTGAGCTAGCCATATACAGCGGTTACTACGTGGCTTGGTTAATATTGCATGAGCATGCATTTACATCAGGCCTCTTTTTTTTTTTTTTTGAATTAGCTTGTTAGTACACACCCATGTCAGCACACACACTCTATGTTAGCCACCCCCACTAGGTATATGCACCAAGACTTAAATTGCTAGTTTCAACCTCTATATAAGGGGCAGACCTGGATAGCGTACCTGTGAAATGCAAAGTGTGCCACTAGCATTTCGACAACTACATTGCCTCACATGCTCATGCCTTCACACCGTGACCACATGCCTCACATGCCCATGCCTTTACACCGTGACTGTACGTGAAATACATAAGCATCAGTACTCCACGATGTCACCAAGCAAATAGTAAAGTACTCGATACCTTACTTATAAACTCACAAAAAAAAAACAAAAAAAAAAAAAAACAAATCTCTCTTCCCAAATGTGGTACTATTTCCGAAAACATCATAAACCTAAGTTTTTAATAAACTTATATATATATATATATATATATATATATATATATATATATATATATATATATATATATAATATTTTTAATCAAAACATTTTCCATAGCACATCCGGCCACCAACGGAATGCCCGGCCCGCTGAGGGCATTCTTATGATATGCAGTGACAGTTGAGCCTGTTTACGAAACACCCTGGCGGCTTTTATATTAATAAAATAAGGTGCGTTATTTATACTCCGGCTGCGTCTGGAGCTTGATATGCATGCACTTCGAAGTAGAACACGTGGCATAAGAACCCGAATTATAATCTCCAACATTCATATTCACAACCTTAACCCTCCAATACATGTAATTTTTTTTTGGTCGAAATACGACCATTTTGAACTGTCAAGATGCCCATTAATACCGTATAGTTCAATGATGAAAAAAAAAAAAAACATGATTTTTGGTTCATGATGCATCCAAGTCATCCGCATGATTTGGACAGTTTAATTTTAATTACTTAAGACATGCATGCAATTTTTAAGTAATATGTGAGTTTCAGATACCTGGATCGCACTCTATTATAGTATTAAAGACCTTTCAAGGATAGTCTGGAGAATGACTACTTCATTGAGGCGTCTGTTAGGGGAAGAAGTCAGACATTTGTTGAGAGATATTTTGAAAAAAAAGAAAAAAACTAGTGGTGGCAACTTCAATCTCTTTTTTAGAGTTACAGGAGTCATCCTCATTTTTTTTAAGGAGTGGATTCCTAGCTTGGGACACCATTCTCGCCCTTTATCTCTCTCCTTTTTTTTTTTTTTTTTTAAAATAAAAATAAAAATTCTTCATTTAATTTGTTCAGGTTTAGCTGCATCCAATCCATTAGTCAATTTCAAATTATCGTTTTAGGCCCTTGGATCACAACTTGGGTGGACCATGTTGGCATGAGTTGTCTGCCAAAGATTAGGGGAGCAAATTAAGGGATGAAAATCCCTACATCATAGGGTCAACTATAGCCCGACGGAATCAACAATTATAGCCAAGATTTTCTATGGTTGATAGTGAGATTTGTGTACACCGAAATAGGAGTATTGTTTGTTGTTATATATCATCACTGTGTAAAGGAAAACATACAAAATATAGAATCTGAATTATTCCTCCAAAAACTTGATATGGTAACAAAGCGGTTCTTTCTTCCCTATCCTCTATCATCCGGAACATAAAACAGAGACAAACACCCTGCATCATGGCTGATGCAGACTTGCATTCGGATGAGTCTCTCTCGTCTTCTATCTTATCCGACTTCAATACAAAAATGGCTTAGGTGCTGTCCAAAACCTCAGCTTCGACCCAGACCACCGACATGGCCACTGCACTAATGGGGATTAAGTTGGGACCAACTACGTACTTTGGTCTCAGGTGGTGGAAATGTACATATCCGGCAAAGACGAATTGGGGTACATCAACGGTGATTTTCCCCAACCTTCATTAATAGATCCAAACTTCCGCAAATGGCGCACCGACAACGCCATAGTGAAAGGTTGGGTGATTAATTCCATGGATCCATCATTGATTGGAAATTTCATCAGATTTCTGATAGCAAAAATGGTGTAGGACGCCATAACAATGACTTATTTCGATGGGAGTGATGCCTCCCAAGTGTATGACCTCAGGCGTCAAGTAACATGTCTGAAGCAAGCGGGTAGCTCATTGGAGAGATACTACAACGATCTGTAAGGATTGTGGAGAGAAATTGACTTTCAGAGGCCAAATCCAATGCAGTGTTAGGCAGATATTCAGAAGTATAATTCCATGGTGCAAGAAGACCGAGTGTATATCTTCCTAGATGGCCTGGATGAACGGCTAGACGACATCCGGAGGGATATTCTACAAATTCAATGGTTCCCCATCGTGGAGCAAGCATATGCCCATGTTCGGCAGGAGGCAATACGACAAGCCATGGTGAAAGGGACCACAAGCGAAGAATCACCGGGTGCTGTGATGACCTCCAAAAGCTTGAAGGTTAGAGCTCATGTACCGAGTTTCCTCCAAAATGGAAAGTCGATTTCCACTTCTAAGTCAAAGACTGCATTTGACGGCAGAAGTGCTCTCATTGTGGAGGTTCTAAACACACTCGGGAGACGTGTTTCAAGCTCAATGGCTATCCCGAGTGGTGTCATGAGTTACAGGTAAAGAAAAAAAGTGATAGTGACATAGGCAAAGGTGGGCCAATGGTTATAGGCTAAGTTGCCCTGGTAGATCAGGATGCTTTAGTGGGCCAAGCTTCAGTTGTTGCAAGTGGGCCGACTCTTTTTTTAATTCCAGTCGAAGCTCATAATTCCACTACAGGTACTATTCTACTCGGGTCTAATATGGAGGAGGCCCATAATGAGTGGATCCTTGACTGAGGGGCCTCTGACCATATGACCTATGATGAAAATGATTTTTCCTAATGGTCTACACCTTGGAGATTGAGCATTGCAAATGCTAATGGAAAAAGTTGCTCGGTAACCGGGGCAAGTACTGTGGTGTTGTTATCGGACCTACCTTTGTCCAATATGCTTCTTATCCCTTCTCTTTCCCATAAGTTATTATATGTGAGCCAGATTACCAAGGAGCTAAAATGTGTTGTGATTATTTACCCTGATGTTTGTTTTCTTCAGGATATTCTCACCCAGGAGATCATTAGGCGTGGCATTGAGAAGGGGGGGCTCTACTACATGGAGGATTTCAAGGTGGGTCGTGCATGTCAGACTACGCATCAGAAAAATCAAAGGAGTAGAAGATTTGGCTTTGACATCGCCGGTTAAGTCATCCTTCATTCGGTTATTTAAAACATGTATTATCTGGTTTGTTTTCGCATATATTGAGTTTGGAATTTAAATGCGAAACATGCATTCTAGCTAAAAGCCATCGGACTACTTACCCTTTGAGTTTCAATAAGAGTGTGACTCCGTTTACATTAATTCATTCTGATGTGTGGGGTTCGTCACCTAAATCTACTATGCTTGGCGCCATTAGTGGTTTTTGATATTTGTAAATCATTGCACTAGGATGACGTGGTTATATTTATTGAGACACAAAGATGAAATTTTTGATATATTTCAATCCTTTTATGAGATGAATTGCACCCAATATTCCACTAAGCCTCGGGTTCTTCGCTCCAATAATGGTGGCGAATATATGAATACTTAGTTCCGTGATTTCTTTCGTCAGTATGGAATGATTCATGAGACGTCATGTTCCCAAAATTCGTAGCAAACCAGGGTTGCCGAGGGGAAAAATCACCATATCCTTGAGACTGCTCGAGCCCTTCTTCTTAGAGCCAATATGCCTAGTCATTATTAGGCGGATGCAGTCACGATGACAGTTCATGTTATTAACGGTCGAAAGTCCTTGAGATGCAAACTCCTCTCCAAGTGTTATCCACCTTTGTTACCTTACCTTCAGTCTTGATGATTCCACCGCGTGTCTTTGGATGTGTTGCTTAGTCATTATTGGGTGGATGCAGTCACGACAGCATCATGTTATTAACAGACTGCCGTCGAAAGTCCTCGAGATGCAAACTCATCTCCAAGTGTTATCCACCTTTGTTACCTTACCTTCAGTCTTGATGCTTCCACCATGTGTCTTTGGATGTGTTGACTACGTTCATCTCCATAAGGACAAATGTACTAAAATCGATCCTTGTGCAATTTGGTGTCTCTTCTTGGGCTATGACATACATCGAAAGGGGTATTGTGAGACTCGACCTAAGTCCGCATGTGTGCATGTGTGTGTGTGAGTGTGCATCTCGTTTATTTTGGTCCCGCGGTCATACTGGTCAGATTCCGGTGACCCGCGCCTCAGATTATGTTTGTGGTCATCCTTGAGTTTGGTCACGTAGACCTAACTCAGATTGACCCAAGACCTATGCCATTGCCACCACATCGTCGCCGCAGTTCCAACGTCGCGTCTCGTGCTTAAATCCGATGTGTCCATCAAAAGTTGTAGGCCGTGCATTATTTGGCCCGTTGATTATATTTTGGTGAGACCCACCTGACTTGCACATTTCCCCATGTGCACTATTCCCCATGTAAGCCGCCCCTAGCCTAGCAATGATGGTTTCTCCTTTCAAGGAAACATCATGAGATTTATCTTCTCTAGGTAATCATGCTTCACCCTATCCCATGAGTAATGAGTAAGTTCTCTTATCAAAACTCATCTTTTCCTAGAAATTAAACATATCACTCCTACAAACCTTCCATATCTCTCTCTTCCTTCATTTTCTCTTCTTCTTATTGCAAGAGCACCCAAACTTCCCACCTTGCTAGAATTTCCAGCAACTTCCCTCCCATCTCCCTTCTCATCTAACCCTCTACTTTCAATCTTGACCCTTTATCCATGGTCCTTGGAGCTTAAGGATTCCAATGCATCAAAAATCTTAAAGATCCAAGTAAGGTGGGTGCTCTTAGACTCTCTTATGGTCGAATTTTATTTTTTTCATTATTTTATTATTGATTCCTGATATGTGTGGCCCACTTAGTGGCCCTGGAATATCCAGACCATCCAAGAAAGGTGGACGTTCCTTGCTGTCCATTCTATGGACGTTGGCATCCCACTTGCCCCATTTTGGATACATGCAATGAGTTTTCTGAAGGGAGTATGTCTGGATATTTGTGGGGCCTACTAAGGTAGACCGTGACACAAATTTTGTGGGGGTATTTCCCCCTTTACTCAGTAGTTATGTTCAGTTATTTTCAGACATACCTTGCTGTCTAGAAGAATTCTGGACTATTTTTGGATTGTTTTTGGCAGGGATTATGGACTGATTTGAAGGGTGTTTTACCCTCATTATTAGGTTATTTCTGAAGGTGTGGAGCCCACCTAGAAGTATGATGAATTTCACCTTCATCCATCCCTTTTTGATCACCCAAAAGAGTGGGCCAAGGAGGGTAGATAGTCCAGATTTTTCAGACTGTCCAACCACCCTGCTTACTGTATAAACATAATTATCAGTTTGTTTCTGAAATAGTGGGCCACTTTTGTGGACCATACCTTGTAATACACTTGTACAGGGATGTTGGCCTTGTATTTTCTCAAATTTTGGTAGACCTGGGCCCACTCTAATGGGGTACACAAGTCAGGGACAACAGCTTTGTTTCAGTAGGAATTATTTCTGAACCTTGTTGTCCATAAATTGCATGAGTTAAATAAAATACTTTTACTGTCCTAAAAATTCTAAAATTTTACAGAGAGGTATTCCACCCATGGTAGGACCTACCTGCACAATTTCAAGACCAATGGATCCCATTTAGGCATCCAAAAAGTGTGGGCCAATATAGTGGACTGCTAGAAATTTCTATTGTACAGTCCAACAGCATAGTCCCCTAAAAATAAAATTTTAAAAATATTTTCTCAAAAGGTGAGCTGTATTTTTGGGTCCCAATGTTTTGTAGGCTTGATGAAGAACCTTGGGTCTAAATTTTAGGAATTTGGAAGGCCCAGAACCCACCCATTTGGATGACCCAAATTCAAGACAACTATATTTCCAGCAATATTTCACCCTGAACAGATTATAATTTCAAAATTCATTAAAATACTTTTGAGTATTTAAAAATTATAAAAATTTATAAAGAAGTGGCCCACCCATGGTGGGACCCACCTACAAAATTTTAGGGCCAATGGACCCCTGTGCACACCGTGACAAGGGCCGTACTGGCCCACCATGTTGGGACGTCCATGTTAGTTAGATTTTTGTTTCTGGATAGATTGTCTTATTTAAATTAATTAAAATATTTCTAGGTGTCTAAAAAGGTTAAAATTTTTTAAAGGTGTGTTCCATCCATGAAAGTTTCACTTGACAAAATTTCAGACCCAACGGACATTTGATCTGACCGTGGTGCGGCTGGGAGTGGCCCACTAGGCAAGGACACCCAGACCAGCCTAGGCTGGCCGTCCAGCTTGCTTCGTGGGCCCACCTTGATGTGTTGTATTCACTCCGTTCATCTGATGGGGCCCACGTTGATATGTGTGTGTCACCATGGGTCAGTAACCCATTTAGATTAAAAAAGTTTTTGGACTCCAGTAGGCCTAGGAAATGGGTGGGTTGGAATTCCAGTAAGGGGCCCAAATTTACTGCATGGTTGGTTGTTTTGGAGTTGTTGTGGCTCACCAGATTTAAGGGAGTGTTGCACACACTCTTGCCTTCCTTCCTTATGCATTTTTGGGCTTAATTAGTGCCCCTATAGGCCCACCTTTATGGTGATATTGTGGGCTAGCCTTAACTAGATTTTTAAGTAGTTTATAGGCCCAATGGGCTGGAAACCTCTTCCTTGAGCCTAAGATTTGTACAAGCGCTAACCTTATTGATTTACAAGATCAACGGGCTGTCTGTAATCTGATCATGTGAATTATGGGCCTTGATGCTCTCATGACGTGCTTAATTGTGGGCTAACTTGCAAGGCCCACATTGATGCATATTGTAGAGGGCCTTGCTAAGTCCTTGGGCTGAGGTGGCAAGACCCACATTGTCGGCTTAGACCTTGCTCATGTGCATTCTTGGGTTTATGGGTTGTCCTCTAGTCCACCATTAAGCATGTATTGGATGACTTCTGTTTTTAGGCTTCTTCCTTAGGGCCCATTATGTGATATTATATATGGCCTCCCTTTTTATGTTAGTAATTAAGCTTTGTGGACTAAGTCCGTTTAGATAGGCTCATTGATCTTGGGCCTATACTCTCCCATCTATTGTAATGGGATTAGGGGGAATAATATGTAAGAAGTTGGGCCCTCGGCCAACCACTAAATTTGACCCTATACTTGGGCTAAAAAGTGAGGCTCAACTCACTTGTGCTAAATGTGAAAATTGCCCCTGTAGTAAACTATTAGGCTGCCCATGAAGCTTACCACAACATATGGGTTTATGATCCTTATGGTTGGGCCCAAACCTCACTTGAGGGCCCACTATATGGCATATGAGTTGGGCTTGGAGTATGGCCCATTAGACCATACATTTCTTAGGCCTTAAAACTTGCATTATATGCGTAGAGGGATAACTTTTTTGGACGCAGTTGAGGTTAGATGTCCTCCTTGGTGGCCCTAAGATAAGCCTATAGAGGCCCTTATAAGTGGTTGAAGGCCCACGATGGGCCTGACTAGGACCGTTCCTCTTTAGAATTATGACTCTCTTAGCTTATGGGCCATCCCAAAGTACTGGACCCCCACTAGAGAATTCTTCTTCTCCTTAAAACTCCTATCTATGTGCCTAGACCTTAACCCTCCTTAGGACGGAGGATTCCATATTCCACAGGTAGCACACTTACATTTTGTGACCCATATGCATCATCTGTATGTATCGATTGCATTGTGTGGTAGTCATTGAGGGATGAAGTTTCTCCCCTTATGCACATGCTATGCCTGCAGCTAATGTATGATCTGCATGTGTGACTCATGCATTGACATTGCATTTCATGATGATACTGCCCTTCCTTCATCAGGGCCTTCCCTCCACAGGGACATTCGTGGATGGCCATATGTGTGGACACCGAAAATGTTACTTGAGCATACAGGGTGCAAAGGATGCACATGGGTGAAATTCTTAAAACTTTCATGGTACTAAGGATCTGCTCCAACGCCGTGACTGAGTGAAAACTATGAGCGCACGAGGGACGTATACCGTTAGGCCATGACTCCCACTGTCATATAGTCGGTTGGATAGGGGTATGGCCTTACCTACCTGGTGTGAGGAGGCATTACTGGGTTGAGTCTGGTCAGCTCTTAAATGGGTCCGCTACCATCAGGCCTTGCTGGTGATTGACTATCCATGAGCGGGTAGTGAGGTCTCTTACGCTCGTTTAGCTGTGTGGACTCTGTAGAGCGGTAGCCATTCAACAGTGTAATGGATCCCGGTGATTTTCTTATAATTGAAAATGTACTTGACATGTGGTTAGGATATGAGCACTGACATTACTTGCATCGCATTAGCATTGATTGTGTAAGCCCCTTCATGCATTGCCTTGTTATGGCGTCCAGTACTCATTACATCATATTCATGATAAGCCTTGATAAGGTTAGCAATATTCTCATTAAGCATGTTTCCTTTCCTGTACCTGTTGCTATTCTTCTGTGCATCATTATCACACACTTTCACCACTATCTAAGCTTCTATAAGCTTATGCACGATTGATGCGTGCGGGAGATCCTAGGTAGGCATCGTAGCAGCAGAGCATGGAGTAGAGTTGAGCTTGAGGACTCCAGTGCTGCTGACTTTTCTCTCTTTTCCCATTATCTTATGTATGTCCTTTTGAACCTGATGTAAGCTTGTAAAAGTTTAAATTCTTAGTGGATTTTGTGATGTGTGTCCCTTATTATTCTCAGATTTGCTGTAATCTTGGGTATGCTCGTATTAAAATGATTATACTGCTATGAAAATCCTCCTTGTAGAATCTCAAGATCAGAACTTGTCTTAGGAGTCAAAAATGAGGTATTATGGAGGCTGTTGCGGCCAGAACCGGCCATCGGGTTCCTTGTGAGTTTGGTTATCTAGTCTTGGGCGTGACAAGAGTTGGTATCAAAGCATAACAAGTAATTTTGGAATAACTCGAGATAACATCGCATGTCTGCTTAGGGCATAGGGCAAGTAATATCCCGAGATCCTTCCTTTCGCTCCGTATCGAGCCTGTAATTGTTATAATTCCTTGCATCGTCGTTATTTTGTAGACAATGCCGCCTAAACGTGACACCCGTGGTCGCAATGCTTGTGGTCATGGTATTCTTGGACGATATGCCGGAGATACTTGTCCTACTTGAGCACATCCTGCTCCTGTTGGTGAGGTTCCGATCTCAGAGGTCCCGATCCAACCTATTCTTTCGATTGAGCCTGTAGCGCCTGCTCCTTCAGTTGCTCTAGCTCCCCCACTGGTTCCCCCTCCTCAGCTTACTGTTTCAGTTACAGAGGTTCCTACCCCGTCGGCCGTACCCGTGCCTCCGCCCGAGGTAAGTGTAGCCCCTGCTTTTTCGATAGTACTCATAAGAGCTGAGCATTTCCAGCAGTTGATACAACTTGTAGCTACTGCATTGTAGACCCATCAGCCCACCACGGTCGAGGTTTCTGGGCAGTCTGATTTACCACGTGCTAGTGCCATAGCTCGAGAGTTTCGGCAGCATGATCCTTCGAGGTTTAGTGGTGACCTTAACCCTTCTGCCGCCGAGGTTTGACATATTAAGGTTGCGAGAATTTTTAACACTATACAGTGTCCTTCGGATCAGAGAGTAACCCTTATGACCTATCTTCTTCAGGGTGAGGCCCGTCATTGGTGGTCATCTGTATCCAGGATGGTCGGGCCTCAGTTCATTTGGACATGGGAGGAGTTCGTGGTCCGTTTTGACCAGAAGTTCTTCCCTAAGTACGTTCAGATCCAGCAGGCGATTGAGTTCGAGACCCTAGTGTAGGGTGATTTGTCTATATCTCAGTATGAGGCTCGTTTCTTGGCCTTGTCTAAATTTGCTCCTCATCTCACCAACGATGAGAAGATGAGGACCCATCATTTTGTGACTGGTTTGCGTTCTGCCCCTTTACACACGTGTGGTAGGGCATTGTTTGGAGACGTTTGACCAGGTCGTTCATCGAGCACTAGTTTATGAGGATGACTGGGCTATGACCCAGAGGTCGAGAGAGCAGAGTTCCAGTGGAGATCGGAAGAGGAGAGCACTAGCCGGCAGTTCTAAGCAGCACCGTCAGTAGAGAGGGAGGGGCAGATCAGGGTTTCGGCAGCTTACGGTTTAGACAATAGCTTCATTATCATCTTTAGCACCCCCAGCCACTTCATCTTTCAGCCCCTTTTCTGGTGTTTGCTTTGGTTGTGGACAAGTCGGACATTGGAGGCATTTTCTTTGGTTGTGGACAGGCCGAGCATCAGAGGCATGAGTGCCCTCTCCCCATTCAACAGCAAAGGCCATCGCAGTTGCCCCCTCCTTGTCCTCCATAGCAGCAGTAGCAAAGAGTACAGCTTCCACCCGCCGCTCTTAGGGCTCTCCTCAGTAGCAGAGGCAGCCAGGCAGACCCCCTCAGTAGAGGCAGCAGCAGCAGAGACAGCAGTAGTAACACCGGCAGAGGGGATATCCGTATGTCCGGTCCCTGGGTCCAGTGTGTATAGAAGCCCAGCATGCTCAGACTCAGGACCCTCAGTCTTTTGGTTTTCTTTCCCTACCAGCTCAGTGCAACTTTTATTCTTCACAGCAGATGTTAAGCCAGGACCCATAGTCATCGACCGATGGAGTTGTTAAGGGTATTCTTCTTGTTTCTACTTGCGTCGCTCATGTTTTGTTTGATTCTGGTGCTTCCCATTCTTTTATGGCTAAGTAGTTTTGCCGATCGACCGATATTCCGTCGGAGGCCCTGTTTGAGGCCTTGGTCGTTTCGACTCCCATGGGGAAGTCTATTGTGTTAACCTATTGTTATGTTTTTTATCCGATGTTAGTGGGTGAGATGTTTCTACCCGTTGATCTGTTCGTGATGTCGATGACAGGTTTTGATGTGATTTTGGGTATGGACTGGCTTGTAAAATATTTTGTCATCTTAGACTGTGTCGTGAGGACGGTTACGTTTCTCATTCCATGCTTGTCAGTATTCCAGTTTATCGCAGAGCCTAGAGGAGAGCCATTATCTAGTTTCTTGGCTTCGGTCGTTGAGAATTTTATGGTAGAGAGTATTGGGCAGCTACAAGTTGTTTTCGAGTACCCGAATATGTTCCAGGAGATACCGGGTTTGCCGTCGTATTGGTAGATAGAGTTTCAGATTGATCTAGTACCCGGTACCACGCCTATCTCGAAGGCCCCCTACCGAATGACACCATTGAAGTTGAGGGAACTGTAGGATCAGTTGAATGAGCTCCGGGTGTTAGGTTTTATTCGTCCCAGGATAGTTCGTTGTGGCTCTGTGTAGACTATCGCAAGCTTAACAGAGTCACCATCAAGAACCGATACCCTCTTCCCCGTATTGATAATCTGTTCGATCAATTGCAGGGTGCGCAGTATTTTTTCAAGATAAACTTGTGCTCCGATTACCATCAGATTCGGGTCCGAGAAGAGGACATTCCGAAGACGGCTTTTCGGACGCGCTATAGTCACTTTGAGTTCCTGGTCATGTCGTTTGGACTGACCAATGCGCCCGACGTATTCATGCAGTTGATGAATGAGGTCTTCCGGCCGTTCCTCGATCAGTTCATGATAGTATTCATTAATGATATTCTTGTATATTCGAGGACCCGAGAGGACCATGCTGAGCACCTGCAGATTGTACTTGAGACCCTCCATGCCCACCAGCTGTATGCAAAACTGGAGAAGTGCGAGTTTTGGCTGAAGGAGATAAAGTTTCTCGGTCACGTGGTGACGAGGGAGGGTATTGCTGTGGACCCCTCGAAGGTTGATGTAGTGCATCAGTGGGGCCAACCGACGAACGCATCTGAGATCCGTAGTTTCCTTAGTCTAGTGGGATATTACCGACGGTTTATCGAGGGTTTCTCCCGTATTGCTGCACCGCTAACCCGGTTGACGCGGAAGGGGGTCGAGTTCGTTTGGAGTGACACCTTCGAGGAGGCATTCATGGAGTTGAAGGACCACCTCACATCCGCTCTTATTCTCATTCTTCGTGATGGGAGTGAGGGTCTCGTTGTTTTCACCGATGCCTCCAGAGTTGGCTTAGGTGTTGTATTGATGCAGCACGGGAAGCCAGTGGCGTATGCCTCGCACCAGCTTAAGGTCCACGAGCTGAACTACCCCACTCATGATTTGGAGCTTGTAGCAGTTGTCTTTACACTGAAGGTATAAAGGCATTGAGCTCTTCTCAGATCATAAGAGCTTGACGTATCTATTTTCGCAGTTCGAGTTGAACTTATAGCAAAGGCGATGGATGAAGTTGTTAAAAGACTATGATTTTGATCTTCAGTACCACCCGGGCAAGGCGAACGTGGTGGTGGACGCGCTCAACTGTCAGCCACGAGGCCTGGTGGCACATATGATGGTTCGACAGTGGCAGATGCTCGAGGATGTTTCAGAGTTTAAATTTGAATTCGGTCTGCAGTCTTCCATTGTTTAGCTTTCGAGCTTGTCGATTTAACCCTCTTTGGTGGATAGGCTGATCGAGGCTCAGTAGACGGACGAGTCACTTCAGGAGTACTGAACAAAGGCCGCATCCGTGGAGCAATCAAACTGACAGATTGGTTCCGATGGTGGATTATGCTTCAGAGGCTGATTGTGTGTTCCGGATGTGTCAGAGTTGCGTTGTGATCTGATGATCGAGGCACACCGATCGAGATTTACTATTCACCTAGGCTCCACGAAGATGTAGCATGATATGAGGAAGCAGTACTTTTGGCATGGATGAAGCGCCAGATTACTAGTTTTGTGGCCGAGTGTGACACATGCCAGCGTGTCAAGGCCGATCACTAGAGACCTCATGGTCCCTTACAGCCGTTGAGCATTCCAGAGTGGAAGTGGGAGTACGTATCGATGGACTTTATCGCAGGTTTGTCGAGGACTCAGCGCAGTCGCGATACCATCTAGGTTATCGTCGATCGTCTAATGAAGTCGACTCATTTTATTCCAGTGCATGCGTGTCAAGACTGATCACTAAAGACCCCATGGTCCCTTGCAGCCATTGAGCATTCTAGAGTGGAAGTGGGAGTACATATCAATGTACTTCATCGTAAGTTTGTCGAGGACTCAGCGTGGTCACAATAACATCTAGGTTATCATCGATAGTCTAATGAAGTCGGCTCATTTTATTTTAGTGCGTGCTTTCTGGTCTATGGACCAGTTGGCGATGATATTCATTGAGGAGATAGTGAGACTATATGGCGTCTCAGTTTTGATCATTTCAGACTGAGACTCCAAATTTATGTCTCAGTTTTATAGGAGTTTTCAGTAGGCGTTGGAGGTCACTTTGCAACTTAGCACCGCTTATCATCCGCAGATGGATGGACAGACCAAAAGGGTCAACCAGATCCTTGAGGATATGCGCAGGGCTTGTGTGATCGACTTTGCGGGCAGTAGGGATGAGCATATGCGCTTCGCCGAGTTCGTGTACAACAACAGTTATCAGGCGACTATCAGTATGACTCCTTTTGAGACACTTTATGGTAGACCATGCAGATCTCCTATTTGTTGGACCGAAGTATGAGAGCATCGTCTCTTAGGTCCCGAGCTTGTGCAGCAAACGTCAGAGGCTATTGATGTTATTAGGCAGAGGATGTGCACAACTCAAAGCCAACAGAAGAGTTTTGCTGATCGTCGGTGTCGACCCCTTGAGTTCGTAGTCGGGGACATGGTATATCTAAAGGTCTCGCCTATGAAGGGCATGGTTCGTTTTGGTGTGAAGAGTAAGCTCGCCCCTAGATTCATTGGACCTTTTGAGATAACCGAGCGCGTAGGCTCTGTGGCCTATAGGCTTGCCTTACATCCTGAGTTATCCACGATCCATGACGTGTTCCATGTTTCTATGTTACAAAAATGTGGGTTGGACACTATTCCTGTGATTGATTGGCAACCACTTCAGGTCCGTGAAGATGCTTCCTATATTGAGCAGTTGATTCGTATTCTTGATCGGAAGGAGCTGGTCCTCAGGACTAAGGTTATTCTCTTGGTGAAGGTACAGTGGGGTCATCATTCGGAGGCCGAGGCGTCTTGAGAACGTGAGGCCGAGATTAGAGAGCGTTATCCCCATTTATTCAATAATTGATTGCTTGTATTTCTTGCATTGCCTTCTCTTGTGTTTAATGATTGAGGGATATATATGATGACTTTATACATTTTGTTGTTTCGATTTTATCAATTTTGAGGACAAAATTTCTTTGTTGGTGGGGAAGATTATGAGACCCTACTCGAGTTGGCATGTGTGCTGTGTGAGTGTGCATCTCGTTTATTTTGGTCCCGCGGTCCTACTGGTCAAATTCTAGTGACCTGCGACCCACGGATTATGTTTGCGGTCATCCTTGAGTTCAGTCACGTAGACCCGATTCGAATTAACCCAAGACCTATGCCATTGTGATTGCATCATCGCCGTGGTTCCAACGCCGCGTCTCGTGCGTAAATCCGACGTGTCTATCAAAAGTTGTAGGTCATGCATTATTTGACTTGTTAATTGTATTTTGGTGGGACCCACCTGGCTTGCACGTTTCCCATGTGCACTATTCCCCATGTAAGCCACCCCTAGCCTAATAATGATGGTTTCTCTTTTCAAGAGAACATCATGAGATTTGTCTTCTCTAAGTAATCATGTTTCACCCTATCCCATGAGTAATGAATAAGTTCTCTTATCAAAACTCATCTTTTCCTAGAAACTAATCATAACACTCCTACAAACCTTCCATATCTTTCTCTTCCTTCGTTTTCTCTTCTTCTCATTGCAAGAACACCCAAACTTCTTACCTTGCTAAAATTTTCAGCAACTTCCCTCCCATTTCCCTCCTCATCTAACCCTTTGCTTTCAATCTTGACCCTTTATCCATGGTCCTTGGAGCTTAAGGATTCCAATGCATCAAGAATCTTGAAGATCCAAGCAAGGTGGGTGCTCTTACACTCTCTTATGGCTAGATTTTATTTTATTTTATTATTTTATTATTAATTCTTGGTATGTGTGGCCCACTTAATGGCCCTTGAATATCTAGACCATCCAAGTAAGATGGACACCCCTTGTTGTCCATTCTATGGACGTTGGCATCCCACTTGCTCCATTTCGGATACATGCAGTGAGTTTTTTTAAGGGGATATGTCCTGGATGTTTGTCGGACCCACTAAGGTGGACCATAATACAAATTTTGTGGGGTATTTCCCCCTTTACTCAATAGTTATGTTTAGTTATTTTCAAACATATCTTGCTGTCCAGAAAAATTCTGGACTGTTTTTGGATTATTTTTGGCAGGAATTATGGACTGATTTGAAGGGTATTTTACCCTAATTATTAGGTTATTTTTGGAGGTGTAGACCCCACCTAGAAGTGTGATGAATTTCACCTTCATCTGTCCCTATTTAATCACCCAAAAGAGTAGGCCAAAGAAGGTGGATAGTCCAGATTTTCTAGACTGTCCAGCCACCTTGCTTACTGTACAAACATAATTATCAGTTTGTTTCTAAAATGGTGGGCTACTTTTGTGGACCCCACCTTTTAGTACACTTGTACAGGGATGTTGGCCATGTATTTTTCCAAATTTTGGCAGACCTGGGCCCACTCTAATGGGGTACACAAGTCAGGGACAACAACTTTGTTTCAGCAGGAATTATTTCTTAACCCTGCTATCCATAAATTGCATGAGTTAAATAAAATACTTTTACTATCCTAAAAATTTTAAAAGTTTGCAGAGAGGTGTCCCACCCATGGTAAGACCTACCTGCACAATTTCAAGGCCAATGGATCCTATTTGGGCATCCAAAAAGGGTGGGCCAACGTAGTGGACTGCCAGAAATTTCTGTTGTGCAGTCTAGCAACATAGTCCCCTAAAAATAAAATTTTAAAAATGTTTTATCAAAAGATGGGCCATATTTTTAGATCCCACCTTGTTGTAGGCTTGATGAGGGACCTTGGTCCAAATTTTAGGAATTTTGGCGGCCCAGTACCCACCCATTTGGATGGCTCAAATTCAGGACAACTATATTTCCAGCAATATTTCACCCTAGGTAGATTGTAATTTTAAAATTTATTAAAATACTTTCGAGTATCAAAAAATTATGAAAATTTACAAGGAGGTGACCCACCCATGGTGGGACCCACGTACAAAATTTTGGGACCAATGGACCCCTGTGTGCACCGTGGCAAAGGCCGTACTGGCCCACCATGTTGGGATGTCTAGGTCAGTCCAATTTTTTTCTGGACAGAATATTTTATTTAAATTAATTAAAATATTTGTAAGTGTGCAAAAATTCTAAATTTTTTTGGAGATGTGTCGCACCCATAGAAGTGTCATCCAAAATTTTTTGAAATGCAACGGATGTTTGAGCTGACCATGGTGTGGCTGGGAGTGGCCCAATAGGCAAGGACGCCTAGGCTGGGGTGTCCAGCCTACTTCGTGGGCCCACCTTGATGTGTTATATTCACTTTGTTCATCTAGTGGGGCCCACTGTGTTAAGTGTGTGTCACCATGAGTCAGTAACTCATTTAGATTAAATAAATTTTTAGAATCCAGCAGGCTCAAGAAATGGGTGGGCTGGAATTCCAGCAAGGGGCCCAAATTTGCTGCATGGTTGGTTGTTTTGGAGCTATTGTGGCTCATCAGATTTAAGAGAGTGTTGCACACACTCTTGCCTTTTTTCCTTGGGTATTTTTGGACTTAATTAGTTCCCCTTTAGGCCCACCTTTCTGATGATATTGTGGGCTAGCCTTAACCAGATTTTTAGTTAGTTTATAGGCACAATGGGCTAGGAACCTCTTCCTTGAACCCAATATTTGTACAAGGGCTAACCTTATTGATTTACAGGCCCAACAGGCTGTCTATAATCTGATCATGTGAATTATGGGCCTTGATGCTCTCATGAAGTGTTTAATTGTGGGCTGACTTGTAAGGCCCACATTAATGCATATTGTAGAGGGCCTTGCTAAGTCCTTGGGTTGAGGTGGTAAGACCCACATTATCGGTTTAGGTCTTGTCCATGTGCATTCTTGGGTTTATGGGCTACCCTCTAGTCCACCATTAAGCATGAATTAGATGACTTCTGTTTTTGGGTTGCTTCCTTAGGGCCCATTATGTGATATTATATATGGCCACCCTTTTTATGTTAATAATTAGGCCTTGTGGACTAAGTCCTTTTAGATAGGCCCATTGATCTTAGGCTTATACTCTCTCATCTATTGTGATGGGCTTAGGGGGAATAATATGCAAGAAGTTGGGCCCTCAGCCAACCACTAAATTTAACCCTATACTTGGGCTAAAAAGTGAGGCTCAACTCACTTGTGCTAAATGTGAAATTTCCCCAGTAGTAAACTACTGGGCTGCCCATGAAGCTTACCACAACATATGGGTTTGTGACCCTTATGGTTGGGCCCAAACCTCACTTGAGTGCCCACTATATAGCATATGAGTTGGGCTTGGAGTATGGCCCATTAGACCATACATTGCTTAGGCCTTTAACCTTGCATTATATGCGTAGCGGGCTACCTTTTTGAGACCCAGTTGAGGTTGGATGTCCTCCTTGGTAGCTCTAAGGTAGGCCTATAGAGGCCCTTATAGGTGGTTGAAGGCCTACCATGGGCCTGGCTAGGACCGTTCTTATTTAGAATTATGACTCTCTTAGCTTATGGGTCATCCAAAAGTACTAGACCCTCGCTAGAGGATTCTTCTTCTCTTTAGAACTCCTGTCTATGTGCCTAGACCTTAACCCTCCTTAGGATGGAGGATTTCATATTCCACAGGTAGCACACTTACATTTTGTGATCCATATGCATCATCTGTATGTATTGATTGTATTGTGCGGTAGTCATTAAGGGATAAAGTTTCTCCCCTCGTGCACATGGTGTGCCTGCAGATAGTGCATGATCTGTATGTGTGATACATGCATTGGCATCACATTTCATGATGATATCGCCCTTGCTTCATCAGGGCCTTCCCTCCATAGAGACATTTGTGGATGGCCATATGTGTGGACACTGGAAATGTTACTTGAGCATATAGGGTGCATAGGATGCCCATGGGTGAAATTCTCAAAACTTCTATAGTACCAAGGATCTGCTCCAACGTTGTGACCTAGTGAAAACTATGAGCGCACGAGGGTCTTGTACCGTTAGGTCATGACTCTCACTGTCGTGTAGTCGGTTGGATAGGGGTGTGGCCTTACTTACCTGGTGTGAGGAGTTATTGCTAGGCTGAGTCTGACCAGCTCATAAATGGGTCCTCTACCGTCAAGCCTTGCTGGTGATTAGCTGTCCACGGGTGGATAATGAGGTCTCTTAGCTCGTTTGACTGTGCGGGGTCTGTAGAGCAACAATCATTCTGCAGTGTAATGGACACAAGTGATTTCCTTATGATTGAAAATGTACTTAACATGTGGTTGGGATATAAGCATTGACATTACTTGCATCGCATTAGCATTGGCTATGTAAGCCCTTTCTTGCATTGCCTTGGTATGACATCCAATACTCATTGCATCGTATTCATGATAAGCCTTGGTAAGGTTAGTGATATTCTCATTAAGCATATTCCTTTCCTAAACTTCCTGCTAATCTTCTATGCACCATTATCACACACTTTCACCACCCTCTAAGCTTCTACAAGCTTATGCACGATTGATGCATGCAGGAGATCCTACGCAGGTGTTGTAGCAGCAAAGCGTGGAGTATATTTGAGCTTGAGGACTCCAATGCTGTTGACTTTTCTCTCTCTTCCCATTATCTTATGTATGTCCTTCTGAACCTGATGTAAGCTTTTAAAAGTTCAAATTCTTAGTAGATTTTGTGATGTGTGCCCTTTGTTATTCTCAGATATACTTGCTGTGATCTTGGATATGCTCGTATTGAAATGATTATACTGCTATGCAAATTCTCATTGTAGAATTTCAGGATCGGAACCTGTCTCAAGAGCAGAGAATGGGGTACTATGGAGGCTGTTACGGCCAGAACCAGCCATCATGTTCCTTGTGAGTCCGATTACCGAGTCTGGGGAGTGACAGGTATAAATGCTACGATCCTACCCATCGACGTACATATGTGTCGATGGATGTCACGTGTCTGGATGAATCATGACATCCACTTCTCCTCTTTAGGGGGAGAATCATGATGAAGAGATGAACTGGCTGCAGTTTGATTGGCCAAGGTTCAATGACCCGATTATAATTGAAGGCACTACAGAGACAGAGACGACGCCTATAGAGACAAAGATGACGCATAGAGTCCCCTTTCACTCCTCAGTGTCCATTTACCCTTCTCCTGAGAATATCACTAAGGTCAACTCTCCAAGCTCTCCCTTAAAAATATCACCAAGGTAAACTCTCCAAGCTCTTCGGTTACACCTCAAATTTCTAACACCATCGATACTCCTAATCCTGTTGGCTATGGGTTACCTTTCAGGCATAATCGTGGCAAGCCACCAAATCGATACTCTCTTGAGGTGGAAGAGTAATGGTTGAAATATCCTATTGCCAATTATGTATCCACTGAAAAGCTCTCGAAACCAGTAAAAAGCTTTATCGACGATCTTTCATCTCATCACATTCCTACCATTGTTGAAGAGGCGTTAAGGGATCCTAGATGGGTTCAAGCCATGAAGGAAGAGATAGAGGCCTTACTAAAAAAAGAAATATGGGTACTCGTCTCATTACCCGAAGGAAAGAAGACGGTGGGATGCAAATGGGTCTTCTCGATCAATACAAGGCAGATGGGTTAATCGAACGATACAAAGTAAGATTAGTTTCTAAAGGTTATGCCCAGGCATATACAGCCGATTATTAAGAAACCTTCTCACCAGTGGCTAAACTGAACACGGTTAGAGTTCTATTATCTCCTGTTGCGAACCTTGATTGGCCATTACATGAGCTTGACGTAAAAAATATGTTTCTTCATGGTGATCTCGAAGAAGAAATTTACATAGATATCCCTCCTAGGTATATGGCTAATTCTGAAGCTAAAGTTGTGTGCAAATTGCAGAAGACTCTATATGGCTTGAAACAATCTCCTCGAGCTTGGTTCGAGAGACTGAGTTTGGCAATGAAAAAATATGGCTTCCAACAGAGCAACTCTGATCACACCTTATTTCTTAAACGTCAACAAGGTAGGATCACGACATTAATTGTCTATGTTGACGATATGATCATTACAGAAGATGATGCAGACGAGATTGCAAGACTTTAAGAACAGTTAGCATCAGAGTTCGAGATGAAAAACTTAGAGGGGCTCAAGTACTTCTTGGGGATCGAAGTTGCTAGATCTAATCATGGAATATTTCTTTCTCAGTGGAAATATGTTTTGGATCTGCTAGTTGAGGTCGGGTTACTAGATTACAAGCCTGTTGATGTACCAATAATCCAAAATCACCGACTTGGGGAATATCTAGACCAAGTTCCAACAGACAAAGGTAGCTATCAGAGACTAGTTGGCAAATTGATTTATCTGTCGCACACGCGACTTGACATTGCCTATGCAGTAAGTGTGGTTAGCCAATTCATACATTGCCTGAGTAAAGATCATATGAATGTTGTGATGCAGATTCTTAGATACCTGAAGTTGTCCCCTGGAAAAAGGACTTCTGTTTTCAAAGAATGGTCATCTAAATGTTGAAGGCTATACAAATGCTGACTGGGTAGGAAGCATATCAGACAGGAAGTCTACTTTAGGCTATTTCACATTTGTTGGAGGGAACCTAGTCACCTGGAGGAGTAAGAAGCAGAAGGTGGTAGTGTTATCAAGTGCAGAAACAGAATTTCGGGGAATGACCAAAGGACTATGCGAGCTTCTTTGGCTCAAGAGACTTTTATCTGAGATTAGGTTTACCCCTAATTGCGAGATGAATCTATTTTGTGATAATAAGGCAGCGATTAACATTTCACATAACCTAGCTTAGCATGATCGGACCAAGCATGTAGAAGTTGATCGGCATTTTATCAAACAAAATCTCAAAGAAAAGGTAATTCATTTTCTTTTTGTAAAATCTAAAGACCAACTGGTAGATATTCTAACAAAACCTGTATGTAGTAGAAGTTTTCACAACTCACTTGGCAAGTTAGGCATGATAGACATATACGCACCAACTTGAGGGAGAGTGTTAGCATGAGTTGTCTATTGAAGATTAGAGGAGCAAATTAAGGGATGAAAATCCATAAATCATAGGGTCAACTACAGCCCATCGGAATCAACAATTATAGCCAAGATTTTCTATAGTTGATAGCGAGATTTGTGTATACCGAAATAGGAGTATTGTTTGCTGTTATATACCATCATTGTGTAAAGGAAAATATACAAAATATAGAATCTGAATTCTTCGTCTAAAAGCTTGATAGACCACACAACAAGCACCAATGAGGATGGAGACAAGCCAAACATGGTGTGGGCATATGAGATTGTCAGAATATTGAATCAAACCTATTGGTGAGGTTCCTCCCACCAAGATGAAGAGGTATATCAAATTATTTTGATGATTAAAAAGTATGCGGGCCACAACACTAGATTTTTTAGGATTTATCTATGATTATATATATATATATATATATATATATATATATATATATATATATATATATATATATATATATATATATATATATATTGTATGGCCCACATAAAAGGTATTTTATTCAATTGAATTTTTTATGGTAGATATGAGGGGAGAAGCTTGATGGACAGAATAGATTTCACTTTGACAGCAAAACTTCCAATATTTTAAAAGAGAAAATAAGACCTAGATAAGCTTCAACTAACAACAAACAAACATACTTTTACTATACTAAGCAAGTTCCAACAAACAGCAAGCTTGGCTAGAATAGTATTAGCCTAGATAAATAAGATTAAGACAGGCTATTTAAGTTTAAACTTCTGTAGCTAGGAAAGAAGTTGATTATTTAAGATATATATATATTGGTTAAGATCTTGAGAAAATCTAGAACAGCTTATATCTTCTTCTATTTTTCCAGAATTGGGTTGGGTTTATCTCATCTCTGCAAGAAGTTCCTAACACTTAGGTAACATTCTCTCTCCCTCTTTCCTTTCCTCCGTTTTCGCATGTGTGGTGACTTTCAATCCATAAGGCACATACAAATTATGATTGTAGGCCCTTGGATCAAATATTAGCCGGACTCACAGCTTGGGTGGGTCACACAAGAGGTGCATGGGTTTGATAAGATTGTCTAAATATTGAATTTGACTTGTTAATTAGGTTCCTCCTACTAAGACAAAGGTCGACATCCCAATATTTTGATTATTAAAAACTTAGGTAAGCTATAAAACTCAATTTTAAAAAGCATACTAATGATTTTATATATTTTTTTATGATATGGCCCAAGTGGGTTTTTTTTTTATTATTATTTATAATTGTTGATTTTTGTGTTTCTATGATGGATACGAGGGGAGAAGCCTGATGGATGGAATGAATCTCACTATGATAGCCTAATGGGCCTCATAGAGATGGAATGTTTTGAGCTAAAAAAAAAGGTATAGATAAGCTTCAATAAGCAACAAATAAACTTGTTCTTGCCATAACAAATAGCTTCCAACATGAGTCAAGACAGACAATATGAGAACAAGCCCAAACTAGATACGCTCTCCTTTCTAAAGAGAAGAATCCTAAAACCTTGGCAAAGTGTGATAGATGAGATGCAGTCATTTAGTAATTAATATACCGCATATAAAATTATTCAAATAAAATCATACAAATTATCATACCAGTTTATATATTAAAAAACCAAAATTTACACTCGTTTATATAATCTGACTAACAGATTGGTGCACACTTATTGGATAATTGAGAATGAAAAATATCCTATGATTTTATTTCAGCTAACTTTCTTCAAATTAGATATCACCAAAAATATGATTTTGGCCTGTAACTCATTGACGCCGAGTTCCACAATTTAGTCTGTCGAACTTAAGTTAATGTTGTTGGGACTTGCAAAAGCACACTAAGAGGAATCAAACAAGATAATCACAATCGCACAAACAAATCCAATGAGAAGGCAATAAAAATTTATGTGAAAAAATTCCTACAAGAACACTATAAAAATGAAATTACAATATATGAAAATCTTATCGATCAAGGTCTGGAGAAGAAAAGCCCAAGCCTTTTTCCTTTAAAATTCTTCTCAAACCCTTAAGCATGCTTAGATAACCATTATCCTTGTCATAATTGAGGTAGCGCGCACACACACACACAGAGCCGCAATCGAAATATGAAACAAATCGTGCACTTTCACATTTCTATGCACGCCTTCGATGGTACCTTCAATGGCATCGACAACCATCAAAAGCAAATTGATGATTTCGAAGAACCCTCGATGCCATCGAGTAGAAACTTCTAAACTATCTAACAATCAACAAGAATATTTTGAATTTTCTCAATGAGATCGAACATCTATCAACGACATCAATATTTGCTGGATTGAATTGCCATTAACAGACTCTATTACAAACAAATTAAATTTAAGACATTACATAGCAAATACATTATACGTGTACTATTTTTATGTGCTTGTGTATGAAGTGTTATCAAATAACTACCCTAAAATAAATGGGCTTCTCATGTCTTTTGACCTAAAATAAAATAGAGTAGTTTCTACATTCTTCGGGTGCACTGCATGAGTTATTGTTACTTATTCCGGTGCAAGATCCTACATGGGCCCACATCATACGTTTAAGAGTAGGGATCCACTGTTATTGCATGTGGACAGATATTTATGATGATTGGACGATAAAGCCATCACATTAGAGGAAATGGTGACGGTAAAATTCAACCGTTCATTTTACAGAGCAATCCAAGGTGTGGGCTATGTGATGGATGGTCCAGATTGATCATTGGACCATTTATATTATAATTCACATCTACTATCCTAAACTTCAGTCCCTACTAGAAGGAATTAGATCAAGGTCTCGTAACCCATCTGGCCAACAAATATGTAGACATTGCATGCAGAGTCCGACCTCACTGCTAATGTCAGGTTGAAATTACACCGGACCAGGATTCAGTGAAGTGAGGGCCTCACTATATATATATATATATATATATATATATATATATATATATATATATATATATATATATATATATATATATATATATATATATATATATATAGGACCACAATTTTGAGACATCTAAACCATCCATCAGGTTTTCATCAACCAGTAGATAATCTGGCCCAAAGATAAGGACTGCCCACCTATCAAATGGCCAACACACATGTATGTTAGATGAAGACCTTCAGAAAGTTTTCGCAGACCATCCATTGCTTTTGCACATATGTGGCTCACTTAATTAGTTGATTGTCCTTAACAACGTGGGCCCACCTGGCACATAGCTCCTTTTGCCACACAGTTGCTTGAAGAGGTGCATTTGGTTAGCAAGGCTGATTGAGGCCATCTTGAAAGCACGTCGGCCCAGCATATACACAAAGTATAATGTGTGGGCCCAGGAAAGCCCATGGATTGACTTAAGAGTGAGGGGATGGTCTAGGCCCAGCCCACCTTGATTTGAGTCTAAAGGCCCTTCATTTGAGCCCCACAGGAACTAATCCGACCGGGCCCTGGCTTGATTCGACTGGCAAGGGTATGTGTTGCCTGGGTTTGACTTGAATACTAGACGGGTTTGGAACTATAGCCCACACCTCTTAAGTTGTACTTGAGACTAGCCCACAGGCAATTGGGCTTGAAAACCCGACACGCCAGTTGGGCCAACGCATAAGTTCCTTTTATACAAATCTAAAACCAAGGAGCACTAATGGGCATGATACAAGTGGTTGTGTTATCGGGACATCTAAATGTTGACGCAGGGAGGGACGTGATGAGGTTGATTGCCGTCGAATACACAAGGAATAAAAGTAAAAATAATTTCTAATAAATTCAAAATAAATTGATTAATGATTTTCAAAAATAAATAAATAAATAAATAATCCTTTAAATAATAAGCTTAAATTAGGACAGAGTTTTAGACTCAAACACTTAAAAAATGTGACTTAGTATAAATAGTAAACTTATTATTGTAGACGGTCTCTATTCCTACTGAACTTCATGATTTTTAGTAAAAAATAGTAAGTATTCAATTTAGCCTTACCACATTATTATCCTAACTTTTCTAAGCCCTTTTCATATTAGGTACAACTGCAACTCAAAGGATTAAAAGTTATATTCTAACTAAAACTTACTATTTATAGTAAAAAATGAAAATAAAAAGGACTTTTGTTCGCTGATCCGATGGAATCTCAAAAATTCTGCGTAGGCAACCCTGCTTAACAGGGTTGGTTGGCTAAAGTTGTTTCTCATATCCTAAAATCATATATAATATGTGGAAACACTCATCTTGATTTGCAAGATATGATTGTTTTAAGGTTCTGACCACCCAGATCGTTTCCACCTCCGATCAGGCTTCTCTGGTCCATTTTTTCCATGAAAGTGTCTCTGATCCACCACATCAAATGTCCATCCATTCACCTGACATGCATGCATATGTTAGAGATGCCCTTACTGTCTGGTTAATGGTCCTAAAACATACAGTTACTGATAAAATGGTGAGTGATATGCATTTAAGTCCATTAGTTGGCATGGCCTAGGGTCAATTTAATTAGTGAACAGTGGATCATCCAACGTAGGGCCCACATGATGAAAATCTTGATTATATAACCATTCAAACATCTGAATCAGTGGTGATGAGCTACAGACCCATCTCAGGCATCAGGACTATCACTAGGCGCCTGGGCCTGCACATAGAAAATGAGGAATTTTGAATAGGCGTGGCCCGATGGCCTAGCCCCATCACCTGAGCCTAAGGCAATCGTCAGTCTTGCCTGTTGAAAGCCCTATTAGACATGCTTGATTAGATCCAACCTCTAGTAAAATACACATGTGAGGCACTTCAATTATAAGTGTAGCCCACCTGAGGTTGAGAATTTGACTATCAGATCAGGCCAGCCCGGCACCCAATTCGTCATCGAGTGGCTTGGTTGGGCTTGGACTCTGGCCCAAACATTAGCCCATTTCACTCATTGGGCAATCCCTTGCGCTTGGTTGGCATGTATATATTCCAAGTTAGGCACCCTTACAAGAAAAAGTTGTCTTTCAGGATTAGTCATTGTCTGTCACCTGTGTATTGCTCTCCTAAAATTGCTGAGCAGGATGACTATAGAATACTAGTCAAACACAATGAGATAAATAAAAAGTGAAGAAGTTACTTTTAGAAGTTGTTAAATGACAATTACTCTGGGAGCATAGAGATATAAACTCAAAATATTGTTAGAGTCCACAAATACTTTCATCGGATTAGAATATAAACTTTTGAGAAAGACGAAAACAAGAAAGGTCCTTGGACCAAATGGTATATATTAGATGTATTGAATTATACGAGAGATATTGAGTTATTTTGATTGAGAAAGTTGTTCATAATATTATAGGATTAAGGAAAATGGCAGACAAATGGATAAAAAGTACGGTGGTACTTATTTATAAGAATAAAGGATTGTATCCCATGGTGCTTTAGAATCTAAAGAATTTAAAATTAGTTAAGCTAACACAGAGTATATGCAGCGCAATTTTAGTGACAATAAGAGTGGGAGGAATTAGTTAAGATTGTTGACGAAGTTTTCCGAAATGACCACTTTGATATCTTCAGTCAATAATTCAAATGAGTGAGAAGCTTGAGAAGGATATTGCCTTGTATACACTCTACCCTAGCAACAATGCACCTTATTTTGGATCATGTGAGATGACTGATGAGTTTGGAAACCACTTAGGAAATATAACCTAACTAACCCGAACCACAATAAGGCCCATCGGCCCAAGTAGGCCGAAAAGTTCTATAAGCAAACTTGGAGTGCCAACCCTCAACCAAGGTGATATATGATGCTCCTATGCCATTCTCATAATGGATGATGGCCTCTCATGGATTTGCTGCAAGCGTTGGTGGTAATAGTGCCATTATTCAGGCTCATTTCAACTAAGCCTAGACAACAAAAGGAGCTCCTAGAGTCGTTATAACCAACCATGCAAAAACTGTGAATAAGTCATGATCACATTGATGTCAAGATCTTTATAAATATGAACAGATACCAAGATCTTTTCGGATAGTGGTAAAAGAACACTGACAGTTGGGCGGCAATCCAATTTCCGCACTAGGGTAAAACGACAATTTTATCCCCCAATGGGTGAAATTATTAGTTTCACCATTTATTAAAGTGAATTTATGATGCCATACATGTTGGGGGCCTTGTACAAAACCTTAGAATCTAGCCTCCCGAACAAATCAGAATTATGGGATAATAAAGCAATGAAATAAATCAAAGCAACAATCACATACTACACGAGATTTTTACGTAGAAAATCCTTAAAGAGGTAAAAACCACGGGACCTCGTCCAGATCAACAATCCACTATGAAGTAGAACGTTACAACCTTCTTCACTCACTCAGGAGTGCATAAACAATAAGAGAATAAAGAAAAAAGAGAGGGATCTCACCAATCATGAGGACGTAGAAGAGCTAAGACGACGGCTCCCTTATACAAGCTTCCTCTCTCTCTTTTCTCTCACTCTCTCACCTTTGATATCCCTAAACCCTTTAGGAAACCCTATTGTGCTTTTCTTCACATAACATCATACCCTAGAAAACTCTAGGGACCCCTTTTTATAGTTTTAGGAAACTCCTTTCCGCATTCCAGTTGCGAAAGGACTTGCGAAACGAAATCCGTGCAAAATCATGGAACGAATCTTCTTAGCTTCGACTGGTCGTGTGGAGTCCACGACCGATCGAGCGCCACCTACGACCGGTCGTGGACCACCGACGACCAGTCGAGCGCCCTGGAGAAAACGGTCCAAACTTCGCTGGACTTTGAGTCGTGAAACTCATGACTAGTTGAACACCAACCACGACCGGTCGTACAGGGCCTACGACTGGTCGACGACGGGTCAAAAAAACCCATCAAATCTCTCCCTTTTTGATCCAGGAGGGATTCACCTTCTTCAAGCCAACCTGGTTTCTGCAAACCTCAAACTTACTTTTGAGCAAAGCCTTGGTCATCATGTTTGACCCATTATCGTCCATGTGGACCTTCTCAAGCTGTAACACCTTCTGTTCCAAAGTATCCATGATCCAGTGATACCGAATCTCTACGTGCTTTGACTTGGAATGTTGACTTGGATTCTTGCTCAAGTGTATAGCACTCTAACTATCGCAATAGATTACGTGCTGCTCTTGCTTCAAGCTAAGTTCCTATAGGAACCTCTTCATCTAAAACATATCTTTACATGCCTCTGTGATTGCAATGTACTCGGCCTCTGTCGTCGACAATGCTACGACCCTCTGTAGCTTGCTCTGTCAAGAAACCGCTCCCCCTACAAATGTAAACATGAACCCCAATGTAGACTTCCTGAAGTCTATGTCACCTACTATATATGTATCTGTGTAGCCCTCTATCACAGGTTTTCCTTCACCATAGCATAGGATCAACCTGGATGAGCCTCTTAGATACCGTAGTATCTACTTCACCGCTGCCCAATACTCTTTGCCAGGATTGACAAGATACCGGTTGACAACACCAACCGCATATGCTATATCTGGGCGTGTACACACCATAGCATACATCAAATTTCTTACAGCTGACGTGTAGGGTATCTTCTGTATCTCTTCCACCTCTGCCTTCGTCTCGGGACACTGCCTGTCACTCAATCTGAAGTGACTATCCAGTGAAGTATTGACCGGCTTCACTGCATTCATATTGAACCGCTTTAAGACTTTTTCAATATACCGCCCTTGTGACAGCTAAAGCTTCCTGCTGCTTCTGTCATGAGTTATCTCCATTCTTAGGATCTGTTTAGCTGGGCCCAAGTCTTTCATCGCAAAAGGCTTACCCAACTCCTGTTTCAGCCTGTTGATCTTCTTGATGTCCTTTCCCATGATGAGCATGTCATCAAAGTATAAGAACAGAACTATGAAATCACTATCTGAGAACTTGCGCGTGAACACACAATGGTCCGACTCCATTCTGTCAAACCCATGCTGCAATATAAACTAATCGAACTTCTTGTACCATTACCATGGAGCTTGTTTCAGCCCATACGAGCTCTTCCTCAGCATACACACCATATGCTCCTTGTCCTTGACTTTGAAGCCCTCTGGTTGGTACATGTAGATCTCTTCTTCCAGGTCACCATGGAGAAAAATAGTTTTAACGTCCAACTGCTCTATCTCCAGATCCATGCTAGTTGTCAACCCAAGCAACACCCGTATGGATGTCATCTTCACCACTGGTGAGAATATCTTCTCGAAGTCTATACCTTTCCTCTGACCGAACCTTTTTACCACAAGTTTGGCCTTGAACCTCGTCTGTGAATTCTTCTGCTCAACCTTCTTTTTGAACACTCACTTGTTGCTCAGAGCTTTCTTGCCCTTAAGCAGTTTCACCATGTCATAGGTGTGGTTCTTATGCAAGGATTCCATCTCCTCTTGCATAGCTTTCAACCACTCCTCCTTATGCTTATCAGTTAGGGCCTCAGAATAATCTTCTGGCTCTCCTCCATCAGTCAACATAATATACTCATGCGACGAGTACCTCTTAGACGGCTGTCTGTCCCTAGATGACCTCCTCACATGTGGCTCAACAGGTAGATCAAGTGGGGGCTGCTCCCCTGGTTCATCTTCTGAAGGAACTCCCTCATCCTCTGTACCTTATTGTACTCCCCCGTCATCAGGACCACGGGAGGAATAACCGAATCCATATCCTCTAGCTCACCTGAATTAGGTTGGTTCTTCTCTAGCTTATCAATGTCTTCTATACACTGATCTTCAAAGAAAACCACATCTTTACTCCTGACGAGCTTCTTCTCGGTCAGATCCCACAATTTGTAACCGAACTTTTCATCACCGTACCCCAAGAACACACACTGTCTAATCTTCATATCGAGCTTGAACCTCTCGTCTTTTGGTACGTGAATGGATATCCTACATCCAAACACCCTGAGATGACTGTACGATGGATCCTGTCCAGTCCACACCTTCTCAGGTACTTCTCCATTCAACAGGGCTGATGGAGACCTGTTTATCAGATACACCGCCGTGTGCATTGCTTCTCCCTAGAACATCTTGGGCAACTTCGCATGAGATAACATGCATCTAATTCTCTCAACAATGGTGCGATTCATTCGCTCAGCTACACCATTATGCTGGGGGGTCTTGGGAACCATTTGTTCATGCCGCATACCTAGGGACTTACAATACTCATGAAAGTCGCCAATATATTCACCACCATTGTCAGTGCGGATACACTTCAATGATCTACCTGTCTCTCTCTCGACCATAGCATGAAACAACTTAAACACACTAAAGACCTCGTCCTTGGATTTCAAAGCATAAACTTAAACCCTCCTAGATGCATCATCTATAAAAGTAACAAAATACAATGCCTCACCCAAGATTTTTATCCTCATAGGACCACAAACATCAGAATAAACCAAATCTAATGCATGCACTTTATTAACATAAGAAGCAGATTTAACAAATGAAATTCTATGTTGTTTCCCTGATAAACAATTAAGACAAATTTTGAGAGATGTACCTATTATGTCTGGAAGGTGCCGCTTCCTCGATAGTAACTGAAGCCCTTTTTCACTCATGTAGCCTAGACGCCTGTGCCACATGTTTATAGCTGAATCTTCCGCTGCATTCAACCCACCCTTGCATACACTGACACTTACCTTGTATAGGGTGCAACACTTCTTTCCTCTGGCTGTGATCAACGAACCCTTGATGAGTTTTCAGTGCCCACCAGCAAACTGACTTTCATAGCCATCATCATCCAGCCTTCCCGTCGACATCAAGTTGAGGCAAAAGTCTGGGATATGCCTCACATCCCTGAGAACCAATGTGCAGCCCACATCGATCTTCACACAAATATCACCGACCCTTACGATCTTTGATACACCAGAATTTTTCATCTTCACGGTCTCATAGTCGCCTAACTTGTAGCTTTGAAGAAGTCCTTGCGTGGAGTCACTTGAAAAGAAGCCCCCTAGTCTATCACCCAGTTGGTGTCCTGACTCGTAGCCGTGAGACATAAATCATGATTTGCAGAAAGAATAAATACAACATCGCCATCTGAAGCGACCACAGTGGAATCTGATTCATCTTCCTTCTCATTTTCTTTTCCGTTCTTGTCATTTTTAGCCTTACGACATCATGCTTATAGTGGCCCTTCTTGCCACAATTACAGCATTCAACAAAAAAATATCTTGGGCCTTCCAGCCCTTCCTGTTCTTTCCTCTCCGCCATTCTTGTGTTACAAGTACCTCTTGCTGAGTAGACCCCTGAGACTTCCTCCTTGTCTCTTCATTGAAGAGACAACTAGTAACCTGTTCTGTGGATATCTTTCTCTCTGGCACGGAGTTACTTAGAGATACCATTAATGTCTCTCAACTATCAGACAATGAACTAAGCAATAGTAAAGCCTGCAATTCATCATCCAGGACCATCTTCATAGGGGAGAGTTGGTTCACTATATTACTGACCTCATTTATGTGCTCGGCCACAGAACCACCATCCTTGAACTTGAGATTCACAAGTCGCCTTATCAAAAAAATTTTATTACCAGTTATCTTCCTCTCATACAGTCCTTGTAGTTTCAGTCATAGGCTAGCGGCTGCGATTTCCGTAGACACATGGTAGAACACAATATCATCCAGTCATTATCTAATAAACCCCACCACCTTCCTGTCCAACTTCTTCCAATCTTCATCAGACATATCCTTGGATTTTGTTAATATGCCTAAAATTGGAGAATATAGATCCTTGCAATAAATCAAGTCCTCCATCTTAGCCTTCCATATGGTCCAGTTAAAACCATTGAGGCTCATCATTCTTGATGAGCCACCTTCCATAATTACAAACCGATCCTACCCGTTCAATGAACTTAGCGCTCTGATACTACTTTGTTAGGGGCCTTACATAAAACTTTAAGATTTAGCCTTCCGAACAAACCAGAATTATGGGATGATAAAGCAATGAAATAAATCAAAGCAACAATCACATACCACACAAGAGATTTTTACGTGGAAAACCCTCAAAGAGGTAAAAACCACTAGACCTCGTCCAGATTAACAATCCACTGTGAAGTAGAACATTACAACCTTCTTCACTCATGTAGGAGTGGATAAATAATAAGAGAATTAAGGTAAAATAGAGGGATCTCATCGATCACGAGGATGTAGAAGCGCTGAGAAGACGTCTCCCTTTCACAAGCTTCCTCTGTCTCTTTTCTCTCACTCTCTCACCTTTGATATCCCTAAACCCTTTAGGAAACCCTTTTGTGCTTTTCTTCACACAACATCATACCCTAGAAAATCCTAGGGACTCCCTTTTTATAGTTTTAGGAAACTCTCTTCCGCATCCTAGTTGCGAAAGGACTTACGAAACGAAATCCGCGCAAAATCGCGTAACGAATCTGCGTAGCTTCGACTGGGCGTGTGGAATCCATGAGCGGTTGAGAGCCACCTATGACCGGTCGTGGACCACCTACGACCGATCGAGCGCCTTGGAGAAAATCGGTCCAAATTTCTCTAGGCTTTGAGTCGTGAAACTCACAACTGGTCGAACACTAGCCACGACCAGTCATACAGGGCCTACGACCAGTCGACGACGGGTCAAAAAAACCCATCAATACATCTTCCAATCATTCATATCATACCATATGGTGATGTTTACCCTTTATGCTACAATTTACTAAATTATCAAGGCTGACCCCTCTCATTTTTATGATACCTGAGGTTAAGAGAATGAAAGGCACTTAATCTGCAATCTAGCAAACTTGCTTCCATACATAGAGATACACATAGAGAGAGAGAGAAAGAGAGAGAGAGAGAGAGAGAGAGATAACAACACTTGCTATACTTTAGAGCACTTAAGATATTTAGGATGGCCTAATAAGATCCACATTCATCTCAATCGTCCAACTTATCCACACTTGCATCCAAGTCATCTCAACTGTCTAAGGTTAGTGAAATAGGGCTGGGATCTAAGATCTACGGTCATCTTCTTTAGGAGGAGTGCCTTAGCTCTCATTTGCTTATCTCGCATCTCTAAGTACATCGACAATGATTCAGTCGTTCTTTTTTCTTTTTTCGGTTCACAGTTTGCACATTTTTTATTCGAGCTCCCTTGTTTAGCTTGAGTGATTCTTAGTTGAATGCTTTACACCCTGCTAGATTTTTTTTAATCCTGGTTCATTAAAAGCCAAGATTTACTCAAATCATTTTTTTTTTCTTTCTTTGATCATCTACATACTACATCTATTTATATACACTAGTATCTAACACCTCCTTAGGTTCACCCTAAGTTAAGATAATGATCACTCTAGTAGGCAATTCAATTGAGTGTATATATATATATATATATATATATATATATATATATTATTGCATCCTTCATACATTGCATTAGTTTTCTTGGTTTTTTTTTTTTTTTTTTTTTTTTTCTGCTCCGTAGTTATTATCTCCTCTAAATGTATTCTAGGTTGAGACATCGTGATCTCCTTAGTAGTGATTTGGGGGAAGTAGCGGCTCACTGGTTGATTTTAGATATTGCTGATAATCAGACTAGTTCATTAATATAAGGCTTTTAGGAACTCCATAAATTTCTAGAAAAACCTTAAATTGTGTAAAGTAAAAACTACACGAAAGCACGAGTGGTTGATGTTGCCTAACCTTTTCCCTCACCGTCACCAAGGTCCTTACTTAAAATCCTCGGTCGTAGACCTTATCTTAGAGTGATCTTTAGTTGGGGAGTTTTTAATTCTCTAACCTAAAGAGATTTTACGAATCTAACTACCCATAGATTCTAGGCCTCCCTCGACTACTGGTGACTCCGAGCCTTATCAAATGTACCATTTTAAGTCCACCCCATAACCATCAGTGAGATCACAACATTTTCGTGAAGCACATTTGTTGAATCTGCTCACTTGCATTCCAACATGGGGTTGTCGCTCATAAACCAGCAAGTGCAAACCCACATGCCTATAGATTTAAGCAGGGTGGAGTAATAGAGATGTACCTTTTCATGCAATTCAATTAAACACTTGCCCACATATGTGAATGAGAGCATGTATTCAGTTTGTGTGTACAATTAGGAAGTGCGAGTGTGCCAGAATTATACTCAATTGAATGTCTGATTGGACGCTAGTGCCCCTGCATTGAGATGGACCGATTAAGATCAAATTCTATGACCTAACCGCCCTCTCAACTATCGATTATAACAATGATTAGGCGATTTGTGGATGGATAGGAGTTAGACCTTCTTTATAAATTATTTTTTCCTTACGTTTAGGACTTTTTTTTTTAAAGCATGATTGCTAAATATTTCAATAATAAAAATAATAGAGAAAGAAGATAAAAGCTGAAAGTATTATTCAATTAATGATCTTGTACTATTAGCACTCACTCATGGTCTGCTTGAGGGGTGAAATTTTATTTATTACCCAGTGTGGATTGAATTTCATAGTGAGGATAGTTGTGATATGTGAGATGGTCGTATATTCATTACTTGAACAAAAATTGGGCCTTGTGGTGAGATAATCGATGAAGGGTGAATCTTGGATAATTTATTCATCGCTCAGTCAAAATTGGGTTCCATGACAAGATGACTAGTGAGGTGACAACATGTTCATGGTATTGGTAGGAACCAAATACATGGCAATACGGTCATGATTTGACTATATATTCATTGTTTGATGTGGACCAAACTTCATGACAAGATGAATGATGAAATCACTTAATACATAATAGGAAAGCATTGCAACCTTCCGTTTGAAGTTGAGTGATCTTCCGTATGATCTAGTAGGATGCCACGGATGAATGGTGGTGAGCTAAACTAAGAATTAAAAACTAAGGCCCCATGCTATAAGTAGTGATGGACGCTAAACTAAAATAAAGTAAAAATGTAAATGTCCATGGTGGATAGGTAAATAAAGCTAGATTTGGTTGTAATGGTGTAAGGCTTTAAGCTCTTGGTCGATTGCTGCTTTTATAAGATTTTGAAAGATGGTGGCCTTGTATAGTCTTCAGCATTGTGAATGATTTGGATAATCAACTATGAAAATCTCCTTCATTCTTCCACATTAGCATAATAGCCTATTGCGTACGTCCACATGTACAAGAGATACACTCTCATGTGTATTAATCGGACTCTAACAAAAGAAAATCACTAGAGTCCTTACATCTTTTGTCTTTGGTATATGTAGAGAGTTGTTTTTGGCAAGATTCTAGCATTTAATGTTAGATAGAGATATACTTTGATAGGGTTTGACATTTAATGCTAAAAGAGATATACTCCCTTTAACGATGCTCTTGTTTTTATAAAGTGTTTTTGATAGAAATCTAGCATTAATGTTTTTTCATGTGCATGTCTTTAAGTCCTCTTTTTAAAATTGATCTACACCATATGTGATGCAGTTGCTACATGACATCTTTTAGACCATTTGATAAGGTCGCGCTAGATCAGATATAAACAATGCTCTCAATATGCGTGTTGGATTTCAACCATTATTTAGCACATAGTGTTGACACATGATGGCATCTCATTAGTCCACATAGGTGTGTAAAACATTGGTGTAAACAGTGCTTTTAAAGTTTTATATAATTGTCATACACCACTCAAATTGAAAAAGAAATTTTATAGAATGGATATAAGTCCCACCATGCTTTATACAACATTAATTAAGGAGAAATATGCTTATAAGACTAGTGTAGCTTAAATGAGGATGTTAAAATGGATGAGTGATAAGAAAGGATGGATAAAAATTTTAGGAGTAACACCAATAGATAACAAGATGAGAAAAAGTAAACTAAGATGGTTTGGTAACATGCAATAGAGATTAAGAGTTGTGCTAATTAAAAAGAATGACTTTGTACCGGTTGAAGGCTTTAGAAGGACAAAGAGAAGGTTTAACAAAAAAATAAAAAACACGAGTAAAAGTAAATAGTCTAGTTGAAGTTATGGTTCTTAATAAAGTAAAATAGTGAATGAGAATTTACGTAGTTCACCCTAATTAGTTATCATATGAAAAAAGATTCGTGTCACCATTATGAAGGGAAATACACAAATATCAGTATAATCCAAAACCTTTGTGGCCCTTGAGAAGTTTTCAATGATAGCGTTCTATCTCATTGCTTTCCATGGTGTGGTCCACTTTAACGTTCCGTCCAACCAGCACAGTGTCCTGGGGCATCCACATAGGATTTGTTGTACGACCATTCGTTTAACCACTCGTGGTGGGATACCACAAGGTAATTAACTTAGGATTAGCCCATTAGAGTAGACCAGACAGGTCATAATAGGGCCAAGTGTGGGCCGTTAAGCCAGATGGCTCGGTTACACTTAGCATCAGCCCGTACGAGCTATACCGCGACGCAAGAAGGTCAGAAAATTATAAAACTTTAGGGAACCATAAATCTCACTGGGCTTCTAGTCCATCATTGACCACGGACTCATTGGACATACAGAAGTTAATTATCCGAGCTGTTCCAACAGCCCATGTCAACCCACCCAAGGCCAGAGTTGAAATCCGGCACTGATAAATGAAACTGAGACTCTGGGATTTTTAGCCGTCAAATTTCTTCAAAATTTACTATGAAGGTCTAATGTAGTATCCTATACCCGTCCACAAAATCTGGGACCCGATCGTGGCTCAACGACCGTTGATCATAAATCAGACCCGTACAACCAAACTCTATATTTGATCGTTCCTAAATCTTACATGACCCTTCATCGGGCCATGGAGCACCTATCTTATAAGTTTCATGGCAAGGGAGCCACCAGAACTTTCCTAACAACCAGAATGGGCCCCACAGGGCCATTTAAAGATGGGGACAATATGGTCAAACCCTATATTCATTTATCCATTTGATCCTAAACTTTGCATGAACCCTTATTGGGTGGTGAGACACCTGCACACCAAATTTGGTGGCCAAAGGAGTGTTAGGGCCACTCCAACACCAATAGTGAGCCATAGGAGGCTATTATGGGAGATTGTGAAAACTTGAGGCCAAGGGGCCTAAGTCTAGGAAATAAACCCTAGCTCACTCCCTCATATTTCTTCCATTGTTCCTTTCAACAACCAAGCTCTCCCTCATAACTTCGTATGATCCCCAAATCATCAAGCTCTCTTCCTTATATCCTCCTCCATTCTCCCATAACAAATCCCCCTCATAAACTCCAACCATCCACCATCAACCAACCCCTCTTGTCTCATAACTCCCACCACAACTACCATTACCAAGGGAGTAAAGAGAGAGCTAGAGAGCAAGGAGAGAAGAAGAAGTGTGTGAAAGAGATCAAAGGTGGACCCTGCATCGAGGTGGGGCCAAGGAAATCAAACATTGCAACTCCCTACCCTTTCTCCAAAGAAAATTCTACACTACCACCACAATAATCATTCCATTGAGTATCTAGGTGAAATCCTTCACCCATTTTTTTCTTAAAACTTATGTATTGAGGAAGGATTAGCTTGAATTTCTCACATGCAAGAGCTTGTTTTAGGGATTCCGTCCGATCGACCTCAAGCCCTCATTCTTTGGTCATTTTTCAAATCTCCAACGACCCATAGGTGCGGACTATTGCTCTTAGGTGGCTTAGCACCAATTCTATTATGCGTTTAATAATTTTTCTTGCTTAAATGCTATATTTGAAAAATCTAAAGAAAACCTAGGAGGGGTATGTTTGTTAGGATTGTTTGGATTGCATGCTTAGCTCTCAAATTGGTGTTGATCTTGCCTCTTATATGATATTATGTATGGATGATAGTTTGCTCATGATTACTTGTTTCTTTTCCCTCATATGTGGTGCTTCATTGGGTGTATGATTTATTACCTTTGTGCTTATGACTTCTTAAGATGGAGGAAGTGCTTAGCTTCCTCACACACCCACACACTCACACGCACCTTGTATCTTGATAATGTTCACTTGCTTGGTAGGAGTATCCATTTTATATAGTCGAGATGCATGAGAACATGATATTGTTATGTTAGTTAATAACATGAATAGTTGACATGTTATGGATCACCCTCACCCCCTTGGGTTGGTCAGGAACATGAGGTGAGACGATAGTCTCATCGGTAGGACTATGTTATGGCTAGACCCGTGGCTTTGGGCGGGTGTGTTCGGGTGGCTGTAGTTCTATTACATGGGTCCCTTGTGCCCGATGTCATTCGTCTCATGCTCGCTTGATTCGTGCAGTCTAACCTACTATCTGACCAACCATGATTGTTAACCCTATTTGCTCATACATGTGCGGAACCTGGAACACCCTGCAACCTAGTGGTCCACCAATAACCGATTACAACTAGTCCACAGCCTCGAGAGCCGGGCAAGGTGAAATGAGACACTGTCCGAGCTATTGGCTACGCTGGGGTACCACGCCTCCCCATAGTGACCACAAGCGATCCCCTTTTTTCGGTACTCTTCATGTGCTTGAAGTCGGAGATGAGGAACCTGACGAGATCACTGACCACGAGGTCTCGGCCTCACTCGTTGGGGGTCTTAGCCTCGCAACCAGTTTAGGGTATTGATACGTGGGGTGTATCAGATTTTCTAACCTACTGGATGAATGGACTTAACTAATAACCCGGCTAACACGATTGCATTGCATCGCACTAGTTAGGGTGGCAACTCAGAAGTCAAGGTCGCTCTAAGGGAGTACTAACATACGCGATCGTTAGATGGAGTCGCTCGAGGGAGCGTTGTGGCGAGCGCATGCATCATATCATTCCACATGCATGTATTTTAATAAGAGTTGTTAGGTGTTGATGATTGGCTGCATTTCATTAAGTTCATATTATAATTAATGCTTGTTATAACTTAAGATTAATAACACCCACTGAGTTGATCACTCACTCCCACTCAAGGATGGTGTTTTAAAACACCAACCAGACTCGCCCGTAGATGCAGGTGATGTGGATTATGCTGAGCCTAGCGACGCATGCCTCGAGGAGGAGGATGAATTCTCTTACTCTTAGCTGATGAGTGGGACCTCATCGGATCATTAGATGGGCCGTTGGATCGCTGAGCAGTGGGCTCAGTTCTATTCATTTTGGACGTACTATTCTTTTGTGATTTGTTGGGTAACGCCATGTGCGACCCTTTATTCTTTTGGACATGTATATATGTATTTATATTTGGTCTCTCTCATTTTAGTAGACTTGTGTGATGATGCTTCATGTTTCAGGAATTTTCAAATTTGCGCAACTGAACTGGATTAGACGCATATTAACGAAATCGGTTATAAGTGACACTCGGGAACTCGGGAGTTGAGCATATGCGCAACCTTCAATTTTTAGGGTGTTACAAGTTGGTCTCAGAGCAATAGTTTTGGATTTATTGGGCCATGGATCATAGACTCACTAACGCATTCGTTGACTTGAGAGTAGATGCAACATGGACTTAGGAATATAGGATTCATCCTAAACCCCGAACCGACAAACGTAGATGAAAGGTAGGTCTTCTAATGAGTTAGGATCGGGGAGCGAGGGCATGTAACGATACTAAGAGTCGGGTCCAGGAGTCTTATGGTATTTTGATGCGTCGACGGGGACGAACCGACAATCATAAATGGGCAATGAGACTTCTTAGTAATTAGGATTTGGTAGTAAGAGGGAGTAGTCAAGCTAGGGAATGAGTCCATGATCCTCACAGTACTTCAGTCTGATGATAGGAGCGAACCGGAATGGGAAGATTGGATTGTCAAAAGCCCATCGTCCGACGTTGAACAAGTTAATGTTGGACTGGAATGGGTAACTTCGACTCATTCTGGGATAAGGCTTTAGGGGTGAATGGAAATTCACTAAAGATAGTAGAAATGTGAAAAATGGGAGTTTTACCCCTAACTGAGAAGAATCTTGTGAAACGGATAGCCCTGCTGCGTAGATCAGCTTCTCCTACCCCAAAAATATATATGGTAGCTTCCGGGGAGTAGCACCAGCGTCCTAAAAATAGCATTCAAAGTGGACCCCACCTGGGAGTACACAGGCCGGCGGGGCCTCGCCCATCCTCCTGCCCTGCCTGCACGACCCCACTCAAGCGCGCCCGACCTCGCCCGTCCGCCCGCCCTGCCCGTGCGACCCCGTCCACGCGCGCTCGACCTCGCCCACATGTCCAGAGACCACGCGGGACCCCGCCCAACTATCCAGACCGTCCACGGGACCCCGCCCTACAGGCGTGGGCCCCGCCCAAATGTACAGAGCGTCTGTGGGACCCCATCCGACTGGTGTGGGCCTTACCTAGACCCAAAAAACGTGGTCCTTCCCCTTTCCTTCAAAAAAAAATCGAGTGGGGCCCATTTTTAGTGCATTTTAAGGGACCTAAACCCTCATTCTTCACAACTCACTCCCCTCCATTGTTCTATATCCCTAGAGAGAGAGACCTTTCCCTTTTTCCCATTCTAAATCCCCAAACCTCGAAACTCACCTTCATTCCATCACATTTCCAATCTCCTTCTCCTTTACATTTCTCACTCCAACACCCTCACTCTCATTTCTTCAAACCATTTTCTTCTACTCCACCAAACTCCCTTTCAATCCCTCTTTCACTCCCAAGACCCACAATATATCCATACAAGCTCATTCACCCATTCATTCCAAACCCATTTCAAGACACCCTTCCAAGATCCATCCCCAAAATCCCTTCAACAAACCCATTTCAAACCTATTCTCAATACCATCTTCAAACCCATCTCAAACCCTGATCCCTTCTCAAACCCCATATCCTCAACCCACCTCCTAATTTATCTCACACAACATCATCTCAAACCCATTCCCAAATTTCATTTTCCAAACCCATCCTCAAATCCATCCACAAAGCCCTTTTCACAAACCCAACATCAAACTCACTCTCAATCTCCTTCCTCCAACGTACTCCTACCTTTTCCTTCTCACTTCCAACCCATCATTCCCAAAGCCCACTCTTAGGTCTATCCTCAAGCCATTCTAAAAGCCATTTCTAAATCATTCCTCCAACAATCCAACCACATTTCTTACACCCAAATCCATCCTAGCCAAAGGAAATGGTTTTTCTAACAACCGTTGCCTCTTTCTTTTCGATTTCGGTGATCCTATCACTTATGGGGAAGAAGAGACCAACTCCCAATGAGCCGGGACCGAGCCAAGAAAGGCGCAGTAAGAAGAAGGCCGATCTGGTGGGGAACCTGAGCTCGGAAGCTCGATCGAAGTGAAGAAATGACTCTCAAAGGGCTCCCTCAATTCAAGCGTCCCAACCACCCGTTGAAGATATAGGGAATTTTCGCGTACGCAACGTCACCTTTGAGCACTTGTTCGATGATATCGCCCTACTCGATCGGCTTATGGAAAAGGGATGGGGCCCAGTATTTTATGGAGACTCTCAGGCAGATGAAGGTCAAGCTAAGGCTTTCTACGTGCGGATTAGAAACTCTCAATTCAAGCCACTAGGCTTTGATCTGGTAGTGGGGAGCAAGAGGTTTCCGTTTGGGGTGGCGAACATTTCAGGCTTACTCGAGGTGTCACTAGGGGAGGTACAAATTAAGGAAGGGAACTTAGATACAAGTCAAGCCCGCAACGAGCGTGTAAGACCCGTATCTTAGTCTGTACCGTTCCGTAGACTTCCACAGTCTTACCGATCGAATTTTGACAACCTTCGATCCTTAATCGATATTAACGCGCGACCCTGATTCGTACACCGTCAACCCGAGTCGACTCAACCCAAGACCCGTACCTTAGCGACCGCACCGTCGCTGCGGTTCCGATGCCGCGACTCTTAAGCCGAGGTGATACCCTAGTGAAGAGTTGTAAGCCGACGTTCGGTGCGAGAAAACGCCGCCCGTTGCGAAACCCAAGGGAATCTCTACGAGGTGTCCCATCAATCCCATCAATCCATCAATCAATCAATCCATCACATGTCAAGTACATGTCAAGTACACATCACCTTTCACCCATTCCCAAGCAACTACAAAAGTCAAGATTTTCTTACAAGACCCATACCTCTCTTACACAAAAAGCCTCAAAAGTCAAGAGTCTCTTACACCTCCCATACCTCTCTTACACAAATGGCCACAAAAGTTAAGACTTTCTTACACAACCATCATTCATCCATCCATCCATCACTCTCTCTCCCTTTACAACTCTCTCTTTCTCTTTCTCATTTCAAACTCAAAAAAAAAAAAAAACCCCCATACGTATGAGAGCTCTCCAAGCCTCTCCCTCTCTTTCCAAAACTCCAAGGTGGCCCACTTTCCTACCCCTCCATCTTCCATCTCAACCCTCCATTTCTCATCTCCTCCATTGAAATCCAAGCTAAGGTGCCAAGGAACCCCTTAGAGCAAGAAGATCGGACGGTGGGTGCTTAATACTATTAGATTTTTATATTTTTGAGATGGGCCAAGTGAGGTCAACCGTTTAATGGTTTGGATCTCACTTGGGACCTTAAATTGTGGCCGATGGCCCACTTTGATCATTATGATCATCCATGGTGGGGCCATTCTCCATGGACCCCATCGTGATGTTTATTTCTTTAGAAAGGTCATCTAGACCGTCCATATTAGTGGGGAAAGGATCCCCACCGTTGATTTTTAAATTTTATGGTCCCACGTGTAAAGGGATCCCTTGGATTGTATGATTTTATTTTATTTTATTTTATTGGAGGGCTCATAGTGGCGGAGCCCCCCATCGCAAGCGTGTCCCACTCTCCATCTCTCTCTCTCTCTTTTTATTTTTATTTTATTTTATTTTATATAATAGGGTAGTGTGGCCCACTTGAATGGACCCCACCTTGAGGTACTTATTTTGTCCAAGTATTCTTCAAGTGGGGCCCACCTTACATGTTGTACCCACAACATTCTTCAGTGGTGGCCCACTTCATTAGAGCCCACCATAATGTAATATTTTTTAAAAAAAAGCTAAACCGTCCAGCGTCTGGGACGTTGGACGTCCCTGTAAAAAAAAAAAAAAAAGAAGGAAGCTTTTGGGGGTGGTCCCCTTATGTAGGCCCCACCCTGATGTAAGGAAATAATCCAAGCCGTCCATCCTCTTACCCATCTCTTTTTAGGCGTTGAGCCAAGAGTTGGGGTTGATTGGAAGATCTGGTGGGCCGTAGCATCGAAAAATGCATCATTACCATTCAAGGATACTTTTCTTATTTTATTTCATTTTCTAATCATCAAAAAAAAGTTCAAACTCTAGACTCTTTGGGCTCGTCTTGAGCCAGGGAAACTAATGGACGGAGTGGATTCTCATGATGCGGACCCCACACGATGAAAACCCCGAAAAAATAATTTTCCCTGATTTTTGAAAGAGGCATAGCCTCTGCCTCTCTCTCTATCAACGAGCAGCAGCTGCACGCTGCTACGTACAGCGGTTGGGGCGGGCGGGCGGTCAGCCAGCCACTCACGGCTGCTGTCGTGGGCCCCACCATGATGCATATGTTAGATCCACGCCGTTCATGAGGTGGGTCCCCTCCTCAGGTGGGCCCCCTCTAAATATTAGCCTGATCCAACACTCTGATGGCCCACATCATAGGAAACGGTGTGAATGAACATCTACCATTGAAACTCATTCTGGGGTCCACAGAAGTTTTGGATCAAGATGAAATTTATGTTTTCCCTTCACCCAGGTCTGAGTGACCTTATGAGCGGCCTGGATGGCCAATAAACATTTTGGTGGGCCCCACATGGAACCCACAGTGATGCTCATAATATATTTGTTTCATCCACCGTCCAGCGGACGGTGGGGCCCTATGTGATGCATGTGTTCTGTCCGCACCGTCCACCCCTGGACGGTGGGACCCACCATGAGTATGTGTTATATCTGTACCGTCTACCCTGGACGGTGGGACCAGCCCCACCCCTTTTGGCCCATTTGATATATTTTAAGGCCCATGGGACTAAACCCATTTGATTTATATAAGGCCTACGGGTTTAGGCCCATTTGATTTGTATGAGGCCTATGGGTTTAAGCCCATTTAGTTTATATAAGGCCTATGGGTTAGGCCCATTTGACTTATACAACGCCTAGGGGTTTAGGCTCATTTGAATTATATAAGGCCTATAGGATTAGGCCCATTTGATATGTATAAGGCTCTTGAGATTAGGCCCATTTGATGCAATCTAAGGCCCACGGGTTTTGACCCATTGCAATGCACATAAGACCCATTGGTGTGGCCCATTTATGTGGCCCATCTGATGAATAAAAGGCCCATAAGATATGGCCCATTTGATATATATGTAAGGCCCTATGGGATGAACCTAAGGTCGATTGCAATGTGTAATTCCAATACAGACTAAGTAGCGATGTTTACAAAGATCGTGCCTTGGGAGCAATGTTGGTTTGACGTCCACATTTGCGAGTGTAATGTTCATTGGATGTCCACATTACGACTCTCCTTAGGGCCCATTGTTGGGCCGTACTTGCTGTGTATAGGCCGTCTAGGCCCATCTGCGTTGTAAGAATGGTTCATCACTTATTTATATGTTTAGTATAGTTTCATGACTCATGATCATACGCATCATATGTATGCTTGATATGAGAATTGCCTGATCATAGCATATGCCTTCGGGCAGGCTGTTTATGGGCTCTCCCGGTTAGGCGGTGTTGCCCTACATGAGCGCACGATATGCGCAAGATTTGATGCATGACTAGATAGCGTGAATCATGCATATCGCATTTGTATGACATGGATATTGTACGCCCTAGCGGCATCGGGGTCATAGCTTCCACAGACGTATCGTGGTTGGCAGGATTGGATACCAAAAATCTTGTTCTACATGCAGTGCTATAGATATCCCTTGGTGAAAGTCCCTAAACCCTTATGGTACCAAGAGGTTGCTCCAATGTCTAGACCGAGTGGGTAGATGAGCGTTGAGTGTCAATTACTAAACGGTTGCGCTCTCCACTGTGTCGTGGTCGGTTGGAAGGGGGTGCGGCCTTACCCGCCCGAGTGTAGAGGGCAATACTAGGCTGAGTTTGACCAACTCGAGGAATGGGTCCGCTATCGATGAGTCGTGCCTGATATTGGCAGACGGATAGTGAGGTCTCTTCCACTTACCTTATTACGCGCGATGTGGCGGCAATCTGGTTTAGAGTGTACTAGACCCCGATGATATCCCAGATTTAAGCTGTATTGATATGTGGACTTAGATGAGGATTATATGATTGACTTGCATCTTACATCGTATAGCCTCGGTATGGCCGACATCCTTCATCTTTGCATCGCATAGCCTTGGTATGGCTTATGATTTTCATGGATCCATCTGCATATTCTGCATTACTCTGATACTGCATGATCATATTACTACCTTGCGCACACACTTTCACCACCCTCTAAGCTTTGTATAAGCTTATGCACGACCGTTGCGTGCAGGTGACGTTGGGGCGCAGCAGCGCTGAGGCAGGAGCACTTACAGATCATTTTGGAGTTTTTGTTCCTTACCATTGTATTTTCCTTTATGCTCATTGTACTTGTAAAGTTTTTGATCATAGTGGAAATGTAATGGAGTTCTTGGTTGTTGTTTGTAGGTTATGCCTTTGGTCATGCTTATTACAAATCAAACTGACGTTGAAAATCCTCCTCGTAGCATCCCAGGATCAGAACCTTTCGAATGGGTGCTAGGTGCCGAGAATGAGGTTCTACAGAGGCTGTCGGCGCTGGATTCGGCGATCAAAAATTTTGTGAGCCCGATTTTCTAGTTTGGGGCTTGACAGAGCAGACTCACTTCTTATGTGGACAGGTTGCCCAATGGAGGCGTGATGCCGGCTTGAACTCATCCAACTTGATTTCAGAGTATCGTGCGCTTCACCGCATCTGCACCCACAATGTCTATCTGAGGCTAAAAAACCGTACCGAGTGCTCTCACTATATGGTGGAGTTCTTATATCAGATAGGCTAGGGAGAAGATGTATGCCTCCTCAGCGTAGTACTTCACTAGATAGTGAGGGCTGCAAGGGTAGCGCGGAAGGATGTATGTCTCCCTTTTGGTCGCCTGGTTTGTCGGTTAGCCCAGCTATACTGTGTGGGTGGATCGGATGGAAACTTTATACTGACACAGATATTGAGCGATGGTATGTTAAACAATATGGGAATAGGCCCCAAGCAGCGACAGGCCCACATCGACCAATACGGGGAACCCGTTGAAGAAGAAGAGGAGAGCGATGGAAGCGATGAGGATAAGGGTGAGGATGAAGCTAAAGAGGCAGAAAGAGCTAACGAGATTGAAGAAGTTGACAGGGAGCTGCTTACTATCCCAGGTATATATGAGCGCTTGGAAGCGCTCAAGGCTGAGGTAACAGAGATCAAGGAGAGCCAAGCTAGGAACTAAGCGAATCAGGAAAGGTGGAACAAGAAGATGTATCGGGCTATAAAGGCCCTAATCTACTGTAGTAAGGGGGAAGAAGCACCTCCACTTTCGCCCAACTCAGACGAGTAGCACCACAACCTTACTGATGACTAGTAGTTGCTTTACTGATGACTAGTAGTTTATTTTAAGTTGTTTAAGGCTAACCCTATGTACTGAAGGATGCTTAGGACTTTTGCTTAATTAGCCTGTATTTTCTTTTCGTTTAGCATATCTAGTGATGCTTGTAATCCATGCTGTAACATGTAACTGGCTATGTTAGTGACATTTTGAAATCAATGTGAATGTATGGATTAACTTGAAGTTTTCTTTACCTGTGTGGTGGATATAGTCATAAATTAAAAATTATAGGTCTTGTATGCCTGGTGTATATGATGCTCTAGTGACTAACGCTCTAAGGGATTTCTTTCCAGGAAATCCCTCTGCGAGTGGAGGGTCGATATGTCTGCCTACCTCATGGCGGCCTAGTTGATAGGGACCAGATCCCTGATGATCACCAAGGCCCCCAAGGGGCGAATGACTCCAAAAATACGGGTAGCACTACCCAGGAGGCAACCCCGAATGCACCACCACCGCAAGCCGCGGCACCCGTACCTCCTCCGCCTCAGGTCATGGATCAGATGGGCCAAATGTTGCATCTTATGCAACAACGACAGCAAATGATGGCCGTTAATATGCAACAAAGTAGCAGATGATGGCCACTATGATGGGAGCCATGGCCCAGAACTTTGACAGACAACAACCAGAACCACCTGCCATGACCGCGCCCGTGAACAACATAAGCAATCTCTTTAAGCGGCTCCAGTAGTATAGGCCGCCTACGTTTGCCGGCACACACCGCCCCAAGGAAGCAGAGTATTGGCTCAATCGAGTCACCAAACTACTTTGACCTCTCTACTATTTTGACACGGAGAGTGTCGAGTTCCTCTCATACCTCTTTTAAAAAGAGGTGAACTTGTGGTGGGAGAGCGTTCTCTGGTTCGTCCCCGAGAACCACATGTGGACGTGGGAGGACTTCGAGAGTCTCTTCAATGAAAAGTACCTCCCTCAGACGTACCAGCACGAGAGGAAAAATGAATTCCTTTGCCTCCAACAAAGGGGGATGTTCGTATCGCAATATGAGAACAGGTTTATAGAATTGTCATGCTATACTTCTGAGATGATCGCCAATAAGGCGATTAAGATGAGGCGATTCATAGCGGTGCTGAGGAGTGGCATTCGCTCCAAGATATGTTGTGCTAACATCAGGACATATGCCGAGCTCGTTGAGATGTCGATACGGGCGGAGCAGGATGATGAGCGTGTCTCACGGGCCCATTCACAGCTGGGACCATGAAACAAGATCGAAGACCTGTCTTCTTCATTTAAGGGGAAAAGGCGCGCCAAACTCTCCTCCCAGACTAGTTGTCGCACCAGCTCCCTCTACACGACCTACACAGATATGCAGTTATTGTAGGAGGGCTGGTCACTCAGAACCATATTGCTTTATGAGGATGAGGGACCTCAGCTTCACTCCGCCTCAGCACAATAACAAGCCCCCACATCAGGCATTGCAGATTCCGCCCTTACGGACGATGAGGCCTAATCAGCAGTTCTGTCGTCCTCCTGCACCTCCAGCTATGCCACCACAACAGCCTATGCAGTGACTGAACTTTTCACGGCATGCACGAGTTCATGCCTTAAAGGCCGAGGGCCAAGATGCAACCATCCCCACTCCTACGGCCTTTAAGGTGACAGCCCACATTCAAGGTACTCTCATATTTCTCTTGGTGGACACTGTGTCCACTACTTCTCTCATATCACATGCGACTGTCAAGCACCTAAGACTATGCTCTACCCTCTTCGTAGGGGTAAAGATTATTGCCGCCGCCGGTACTTTCTCAAAAGCAACGAAGATATGTCATGATTGCCCCATTGACCTGGGATGCAAGGTGACACTTGTGGATCTAATAGTGACTAAGATCTTCCATTATGACGTCATCCTGGGCATGAATTGGTTGATCGCGATAAGGGCAGAGATTGACTATAACACTCTAACAGTGAAAATATATGAAGACGACGGCACTTCCCTCACATTCCCAATCTAGGTTAGCCACGATCGTAGGATTTTATGTTATGCTTCATTAAAGGATGATTATGATGGGCCTTCACTAACATGCACTCCCGTAGTCTAAGATTTCGGTGATGTATTTAAATTTATACCAGGGCTTCCTCCTCGATGTGAGATAGACTTCATAATTGATCTGACTCCGGGTGCTAAGCCCATCTCCTTGCCTACTTACTGCATGCCCCCATGTGAGATGGAAGAACTCAAGTCTCAAATTGACAAATTACTAGAGAAAGGCTTCATCTGACCCAGCGTATCGCCATGGGGAGCTCCGGTCTTATTTATGTCGAAGAAGGATGGCTCATTACGTCTATGTGTAGATTACAGGAGATTGAACCAAGTGACGGTTTAGAATAAATACCCGTTGCCCCGATTGACGACTTGTTCGACCAGCTGAGGGGTGTTTAATACTTCTCAAAGATAGATCTACAATCAGGGTACCATCAACTGCGAGTCAGGGACGAGGATATACAGAAGACGGCCTTCAGGACCTATTTTAGCCATTATGAGTTCCTGGTTATGTTGTTCGGGCTCACCAATGCCCCAGCGGTATTCATGGACCTCATGAACAGAATCTTTAGGCCATTTTTATACAGATTCGTCATCGTGTTCATCGACGACATATTAATTTATTCAAAGATCCGTGAAGAGCATGGAGAGAATTTACGGGTGGTGCTTGAAACCTTTGAGAAAAATAGATTGTTTACACAATTTAGGAAGCGCACCTTCTGGAAGGAGGAGGTCGAATTTCTGGGACATGTGGTGTCCAAGGAGGGCATATCTGTAGATCTCACCAAGGTGGTGACCATGCAAGATTGGAAGCAACCAAAGTCAGTCACGGAAGTGAGAAGCTTTCTTGGTCTCGCCAGCTATTATTAAAGATTCATTAAAGACTTCTCAAAAATAGCTTGACCGCTATCCCAGCTGACTTGGAAGGACCTTAAATTTGCATGGAATGAGAAAGCGGAGGCAGCTTTCCATGAGTTGAAGGACAAACTGACGTTGGCACCTGTGCTTATACTACCTGAGCAAGGGGTCAAGTACACCGTCTATATTGACGCCTCTCGTGTGGGCTTGGGATGTGTACTCATGCAGAAGGATAGGGCAATTACTTATGCATCTCGGCAATTAAGGAAACATGAGAAGAATTACCCTATGCATGACCTCGAGCTTACGGCGGTAGTCTTCGCATTGAAGATATGGAGACACTATCTGTATGATGAAGAGTTTGAGCTCTTTTCTGATCATAAGAGCATCAAATACATCTTCACCCAGAAGGACCTGAACATGAGACAACGTCACTGGATGGAAACATTGAAGGACTTCAAGTTCGATGTCTCATACACTATAAGAAAGAGGGTTTTTAGCGACGAAACTTTTAACGACCAAAAAAAGTTTCGTTGCTAAAAGTTTACTTTTAGCGACGAAATTATAAATTCGTAGTTAAAAGTCACTTTTAACGACGAAAATTTTCGTCACTAAAGACTGTAAATAATTTTTGAAAAAAGTCCAAAGGTTTACTTTTAGCTATGAAAATTTTCGTAGCTAAAAATAGTGGATAAGACTTTTAGCAACTAAACTTTCCATCGCTAAAGACTGTACACAATTTTTGAAAAAAATCCAAAGGTTTATTTTTAGCTACAAATATTTTTGTTGCTAAAAAACGTGGATGAGACTTTTAGCGACGACAATTTTCGTCACTAAAAGTTGTACACAATTTTTGAAAAAAATCCCAAAGGTTTACTTTTAGCTACGAAAAGTTTTGTCGCTAACAAACGTGGATGGGACTTTTAGCTATGAAAATTTTCATCACTAAAGGCTGTAACCAATTTCTGAAGAGAATGAAAAGGTTTACTTTTAGCTACGAAACGTTTCGTAGCTAAAAAACATAGATGGGACTTTTAGCCACGAAACTTGTTGTCGCTAAAGGCTGTACACAATTTTTGAAAAAAAAAATCCAAAGGTTTACTTTTAGCTCCGAAACGTTTCGTCGCAAACAAAAAATGGATGAGACTTTTAGCGACGACAATATTCGTCGCTAAAAACTGTGCGCTGAAAAAATTCTAAAGGTTTACTTTTAACTACGACAATTTTTGTAGCTAAAAACATGGATGAGACTTTTGGCAACGAAAATTGTCGTCACGAAAAGCTATGCCAAAGACTTACTTTTAGCTACGAAAATTTTTGTAGTTAAAAAACGTGGATGAGACTTTTAGCGATGTAAATTTTTGTCGCAAACGGCTGTACACAATTTTTGAAAAAAAATCCAAAGGTTTACTTTTAACTACGAAACTTTTCGTCACTAAGAAACGTGGATGAGACTTTTAGCAACGAAATTTTCATCACTAAAGGCTGTACACAATTTTTGAAAAAAATCTAAAGGTTTACTTTTAGCTACGAAAATTTTCGTCACTAAAAAAACGTGGATGAGACTTTTAGCAACGAAAAGTTTCGTCGCTAAAGGATGTAACTAATTTTTGAAAAAAATCCAAAGGTTAACTTTTAGCTACGAAAATTTTCGTACCTAAAAAACATGGTTGAGACTTTTAGCGACAAAAATTTATGTCGCTAAAAGCTGTACACAATTTTTTGAAAAAAATTCAAAGGCTTACTTTTAGCTATGAAAATTTTCGTAGCTAAAAAACGTCGATGAGACTTTTAGCAACGAAAAGTTTCGTCATAAGGCTGTTTTAAATTTTAACAAAAAATTCGCACAGTGTTGGAAATGCACGCAGTAAGACTTTTAGCAACGAAAATGTTCATCGGTAAAAGTGTTTATCCTAAATCTTTTTCCCAACGGCTGAAAACCATCAATAATAATGTAAAAATGTTTTAATTTTTAAAAATTTTTGTCGGTAAATGTGTGTGTGTGTGTGTGTGTGTGTGTGTGTGTGTGTGTGTGTGTGTGTGTGTATTTATATTTTATATTCTATGAGTGAAAATTTTTCTTATACATATAATTAAAAGGTAATATTTAAATGATTTGTATTATCACATAAAAAAGAATATTGAGAAGTTTAGAAATTTTAACAATGTTTAAGAAAAAATTTGAGAACAAAATGATGCTTTTGAAGAAAAAAAATTGGCAATTTGAAATTTTGAGAAAAAATTAAAATATGAGAAAAATTTTAAGATTTTGAAAATAAAAATTCAGAATTTGTAATTTAAATATGTTTTGAAATATTTTTTAATAAAAATAATATTTTGTTAAAAGAGAAAAAATATACATTTTGAAAAAAAAATGTTATTTTTAAAAGGAAAATGAAATTTATCTGTGAAAAATAAAATTACTAAATTATTAGCACATCCACTAATTGAACCTTTAATCGTTTTTGGACAATCTAATTAATTCAGATTGAAGAGTAAATAACTTCAGATGTTTAAATCAAATTTCACTGAAATTGTTGATCGATCTTGTATGCTCAATATCTTTCTCATATGTAGCCTAATTGAGGCAAGTAACTAGTCAAATTGAGAGTATTGATCAGTAAAATAGAGTGAATGGACCAAACATGTAAAATGGGCCAAATATTCTATTTAAAATTGTGACCCAACTTACTGACCTCGTGAGAACTTAAGAATTGATGTTAATAAGTTTTGTGGGCCCCATCATGATGTGTGTCAAACATCAACACTGTAGATTTGATGTGTCCCCTTTAGGTTATGAGATATCTCAAAAATCATCTATATACAAAACTCAAGTGGGCCAACCATCTAAACTATGTGAAGACATCCTAAAAATATAAAAGCACTTGGTGGGGCCTACATGAGTTTTGGATGCAGCTGAAAATTGGTCTGACCCCTCATCCAAGTGGGACACACATAATGAGTGGGTTGGATATGTGAATCACATATAGGCAGACCTAATATATGATTACGAATGTCTTATGGAAACCCCTCTCCATTATATTATGTGGTGTGGCCCACCCAAGTCATGGATTGACTTTATTTTTAAGCTCTTGGCCTACCTAAGTCATGGATTGACTTTCTCCATACCATTCAACACTTTTCTCGGATCATTTTAAGATATTAACAAAAAAATGGGGCGAGTCCAAAGCTTAAGTGGACTACAAAGTAGGGACTGAATGTCCACCATTAAAAATAACATTCATTGAAGTTTTGGATCAATCTGATGTTTTTTTTTCTCTTCATTTATATATTGTTGATATTATGAAGATGTTGGATATCAAATAAACATTATCGTGGGCCCAAGGAAGGTATCAACGATGGAAATCATTATTCCACACTATTTCGCATGACATGGTACACTTGAGTTTTGGATTTACCAAAAATTTGGAATCAACCCACACCGTTCATCCATTTTTTCAAGATAATTTTAGAGAATTATTCAAAAAATGAATCATATCCAAAGATTAAATGGACCACACTACAAATAAGGGGAACGGTTTGGCTACTCCCCCTGACACCATCCAATGGCTGGTAGTTGGTGATCTATAAGCCCTACCATGATGTATGTGTTTAATCCATGTCGTCTATCTATTTTTAAAGATCATCTTACGGTATGAGACCAAAAATGAGATATATCCAAATCTTAAGTAGACCACATTCAAGGAAACAGTGTTGAATGAGCATCAACCATTAAAAAACACTTTGGGGCCATAAAAGTTTTAGATCAAACTGATTTTTGTTTTTCCCCTTCATCTGGTCCTGTATGACCTAATCAACCTATTGGATGTCAAATAAACAATATAGTGGGCCTTAGGAGGATTTTAATGATGGATATATAATAATTTTATAATTTATTTTATATATATATATATATATATATATATATATATATATATATATATGGAAAAAGGTATAATGCGCTCGACCTCACGGGTCCGTCCCATGAGGTCGAGCTGTGTGGACCCCACTGTGATGCGTTTAGAACATCTACCCCATTAGTCAGATGCACCATTCCATCATGGACCTAGGTCTCAAAAATCAAGTCAATCCACGACTTGTGTGGGCCACACCACATACAGAAGTGGAGAGGGGTCGTGCAACCATTAAAACATTCATAATCATTTTTGGGGCCCACAAAAGATGTGGTTTGCAAATCCAGCCCATCCATTATGTGTGTCCCACTTGTATGAGGGTTCAGACCAAGTTTCAGCAGCATTCAAAACTCAGGTGGGCCCCACCAAGTGCTTTTATAGGTTTTAACAGTGTTTCACATGATTTTAGATGGTATGGCCCACCTGAGTTCCGTATATGGCTGATTTTTGGGATATCTCATAATTTAAAGGGGAGCCATCAAATGTACGATGTTGATGATCGACACGCATCATGGTGGGGCCCACACAGCTCGACCTCACAGGAGCTTATCGTGAGGTCGAGCGCATAGTACCTTTTCTCTCTCTCTCTCTCTCTCTCTCTCTCTCTCTCTCTCTCTCTCTCTCTCTCTCTCGATATATATATATATATATATATATATATATATATATATATATATATATATATATATATATATATATATATATATATATATATGGGGAAAAGGTTCCATGTAGTCAAGCTCATGGGAACTTCTCGTACAGTTAGGATTTCAGGAGTGCAACTAATATGGTGCTTCCCCACCTTAGGCAGCTTACGGAGATGTGACTTTCTATAAAGGAAACTTGTCAATCTGCCTCAACCGTACATATACTCACAAGTATAATTTCTCCACTGCCACGATGTATCCAATAATAATAATATTCTATACAAATTAGAAGTGAGAGATTAGATCTGAGCCCTCAAATTATTATCAAGTGTTATTAAAGTAGTTTTAACGGTTAATAAAACTTCAACGGTTAAAAAATATTAGAAAATCATTTAAAATATTTAGAATGCTAGGCACAAGAAATAAAATTAAAAATATTTGATGAGTTCCTAATCTATAAAAATCAAAGACATAAACATATTTCTATGTAAACTAGTGGATCCCTTGTTAGCCCATGTAAGAATTAACAGCTGCACCTAAAGATTTCTGATTACGTCTGCTTTATCGACCCGTACATTAACCTCGTAATAAGAGCTAAAGCCAATTGGTTAAGGTAGTGACCTTTTTTTTTTAGGTTAGCTTGTTAGTAAACATCCAAGTCAGTACACACAACCAATTTTTTAACGGTAGACATCCAATTCATTATTGTTTTCGCAATGTTTGGTCCACCTAAGATTTTGTTCAGCCTCATTTTTGGGACGAATAATAAAATTATGTTAAGAAATGGATGGACGGCATGGATGAAGCAAATCGATCATGGTGGGGCCCACAGAGCCATACCAGATCCAAAGATCAAGTAACCGTTTTGAATTTGATATTAAATAATGTGAGTTTTGTATTTGATTTAAAATAATGGTGACTTATTCATAACAATCATGGAAAATATTTACAGTTATCTAGACCATCCAAATAATCGATCTAGCTGTAAATGGTAAATATTGATAATTTTATTATATAATATAATCTTAATCATCCAGAAAATGGTCTCGTGCATGTACGACTGTTAATATATCTTGTGTTATATGTTATGGAGAAATTCGAGACGCCCGAGGCACGACCGACTGTAAATCCAAGCCGACGCCCGAGGCATGACCCGTCTGACAAGACTTCAGCATCGCAACAAGGGCACGCGGGCCACTTTGAGTGAGCGTCAACTCGGAGGGGTCCTAACAATCCGATCGGATAACTTACTATTCCCTAACCGTGATATGCTCGAGTCGGCCGCATCAGATTCGCGATGATGGGTCAGGTCGGACGTCGTCCGACTTGGAGACTGACTTTACTTTATGGTCAGACAAACCGAGTCGAGCCGATATTAAGAGGCGTATACTCCGTTCGCTAAACATAGAAACTACCATAATCAAACGTGGCCGATAACTTCGCTCGCAGATACGCACTATCCGCCGGATACGCTACACGATCGATAGATTACGGATGGTATTTCCACGATCCGGGAATCCCCCTGATCGTGCCGAGATCATCGTATCCGGACCATTATACAAGTAAGTATAAATAGCACACCACGCCATATCTACAGGTATGCGATATCGAGCTCTCCTCCTCTACTCTATACCTAGACCCTGATTCCCTTATCCTGACTTAGGCATCGGAGGGTGCCCCGGCTTAGCCAGGGTCACCTTTGCCCGTTTTCTTGGTACAGGTTTCAGGGACAACACGTAGAGGGCGACGTGGAGAGAGGCCCGACCAGATTTTAACCTCAACATTTTTTAGCACCGTCTGTGGGAACCTGAAACTAGAAGTCAGGTTCTCATTTATCTAAGCAATGGCGAGGAAGAAGAAAGCTGCAGTGGTGCAGCCACAACCTAATGAGCAGACTCGGTCGTCATCACCGCTTCATGTCGAGTCCGCACCAGGGCCTTCCCAACGTTCGTGCAATCACTCGAGCAAGTATCGCACCATGTAGAACGAGATCCAGGCCTTGCACGACGAGATAAACCGGATGAAACAGCAGAGAGAGCCAGAGTTACGCCCGGCTCAGGAACAACCTGTTCTTGAGCCGATGGGGTTATTCGTGGAAACTCCCTTTGTACCGAGTGTAAGACCTGAAGCCCCCCGACACTCAGGGGTGCCGCATTCGAGTCAAAATCCTCCTGCGGCACAAGCCGAGGTATCCGCGTGGAACGCCACCACTCAGACCCCCACAACCATCCATTCAGCCACTTCCGCCCTGCCGCCCACGGACCTCCGTCATCAGTTAGAGCGGAGAAGAGAAAGGAGAACACTGGAGGTCGAGGATGCCCCAAAGGTCTTCGCGAAAAATAGGGACCCATGGGAGGCACGATTTACAGAGTTGAAGGACAAGTTCCTGACATTGGAGAAGAAACAGCAACAATCGACAGTTCCAGCCACGATTCAGGAGATGATGGAAGAGGCCGAGCCTCCCTTCACCCCAGTCATCATGGTTGAAGTGATGTCGCAGAGGTTTCGGATGCCTCCCGTCATCCAGTATTCAGAATCTGGGGATCCATCCGAACACCTGGAGTCCTACCGATCGTGGATGCAGATCCAAACTGCAATGGATGCAATGATGTGTAGGGGGTTTTCTATCACCCTCACAGGGTCCGCTCAGATTTGGTATTGCCAGCTCAAACCCAACTCTGTGAATTCTTTCGCGAAACTAAGTCGACTATTCCTTACGCAGTTTATAAGCGGTAAGAGAAGTCGGAAACCCAACACTCACCTGCTCACCATCAAGCAGGCCCCGAAAGAGTTGTTAAAGGATTATATCGCCCACTTTAATGAAGAAGTATTGCATGTCAAGGACTACGATGACAAGATGGCTCTTGCTGCCATTCTGAGTGGATTGAAGGAAGGAAAATTCGCCTTCTTTATCGGAAAGAGTCCGCCAAAGACGCTGGTGGACTTCATGGCGAAAGTTCATAAGTATACTAACGTCGAGGAGTTTACTAACGCTCGAAAAGGCACACAAGTATCCGACTTGACGAACAAAGGGAAGAGACCTCAGAACGAAGACTCCCACCCGACTGGCAAAGGGGCGGATGACCGCGCTTCTCGCGATCGTCGGCCGAACCGCAGGCCGGAAGGAAAATTTCATTCCTATACCCCACTTAATACATCCGTCAAGCAAATTCTGCTAGATATCCGAGGAGACAGGATGCTCAGTTGGCCAGTCTGCATAAGGGCTGACCCAGAGCATTGGGACAAGAGAAAATTCTTCCGCTTCCACCGGGACCATGGCCATAACACGGAAGACTGCGTGGACCTGAAGGACGAGATCGCATCCCTCATCCGTAAAGAACATCTACATCGTTACACCAAAAGAGAAAGGTCCGCTAGGAGAGAGGAGCAGCAGCGAAAAAAGCCAAACAACCCCCCACAGGAACCAGCCGAAATTCGTACCATTTTCGAGGGTTCAGCTGGGGGAGGGGATTCAAACAGGGCTCGAAAAGCCCATTCCCAGAGATCCGAACCCGGAACATCATGTTCACCTGACGGAACGTCCCAGCAAGGAACTCCGAGTCGCTCCGTGCAGCCTGACTTTCACGGAAGACGATGCATGAGGGATCCAGCATCCACACGATGACGCGCTAGTGGTTACCATGACCATAGCAAATCACAAGGTGTACCGCATCCTGGTTGACACCGGGAGTTCAACTGATGTTATGTATTCTGAAGCGTTCGAAAAGATGAGAATTCCACGGTCTCGGCTCTGACCCGTGAAGACTCCCTTGCACGGCTTTGCTAGAGAGAGAGTAACCTCTGAAGGAGCTATCTCCCTCCCAGTAACAGCTGGAGAAGGGCAACATTAAGTCACACTTCTAGTGGACTTTTTAGTTGTCAATGTTCCATCTGTCTACAATGTAATCCCGGGCCGACCCTCCCTCAATGCAATGAGAGCGGTCGTCTCAACTTACCATCTGATGATGAAGTTTCCAGCTGAAGGAGGAATTGGTTATCTCCGAGGTGACCAACGCGAGGCCTGAAGATGTTATGCTATAGTGGTTAAGAAAGGAAACGCTAAACAGGCTCTCGTCGTGGACGCCTTGGACTCCCGAGGACCGGAAGAAAGTTCATCAGTCGAGGATCTGGAAAAAGTCCCCCTCGATGAATTAGATCCAGGCAAGACTGTCCAGCTCGGGTCATCATTGAGTTCCAAGCGGAGGAACGAACTATTAGCCTTCTTGAGGCAGCATCGAGACATCTTCGCATGGTCACATGCAGATATGTCAGGGATCTCTCCTGACGTGTTGGTTCACAGGTTGAACGTGGACCCAAATCATAAGCCGATTAAGCAAAAGAAAAGGTCGTTTGACGCTGAACGATATGAAGCCATTACCGAGGAGGTCTCCGTCCTACTCAATGCGGGTTTCATAGAAGAAGTATATTACCCTGACTGGATAGCAAATGTCGTTCTCGACAGAAAATCTAATGGGAAGTGGCGGGTCTGTGTAGACTACTCCGATCTGAATAAGGCATGCCCTAAGGACAGCTTCCCATTACCTCGGATCGACCAACTGGTGGATAGCACAGCTGGGCATGAGTTGCTCTCGTTCCTGAACGCCTATTCTGAATACATTCAGATCACTATGTATCCCCCAGACAGGCAGAAGACGACCTTTGTCACGGACAGAAGACTCTACTGTTACCAGGTCATGTCGTTTGGCTTGAAAAATGCTAGAGTAACATACCAGAGGCTGGTGAATCAGATGTTCGCCAAATAGATCGAGCGCACCATGGAGGTGTATGTGGACGACATGTTAGTAAGAAGTATCATAGCCTCCGACCATCTTACTGATCTCGAAGAAACGTTCAACGTCCTCCTATAGTATCAGATGAAGCTTAACTCCACCAAGTGTGCATTTGGAGTTGAGTCAGGGAAGTTCCTTGGCTTCCAAGTCAGCCAGTGAGGGATTGAGGCCAACCCGGATAAAATCAAGGTTCTCCTCGACATGAATTCGCCTCGGACTTTAAAGGAGATACAGTGTCTCACGGGAAGAGTTACTGCCCTCGGACGCTTCATATCTAGGGCTACAGATAAAAGCCTTCCCTTCTTCCAGTAGCTGAAGGGCCACAAGAGGGCGGAGTGGACGCCAGAGTGCGAGCAAGCCTTCCAGCAGTTAAAACAGTACTCGGGATCGCCGCCTCTCTTATTCAAGCCTAAAGAAGGGGAGCCCTTATTCCTCCACCTCGCGGTTTCGACTTCAGCTGTCAGTTCGGCTCTGATTAGAGAAGTTGGAAGCAAGCAGTACCCCGTGTACTATGTAAGAAAAGCCATGGTACCGGCAAAGACAAGATACCAGTCCTTGAAAAAGCTGGCACTCTGTCTCGTCGTCTCGGCCAGAAGATTGCAGCCGTACTTCCAGGCCCATTCTATCATTGTGTTAATTGACTCTCCGCTGAGGCAAGTCCTCCAGAGACCTGAAGTGTCAGGTCGGATCACCAAGTGGACCGTGGAGCTCAGAGAGTTTGACATTCAGTTCCGCCATAGGGTTGCAATCAAGGGTCAAGTTGTCGCCGATTTCATCACCGAGTTCACGGCTCCGAGTGAAGAACAAATCAGCAAGGAAGTCGAGATGACGCCGCCCGTCCCGCTGAGCAACCAAGAGGCGGAGTCAGATCCGGGATGAGTCCTTTATGTTGACGGATCATCCAACGTTAAAGGAGTGGGGGCGGGTGTCGTCCTGATTGCACCAACTTAACGACAATCCAATACGCAATCAGACTCGGATTCAAAGCTTCAAACAATGAAGTCGAGTACGAAGCACTGTTAGCTGGGCTCAGGTTGGCAGTGAGCCTAGGCGTTCAGACCCTGTAAGTCCGTTGCGACTCGCAGCTGGTAGTGAACCACATCTCTTCGGAGTACGAAGCTAAAGAAGTCAAGATGATTGCCTACCTCGAGGAAGCGAGGAAATTAATCAAGAGATTTTAGAGTTGCGCCATCCGGCAGATCCCCAGAGCCGAGAACTCATGGGCCGATGCCTTAGCAAGACTCGCCTCGACATCCGAGGGAAAGATCCCGCGCTTTGTTCCCATCGAGTTTGTTGAGCACCCGAGTATCAGTCAGTAGGAGGATGTCAACCCCGTCCAGTCTATTCCTAGTTGGATGGACCCGATCTTCAATTACCTCTCATCCGGTGAAATCCCATCGGACAAATTAGAGGCGAGGCGACTTAGGGTCAGAGCGGCCCGGTACGCTATATTGGACGGAGTGCTGTACAAGAAGGGGCATTCTCAGCCTTACCTTAGATGCCTCTGACCGGACGAGGCAGACTACGTGATTCGGATGATCCACGAGGGAATCTGAGGAAACCATTCTGGCAGTCGTGCCTTGGCCATGAAGATACTTCGTCAAGGGTATTTCTGACCGACTTTTAAGCAGGACTCCAAGGACTTTATTCGAAAGTGTGACAAGTGTCAGCGTTTTGCTGTTGTGTTGAGGCAACCGACAGAAAAAATGATCCCCATGAGCGGGCCGTGGCCGTTCACCCAATGGGGGATTGATATCATTGGTCCTTTGCCCACTAGGAAGGGACAAGTCAAGTTCGCTATAGTTGCAGTCGACTACTTCACTAAGTGGGCCGAGGCCGAGCCAGTCGCAAAGATCACTGAGAAAAAAGTAATCGACTTTGTGTGGAAAAATATCATCTGCCGGTTCGGAATCTCACGAACCATCGTTTCTGATAAAGGCCCCCAATTCGATAATAACAAGTTTCGTAGTATGTGTCGAGGCTTAGCATTGTGAACGCTTACTCATCGCCTCGACACCCACAGTCGAATGGACAGGTAGAGGCGGTCAACAAGGTCATCAAGCACCATCTTAAGACGAAGCTGGAAAAAGCAAAGGAAAATTGGGTCGAGGAGCTCCCCTTCATTCTCTAGACTTATAAGACCACAGCTCAGACTTCGACGGGAGAAACTTCATTTTTATTGTCCTATGGCTCGGAGGCAATGGTGCCAGTGAAAATTGGACTCCCAACGGTGCGGGTAAGAAGCTTTGAAGAAAATCAAAACTCTGAGCAAATCGCTGTTAATCTGGATTTGCTCGAAGAACTCAAAGAGGTTTCAAAGCTCCGAACGGCGACTCGGCATCAGCAAGCAGTGCGCTTCTACAATTCAAAGGTCAAAGTCAGGCGCTTCCGCCCACGGGACTTAGTCCTCCGACGGGTCTTCCAGAACACGGCTGAGCCGGGGGCAGGAACGCTCGGACCCAACTGGGAAGGACCATATCGTGTGGTCAGGTCTGCCAAACTAGGCTCGTATCACCTGGAGGACCTCGAAGACCGTCATCTCCCTCATCCTTGGAACACCGAGCACTTGAAGATCCACTGCTCATGAGGAAGAGCCTTTAAGGCTCATAATAAAATGTACGCCTCCGAGCGGCTAGCCTTTAAGGCTCTTAATAAAAGTTTAATTTTACTTTGGATGCTCGCCCAATCGCCTTATCAACACAAGCACAAATTAAATGGTCCGATCCTTTAAGGGATCGGGGCCTAATCTTACGAAAGATCGATAAGGCATTCCCTCGAGGGAAAAAGCCTAATAATGACCCGACCCTCCATTGGAGTACTTGGCTCGACAATATGATGGAATGAAAAGGCCAGGCCCGTAAAGAGGCCCGTTCGACTACATCTCAGAGCAAGTTAAGGCGATACCAAAAAAGAAGAAGATGTTTTTCATTGAATTCCCTCGGAGGAGCAAAGAATACATTAATGGTTTCTAAAAAAAATAAAAATATATATACAAGATAAAATATGCCTTCATGCTGGAGGAGGAGCCTGGACATCAGGGGCTTGATCCGAGCGGGCAACTTCAGTAGGAGCATCCTCGGAGTCCTCAGGAAGAAGAGAGTCAGGATCGAGGTCTGGGTATAAACTCATGACTGCCTCGAGACAAGCATCGAAGCTGCGGTTGTAAAATGTCGCAGCTTTAACGTCCCTCTCCTTGGAGGTCTTGAAATCTTCAACCGCGGCGGTAACCGCTGCAGCCAGAGAGGCCTCATCCTTGGCCCGCTGAGTCTCCATGGCCTGATTCACGGCTTGGGTCCGCTCTTCAGCCGCCTCGACCTTGGCGCATTTCAGGTCTTCGCCTAGCCGAGTAGTCTCTATGGCCAAAGAGTCCGCGTGAGCCCTAGCGCGAGTCAGCTTGGGGGTCACTGCATAGCCACTCGCCTTAAGATTATCTGCCCTCACCTGCAAGTGCAGTTCCCTGACCTCCAGGTCGATGATGACTCCCTGCAGCCGACTCACCCTGGCCCTCTCGCCCAAAAGCTGTTGGCACAACTCAATTTGCTCGGACTTCAAGGCCGCCATTTCATCCTGGAGAGCCTCGAAATGCTCCCGCACTTTCTGCCGAATCGAGAGCAACACCGGGACGGCCTGAACAGGAAATAAAGATTAAAATCTAAATATATATATATGTATATGTATATATATATATAACGATATGAAAGGAAGGGAGAATCCTCTCGGAGATATACTATGTAGCACACGGAGGCGAAGTCGTTCAGAAAGTCGCCTTCCAACCGGTCAAGGTTCCGAGTAATATCCTCCTCCTTTGCATGCTTGGCAGCCCACGGAGCCAAGCACGTCATATGATAGCCAGGCTAGAACCTCTCACCGCTTGAGCCCGCCTGGGCCGAGGCCGCAGCCCCCTCGGCCCCTACCCTGCTGCCGGCCGAGTTTTGACCCTCGGCGCGGACATCTCCTCCGACCTCGGGGGGGGAGGAGGGGAAGCATATTTTCGGCCATTCTAATGGCCTCCTCCCATTCGGAGGAAGAAAGGAAAACGACGGGGGGCTCGGGGACTGCGGCAGGAGACTCCTCGGTGGGGGGAACGGCAACAGCACGAGCACGAGCAACAGGGCTCAAAACGACCGGAGTTTCAGCCACAGTCATTCGGACGAGCCCCGGATGAGGAGATACCATCGGGCGCAAGACTGCCGAAGGAGACGCGGCAGTACTAGGGCGCGCCGGGGTCGGCACCTGTAACGCCCTGAAAATTGGGGGTCGAGGATAAACTCCATTCCCGAGTTTCAAAACATCACTTATGTAACATTTTCAATGATGGATAAATGTTATTCATATTAGTGCAGAAAACATGAGTGGGATTAGACCAAAACAGCATATCATACTCCAGAGACAGTTAAATTAGTAAGCGGAAGAATGTGATAGATATATAAATATATAAATGATTGTAAGTCTTCAGAGTGTGAACATGTTACCAGGTTAACTAAATACATGTATACTCCAAAATAGAAAGAAAAGAATATACATGGGTGTGTAAATAAAAGGCAAAGTACCAAGTGTATTGCCATCTAATCAGTAACCCTGTAAACCCGTCGATCAGAACCTGCATATAGGAGGGATCCTCCTCATCATCATCAAGTTCGAATCTGCTTCGCAAGCATCGTCATCATCTAAAATTAAAATAGGGACTGGTTGGTGTGCGCAACACCATCCCGTAACGTGGGAGTGAGTAGCTAACTCAGTGGAATCATAGAGCAAAGGTTAACATGTTAGCAAATCAATCACGCGATAATGGTAAAGCAAGCAATCAAATATTCTTAAACACTGTGATTAATGCAAGAATGAAATGATATGATGGATGCCCTCACCGACATACTCCCTCATGCGACACCATCTTACGTCCGCGGCATGCTTTCTTCCCTTAGTGCTCCACATCTTCCAAGCACATGCAGTGTGATATGAATATGATTATCGAGTTATTACTAGTTCTTTTCATACAGCAGGATTGGGAAACTAGGGTACTTCCCTTATATCATTCCCAACAAGGATCCTGTCTAGGGTCGTCACTCCTAGTAATCTCATACGATGATATATTTTTAGGTCGCTGCAAGGGCTGTCAGGGCTGTTGCACGCACTCGTTGCTCCGCTCCCCCATCACCTTATCAATACAGGTCTAGTTATACTCTTGTTGCTACGGAAGGGTCGTCACCTCACGCAGACTCAGAGTACGCTCGAGGTCACTACAAAGGGCTGCTAGGGCTGTTGCACGCACTCGTTGTACCGCTCCCCCATCACCTTATCAGTGTAAGCCGACAACAAGAATATAGTGTCTTATACCACCATAATCTGCTCACGAGTTTAGGTTGCTCACTGGTCACTACGGAGAGGTTTGTGGCCCCAGTGTAGGCCGACAGCTCGACCACGGTGTCTCATACCACCATGCCCGGCTCATGAGTCTTAGTGGATCAAGGTCCACGGTTATCAGGGTTATCACTGGTAAGTTCAGTACCCTAGGTTCAAGCAGTTATGATGAATACAAGGTGATCATATAATGGTCAGTCGGGTTACTGGATGAGTCCGACTAGTACAATCGCACGTTGAATTGACCGACATGAAGTGCACAAGCACTTCGTCTGGCCTAACCACTGCCAACGACTCTAGTACGACTCGGGTTCATCATAGACATCCTTCGTGGCGAATAGAATCCAACCACGAATTCTAAACTGTTACCAACTGCCTGGACTAGAGTATAGCCCCAAGCACATGTAATGTGAATCAGTAATCATATGATATAAACAAAATTGAAATGATAAATAATTCAAGCATGTTAGCAACATATTATAAGATACAACATACGCAGCTAAGCATACACAAGCATTTCATACATAAGAAATCAATTCAACAACGTACATGGAGGAAATCATACACATCATCAACGTAGTTGAGAATCGTATCTCAACACTGGTCTACAACACTACTTACTAAGTGCTTACTCACGCAAGCATTTATACAAACACTTAGACTACACAACTCCAACATACTTAACGTATGTTGATTTCAACATATAATATGACAGATCCTTATATCAAGGAGATGTCTAATACACAACAATCATATTCTTACATTCAACACATATGGCAGGCATAAATCGTATTGATTTAGGCATTTCAACAAACACTTAGACTAGACTTAATAACATACATAGCATACGTTGGCCGAAACATGTATTAGAGCGAATCCTTTCGCCAAATAGATCATACATCTATAACTAGTATATATGCATAGTAAATACTCATGGCAAGCATATCAGCAAAATTTATACGTATACGGTATTTCCTACAAATACCTAAAATACCATAAATCTCATATTCTTCGTATGTATTCGAAACAGAAACCGGTCGGCATGTTCTACATGTGAAACAGCATTCTTGACAACAATCTACCATTAAACGACATTGAAAGCTTTGATAAATGATAAACCAAGCGTCTAAAATCCGCACATTACGCCGTAGGAGCGTGATGAATCGAACAGGAACCCTACGTCGTCGTCAACGACTGATTGGCAACCTAATACAAAAGGTAAGTCAGCTACTTCGCTACTTGGATCGATAGAATCCCTAAAACAGGTTAAGGTTAGGGTTTACTTACCTAGAATGAAGTCAGAATCACCGGAAGAGTAATTAGATCGCGATGGTTAAGTACGTAGATTGACAGGGAAGAATAGCAGGAAGATTCTCTCACTTCTCTCACACTTTCTCTCTCTTTCCTCTCTTCTCTTTCCTAGGGTTTTTATAAATTCATATGGGAGGGATGTGAGAGGGTTTAAGGTCATTAAATAGGTTAGAAACTCTCCTATTTAGACTCTAACCCAAGGTCTACTTGGGTTATAACCAAATCGGGTCTTTTCCGATCCAAAAGAACGTTTCTAGAGGTCCCCTAACCGAATGCCGTCAGACTTAAGCTTATGGATGTTGGATCCTGATCACATTAAGTTTTCAGTTCGATAGGATTTTCAGATCGCACGTGGCGGACCAATTTCAGTTCAGCGGTCACCGAGACTCGATCAGGGATTCCAAGTACACTGACCTGAGTGGGAAATGTTCCCTGATCCGAGGATGTATTTAGGTCAGATTTCGACGGTCTGAATGCTTATACTTAACCCGCAAGCGACATGTGCCAGATTTATTTAAAAATTGAATTAATTTTCTAAATATTTTCCTTTTCTCACTCTCTTCACTCCGGACTCGGTAAAATGGTCTCAGGATATCGGCTGGGCTTGATTTTCGAAATGATTGTCAAGTCCAACAAGGCGGTCGTAATTGTCTAAGATTATCGCTATCGGACTTTCGACGCGCGGTCTAGATCCAATACAAAGTTTCAAAGGGTTCCTAAGAACAAATAAGTTTAGAGTTTGATCCTAAGTTTTAGGGTAACGTAGCGTCAATGATTCTATAGGTTTTGGGTCTTACATATTGTATTTAAAGTGGTTGGTGCTAATTTTACAGGAAATCTATTGTAGCGCTAGCTAATTCACGTTAAATTTCTAAAGAATTAGGTTCTAAATGATTTATTTGGCTTTGGAATTGGGTTCTGAGAGGTTATCAAGGTGTTATGATTGACCCATTGCCTAAGGACATCTAACCCCAGGTTAGCAAAAATTTGAGGTGTTACAGCACCGCAGAGGTAGAGCCGACTGGTCTCGAAGCTGGGGCTGTTGAGGTCGGCACAGCGGAGGATTTTCCCACGCGAGGGAGAACTGGCTTCTTTCGAGTGATCTTCACTCGGGGGCTTCCTTTAGCAACTCCGCCACTGTCGGAGCTGCTTTCCTCTTCCGAGCACCAGACGCTTCGGTCATGCCTGTGAAGAAAAAAGACTATCAGCTACTAAATAACCGAAACGAAGTTCATCAAAGACATTAGGGCAGCTTACTGAGGGATGTGAGTAAAGGCTGGGACTTGCAAAGCCCGAACTAGTGAAGGTTAGCCGTGATGATCAGATCAGCCCAGGAGCGAAGCGTCTCCGATCGCGCTCTGGTCTTCACAAAGTCTGACCTGGTGTCGTAAAACGGGTCAGAATACGAGTCGTTGAGGTCTTTAGCTTGACTACTGGAGCCTCCCATTCGCCTGCCGCCCAAAACCACTTATTTTTCCAGTCCTTGTTGGAGGTCGGCAGGTTCATCACCAGTCCCGACCCTTTGCTCCCTTGAGTCACAAAATAGTACCATGAATCGTTGCTATCATGCTTGACCAGGTACAGACTCAGCAATTCCTCTTGGGTCAGCTCGGAGTTCCCGACTGGTCTCCAGATAATGTAGGCAGAAATCATCACCCTCCAGGTGTTCGAGGTAAATTGCACGGGAGCCAGCCCAAGGTGAGCCGCAACCTTCCTGATAAAGGGGTGGAGTGGGAGCCGGACCCCACACTGCAGCGCACAAAGGAAGATAGCAACTTCCCCTTCAGCAGGAGCACCAGCCGCGTCCATAGGACCAGGGGCCCTTATCTGAATGGAGTTTGGGATTTGAAACTCATAACAGACTCACTCCATCTGAGATTCTGACATAATAGAACCTCTTGGGACTACCTCCGCAGTGCGTAAATTCGCAGGCATTTCGGTGGTGGTAGTGGTCTCGACTCGCCGAGCTTGGGTGATCGTCCTCTTGCTGAGCTGCTTGGTTTTAGAACCTAACACCTTTTACCTCCGAGGCGGGGAGTATGGGAGAGTGGTCTCGAAAGGGCCTTCAGAAGCCCCGCTCCCACTTTCAGAACTCCCCGGCTCGGAGTCATCGGCGTATTCACGAACCATCTCGAGGTTGGAAGACATGGCTGAAAGAAGGGTGAATATCAAAAGGACTCACCGGGTGACTGCCGGAAATCGCCTTCTCCTGAAAACTTTGAATTCGGTCGGAATTGCCTCGTCGAAAATCGCCTCTTCCAGTATGTTCTTCTAATTCAGAATGTAAAAGTGGCAAACAAAAATTCGGGGTGCCTTATATAGGCAACGGAGGAATTCTACATTGATGGCGAGCCTTAATGGCAGCAGCCGAATCGGCACAAGCCGATCTCTGAGCACACATGATCGCACCGCATTGGAGGAGTACTAAACCGTTAGTACGGCTCTGACATCGGGCAGTGTACCTCGATATAGGAAGCGATGCCCCAACAGTCAGAGCCGTCACGTACACACCTCCTTAGGCCTGCGTGGTAACCTCCCATAGGCTGGGAGGAGATTCAGGATCATAACCGTCACCATACGTTAACCGAGGTGACCAGCACGCGCACAATTCGAGACCCGTCATCATTGCAATAAGGGCGAGAGATTTCCTACATAAGTACTCTCTAAGCCTACAAGCAAACTCAAAAGAGTAGGGGGCTTCTGTTATGGGAAAATTCGAGACGCTCGAGGCACGACTGGCTGTAAATCCGAGCCAACACCCGAGGCACGACCCGTCTGACCAGACTTCAGCATCGCAACAAGGGCACGCGGGCATCTTTGAGTGAGCGTCAACTAGAAGGGGTCCTAACAATCCGATCGGATAATCTACTATTCTCCAACCGCGATATGCTCGAGTCGGCCGCATCAGATTCGGGATGACGGGTCGGGTCAGACGTCGTTCGACTTGGAGACTGACTTTACTTTATGGTCAGACGAACCGAGCCGAGCCGATATTTAGAGGCATATACTCCATTCGCTAAACATGAAAACTACCATAATCAAACGTGGCCGATAACTTCGCTCGTAGATACGCACTATTCGCCGGATGCGCTACACTATCGATAGATTACGGATGGTATCTCCACGATCCGAAAATCCCCCTAATTGTGTCGAGATCATCGGATCTAGACCATTCTACAGGCAAGTATAAATAACAAACCACGTCATATCTACAGGTACGCGATATCGAGCTCTCCTCTACTCTCTACCTAAATCCCGATTCTCTTGTCCTGACTTAGGCATCGGAGGATCCCTCGGCTTAGTCAGGGTCACCTTTTCCCGTTTTCTTGGTGCAGGTTTCAAGGACAACACGTAGAGGGCGACGTGGAGAGAGGGCCGACCAGATTTTAACCTCAACATTATAAATAATGTAAAACTCACATAATATGAATTTAAATTCATTATCATGTCCAAAAGAGGATTTCGGATGAGCGCCATTTCATCTTCCATCCCAAAATCATTTTCGATGAGCGTCATTTCACCTTCCATCCAAAAGAGGATTTGCGATGGAGGATTGCCGAGCATCGATCTTCCATCGAGCGTCGTTGCCGAGCATAATCTTTAAATAGGTGAGCTTCTCTTTCCCCCACCCTTAATCTTCAATCTGGATTTGAAAGACGATGCTCTAATGAAACACATACATCATGATGGCCCTCTGTAACTAGCTCCATAAAACCAATAGATGTCCCTCCTACCTTAGCTATACTTCAGACATTTTTGATGATGAGAGCCCTGGTGGCTGTCAATGGCAGTTTTAATCCACAAGCAGTACAAGTAGTCATGATGTTTCTGGGCTTCATCCGCGGCTCGATTTCCACCGGAAACATCTTCCATACGAATAACAGTGGCAGCATCTTCCAAAGCCAGATTTTGATCACGATCCTCGCTGACATGCTTGATTGATGCTCCTGCATGATGATCATTATCAGACATTTGCAAATGTGTGCGAGATATGGATGGTTCATCAGGTGGGCCTCACCAGTAATGGCCAAAATCAGGTGTCACATATTCATTCAAATTCATGTGCACGTGTGCGCTACCAGTTGACCAGACAAGCCTGATTTTCGGGCTACTGCAAATATAATTGGATGGCCCATCTGATGAATGGTCAAGAATTCAATGCTCCTATGGATGATCATTATCAGAAGAGATATGCAAAGGTTTTTGTTGAGCCAGTGTGGAAAATGTGTTATAGATATACGGATGGTTCATCAGACAAGCCTCACCATTAATGGCCAAAATCAGGTGGTGCATATGCATGCGTTCAAATCCATGTGTATGTGTGCAGCATCAGATGACTAGACAGGCCTGATTTTCAGGCTACTGGCAAATACAGTCGGATGGCCCACCTGATGAATGGTCAAGATTTGACACACTGATTACTAGAGGCATGATTTTTGGGCTGCTGCAAATATATTGGGATTAGTCCAACTGATGACTGGAGAGGCCTGGTTTTTGGGCCACTGAAAATGCACTGGGATGGCCCACCTGATGAATGATCCAGATCTGGCACACCCCCAGGTTTTCAAGATTTGTTTTTTATTTTTGTAGTAGCCTATACAAAAGGGTAACATTCTAACAGATCTCTGGTACACACTTCACCATGTGAAGGTTAACAAATCCCTATGATTAAATAATTGATAAATAAAACTATTAAACGACTTGGAATTGATGGTCTATGTTTCTGTGACTTTCTACACATCATTATCATACTGGTGAATGAACCAGATCAAATCTCTATTAGATGGTGCAAGACTTTCCACCCGTTGTACATTCCACTAGTTATACGGTTTTGATTCAGAAGTTACTAGACACGTGGATAGTGAAAAAGGAATCTGAGGGCTCTGTTACATTAACTTCTCTATTTCTCTTAAACAAAAAAGACACCGGTGGTTTGGATGACTGTTAAATTTTAAATTATTTTCATTTTCTAATAAATAAGTGAATAATTTTTAATAAATAACTTAACTTATTTGGCTAACTATAAAGTTTTAAATGAGTAGAAACTTAGTATTCACATATAATATAAATATAAAGCCTCAACTTGTGTTTGACTAGGACCATGAGAAAAATAATTCATGATTATCAGTATTTCTACTTTTTGTATAAGTTCTAAAATTTGTGAAACAATGCACATATGGATGTGAAAGAGCCCTTTCTTTCCAATACAGCACATAGGAGCCCCATTTCTCAATTGTGAAACAATGCACATATGGAGGTGTATGAACATTTTCGAGCTGCCTATAAAGGCAAGGAAGACATCTACACCAGGTTGATGAGGAAGTACAAGGACATTCCTGAATGGTGGTTCTACCTGTTGCTGGTGGTGACTGTTGGAATCTCTTTCTTTATTCCGTTTGCACCCAAAAACCAAACCAAGCCTATGTTGGAGGTGCCTTCAATAGTGAAGATCCCGCCAAGATCAATGCTCTTAGTTCAGGTAATTTTATTTTATTTTCTCCATTCAACCTTCAATAACAGTCTATAAGGCATTTAGAAAAGAAACAGGGGAATCAAGCAGAGAATGTTAAGATGCTCATATGATAAACCTTACTTTTGGATCAGCATTTGAACATTTGAATAATGAAGGCCAATGTATATTACTTATCCAACTTGTGCCAGTGTTTATGTGAGGACCGACCATTCATCATGTAGGCCCCACTGTGTATATGTTGTGGCCCGAAAATCAAGTTAGCCCGATCATCATGTGGGCCTTATTCATTTGGACGATAAAAAGGAATCGACAAACAGTACACATTCTATATTTGTATGTGCCCACCTGACGAATGGCATTAATTTCACTCAGAGCTGTTCACAAGTGCAGCTCCCAATCCAGAGCTGTTCAAAATTATGGTCCAAATCAAATCTAGACCATTGCCACCCCTAGTGTTGAAAATAACCTAGAAATTGTTCACTAGCTATAACTATAAGAAAAAAATTGGGAATGATAGATTATGTATTTGTACTCTTTATAAGACGTGAAACATCTATCTTTTAAGTTGACAGTAATAGTCTATAGTAATAGTTCAGGCATGCACGAGAGAATGTTGTGATTTAAGGTTGTTTGTCCTTTCAGTATTAGGTAGTTGCATAACCAAAACCAAAACCCATAACCTAAACCCAAACCCATTATCAAATCCCAAAACCTATAACCTAAACCAATACCAAAACCTATGACCTAAACCCGAACCCATTCTCAAATCCCAAAACCTATAACTTATCCCTAAACCTTAACCTATAACCTATCCTAAACCTATACTTATAACCTAAAACTATTCTCAAATCCCAAAACCTATAACCTAAACCTAACCTTAACCTAAACCAAAACCTATAACCTATAACCTTAACCAAAACCTATAACCTAAACCAAAACCAAAACCTATAACCTAAACCCGAACCCATTCTTAAATCCCCAAACCTATAACCTAAACCAAAACCAAAACCTATAACCTAAACCCGAACCCATTCTCAAATCCCAAAACCTATAACCTAAACCTTATCCTAAACCTATAACCTATAACATAAACCAAAACCTATAACCTAAACCAAAACCAAAACCTATAACCTAAACCCGAACCCATTATCAAATCCCAAAACCTATAACCTAACCTAAGCCTATACTTATAACCTAAAACTATTCCCAAATCCCAAAACCTATAACCTAAACCTTATCTTAAACCTATAACCTATAACCTAAACCAAAACCAAAACCTAAACCTAAACCTAAACCTAAGACCTAAACGTATTCTCAAATTCCTAAACCTAAACCTACACCTAATCCTAATCTCAACTACTTAACCTAAACCTAAACTTGAAAACCCAAACCTAAACCCGATCCCAAACCCAAACCCGATTTCTTAAACCTAAACCTTAACCTATTCTCAATTCCCTAAACCTTAACCTATAACCTAACTTAAATCTAAACCTATAACCTACACTTATAACCAATAACCTAAACCAAAACCTAAAACCTAAATTTATTCTCAAATCCCTAAACCAAAACCTACACCTAATCTCCACTCTCTAACTTAAACCTAAACCTAAACCTAAACTTGAAAACCCAAGCCTAAACCTGATCCCGAACCCAAACCCGATTTCCTAAACCTAAACCTTAACCTATTCTCAAATCCCTAAATCTAAACCTACACCAAATCCTAATCTCAACTCCCTAACCTAAACCTAAACCTAAACTTGAAAACCCAAACCTAAACCCGAACTCGAACTCGATTTCATAAACTTAAAACCTTAACCTATTCTCAATTCCCTATAGCTATAACCTATAACCTAAACCTAAACCATAACCTTAACCTAAACCTTATCCTAAACCTTAACCTTAACCTAAACCTATATTTATGAATTCTAATTTATTTTATAAAAGATCATTTACGACTAAGTTATTTTCTTAATAAGTGTATTGCCTTAATCTATTATTTACAAAACTGCAGGATAAATTTTACTTGAATTTGAGTATTCCGCACATTTCCTATGTCGTCGACAACATGATGGAGCGGTTCAAGGCTTACCACAGTAAGTTATACCAGCAGTTCAAGCGGTCCGCGAGCCCCAAGGAGCCCGCACAGTCCGCAATGCCTCACGTGACCCATGAGGACTGGCGGATACTCTGCAATAGGTTTTTGTCTGATTCTTTTCAGGTAATATTTACATATTTACGATATCTTAACGTAATAATTAAATTCACAATTAATAACAATGCATTATGTATAATGTGTTCAGAAGAGGAGCAAAATAAATTCTGACAACAAGAGAAAGTTATAAGTGAACCACGTAGCTGGTTCAAAGTCATTTGTACGACTTTGTCACGACATGGTAAGAAATTACTGGTAATTTATATATTCTTTTCATGCATTTATATTAACTCTATTTTCCTTTCGATTGGGCAGCGAGATTCCGTCACTGGCCAGGAGCTCGGACCAATAGACTTCTACAAAGGGACTCACCATCGACAGACAAGTGGATCTTGGGTACATCCTAGAGCCAGCGAGATTTGGGTAAAAATACTTACATTGTAAAATTTAATTGCATTAAATTATAATAATGTCATTTATTATGAAAATTCATATGTTTTCATTACAGGAGGAGATAGACACCTTATGCAGTCAGCCCACTCCCAATGGTACTTAGCGGAGTGAGCCAGAGATCCTGATTCAAGTTCTTGGCACCCGTTCTAGATATGTGTGTGGGCTTGGCCATGGTGCCAAGCTCATGACACCCGCTAGAGCTGCCTCCAGTCGATCCGTCATTGTTGGCGACAGCGTTGTACGCCAAGTTGATACCGCAGAGAGAGAGGTTCAACAGTTACGGGTTGTCGTCGATGACATCAGAGATCAGCTGAACAGGCAGAGGGAGGAGTAGGAGAGGAAGATGGAGGAGATGCGGGTGGAGCATGAGCGACGGATGATGGAGATGTTTCAAGCTTTTGCTGCATGCTTACCTATCGATGCCCCACCACTTTCGCCTTCATCTTTATGATTTTTTCTTTTTTATTTATGATGTTAAACTTATATGTATTTATGCGTGAATGAATGTGATGTGTATAAAATTGTTTGTGTTTGGATGTATGTAGTTTATGTTTGGATGGATTTACTAGTTTGGGTTAGATGGATCTAAATATGAATATGATGAAATTTGACAGGTGTATTATGATATAACAGGTGTGTATCAGGAAAAATATGATACATAACAGGTGTATATCAGGATGTGAATATGAATATGATGATATAATAGGTATATCAGGATGAATATGATGAAATATATTACAACAGGTGTCTATCAGGTATTTTGTACAGAATTTTATATTGGATATTTTTTTAAAAAGAGACTTTTAGCGATGAAAATTTTTGCCGCCAAAGGTTTTTTCAAAATATATAGCGACGAAAGTTTTCGCCGCTAAAAGTTTTGTAACTATTTTTAGCTACGAAAATTTTCGTTGCTAACAGTTTTCTAAATATTTATAGCGACGAAATTTTCGTTGCTAAAAGCGAAAAATATATTTTTGGCAGCGAAAATTGTTGCTGCTAAAAGTCTTGCAAAGTATATATCACTACGAAATTGTTCGTGCTAAAACTAGAAATTATATTTTTAGCAACGAAAATTTTTGCTACTAATAGTCTTGCAATATTTTTTTAGCGACGAAAAGTGTCATCGCGAAAAGTTGAATGAATATTTTTAGCAGCGAAAATGTTCGCTGCTAAAAGTCTTCTACAAATTTTGTAGCAACGAAAGGTTTGATTGCTAAAAGTGGAAAGATTATTTTTTGCAGCGAAAATTTTCGCTGCTAAAAGTCCTATACAGTTTTTTTAACAACGAAAAGTTTCGTCGCTAAAAAGCTTCCATTTAGCAACGATTCAATTTTTTCTCCGCTGAAACTCTTTTGTGGCAGTGTATTAGCGATGAAAAATTTCGTCGCTAAAACCCTTTAGTTATGAAAGAATGGCTTTTAGCGACGAAAATTTTTGTTGCTAAAAGTGAGATTTCTTGTAGTATATATCACCCTGGTAAGGCCAATTTGGTGGCAGATGCCTTGAGTTGCAAAAAGACAATCAAATTTGTGACCCCGTTAATGGTGAGAGAGTAGGATATAGTGAAATTTGTTCGGGACTTCGACATGAAGCTAACAGTGGAGGAGTCGTACGAGGTCATAGCCCACGTTCAGGCCCGGCCTCTAGTTGACAGTAAAATCATTGAAGCCCAAGAGGGTGAGTAACTATTGAAAAAGATGAAGAAAAGGAAAAAGAATGATGGAAAATCTGAGTGGAGAGTCAGCACCGACAGGGGATTGCGGTACTAAGGCCGCCTGTGTGTCCCAAACCTTTAGGGACTATGAGAAGAAGTCTTAAATACCGCTCACAACTCTAAGTTAGCGATGCATCCTGGCTGTACAAAAATGTACCAGGATCTAAAGCGAAACTATTAGTGGGACAACATGAAGAAAGAGATAGCGGAGTATGTATCTCGATGCCTTACGTGTCAACGGGTCAAGGCCGAGCACCGTCGACCGCTGGGTCTTTTGCAACCAATGCCCATAACAGAATGAAAATGAGACTTCATATCTATGGACTTCATTTTTAGTTTTTTCAAGACTAGAAAGGGGCACGATTCGATATGGGTGATTGTGGACCGACTAAGCAAGTCGGTGCATTTCCTGCCAATCAAGATTTCTAGCTCCGCCGACGATTTGGCCAAGCTGTATATTAAGGAAATCGTGTGATTCCATGGCGTCCCGTTGGAAATTGTGTCGGACCGGGATACCCGATTCACGTCGATCTTCTGGACCTACATTCATGAAGCTATGGGAGTGAAACTAAAGTTTAGTACTGCCTTCCACTCGTAGACGGATGGGCAAACTGAGTAGGTGAACCAGATATTAGAAGACATGTTGCAGGCTTGTGTACTGGATTTTCAGGAGAGTTAGGACGATTGTCTCTCATACGCCAAGTTCACGTACAGCAATAGCTTTCAGGCTAGCATTGGTATGGCGCCCTATGAGGCTTTGTATAGGCGTCCATGCCGAGCCCCACATTGTTGAGAAGAAATTAGCGAGAAAAGCTTGCTAGGACCGGATCTGGTGCAGATCACAACCCAGAAGATTGAGATATCTGGCGCCGCCTCTTGAAGGCTCAAAGCAGACAGAAGAGTTATGTCAACACCAGGTGGAGAGACTTAGAATTTGAGGCTGGAGACCACGTATTTCTCAAAATTTTCCCAATGAAGGGCATTTTATGCTTCGACAAGAAGGGAAAGCTCGCGCCATGGTTCATCAGGTCCTTCCAGATTTTAGACCCGGTAGGTGCAGTTTCCTATCGCTTGGCTCTATCCACGCCTCTCGCTGGAGTGCATAACGTCTTCCATGTATCAATGTTGAAAAAGTACGTCCCCAATCCTTCGCATATTATTAAGTGGGAACATGTGGAACTCAAGAAAAATGCCACATACATTCTCTGACCCACTCGAATATTGGATAGAAAGGAACAGGTCCTGTGCAACAAGGTCATCCCATTGGTCAAGGTATTAGAGCCCACCACGATGAAGAAGAAGTCACTTGGGAGACAGAAGTAGAAGTCCGCAAGAATTACCCAAGCCTGCTTCAGCAATACGAACAGGTACAAATTTCAAGGATGAAATTTATTTGTTAGGGGGGTAGATTGTAACGTCCCGTCCAACCAGCACAGTGTCCTGGGGCGTCTATGTAAGATTTGTCGCAAGACCATTCATTTAACCACTCTTTGTGGGGTACCACAAAGTAATTAACTTAGGATTAGCTCATTAGAGTAGACCAGACAGGTCATAATAGGGTCGAGTGTGGGCCGTCAAGCCAGATGACTCGATTACACTTAGCATCAGCCCGTACGGGCTATACCGTGACGCATTAAAGGTCAAAAAATTATTAAACTTTAGAAAACCATAAATCTCACTGGGCTTGTGGTCCATTGTGGACCACAGAATCATTAGATACCTAGAAGTTAATTATCTAACCAGTTCTAACAGCCCATGTCAACTCACCCAAGGCCGGATTTGAAATCCGGCACCAGTAAATGAAATTGAGACTCTAATATTTTTAGCCGTCTAATTTCTTCAAAATTTATGTTGAAGGTCTAATGTAGTGTCTTACGCCTATCCACAAAATCTGGGACCCAATCGTGGCTCGATGACTGTTGATCATAAATCGAACCCGTACAACCAAACCCCATATCCGATCGTTTCCAAATTTTACAGGGCCCTTCATCGTGCCATGAAGCACCTATCTTATAAGTTTCATGGCCAGGGGGCCACTAAAACTTCCCTAATAACCGAAATGGGCCCCACAGGGCCATTTAAAGATCGGGACCATATGGTCAAACCCCATATTTTTTTATCCGTTTAATCTCAAACTTTGCATAAACCCTTGTTGGGCCGTGAGACACCTACACACCCAATTTGATGGCCAAAGGAGTGTTAGGGCCACCCCAACACCAATAGTGAGCCCTAAGAGTCAATTTTGAGAGATTGTGAAAACTTGAGGTCAGGGGGCCCAAGTCTACGAAATAAACCCTAGCTCACTCCCTCATATTTCCTCCATTGTTCCTTCCAATAACCAAGTTCTCCCTCATAACTTCCTACCTTTCTCAAATCATCAAGCTCTCTTCCTCATATCCTCCTCCATTCTCCAATACAAAATTCCCCTCATAAACTCCCACCATCCACCATCAACCAACCCCTCTTATCTCATAACTCTCACCACAACTACCTTTACCAAGGGAGTAAAGAGAGAGCTAGAGAGTAAGGAGAGAAGAATGAGTGTGTGAAAGAGATCCAAGGTGGACCCTAGATTGAGGTGGGGCTGAGAAAATCAAATATTGCAAATCCCTACCCTTTCTCAAAAGAAAATCCTACACCATCACCACAATAATTATTCTGTTGAGCATCTAGGTGAGATCCTTCATCCATTTTTTTCTTGAAACCCATGTTTTGAGGAAGGATTGGTTTGGATTTCTCACATGCAAGAGCTTATTTTAGGGATTTCAGCCCTTATTCCTTGGTCATTTTCCAAGTCTCCAACGACCCATAGGTGCGGACTATTACTCTTATGTGGCCTAACACCAATTCTATTATACGTTTAATGATTTTGCTTGCTTGAATGTTATATTTAGAAAATCTAAAGAAAACCTAGGAGGGGTATGTTTGTTAGGATTGTATGGATTGCATGCTTAGCTCTTAAATTGGTGTTGATCTTACCTCTTACATGATATTATGTATGGACGATAGTTTGCTCATGATTGCTTGTTTCTTTTTCCTCATATGTGGTGCTTCATTGGGTGTATGATTTACTACCTTTGTGCTTATGACTTCTTAAGATGGAGGAAGTGCTTAGCTTCCTCACACACCCACACACTCACACACACCTTGTATCTTGATAATGCTCGCTTGCTTGGTAGGAGTATCCGTTTTATATGGTTGAGATGCATGAGAACATGATATCGTTATGTTAGTTGATAACATGAATAGTTGGCATGTTATGGATCACCCTCGCCCCCTTGGGTTGGTCAGGAACATGAGGTGAGACGGTAGTCCCATCGGTAGGACTATGCTATAGATAGATCCGTTACTTTAGGTGGGTGTATTTGGGTGGCTGTAGTTCGACTACATGGGTCCCTTGTGCCCGATGTCACTCATCTCACGCTCACCTGATTCATGTAGTCTAGCTCACTATCTGACCAACCACGATTGTAAACCGTATTTGCTCATACATGTATGGAACCTGGAACACCATACAACCGTAGTGGCCTACCAATAACCGATTACAACTGGTCCACAGCCTCATGAGCTGGGTATGTTGGAATGGGACACTGTGTCCGAGCTGTCGGCCTACATTGGGGTGTCGCGCCTCCCTATAGTGACCGCGAGTGATCCCTTTTTCTCTGCACTCCTCATGTGCTTGAAGTCAAGGATGGGAAACCCGATGGGATCACGGACCGTGGGGTCTCGGCCTCATGTGTTGGGGGGTCTTGGGCTCGTAACCAGTTTAGGGCATTGGTACGTGGGGTGTATCAGATTTTTCAACCTGCTGGATGAATGGACTTAATTAATAACCCAGCTAACACGATTGCATTGCATCACACTAGTTAGGGTGGCGACTCGGAAGTCAAGCTGAGGGAGTGCTGACATATGCAATCGTTAGATGGAGTCGCTCAAGGGATCGTTGTGGCGAGGGCATGCATCATATCATTCCGCATGCATGCATTTTAATAAGAGTTGTTAAGTATTGATGATTAGCTGTGTTTCATTAAATTCATATTATAATTAATGCTTGTTATAACTTAAGATTAATAGCACCCACTGAGTTGATCACTCACTCCCACTCTGGGATGGTGTTTTAAAACACCAACCAGACTCACTCATAGATGCAGGTGATGCGGATTACGCAGAGCCTGACGATGCGAGCCTCGAGGATGAGGACGAGTTCTCTTACTCCCAGCTGATGAGCGGGACCTCATCGGATCAGTAGATGGGCCGTTGGATCGCTGAACAATGGGCTTAGTTCTATTCATTTTGGACATACAATTATTTTGTGATTTGTTGAGTGACGCCATGTGCGACCCCTTATTCTTTTGGACATGTATATATGTATTTATATTTGGTCTCTCTCATTTTAGTAGACTTATGTGATGATGCTTCATGTTCCAGAAATTTTCAGATTTGTGCAACTGAACCGGATTAGACACAATTAACGAAATCGGTTATAAGTGACACTCAGGAACTCGGGAGTCAAGTGTATGCGTGACCCTCGATTTTCAGGGTGTTACATCCACTTGAGCTTCAGATATGCTTCAATTTTGGGTTGATGACCTCAAATGATTTGGCAAAATGGATGGTCAATTTGGATATAACACATACATTATGGTGGGGCCACATAACTTTGTCAAGATAGTAAGCACTCAGTGTTACTAGGTTCTACACGAAAGTGGATTAGGTGAGACCCCATACTGACCCAAGACAGTGCATCTCTTATCGTGGATCCCAACTTGATATAAGTATTTTATATCCACACAGTCCATCTATTTTCACATATCATTTTAGGCATTATCACAAAACTTAAACACATCTAATGATATATGTACCATACTATAAAAAATAGTGGTGATTGATGATGATGAATGAGGCACAAAAGTTTTGGATCAAGATAATATTTGTTTTTTCTGTTTATTAAGACTCATTGACCTTACTAATAGATTTGTGGCAAATAAACACTATGAAAATATTAAGGTGCGCTCTAAGAAGTTTTTAATGGTAAAAGTCTGTTTCCTAGGGTATGGTCCATCTGATAATCGGATCTTCTTCATTTTAGGATAATGTCATAAAATGATTCGAAAAGAATGAATGAAATGCGTGCATACAAAATAAATACATCAAGGTGGGCCCCATAATAGGGCCACATCGTCTTTGGTGAGTCCAGGTCTCCGCTTTTATTGGACACGTATTTCCTATGAAAGCCTTTCCCAGGAAGTAGGGGTGTGGCTTGGCTTGGCCACTAGCTAACCGCAACTCGAACTTGGCTCGACACAGTCCTCAAGCTTGACTGGCCAACTTGGCTCGGTTTGGTCAGTAGCTTGAGCCAATTCGAGCCTAGTTCGAGCCAAAATTGAGCTTCTGCAGCATTTTCACAAACACATGCAGTGTACTTTCAATTTATCACTATATGTAAAATAACAGTAGTTGTTTATAAGTATTTCATCAAACACCTTATTGGCAACATCAAAATCAAGGAAAAATAGTATTTGTTTCATATATATACCTTCCTTGCCACTAGTCAACACTTCGTTAAGTCATTTCATCAAACACTTAGTGAGCAACATCAATATCGAAGTAACCGAGTCACCGAACTAATTCGATCTGAGTTCAATTCGAGCTGGGGTTCAATTTGAGTCGAGTTGAACTCAGGCAAGTTCGAACTCGATTCGAAAATTTTTCAAGCTTAAAAAATCAACTTGGCTCGATTTGAACTCAGTTTCAAATTGAGTCGAATCGAGCTTTTTTGAGTTGATTCAAGGGAGCTAACTGAGCTAAGTCAGTTCTTATACACCCCTACCAGGAAGTTCTACTCAAGGATTCTTTTTGGGGCCCATTGTGATGTTTGTGAGAAATCCAACATGTCCATCTATTTTTGGAGTTCATTTTAGGATATGTGACTGAAAGTAAGGTGAATCCAAAACTCAAATGGGCCACTCGAGAGGAGGAAACAAGGTATTTAGTGACCACAATTGAAATATTTGTATGGCTAGGATAGTTTTGTATCCATTTAAGGTCACGGTGTTTTCACTTTATGTAAGTGAAAATGACCTTATAAACTGTTTAAATGGCATATAAACATCAAGGTGGAACCAAGGAAAGTTTCAACGTAATCATTCCTTTCCCATTGTCACCACTACTCGCCTACTTAAGTTTTTGGTCCTCCTCATTTTTTGCTGCATGTTTTAAAATGAGCTCGAAAAATGGATGAACAGGTTAGATTTCTTATTAACATCAAAGTGTACCTCACCTTGCATTCTATTGCACGGACCGGCCGCAAAAGGCTTTTGCAAGAAATCCATGTCCGCTCCGTTCGTTAGCTATCTGCGAGTGGGGTGGCCAGACTCACTGTTGAAGTGACGTCACCTGGTTAAGGGTTCGAGTACCCATGTGCGGTGAAATCCCACCATGGTGGCGTGAGTGTGTGGTGGTGTGTAAAACGAAAAAAGAAAAAGTGACGTCACCAAGTTTTGTAGGCCCCACCGTATGTATGTGTTTTATCAACACCATGCATCCATTTGGAGATATCATTATAGTACATGATCCAAAGAAAGATCCAAAGCTGGAGTGGACCTCATTACAAAACACAACGGGGAGAGTGACGTGCACTGTTGAAGCCTTCCTAAAGTCCACCATGATGTTTATTTAAAATCTGATATGTTCATATACTAACGCAGACATGAAAGAAGAACGGAAAACACAAATATCAGTTTGATCAAAAACTTTTGCAGCCCTTAGCAAAAGTTTTTAACGGTGGGCGTCATTCTTCTCACTGTTTTCTGTGGTGGGGTCCACCCTAGCTTTGGATCTACCTAATTTTTTGGTTCATGCCCTAATTTGATGTCTTCAAATGGATGGACAGTGTGGATACAAAACATACATGATGGTGGGCCCACAGAAGTTCATGACGTCACTTCATCAGGTGGTGTGCCATGTGTTATGCGTTGCTAGGCTCAACTTGATGCATATGATTTAGCCGTCCAACTATATTTTCCTCCTCATTTTAATACCTAAAACTCAAAAACGAAGCAGATGCGGGGCTCAAGGGAACCATATCACAGAAAGCAGCGGAGACAATGACACCTACTTTTGAAACCTTTCAAAATCTATTGCAATGTTTATTTGTCATCCAAACTCTTGTTAAGATCACTCAGACCTTATGAAGGTAAATAAAAACTATCATATTGATCCAAAAAATTTATGACCCCTAATATGTTTTTAATGCTCACCGTTCAATTACCAACACTTCTTGTAATGTGGTCCACTTGCACGTTGGATGTCCTTCATGTTCAGATTCATTGCCTAAAATGAGGGGGAAAACCAGATGGACAACGTGGATACGTGCTTACATTACGTTGATCCCCACAGCGTACAACGCGTACATGCACCACCGCTTTGGGTTGTGTTTGCACCACCGCCTGATTCCGTCCAATCCAAATACGTAACCAGCGTATTTTTGAATTTCTCCTCTTCAATCGAGAAATTACACCATGTATGACTGTGCGAAGCCATACACTTTTCAATTAATACAACTGGGGTCATTTTTAAGTGATCCAGACCATTATTCAGCTGAATACAATCGTTGATGCAAAGGAGATCTCATCTATGAAAATTAGTACTTTTTTCTTAAAAAAAGGTTAAATGTGGACTACATTGTATTTCTCTTCTTAATAGTCTATATTTAGAATTAAAATCTAAAGATTTTCATAGCATAGTTTTCAATTGTCTTGTAAAGAAAATCAATTGTCAAGATTTTCAAAGCACATTTGAAAACGCGTTAAATCCATGCGACAAGCTTCGCGACTACGGATCCACTACGTGTCACTACACTGGGTAAATCCGCATTGTCTGCTAAGTAACTCAGTACGCTTTTATCCTGCATAGTAAACTCAGCTATGGCTATTCAAAATGTGTATGGGTTATCTATGCCGTCCATCCCTTTTTCTAGCTCATTTAAATGCATGGTTGATTCAAAAATTTAAGAATGCCCAAAGCTCAATTATACCACCGCAAAGGAAACAGTAGAAATAATGACTTCCATCGTTGAAACCTTAATAGGGCCTATAGTGATGTTTATTTGTCATCCAATATATCCATAAGATCACACGGACATGAATGAAGAGAAAACATTATTTTGCAGCCCCCAAGAGATTTTCAACTGTAGAATTTCAACTAACACTCTTTCCTACTGTGGGGTCCACTTGAGATTTGGATATCCTTCCTCTTTACTCTAAACTAATTATCTCTTAAAATGGATGCACGGAGTGAATAACAAATGTAAATCATAGTAGACCTCACAGAGTTTACTCAGTATACAATCGACATCCCACCCTACGCCCACATGTTGAGATGGTCCAATAATTTGTACTGTTAATATTCTCTATTTTATAACAATTTATGAGTTATTTTTCCCTAATCATGTATCAGTGATGATCATAACCTTCAATTTTGAAAATCGTCATTTAAAATTTTATAAATTCATTAACATAGAGTGAAAGTTTTAGAAAAATATTTTTATCCTACGTTCTTCATACATCCCACATAAAATGAATTCCACAGCACATACGGTTTCGATCATCAAACCACTATACCTGTATGCCCAGTTGCGGGAGACAAACGTGGCTGTGACCCAGGTAAAACAAACTCATCCCAGTACGGGACGCAGATTTCCTACTAGAGCCTTTAAAAGGAGTTCCTGTGGAAGGATGCTGGGTGGGACCCACTGATATGTTTGTGAGAAATCTACTCCGTCCACCCGTTTTTTGAGCTCATTTCATGATAATTGATAAAAAATCAATAGGATTCAAAACACAAGTAGGTCGCACGAGGACGCGGATTTTCTGCGAAAGCCTTTCTCAGGAAGTTTGTGGGCATTATCATAAAACTTAAACAACTCTAATAATATATGTACCATACTATCTCATTGCAATCCCTTGAGAAGTTTTCAATGATAGCATTCTATCTCATTGCTTTCCATGGTGTGGTCCACTTGAGCTTCAAATATGCTTCAATTTTGGGTTGATGACCTCTAATGATTTGACAAAATGGATGGTCAATCTGGATATAATACATACATTATGGTGGGGCCACATAACTTTGTCAAGACGGTAAGCACTCAGTGTTACTAGGTTCTACACGAAAGTGGATTTGGTGAGACCCCATACTGACCCAAGAGAGTGCATCTCTTACAGTGGATCCCAACTTGATATAAGTATTTTATATCCACACAGTCCATCTATTTTTACATATCATTTTAGACATTATCACAAAACTTAAACAAATCTAATGATATATGTACCATACTATAAATAATAGTGGTGATTGACGATGATGAATGAGTCACAAAAGTTTTGGATCAAGCTAATATTTGTTTTTTCTGTTTATTAAGGCTCATTGACCTTACTAATAGATTTGTGGCAAAAAAACACTATGAAAATATTAAGGTGCGCTCTAAGAAGTTTTTAATGGTAAGACGTCTGTTTCCTATGGTATGGTCCATCTGATAATTGGATCTACTTCATTTTAGGATAATGCCATAAAATGATTTGAAAAGAATGAATGAACGACGCACATACAAAATAAATACATCAATGTGGGTCCCATACCAGGGCCACACCGTTTTGGTGAGTCCAGGTCTCTGCTCCTATTAGACACGTATTTTGTGTGAAAGCCTTTCCTAAGAAGTAGGGGTGTACACCAAGTCGAACTGGCCTTAGCTCGACTTGACTTGGCCACTAGCTAACCCCAATTCGAACTTGGCTCGGCACGATCCTCGAGCCTGACTGGCCAGCTCGGCTCGGTTTGGTTCGTACCTCGAGCCAATTCGAGCCGAGTTTGAGCCAAAATTGAGCCTCTGTGGCAATTTTCACAAGCACATGCAGTGTACTTTCAATTTATCACTATATGTAAAATAACAATAGTTGTTTATAAGTATTTCATCAAACACCTTATAGGCAACATCAAAATCAAGGAAAAATAGTATTTGTTTCATATATATACCTTCCTTGCCACTAGCCAACACTTCGTTGAGTCATTTCATCAAACACTTGGTGAGCAACATCAATATCGAAGTAACCAAGTCACCGAACTAGTTCGATCTGAGTTCAATTCGAGCTGGGGTTCGATTCGAGTCGAGTTGAACTCGGGCAAGCTCGAACTCGATTGAAAAAATTTTCAAGCTTAAAAAATCAGCTCGGCTCGGTTTGAACTCAGCTTCAAATCGAGTTAAATGGAGCTTTTACGAGTCGATTCGAGCGAGCTAACTGAGCTAACTTGGTTCTTATACACCCCTACCAAGAAGTTCTGCTCAAGGATTCTTTTTGGGGCCCATTGCGATGTTCGTGAGAAATCCAACATGTCCATCTATTTTTGGAGTTCATTTTAGGATATGTGAGTGAAAATAAGGTGAATCCAAAACTCAAATGGGCCACTCGAGAGGAGGAAACAAGGTATTAGTAACCACAGTTGAAATATTTGTATGCCTAGGAGAGTTTTGTATCCATTTAAGCTTTTGGTGTTTTCACTTAATGTAAGTGAAAATGACCTTATAAACTGTTTAAATGGCATATAAACATCAAGGTGGAGCCAAGGAAGGTTTCAACGTAATCATTCCTTTCCCACTGTTTCACCACTAATCGCCTACTTAAGTTTTGGATCCTCCTTTATTTTTTGTTGCATGTTTTAAAATGAGCTTGAAAAATGGATGGACAGGTTAGATTTGTTATTAACATCAAAGTGTACCTCACCTTGCATTCTAGCGCAGGAACTTACTGCAAAAAGCTTTTGCAAGAAATCCATGTCCGCTCCATTCGTTAGCTATCCGCTGGTGGGGTGGCCAGACTCGCTATTGAAGTGCCGTCACCTGGTTGAGGGTTCGAGTGCCCATGTGTGGCGAAATCCCACCATGGTGGCATGAGTGTGTGGTGGTGTTTGTAAAACAAAAAAAGAAAAAAAGAAAAAGTGATGTTACCAAGTTTTGTGGGCCCTACCATATGTATGTTTTATCAACACCATGCATCAATTTGGAGAGATCATTATAGAACATGATCCAAAGAATGAGGCAGATCTGAAGCCGGAGTGGACCTCATCACAAAAAACAGTGGGGAGAGTGACGCGCACCGCTGAAGCCTTGCTAAGTTCCACCATGATGTTTATTTGTGACGCGCATATATAAGCCAATATGTTCGTGTATTGATGCAGGCATTAAAGAAGAAGGGAAAACACAAATATCAGTTTGATGGAAAACTTTTGCGGCCCTTAAAAGTTTTTAATGGTGGGCCTCATTCTTTCCATTGTTTTCTGTGGTGGGGTCCACCCTAGGTTTGGATCTGACTAATTTTTTGGTTCATGCCCTAATACAATCTCTCCAAATGGATGGACAGTGTGGATACAAAACATACATAATAGTGGGCCCACATAAGTTGGTGACGTCACTTCATCAGGTTGTGTGTCATGTGTTATGCGTCGCTAGGGTCAACTTGACGTATATGATTTAGCCGCCCATCCCATTTCTTCTCCTCATTTAATACCTAAAACTTAAAAACGAAGCAGATACGAGGCTCAGGTGAACCACGTCACATAGAGGAGTGGAGACAGTGACACCTGCTTTTGAAACCTTTCAAGGCCCATGTAATGTTTATTTGTCATCCAAACTGTTGATAAGTTCACTTAGACCTGTAAGAAGGTAAATAAAAACTATAATATTGATCCAAAAAATTCGTGACCCCTAATAAGTTTTTAATGCTCGCCGTTCAATTACCAACACTTCTTGTGATGTGGTCCACTTGCACTTTGGATGTTCTTCATATCCAGATTCATTACCTAAAATGAGGGGGAAAACCAGATGGACAACGTGGATACGTGCTTACATTACGTTGGTCCCCACAGGGCACAACGCGTCCATGCACCACCGCTTTGGATTGTGTTCGCACCACCACCTGATTCCGTCCCATCCAAATACGTAACCAGCGTATTTCTGAATTTCTCCTCTTCAATCGAGAAATTACACCATGCATGACTGTGCGAAGACATACAACTAACACAACTGGGGTCATTTTTAAGTGATCCAGACCATTATTCAGCTGAATACAATAGTTGATGTAAAGGAGATCTCATCTATGAAAATTAGTACTTTTTTCTTTAAAAAAGTTAAATGTGGACTACATTGTATTTCTCTTCTCAATAGTCTATAATTAGAATTAAAATCTAAAGATTTTCATAGCATAGTTTTCAATTGTCTGGTAAAGAAAACCAATGGCCGGGATTTTCAAAGCACATTTGAAAACGTGTTAAATCTATGCGACAAGCTTCGCGACTAAGGATCCATTGCGTGTCACTACCCTGGGTAAAATGGGATTGCCTGCTGAGTTACTCAGTACGCTTTTATCCTGCAGAGCAAACTCAGCTGGAGCTACTCAGAATGTGTATGGGTTATCTATGCCGTCCATCTCTTTTTCCAGCTCATTTGAATGGTTGATTTAAAAATTTAAAAATGCTTAAATTTCAGTTATACCATCCTAAAGAAAACAGTAGGAATCATGACTTCCATCGTTGACACCTTGGCAGGGCCTATAGTGATGTTTATTTGTCATCCAACGTATTCAAAAGATCACACGTACATGAATGAAGGAAAAACATTATTCTGCAGCCCCCGAGAGATTTTCAACTGTAGAATTTCATCTCACACTCTTTCCTACTGTGGGATCCACTTGAGATTTGGATATCCTTCCTCTTTACTCTAGACTAATTATCTCTTAAAATGGATGCATGGAGTGACTAACAAATGTAAATCATAGTGGACCCCACAGAGTTTACTCAGTATGCAATCGGCATCCCACCCTATGCCCACATGTTGAGATGATCCAATAATTTGTACTGTTAATATTCTCTATTTTATAACAATTTATGAGTTATTTTTTCCTAATCATGTATCAGTGATGATCATAACCTTCAATTTTGAAAATCGTCATTTTATTTTATCCTATGTACTTCATACATCCCATATAAAATGAATTTCACAGCACATACGGTTTCGATCATCAAGCCACTATACCTGTACGCCCACTTGCGGGAGACAAACGTGGCCGTGACCCAGGTAAAACAAACTCATCCCAGTACGGGACGCGGATTTCCTGACAGAGCCCTTAAAAGGAGTTCCTGCACAAGAATGCTGGGTGGGACCCACTGCTATGTTTGTGAGAAATCTACTCCGTCCATCCGTTTTTTGAGCTCATTTCATAATAAGTGATAAAAAATCAATAGGATTCAAAACACAAGTAAGTCGCGTGAGGACGCGGATTTCCTGCGAAAGGCTTTTGCAGCAAGTTTCTACGCTGGGATTGTAGGTGGGGCCACCGTGATGCTTTTCAGGAATCCACTCCGTTCATCCATTTTTTGAGATCATTTTAGAATGTGAAATCAAAAGTGAGCAGGATCCAAGACTTAAGTGGGCCGTATTCAAGGAAAAGGTGATTAGGTAAATTCCTACCGTTGAAACCTCCCAAGGTTCGATAGTGATGTTTACATGACATCCATACCGTTAATAGCGTCATTCCTACTCGGATGAACTGAAAAAACAAATATTAGCATGATTAAAAACATCTATGGCTCCACGAATATTTCAACTGTGGACGAAAGGCTTTCGCAGGAAATCCGCGTCCGTTGCACGAGAGGAAACAGTGGGTTTTCAGCGAGAGCCGTTGAAACATTCTACTGGACATAAAAGTTTTGTATCAGACTAAATTTATTGTTTTTTCACTTCATCTAAGTGAGGATAACTTTATAAGCGATTTGGATGACATATAAACATTAAGGTAGAGCCCAGAAAGGTTTCAACGGAAGGAATTTCTTTCCTCAAATTTCCCTCTGATGTGACCCACTTGAGTTTTGAGTCCTACTGAATTTTTTTTGTATGTCATGAAATAAGTCCTCAAAACATATGGACGGAGTGGATTTCTCACAAACCTAGCGATGGATCCCACCTAGCATCCTTGCGCAGGAACTTCCTGCGAAAGGCTTTAGCAGGAAATCCGCGTCCCTATTACGTTAGTTTCTCCGCTGATTCCATCTAAGTCTCCTTTCCTCGCAGAACCCTCTCCAGATAAGAAGAAGAAAAAATCCCTCTTTGATCTTTTCCATGATTTTCTTGATGTAATTTAGGTTTTTTTTTTTTCATCTGGATTCGATCCTTCTTTCTGTTGAATTACAATGATGTTGGGCATCCCACCATCATCATCATCATCGACCTTATCCCCACTGGCTGAGCCCTTCTCTGTCGATCGCCCCGCCATCCCAAAACCCCAACTGGACCACACACCTCCCGCCATCGAAGGACCTTACGATCATCCGCCCACATCCTCTCTCGACAATTGGCTCCATCTACACCCTCCAATATCCACACCTGACGCATTCGCTCATCAAAGCCCCGACTCTGATATGATTCGGTGCTTTGGCGGTCCTTCGATCAGTTCGGGTGATGCTATCAATACCTTCAAATCATGGCCTCTGATGCTGGAAAAGGCTAGGGCTAATCCCACAGAAGCTGAGCCGTATTATCTCCGACTCCCAACGTTGCTTCATGAAAATTCGGTTTTGGAGGAATCCGGTGAAGGCCGTTCGGGGACCTTAGAAGTGTCTTCTCAGATTGATCATGGGCAGAGTTCGTCTGATTTTGGATATGGGTCGAATTGGCCGATGGGCCTTTGGGGAGGACCATCTGATGTGGAACATGGGCAGAAGAAAGATTTTGATTTGGGTTTATCTTGGAATGAACAGGCGGGGAAGCTGCTTCGGATGCACTATGAAAGCTCATTAAAACATGGTATATCCACTTCCTCATCGCCTTTGTGAATACAAGATCTTATCTTTTTCTTGATTTTACATTGATAGCGGATATTGATGCATTGGGCGTGTTTGGATGCACTCATCATCATTGAAGCCTTATCCCAACTAATTGGGGTTGGCTACATGAATCCTTTTTCATGATTGCACCTTATCAAAGGCCATAATTTTAGTTAGACATGGGTCATCAAGTCTTTCCTTGCTACCTCCATCCATGCCATTTCGGGCCTTATCCTTGCTCTTTAGAGCCTTCAACTTGTACCAATTCACTCCTAACCATGACCGAACCATCTAAGTCTATTCTATCCTTCCTTGTCATCCATCTTCAACATCCTCATTTCTCCACTCATCCTATGAACATGTTGTTCCTTAATTGCCCAGCATTCTGTCCCCATAAAGCATGGCTGGTCATATAGCCATTCCATAAGAATTTCCCTTCAATTTCAGTGGTACATGATTATCACAAAAAACTCTAGAGGCACATCTCCATTTCTCTTCCCTGCTTGAATTCTATGGGCAACATCCTTCTCAATCTCTCCAGTCTCATGAATTATCGACCCAAGATATCAAAAGTGGTCATTTTTGGGATCAATCGTCGATTCCGGGCATTGACGAAGGCTGGTTCCAATTACGTGGATTGCTGCTCGAGTTGTGGGTGAAAGAAGTTCTTTAGGAGGTTGGAGTGTGCTTGGGAGAGGTGGTTGCGATCGATCCTTTGACGAAGTGTCGCACACAGCTTAGGGTGGCAAGAATGTGGATCCATTGGCAAAGGACATTGCCGGCACAGGAGTCGATAACCGTGGTGGGAGTGGCGACTGATCTCAGTTCTGGTTAGTAGGGAGCCGGGTCAAGTTGGGAACCTAAGGTTTTCCCCAATTTCCAGTAAGTTGGTGAGGAAGCAGCAAATTAGAGAAAGGGGTGAAGGTGCTCATCCTATGCACTCTTTTTGTCTAAGTTACTTCCTTTTTTCTTTGTGAGTATCGGGAACCAAAATCCACATCTATGAATTGAAAGGCCCAAGGGGGGGGGGGGGGGGGGGGGGGGGGCACGTGGTGCCTACGTGGAAGTCTCGGGCAAACTCGGGTTACATGGCGAGTCATCTTTGGCTCGTGTGTTGGGGCCCACATGTGCATTGGGGGATACTTGTTTTGATCATGTGGAGGTGTGCCCTCATGTGTGACGGGGGATACTTGTTCCACTTGAGAGATGATTATTTACTCTCCCTCATCATGCGGTTTCAAGGATATGAAAAATCCCTTCTCTTTTCCTAAATCCTTGGAGGATGTTGACGTGTGGTCCCTATGCGGAAGTCTCGGGCGAACTTAAGGTCGATGGTGAGTCATCTCCTGCTTGTGTGCTGGGGCCCTCAAGTGTAATGGGGGATATTTGTTTTAATCGTGTGGAGGTGTGCCCTCATGTGTGATGGGGGATACTTGTTCCGCTCAAGAGATGGTTATTTACTCTCCCTCGTCATGCGGTTTCACAGATATAATAAATCCCTTCTCTTTTCCTAAGTCCTTGTGCAGTATGGGCAAGGTCTCTTTGGTGATGGTGGGTGATTCTTTGCAAGGGGAGAGATTCCATCCTAGCTTTTTTGCTAGGCTTGATGTCGCATCAACATCAAGGGAAGTAGTGTTGTTTCAGGTGCAACAGCTCCAAGTCGTTCATAGAGGAAGTAGTGATGGGGATTTCTCTTCTGTTTGGACATTCCTCCTATCCAGGTATCCAGAGATAATTGCAACACCTTCTAGACAACCAAGGTTAATCCTTCCTCTGTTGGGACTAAATTCGGTGAGGTGGGTTGGGAACATGTGTTAGTTGCTCAAGGTATGAAGTGGGCCAGGGATGCTTTGGGGAAGATGGGGAGACTTCTAGGGGTAATATTTGGTGACTATGAGGATGATTATGTCGCTCTCTTTAAGACAATATGAGAAAGGGGCGTGCAGAAAGAAAGGGAGGCAGCGTTAGCTGTTATGATTATTTCTCCTAGAAGGATGAGGGAATTGAAAGCTTTCGAGAGTTTGGTGCAGGTCAACAGGGGGGGCTGTCCCTAAGAAAGGGTCCATATTAGGGATATTTGCAGACGGCATAAAGCTCAGTTGGTGGTTGTTCAAGAAACTAAATTGAGTAGCATGTCTAATAGTGTGGTGAATGATATATAGAGAGGGTCTTCGAAGGATTGAATCAAGCTAATAGAATTGACAATATTATGGTTGAAGGTGTCCAAAAAGAAGGGAAAGTGGAGGTTTGTGAAGCCATTGTGTCTTATTGTAAGGATTTATTGTTGGGCCCTATTGTTGTGAGGCCAAATCTAGATAATTTGGCCTTTGATATGCTTTCGGTTGAAGAGGCAGCGTCCTTGGAAAAGGCTATTTTAGAGGAAAAGGTCAAAGTTACTATTCAAGAGCTGGGTAGGGATAAAGCATCGGGTCCTAATGGGTTTCCGATTAACTTTTTTCCAAAATTTTTGGGATATGCTTAAGAAGGATGTGATGGCTTTCATTGGTGAGTTCTTTGATAATGGGAAACTTGTGTTACAATTGGATGCTTTCTTTATAGCTTTGATTCGAAAGAAGGAAGGTATTAATTCTCTTAAAGATTTTCACACGATCAGTCTCATTGGTGCTCTTTACAAGATCCTTGCCAGTGTTCTTGCCTCCAGGTTCCGGTTTGTTTTTGGTCACATCATCTTCAATGTATAAGGTGCGTTCGTGGAAGGAACACTTCGTTGATTGGTAATGAAAGGGAGTGGTGTGTAAGATGGACTTGGAAAAAGCTTTCAATTGTGTGGCTTGGGCAGTTTTGGATTATATGCTTGGTTGGTTGGGTTGTGGGGCTCGATGGAGAAGGTGGATTTGAGAGTGTGTGGGCTCGGCCAAGTTTTTCGTCCTTGTGAATGATTTTCCTAAGTGTTTTTTTTTTTCTCAAGTTGGTTAGGGTCCTTAGACAAGCGGAGATCCCATTCCCTTTCCTTTCATGGTGGTGGCAAATGCTTTGAGTAGGATGTTGTCTAAAGGGATGTCTGAAGGTTTGTTTAATGGCTTCAAGGTGGATTTTTTTTTTTTTTTGGGGGGGGGGGGGGGGGGGGGGGGGGGTGGTTTCAAGTCGACTAGGGGCCTTAGATAAGGGGGTCCCCCATTCCCTTTTCTTTTCGTGGTGGCGGCGGATGCTCTAAGTAGGTTGTTATCTAAAGGGGTGTTCGAAGGTTTGTTTAATGGCTTCAAGTTGAAATTGGGGGGAGCTCCAAATATTGCACTTACAGTTTGCGGATGACACGATGCTATTTTTGAGGTAGATATTATTCAGATTGACAATCTCCAGAAAGCTAGGAGCTCCAAGTCCGAGAAGTTTTTGGTAAGATCTCTTTATGCCGTGATCGTGGGCTCCCGAGTTCATTACTTCTTTTTGTGGTCTTATGGCGCCCCTTCTAGGGTGGCTGCTTTTGCTTGGCTTGCAAGTTGGAATCGGATATTGATAATTGACAATTTGCGTAAAAGCGACCTTGCATTAGTCAGTGCTTGCCCATTACGTTGGCGAGATGGGGAATCGGGGAGCCATTTGTTCATGCATTGTGCTTTTTCTCGGGAGATCTGGAAGGGCTTTTTCAGGCTTTTTGGTGTCGCTTGGGTTTTTCCTTGCTCTTTGCATGACTTATTTAGGCAATGACATGGTGGTGGTCATAGTTTTTTGGGTCGGAAGGCATGGAGACTGGGTCTTCTTGCATGGTTGTGGGCCATTTGGAAGGAAATGAACAATATATGCTTTCAGAATGCTAGAGCTAATCCTTTAGGGTTTTCCTTAGAGCTAAAGCTTATGTTTCGTAGTGGTTAGCGCCCCCTTTTATTGCTGTTGTTGGTTGTTAGTGGGTTGTTGGGGGGTAACTTTGGCTCTTGTTTCTCCTTTTCTTTTCCTTGTATTCATTTGGGTTTGCCGCATCTTTAATAATTTGTCATCTTAAAAAAAAAGGAGTCAATTTTAGAAAACTTCTTAGTCAACAATCTTAACCAATTTCACCTCTTAAAAAAAAGCAATCTGAATTAATTCCTCGTTTCCACTCTTGTCGTTACTAAAATTGCACTCCATATACTTTAAATTATTGACCCTTGATATCAAAAGTGGTCATTTTGGGAAACTTCTTGGTTAACAATATTAACTAATTCCACCTTTAAAAACACAACAATCTTAACTAATTCATTATTCTCACTCTTATTGTTACTAAAATTTGCACTCCATATACTTTGTTTTAGTCTGACTAATTTTAAGGCCTTTATATTCTAAAGCACTCATCCATAAATCTAGATGTGTGTTTACATCCCCCCTCATCTTGTCAATTGAAACTTTGTCATCACAAACAACATACACCATGGGATCTCTTCCTGCAAATGCTTCGTTAATTCATTCATAGCCAATGCAAAAAAGGTATGGGTTGGATGCTGATCTCTGCAATAATTGGGAACTCACTTATCTTTTCACTCATATTTGTTACCATTCCCTCTCATATATATCCTTAATCATGTTAATAAATCCTCTTGAAACTCCTTTCTTTCCCAACACCCACAAGATTAATTCTCTATGGACCCTATCATTAACTTTCTCTAAGTCAATAAAAACCATGTGGAGATCCGTCCTCCTCTCACTATATTTCTCCATCAATTGTCTAAGTAGGAAAATAGCTCTAGTTATAGACCTCCCTATCATGAAACCAAACTGATTTTCTGATACATTAGTGGAACTCGGTTATCGAATCAATGAGATATAGACACCAAATTGTAAAGAAGTAGACAAGAATTACATTCACATGAATATTTGAGTAGAGATGGAGAAATAACTTTATTAATTTTAAACTTCTTTTTATAATGCTTAAGAAAAGAACTCACACTTAAATAATTTTTTTTTTTTTTTTTTTGGAATGACTACTTCCTATACCATCCCCCCTTTTATAAACCTTAAATGAATCTTAAATGAAAATCCTCCTACTATTAGATTGATGTAAAATTAATTTCAAATCTTTTTAATTGATTCAAATCCATCTAATCTATCGAATATGGCAACAAGCCTAATAATTTAAATCAACCCCATATTATATCCACCACATCCTTTCATCATCTTTAACAACTAGTAAATTATAACTTTTGATATTAGGCCCCTAATGTATAAAGGGAAAGGCTTACAGAAAAGAGATGAAGTTCCCTCACACGACTAGTAGATGGGGATCTGCTAGGATGGCAGAGAGGATGGTAATTTGTAACATAGCTTCATTTTCTTTCAAATCAATTTAAGAATATAGAATTGTGTTAACATGATTTGCCTTTGCAAATTACAACAAAATGAAAATCCAGATACTGTCATTGACATGATAGATTTGTTTGTGGCCACCCATAGTAGATCTGATGGGTCTTTCCCCAAACAAGAGTTGAGTGTCACAATTGAAAAAATAAAAGCGAAAATTGCTAGTGACCTAGCTAGTACATAGAGGGATTTACAGCTTGACCTAGTTGCACATGTTTTTCATTCATACTCTATACTTTACATTCACAGTTTTCCGAACGTTTTATGTTACTAATATACATGCATCATTATTCATAAGAAATTATCGTATAGGTTTGTGGTCGTGATAGAAGGGGACATGTTAGGGGGTTGGGTTCAAAGACCACTATTATTGCTTCCACCTCCTACATGGAAGCGGTTCAACCAATGAACTGCTCCCCAGGCATAGCTGCATCCAGTGTTTGAAATATTGGTATCGTGTTATGTATTGCATCCTTGGGATATAGATACGTATCGGTTATTGCACGAGATATATCGTTTGTATTGACTTTAATTTACTGCACCTTTTGGGAAATATCAGAAAACATTGGGAAAATGGTTGAATTTTTCAATGAAACTTCAGAGATTGTTAAAAAAGTATTACACACTTTTAAATCATAACATCTAAAAAAGAAGTGAACATAATAGGTTTCTTTTGTATAGGGTCCTAAGCTATGCATTGTTTGACTAAACTAATGCAAATATATTCAAATTGAATGCATATGTGTATGTGATGATTATTTCATCAAACACTCCTAAATACTTCGAAATTAGTCTTAATTGACAGCTGGTAGAAGGGAAATTTCAATTTTTTTAATTAATTTTTAATTAAAAATAATTTTTAGTTTTTGAAAATTGATTAGGACTCAACAAATCAGTAGAACGACCCTCATACATGCTTGATTTCATGTTTGGAGTGCAACATTGCAAGCAATTTGGGAGAAATTGAGGAAATTTTGAAATTTCCCCAAATTGGACCACTTACACTCAAATTTTAAAATTAGAGTGTTTGTGATGATCATTTCATCAAATACTCTTAAATACTTTGAAATTAATCTCAATTAACAACTGGTTGAAGGAAAATTTCGAAAAAAAATGGAGAACCAATGGATATCGAAATCAAATCTCCAACTCCATGATTTTTGTGCAAAACATGAAGAATCAATGGATTGTAACCATTTGACACCGATTTAACATAATTTCAACAAAAAAGGGATCTAAAATTGAAAATGCTCACCGGATCGAACATGTGGGATATATCGGCATACAAGATATATAGTGGGATATATCGGTTGATATCGTCGATATTTAAAACATCGGCTGCATCTCAGGTACTGCATTTGTCATGACAAAGTTATATCATTTTTTCATTTTTTAAGATAAATGTAGCATAATTGGTTTTTTTCCATCATTAGTTGCTTCACGAAAATAATGATATTATTTGTTGTAGGCCCATCTTTGATCTGATGAGGCCTCAAGTCTTCCAGAAGACTTGGCCCCAACTCCATAGATGGAAGATATTTGTCGTTTGATAGATATCTGTGGTCGAGTTGTTGCACATGGGCGAATGATTAGAGATAATGTGGGTAATATCCGTCCATATTGTGTCAAGGTCATGTTAGATGTTGTTAAGGTTGCCACCGTAGATGTGTTTGGTGATGTTGGTGAGAAGACACTTGGTGATTGCAATCTGGGTGAAATTCTTGTTTGGGCTAGGGTGTCGACTAGGACATGAATATTTGAGGGTTTTGTTAAACTTTTGTTTTTAAAAAAAAAAAATACCAGAACATGCTTTTTTTTTTTTAAAATTTATAAATTTTTTAATTTTATTTTTAAAAATTTGTAGTAATTGTGGATGGTTTGACTTTATTTTGGATTGTTTTACCAAAACTTAGTTTGGATTATTTTAGTGGTTTTGCTTGACTAATCTACGTAGATTTTTAGTGTGATTTGTTTTTGAGTTTTCATCTACAGCATAAAATGGTATGATTTGAATATTAAAAGAACTTCGTGGTGGCTTGATCCCAAACCACCTTTTTGGGTAAGTAGGCAGCCGTTTGTAGTAGACCGTATTTGTGTAGTAACATATGCGTGTGCCCGCGCGTTTGTGTGTTGTGGTTTGGATGTTTATTCAAAATCGTTTTCGAAAGATTTAAAGAAAAAGACACTTATTGAGTTATGCGCGCGTGCGCGCACGTGTGTGTGTGTGTGTTGCAGTTTGGATGTTTATTCAAAATTGTTTTCGAAAGATTTATAAAGAAAAAGACACTTATTGAGTTGTATGTGTGTGTGTGTGTGTGTGTGTGTGTGTGTGTGTGTGTGTGTGTGTGTGTGTGTGTGTGTTGCAGTTTGGATGTTTATTCAAAATTGTTTTCGAAAGATTTATAAAGAAAAAGACACTCATTGAGTTTTAGTGAAAGTTAACATAAGTTTTATTTATTTATTCCATTAGTCTTCAATTAACAAAGTCACTTAAGGACCCAAATGTAATAGGCAACCGAAGTATCACCAGAACAATGTCTCTAGTTATAGTAGATTTGAAAAAAGGAATATATCACCAAAACAATGTCTCTAGTTACAGTAGATTTGAAAACGGAATATACATTGATTGCAAATAGATTGAATTTTTCTAAAGTGCTACCTACTGTGATTAGAGACAACGTTTGCTGATAGTTTATTGAATATAGATTTTGGGTTATTTAGTAACTTTGTTAATTGAAAAGAACTATGCAGTGGCTTGATCCTAATTCGACTTTTTGGGTATGTAGGCAGCCGATCGCAATGTACTAGACCATATCGGCACAACCATAATTCCAACAATTCCAACAATAGCCAAATGACCTATAAGCTTGTTTGTATAACCTGTCATTCAAAATACAAGCTCCAAGCAAGCCATCTATTTGGAGAAGCTATTAAGAAATACCATCTTGAATGGTATTCATTGTCATGGAGCATAAGGTTTCTTGTAATTCAAATTTCTAGATCATGTGGTGTTGCATATGTTGTTAGGCAACTAATCATTACTTAATCTTGTGTACAAGTCAATCTACTTTGTTAGACAACTAGCCATCACTTCACCTATTCTATTGAAGGAGCATCTCTGAGGTCTAATAAAGGACCTTGTATAGATTATGAAATTATGAAGGTAAGTTGCCCTATGCTGTTAAGTGACTAGATGCATACTTCTATAAAAAATTAGTGATTCAGTTCCTACATGGACATGCCCTGTGATGTCTAATTAATTTTTCAGCAACAGAATGTAATTTTTTTTTTTTTTTTTTTTTGTTTTTTCCAATGTTTGGAACTAATGGACCAATTATGTATATTGCTAGGAACCTCTTCGCATTGCCATGTTAGTTCAGGCTATAAGCATTCCTTGTGAACTTTTTGAATAAGCTGTACAACTTGTTACAAATGATAAGATGGTCTTTCTTAATAGCTTTTCCAAATAGGTGGCTTGCTCGGAGCTTGTATTTTGAATGATATGTTATAAAAACAAGCTTATATGACATTTGACTATTGTTGGAATTGTGGTTGCACCAATACGATCTAGTATATTGCGATTGCTGCCTACGTACCCAAAAAGTCAAATTGAGATCAAGCCACTATGTAGTTCTTTTCAATTAACAAAGTTACTAAAGGACCCAAATTTCGTATTCAATAAAGTATCAGCGAACGCTGTTTCTAATCACAGTAGGTAGCACTTCAGAAAAAACAATACAACTTTATCATGACAAATGCAGTACCTGAGATGTGGTTGTGCCAGGCAAGCAGTTCATTGGTTGAACTTGACCAACAATATGCTGCTCAAGTTCAGTCATCTGTTGTTCCATGCTCGTACATATGTTCCATTGCTCGGCCATCTGCTATTTCAATTCAGCCACTGATCCTTTCACTTCACCAATTACACTCTTCCTGGCTCAAACTTCTTCCATGTAGGGGGTGGAAGCAATAATAGTAGTCTTTGAAATATTACCCAACCCCCTAACATGTCCCCTTCTATCATGACCGCAAACCTATACGAGAATTTCTTATGAATTGTGATGCATGTATATCAGTAATGGAAAACATTTGGAAAACTGTTTATGTAAAAGTGAGGAGGATGAATGAAAAACCTCTACAATTGGGTTGTGGTTTAAATCCCTCTGTGTACTAGCCAAGTCACTGTCAATTATTGCTTTTATTTTTTCAGTTGTTACACGCAACTCTTGTGCGGGGAAATACCCATGAGATTTACTATGGGTGGGCACAAACAAGTTTGTCCTAGTGATGACAGTATTTGGATTTTCCTTTTGCTGTAATTTACAAAGGTAAATCATGTTAACACGATTCTATATTCTTAACTTGATTTGAAAGAAAATGAAGCTATGTTACAAATTACCATCCTTTCTGCCGTCCTAGCAGATCCCTTTCTACCAGTCGTTTGAGGGAACTTCATATCTTTTCTCTTTATAAATTTAGGTCGTGTCTACCAGTTGATTCAGAAAGTAGCTGAATAAGTAGTGGCATCCGTGTATGTTTTGGTTCTTAACCACAAGGCGTTCAAACGATATTCCAAAGGAAACTGGAGTAAAATCATTTGGTGTATGGCTGAGCATGACCCCCTCATCTCCCACAATCGCTTCCATCAAGAGCTATTAACCACAAGCTCTTTTATTTTTTGTAGGTCATCTAGTTATCAGATTGGTGTACATTTATTGGACGGTTAAAAATGTAAAATATCCAATGGTCCTATTTCAACAAGCAAGTTTCCACAAATTAGTCATTAGGATTGTTCTACCAATCAATTTGATTTTAGGACTGAATTAGCAATAGTTAGTTCGAGTCGGTTTAACGTGGCTTATGTATGCCAATTGCACTCCGGCTAACTGCCACATGCAGTTAGAGTATCAAATAAGTCCCCTTAATACGGAATTATGCATTACTGAATACTTGAATAGGAAACGAGTATTGATTCCCCCTCCCTCCCCCTCCCTCCCCCTCATCTGGTTGTGTGGTTGACCCTCAACCCGATCTGACTTGCTCAAGTTGCACCCTAATATCTAACTAGACCTCTGTCTCTCGAATTCTCTCCTTGTTGTATTGCTTGTATGACATCAAGTATGGGATTGATATTCTTGACTGTGTTGAAGCTACTGGAATGGACTCAGATTATGTAGTGTGCCAGTGGTGTGTTGATGTGATGGTGCAACCTAGTTATCGAGTCAATGAGATCTCGATATCCAGATTACGTTAAAAAAAGTATTACCCACAACCACAAGAACAATGGAGTAGAAAGGGCGAGAATTTTATTGATGTCAACCTTCTTCTCTTACAAAGACTTTAAGAAAACTCACACTTAGAAAAATATTCGAATGACTAACTCATACACCACCATTTCCTTTTATAGATCCTAACTAAATCTTTAATTGAAATCTCCCCAACTATGAGATTGATTTCAAATCGATCATAATTTATTTTCCAACCAATCTAATATTCCTTAATATGGTAAAAACCCAATAATAAAAAGTAAAAATGGAAAGTAATTATATCCCTAAAACCAACCCATATTTTCAATCATATCAATTACATTTACATCTTTAAATCAACCTCCCATATCTCCAAAAAATAGTAAATTACAATCCTTGATTTAGGCTTCCAAATTTGTAAATAATCAGTCCAAAAAATTAGCACATGTTGGGCTTTACAGTGGGCTATGGGCCTGTCGTGTTGAGCCCTACAATGGGCCTAGATGGGCTTGAGTGGGCTGAGCCTTACAGTGGGTCTGGATGAGCCTAAGTGGGCTGTGGGCGTGCACGACATGACAAAGTTCTGTGGGCCCCACTATGATGTATGCATTATATACACATTATCCATCCCTTTTACCCGATCATATCAGGGCGGGAGCCCAAAAATGTGGCTGATCCAAAGTTCAAGTGGACTACACCACAAACAACACAGGGACAATGATGACACCGTTGAAACCTTCCTTCCTAGGGCCCACCATGATGTTTATTTTCCATCCAACATGTTCATAAGGTCACACAAACTTGGATGAAGGGAAAACACAAATATCAGCTTCATCCAAAACTTCCATGGCCCCCAAGAAGTTTTCAATGGCAGGCATTCAATCCTCCACTGCTTTCTGTGGTGTGGTCCGCTAGAGCTTTGAATCTGCTTCATTTTTGGGCTCATGCTCTCATAAAATGGATGGACGGTGTGGATATAACACATGCATCATGGTGGGGCTCACAAAACTTTGCCACATGAACACATCACCAAGGTCGTTGGTGTGTGCCACACCACACAGTCCACATCCCGCTGGAATATACAGTTTATTTGCTAGAAATCAGATCATTGGTATTGATCTATATATTCCATAAATCAATATTTGGCTGAAATATTGGTCCTACTTGTGGAAACCTTTGCATGGTTGCTGAAAAATTCCATTATTCACCATATGTCATGCATTAATTTGACAAAAAATCATATGTAGGGTTGGGAATGGTTGTGGGGTCTATCTAATACCATTTTGGTCAAGTGCATTTGATTTGATGCTTCTAAACATATATCAAACCACATAACAATTTCCGAAAAAATAAGAAGAAATTTTATGATCATCTGCAACATCTGGAACTTCAAATCCCAAACATGTGCATCATATTCGGGAAGCTTTGGAGTCCAACTGCCTCATCCACTGGAAGTATGCTTGGTGGAAACTGTTTGAGGATTTATTTGGAGCCCTTTGAGGTTATATTGTCATAGCTGACCCTGATAGGGTTTTGCTGGATGAACAGCAGTATCTCCTTGCTATCTTTGAAAGGTCGTCTACTTGGGAAATTGTGCTTGCCTGCTTAGTGGTAGCTGTTTAGTCATTATGAGAATAAACAACATGACATTAAGTTACAGGATGGGTAGCTTGGAGAAAATGAAGGGATTTTAGAAGTCCTGTCATATTGTGTGCAATCATAAGAGCAATATCCATAGAACTTGTGGGAGCGATAGAAGTAGGGCTGCAACTTGGATTTGGGTCAACCTGAACTCGATCGACCAACCTGAGTTTGGGTCGGGTTCAGTTAGGTTGTCAGTGTCCTCATGTTGAACTTGGGCTGGAAAAGGCCAACCCGATTTGAACTTGGGCTGGGTCTGGGTTGAGAAATTCTGGTTGGGCTGGGAATAATCACATGTATCTGGGTTGGGTTGGGTTGAGTATAGAGGAATTAGGGTTGCATACCTTGTGTTGGAATTCGGTTGGGTCGGGTTGTGGATTGGGTTCTCATGAGGTCAGGTCGGGCTTGGTTTGACCCCCCTACCCGCCCGAGTTGCAGCCCTTGTTGTCAGACTTCGAATAAGAGTTTCAATGTCATTAGATGGATGCAAATGTTGAAGTTTCCTGTAGTGATTGGGGTAGGCAATATAAGGGGCTGTTGATATCTTAAAAGTGTTGGGGTTTCTTTTCATTGTGTGCACAGGAAGGTGAAGTTCATAGAGTACTGTTAGTCATGGAACCCATTAACCGATGGAATAACTGTTTTAAGTCTTTCACGTTGGCGTTAGAATTCATTTTTGTATTTTGTTTCTTTTCCTCTCTTGCATTGTTCGGAGTATCTCTGATATTATTGAAATATCATTGATATTATCTATATCTCCAACTTGGCGATACCGATAACACTAGTAATATAAAACTAGGTACCAGGGATGTCTCGTCAAGGTATCACCAATATTAAATTCCTAGTGTCGCTTGTATCGCCACTATATTGCCAATATTTTCGACTGTGTAAATTGTAGGTGTCACGTGTATTGGTGATATTTCAATAATATTGCAAAAATCTATTTATTAAAAAAAAATAATATTCATTTTGATTTTTTTTTTTTCCTTATGGGCACATGGTTGTATGCAGTGTTCATTTGTCAACGATAATATCAACATGGGCATTATTGAGACCACAATCTTTCATTTCCTTTCCAATCGTTGATGATTTCTCAGCGGAATATCGTGTGTTGTCCATATTCTGAAATATTAATGGATGTTTGGATGGAAGGCTGGATGGTTGGACTAATTTGTTATGACAACACATGCTTTTAGGCCCCATTAAATGGAAACTTATTATGTATGCATTCTTTTTGTAAATTTTTTAATTCCTAAATATGCAAATATGTGTATTTTAGCATCTCTTGAAGTTCCGCTGAAAAATTCCACCATTTTCTCCATGTTTCGCTAATGTTTTCCTACATTTCCGGTTACTTGCGATATTATCGGTGATATTGATATTGTTTCCATATCCTCGGCCAATGAAACTTGTAGCGATACCGATACTTTGAACACTGCTATCTTGTACACTTTTGTAATGTTAATAAAGCTGGCATCAAGTAGGTGGGCAGAGCACTGCATCCTGTGAGACAAACAGCCGGACCTTTTCAGTAAAACCTCTGTGGCTTGCCCCAAGGCCCAGGCATGTACCTCAGTGTTGCCAATAGTATTGTGGACCTGCCCTTAGCACCCTTAAACTGAAAAATACCAATTGCCAATAGTATCGTGGACCATGATAACAGCTACCCGTTGGTTAATCTACATATTTCTCTCACTAAAGAATTAAGAAACATAAAAATAAAAATAAAATGGAAACACATTAAGAAAACCGCTTGTAAGTTTCAGGGTCTGCCTTGTGCCTCGCACAAGCTGGAGGCCTTTGGATCTCAACTCCCCTAGTTCCTCCGACTGCACCTGACTCGACCTGGGTTTCAAATTTTCAACAAGCGTGATATAGAATTTGTACTCAATTTTCACATGAAGTGAAAGAAGTAAATATATCTTCATTTACATCCATGCTTCGTACTTGATCAACATGCATTAGCATTTGTATAAATCATAGTCTATATGGCTTTTGTGCATCCTTTTTTTTTTTTTTGCCCCATTCATTTTCTGTTGTTGTACAGGAGGTCCTGGTGCTGAAGGGTTTGTGGCATGCGAAAAAGCACCGCCAGATGCTTGGCATGGAGTACATGGGGAACCCTACGCAACAGAACTTCACATGCGGCCAAAAGGTGCTGGTTCAGAATGGTTGGGTGATAATTTCTCAGCAATTTTAGAGGCGAGCACCAGTGATCCTTCTTTTAATGTGTCCAAATCATCAAAGGAACAAGTTCCCCTCACGAAAACCTGGCATCCCTTTAATCAAAATGCTTCATACGATAGAAACTTTATTCCGCTGAATTCCTGGATGGAAGATCAGACAATTTTCTATCCATCAACGACGAAAGTGTTTTCTTCTGGTCATGTCTTTGGCCCACCAGCCCGTGGCAGTGGCTCCATAGATCGACCCATGGATGCATGTAATAACAACATGGATTCTTCCAATGGAAAGGCATCTACTGTCCAGCTGCATGCTGGGCGTAATGATGGTTATGCTGGTACAAGTGGAATCGATAATGACTTGAAGTTGAATGGAAATTTACTTGTCGGTTCCTCTCAAATGAAATATGACGTGCCCTTAAACCTTAAATTATTCCCTTCTTGGAGGCCTTGTTTGCTGACAGACAAATCAGAACTCGCCCAGTGGAAAATTCAGAAAGCTTTAAATTATATACCTGGCTCTGCTGGGCAATGTGATTTGGCTGGAAGTTCTTCTGAGGCATTTAATCAGATTAAACCCCCTGTTGATTTTCCCTGTTGGAAAGAAGCACCGGCACCAGCTTCTCAACATTCTCCATTTTTCGAAACAGATGAATGCTGTGGTTTTAATCAACAGAATCAGACTACTCCTATCAATGTTGATGTTGCAGAAGTGGCCTTCTCTCCAAAACCACATGGAAGTTCCCTATATCATGAGACTGGGTCTGTGAAAGATGCCTTTTCGTCTTTTTCTAGCCAACCTCCTACAGTCGTTGGGTGCATGTGCACTGAACGTTTATCTACTGATGCTTATATAACTGGATCGGATTGTTCGAAGGTTGGCAATGAGAGCAGGACCCGAAATTTCAATGGCATGCAAGAATCAGGAAATAATCACGTGCTTCTCCTTGATCCCAATCCCAAAACTTTTGAGAGGATGCCTTTATGCCATGAAGAAGATACCATTGCTTCTGTTACACAACCTGCACTAGAGGCTCGTGTTGCAGATCCCAGAAAGGATTTCGACGGTGCTGCTCATGATGTTTCTTCTGATTTCTTTTCTCATGCAAGTGTTTCTACTGGGATTTCTAGAATACTTGGTGCTTCTGATAGTTCAAGTGAGCCTTTTCTTCCAAGATTAGATGCTCAAGTGCTGGTTAAGATGATTCATAACCTATCGCAATTGCTTGTATCCAATCATTACTGTGATGAAAATGCATTGGAGGAATGTGACTATGAGGTTCTTCAGCTTGCAATCCGCAATCTTGATGCATGGTCCACGAAGAAGGTTGGGTTAATGAGATCAATGCTGGACTCAAATCATGAGTTGGGCAGTTCTTATTTTCTTAGAAAGTCCACCGAGGCCAGCAAGGTACAATGTTCTTCTTTTATAACTTATTGCAGAAATATTGGCAACGTTACTGACACCTGAGGGTATCTTTGTTGTCCTCGTGCCTTTGAAATCTGATGTTGATGGCGTTGTTAGGTGTCCATGAGAGCCCTTTGTGTCTTGTTGACAACATTTACTGGCCATGTGCAGTGCATGGGTTCCATACCAGTAGTGTATTTTACTAGTTTGTCATTTCGTTAGTATTTTATTTGGTTATTGCTGTTGCATGTTTGCACCATGTAGTTTGGTGTCAATAGTCCATTATGAGACTGACAGGTTCTTAATTGAATCATTTATGTGATTATGTCTGCATACTTTCAAAGTCTTAAAGCTCATATTTCTCTTTAAACATTCACCACATCTTATTTTACCAAACAATGCCTCCCCCTTTTGGAAGTACTGCAGAGCGGTATTGGGCAAGTGAATTACTAAGATGCCCCCATCTATTACTATTCTAAAAGGGAAAAAAAATAAATAGTAGAGTGGAGCATTGTGGGGCTGAAGTGATGTGTTTATGACATTCAATCTGTCCAACAGGTTCCTCCCACCATGATGTCATATGAACCAATAGTCAGGCCGATTTAATCATCAGGTAGGCGACATGTAAATTTGTAGAGTTTTGAGTAGTGTATAGTTGTTCTCTATGGTGTGGCCCGCCTGGCATTTAGACTAAGCTCGATGAAGGTGAAGTTTGGAGATAGAACAATTCCTTCTGTCATGTATCCCCAGTTGATGGATTAGCCTGAAATTTGGTTTGTATGATTGTAATTGTGATAATCTATGTAAAAGACCCATGGTGCTGCCGAATATCTATATCCTTTGTAAAAATTTTGTGGAATCTGTGGCTCATGTGTTCATCCATTGTTCCTTTGCTAGGGACGTTTGGTCCAGCATTCTTTCTTCAATTTCCCCTGGTTGATGCCAAACTAAATAAAGGGGCTGTTTCAGTCTTGGCACGAGGGCGGCTCTGGGAGAAAAAAAGATTGAGATGGAGGGTGGCTTTGTTGGCTGTCCATTTGGGGCGAGATGAACAACTGTTGCTTCCGCAATTCAAGTGGTTCTGGTTTGGGAGAATTGGGCTAAAATGTTCATCAGGGAGTGGGTTCCCTGATTTTGTTGTTTGCCCTTGGTTGGCTTTGGTCTTCCCTTGTATTCTTTTGCTGTTTGGCTGTTCTAGTAAATAAATCATCTTAGAAAAAAGTGGCATCTGCCAATTGGACGGGTTGGATATCATACAGACACTATGGCCCGTAATGTACAGATGCTAACACCTCCTCAAGAAAAATAATAAATTTGGGCATTTTAGTCATTTTACTCCCTGAAAAGCACTCTTCCATACTTTGAAAAGTCGGAGGCATTGTTTGGTAAAAGGAACCCTGAGGAATTTTTCGATAAAAAATCCCAAGTATCAAGTCTCATATTTCTCTTTACAATAGTCACATATGTCAAATCTTCTGCATTAAGGGTTGCATTCGGAATCTGAGTTGAACTAAAGTGCAATTCATAATTCATTAGAGGAAATGAGGCAAGTGGGGTGGCAGCCATTCTATTGTTATAAGAACCAAATCCCTAACATGCAATTTAGTGCACTTTAAGCTTGGAGAGATAGTAATTGACATTCAAGAGGTAGTCCCTCATTATGAACGGAATGGGCTCCACTTGGGTCACTTTCTCTTTATTCAATTGAAAATTTGCAATTCAATTCAAATAAGCATCCAAATGCAGCCTTTACTTCGGTGTTTGCTACTCTGGTGCTGAATATTTTCTTTTCCAGGGCATTGCTCTGGGCAGGTCTCCTGATAGAGGGATAGAGGCCGACGGTATTCCACATCTGTGCACACATGACAGGGAGGGAAAGATAAATTTCAGTAAGCCTATGAAAGAAGTCGATAAGGTTCACATTGTTTCTGTAGGTGCTGATATGGGTTTCAAGAAAGATGACGGAATGGCTCAGGTACAATGTGATTTCTTGACTCTTGTTCTTACTGCAAATTAAATGCTCTTCCTTTCTTTCGTGATATGCAGGCTATTAAGAAGGCTTTGAAGGAAAGCCCTTGTGAGCAGGGAGAGAAGCTCGCTCAAACTCTATTATTTAAGGATTTATGGATCGAGGCAGAAGCTGCGCTATGCTCGATGAAGTATGAACTCCGACTCGCGCGTATGAATATTGAGATGGAGAAAAACAAGCAGGAAGCGGCAGAAGGTGAAATCATTTTATGTTTTCCTGAGGTTTATGGATTCATTGGACTTCATGGGTTCTCATGCATCATGACATGAAAAGTGTCTGTCATCCTGGTGTTCACAGTTTTTGCAAGTGGGGCCAGTGGTTTGGTGATCCAGCCAATTGTTCTTTTGTTTTCCTATTGTATATGCTGGATCCCTCGATAATCTCTGGGATTGAAAGATCCCAACTCTTCAAATGATGGACTAGAAATAGACATTTAGAAAACAGTTACAACAGAATTTGGGAGAGAGGCCAGAAATTGGATGTGAAGATCTTCACATCTAGAAGATTTCGTGGTATGTCCCATTTTCTTTTTTGAACACTACGTCCCCTTCTACAAGGGTTCCCATCATATCAATGGTCTGGATTGCAGAACAATAGGCTCATGATGTATGGACTGGATGCATCAGGACAACATAAATCTTGATGCATCAGAAAACTTCAAAAATTTATTGAATAATAAACTCATATTATCTGACATTTTATGTTAAATTGGTGTAGATAAAGATTCTCACACCACATTGAAGGTGGTATGCAAGTCTAGGAATTTGGAGAAATCATCGAGCTTAAATGCGAATGATGGCAGCAGTAGCCATGATGCATCATTACTGAAGCCTAAACAGAGCTCAACTGAGAATGTTCATGATGTTAGACACAGCAGCTGTGAGAAATCCCAAGACATGAATCCATCTGATATGAATGGTCAGATGGAAGATGATGAGGCTTCTGTTATGGCTAGATTCCAAGTTCTTCAAAACCTTCTTAAAATCCGGGCTGACGATAAAGCTGTGCAACAACAACTTCCAGATTCGATGATTGATATTGGAGTCAGTATGGAAATACGAGATACAGAGCCAGAGCTCCATGTTGAGCATGAAGACCACCCAACAAAGCTCGTTGATCTGGGTTCGGTGGAGACAAGGAAAACACAGCCGTTCTTGAGGGACCAACTGGAAGATGGAAGCTCAGAAGTTACCGATACGGTGAACTCTGCCCCAGAAATTGGCTTAGGGTCAGATGCTTTAGAACAGCCTGAAATGACCAGAGAATGCCATGTATCAGATGATGGAATTGCGGCCCAGTTGTATACGCGAGCCTGGGTACATAGCCACTTACCCTCTAATGCATGTGATAGCCCAAGCTCGGATTGGGAACATGTACTGAAGGAGGAGCTCCCATGGTAGAATGGAGCTGATGGTGTGTTTGGATGCTCAATTGAACTGAATGGTAATTAAATCTAATTGGGTATTGAAGAATGGATGATACAAGGCTGGCCTGATACAATCCTAATTGCAATGCTGGGGCGAGTATCTCATTATGCATGGAGTGGGGCCACCTTTGGTCCATTCTGATTTATCTGATGAAACTCTTGAAATTCAGTTCAATCAAAGCATCCAAAGGCAGCCTGGAAATGGACTTTTGAAATTTGAACTATTCTTGTTTGCCTGTTTATCGGTATTTTGAACCTGCATGACTGCATCTCTGGTTAAAACATGGAGATCATATGGTGATGTTCCAGCCTTAGAACTCAGTAAGTAGCTGAAACATTTGTGAAGATGGGTCGTCTATACTTATAATTTTTTTTTTGGCTTGATGTACATGTGGAATTTTTGGACAGCTTAGGCCATAAAGGTGCGTTTTAGCAGCTCATTGGCCATCCATGTGACTGTTTTTCCGGCCCCCAAAAAATACTAGCTGAGCTGGGGATGCACTCGCATTGTTTTTCTTGTATAATTATGCATTGAAAATCAAAGTGTTTTCTACATGTCCACAACTTGGGCTTAAGGTTAACTCATGGATTGATGACTCAGTGACTTGCCTGAGTTGACTTGGACTCTGTCAGACCCGATCTGGTTTGACACTGCAAGTTGCCCAACTGTCACCATGACCTGACCGAGTTGTGCTGATTCCTCCTTGACTAGCTGAGTTGTGACTCAACTCGAGACGGGACGGGTTGCCACTGTGGCTTAAATCAATGAGTCTACTCGACAAAGCTGTGCTTGCATTTCTAGGTAGATGGGATGTTGTTTGTACTGAATGGATTGTCCCCTATCTGTTGCCTGATCTTTTTATCATTATTGATAATTCATCCTATTTTTTCCCCTATAGACTGGGCAATTAGGCTCACTGGATTGATCACCTTTTTGTAGAGCTGCTCATCCAACAGGGAATCTCTTCGACGGACAGGATTGGTGAGCCCATGCACATATAGTACCTTCGGTATGGGGTGCAACATACATTGGCATCGCACCCTCATCCCTCAAGTGTAGATGGATATGGGATCTTGACTGTCCAATCGACGGACCGCATCATTACTCAAGATCACTCCGGTCATATCACATGGGCACACACCCACGATGTGCACGCGCATACAACTCTTATCCAAGAGGACACACCCATGCACGCATCACCACATGGGCACTCGAACCCTGACCTCGTGTTGAAATGCACTGTCTACCACTGAGCAATAGGTTGGAACCCCATAACTTGATGAACTTGAAACGGATGCAGTGGGCACTATAAGAATGCAAAATCAATGATCATATGCAAACGTCATGAAATTAGTAAATTCAAAGTTGGACAGGATGAATTGGGCGCACCCATGATAAATAGCACTTGTGGCTGGATTTTGTGAACCTAGTGGCCCAGTATGGTGTGAGTTTTCAGGTCTAAAAATGGACTGGCCTGGACCTGCTCTTGAGTTGAGATATAGGTAGAGGTTCAAAACCACAGCCTGGTCTGGCCTTGGAGGCGGTTGGCTGGCCATGCTTGTTCTTGGATTCTTTGTTAAGGTCTGGGATGGGCTTTAGGCCCAGTTATTTCCCCACAGGTTTGCTGTCTTGTATAGCCACATTTGCACTTGTAACAGCGATTACGATTTTATAAGCTCACGTTATTTCCTTTTATTGCAGTTGGAATTTTTGTGATGGAGAATTAAATGATCAATGACATATAGGGTCCTGTAAAGAAGAACCCAGGTTTGGTGATACAGACCTTTGATCTGATGGGCCCCTCTAGAGATGGTCCATAGTCTCTAATTCTCTTTGATGGGACACTCTTAGCCCTTGGATATGTGGCCTGGAAGTAGATGGTTGAGAAATAAAAATAAAAATAAATTCAACAACAATCCACATTACGAGATGAATAGATCCCCCAATTTGGGATATTTTCCATCTATGATTCATCCACGGTGGTGCTGATCCAATCAACAGTCTGGATTGCACGAATCGTGGTTCACTTTTAAGGATGCATGTCCCAAGCACACCATTTCCTTGGGTGGTATGGTTCTATTTACTGGGAATGAAATCTTATTTTCAAACATTCCAAAAAGGATATGCAGGATTACAATACACTGTTTGGCAGTAAAATTGAATTGAATTGTGATAAATTCAATTAACAAAGTGGAAATGACCAATTACATCTGACAGAAACATAGGACACCAATTACATTACTCATATACATTATTGCTCATTCATTTAGAAATTCTAATTATTTTATGTCGAGTTTTCTATTTTAATTTTATTTATAAATGGGTAGTTATGGTAACGCCTGAAGATGGGCCCCACAAGATGCATGCATAACATCCTGATCTATCCATCACATGCGTCGTCCTAGAATTGTCCAATCATAAAAAAATCACGCCAATCCAAAACTCAGGTGGGCCATATAGCAATGACATAGTTGAGAGGTGGACGAGCATTGCTATTTATCTTGGGTCTGACTTTTGAGGTATCCCACATGCATTTAATTTACTCATTTCATCCATGAAATATTACAATTCATGCATACAGAAAATCCAAATGCATACTCAACAATGGTGATCTACATTTTTCTATCTTGATCTTCGTTACCAAGTAATCTATACACAAGCCTCCTAATCAATGTTTAAAATGGGTATATTGTGGTATTGTATAGTTCACCACTGATAACTTGTTCACCCCATACTGGGTTGATACAGACTAATACTGCTGTATCATTAATGGATGATACTGATGCAAGCTCATCCTGCTACATTGCTATGTACTGGTTTCGAAAATAGCACCTAATTGTTAATTTATAGGCAGAAGTTCTCTTACAACTTTAGGATTTGTTTGGAAGCTTATATTTGAAGAATTTAAATCATAATTATCATGGAATTGATGTGAATTAACTTATAATTGGAATGTATTGAAATCCAAATTTGTGTTTGGATGCTATTAATAGGAACGCATTGGAATTCCTTTGTATATTTACACAACCCTCAATTTGATTAACTAAATTAGTTTTAATACACAAATTAGTACACACATGTGATATTTGATATAGTGATTGTAATAAGCTAATTGAAATATATACTTTAGCAAAAAATAAAAAAAATTCTAAGCCTTAGGTTGGTCATAAATGTAAGGATTGCAAATGAGGGACTCACCATCATTTTTAACCATTCATTTAAATGGCTAATTTTTGGACAACTTAAATCTTTTTAGTAATGTGATTTTACTATGCAGTCAATAATTAGATTGTTTTATAGGATAGATCAGTAGCCTACAAACACATTTGTTCCCTGTCCAACTCCAGCCTTTGAAAAGGGAGTTAAAAGTCATTTAACACCAACTATACGCTGAAATCCCAATAAAATAAAAAGATTTCCAAACACACTAAAAAAAACTTTTCATTTGCCTTCAAGAACATGACATCAAATGCACCAAAAAAGTGCATTTATATCCAATTACCTCCCAATACATCCAAATACAGGAAACCAAACAATACTTTACGAAAACAACATCCATTCATACAAAAAGGTACAACTGCAAATGGTCCCTATGCACATGTACCAATGACCTTTAAATCCAAAATAGCTCTAAGTTGCAGGTAAGGCTGTAAATGGGGTGGGCTCAGGCACGGTAAAAGTGAAATTTTGAATGAGTCTAGCCCAAACAATTCAAAATCCAGGTGAAGCCAACTCCAGATCCTGACCTGTTAACAACCCTAACTACAAAATTGCTTGTTTTAAATTGACAACCTTAGGAAAAATGACAAAGTTCCTATAATAGTCTTTTGTGATTATTCAGTGCATGACGCATAGCTCTATAACCTCCACTTCTCATTGGAGCACATCACATCTGATCACATGCATAAGTAGCACAAACAGTATACGTGGAGACACGTGTGGGCTTCTTTAGGTCACTAAAAGGCAAACAATGATCCAAAAAGGCCTTGGCTTTTTGTACAACCATATAAAAATCATTTGACTTTGGTGGCACACCCAAGGTTTAAAAAGAAAAAGTCCCATTAGAGTCGTGTAGTTTCAGTCATTCAAAAAGAAAAGAAAAAAACAAAAACCCTTCCCCACATGGCACATCCTCAGTCGTCCACGCCTAGAAACTCTATATACACGTACGTTAGTTAAAAAATCTTGAAATGTATTTAGCACCAGGACAAAAGAAGATACATGGACCCCTTGTCTTTATGGAATGATATTATGATGACAGTTGACCAACCTTCTTTGAATTATATATATATATATATATATATATATATATATATATATATATATATATATATATATATATATATATATTATCATTATTTAAAAGAAAGGTTGTGTGGATGGTCCAACCATACACATGGCATACACGTACCATAGTTCAAACTGTCCAAACCATGGGTCCCATCATGGCCTGAGAAACCCAAATCATCCAATTCACGGCTAGCATCGTCCAAAGTTGTGGACCTCTCTAGGTGTATTTATCTCTCTTTATATATATATATATAAATAATAAAATTTAATCAAAAGCCTTTAAAAAAGTGTTATAAACTCATGGATGGAAATGAATGGACGTGGATTGCATACTAACATTGATATCAGCGAGTTGATAATGGACGGTGCTTTGTGGGCCCACCATGATGTATGTGTTTTATTTATACTGATCTTTTATTTTTTCTAACTCATTTGAGTCATATCCAAATCTCACGTGAATTACACGGTGGGAAATAATGATTTAACGCCTGCTATTAAAAGCTTTTTCAAAAACATATAGGTTTTGAATCAAGTTAATAATTGAATTTTCCCTTCTTTCACGTGTTGAATGTAAAATAAATATTACAATGGACCTTGGGAAGTTTTTATTGGTGGGCATTCAATCATCCCTGTTTTCTATAACGTGGTCTACCTAAGATTTTTAGCTGCCTCACTTTTCAGCTAATGCCTGAAAATAATAATCCAAAATGGATGGACGGCCTTGAAAAAACATATACATCATGGTGGGGCCCATAGGGCACCATCTACTAGCATACTTGCAGTGTCGATACGCAATCATTGTCCAAATCAGTCTACTATGATGGCCTGATCTGGGTCGTCCAAAATATAGATTGTAGGACAAATATGCCACGTGTACCAAAGGTGGGCCATGACCATTTTGAAATGTTAGTGAATTTTCACCCTGCCCTAGACCCGACTTATCTATCCGATGCCATTCCTCATATCCAACAATTCAGATAGTCGAGACATGGGAAGAGACGAGACAATACAATTCCTTTATCCATATACAGTGATTGTAGGTACCATGGTGCATTGTTCCCTGCCTTTTAATTGAGACCCGAGTCTAAGCATGCATATGGACAGAGAACTGATCATCTACGGCTATGGTACCACAACTTGTGGTACTGTACCCTATTTCTTGCCAGGACATCAGTGTCATCTTGAAGATCAGCTGGCACAAAAATCAGGCCGTTCAAATCAATGAACGGCTTATGGTCTGACTCAGCTGTATGGTAGTGTGTTCCATTTATTGGGTGGATCTGCCTGATTTTTTTAGAATGATGATCTTCACGGTCACGACTATCGTTTTCATGCTACTGATTTCCTACACGAGTGATGTCGGGCCATAAGTTGTGGGACGTTGGCTGATGGTGAAGATTTCTCACATGGATGAAAGGTGTTTTGTTGCACGATGGTTATAGTGCTCCTAGTTGCATTAGCATGTTTAGACAATCCAATCCATTGATCTAGACCATTTATCATGTTCAAAGCTAAGTTTACGGTCTACTTGGCAAATTTCATACTAATCCGAAAATCTTCACCATCTGATCAGTAGCACTAGTATTGACGGTCAATATTTTTTACACAAAAATAGGGCAAATCAGCCTCTGATCCATTTATTTGTTCGGGACGATCATGGATTGCTTATGAATCTAAAGGATCAGTTTTGTTGAGCAATCTTAAATATCCAATCCGTGGCTTAGAAAAGGATGGATTGGATCATCTGATTATTGTGATTTCTCATGGTAGCTTATGAAATGAGTTCTGGACTTAATGGACAGTTCAGATCGATTGATTAGACTGTCAAAATGATCCAACGCACTAAGGAGCACTATAACTCATAGTGCCATGAGAGCAATGGACGTCGCATGCCCTTAATTCAGATTAGACTGTCCAATTTGAGTAGATAAGTTTAAATGTATTGCATATAAAAACTTGAGCTTATTTGATTATCTTACGACCAGATTTGTGGACAGTTAATGGACGGTTACAAATGAGAAAAAGCTGATGCTGTTATTTCAACAGATAAGTGTCCAGGAATCAGAGGTTAGGATCGGCCTGTAACTTAAGAGACAATTTAGCCGGTTTAGTTTGGGTTAATGCATGCCATGTGTACCATTTTAAAATGCTTGCGTATCAAGTGTTATGAGTCTCCGGAGTATCAAATAACTCCGAAAGAGGAAAGACAGCCATCCATCAATCACAGCTGAAAACGACGTAGGGGACATCACATGAAGGAGGCATGTGGGCCCTATTTGGGGCATTTTAGGTATCTAAAATAATTTAGGCATGGCACGCCCACCAGATGGCAGTTAATGCCAGCTCATCAGGAAATCGGGGCGCAGTACGCCCACCCCACCCTACAATGCCTAGATTAGCTTAGCTTAGCTTCCGGACCACGCGTGTCATTCATTATATTCCACATGCGACACCAACGTCTTTTTCTCGGAACGTTTCTCACACGTGCGGCTCACCTGATTTTGAACGCGTGCCGACGATCAGCCTTATTCGATAATTAGTCCTCTCCGTCACACGTGTGAGGCGCATCGACCCCTTCAAGTCTCTCTTTAGCTCGGATCCACGTTTCCCAAGCAAAATTAGTGGACGCCCCCTTCTAGGACGGTCTGAGTCCTGGCAGGGGCTCTGTGGGGCCCACCTTGATGTATGTGTTGTATCTATTCCGTTCATCCATTTTAACAAATCATTTTAATGACACCACCGTTGAAACCTTCTTGGGGCGCACCGTAATGTTTATTTACCAATCCAACCCGTTCATAACATCATATAAACCTCGACGAGGGAAAAACGCAAATATCAGTTGGATGAAAAACGTCTATGGCTCTCAATAAGTTTTCAACTGTTCACATTCAAGTTTTAATTTTTCATATGCTGTGGTCCACTTGAGTCTTGTATCTACCTCCATTTTAATCGCATGCCTTAAACAATCTATTAAAATGGACGGACGGTGTGAGTAAATTAAACACATACATCACGGTAGGCCCCACAGGGCTGGGCCCCACCAACAGGGGTAGGATTGAATCCGGGTCCAAAGTTAGTTGAGGGGGGTATGGGGTTCTGACAAGTGGGGCCCACACAAATACCCTTTCTTCCATGTTTACGGCTCCTCTTGCATTATTGCCTTTTGGGATCGGCTGCCGTCTGCACTGTCGCTGTTATGCGTAGCCGACTATATTACTTTCAAGAGTAGAGTACCTGCATCTCGAGACACGGAATTTCCGTGCCCCAAGATCTTGTACCGCACACGTGTCACATTTTTACGATGATCAGAACCAGGCATGCTGACGGAATAGTCATTGATTGGTCCCTATTCAAATAGATTGGAGTATCTTAGCCATCTAATATACGGACCTTTTTCACAATGAGAGCTATTGCTATTTTCTGTTTTTTAGAGCTAATTTGTAAGCCACCAATTCAAGGGCCAGAATCGTTTAAACATTGTGAAGTTTGGACGGTGGCTCATTTAGTAGTGGTAATACGAAATTGATGGTTTAGATCTCATCCATTTTTGTGACGTGTTCAAAATGAGATGGAGGTATGGAATTCAGTCACATTACTTGAGAAGGTACAAAGTTGTACTATGGTGGTACCAAAAGTAGAGAAGAGGGTGTATCTATCAAATTGACTGGGTGAAGAAATCTATTCCCTTGGAATTTTTAATTGAACTTAATTTACAATCTTTTTAGATATGGTTCTACTATTTTCCTATTTTGGTATCGATAAGAAAACATAAGGGATAAAAGATCAATTTCCAATAATAGTAATAATAATAATAATAAGCACGCTCAGGTTCTTACACATGCTTGGTGATAGACTCACAAGAGTTTTAATGTGAGGTCACGGGTCAAGTACCTGTTGTGGTTAAATCCCAGCACAGTGTGATTGCATGTGTGAAAAAACATATAACTCTGTTCATTAATTGAGTGATGTTGATACTTGTACTTACTCTTGCTCATGTGGTAGGCTCTCAGAAGTTTCAACACCCAATAAAGGGTTTGAGTACCTATAGGTGGTGAAATTTCACCAGCGTGAGTGTGTAAACTAGTCTCTTCAATGTTTTTTAACCCTTATTTTATATGACCAATGTTGGATTGGTATCATTCTATTGATATGATTTCTGTAGGATCATTATGTGATTGAATTTTCATAATGGAGCTGATGATGGATTAGTAGCCTAGTGACATCTTTGTTTGTGACATTCCTGCCTTTAAAAAGGAGAAAAAAAAGATATTTAATCTAGATTACACCAAAATCATAATAAAAAAGTTGAAAGTTCAAAATACACTAAAATTGTGTATTTTATTTACTTCGATTCTATTTACTTCAGACTTTACATTGTCAAACGACTTTGGAAATATGAATGTATTCAAATACACCTAAAATGGTGTTGCCAAATGACCCCTTACTCTATAGGTGCACACTCTTGAGACCTAAAAGTAGTGTCCAAGCTGCCCAAAAAAGTCATCCTATCATAATATTTTGAATTCTCCCATAATCGAGCTGATCCATCCAATCCTATGGGCTATACTATGACTTTAGAGGTTTGGATTGTTGTTCATCATTTTCTATAGTCAAGCCCACCTGATGATTATATATGACTTTAGGCGTCCTATTATTAATAGGACATATTTGAATAACATACAATTGATATAGCTAGCCTCCTCACTTTGAAAAACATATAGACAATTAACGGGCCTAACAGTAGAAAAATAAGGTACAATAATTCAAAAGCATTCAAATTCACATGGTGGTTCACATGATGGTTAGATTAAACTAGTTTTTGAATTCCCAAATTTCAAGTAGGGTAACCTTTTGAAATGTTGGATGCATATATAGAACTAGTGGGCTACACTTGTAGAATAAGATTATTCTACATAACAAAACAAGATGCCTAACCCTCTAAATACTAACATTGAAAAACACTCTAACACTCTAGCACTCTTAGAGCTCTGTCCCCAATAGAATTCCTAGCTGTATCAGGTAACTTGGACATTCCAATATATCAATTTGAAGAACATGGTCTAGAACACATTTCAAGTAAAACCATGCTAAAAAAGAATAATTAGATAATCAATTCTATCTTTGATTGGGGCTTACTTTTTGCAGCCATCCTTTTTTTCAACCCATGGATGGGATAGTTAGGGTTGTCTAATAAAAGTAATTCCTTGGAATCATAAGCAAATCCATGATGAGAACCATCTAATAGATAAACCCAATTTTCGATTAGAGCTATTTTTGGAAAATTGAGCTTGACCATTCATATTAGATGCCATTGATTAAATGCTTAAGATGGTCAGATCTCATGATATTTGCATGGTAGCTCATGAAATGTATGTTAGACCCAATCGATAGTCTAAATCACTGATTGGCGTGTGTTGGAGCATTTCTTGTTATGAGAAATACTCCAATGCTCTTAGAGCCGTTGATCAATGGTTATGAGGCCTTTTTGATCCTTACTATTTATGATGGAGACTTAGGTAATCGCCGCAATGGTTTGCAAATCAAAGCCCTTTCAAATAATTTTCAATACAATTATTATCGCAGATATGTAGTACTTGTATTTCTAAAACCTGTTTTCAACCATTCAATACACTAAAGAAAATATAAGAAAAAAACCCAAGAAAACTTTAACGGTCTGGAAGAGCATACCGACTATACCCAATCTCATTACACTTCTCTTTTAGTTTTGGATGTGTAGTCTTAGAAAATTGCAAGAGCTGTATAAGTTAATGATCCTAGTTGCATCGGCTCACCCGCCAACCATTTTTTTTTTCTTTTTCTTTTTCTTTTTTTCCGTAAAGGTAAGAGCACACCACCTGTAGCTACGTTGAAAAAGTAAAAAAAATGTACATTCATTCGGGTGAGTTCTACACAAAAAAAGGGCCTTATCTATCGTATAATCCACTAAACAGAATCAATCAACATAATCACAAAAAGTGCATAGAACTAGCTATTAACCAAAGACTAAGAATTCTATAAGGTGGGCCTCATTGATCAATGGTCTGGATCTCCCTAAGGGTTGGATAATGTAATTGGGCATACCAGTGGACACCACTAAGTTGCAATTCATCTAAAATCATGTAAGGAGTGGTGCTGCACTGTAACTATATAATACGAATAGTGTTTTGGTTGAACTACGATTGTCAAATTCGTGTAGAGCCTAAGGTAGAGAAGTTTTGATGGGTTTCAAACTCCTCAACCCTTCAAATTATAAAAGCAGAGTTGGGTCTCCAAGCCTACATATGATTGAAGCTTCTATTCCCATCCCGATGCTTCTCTAAAAGTTGTAAGGTACGGAAGATTGCGACATCGAGCCTACAACGATGGCGTCTCAATCAGGTATAAATTTTAATTATGTTTTTCGATCTCCATCTCCAATGCACTGCACGGTCATTTCAATTCCGTAAATCATAGTTTTACAGAGACAACCCAAGCCCCTCTCAACAACCCTTGGAATTTGAATGAAAGCACTCCCATAGGGAGGAAAGCCTCTACACCACTTGCACAAACTAAAAAATCAATTTAAATATTCCATGAAATCTAGAACACATTACATGTTTTTTTTTTTTTTTTTAAAGGATAATTTTATTATTCACAAAACAACGGGAGCCAAAGGCTGTACAACACTTTGGGAAATTCAGATCAGGCTTGTGACAAGAAGGGGAGGCCTGCCTATCCTGTGAATACATTGCATGTGCTACCATGCAAAAACATTGATTAGGTTTGTTGGGCTTCCATTTGGACAAATAGTCACAACTGTAATAGTTGGCCCAAATTTAATCTCATGTGTGCATGTATGTATGTGCCCATCGTGCTAAAGTTATATGCGTCTTGAATCAAATCGAATGCCTTATGACCCTAGGTGCCAAAATAGATTAATTAAGACCGGATTTGTGAAGATTGGTTGTATACATTGTATGTGCCTAGGCTTTAAATGAGTTCTTTTTTACCTTAAAAGTAAGAAATTTTTATTACCATGGTGATATCTTGAATTATCTAGAAATAAAAAATACTTAAAAGTAAAAGATATAATAGGCCAAATGCCAATTTTATTAACTTGAGTAAGAATGAAGTACAATTGGCAAATAAAAAACTAAAGTAGAGAAAATTACTAACAATAGTTCAAGCGGGCGAAGTGGTTGTGGATAGTTGATGGTCGTTTAAATTTGGATGGTCGAAAGACAATCATGATTTGGCAAGCAGGTTATGGCCTAAGAAATCACTAAGGACTCAGAGATTTGGAATCCAATGGCGAAATTGTAGACAAAAAGCTAAACTAATTTTGACTTATTGCACCAATGCGTTAAATAGAAGTGGATGAACTTTTTTTTTTTTTTTAGAAGTGGATGAACTAAACTAAAGTTATGCTAATCAAATCAAATTTGCCACAATATTATGCCTTTTTTTAAAAAAGGAAGTGGGCTCATGCCATTGAGATTTCATTGATATGAGAAAATTTATAGCCTTTTGGGTGGGTCCCAACCAAAAGATTTCGGACCACACCTATCATATAAACACAACATAGGCTACACACTAAGATTGGATGAACGCATCGTAATGGCCCTCCCCTCAAAAGAAAGAAAGAAAGAAATAGCATCAGAACTTGTCTCTGGGGCTATCATAAGATTGGGGTCCTCATCGAGAGCACCTGATGGATCCAAGACCAGCCTTATCCAATACCAAGGCAGCTCTAATCAGCCTTGGGAGGTCACCTTGACATTGGTAGAGTTTGTTGAAGCATCCTTTGCTTGCCATCCTCGCCAAAGCGTCCGCCATCGAGTTACCCTCGCGGAAAGTGTGATTGAAGATAAGGTTTAGGGTTTGGCATTTTTGGTGAATGGCTCCAATCCTTACCAAATGTTACAAGGACTCGGGGCTAAGGGGTCCTTAGTCGCATCCACAATGAGCTTGGAATTAGATTCAACTATGATATTGACAAGACTAGGGAATAGTAGTAGTCTATCCCATCTAGCATAGCTTGAGCTTCCACAACTGTGTTTGAATTAATCCCATAGTATTTGTGAAATGCAAAGATAACCTTCCCTAAGTGGTCCCTACAAAAACTCCTATGCTCTCGCTTAGATTTCCTCTCGACGAGCTATTAATATTCAATTTCAGCCAAGGTCCTGGTGGTTTTATCCATTTGACTATGAGGGATTTTCCTATGGAAGGCGTGAAATTTCTTTCCATCTTCAAAGAAAGCAATATGGCAATATGGAAAGATACGATAAGCAACATAGATTTGATTAGCAAGTACCCCAAGCTCTTCATTCTCTACTACTTTTAGAGGCTTGAATAGATGGTGGTCTTGTGTGTGTTTTCCTTGGCTTTTGTGATAGATCGGCCAATTGGTTAGTGGCCTTGGCCGATGACTGTTTCGACAAAGAAACAAATGCATTTTGATTTGGGGAGATTGTCTTATTCAAACATAACAGAGAAAGAGTACTATGAACATTCATCACATTTTATTAATACTGAGTTTGTTTACATCCTCTTTACATCTCTTGATTCTAAGATAAATCATTTAGAAGTAAAGGATTTGTGCTTTAAGCATCAAGAGTTCATTTCGACAGCCTTCCGGCGCCTGATTTGATCATCTCCTAGGACTTAGGAGGAATGCCGATTCGATCGACGGGTCATTTCGACAGCCCTCCGCGCCTGATTTGATCTTCTCCTAGGACTTAAGAGGAATGCCGATCCGATCGACGGGCCTTTAATAAAATAGAGATTTTAGCAGCATAAAAGTGCCTGTTTCAACCATCCTCTGGGACTTAGGAGGAATGTCGATTAAATCGACTGATCTTTCTCCTTAGAACCCATGAAGAGGAGAAAACCCGAAGAAAGGAAGCCTGGGCCACGGACTTCGGCAGCACAACAGCTCTTGGACTTCACAGACTGCAGGGCAGTCCGGTTGCGCGGACCCGCGCAACCGATATCGGTTGCTCAGTCCTGCGCAACTCCCAGGAGACTTCGCTCCTACCTTATGTCTTCCGCTCTGCTTTGCTCCTCTTAAAAATCTTCAATTCATCCCAATGAAGGAAGGGAGGGGGTATTTATAGACCCTCGCACGTGTAAAAATCCTAATCTTAGCGATGTGGGACTATTTTCCAGTGCTTTGGATCATTTTGAACGAAGCCCTTTAGTTCAGTTCATTCCGAGGTCCCGCGCAACTTATACTTTCATTGCGCGGTTCCGCGCAACTGAGATTGATTGCGCATACCCGCGCAACATATAATGGTTACGCGATCTTACGCACTGTCATGAAAACTATCCCTCTCTTCCTCTTTCCGCAAGTTCTTCGTATCTTCTTTACTTTTCCTTGCTTGTTTCCTTCACCATTTTTGTGCCTCAATAGATTGCCCCCTTGATCCTTTATTTGTTCTTTCGGAGTAACAAGTAAAGGATCAAATTTCCTATTTCCATTTGGTTTACGAGGACCCGCGCAACTGGCCATGTATATACTCGGTCGCAGTAACCTATAAATACCGCACCCTTCGTCACTTTCTACAGTCTCTGCTTTCTCTGGCGAATTTTTTTCGCTCTTGGTGATTTTCTGCGCAACGGACATTGTCTGCGCTGAGCCGCGCAACGAATCTTTCGTTCGCGTAATTTTTCTAAGTGCCGCAACACTCCGCGCAACTTCTTTTGATTGCGCGGACCCGCGCAACCAAGACTTTGCCATTTTTTATACTTTTTCCTCAACGACCTTCCTTAGGTCTTCAACCCCCCTCGTTTTATGGCTCGCATCAAGAGGACCCTCCGTCCTGTAGACCCTCACATGGAGCATCCTTCTCATTCCGACGCTCCTGATACTTCTCATTGCCCATCTCCTTCCGCTGACCAACCACTGACCAAGCGTACCAAAACCACCACTCAGACCCTGTCATACTTTAAAGAGCCAATACTCCCAACTTTTGATTTCACTGGCCGCATCGAAACACTTTCCTCACCCATTCATCGTGTGATAATCATGGGAAACATAGAACGACCTCTTAAGCACGGTCGTGAATATGATTGGGAAGAATGGTTGAAGACAACCGCCCACATTTGCACAGATAGCAATAGACCCCCTGTCAGAGAAGATACCCCGCCTGCTTCTCGCTCCAAGAAAATTCGTCGGAATAAGGTGCAGGAGTTTGAATAAAAGATCAAAGAACACAATGAAAAGAGCTTCAGAACTCTTGGGAATCTATTCGAGTGATTGAGGGTGTCATAAAGTTTGACAATCCTCATTCGGAAGGCATGACAGTAATTCCCATCAGCGTGCATCGTCACCAGTCCATCCTTAAATGTGAACTCACAGACTATGTGGATGGAGAAAAGCTGATGTATACTGAATCGTGGGCGACGCGAGAACCCCAGATTCTTGAAGGGAGAATACAAGCGTAGAAACCCAGGCAGATTATCGGAGAGGCCCATCCCATGATCTTCCTTGCTCCCTTTCACAGTCCGCACAATCTCTTCCTAACCTATTTTTACGAGACTGTTAGACAACGCTACAAGGATTGTGATCCTCTCTGGGGATCAGAAGATTTTCGCACAAGAGGCCTACTGACTTCTTGTCGCTATTACTCTGATTGGGCAGAGGCAATTCTGAAGAAACACGCAAGTACCTTTGCTAAAGTAGGCCTTTACAACGCGATAGAGGTCATATCCCAATATTTTTACAAGGAACCCTGCATATTGAAAGGATTTCTCGAATATTAGTCTCCCACCACCAATTCCCTTTACCTGTCGTTCGGAGAAATGAGCATATCACTATGGGATCTACATCGCATAGCAGGTCTCCCACTTACAGGAAGATTTTTTGATGAGTTCATACTGACAAATGCAGAATTGGCATTTATATCCTCTCCCGATCGTAGACCTTCCATCTCAGAAACCACCATCGAACTTTTCAGAGAGATGAGAAAATTTTCAAATATTCACAAATTATCTCCTCTGCAATGGCTGACCCACTTTTCTAGAATACTCAGGTATTCCATACCCAGAGACTAGTGTATTCCTCTTCACCATATATTCCTGCATATTAATTCCTTTCTTGTTCTGCTGATTTCGCGACAGTCGTTGTAAGGAACTGACGACCCTTTGTGACAATATGAAAGAATGACCAGCTTATAGCTTGTTTGAGGAACTGGTAGCCTTCCTTGCTTACTGGTTGAGCATAGTTGCTCTTCCTAGTTCCAAGTGGGCGGATGCTATTTGCCCCACCACTTTTGTTGTCGCCGGAGCTCTAGCAGAAGGTCAGAAGTATTCTATTGCACCCCTGTGCTATGCTCCATTTATTGGGCTTTTGGAGAGATCTCTACACACGTAAAAAATCCCACCCTGGGATCTTCATCAGCGTATACCGTGTGGAATTATTTCACCGGATGGCTAGGAGTCTATTTCTCCTGGACTTTTGAAGCACCGGAAAAAGCTTATGTCAGCCCTTCTCATCTTCCTCTTTGGTTCTTTCAACAAAGGGCTATGGCCAGAAGATCGTACGAGTGGGTGATCAATAAGATCCAGGACTTTGATCAAGTGGACTTCTTCCAGTTTCGGCTTCATCGCTACATTCAAGATATAGATATGGTGGATCAGGGGGCACTAACTGTAGCAGAAAGGGCCTTTTTTCTTTCCATTCGTTCTTGCAGTTTGCCACTCAGGGAAGGAACGAAATTCTAGAGAGAACCCTACTATTCCAGCCGTTTTGCTCGCCAATTCGGTTATGACCAAGCCGTGCCAGAAGATTGTGGGCTGGTTACTAAGAGAATGCGCTGCTATAGAACAGGTCCCTTAAACTGGGCCATGATATGGAAACAACTATTAGGCGGCCGTATCAACTCTTCTTTAATCATCCCTAGCTGCGATCAGATAGTCCGTACTTCTTACAGCTGGATGAGGTGGTGGGACCACCAATCATTTCTGATCAACAAACGCCTACCGGTGGACTCTCTTCTCTTTCTTCATCCACCTCGGCTTAGGGGTAGAAAAATTGAGAACGGAATCGGCTTCATTCCAGAGAAAAGTCATGCCCCTCATTATGGCAAAATTTGTAGAAAGATTTTGACGGAAGAACCAATCCGTGAGAGAAAACCAACTAATACTTTAGACGGTTGGTTTGCCCATAGAGTCTTGGTGAAATTCGAACATGTCCCCCACGACCTTGGTGGCCGACCTCCAGAGGACATTGTAGGAGCATCCTCTCCTATTCCTGAAGAGACTACTACAGCTGAAGAAGATACAGCTCAAGACAAACCTGCCCCTTCTCCACAAACTCTTCCCCCTAGCTCATCGTCCCCGATGACCAGATCACGAGCACGTCAGCAAACGTTGTCACCCACTCCTCAAGAAGAATCAAGACAGGTCTCTTCATCTCCCTCGATTCCAGTTGGCAGGAGATCTCCAAGGGAAAGCAACCGGCCTATTTCCTATAAAGGGAAACAAGTCGCGGTTGCAGAAGTGGATGAGGAAGATCTGGCAAGCGAAAGTTCATCTTCTAGCGAAGATTCATCTTCTACATCAGGAAATTTCACTCCCCTGGGGTTTGACAATGATGATGATGGAAATAATGGAGTTCAAGACGATGATTATGAAGAAGGGGAGGTCAATATAGATGACGAGGAAGATATGGCCACCGAAAATGTAGCATAAGAACATCTCCCCATAGCCCCTGAAACTTCCCCTGCCACTTCCATTCCTAGCAAGCCACATGCGGTAACCGAAGAGGATGAAGAACTCTTGGAGTACGGGGAATATGGGTATTCACCTGGTAAGGGAGCTCGAATTCCTTAAACATTTATGTGCTTGTCAAGTGATCACTATCTTAACACCACTATCATTCTCTTTTTTAGGTACTCATGTGGCTTGCATTGAAACGAGCGCTGCCCCCTCTGCAGAACTTCATCCAGCTACACCAATGGTCTCCTCACAGGTTTCTTTGGTCCCTCTGGTGGCGCCGAAGAGTATGGCCCGTGAAATTATATTTCCTGTCAAGGCTACTGATCTACCAAGTCCTACTACCAGAGATTCCAGCACAGAAGTGAGAGCGCCATCTCTTGCTGATATGTTAGAAGCTGGTACTTCTGTAGCCCCAGAAGTTCCCTTTCTTGCTGGTCATACTTCTATAGTAGGTATATATATATATATATAAATTTAAAGAGCTGTAAATTCTTCATTTTGTATTTCTTACTCCAGCTTGATCTCTTACTCATTTTGTAGGAATTCTCCCCTGTAGTGGGGCGGCCAGTTCCGAATTTGTGGCCACTGTCTCTGAGTTACCATTTCCTTCGAAGATTCTCGCTCACAAAATGCTTTTAATGAAAAACTCTTTGTCAATAGTAATTTATATCTTCAAGGACCCTGAACAATGGTCAGATCTGGACATTGCCATCGAAATTCTGGAAAACTCTGTAAAGATGGCGAGGATTAATATTTCTGTTTTGCGTAATTTTCTCCTTAGATTTCGTGATTCAATAGCTTCTCTAGCATCAGCGGAGACTATTACAATTGCTCCAGAAGTCCTTAAATATGGGAAGCAGTTAACTTTATCTAAGGAGAGGGCTTCACTCATTACTTCCACGATATCTGAATTAGATCAGGAGCAATTATTGTTGCAAGAACACTTGAAGACTCTTACTGGTGACGAGGAGCTTATTTAAGATCGTATCGCAGCTTTAAGAGAAGAGATTTCGCAGATGGAACTGCAAGGTCATGAGAAGGAGCTATCTATACAGGAGGTTAAGGAGAAACTCAAGGTCAATATTCGGTCTGCCGATACTGAAAAGTTGGAATTACTCAGGAGCAACGAAACGATCACATCTCTAGAAGACAAATTAGCTGGCCTTCCTGATCAGACAAAGATTATTCTTGAAGAAAAATCAAAGCATGACGCAGCTCAACTTCAATTAAAAGAAGACTTGCGGCAATTTATGAATGTATTAGGCATCACAAAGGAACTATAAACATGTAATCTTTTCCTCTTTTTTTTTTTTTATGTTTAAGTATATGTTCTCTTTTGGTTTTCATCAGTAAATTTAACTTTTCATGCACTTCTACATTATGCATTATTCCAGACATACTGTCTATGTCATGATTTCAACATGAATTTGCTGCATTTTGAACATGGCACATAGTTTATCATGATATTATATGAAACTAATCATGAAACAACAATATTTTATGCTTTGTTAGTACGAGGTTTTCCTATGTGACCTCATCCGTTTATATTTTATTGGCGGTGCTAAGTTTCAATTCAGTTAGTTGCACACAGTTTAAGCTCATGAGTAGTGGAGCGCTGTTACTTCGGGTCTTACGTGATGGTCTCTGTAACTCTCTAGAGTTCGTTGGACTTCTCACTGCCTAGGGAGTTCACAAACCGCGATCCATCAGAGGGGCCCAGTGAAGCTACCGGGGCCGTGAACTCGGTTGGATTTACAGCACAGGGTTGACCACGGTAACTCTCTAGAGTTCACAGGGCTCACAAGGCTACCTTTGGGGGTACTAAATCCATAGTTGTCGATCCATCAATGTGTAGGTTTAAGCCCTTCCTCATGAGTACGTACCGGAATCGAACCACAAATCTGGGGGGTCTTATGCATGGTTGGCTTGTCATGCGCGCACTGCGGCCCTCATTTTCTTCGCCTACAAGGTCGGGCCCATTCACGGGAGGGCTTGTCCTCCGTTCCCCATGACGCTGCCGGAAAGCTATACAGACGGCATGGGTGTTACGCTTGACTGGTCATTTGGAAACTTTTAGCACTTTGACTTTGAGTCGACTTTTTGACCCTTTGCTTTTGATCTTTCGGTTGACTTTTGGCTCTTGGCTTTTGGTCTTTGAAGACTTTAAGCTTTTTCGACCTTTGGTCATTTGAAGATTTTGAGCTTTTGACTTTTAGTCAACTTTTGGCCTTCTGGCTTTTGGTCATTGACTCCGTTAGCTGCCCGCATGGGTATGCGTACGATGGCCTTCATGAGCTTTTTAGGGCCACTGGCTTCTCATCGCTGCCCGAATGGCGATCTTCATAGGTCTTATGCGTAGCTGGTCCCTTTTGAGCTTTGGTCCTTTTAGGACTTTGGCTTTTCTTTCTTTTTCTTTTTCGGGACTTGACTAGGCTACCTTTTTATGATGAGCAGTCATTGCTATTGCCAATTCATATGTACAGTTAACTATATGATTCATTCTACTGTGATCATATGGTTGACATTTCGCCGCTGCTGACAATGTCACAAGGACTTTCGTATTATGTTTATGTCGATTTTTTGTATCAGCTTAGTGATGATGGCAACTTTGATGAGCGATTGATCGGCAATAGAAATAACTATTCTCTTTTTCTTTTTCTGATCATCGATACCTGATAATTCGATTTCGATGGAGAATGGGGATTTTCTATTGACAATGAGCGTCGATGCTTGATAGCGATTTATCTGCGATTTTTATGTCAATGCTTGATAACGATTGTTTAATTGCTTGATCTTTTAATTGCTTGATAGCAATAGTTGCTAATTTTGGCGATTAACTTTTCATTTGGCTTTGCTTTTGACAATTGTCTTTGGTGCTTCGTGTTTGGCGATAACTTGTTATGCTTGAAAGCCTACATTTCATTCATATACACCAAAGAAATATATTTCATGGTGAGAAATTCATTTCACAGCTTTTACTCGCCTATCTTACCTGTCTTGCTTCCTTTTGATACAGAATTATTATCTTGATAATGTTCTGTATCAAAATCAGTAGCGCCTTCGGAAGCAATTTCCCTTTTGCCAGCGTGAGTATAGGCCAATATAGGCTTTCATTTACTTCCTTGAAGGGTTTTGCCTTTATTGAGCACGCTTTATCTCATTTAGCTTTGAATTTGCCCCCGGGATATGATCGTGACCGTCAGTGGAGATACATTTTTTTGTTCTTGGAGATATGGAGGAAGCATATTTCTATGGGAGGCTATAAGACTGTAATTGTATTCATTGACTAGCTTGCCCCCAACCCTTGAAATTTTCTACGCTTCTCCTGATTGACCCCAATGGGGACCTAAATTCTCTTCCCGTGATTTAGGCCAACGGGTTCTTCATAATCAAAGCCCATGTTTTTCATAATTTTTTACTTACCGGACTATACTTTTGAAGGTCTTGCGGCGTCAACCTACCACGGTATTCATTATTTTGAGCCACTTCTCTCGTCCTTACTGCTTCTGAAACGTAGAATTCGATTGGCTCAGACTATTTTTCATTGGCTTTAACTTGAAATCTTGTTAGAGCTGCCGAAAACGGCTTATTTCTTTCAGCATACGGTAGCGGCACCGTATAATTTGACTGTAAAATCTTCAACTGTTCAGATGATAGCAAAGTTAACGGCGATTGTCCCGGTTGTCTTAAATGTTTCGGCACAAAATAGAACTTCTTGCTGATCTCTGATGTTTTAGACGACACTGCTTTTTCTGCCATTTCTGTGATTGCACTCTCTTGATCATTCTTCAGGACGTCATTTTCATCCTTATCTATTTTTTTAGTGGCAAATTCTTTGTAATAACTTGCATCTGCAAAGAAGAACTCAACTTCTGTATACGGTCTCGCATCGGCCATTACTTTATGTTGTACCCCGTATTTACAGTATTTGAAACACTGATGGAGAGTAGAGGGTATGATATTGTACTGGTGTATCCATGGCCTTCCTAGGAGAAGGTTGTATGTCGTCACTGCATTTATGACATGATAAACAACATCAGTAGTTAGTTCTCTTATTTCCAACGTCACCGTAATTTTGCCAAGTGCGCGCTGCCCGTCCTGATTAAAACCTTGTATCATCATCCCGCTGGGGCGTAATTCTGAGCGACGGTAGTTTAATTTGTTTAACATGGAGAGTGGCAAAAGATTTACTACAGACCCATTGTCTATCATAATCTTCTTAACTTTCTTCCCGCGAATATGGCCTTCTATCATTAGTGGCCTATTATGGACTTCCTCACAGATCATATCATCATCAGAAAAAGAAATGACTGGGAAGCAGTCCTCATGCTCATTGGGTTCTTCATGTTCTACCTCTGCCAGTAAGGTTTCCCTGATGTCATGATCAGATAGGGCCTGAATCAAACTTTGCCGAAATTCTTCTGATAGCTTTAGTGCATCATAAACGCTTAATCGAGCCGGTATTCCCTTTAGATGATTTACCACGTCATAATTTACTTTCGTCATTTTATTATTTTCCTTCATCTTGCCGCTGTTATTTTCTTTTGTAATCGCTTCTCCTGTTTTCTGTTTTATCGGGCTTACCATCTTCTTGCCCGACCGTAGTGTGATTACTGCAACCTTCTTTACAGTTTTACTACTTACTGCGTTATTCGCTTCTTGTTCCTCTTCTCGGACTGTAAGTGTGTTCACGGTTGCTATGGAGCCCCTTTCTCTTTCTTTCCCCAACACTATCTCGCCTCTATTGATCAGTCGCTGTATTATATATTTTAGTGTATAGCAGTTTTCTGTGGGGTGTCCCACTAGGCGATGATAACGAAAGAAATTCTTTTCTCTTGTCCTTATTATATCTTCTGGGCGCTTAGGCTTCGGCAGTACTATCGTGCCAGCTTTTAATAACTGCTCCATCATAGGGGCGACATCTTCTTTTTCAAATGCGAACCCTTCATGAGAGTTCAGTATTCTAGGTCTGTTCCCGTCATACCTGTTTCTTGACCTATCACCCTCTTCACGTCGGTCCGGCCTTCTTTCTCTCGAATTCTTTGTATCTTTTCCTTTTCTGTTGTGATCGACAGTGTTTATAGCTGTTCTGTTGGACGCTCTCCTAGTCATATCATGGTAAAATGCCGAGATTTTACGAGTCATTAGTTCCAATGCGTGGGCTTTGGTAGCCAAGTCACGAAAGGTCCTGATGTCGGCGCTAGTAAGTCCGAACGCAATCCCCATGCCCATAGAATTTAGACACATCTTAACCTGTTCTTTTTCCTTCGGTAGTTGTCTACACGAAGCCCCTAATGTTTTTCACCTGTCTATAAATTTCTCTACCGACTCTCTTTCTCTTTGCCGAATAGAGGCCAGTTCCGTAATACTGACGTCACGTTCCGAGGAGAAGAAGTTCGACATGAAAATCTCCTGCATTTGTTCCCATGTGCGTATCGATCTAGGTGTCAAACTAGAATACCATTGGAATGCTTTGTGCGTTAGCGATGAACCAAACAGCCCCAAGCAGTACTGTGGTATCGTGAAAAAATTTTCCATGCTAGTGATAAAGTGCATCAAATGCTCCTCCGGAGATCCTTCCCCATTGAACTTTTGAAAATTCGGATGCTTGAAATTGGCCGGAAAAGGGATATCTTCTACTTCCCTTGGATACGGTGTTCGATATTTAAAGCGCCCGGTATTTTCGTGTTTTCTTTTGGCTCCGACCGCCTCTTCGACCACTTGCCTCACCTCTTCCTGTGTCACAGTTCTTACTGCTGGAATGGACCCTAGTGACCCTGCCCCCTGTGGTGGAAGAATGTCGGGCTGATTTTTTTGCCCTTCTGTTGCATTCTGGGGGATTGCCATTCGGGCTACATTGTGTGCGAGGGTTATCAGTGCTTCTCTAAGATTTCTGCATTCTTCCATTAATGCATTCTAGGCTTCTGCCATTGCATTGAAACGATCCTCTGTAATTGCTCTATAATCTGGGTTTGTTCCGGCCATGAATATTGCAACCTCTCCACTGTTCATCGAAGCAGTAGTCGGAGGAGAACAAGAGAATGCTGATGTGACAGGGCTTGCAAAAAAGGGAGGGGATATAGTTTCACCGGGCTTTTTCGTACTCTCTGTGGCATCAGTCGACTGAGATGACACCGATACTGGTGAATCATTTCGGGATGGCGTTGGTGATCTAATTACCAAAGCTTTTCCCTTTTGTTCCTTTGTTCATTTAGTTATTGAGGCATTTAAAACCGGGAAGTCGCGTACTGTCAATTGAGGAACTGTTTGCGCTGTTTGCGCTGGGTAAATTGCCGGAGGAGCAAGTTCAGGATTTCTTCTGACTGTGCTTCGTGTGATGGGTCCTCTGGTCTTTAATGAAGGCTGACTCATTCCATAATTCTTGAAGTCTTGTGTTCGTGCCTTACGAGAGGTCACAACAGTCCAGCCTGCATTGTCTTCTGATGACTGGGGCGAAGCGAAAATGACCCCAGCTGTTACTTGAGCACTGCTACTTTTACGCACATAACTTGGTGCGTATTCTATCACAAACCCTGTTGGGATGAATCGAAAGTTCATTCTTCTTACGGGGATCGCCATGGATGTTGAGTCGTAATTGGATTTTATAAACCTTCAATCATGAAACATGTTTATAGTTAGTAATTGAATGATTAGGGTGATTTATCTTAGAAATGAAGGGGAGGACTTACCACTGAGAGTCACCATTTTGGCGTCCATAGGACGTCAAACCATGACGAATGTTCATAACAACCTTACTATTAATACTTTGAATAAGACAGACAGTTTCCCAGCGGAGTCACCGTTTTGTTTCGACAAAGAAACAAATGCATTTTGATTTGGGGAGATTGTCTTATTCAAACATAATAGAGAAAGAGTACTATGAACATTCATCACATTTTATTAATACTGAGTTCGTTTACATCCTCTTTACATCCCTTGATTCTAAGATAAATCATTTAGAAGTAAAGGATTTGTGCTTTAAGCATCAAGAGTTTATTTCGACAGCCTTCTGGCGCCTGATTTGATCATCTCCTAAGATTTAGGAGGAATGCCGATTCGATCGACGGGTCATTTTGACAGCCCTCCGACGCCTGATTTGATCTTCTCCTAGGACTTAGGAGGAATGCCGATCCGATCGACGGGCCTTCAATGAAATAGAGATTTCAGCAGCATAACAGCGCTTGTTTCAACCATCCTCTGGAACTTAGGAGGAATGTCGATTAAATCGACTGATCTTTCTCCTTAGAACCCATGAAGAGGAGAAAACCCAGAGAAAGGAAGCCTGAGCCACGGACTTCGGCAGCACAACAGCTCTTGAACTTCACAGACTACAGGGCAGTCCGGTTGCGCGGACATGCGCAACCGACATCGGTTGCTCGGTCCTTCGCAACTCCCAGGAGACTTCGCTCCTACCTTCTGTCTTCCGCTCCGCTTTGCTCCTCTTGAAAATCTTCAATTCATCCCAATGAAGGAAGGGAGGGGATATTTATAGACCCTCGCACGTGTGAAAATCCTGATCTTATCGATGTGAGACTATTTTCCAGTACTTTGGATCATTTTGAACGAAGCCCTTTAGTGTAGTTCATTCTGAGGTCCCGCGCAACTTATACTTTCATTGCGCGGTTCCGCACAACTGAGATTGATTGTGCGTACCCACGCAACATATAATGGTTGCGCGATCCTGCGCACTGTCATGGAAACTATCCCTCTCTTCTTCTTTCTGCAAGTTCTTCGTATCTTCTTTACTTTTCCTTACTTAATTCCTTCACCATTTTTGTGCCTCAACAATGACAATTCTAATTCAGGACAAGGCTAACTAACCAATAGATTGTGATATTTGTTTATATTTCTATTTTCTTATGGCTTTCTCTTCTTATTGTATTATCTTATGAATTTGTGGATGTGTATGACCATTCATACTTTTGTCAGTGTCAGTGTACATTACCATCGCCTTAATGTTATACTGGATTACATTTGCTCTTTAAAGACTCTGTATATGTGTAGCCAGTATCCTTGACCACGTATCATCGACAGAATGGCCGCATCTAGGATTTCAATCCTGTGCATGTCTATAGGGATTCTTGGCGTGACATGTGTTTCTGGTGGAGGCATCTTTCAAATCCTCATGATTTTTCTCTACACACCGTGAATACCTTTTTCTGATTTTCTATATAAGTGTGTCAACATGTGGTGGTATTTTATTCGTTAGATCTAACTATAATAGGTTGGGTATAAATAGGGTGATACTATCCATTTTTGATTTGGTCTTAGCTAGTTTTTATAGCCATCCTTTTTTAACCCATGGATGGAATGGTTAGGATTTGGTCTTAGCTAGTTTTTGTAGCCATCCTTTTTTAACCCATGGATGGAATGGTTAGAATTGCCTAACAAAAGTGAAATTTACCCATGGATGGGATGGTGAGGATTTGTAATGCCTAAAAACTTGGCACCCGAGTATGGAGACTCAGATCCCAAATTTAAAGATGTTAATTAAATAATGAGCGAATGCTCTAATACCAACTCTTATAACACCCTAGTTTTTGCTGCTCAAGTATAATGCACTTGCAACAAAAACCTAAATGCCACGCTTAGGAGAAAAATTAAATGTGGGTGAATTTAATTTCCAACCTACCCACATAGGCAGATTATCATTCGCACAAAATCAGAGCTGCATTCATTGTTACAACGGATATCAATAGATAAGTATAGATAACTATGCATTGCATAAATATTTAAAAGGTTAACACCAATAATCCAAAAATATGCCAAAGGGCTTATACAAACCAAATATCCAATCTAACAAAATATGAAAAGGATATCTATGATCCACTGGTCCAAGTAAGGTTTCTCCACACTTTTGCTATGCAATCTGATCTACACCTGCAACAATTGATATATGTTGATAGTGTTAATGGCTATCGCAGTGAAGAACACCCCCCCACACCCCCCCGCACGAGATTTACTAAGCTGTCATAATAGTCAAGTATAGTCTACTAGTATAATTCAAAGAGATGCAATATTAAGTCTACACTTTACAAATATTATACCACAAGTTATGGTTCTTAGTCCACAATTAAGCTTACATAATTAGTGCACAAATGTATAAAGACACAAGAGCCCAAAATCACAAGAGATGACCATCAACATAACTAAAAATCTCACAAAAGATGGTCATCGGTATTACTCAAAATCTCATGGTGATAGACAATAAATCATAAGAGACGGTTGTCAGCATAATCCAGAATCTTAAAAGTGACGGTCATCGGTATTACCTGAAATCTTAGATGATACCACAACAATGAACTTGAAATCATAAGAGAAGACTGTTGGCGTAACCTTGAGTCTCACAAGTGACGATCATTGGTATTATCTGGAATCTCGAGTAATAGACAATAACAAATCATAAGAGATGCTTGTTGGCATAACCTGGAATCTCACAAGAGACGGTCATCAGTATTACCCAAAATCTTGAGTGATAGACAATCCAAAAGTCTATATGACATGTATGCAAGAGTAGCCAAGCTTTTATTAGTCCAATTTATAAGCAATCCATTTATGTTAACTCCCTTCAACTAGTGCCCCTTTCAAATTGATAGCAAAATAATATATCAAATGATCTTTCCTATCGAAAGTCTACTTATGAACATACAAAAGGGTTTAACTCGAAAAAGACTACTTAGGTAGAAAAATTCATTAAAGGACACAAATAAAGGGTTCATCCTGAAAAAGCCATGATTGGCACAAATATACTGAATGATAGAATTCATCAATAGACTCAAATAACCCTTATAGGGCATGACCACTGGTCCAAGTTGTACTTTCATCAACTTTATAAAAATGGCAATCAAAGGCACATAAATAATTCATAAAAGTGGTGATTCAAACAGTATAAGCAAATTATAATCTCCACAAGTTTCACAAATAGGATTCAATTACCACATTTCCATGATTTTAAGTATTTTAATGATCTAGGACATGTAACAATATGATAGAATGCTAGAATTCATATTCAAGGGAATTATATAAAATTTCACATGTAAACATAGACTTCAAAAGATACATACTATTTTCATAATTTCAAAGCAACAATACAATGCATATGCAAAAACTAATACCGAACTAAAATGTTAGGGAAAGTTTGAAGAGTAGATCCTCACCTTGTTTGAGTAAGATTCCGATCTAAGTTATTGAGATATGAATTCATGCATTAGGATTTATTCTTAACCTAATTTACAAGAATATTGTGACTCCTAATTATGGACGTCAAGGTTTGAGAGCTAAACCTAGGGTTATATTTAGAGGGGTTTTGAAAATGAAATTTGGGAAAAATCAAATACTGAAGCTTAATCAATAAATCATGTAATTAACAACCTAGGTTAGTTTCTAATTAGACTCAAAGTTCATGACTTGAGAGATCTTGCTTCTTTTTTTTTTTTTTTTTTTTTTTTTTTTTTTTTTAATTTTATAAATTTGTAGAGTTATACACCACCTGTAACTTTTTTAATGTTGAAAAAATTACAAAATTTGCGTGAGCACCACAAAAAGTGTTGTGTGTGCCTCACCTATCATATGCCCCAACAAAGTAATTTTTATAAAGAAATACATAGCAACAAATAAGCTATTTTCATGTTATTAGAATTTAATGATGGTCCTTGTCTTAGATTTTTTTCCCAAAAGGTGGTAGCACACCACCTAAAATTGTGTTAATTGAAAAATTGGTTGTACATATAAAAGGCGGGCACTACAAAAAACAATTGTGCCACTCCTAACATAATCTATCCATATATAACAGAAAAAAAAACCTCAAGAACATGAAAAAGTACTAGACTTATATAGAGACCCGATAGCTTAACTCATTGGGTAAAAAAGAACACAAGCCACAACTGCTCTTGCACCAGTAGCTGTAAATCTTAGGAACCATAGTTTTCGTTATAGGTAAAATGGAGCTAAACAAATGTATGAGACAGATGAGCCGAGCAGTGAGAATCGATTACTTTATATATTGCTCGAGGGCCGAAAAATTACCCCGACCTTTGGTGTCGGCTACTTTTTACCTCAGCCTTAGTTGTTACTTTAGCTCTTGACCTGACTTCAGGTACCAATATCGACCTCAGGTACTGACCTTGACCTCGAGCATCAACCTTAGGTACCAATTTGTAATGTCCTAGATTTTCACTGTTTTGGATTTTTAAAAACCCCTGAATTTTTTTAATAATTAACTTATAGTATCACTTACTGACATTAACACTCAATGTTAGTTTATACACGGGTGGTACTAGTAAAAAATCGCACAAATCCGATTAATCAATTATAAGAAGCCAACGAATCTGGCAATCACTTAAACACCGAGTTTAGGCATATGATTTGGTCACATAAGGCCAAATCATGCTGACATATCACTAACTAATCGAGACAACCATAACTAAATAAAGACCTAGCAAAAGTAGAGACAATTAGAAGTCAAATCTTAATTAACAAACCAAACTCACCCACTTATCCTTTTATCCTAAGAACCAACGGCTTAGGGCGAGTATAAACAAATCGTTATTTCTGTTAGTTACGAATAGGCCACACTATGAACTTAGCTAATTCAAACCCTAATCGTTACGCACGAAAACTCTTGATACCCAATTCATTACAGAAATGTCCTTATTATCCAAACAAGCTCTAGACTACTCATTAGTGGGCTACTAAACCCGATGCTATAGAAATGCATTCGTCTTGGTGGGCTTGATGTCCATCGTGAGGCATCGAGTTGAGATCGCATCTTGAATTGCTCAACTTGGACTCACAAAGCAAGTGCTTGAGTTATGCGAATACCTTAAAAGAAAATTTAAAACTTAAGTAAAACTAGCCACTTTGTTCTTTTTTGAAGTTGTAGCTTTCGGACCATCAATTCATGGCCAAATTTGGGGTACTAAATAAATATATTTTTTCACACATTCATATGGCCGCGGCCCTGATCGACCATCGGTGACTGTCGAACAAACTTCTGATCATACCCATCGATTAGTGAATCCAAATGGTAGGCTGATCATATTCATATATAGATCATCATTAGGGTTAACTATCATATGGTGTATGTTGAATGTATGCCTCGTAATGGGCCCTTGAAGTTAGAAACACTCTCACATAGGGCTAGTATAATGAAAACCTAGCCCTTGGAGCCATTTGCAAAACTTCTAGAATTATATAAGGGTCTCATTTGGGCACCCCATATCTCCATATGAATTTGCATTTTTCAAAGGAGAGAAAAAGAAAGAGAAAGAAGAAGAGAAGAAGAGTGAGAGTAGGAGTTGGGAGTTTTTAGTTTCTTTCAAGGCCCTGATCTCAATCATTTTTCTCCACTGAATCCACCCTACTTGTGATTAGGAGGTAAAAAATAAATCCTACTTCATAACCTAGGTTTTTATAAAATGAATTATATGAATCTCATATAGTTTTTGGTGTTTATATAAGAATTTGTGATTTTTTTCAAATTCCTAACCCTAGGAGCTCAAAATTGGATATTCCTTTTTAAGGTGTAGACTATTATCTCTAGGTAATTATTTGTCGACCTTTGAGGGTCTTAGTTAATGATTAGATGGTTGTATATGAATTTGTACATGCTAATATGTAAATGTTTTGATTTGTCTATAATATATGCTATTTGTTGGATATGGATTCTCATATGTTTAATAAAATGCTTGAATGGTAGAATGTATTATTTTTAGATGCTCATGTGTTTAATTTAATACTTAAGTGATTGTATTACTCTATGCATGCTCACATGTTTGATTTAATTCCTTAGTGAACATACTCTCCTATATATGTTTACATGTTCGATGAAATGCCTAAGTGGTTGTTTAGTAGAGCCTATGCTATAATTGTATGATGTAATGTTTAGTTTATAACGATACTTAAGATTGCTACAATGTTGGGTCAGTTAGCCAACTATTTGAATTAAAAGGGTAGTCGAAGTTAAGGTGACCACCCTAGGCTTGTTCGATTAATCCGAGTTAAACACGGATGACCCGACAGTAGCTGGACTACACACGTTGCTTGCAACAATATTGGTTGTGTCGTGGTTCTCTCAGGTCAATCAAATTAATCCACTAACAAACTGATCATGTATGTTCACAATGTATAACACGACTAAATGGAAAATATGATACCCCATTCCCAATGGATGTGTCCATTCATAACCGTTAGTGTTCACTCCCCAAGTGCAGGGTTGTGATGTAGTAATAACTCGGTAAGACCGAGGTCGAATCCCAAGGGACTGAAACTTGTACGTTATCTAAAATTAACTAGAACTAGAACTAGGCTAAGATGAATTCTAAATTAATTAGCAATGGTGGAATACTTGTAGAATAATTAATCTAAAACTTAGGAAACAAATCAGAGATAGGAAACTAGGGATTCAGAGGATCCACTTGTAGAGATCAGAGAGATCTTATGCCTGCTTCAAGAATCATGGAATTTACTGAATTGTCGTTGATCTAGTTTTCAAAGAGATGAAAGGTGTATGAATTAGAATGGATTCCATCACCAAACCATGCCCAAGAGACTATGACAAACAACAGAATTAAACTAATTACCAACCAATCACATGCTATGAAAGTTAGGAAGGGTACTGTCATCCAACCATGCCCAGGAGACTATGGTGAACAACAGGTCTTCCTGACATCATAAACATATAGGAGAAAAGAAAATACTCAAGCCATCGCAGACCCACTATAATTTCAGTCACAACAGACCATTAAAGACTAAAAATATTTTCAATATTAATCAAACTAAAATCATCTTCAATTCATGTATTAAAATTAAATAAAAATCATAAAATCTCCCATCTCAACAAGCTTCACCTCCTAGCCCTAGCTAGGAGGTTTAGCCCAACATGAATAGGCTAGATAAAAATAAAAGAAATAAACAAACTCAACTCTCTCTCTTGCAGACGTCCGACCTGAGCCTTCCTTCCCAGCTCTGAATCTTCCTCCAAAGACCTGAATGAATGCTCCCCACGTCCAAAAATCTCCTTTTATAGCTGCTGGAAGGCTGGAGTCAGTGACAGAGTTGTAGTAGGACACGGAGTGCAATTTTCGCAGCCAAGTTCGGTACCATGAAACACGCCACTTTTCTCGCTCAAATTCCAAAGAAATACCGTCCCTTAGTACTTTCTTGGGTCCTCTACATGATAGACGGTTCAGATCTGCCATATGATCAAAGATGGTGGGCCAAAACTGTCCGGAAAAGTCGGTTTTCGCGGATGTGCGAAACCTTTCGCACCATTTCGCTGTTGTGATCGGTGGGCCCCACAGAAGCATTTTCTAAAAATTCACCCCGTCCATTGGATTCAGAACAAAATTTCAGTCAAGAATGGGTGGTTTTGAACGTCCATTGACGTGTCCCACAGAAGAAATAACTAAAAGATCAGATTTGAACGCTACCGGGCAGCCCTTTTGTGGCCCCTGTATCGCTCACGTGTGTACGCATGGGTACAAAAAGTCAGCATGTTTTTGTAGTATTCGAGCCCCTCTACACGGTGAACGGGTCAGATTTTCCATATGGTCAATGGATAGGGCCCACAAACGTCCGCAAAAACGGCCAGCGCCTGCGTTACGCGGTGCGATTTTTTTTTTTTTTTTTTTTAAGAAGAAAGTCGGTCAGCGTCTTGCTGACCGACTTAACTTGTTTGGTGCACGACGAGTGCACATGTGCACTGTACACACTCATCTCATATGGGGTCCATTGCACTGTTTTGGAGAAATCTGCACCGTCCATTTGTTTTGACTCCTCATTTAAGGCGTCAATAATAATTTTGAGGCAGTTCTAGATATCAGGTGGGCCCAGAATCAACGGTTTATGGACTGATCTGTCAGTTGGGGCACTTCTCGAGATCTTCAATGGCTGAAATTTTATATGTACGGTTAATTTATGGTCCTCAGGCGACGTATAAAGTTTCGAGCTGAACGGATGGTGGGAACCTCGTGATCTTGCATTCTGGACGTCCTTCAGGCCACTTGAGCTTCAATTTCTAACTTTTCTCGGATCTCTGACCGTATATATTTGTCAATCTTGGTCCCCTGGAGTGTGTCCCTTGCCTTTGGCGTCATCAGATCATTAAATCTCAACTTTTAACGTCCTTTTTTCATCCATGCTCATAAAATCACTTTGCCACACAAGAATGAGAAAACGAGCCATTAGACAGTATTATATTCGTAAATCCAGACAATATCTGGGGTCTAATATGCAATATTTGACCCTCAACACAACCCCCAACCAGCATTTTGCTAGTCCCGAGCAAAGTATGCGAAAAATAAGTTGAGAATTATAGGAGAACTTTCTATGAAATTGAGTGAGATTTTGAACAAAATACGAGAAATTTAATATTCATGAATGTTAGAAATTGTATTCTCCTGAGCTCAAGTGCACCGTAGACTTCATAATCAAGTGTAAAGCATTAATCCATCAATTAGAAAAATTTTAAACATTGAGATCCATGGATGTATAGTGTAATCTCAGCTTATCATCATTAAGAGATCCAATCGTCAATTTCATGATATCATTGGTAACCAACAAGAAAATTCATGACAACCAAAACCTAATCCAAAACTTGCCTCATAGATTAACCTATTAACTTGTGATTTTTCTATTCAAAGTAATGCCAAGGAAGGGGAATCAAATCCTCACCTATAGGGAGCAAATCTATGGTGAAGATCGTACACCTGACTCTTTTTAGATATCATTCAAGGGGTATCAAATCCTCACCTATAGGGAGCAAACCTACGGTGAAGATTCTTCGCCCAAATCTTTCCAAAGATATCTTCTTCTCTCTTCTTCTTCTTTTTTTTTTTGCATATCAATCCTGTTAGGCAAATACTCCAGGCTAGTTCCTTTCATGCTTAGTGATTACTAAATTAACCATTCAATATCAACTGAAACCTTAATGTGAAAGCGAGATGTGACATGTGAAATTATGACTCAGTTAATGTTTACAACTTCTAATCATGGATTAATAATTCACTTAACTATGAAATCTAACAGATACGGAATTCAAGAGTCATAAATCCAACATTATGTATCTTAAAAATCTAAATTAGGGATATTTGTCAAAATCACTTTGAATTTGTAGGAATTTTCAGAAAAATTTTTTAAAAAAAATTTCACAATTTTTGCTCAAGACTAAGAAAATACTGATTAGGAAACTTAATCTCCCACCCCCACCCTAAAATCTATATTGTCCTCAATGTAAAAGATATGAGCATGCAATGCACATGGGACAACGAAAGTAAATGAGAAGTGATGGGAAGATAGTACCTGAATAACGAATCAAGAGAGATTTTTCACGAGATCACAGTATGGAAGCTGTCAGCATGAGAGAGAAAGCAGAACAAAAATAACGAAAATAAAATTCTACCTATACCACTTTCGCAGGTGCTCTCGATTGCATTTAGCGTATGCAACAAGTCTTTAAACCCCTAGGTTACCCCTAGAGGACGAGTTGTAGTTTCGTGAGGGTTTGCAGTAATGTTATCCACAAACATTGAATCGATCATGGAACTTGATTATGCCATAAAGTTCCTCTTCCGGCCAATATCTTGATAAGTTTCTCAGTAAGTTTTTCAATAGGATCATCCAAAAGCCCTTTTTACAATAGGCTTGGATGCCCTGGAGTTTGACTTTTCAGAAAAACTTATTTACCTCATTAAAAATGTGTTGATGATTCGCCTGAGGTATCCAAAGTATAAATGATTCACCTGTGTCAGAAAAAGTTTCAGAGTTAGTATCCCATGGTGAATCAGAGACTACAGATAGATCAAGTTGAGAAAAATTTTCAGGAAGAGGTGTAGTCTCAACACATTCCGAAGTAACAGACTTCGGTTTAATTTCTAGCTCCTTATCCCCTAACGGTAAACATTCAGGATCTGTGGAAGAAGGGGCTTCAGAGTAAGGGTTCTCTCGGTCAGTACTAACTGCCGAGATGTTGTCTTGCAAAGCATTCACTATGTCTCTTATCATGAGATCATTTGAATCTGCAAAGTATGCCAAGCAATCATCAAAAGAGTTGGGACATTCTTCTGAGAGTGACTTATTTTTCACCTTGGAGCTTGTGATAATCTGCTCAAGGAATCCATCATCCTTGAAAGTGGACGGATGTATGCTCTCTTGCTCCAACCCTGCACAGACAGATTGAGGGTCAGTATGCGAAGCATTGATATGATCACTCTGTTCATTGAAATTACTCAGAAGAGGCATTGAATCGTCCACATTCAACAGTTTAGATGGTGGCCTCAACTGGGTGGTTTCAAATTCCAGAGTCGTAGCGCGCAACTCCTCTTTCTCCCGAATCATATCATCATTCAATTCAGGGGAGTGGTCCAAATATGTTTCACAAGAGTTATAAGGGTCGGTCATAAGCGGCTCCTCCACTTTTAGATCAGACATGTCAGGTGAGTGAAGTATCTCATTATGACCGTTCTCTTCGCGTACTTCTTGATCATTAACTTGGACCAAACTTGAGACTAATTCCAGGGGAATTGTGGTTATACATTCAGGATTGTCATCCCAGTACTCATCATATTTTGGTTCAGTGCAGTGCACACTTGGGATGAAATCACTTTCCTCATATTCTTCACCTAGAATGGGTTGAGATTCGCATAAACTAACATCTTCATCATCATTAGAATCTAGTGTGTCATGTGATTGAAGTGTATCATTATATTTGAAAGACAGCCATGTCTCTTCCCCATTCTTTCGAACAGTCATAGAAATCGACTCATCGGTAAATTGGACCGTATGCTCGTTAATGGAATCCAACTCCTCATTCCAAATTATAGAGTTCTTCAAAGGCGAGTTAGGATCACTTTTCTCGCATTGTATTTCTGGAATGAGTCGTGGCTGGGATGACCGAGCCTCCTCTATTCTATCAAGGCGCGAATTGAGTCCTTCCATTGCTTTTCTGAATTCCGCAAACCACTCCATGTTATGCTGAATTGAATTTTTCTGGTTCGTTTCTGGTTGAATGTCAAAGGTAGAGGGTCCAAGAGAATAATCACTTGAAATAAGTGATTCCAAAGTTTTTATACTTTCTTCACAACGTGCTAAGTGATACTGAAATGAATCCTCTTGGATCGTTTCTGGTTGGATCTCAATGTTAGGGTATCCAAGAGGATAATCCTTATAACATGTTATTAGTTCATCTTCACAGCTTTGATGTTTCTACTGGTTATAGTCATATTGATCATACATGAGAGAATATGATGGTTGATAATAATCCTCATTCCCATAATTACGTTCGTATACAGCCCTATTAACCGATGGAAGATAACGTTCTAGTCGGTTCTCAATGTCTGTTTGTGATGGAGAAAAATCTTGAGGTATACGTTGAATTTCACAACCCTCGGGCATTCCCCAATATCTCCTATCCATCTCAGCGTATGCGTACCCACGATTCCATGGTAGAACCCTGACTCTAAGTCTAATCCTAGAACAAAAGAAAAATCCTATAGAAATATGGAAAGTAAGAGAAGAAGTTAAAAGGGTGTTACCAAATAAGAAGTTCCTATGTTAAGATCCTGCAGAAGAAAACAAAACAAGTTAGTTTCTAAAACAGTTAGTCTAAGATTATAAAATTTCTAAAAACCCTAATAGAGAAAAAATAAAGAAATTAGAAAAGATATCACCAAATTAGAAGTTTCTATCTCAGAATCCTACAAAACAGGAAAGACAAGTTAGTTAAAAAAAAAAAAAAATAAAATAAAAAATCAGGAAAATCTAAACCTAAAACTGAAGTTAGTAAAAATCCTAATCTTAATCTAGAAAAAGGGAAAGATGGAAAGAAGTTACCAAATTTGGAGGCCTAGGTTAAGAATCTGCAAAACAAAACAAAATAAGTTAGTTTCTAAGAGTAGAAAGTCCTAATTAAAAGTAAACTAATTTCTAGGGAAAAGAAGAAATTCCAAAGAAAGAAGAATTAGAAAGAGCTTAATAAATTAGAAGCTTCCTACAAAACAGAAAAATTAAGTTAGTTTTAAAAATCAGATAGAAGGAAGAATAGAAAGTTTCTAAAGTTAGGAAAAATTTCTAATAAGGAAAATAACTAAGCTTCTAAACCTAGAATTAAAAATTTCTAAAAAGAAAATTTAATCCTAAACTAATCCTAAAACTAATTAATTTCAGAAAAACGTAGCCGACAGTCCCCGGCAACGGCGCCAAAAACTTGTTCACTCCCCAAGTGCAGGGTTGTGATGTAGTAATAACTCGGTAAGACCGAGGTCAAATTCCAAGGGACTGAAACTTGTACGTTATCTACAATTAACTAGAACTAGAACTAGGCTAAGATGAATTCTAAATTAATTAGCAATGGTGGAATACTTGTAGAATAATTAATCTAAAACTTAGGAAACAAATCAGAGATAGGAAACTAGGGATTCAGAGGATCCACTTGTAGAGATCAGAGAGATCTTATGCCTGCTTCAAGAATCATGGAATTTACTGAACTATCGTTGATCTAGTTTTCAAAGAGATGAAAGGTGTATGAATTAGAATAGATTCCATCACCAAACCATGCCCAAGAGACTATGGCAAACAACAGAATTAAACTAATTACCAACCAATCACATGCTATGAAAGTTAAGAAGGGTACCGTCATCCAACCATGCCCAGGAGACTATGGTGAACAACAGGTCTTCCTGACATCATAAACATAAAGGAGAAAAGAAAATACTCAAGCCATCGCAGACCCACTGTAATTTCAGTCACAACAGACCATTAAAGACTAAAAATATTTCCAATATTAATCAAACTAAAATCATCTTCAATTCATGTATTAAAATTAAATAAAAATCATAAAATCTCCCATCTCACTACAAGCTTCACCTCCTAGCCCTAGCTAGGAGGTTTAGCCCAACATGAATAGGCTAGATAAAAATAAAAGAAATAAACAAACTCAACTCTCTCTCTTGCAGACGTCCGACCTGAGCCTTCCTTCCCAGCTCTGAATCTTTCTCCCAAGACCTGAATGAATGCTCCCCATGTCCAAAAACCTCCTTTTATAGCTGCTGGAAGGCTGGAGTCAGTGACAGAGTTGTAGTAGGACACGAAGTGTAATTTTCGCAGCCAAGTTCGGTACCATGAAACACGCTACTTTCCTCACTCAAATTCTAAAGAAATACCGTCTCTTAGTACTTTCTTGGGTCCTCTACATGATAGACGGTTCAGATCTGCCATATGATCAAAGATGGTGGGCCAAAACTGTCCGGAAAAGTCAGTTTTCGCGGATGTACGAAACCTTTCGCACCATTTCGCTGTTGTGATCGGTGGGCCCCACAGAAGCATTTTCTGGAAAATCCACCCCGTCCATTGGATTCAGAACGAAATTTCAGTTAAGAATGGGTGGTTTTGAACGTCCATTGACGTGTCCCACAGAAGAAATAACTAAAAGATCAGATTTGAACGCTACCAGGCAGCCCTTTTGTGGCCCCTGTATCGCTCACGTGTGTGCACATGGGTACAAAAAGTCAGCATGTTTTTGTAGTATTCGAGCCCCTCTACACGGTGAACGGGTCAGATTTTCCATATGGTCAATGGGTAGGGCCCACAAACGTCCGCAAAAACGGCCAGCGCCTGCGTTACGCGGTGCGATTTTTTTTTTTTTAAAGAAGAAAGTCGGTCAGTGTCTTGCTGACCGACTTAACTTGTTTGGTGCACGACGAGTGCACATGTGCACTGTACACACTCATCTCATATGGGGTCCATTGCACTGTTTTGGAGAAATCTGCACCGTCCATCTATTTTGACTCCTCATTTAAGGCGTCAATAATAATTTTAAGGCAGTTCCAGATATCAGGTGAGCCCAGAATCAACGGTTTATGGGCTGATCTGTCAGTTGGGGCACTTCCCGAGATCTTCAATGGCTGAAATTTTATATGTACGGTTAATTTATGGTCCTCAGGCGATGTATGAAGTTTCGAGCCGAACGGATGGTGGGAACCTCGTGATCTTGCATTCCGGACGTCCTTCAGGCCACTTGAGCTTCAATTTCTAACTTTTCTCGGATTTCTGACCATGTATATTTGTCAATCTTGGTCCCCTGGAGTGTGTCCCTTGCCTTTGGCGTCATCAGATTGTTAAATCTCAACTTTTAACGTCCTTTTTTCATCCATGCTCATAAAATCACTTTGCCACACAAGAATGAGAAAACGAGCCATTAGACAGTATTATATTCGTAAATCCAGACAATATCTGGGGTTTAATATGCAATATTTGACCCTCAACAGTTAGTGTGATACGATCTCACTAAGACTCATGAACTAGGCATGGTGGTATGGGACATCGTGTCCGAGCTGTCGGCCTACACTGGGGTGACGAGCTTCCTCGCATGCCAGTGAGCAACTAAGACTCATGAGCTGGGCATGATAGTATGAGACACTGTGTCGGAGCTGTCGGCCTATACTGGGATGATGAACCTCCCCATTGTGACCAGTGAGTACTAATGGAGGTGATATATTATTGTTCGAACGACCCCCGTTAAATTACCTGGCCGATCGTTTCATGCCAGAGTATCGTTCGAACGATTCTGGCGTGAATAAAATTGGGTGACGAGCCCCTTTCCTTTATGTGTTTTGGTTTTATGTGACGAGCCCGCACCTCGAAACTGAGTAATCATACCCGGTATTGGGTGATGATTTATACCGGGTTGATTTTCATACATTTAGGTATTATATCGTACCTTTAAAAATTTTAATTTGTGAGATAAACGAGTGATACCTAAAATTGGATACAGGGACACTGGTAAGGAGTCGCTACGTGTGGCAACGAGCCACATGATCCAGATAAGAACTCGTGAAATAATGTCGGTATCTTAGCTTCGTCAATATGCTGGATGAATGAAACTTAATAATTACTCGGCTAACATACTCATCAATCGTATTGCATTAGATAGGATGTGACGATTTAGCGTTGGTATGGCGTGATGAGAGAGTATTGACATTTGCGAAATAGGCGTTGAAGTCGCTTGCGAGGGAGTGTTGTTTGGAAAGGGCATGCATCATGTCATATCTTCATATTCACATTTAACAAAAGTATTTAAGAATGTTTGGAAGTTAGCAGTCGAGTCGGATTCGAAGATGGTTGTGGAATTGCTAACCGGGAAATCCAGCATCCCTTGACAGTGGAGGCCATGGATTGCTAGGATCTCACATTTGCTGCAGTTCGGCACTTTCACCTTCAGCCATATTTTGCGTGAAGGGAACGGCCCGACAGACAGTATTGGCCTAGGAAGGGAGTGGCAGTTAAGCCAATTCTCTCCATGTTCACACGGCTAAGGCACATGTGAGGCCTGATTTTCCTAGACAGGGTCGGTCTAGGTACAGTCAGGGCCGTCTAGCTTCCACCGTCTCCCTAGATGCTTTTTTGTTGGTTTTTGTGTTTTGTTTCTCTTGTGTATATGGGTCTGTCATGCGTCCCTATATGATAGGCACCGCGGCTTATTTTTGTAACTAGGGCTACCCGAAGGGCCTGTAGTGTGGTGTAGGCTGTATAGCCATTTTGTTCATATTTCAATGACTTTTCTCTTTTTTTTCTTTTTTTTTTAATTTTTTTTTTAAATCCTTACAAAAAAAACTGTGCTGATTGTGTTGATAGCATGTGTAACTTAAAACTAATGGAATCACTGAGTTAGCTACTCATTTCCACCTAGGATGGTGTTTTCAAATACCAACTAAACATATCATTGATGCAGGTACTAGTGAGACCTCAGACAGGTAGGCTTATATCGGGTTGTACCAACGCCGTTATGTCTTACAGAATTGGGCGTAAACTGAAAGCTTTACACTTTAATTATCTTAGGTATATATATTGTGGCTTGTATAACCCCCATTTTGGGCAATCACCACTATTAGGATTGTATTTTTACTCTTAGCCGTGTATTTATTGACTATTGTTATCTCTACCTCGCTTTAAATCTACTAATTTGAATTGCGCTACTTTGATTATTTCTGTGTGAAATGAATTTGAAATTGAATGAGGATACACTTGCGTTTTCATTTGGTTAACACCTGGGAACTCGGGATCGGAGTCTATGAACTCAGGTGTCAATTTTTGGGGTGTTACACAACCTCGACATTGAATACCAACCTCAACCTCGGATACCAACCTCGACATCAAAATAGAAATATCTAGAGAGAATCTTACAACATATATAGATAGGATCGATCTGACAAGGTTTTAACCAAAAATCACACCGATTGAGGTAAAGTCGGATATATTTTTGAAATTAGAGTTCAACTCCATTATGGGCCCCTCCAGCATATCCAGTAAATCAACTCAAATACGCACATCACTTAAAAATCCTATAAATACACCCCTACTATGTGTAAAGGGTACAAATAACTATCCTGATTTTATTACGCCTATGTGAGTCCATACGTCTGACTTAGGCATCGGAGGGTCCTAAGGGTTAACTGGCATCCTAATGTCTTCTCTGGTTCTCCATTAAAATGCAGGTACTCAGTGGCTTGTAGGAGGTGAGGCAGGATCGAATAGATTTGAGCATTAACAGTTTCCATAAAGGGCCGCAGCTTAAGAGCACCGCAACGACTTTAATGGCTTAAAGTTTCTTTGACAGATAAGTCCTCTAGCTGATCAAGACCACTAGAAATATAAAGCCCCAAAACTACAAACAAAACCTATAACAAACCTTCTTAGACATTTTACCATAAACACCACGAACCCCTACTCCACAGCATTAACCCTCCAGCCACCGACCTTTCCTTTTTTTTTTTTTTTTTTTTGTGAATAACCTGGTTACCTGTGAAAGAGAAGATGTCACTCACCACAACCACTCCTTCCTCAGGACCTAGATCACTGATGAAAAGCACCTCCAAAGAAGAACCTAAATCCCTTGTTTTTTTAAAAAAAAGTCCCTAACTTCAACTATTGGTAATCTAAGCCTATCTTCATCCCACCCATCATTAAATCTTTTTCCTCCTTTAGTTCTGCTATCTATGCCTACAGTTTCTTTTTGTATTTTGCTACTTGCTATAACGGATGCATAGTCTTGAGACTGCAATCAACCCATCTTGACTACACCCAGACCCACCTGGTCTAAGAGGAGAGTTCCTCGAATAGCAAAAGGCAGTTCGAAGGAGGAATAAAAAAGTAGGTGCTGTTGGGATTCGCTTCCTAATTTGGCTAGCCCATCTGCCACCATTTGTCTCTCTAAGCGAAAAAGAAATCCTCAAACTAACCTCTCTTTTAAAGTGTGAGACTCTGACCCAAACAAACCAGAAGACCTAGTCCGGGGTGCATTCCTGGTTGAGCAATCCCACCAAGCTCTTGGAATCACTCTCCATAATGATTCGTGAAAAACTTCTTGCACAGCCATAGAAAGGCCATCCAAAATTGCCCTAGCTTCGACCTAGGAGAAGGCGAAGAGAAAGTCCCCGCCACTCCTTCTGCAAATACCCCCACCCCCAACTGCTTGGGGTTCCCTTGAGCTGAGCCATCCACATTTATATTCACCCAACCCTCGTCGGCCTGATCCACCTAACAACCAATGGCCCCTTATCGACTCGTGAGATCTTAGTTAACTAGACCTAATCTAGCTCGCATGCAAGCCAAATTCCACCTGAGCTAGCCTTGATTGAGGGTCAATTCAAGAAACCTAATTAAAGGGGATTAATAAGCTAAAATTAGTGATTTACGACTTGGTGGCACTACCAAAAAATAGGGCTAAGGCTATGGACCAAAACCGTAGCCATAGACCTATGGCTACGATTTTAGTCCGTAGCTTGATCGTGGTCGTAGGTGCCGTAACAATAGGTCTTGAACCTATGGCTATGGATTTAATCCGTAGCTATAGAGTATAATATCGACAGATATAATCCGTAGCAATTATATCTGTAACGAAAACTTCAAATAGCTACGGATATTATTTATAGCTAAAAGTCCATAACAATATGCAAAAATTAAAAAGGCTACACCTGTCAGATTAGTGGCTACGGTCAATATTCATAGCTATTTTGTACATTAAAAAATTATATATAATCATTTGTTTATTCAATTACCACCTGTACAATCATTCATTTATTCAATTACAATCATTCATTCATTCAATTACAATCAATTACAATCCTTCATTCAATCAATTACAATTACAATCAATTACAATCCAATTCATTCAATCAATTACAATTACAATAATGCTGAAAATACAAATCTTTAGCTTCATTAGAGAAATGTGCTCGACTTCACCCTGAAATTTCAACAGCTTCGTATATTCCATCATCCTAGAAACAGTCATGTCATACATAAATTAGAATGCCCATTGGGGAAAAGAAAGACAAAGTGAAAGAAGTACATCATGTATAACTACTTTTTGTTTCTTAATGAATTAAAAAAAAACTCAAAGAGGAATGAAATTGACACAAAAGAAATGGTCTCACCATATGATTATAGGTTTAGGTTATAGGTTTAGGTTAAGGTTTAGGTTAAGGTTAATTAGGCTATAGGTTATAATTAAGTTTAGGTTATAGGTTATAGGTTATAGGTTATAGCTTTTGGGAACTTGATTATAGGTTAAGGTTTAGGTTTAGGAAATCGGGTTCAGGTTCGGGATCGGGTTTAGGTTTGGGTTTTCAAGTTTAGGTTTAGGTTAATGAGTTGATATTAGGATTAGGTGTAGGTTTGGGTTTAAGGATTTGATAATACATTTAGGTTTTAAGTTTAGGTTTAGGTTAAAGGTTTAGGGAAAGGTTATAGGTTTAGGTTTAGGTTTAGGTTTAAGTTATAGGTTATAGGTTTAGGGAATTGAGAATGAGTTATGGTTTAGGTTTAGGAAATCGGGTTCAGGTTTGGGATTGGGTTTAAGTTTGTGTTTTCAAGTTTAGGTTTAGGTTTAGGTTTAGGTTAGGGAGTTGAGATTAGGATTAGGTGTAGGTTTAGGTTTAGTGAATTGAGTTTAGGTTATAGGTTTAGGGAAAGGTTAGGTTTAGGTTATAGGTTTTGGGATTTGGAAATAGTTTTAGCTTATAAGTATAGGTTTAAGTTAGGTTATATGTTAAGGTTTAGGTTATAGGTTTTGGTTTTGGTTTAGGTTATAGGTTTTGGTTTAGGTTATAGGTTTTGGGATTTAAGAATGGGTTCGGGTTTAAGTTATTGGTTTTGATTTTGGTATAGGTTTTGATTTAGGTTATAGATTATAGGTTTATATTAAGGTTTAGGTTTAAGTTATAGGTTTTGGAATTTAAGAATGAGTTCTTCTTTAAGTTATAGGTTTTGGTTTTGGTTTTGGTTTTGGTTATAGGTTATAGATTTAGGTTAAGGTTTAGGTTTAGGTTTAGGTTATAGGTTTTGGAATTTGAGAATGGGTTCGGGTTTAGGTTATAGGTTTTGATTTTGGTTTAGGTTATAGGTTTTTGGATTTGAGAATGGGTTCGGGTTTAGGTTATAAGTTTTGATTTTGGTTTAGGTTATAGGTTTTGGTTTAGGTTATAGGTTATAGGTTTAGGTTTAGGTTAAGGTTTAGGTTTAGGTTATAGGTTTTGGGATTTGAGAATGGGTTCGGGTTTAGGTTATAGGTTTTGGGATTTAAGAATGGGTTCGGGTTTAGGTTATAGGTTTTGATTTTAGTTTTAGTTTAGGTTATAGGTTTTTGGATTTGAGAACGGGTTATGGTTTAGGTTTAGGAAATCGGGTTCAGGTTTGGGATTGGGTTTTCAAGTTTAGGTTTAGGTTTAGGTTAGGGAGTTGAGATTAGGATTAGGTGTAGGATTAGCTTTAGGGAATTGAGTTTAGGTTATAGGTTTAAGAAAAGGTTAGGTTTAGGTTGTAGGTTTTGGGATTTGAGAATAGTTTTAAGTTATAGGTATAGGTTTAGGTTAGGTTATAGGTTAAGGTTTAAGGAATTGAGTTTAGGTTATAGGTTTAGGTTTAAGTCTAGGTTCAGGTTTAGAAAATTGAGTTTAGGTTATAGGTTTAGAGAAAGGTTAGGTTTAGGTTATAGGTTTTGGGATTTGAGAATAGTTTTAAGTTATAAATATAGGTTTAGGTTATGTTCTATGTTAAGTTTAGGAATTTGAGTTTAGGTTATATGTTAAGGTTCAGGTTCAGGATTGGGTTTAAGTTTGGTTTTTCAAGTTTAGGTTTAGGTTTAGGTTAGGGAATTGAGATTAGGATTAGGTGTAGGTTTAACTTTAGGGAATTGAGTTTAGGTTATAGGTTTATGGAAAGGTTAGGTTTAGGTTATAGGTTTTGGGATTTGGTAATAGTTTTAGGTTATAAGTATAGGTTTAAGTATAGGTTTTAGGTTTAGGTTTAGGTTTAGGTTTGGGTTTTGAGATTTGAGAATGGGTTCGGGTTTAGGTTATAGGTTATAGGTTTTGGGATTTGATAATGGGTTCGGATTCAGGTTATAGGTTTTGGTTTTGGTTTAGGTTATAGGTTTTGATTTAGGTTTTAAGTTAGAGGTTTAGGTTTAGGTTATAGGTTTTTGGATTTAAGAATGGGTTCGAGTTTAGGCTATAGGTTTTGGTTTTGGTTTAGGTTATAGGTTTTGGTTTAGGTTATATGTTTTGAGATTTGAGAATGAGTTCAGGTTTTGGTTTCGGTTTAGGTTATAAGTTTTGGGATTTTAGAATGGGTTCGGGTTTAGGTTATAGGTTTTGGTTTAGGTTATAAGTTATAGGTTTAGGTTAAGGTTTAGGTTTAGGTTATAGGTTTTGGGATTTGAGAATGGGTTTGGGTTTAGGTTATAGGTTTCAGTTTTGGTTTAGGTTATAAGTTTTGAGATTTGAGAATGGGTTTGGGTTTAGGTTATAGGTTTTAGTTTTGGTTTAGGTTTAGGTTATAGGTTTTTAGATTTGAGAATGGGTTATAGTTTAGGTTTAGGAAATTGGGTTCAAGTTCGGGATTGAGTTTAAGTTTGGGTTTTCAAGTTTAGGTTTAGGTTTAGGTTAGAGAGTTGAGATTAGGATTAGGTGTAGGTTTAGCTTTAGGGAATTGAGTTTAGGTTATAGGTTTAGGAAAAGGTTAGGTTTATGTTATAGGTTTTGGGATTTGGGAATAGTTTTATTTTATAAGTATATGTTTAGGTTTAAGTTTTGGTTTTAGGATTTGAGAATGGGTTCAGGTTTAGGTTATAGGTTTTGGGATTTGAGAATGGGTTCGTGTTTAAGTTATAGGTTATAGGTTTAGGTTAGGTTATAGGTTTTGGGATTTGGGAATGGGTTCGGGTTTAGGTTATAGGTTTCGATTTTGGTTTAGGTTATAGGTTTTGAGATTTGAGAATGGGTTCAGGTTTAGGTTATAGGTTTTAGTTTTGGTTTAGGTTTAGGTTATAGGTTTTTGGATTTGAGAATGGGTTATGGTTTAGGTTTAGGAAATTGGGTTCAAGTTCGGGATTGGGTTTAAGTTTGGGTTTTCAAGTTTAGGTTTAGGTTTAGGTTAGAGAGTTGAGATTAGGATTACGTGTAGGTTTAACTTTAAGGAATTGAGTTTAGGTTATAGGTTTAAGGAAAGGTTAGGTGTAGGTTATAGGTTTTAGGATTTGAGAATAGTTTTAGGTTATATGTTTAGGTTTAGGTTTAGGTTTTAGGTTTAGGTTTAGGTTTAGGTTTGGGTTTTGGGATTTGAGAATGGGTTCGGGTTTAGGTTATAGGTTTTGGTTTCGGTTTAGGTTTAGGTTATAGGTTTTGGGATTTGTGAATGGGTTCGAGTTTAGGTTATAGGTTTCGGTTTCGGTTTAGGTTATAGGTTTTGGGATTTGAGAATGGGTTCGGGTTTAGGTTATAGGTTTTGGTTTAGGTTTAGGTTATAGGTTTTGGTTTAGGTTATAGGTTTAGGTTATAAGTTTTGGGATTTGAGAATGGGTTCGGGTTTAGGTTATAGGTTTTGGTTTTGGTTTAGGTTATAGGTTTTTGGATTTGAGAATCGGTTCGGGTTTAGGTTAAGGGTGTGGTCCCTATAAATACAAATATAAACATGGCCTGTCCAAATGCTAGGCCATTCCAATGCCGTCCATAGAAAATGGACAACTTCATCATGGTCATAACATTGGTTCCCACCTTCTAGGGATCCCCGCTCATCCGGATAGCTCCAATGCACATTCAGGTCTACTCCATTAATTTTGAGCAAATACATAAACATGGCCTGTCCAAATGGTCAGGCCCCTCCAATGTCGTTCATAGGAAATGGACAGCTTCATCATGGTCATAACAGTTGTTCCCACCTTTCAGGGACCCCTGCTCTTCCGGATAGCTTCGACGCACATCCAGGTCTGCTCCATCAATTTCAAGAAAATACATAAATACGGCTTGTCCAAATGGCTAGGCCACTCCAATCATGTACATTCTTGACAAGAGACGTGCTAGATACTTGAATCTGAAATATGCCTTTACACATAAAATGACATTGGGAATCGCTTCTCAAAACTGCAGACTGTTTTGTTTTGAAACTCGTTCATCTCACCTGAAAAATTGTCAGATAATGAATAACTGTAACCACAATGATAATTACCCATGTGCATTCTTGACAAGAGACGTACTAGATGCTTGAATCTGAAATATGCAGCTCCAATCCTCCCACATGCAACATCCACCTGAAAGAATGCGCATAACCGTCATGCTTGAGTAATCAATACATGAATGTACAAGTAAAACCATAAAACCAGAGATGCAGTCATTTGGCTAGGCCCCTCTAATGCTGTCCATAGGAAATGGACAGTTTCAAGGAGGGTCCATTTATCTCCCCAATGTTGAGTCATCTCAAAAGCAAAGGATTAGCAAGAAGCCAAAGACCAAACACTAGTATTGCAAAGGACTAGTGCAGCTAAGTTACAGTGAAGACATTAGGCTTGTTTAGCTGGGATTACATTGTTTCTTTGTTCTTTCTCTTTCCATTTCGGTTAGAAATTTGTGCATATTAGCTATATTATAGGAGGGGTCCGCTCCTTTTTGTATAGACCCTCCTGAATGTTTGTAAATTTGTGCTGGGTAATGAAATATCCAAGTTTACTTGAGAAAAAAAAAGTTACAGTGAAGACAACACATAGAGAAATGGAGAAATTACAACGATTGCTTTATATCGGGAGGCAAAGAGCACTAAGTACAATGTAGCTAACAAAGGAGTTTTTTCCTAGAAACATTGTGTTTTTAAGACTAAACATTAGGTGAAAGAAAGAAATGACAATTTCAGAACAAACTTCTTGAGACAAAGGACATGTTGTCTTCAAGTATCCCACCATATAAAAGCCAATGGATGGCCAATTTGATTAAGGACCTGATTTTAGAAAAATGCCTTAGAATGGCCAAATCTTCTTTTGGGGTCATGAGCCCCATGCTCATTTAAAATCTTGTATAAGACAAAGAAGACAACCAATGCACATCAAATCCAAATGACACTTACATAGATTTCTTTGGCATTAGACTTCACCGGCTGAAGAGTTGCTTGGGTGTAAATCTCATCAACATCTCTCTCTGCCTGTAGTTCCAAGCAATATATGCAACCAGACAGGTATTAGAGAGCATCTGCTAAGGGAAACATAAAGGCTAAAGGAAGATTGAGTATGAGTTAAAACATGTATGTAGTGTAACATTGTGAACCTGGCACATCGACTGAGATGGGAGGCTTGGGTAACTAGGAATATGTAAGTTTGCGACTCTGTTAGTTAAAACTGCCACCTGTCACACAAGAACTCATCTTGAAACATATATATTTCAAAGGACCTATCAATTTGTTCCTTAGCAAAACCAAGTCCACTTAGTTTTGGTAAATTCTAAAGCCTTGGTTAGTGTAGCACATATGTAATTTTCATTGTTTATTTAGATGTCTCAGAAGCCAACACCAATTAGTCGGGATAAGGCTTAGATGATGGTGATTTAGATGTCTCATAAGTTGCAAACAAACTGAAGAACTGAGAAGCATAGAGCAGTTGGAAATCAAAGTCCCAATCTAGTTAAAATAAGTTCACTACTCTAAGTTCACTACTCTAAGTTCCCTACATCTAAAAACACTTCTCCATCAAACACAACATTTTGACATTATGTATCTAAGAAATTTCTTATGGTGTGGTCCATAACAAAATTCTCCATCATCACTATTTCTCATGGTGTGGTCCACCTGAGAAACCCATATGATGTTGAATTTGCCTAGAAATGTAGCCCACGTCTTTTGGGCATAACTGAAATGAGCATGCAGAAATTATGGGGTGCCTAGCCACCATAACTTCAATGAATTTCCTGCAACATACTTTTGGATTTTGTGCTAAAAAAAATAAATGAAAGTAGCATGGTTATCAAGTAGAACCTGTATCCACTTACACCAAGTGCAGTTGCATGTGTAGCCCCCTCCTTCAGCGGCCATGACGGGTTTTCCTGCCCAAAAAAAACCATTTACCACCTGCCAATTACAAGCCAAAGAATCCAATCAGTAACCTTATACCCCACTCATTTGTCTTGGTGTTAGGAGTAGGGATATAAAGTATCAATAGCCCAACTCAAAAGTTCCAAGCCTTAACAGACTAACATTGGTCATCTCAACAAGATAACACAATTTTAATTTCAAAAGCAATGTTTCTACTGGTCCATGGTGTGTAAGCTACAGGCCTTAAGCTGCCACGATGAAAGAAACTCTACTTAATCTAGTTCACCACCTGTTATCTAGTTCCCAAATGGATCCCAAATGAGCATTTGATGAAAATAGTATTTCAACATTCTAATGGGCATTTGATGAATGTTGAGTCCTCTTCAGATGAAAATAGTATTTCAGCATTCTAATAGCATCTAGTTCACCACCTGTTATCTAGTTCCCAAATGGATCCCAAATGGGCATTTGATGAACGTTGTGGATAAAAGTCCTAGATAATCATAGAGGAGAAGATGAAATCAAACGGAACTCTATGGTGGATAGAGTGAACCCTATCTAATCGTTTAATGAAACCATGCCTTTACTAAAGGGGCGTAGTAGAAAAATGAGAAATCTAATTCTTTAGTCGATAAGCATTGGATATATATGGACTAAACTAATATTAGAGAATGAAAAATTAATGAAGTCAAATGAACATGTGAACAAACTGGATTTGGGTGATGATGAAACTAAAAGTAAATGGACTAATAAAGAGCACAAGTGTGATTAAATATAAGCTTAGTTGGATACGAGGAAGCTGACCCCAATTAGTTGGGATAAGGCTCATATTATGATGGGGTGGATAGAGGGAATTATAACATATCATGACAGATTTTTTAGTTCCACATTTGTATAAAGTAGCCCGTCCACACACCACCTCATGTGGCAATGTCGCTGTGTGAAATCCAAGCTTTCCATTAGGTTCAAGTGAGTCCCTCTGTGTAGATGCCATGGCCCCATAGTCAGGCTAGTGCACCCATAACATGTGCTACAATATTATAAACAAAAGGAAATCTTAGAAAAAAAAAGTGGTAAGGTTCTTTTAGCCGTTGACTTGGTTTATACTGTGGCCCATATGATTAGTGGACTTACCTGATTTTAGTCCAACGCATTTAAGAAGTTGGGGCCACTCAATGGATGGCCTGGATCTCACATCAATGTGCCATGTTGGCCGATGTGGTGGAGTATGGTTTGCCTTACACATGTCGATTAGAAAAACTCCATGACATAAACAGTATAAGAAAGTAATGCTGGTCAAGTAAAAGATGCATGTGATGGGATTTTTTTCTTCAACACAAAAACACCAGGGACACAAAGTCTTCCCTAATATTCAAGCATTTTCATAGTTTTTTTAATCTATCTATACCCTGTATTTAGATTTTTTTTTTTTTAATTTGGAAAAATGATTGATTATCTTCACAAGTCAATTTTGATATCCATAGGCTTTTTTCCAACGTTGGTGGGATGATCAGAAGGAGGAAACACAAGAAGTAGTGAAGAAATTGGTAGACTTTGGCCAGTTCGAGTTCATGTATGCAGTTCTTAAGTTCTATTACCAGTTTTCGCTGTTGAAATTGAATTGAATTTATTTTTCATTTTTATGTTGTTAGAGTAGTTTGCAAATTGTTGCTTAGAAATGGTGGCTGGTGCATGCATGATGAAGCAACATGTCATTACATAGATATGATCGATCAAACAACTCTAGGTCACCGCTTGATAAAGAAATAATTCAACAAGGTTCCACGTGTTGGATGGCAAATCGATCCTTTTGGGCATTCTGCTGTACAAGCTTTCAAAGGTCATAGTGAAAAACTCTTAATGTTCATAAAATTGTTTAAAACTTAAAAACATTGAAATAAGAATAAAACAAATAAATAAGTGAAATTAGGAAGACAAAGAGAACGATTAGGAAATTGAAGATAATTAGTTTACTGCCTCTGTTATCGTAGGCTTTACCTTAAGGCACCCAGGGTGGGGTACCTTGGCTAGGTGACTTAAAGCTAGAGTCTAGGTGATCCTAAAAATTAACCTTAGTGAAATATTTAGTAATTAATACTATTAAGTACTAAACATTTAACTTGCTTTTTGGCTCTTGTTAACTTTAGACCATGCTTGCTGCTTTAATTCAATCACATTCTTCAAGTGAACTTGTTTCTGCTACAAGTATGTTTTACAACTGTCTCAAACAATCAATACATTTCTTTGATCGTCAGTCATCATCTGTATGGATTGCTTAATCTACTTTTTATTATAAATAAACATGGCCATCCATTTTTTGTGCTCCGAATCAGATGGTAACAACCATTTAAGATTAATGGAGTTTTCAAGATGGCCATTGAAGAGTAATGTAATACCCATCCCTAGAGCCAGAACATTACTGTACAATCAGATGGTGGAATCCAAACAAACCCAAGGTAGATTGCAAAACCATAAAAAATGGTGGAATCCAAACAAACCCAAATTGAATATAGAACCAAAAGAGAAAGCTCTGCTTTGGTTGCACTAGCACAAAATAGAAGAGTAGGGAGTAGATTAACTTAGCAATAAAGCCTCTGCTTCCTACACTATAACTGAATTAAAAAAAAATATAAAAAAACCCAGGACTAGAGGTCCGTATTGACATACCTTTGCCGCAAAAAATAGGAGCCATTTGAGGTGAGGGATTAGGAGCAAGGATTTGTGAATCCATGGATTTAAAATCTCCCATGTTTGTTTTTTGTTGGGGATTTGCCAAATTCATACATCCATAAACCCATGGATATGAGGAAAATCCAAATTCGAAAAACCCATGGAATCAACAATGATGCCAGTCTTTTTTGGGCTTGAGAAAATTTTCAGAACGGGAATCCCTAAATCCCTAAATCCTTAAATCCCCAAATCCCTAAATCGGTATTGAGATTGAGAAAGATTGAGAGAAAAAGAGGGAGAGATACCTCACGGTCCCCAAATCCGTACCCCTCACGGCGTGGGTAGGGCGTTCGGCAGTGGTCTGCCCGAGAGAGTTCAGAGAGAGAGGAAGAGAGATACGAGAGACAAAGGAGGGAGAGGATGCGAGAGAGAGATCGAGGTGGGTGGAGAGATCAGAGAGAGGAAGAGAGATTTAGAGATGGGTATTGGGAGGCTGCTGCGCGCGGGAGAAAATGACAGACTTGTTGGGAGGGGCGCGTTTCATTTTGGCAGGGACGCGGGACGGACGACCCATTTGGACATTGGATTTTAGGACGGTAGGGCCCACCATGATGTATTTTATTTATTTACTCCGTCCATTAATTTTAAAGTCTTATTTTAAGTGTTGATACAAAAAATGAGTCAGATCGAAGCTGTAAGAAGACCACACAATATATTAACAATAGAAATTTAATTTTTATTATTTCTTATGGTGTGGTCCACTTCGACCTTTAATCTACATAATTTTTGGGCTCATCCACTGAAATTATATATTAAAATTGATGAGCGGCTTAGATCAAACACATATATACTAAGGGGTCCCATGAAGCCCTTTAAGCACCATTAAGGTTATTGGGAGGAGGTACGTTTTAGCTACAGACCCATCAGGTTTTAGCTACGGATTAAATCTATAGCAATATTGATAAGGATTAAATCCGTAACCAAAAACTTTTAAAGTCCGTAGCCTTTACTCAATTTTTTGGTAGTGTGGCAACTCAATCAATGAAACTTTTAGAGTCAAGCCTCGAGTTTCACTTACTTGAAAGATCTATCCACTGTAACTCGACTCTCATGAAGCCAAATATGCATACAACTCTCACATGCGACTAGGCTACTCATAAGGACCACTAGACTCCTACAAATCTGACATGCACAACATTAGGCTGTGGGGATGCATGTATGCGCTAATCAGCAAGAGGTCTAGAACAACCCAAAATCCACTCTCACTCTTTGATCTCTCTCTCCCTCACCCTCTCTTCCTCTACTTTTTTTGGAGGGTCCTAACGAAGAAAGAAAAAAAGGGGCATTTATAGCCCTAAACTTCTGGTTCAGTGATTCGTGAGTACATTACCCACTAAGGTCCGCCGGTCGGACTGACAGTGGCTATCGGCAGAACTAACAGGAATCGATAGCCTTGTCGGTTAGACTAACAGAGTACAAATTCCACTGAATTCAATTTTTTGTAGGTTAAATCGATAGATCCCTAAAAAGTCTTTTAATGATTTTTTTCCCCATTATTTTAGAGTCCTAAGGGTTGGTTGATGTAATTTATCAGTTAATCCTCATGTTGAGAGTTCAGGATTGGTGCGATCAGGAGAAGATTTCATTCGACCAGATGCTAGGAACCGATGGACGATGGATCTGATGATCCACATCCCTTGATTAATTTAGTGTCGTTGATTTGTTTGTGTGTGAAGTTTAATTAAGTTTTAGGTTTAAAACATGTGTATGCATGTACGATTACATGATTATCTAAAATTTTCTAGGTAACACATGAGGATTTTCAATAACTAAGTATTGGAAAGTTCGGGGTGTTATAGAATTGTAAAATTACAAAACTCAATTTTCATAATCATAAGCAATCATTGATGGTCCCTAATGTTGGGGGCCTTGCACAAAACCTTAGGATCTAGCTTCCCTAAACAAACCAAAATTATCGATAATAAAGTAATGAAAACAATCAAAGCATCAACCACACACCACACAAGAGATTTTTACGTGAAAAACCCTCAAAGAGGTAAAAACCACGGGACCTCATCCAAAACAACAATCCACTATAAAGAAGAACATTACAACTGATCACAAGAACACCTTGCTATGATCAAACCTTCATCACTTATGCAGGAGTAGATAAACAGTAAGAGAAACAAAGAAAACTAAGAGATCTCACAAATTACGAGGACATAGAAGCTCTGAGATATGATAGATCACCTCTACGAGCATAGCCTCCATTTCATAAGCTTCCTCTCTCTCTCTCACACCTTTGATAACCCTCTTGTATTTTTTATGTACACCATAATACCATAGAAAAATCCTACGGACTCCTTTTTATAGTTTTAGAAAACTCCTTTTCGCATCCCAATTGCGAAAGGACTTGCAAAACAAAATCCGCGCAAAATCGCGAAGCGAATCTGTGTAACCACGACTGGTTGAGCCGAGTCATCGATCGGTCGAGAACTACCCATGACCGGTCGAGACCCTCTTTCGACCGGTCGAGCACCTCGTAGAAAAATAATCCAAACTCGCTCGACTTTGAGTCGAGTCAGGGCTCACCTCCACGACTGGTCGTGCACCAACCCTCGACCGATCGAGTGGGGCTCACGACCGGTCGAGCACGGGATAAAAAATTTCATCAAATCTCTCCCTTTTTATCCTAGGAGGGATTCACCTTCTTCAAGCCAGCTTAATTTCTACAAACCTCAAACTTACTCTTAAGTAAAGCTTTGGTCATCATGTTTGACCCATTATCATCTGTGTGAACCTTCTCAAGCTGTAACACCTTCTATTTCAAAGTATCCTTAATCTAGTGATACCGAATCTCTATGTGCTTCGACTTGAAATGCTGACTTAGATTCTTGCTTAAGTGTATAACACTCTGACTATCGCAATAGACCACGTGCTACTTCTGCTTCAAGCTAAGTTCTTGTAGAAATCTCTTCATCCAAAATATCTCTTTACATGCCTCTATGACTGGAATGTACTCGACATCTGTTGTCGATAATGCTATGACCTTCTATAGCTTGCTCTGCCAAAAAACCGCTCCACCTGCAAACGTAAATATGAACCCCGATGTAGACTTCCTAGAGTTTATGTCACCTACCATATCTGCATTTGTTTAGCCCTCTAACACAGATTTCCTATCACTATGGCATAGGCTCAATCCAGATGAGCCTCTTCGATACTACAATATCTATTTCACCGCTGCCTAATACTCCTTGCCAGGATTGGCAAGATACTAACTGACAACACTAACCGCGTATGCTATGTCTGGGTGTGTACACACCATAGCATACATCAAACTTCCTACAGCTGACGCGTAGGGTATCTTCTACATCTCTTGTACGTCTGCATTCATCTTGGGACACTGCCTGTCGCTCAATCTGTAGTGACCATCCAGTGGAGTACTGACCGACTTCGCTGCATTCATATTGAATCGCTCTAGGACTTTCTCAATATACTTCTCTTGTGACAGCCAAAGCTTCCTACTGCTTCTATCACGGGTTATCTCCATTCCTGGGATCTGTTTAACTGGGCTCAAGTCTTTCATCGTAAATAACTTTCCCAACTCCTATTTCAGCCTGTCGATCTTCTTGATGTCCTTTTCCATGATGAGCATGTCATCAACGTATAACAACAGAACTAAGAAATCACCATTTGAGAACTTGTACGTGAACACACAGTAGTCCAACTCCGTTCTGTCATACTTATGCTGCAACATAAACGAGTCAAACTTCTTGTACCATTGTCATGGAGCTTGTTTCAACCTATACAGGCTCTTACTCAGCCTACACACCATATACTCTTTGCCCTTAACTTCAAACCCCTCTGGTTGGTGCATGTAAATCTCTTCTTTCAGGTCACCATGGAAGAAAGCAGTTTTAATGTCCAACTGCTCTATCTCCAGATTCATGCTAGCCGCTAACCCAAGCAACACCCGTATGGATGTCATCTTCACCACTGGTGAGAATATCTCCTTGAAGTCTATGCCTTTCCTCTGATCGAACCCTTTTACCACTAGTCTAGCTTTAAACCTCATTTATGAATTCTTCTGCTTAACCTTCTTTCTGAACACCCACTTGTTACTCAAAGCTTTCTTATCCTCAGGCAGTTTCACCATGTCATAGGTGTGGTTCTTATGCAAGGATTTCATCTCCTCTTATATAGCTTTCAACCACTCCCCCTTATGCTCATCGGTTAGGGCTTTAGAATAGTCTTCTGGCTCTCCCCCATCAGTCAGCATAATATACTCGTGCGACGAGTACCCCTTAAACGGCTGTTTGTCCTTAGATGACCTCCTCACCTGTGGCTCAACAGGTGGATCAAGTGGGGGCTGTTCCCCTGGTCCATCTTCTAAAGAAACTCTCTCGTCCTCTGCATCTTGCTGTACTCCCCTGTCATTAGGCACCATGGGAGGAATAATCGGATCCATGTCCTCTAGCTAACCTGAACTAGGCTAGTTCTTCTCTGACTTACCAATGTCTTTTACACACGGATCTTCAAAGAAAACCATATCTCTACTCCTGATAAGCTTTTTTTCGGTCGGATCCTACAATCTGTAACCAAATTTTTCATCACCGTACCCTAAGAACACACATTGCCTGATCTTCATATCGAGCTTGGACCTCTCGTCCTTTGATACATGAACGGATGCCCTGCATCTAAATACCCTGAGATGATTGTACGATGGATCCTGTTCAGTCCACACCTTCTTAAGTACTTCTCCATTCAATGGGATTGATGGAGACCTGTTTATCAGATACACTGCCGTGTGTATTGCTTCTCCCCAGAACGTCTTGGGCAATTTTACATGGGATAACATGCATCTGATTCTCTCAACAATGGCCCGATTCATTCACTTAGTTATGCCATTATGATGGGGGGTCTTGGGAACCATCTGTTCATGTTGTATATCAAGGGACTTGCAGTACTCATGAAAGTTACCAATGAATTCACCACCATTATCAGTGCGGATGCACTTTAATGATCTACCTGTCTCTCTCTCGACCATAGTATGAAATAATTTAAACACACCAAAGACCTCGTCCTTGGATTTCAAAGCATAAACCTAAACCCTCCTAAATGCATCATTTATAAAAGTAACAAAATATAATGCCCCACCTAAGATTTTTATCCTCATAGGACTAGAAACATTAGAATAAACCAAATCTAATGCATACACTTTATTAACATAATAAGTAGTTTTAACAAATGAAACTTTATGTTATTTTCCTGATAAACAATCAAGACAAGTTTTGAGAGGTGTACCTGTCACGTCTGGAAGGAGTTGCTTCTTCATAGTAGCTGAAGCCCTTTTTTACTTATGTGACCTAGATGCCTGTGCCACATGTTAATAGCTGAATCTTCTGTTGCGTTCAACCCACCCTTGCATACACTGACACTTATCTTGTATAGGGTGCAATACTTCTTTCCTCTGGCTGCGATCAACGAACCCTTAATGAGCTTCCAATGCCCACCAGTAAACTGACTTTCATAGCCATCTTCATTCAACCTTCCCATTGACATCAAGTTGAGGCGAAGGTCTGGGATATGCCTCACATCCCTGAGAACCAATGTGCAGCCCACATCGGTCTTCACACAAATATCACCGACCCATATGATCTTCGATATGCAAGAATTTTCCATCCTTATGGTCCCATAGTCACCTGACTTGTAGCTTGTGAAGAAATTCAAGCGCAGAGTCGCATGAAAAGAGGCTTCCGAGTCTATCACCCAGTTGGTGTCCTGACTCGTAACTGCGAGACATATATCATGATCTGCAAAAAGAATAACTACAACGTCCCCATCTAAAGCGACCGTAGTGTAATCTAATTCATCGTCCTTCTCCTTTGCTTTTCCTTTCTTGTCGTTCTTAGCCTTATGACACTCATGCTTATAGTGACCCTTCTTGCCACAATTTCAGCATTTAACATCTTTTCTATTACTCGACTTGCCTCTTGATTTATCTCGAGCCTTCCCGCCATTCCTGTTCTTTCCTCTCCCTCGTTCCTATGTTATAAGGGCCTCTTGCTGAGTAGACCCCTGAGACTTCCTTCTTGTCTCCTCATTGAAGAGATAGTTAGTCACCTGTTCCATGGACATCTTTTCATCTGGCTTAGAGTTACTTAGAGACACCATCAATGTCTCCCAATTTCAGAGATCAAGCTACTAAACCTAAGTGCTAGGTTTGCTCCCAGTCTGGTTGAGGTTGGGAGAGGCCCTCGGAGCTAGGTTTGCTCCCAGTCTGGTTGAGGTTTAATGATTCTTTTGGTTCTCTGTTTGCTTGTTTAGTAGGGTTCTTGGGTTTCTTTCTTTTTGTATAGAAAAGGATAGGCGAGTCAGATCCTTTTTCTCTGGCTCCCGCCCGAAGTTTCTAGGCTGTATTTTGGCCCTTCCCAGTTAATGCGTTCTATCTTTTAAAAAAAAAAGGTAATGAACTAAGCAATAGCAAAGCCTGCAATTTATCATCCAGGACCATCTTCATAGAAGAGAGTTTGTTCACTATATTGCTGACCTCATTCATGTGCTCGGCCACAGAACCATCATCCTTGAACTTGAGATTTACAAGTCACCTTATCAGAAAAATCTTATTACCAGCTGTCTTCCTCTCATATAGCCCTTCTAATTTCAGCCATAGGCTAGCGGCTGAGGTTTCCGTAGACACATGGTGAAACACAAAATCATCCAGTCATTGTCTAATAAACCCCACCGCCTTCCGGTCCATCTTCTTCCAATCATCATCAATATATCCTTGAATTTTGCTGATATGCCTAAAATTGGAGAATATAGGTCCTTACAATAAAGTAAGTCCTCCATCTTAGCCTTCCATATGGTCTAGTTAGAACCATTGAGGCTGATCATCCTTGATGAGCCACCTTCCATAATTCCAAACTGATTCTACCCGTTTAATGAACTTAGCTCTAATACCACTCTGTTGGGGGCCTTGCACAAAACCTTAAGATCTAGCCTCCCTAAACAAATCAAAATTATGGATAATAAAGTAATGAAAATAATCAAAGTATCAATCATATACCACACGAGATTTTTACGTGGAAAACCCTCAAAGAGGTAAAAACCACGGGACCTCGTCCAGATCAACAATAAACTATAAAGCAAAACGTTACAACTGATCACAAGCACACCTTGCTATGATCAAACCTTCATCACTCACGCAGGAGTGGATAAACAGTAAGAGAAATAAAAAAAACTGAGAGATCTCATCGATTACGAGGACGTAGAAGCGCTGAGATATAATAGATCACCTCTACGAGCATAGCCTCCATTCCACAAGCTTCCTCTCTCTCTTTCTTTCTCTCTCTCTCTCACACCTTTGATAGCCCTCTTGTGTTTTTCATGTACACCATAATACCCTAGAAAAACCCTAGGAACCCTTTTTTATAGTTTTAGGAAACTCCTTTCCGCATCCCAGTTGCGAAAGGACTTGCGAAACGAAATCCAAGCAAAATCGCGGAACGAATCTGCATAACCATGACTGGTCGAGCCGAGTCCTCGACCAGTCGAGCTCCACCCACGACTGGTCGAGACCCTCCTTCGACCGGTCGAGCACCCCGGAGAAAAATAGTCCAAACTCGCTAAACTTTTAGTCGAGTAAGGGCTTGACTCCACGACTGGTTATGCACTAGCCCTCGATCGGTTGACTGAGGCTAACGACCGGTTGAGCATGGGACAAAAAATCCCATCACCTAATTAATAGATGGATTGAATGGTTGGTCATGCTGTTTTTATGTCAACAATCTTAACTATCCATATTAAAGACTAGTGATCCATGATGGTTTCAATTTTTAATCTCCACATAAACAATATATTGTAGAAGTGCAATGATTACACATCAGAATTCTCATCTCTTGAAAACATGCATTCAATTCTAATATTTGGATAGACATTGTAATTAAATCATTCTAATGATACATAAAAATTACTTCATTGTTAAATCATAAAAAAAATACATTAATATACTGTTTGTATAGGAGATTTCTACTATAGTATGACATAAAATTATAATAATTACAATTTTTATTTACCTCTCTCTAATTACATTTACATTTGACCGTCAAATTACATATTTAAAAAAGCATTGTAAAATAGTAATGATAACACTTCTACATTACATTACCAATGTAATGTAACTCGCAATCCAAACAAGCCCTAATTGACAATCTAGACTAATTGATTTGACTATCCAAGCGCCCAATAAAACTAAGAGTACTGTAACTTATAGTGCTCTGAGAGCACTAGAGCATTTCTCCATTGTTATTATTATTTCCATCACAAAAACTATCGAACTGTTGCTATTATTGTTGTTGTTGTCCTAGTTTCGTTCACTAACCTACAGGGGATCCAATCATCCGTTTTGCCATTTATTGGGCTGTTTTTTTTTTTTAGTCAGCTTGTTATCACACAGCACTGTCAGTTGACCCTTCACTGTTAGCAACCCCCACTAGGGATTGATACCAAGACCTTCGTGTTGAAACGAGGTATCTTTCACTCAGTCTACCACTTGCTATGGATCTGGTTGTGGGCCGACACAAACATTACGTTCATGGCAATATACTGGAACGTATTGGGGCGAACATACCGGGTTTGGGACGATACTTTATATACGGTCGTTGTTGTACTTGTTATAAGAAAGGAACTCAAATGTGGAGTATTAAGATATGGTATACACATCATCTCCTACAACTTAGATGCAGCAGTGGGAATCTTTAAACGTCTCAAAGTTTGAATTTTCAAAATGGTATTTGGAAATGCGTTTTGAGATTCCCATCCGTTATTTTTGGATGGTGATAGATATCATCATTGTGTAACGAATGAAAGTCCATGCGTTCTTGCTAAGCCATCGATCAGACATGTTCAAAACAAGGCCGACCTGATGAACGGTGCGGATCTCAAATGCACATGCCAATTTGACAAGTGCCTACGCTTCAGATCATAGCACATCTCAACAATGAAATGAAAAAAAGAAAGAAGTGGGCCCCACTTCTTTAAGCATCTTCTCATCCCTTAAATGTTTATTATTATTATTATTATTATTATTATTATTTCTTACATTCACCCTGAAAAGAAAGCCCAGTCGCATAAAGAGAGATAAAGGGTGAGAGAGAAAAACGATGCTGCATTAACTACATTTGAGAGAGGAAAAAAATCAACGTGGTCCATGCAATCGCAGCCTAGGAGTGGATTAGATTGCACGCCTTCTCTGCCTTCCCTCCTCAAATTAAAGAAAAGATATACACCGAAGCTTCCGTGTATTTTCCTTTTTCTCATGATTACACCTATATGAAAAAGAGAGAGCAATAGGAGTCCCGTTCAGCCTAACCTACGCACCTACATCAGAACTCCTACCCTTTTAGGCTTATGGATTTCAGGTTTTTTCACATAGGAATCTTGTGAATGACATGAATCAAATCCGTTATGATGTATGGATACTTACGCCCTAGTTTATAACTATAACGGTTCTTGCTCTCCTTCTCACTAACATGCACGGTGGGTACATGATAAGCAAGAGCAAAATAATGTGGGGGAGGGAGAGTGTGATGGTTCATACCCATGCATTCAGGATTCTCACACGTTCAATTTATTTAATCCATATTGAACCGTTCAAATCAGTCGAACCCAATAAAGACAGCTCATAGCCCTAAAATCAGGTTGGTTTTGAGCAGCATATATGATGGATTTGGACTAATGAGTTCTTTTCATCTTAACCGTTAAGTTGGATGTCCAAAAACCTGCAATGTACGACATTGGGTCAGTGTAGTTATTCTTTCAGGATCTCGAATAAATTGGAGTACATGAAATGTATGGTTTTAGTTGAGGTATATGTAAGGCCATGTGACAATTTCTGAGTGCATGTGTATGAACCATCGCACTCTAACAGAGTATCATAGATTTTCTGAAAAAAAATTAAATATAGTAGGAATCAGATCACTGCGGTACGTACAATAATGGCTAACCACGTTAATGATAACCTGATAACGGTGTAGTTCCATGCACCCTAGCCACACATAAAATCCCATGCAAGTCTTGATAAATGAGATGGCTAATGGCTCAATCATGCCATCTGGACCGTTCATTAGGTTGGTCCCATCATATTTAGACACAGGTAGCAAAATAATCTCGGTATGATCGTCAAGTGGGTCCCAGTTGTATTCATTGTTCTTTGCTGGTCTCTTTATTCTGGGCCCATTTTTTCAGGTCCACTTTATGAATTACTTTCATAAAGTCCAACATGGGAGGATATACACAATGTGGATTGTGTATATCTATATTCAAGATCTTATCTTGCAATGTTGCGCTTTGTTCATTTGAATGTGGGCCTTTGGTACATTTCTCATATTAACCGTGTATTTACGGACCACAACCTGAGAGATTAGGAATTTTCTATCCTTGGTGCATATGGCATATTAACAACCGGGTCCAATGGCACGGATCATTAAACTAAGGCCTCACTTGTACAGCATGGAAACCCAAGGACAGTGAGCATACTGCGACTTGCGTGTAACCCCAAGCTCTGTGGGGCCAATGGTGGTGTTTTTGGTATGTCTAGTCCATCCACTCATTTTGTTGGCTCATTTTTAAGACATAGCCTAAGTACAATGGGATATTGAAAACTCAAGTGAGCCATATCACAAAAAACAACTAGGATTAAATTATATTATAATTTTCTTTTGTAGGAAGGGAATTATTTTGGTAGATGATGTATAATCGTCATAGTGGGCCCTAGAAAGGTTTTATCATTGGGTGTTCGCATCCCTACTTTTTCCTATGCCGTGGCTCACTTGAATTTTGTACCTTCTTTTGTCCTCAAATGAGCTAGTGAAATAGGTGGGCAGAGTGGATATAATTTGAACATATTGGTGGGTTCCATAGAAATTGGATGGGAATTACATATAGATACTAACATACTATGTGGGCCCACCATGATGTATGTGTTTTATCTATGTTGTTCATTCATTTCGGATCATTATTTTAATTTTTTTTAAATTTTTTTAAAATTGAACTTATATCATTTTTTTGAAAAATTATAGTCATTCAGGATGGTCCTTAGAAAAAGAGGGTACCCTCCTATCATTTAAGACAAACTGCACAAAATGCCCGAAATAACAAAGTAAAAACTCAAAAAAAAAAAAAATAATCTCATATACATTTGCCTAATGTTCCCAATACCTGTTTTATCCAAGACTAAGAAACCACGCACTAGTCTTGGAAGGGTGGCGTACGAATTATACAACCTGTTTGGGCATCCTTCATCGGTTATATCATTATTTTAGTTATGAACAAGAAAATGAGATAGATCTAAATATTAAGTGAACAACATTATAAGGAAATAGTGATGATTGAATGCCCATCATTACAAACTTTCTAGAGCCCCCTATAATACTTATTTGCCATCCAACGTTTTGATTAGGTCCTAAATATATGCGAGAAGGGAAAACACAAATATCAACTTGATCCAAAACTTTTGCAGCTCCAAGAAATTTAGGTCTGCCTTGTGATTGGACTTACGTGCTAAAATGAGCTGACAAAAATGGATGGATGATGTCGATAAAACATATACGCCATGGTGGGGCCTACATATCACCGTCCCCCAGCGACCGGCAGTACAGAGAGATGGATGGGGTTAGTTGCAGCAAAGTTGGGTACGTGTATATCGACCGGCAGAGGATCGATCGATTTCTGTCACTAGGGAGTGGTGTAATGGAGAATCCAGATCACGTTAATTACAACGCTTAATGGCAAGCATGATTAAAGGGCGAAAGCTAACATGCGCCTGGGGTCGTGGAAGGGAGAGAAGGACAAATAAATGCTGAGAGAGGGACAGAGAAGACAGGGCATGCAGAGCACCTTTTCTGGTAAAGAAGAAGACAGATAGACAGAGATTTAAATGTAGGTATGAGAAGTGGGCCAAGCACTGGGATCGATGGCAGGGATTGATAGAGAAAATTACAAGTCTGTGATCCGAAAGCCAGAAATGCCGGAAGTATCATAAGTGGCTTTCTCCATTCTTCTTCTTGTTTCTCCTGCTTCTTCTGTCTCTTTTACTATTTTTTTTTTTTAATTAATTTAATTTTGGGAGGGAAAGATGATTTCCAAGCCCGTGAAAGCGGTAGAAAATAGGCGTACTTACGTTCTCGTTACAGGGTTGTTTTCTCGGGCGCCTCCCAATCGATGCCTTATCGTACGCACCTCTCCCTTCCTTCCTAATTATTACGGACGGCTTTGCTGGATATTGCAATGATTGGGACCCCATCCCACCGTCGCTTTATCAGGCCTACTCCTCAGTCATTGCCGCTGCAGTAGCTACCTCCCTCTCTCTCTCTCTCTCTTGCTATTATTGCTCAAGAGAGCATAGGCCTGTCATCCACACGCAGTCGCACGTGCGAGAGATCCCTTTCTTCATGGGGTGAGGCATTCTCTTTATTTTTTAATCTTACGTGTTCAAATCAGCTCATTTCGTTGCGCAGATGGGCCACTCAGTACAAAATAAATTAATGGGTGTGAAAAGATTCTGGCCGTATATTTGTAATTTCGTGCATTGTGGCCCACACGAGGATTTAAATGGACCTGACTATCGTGACAGATAGCTAGCTAGTGTGGCCCACTGACGAATTACTGGCTGCTCGGTGTGTGTGGTGCCACGTAGAGGGACAACGCTTCACGAGGTGTGGGCTGAGCAAGCTGATTCAAAAGATCTTCGAAAATCCTACACTTCTGAATCCATGGCCCACAAAGCAACGGTTCACGTTGAAAGTAAAAGAGTTTAATAATCAAAGTCCCGTTTTATTCCAAACATGACCGTGTGGTCCCCACCTATGGGGATGTATATATATATTCTATCAAACCTCAGCCACTTATTACATGTCACATGGTCTTTCGCTAATTCCATACATGTGTACCATCCGTACGCATCCACTGACAGGTACACCTGTAAATATGTCATACGTGTGTGAGATCTGAGCTTTCTATAAGGTTGTGAGAACTCGTTAGATCTTCGGCCTAGAAAATCAGAAAAAAAGTTTGTAAATTTTTTTTTTCTAGCCATTTGATAAGAAGTGGTCCACCTAAGGTGTGAAATGTACTAACTTTTATATTAGAATATTTAAAAAGATCGCTTGATGGAGAGCTCATATCCAACACACATGTCACATGGACACGTGTTACTTCTCCCACACGCGTGTGGAACTAGCAAACATCCACATCATCACATGTATTACAATCTTTTCGTATTGTATTACGTTTAATTGCTTCATATGTAGACAGTACTATCGTGGGGTGGTACTGAAAGCGAGAGGTTTGGTAGCCTCACCACCACGCTCTTCAAACGCACATTTACACGTGACGCACGTGCCACTTTGAGACATTCGAGCAGTGGTAAAGGCAAGTGTCATGACGAAGACACTGTTGATGCAAAACCAAGCTGGCCAACTCATAGGTGGGCCCCACCTTTGGAAATAGTGGACGGTTTTGGGAGAATATGCCTGTATTACGTGTTCATTGTACACGTGTGGGCCACTAATGAGTTGATTGGTCTGATTTTTCGAACTAGGTCTTTTTCAGATGGGGCCCACCTTATGCATGGATTGGATGTCCCACATACGATCTTATGCATCGTTCAGCTGTCCCAGCCACCTCTTGAAACGGAATAATATCTCAACCGAAGTGCTTTTTTCTCACGACTGACCCACCCATCTTTCCTAAATCCTACTTTTGTTATTGAAATAATGCACTTTTGGTACTGTTCCAATATCAAAGAGTGTAAAAAGGTGTGTTTTTTTGTGAAGATGGAGGGTGTAAATATCCAAATCAGAAATGGAAAGTAAAAGAAAGAGAATTTCGTTTGGTGTAGCTTCACTATCTTGAATGGAATTCCATTTCATGGACTACACTCGTCCAATATCTTTAAAATGGTGGTGGCTTATTCTCCTCACATGCCGGGCCACTTGTGTACGGCTATCCAGACCATTCATATTGTGGGGCACATTGTGGATGGGAGTTATCTTGAAAGTCATGCTGATAAAGCAATCCTAACCGTCCGATTGATGGATATCAAATGGATGGTCAAATGTAAAATATTGAGTGGTTCAATTTCTTTGGGAAAAAAAATCAGTTGGTTACTATCATCTGCCAGCCGTAATTTTGGGGGCATTCTTCATCCACAATTGGGTCAGCGACATGGATGGTGTGGATTATGGTAGAACTATACCATGTCTACAGTAGAGAATCATATCCATTCATGGTTAAGTGATGGTGAACCGTAAGAGTTTAGTGGGGGTTTTTGTTCACTTGCTTTGCTATTTATAACATTCACATGTTATTTGTAAGTCATTCACCACATGAAAAATGACGAGTTGAGAACTTGTAACCCAAAACGGTGCAATTACAGTTCTCACAACCGTTGGATGCTGTAGATTGCAATGTCACAGCTGATGTCATTTCCTCATCATAACTAATCTCATCTCAAATCCTTTGTAATAACAACAAGTCCTTGTTATTTTTCAGATTGAATCTTGGGTGTGTGCACTAAGAAATTCAGGTGGGTCCCAACAAAGTCATCGATCAACGGCAGCTTTGGCACATATAAAGCGATATTAACGAATGATTACCAGAAATTAAGTTGTTTCATCTCCCACAAACCAACATTTCTCAATTCCCAATTCCTGCGACCGTTTTCGCATGATGAAGCTAAATACCATAACAAATACTGTAAAATGAGATATTCTAAGCACCCATTTCCTGCATAGCTGTTTTCTCGACAGTCCCGTCTGCAAAATACAACTACATTGGCGGTCCCCCTCAGCGACAAACTGATTATGGTCAGTAGCAATGGATCATGAGCCAAAACATGATGGTTGGTGGTGCAGGTGGGTAGAAAGGGACCATGAAGCTTACATTGCATTTCCTAATAAAACACGAGGTATTGTTGAAAGTGGTGGAGTAGGCAAAGGCTTTCACAAACATTTGTGTTTGGTCATTACCTGGATAGATAGCGATCAGATGAGTTTGCGATTTGATGGATGAGAAGATAAAATGCATTTGCTTCTATGACTCAAAGTTCATAGATGGTGACTCACATGCTTGAGGAATCTTTTCAAAGAACACGCATTGATATGGATGTGATCGCTACCGGATACGTCTAGAGAATACATCATTTTCTAGTTGTCGTGTTTCGTTTGGTTGGTTATCTTTTGGCTCGTGTTTGGTGTTTCTATTTGATTTTGTTTGTTCATTTTCGATCTTGTTACTAATGACATCGAGAAGACATCAGCGAAGAGGTCACACTGAATCATGATTACCTTACATTCTGAGCAATTGAAGAAGATTTCATATTCGCCTCTCATCCGTATTGAGTGAAGCTGAAAGACGATTTTTGGACATTATTTGATATGGAATGTGGTGAAAGAAAACTGATCTTGCAACAAAAAATGAAAAGTAAAAAAAAAATGTCCTTGGAAAAATCAAACTTAGGGAGTTGTTTGATGAATGGATTGCATTGATTGCTTAGTCCAATAACATGGGCTGTGATCTTGGAACCGAGGAATGCTAATGTAAACTCACTTCCATGAAATGGGACGAAGGGGGCCTTCGCTGCACACGTTATGACCTTGCACATGTGGGCTAGGTCTATTCATCATGAAAATCAGGCCTGTCCACTCACTACATTGCCCAAGCTTGTATGTTGAGTGGACAGGCATGATTTCAAGGCCATAGAAAGTTCGTGCTAGGCACTACTGGTGAATGGCCCATCTGAACATGTGGTTTAGAGTCTGATTACAAATATCAACTTCATCATTAACCTTGAAATAACACAACCCATTTGATATCAACCTCTTCACATGTCGCACCACTTGTTTTTTTATTAAGAAAGATAAAGAATCTCTCATGTATCTATTTCTGATCACTGAATAGAGTGTAGTTGTAAAAAAAGGAAAAAAAAAAGATAAAAAGAAAGAAAGATAAAGAATCTTCTATGAGCATTTAAAACCTTCATTACATTTGAGGAATTATGCAGTCTCTACGTGGCCATAAAAACATTCAAAATTTAGGAGTTTAAACTGTAGATTTTAGATTGTCTACTTGCACATTTTTCCTTGTTTGTTTTGCCAATTACTCCTGTAATGCAAATAAAAAGTGTCATCATTATAGTTTTACCATAGCTAAACCAAATAGTGGAAAACATCAGTCAAATGCAAATGTATTTAAGAGGCTGCTAAAAAAAGTTGTAATCTTACAAAAATTCAATGTATTTTAGTGATGCTTTAACATTAAAGTTATGTATAAATGTCAACATTATAATTTTATTATCGATAAACTAAACAAGGGAGTTGGTGGTCAAAGGCAGATGTTGTTAGGAGACAAGTTATTTGTAATCATTATATATTTTCTTTACATCACAGTGGTAATTAGTGAAACAAACATGCCCTTATATATATATATATATATATATATATATATATATATATATATATATATATATATATATATGTATATATATATGACATGAAATAATGACATCTACAGACATGCATAAGTATTAAAGGTTATAATTATAAATGGCCAAAGAATGCAACATTTTATTATTTGAAGCATATGCTTCTAAAAAAAGTTACAATAAATCTTCCTGAGGTTTGAGTATGGAATAATCTTTCACATTTATGAAGAGGTGTATCTGCTAAAGACTTGCTACTGATCTCACATTTCCACTATATATTCATGTTATTCTTAGTGAAATAAGTAAGTTGGATTTTCCACAATATAATTTATGTGATTTAACATGGTATCAAAGCTAGGGTAAAACTCTAGCCTGATCTCTTTCTTCTTCTCTCCCATTTTGGTGCTGGCAGCCCTACTATTGTCGTTTCGTTCCCCATAACCTCAATCTAACCATCAATTGATTCCACCAACCATCAATCGAGCCATCCAACACTCGTACATGCCCACCAGCTGCCTGTTGCCCATCCACACCCATTTAGCGAGCATGCTGACTGTGAAAATCACCACCCAATACTTCTATCGATGCACCTTTTCTCCCTGTTATGGCCACCATCTCCATCACACGCCACCATCACAAATTTGACCCGTCATCATAATAGCCATACCCATTGTAACCCATCCCTATTGCCCCTCTCTTTCCCCTTTCTCCTTTTGTTGCATCTTGACTGCGATCTTGTCATTGTTTCTATTCTCTCTTGAAGCTACAATTTGCCTCTTACAAACTCGTCTTAGCCTCCCTCTACCATTAAATATAACATTTTTTTCGTCATCCATCACCTGCCTAACCCAAATCACCGTCTTCTTTTTCTCCTAGGCCAACAACACCACTAGCATCGTTTCCTCCTCTACCAACCCTTTCGCCTGATCTTAGTGCCTAATTTCTTCAACTAAGCTCATCCATCGGTATAACCTGATGAGATTTTTGTCCCGTGCTTGACCAGTCATGAGCCCTGCACAACCGGTCGTGAACTGGTGTTCGACCAGTCATAGGTTTGAGTCGTGACACCACTCAAAGTCCAGCGAGTTTGGAAGATTTTTCTCCGGAGTGCTCGACTGGTCGTGGGTGTCCCATGACCAGTCATGGTTACGCAGATTCGTTACGCGAATATGTGCGAATTTCGTGTCGCAAGTCCTATCACAACAAAATAATTAAAAAAAGTCTTTTCGCAACTGGGATGCAGAAGAAAGTTTTCTAAAACTATGAAAAGGGGTCTCTAGGGTATAATGGTGATAGAAAAATACAAGAGGAATATTAAAGGTGTGAGAGAGAGAGAAAGAAAAAGAGGAAGTTTGTAGAAGAGAGGTATACTTGTGGAGGTGATGTACCATTTCTCAGCGCTTCTACATCCTTGTAATCGGTGAAATCTTTCAGTTTTCTTTGTTCTCTTACTATTTATCCACTCCTGCATGAGTGATAAAGGTTTGATCATTACAAGGTGTGCTCATGATTGATTGTAACGTTCTACTTCATAGTGGATTGTTGATCTGGACGAGGTCCCGTGGTTTTTACCTCTTTGAGGATTTTTCACGTAAAAATCTCTTGTATGGTGTGTAATTGATGCTTTGATTTATTTCATTACTTTGTTATTCTATAATTCTAATTTGTTCGGGAAGCTAGATCCTAAAGTTTTGTGCAAGGCCCCTAACACAACCCATTGTCATTGCAATGTAACTCTAGCCTCTTCTCTATTTCTAGCGATCTTTGCAGACACCACTATCGATCTCTATATTGCATTCACTGCCATCTATTGTCACTTTTATGTAGCATGTGACATTTGCTGCTAGAAACCCTTATCAACGTTGTTGTCTTCCATTGCCCGTTGCCCGAATTTGCATCCTCTTCGTCTCTTTTGCAACGAGTTCTCTTTTCGTGCTCTACATGAGCTTACCTTGGTTGCATGTTCATTGTGCACGTGCTTTTGCATATCTGCCACCACATGTGCACATCCACTCCTATCGTCATGCACATTCACTAATATTTTTTTAAAGGAAAGAAAATTCACGTATAACAAGGGATCTGTACAATCAAGAAGACACATTCAGGCGCGCCAAAGGCATAAAAAAGCCACCTCAAGCCATCTATCATATAACTAAAAGTAAGACTTAAGAGGCCTAGAAGGGGTGTTTGTCTCTTTAATGCACTCCAACCCCACTCGATCGAGAAGGAGAATGCTCGATTATTGATGGTCTCACCCATTGCGCTAGGCTTCTCTTCTCTAGGGTGGTTGTCGCTAGTGATTCTAAGTTGACGATGGATATCCTCTCCAACCAGTCCCTTGGATCCTGGGCCATGTGTTATTGGCGAGCTCATTTCAAATTCCTCATGTAGAGTTTGGAGATAGTATTGTCCCACACCCCAAGAGAAGCAAATTCCGTGGTGGACGACATGACCTGGTTAGGGAGTGCTGATCAAGTGAACCGATTCTTCAACTCGATTGCTGACCTCCCTCCTGCCACCTGTGGCTCCCTTTTCCTTGACAAAGTCAAGTTGGGAAACCTTCGGGTCACTTGACCTAGGTAGTCAAAGTAGAGGTGGAGTCTGGTTTGGCTCCTCGCAGTTGGCTTGCGAGATGGCTATGCATTAAGCCCTATTTCATCCTTAGCTTTTCTCCTTCCTTTTTTTTGGGGTTTTCCTATTCAGCTGATTTGATAGGTGAGGCCCGTTGTATTTTTTGGTGCCCGCTTGAAAGTATAGATTGTACATCATTTGTTCCTATTAACAAAGATTTAGGGGGCATTATCCTCCTTTTGAAAAAAAAAAAACTTAGAATTATTTGAAAGATTATGACTTGCTACCCAATCTAGCCAAGCCATCTGCTACTCCATTCACTTCTCTCGGATCATAAACAATACTAACTTCAACATCTCTCTTAAGAGAATCAATTCGGGCTCACCGGTACCACAAATTTCACGCAGTAGGCTGCTCCTATTAAGGATGTCCACTATGGGCTTTGAGTCACTCAACACTATTTTGGAGAAACCATGACACACATAGAGGGAAAGCCCCTCGAGCAAGGCACAAATTTCAATACAAATATTTGTACCCAGCTCGTACCCTATGGTAAAAGCAAAAAGGAATTCTTCATTCTTCTCTCTCCGGACACAGCTCCATCGCAAGAGGGGCCCGAGTTACCTCGCGACAAGCCATCCACATTAATCTTAATCAGGTCCTCTGCTGACTTTTCCCATTTCAGTATCATCGGATATGGGGGGCCCGATACAATCAGCCCGGATACAATCCTCAAATCCTGAATTACCATCTGACGAGATATGTGTGCATATTTGTATTAATGATGCAAATCCATTTTCGGCTATCCCCACCGTGACCCTCCATGTCGTACAATCATTGCCTTTGGATCACCACCCATCATCACGGATCTTCATACACCTTAAACAACATGTCTTTCTCAACTACGCCTTTTGATAAGATAGGTTTCATTTTTGTGTTGGGCTATGAATGGAACTCGTTTGTGTTGGGTATATGGACTAGACCTGTTTTGTGTAGGGCGTATGGGCTGGAGTACTTTTTTGTCATCGAAACATCTAGAATCACTAAAAGGGCAATGGTTGATATCCTAACCCTTGAAAATATGTATCCATCAAAAAAGCAATGGGTGAAATTATGACCACAAAAAATGACGCTATACCGTACATCTGTCATTGGAAGTATTATTAGCTCACATCCCATATGCCATAAAAAATGCCTCCTTCCTACTATCATTTTGTCGCCTTGTACTCGTCTCATGCTACAATTGTATTTTTTCTTCGCTTTGAAATATATGTTCATCGTACCTTTCAAGAGTAACTTGAGTTCAAGGGGGATTCTAGAGAATATTAGGGTATCTTATTAGATTAGGTATAATTCTATATTTATTAAGAGTCTATTTGTTAAAGACTCTACAAATATTCTCACATCTCCACTATATATATATATATGTTATTCTTTGTGAAATAAACAATTCAGATTTTTCATAATGTAATCCCTATGGTTTAACACTGATAATACCACAAGTGAAAACATGACATCCATTAGTATCAGTATGACAACATAGAAATCTACTTGCATCATATGTTTTTCAGTGTGATAAGATTAAGAGGTATGCTAACATGCAGATCATTGCATCAAAGTCCTATTCAGTTCCCTCCTCATCGTACACATGGAAAACATGTCTATGATCAGGACTATTGATTTGGTGGGGCATCATGGCTATGGGCTGAAAATCACGCTGATTTTGCAACTAAGACCATCTGCTTGCTGTAAATTTTACTGGTTGACTGTGGAGACCTGATCTAACTTCTTGTGTTGCAGGCGATTTTACTGGATGGCTACCAGAAAGTCCACAGCCCTGATTAACCAGCATGTTTGCTATGTGTACAGCGATAAGGGAATAACATAGAACTTTTATGCCATGGCCCACATATTAGCAATCCTATTATATTAGCATGGATTTTTATTTTTATTTTCAATTTTATCAATTAATTAGGTTAATCTCCTATAAATTCTCATAAAAAAAATCAAGCATTTATCTTACAAAAAAAAGAAGAAGAAAAGAAACAGTAATGGAAATTCTTGCATGTAACATCGCATTGGGGTGTGCCTAATGAACAGTCATTTGTATTACATTGAATGCATCTGTATCAAATGAA